>CM070735.1:3056431-5456431 GCA_036346245.1 Bonia amplexicaulis
ATTAGAATTGCTCCCATAGGCTAAGTTCTTGAGCTGGTCCATGTGCAAGACGAGTCGACCCCCCAAAATGATCTTTCTTATGACTTTGCAGTTTTCATCTCAGGACTCAGTAATCCATGAAAGTACTAGCAGCATTTGAATTGTCAGTAACGCGAAGGATGATGTAGCAATGCCTTCCAAGCATCAAACACCTAAAGAGAACAAGAACCAAAAGCATTTGTTTTCTCTTAATTTCCTTGGGCCAAGGAGTATGAGGTCTTTCCTTAAGAAAAATGTGATGGAAATCTTAGCTGTGATCCCATTTTTGGCCCAAAGTTTTGACCAAATCGTTGAAAAGCTTTGCCCCACATGATGCATCATCCAACAAAGTCTTCCCATCGACTCATCCCTCTACTCTTTTTTTGTTTGTTTCTTAGCTGCATTCATTTGGGAAATGGTTTAAAATTATTTAGGAATTAGGTAGGAAAGACGCCTCCTTGATGCATCCGTTGACTAACCATGCAGTTTACTCGAACTATAAGTCCAGCCATGTGCTTATCTAACTCCTGTAATTTTTAAACCCAACTTGTGTTCATTGTTAGAGATTGTACTCCTGCATGGTACAGCTCTACGCATGTACCATGTGTGATTCCTCAGACTAAATCTCTGAACATATAGCCCCTCAAGCCTAAGGTACGCAGAAAATGGATGGATGATATTAAGGTCCTGTTCTTTATAGCTTGCTTTCAGTTTTGATTTTTCTATAGTAACTAGTTTTCAAACAAAGTGTCTTTTAAGACGGGGTCTACTAGTTAATTGTAGTATACACCGTAACGATTTTATTTATATCAGTAAAAATCGCACATGAGTTTCTGTTACTCTATAATCTCTATCACGAATAGCCTAAAAATTAAAAATCGCAGCTAAAAACCATAAATCACGGTCATAAAGAATAAATAATAGACCCTAAGACAGGCGCACAGTTGAAACAAGAGAGACTTTTTCCTCTGGGAAACCAACCTTCGTCCATTGCTTTTTAACCAGACAGTCTAGGGGTGAAAATTAACCGAGCAACACCGGAGGATCGGTGCGAATCTCGTCTTCCCCATTCCCCTCTCTGCGCTGGTGGGCCCCACCGTCACCGGGCGTAGCCGTGTACTACGTAGGAACCCATGGGAACACGAGCAAGGCCAATCTTAATCATCGTGCGCAAGGGACGGGCTGCAAACTAATCAGCAAGGGCCAGCGTGATCAGGTGAGGTCACGCTCTTCATGCTGCTTCATGCTTAATTGCTTATAGTCGTCGATCTGCACTGCACTGCAGCGCAACAGTTTCAACGGGCTTCGCTGGAATCTCAACAAGTAGGCCAACCAAAACCAAATAATTTAGTAGCATTCCATTTCATATCTATTAAAGTATGATACAAATTCATATACACTGATCTCGTTCTGGTTTTGTAGTTCTTAATACTCTTGTTCTTTACTCTATATATGTATCTCTATAGTTGTACGATTGAGATACATCAAAGTTCTATGTTTATAATCTCTCTCCATACAATAAATTCTGTCTTTATATACCTATGATTTTTTTCGTAAAGATTTTTCATGTTAAGTCTGTCTTCCGTCGTTTGGATCTTCTATTTCTACCGCCCGTTTTGTAACAATATTTTAACATGCAAATGCTTATAATCTTAATCGGAGGGTAGCTTACGGGCCACTTAAAGCTGATTGGATCACAGCAGCGAACTGTCACACTCGCGGCACGCCAGTTGGCGCACCGGAAGCCGGTGGTCGTATCTATTGCGTATCCTCTCCTATTTAATGCAGACTTGGATTCGATCGGCATCACATGCCGCATTTATATTCCCGGTCTTCCAGCTTCCCTAATTCAGCACATGACCTCGCATAAATGATACTGTGCATCAACGACTCTACAGTACTGCGTGAATGTATGTACACGCAATCGGCAGTACTACGTACTGTATGTTCAGATTCAGAAACACCTAAGAAATACTACTACTGATTAGTACTAGTACAGGTAGAACTTCAGAGAATGGAAGAGGTAAACGTACTGGTGAGTGAATTGTTCCGCACTACTACTTTTCACGACCGATCGATCGAATTTTCGCTGTTGACCGGTTAATTTCTGAACTACGACGTCAGTACGTTGTAGCGAAACCGATGTGTTTCAGAGCTCAGAATGGATCGATGTATGCTGAACAATTCAGTTGCTTCTACAAATTGGTCACACCGGCCGTATAAAAAGTCAACATGACGGCCTAAAGAAATGCTAATTAAGCACTCAAGCTGCGTACATACGGCAAGAAGTTGAGAACGCATCATGTCAGATCGAGAAGTCAGAGCCCTCTCCCATTCAAGGGCGTGTGCAATGCATGCTGCTCTCGACGCATCGCTGGATCGGCGGCGTCCCAGTCCGGCGGTCGACCGGTCGCCGGCGTGGACCGATCGATCGGGCGTGGTAGACGGACAACGCGGCGGCAGCGACGTACATTATGTAGGACACGTTGTGGCGACGACGACGAAGACGATGGCCACGAGTAGTATAATATTGAGCGTTCTGACGCGCACAGCTTAGCTTGCTTGCTGCTGCCCATGAGGCTATCTGGGTTGACATTTTTGATACACTCGTACGGACCGAGCCGAGCCGTGGTAGGCTAAGCAACTGGGATTGGGATTTGGTGCGCAGCATTTGTTTAATTTAATCCGCGCGAGTCAGAAACTGCAGGCTTCGCCTTAGCTAGCTTCCTTCTTTATAAGGAGGGCAAGGTACTGTTAGGACAAGACATTACTCTTGCTGAGAAGCTCAATAGTACAAAGGATTAGCTTGTGATCGAGCTTGATTAAAGCCGTTTCAATGGAGGTCGCAGTCGAAAGGCCGCCGGTGAAAGAGGAGAAGAAGGTGGACGCCAAGGCGGAGATCGCGACGGTATGATCTATTCTTGTTCTTCCATAGCTAGCTTTTCTTCTTTAGTTATATAATTCCGTAGTTACGTTCTTGTTAGCCCATGCATCATGATTCCAGAATACAGGTTAGCTAGATTGTCAAAAATTAGTGAATAATTGAGTATATTTATATGTTCTTGAGAGATGAACCTAGCTTAATTGTTTGGCTGCAGATAGGAATTACCGCACCTCCAATAGTCTTTGAAAGTTTCCCATCAACGCAAATTTATCCAATCGTCAAGAAGGTACATACTATTACTAACTGATCGATCATCTACTACTCAGTCATCGATCGAATGGCTCTGATCGATGGAAAAGTTAATAATTCAGTCATTAATCATCCCATCAAACAACTTATGAATACCAAGTTAATTAACACAAGTTAATTAGGACATGCACCCTTAAATTAGAAGAAAAGATGGAATCAATTGCACCCAATAGCTAGGATCATGTGTATGAACTAATCAATATCATCATTCTCATCTAATTCTCGTGCATGTATGCATGTGCTTGCAGGATGACAAGCTAGAGGCGACCAAGGCGGAAATGGGCGAGGTGAGAGGGGAGAACGAGCGCCTCAAGACGCTGCTCTCCCACATCGTCAGGGACTACCAGTCGCTCCAGATGAACTTCCTCGACGTCGTCAAGGTCAAAGACCAAGCAACCGATAAGCTACCTGCGCCAACGGCCGACATGCCTCCTCCCGCCGCCGGCGACGACCCCGACGACCTCGTCTCCCTGAGCCTCGGCACGAGGCCCAACGGCAGCACCCGCCCGAAGGGCCACGAGAGGTCGTCGTCGTCGTCATCTGGCACCGAGACCGACCACGACGGGCAGCAGCTGTCTCTCGGGCTGAGCTGCCCGCGCGGCGGCAGCCGCCCGTCCAAGTCCAACGACGACAAGCAGGCCAGCGGGCCGTTGGCGCCCGTGCTGAACCTGAGCTCCGACAGCAGCGGGGACGACGCCGCCGAGCCCGGCCAGGCCGCCGCGTGCTCGCTGACCAAAACGTGCAAGAGCTCGAGCGGTGGCGCCGGGGACGGAGCTGACGACGAGGTGCCCCAGCAGCAGGCCAAGAAGGCTAGGGTTTCCGTCCGGGTGAAATGCGACACGCCCACGGTATGTACGTCTTTGTGTACCGTATACGTAATTACGTATACATGTCATATGTACAAGTACAAACTAAATTGCTGCAAATTCAAACCAAACTCTCTTAATTTTAATTTGATCTCTAAATATTGAGCTAATTATTTGGAATTTGGTGGATCAGATGAACGACGGGTGCCAATGGAGGAAGTACGGGCAGAAGATCTCCAAGGGAAACCCCTGCCCGCGCGCATACTACCGCTGCACCGTTGCACCCTCCTGCCCGGTCAGGAAGCAGGTACGTACATATACGCGTATATACGTACGCGGATACGTATAGCATACTAGCTTCGTACGTGCATGCATGATCCTTCGTGTTCTGAACTCGAATAATTAGTTTTCTTCTCCCTTCCTCGATCATCAGGTGCAGAGATGCGCGGACGACATGTCGATCCTGATCACGACGTACGAGGGCACGCACAGCCACCCGCTCCCGCCGGCCGCCGCCGCCATGGCGTCCACCACCTCGGCCGCGGCGTCCATGCTCATAGCCGGCCCTTACTCGTCCCACAGCCACCTCCCGCTCACGTCGGCCGGCGCTGGGCTGTTCGGCCCGACCACCATCTCCACCGCCACGTGCCCCACCGTTACGCTCGACCTCACAACCCCGCACTCCCTACTGCACCCGTCGCCCTACGCTACCGCCGCCGCCGCCGCGGGGTATGAGTCCAAGGCGCTGCCGGCGGCGTGGAGCAGCGGGTACCTGGCGTACGGCGGGGGGCAGCCGTACTACGCCAAAACCTCGACGCCGGCGATGGGGCATTTCGGCCTGGGCATGGCGAGGCCGGAGCAGCTGTACGGCCAGTCGTACGTGCAGAGGACGAGCAGCGGCCATGGCGCGATGGCGCCGGCGGTGACGGACACGATCGCGAAGGCGATCACGTCGGACCCGAGCTTCCAGTCGGTGCTGGCGGCGGCGATCACGTCGTACATGGGGCGCGGCGCCGGCGCGGCAGCTCAGAAGTGAGCGGCGTACGCACGCTGTGCGCGTACGAGCTAGCTGTGCATGGTTTGACTTTTGTGTAGGCACGGGGGGTTTACATGTAAGTGCGCGGTTAATTACTTTGTTAATCGGAGTATAGTATGCTTTGGTGTATTAATCAATTGGCTGGGGAAATGGTGATCTAGGGATTAATTACTTGACTACAGTGTACACTGGGGAAACAATGCTTTGGTGTATATATAACATGGACGAGTCGACTGTACATGCATGTACACTGTGGGGATCGGATAAAGTTTTGGTCAGGTTGTTCCTTCCATATATATATATATATATATATATATATATATATATATATATATATATATATATATATATATATATATATATATATATATATAGCCATGCATGCTCTTAATTTAGCTATGTAGTTGATAGCTAGGATCTGTAATCGTTGCAGTACTGATGCTGGACTAATAAATGTACAAGTGTGCGTGCATAATGGTCTCTTAGAACAATCAGGTACCGTCCATTGCTCTGGAGGATCTGAGGTGCGCGCACTTCATGCAGTAAAACTCTGATCCCTGAGCTATGTCATGTCAAACTGATCTAGTAAACGCATGATCTGAACCGCCCACACAGTTGATGCAGATTAGCTAGATATATGATCGATGCCTGCTCTCTCATCAGATAAGAAGACAGGCAAGCTAACGGACGTTGATTACTAGAAGAAATTTTGGAGTCGCCCTAGATCATTTTGCAGTATGCACTTCGCAACAGCATTTAGGAACTGCTGGCTGAAAATTTATTGGAAATCGGTCGATTTCCTCACCGTTTGAGTTGTATTGCGATTCGTTCTTCGGTGGACAGTGATGTGGCCACAACAAGGTTTCACCCGGGATTTAGGATCTGAAGGGTTCACTGTACATGTCAAGGTGGCAGAGGTGCCACCGACCGCGGACTCTTGAGTCAGAGGAGGCGGTGGTCAGCAGCAGTGGCGACGACAAAGATGCCGATGATGGAGGCGATTAGTGAAGGTTACAGCCCAGTAATCTGCAGCTATCGGGTGAGGATTGGAGGTGTATTGGATTGGCAAATGCACAAAGATCAGAGAGAGAGAGCAACAAAGGGGAAAAGTCTGCACTCTGAATATCACGGCAATGGAATGAATTGCTACAGTCCACTAAACGAGATTACAAAGACTGAATAAAACTGCAGTCTAACTGACTGCGCTAACCACTTGCGAATACTTCGGATCAGATCCTGTTAACCAGGTCACGACCCACACTACTCAAATGGACTCCTGAAGCTACGGACTACCTGCCAGCACATAAGTCTGGGTTATTTCCTACATTCACCCCCCTAATCCAGACTTGTTTCAGTCTGTCTTGCTGACGCCCAGCTTCTCCCTCATCTCGGCAAATTTCAGTCTCCCGAGTGCCTTGGTCAGAATATCAGCCTTTTGATCTTCAGTGCTGACATGCTCAACTATGATTTGACCCTTCTCAACACATTCTCGTATAAAATGGAAGCGTGTATCTATGTGCTTACTTCTCCCATGAAAGACCGGGTTTTTCACCAACGCAATTGCAGATTTGTTGTCTACAAACAGCTTCACTGGACTTTGAACTTTCCCCGATATGTCTTGCAGCAAACTTCTGAGCCACACTGCCTGGCACGCTGCAGATGTAGCTGCCATAAACTCGGCCTCACAAGAAGAGAGTGCGACACACTTTTGCTTCTGGGATGCCCAAGCTATCAGACTTCTACAGAAGTAAAAAGCCATACCGCTAGTGCTTTTCCTGTCGTCAACATCTCCAGCAAGATTGCTATCTGAGTAGCCAAACAACTGTTCTTCTCCACCTCTTGTGTATACCAGGCCATAGTCCAAAGTCCCCTTTACATACCTCAAAATATGTTTGAGTGCCTGATTGTGTGATTTCTTCGGACTCTCCATGTATCTGCTTGTAATGCCTACTGCATATGCCAAATCAGGCCGGGTATGAGTCAAGTACCTCAAGCTCCCAATCAGCCGTCTGTAGTGTGTTGGATCAACCAGTTCCCCTTCTTCATCTTTGCACAGCTTGAGTTTGGCTTCCATTGGGTATTGTACTGAGTTGCAGTCTGCCATCCCGGCTGCTTGCAAGATCTTCCTTGCATAAGTTTCCTGCTTCAACTTTATGCAGTCCTGTGCTTGCTTAACTTCAATCCCCAGATAGTATGCCAGTAGACCTAGGTCACTCATCTCAAATTCAGTCTTCATTTGGTTCTTGAATTGAGCAATCTCCCTACTACTGCTGCCTGTGACCAGAAGGTCATCAACATATACTCCAACTACAAGCACACCCTCTGTACTTAGTTTCTTGTATACAGCAGGTTCATATGGGCATTTCTTAAAACCCAAACCTCTCAGACTTCTGTTCAGTCTCATATTCCAAGCCCTGGGTGCTTGTCTGAGTCCATATAATGCTTTTGCCAACTTGTAGACTTTTCCTTCTTGCCCTTTCACAGCAAATCCTTCAGGTTGTGTGACATACACTTCCTCCTGAAGTTCTCCATTCAAAAATGCAGATTTAACATCTAGGTGATGTACCTTCCAGTTCTGCTGTGCAGCCAAAGCCAAAAGGAGTCTCACGGTTTCCATCCTGGCCACCGGCGCAAACACTTCCTCAAAATCAATTCCTGGCTGCTGCACATATCCTTTGGCGACTAACCTCGCTTTGTGTTTGATAATTCTGCCCTCAGAATCTTTCTTAAGTTTAAAGACCCATTTGAGGCCAATAGACTTATGTCCTGGAGGTAGTGACACCAGCTCCCAAGTCTTGTTCTTCTGGATTGCATCTATCTCTGCCTTCATTGCTCCTTCCCAATCCTTGTTGCCAGCTGCTTCTTTGTAAGACATGGGCTCATCTTCTGCTGTCAGCATAAGAAACTCATCAGGCAATTCCACTTGTGGTGTGCTTTCATAAATCTCACTCAGAGATCTATATTTGGCTGGTGCTCCTTCTGAATCTTCAGCTGAGTAAGGAGATGCCGGTTCTGTCGCAGTACTTCCTGGTGTGCCGAGATTATCTCTCAATCCTTCTTCGTGCTCACCCAGTGTTCCTGGCTGCATGTCTGCTACTCCAACTGGATCACTTGCCACGGCAATTGGATTTACTGCCACGGCAGGTGAATTCCCTGACACGGCAGGTGTTTGTCCCCCAATTCCTTCTGTGGCCTCTGCTGCCCCGGGCACTACACCATCTGCATCTTCATCCTCAACAGAGAATGTCACCCACTTCTGAGAATCAGCTGGCTCTTCACCATCCCATTTCCAGACTGCACTCTCATCAAATACTACATCTCGGCTGACATGGATTTTTCCAGTTCTTGGATCTACCAACCGATGAGCTTTGCTGCCTTCTTCCACCCCCAAATAAACCATACTTCTACTCCTGTCATCCAACTTTTTTATTTGATGAGATGGTACTTTAACATGTCCAACACACCCAAACACCTTGACAAAGCTGAGATTGGGTTTCCTGTTGAACCAGGCTTCAAAAGGGGTACTTTTGTTCAGGGCTTTTGTCGGCAACCGGTTGAGGAGAAATACTGCATGCCTCACTGCTTCTCCCCACAACCTTCCGGGCAAGTTCTTTGTCTTCAGCAAGCTTCTAGCCATTTCCATCACAGACCTATTCCTCCTCTCCGCCACTCCATTTTGTTGTGGAGTGTATGGGGCTGTGAGGTGTCTTTGTATCCCCTCTTGTTCACAGAATTCAGCAAATTCATGTGACAAGAACTCTCCACCTCGGTCAGTTCTCAACACCTTGACCTTGTGTGCAATCTGGTTCTCAATTAATGGCTTGAACTTCTTGAATGCACTCACTGCTTCACTCTTGTACTTCAGTACATACACCCACATCATTCTACTAAAGTCATCCACTAAGAGGAGGAAGTACCTGTTACCTGCAGGAGTTTGTGGAGTAATGGGTCCACACAAATCTGCATGTATGAGCTGCAAGGGCACATCTGCTCGGTACTTGGACTGGATTGGAAAAGGAATTCGAGTTTGCTTTGCAATCAGGCAACCTTCACAAATCTTCAGTGGGTGATTGATCTTTGGCACTCCCTGCACCAGCTGATCATCATGTAGTTGCTTCAATGCCTGGAAATTTGCATGACCTAACCGGGCATGCCACAACCAGGCCGGCTCCTCCAAGCTAATTGCAAGGCAAACCGGCTTGCAGGTTTCTAGCTGAATCTTGTAGAGTCTATTTGCTGTTCTCCTGACTTTCATGAGCAACCTGCCATTTCTGTCATAGACCCACAAAAACTGACCTTGCAAGACTACCTTACTGCCATCTTCTGACAATTGCCCGAGACTAATTATGCTACTGCACAAATTGGGTATGAAATAGACATCGGTTAAAAGTCTTTGCTCACCATTTTTGCACTGAAACAAAATTGAACCTTTGCCCTTTATCTGCACGGTTGATCCATCTCCAAACCTGACACGCCCAGTGATGCTTTCATCTAACTCGCTGAATTTGGACCGGTGACCTGTCATGTGATTGCTTGCACCGTTGTCCAAATACCAGATATCTGAGTCAGATTGTTTTGCCTCCAACTCTTGCAGCTTGGGAGTAAACTTCTCCTCATTGAGTAGCACAAGAGCCTCTGGTTTGTGTAGCTCCTCCACACATGCAGTCAGCAACAATGCAGTCTGCTCATCCTCCTGTGCTTGCACAAGGTTGGCTTCTCCTTCTTGACGTTTACTGCGGCACTGAGAAGCATAGTGGCCCATATACTTGCAATTATAACATTTGATATGGCTTTTGTCCTTACCACTGCTGCTACCGCCTGAATTGCCTTGCTTTGGTGGGTTGTAGCCTCCTCGGCCTCTTCCACGCCCTTTGCCGCGGCCCTTGCCACGATCTTGCCCTTACGTCTTTGTCGGCCTCCTTGCCTTTTCCGTGTGACTGCCAGCCTAATGACTGCCCCCTGCCACCACTCTTCTGCCGGGCTTGCCATTCTGCATGGGTGAGCAGCAACTTGTCTTCAGTACTTTCACTCCTGCCACGGATTCGCTCTTCATAAGCCTTAAGCCTCCCAATCGCCTCCTCCAATGACATCGTCTCCATGTCCGCAAATTGCTCAATTGCGGCGACTACTTGGAGAAATCTTTCAGGCACTGCACCAAGCAACTTTTTCACAAGTACTGCATCTTCAAGACTCTCTCCAAGACTGCGTACCTTATTTGCAATAGTGCTGATCTTGCCTGCAAATTCATCAACAGTCTCTGTCTCCCTCATACGAAATGCGCCGAACTCATTCTTCAAGGTCTGGACACGAGCTTTCTTCACCCGATCTGCTCCAAGGTGCATGGTTTTCAGGCTGTCCCACGCCTCCTTCGCCGTCTTCTTCTTCGCGAGCAGCAGGAGAACGTCCTCTGGAACTGCCTGGAAAATGCAGGCCAACGCCATCTTGTCGCGCCTTCTGTCGGCGACCTCGCCGGCCGCCGGCTCTACTGCGTCCCAGACGCCCTGCGCTTCCATGAAGACCTCCATCTTGATCGCCCAAGTGGAGTAATTCGTCGGCGTCAGCATCGGATAGTGGAGTGAAACTCCGGCCTCCTTCGTCGCCTGAACTGCGGTGGCTCCCGTGCGCTCAGGCAGCGACATGATCTTGCGCCAAGCGTTCTTGGATGATTACAAGGCTCTGATACCAAATGAAGGTTCTGACCCGATGTCTGCGGCTATCGGGTGAGGATTGGAGGTGTATTGGATTGGCAAATGCACAAAGATCGAGAGAGAGAGCAACAAAGGGAAAAGTCGCACTCACGAATATCACGGCAATGGAATGAATTGCTACGATCCATCGAACGAGATTACAAAGATCGAATAAAGCTGCGGTCTAAGCGATTGCGCTAACCACTGCGAATACCGGATCGATCTCATCTGCGGCGGAGGTGATTGGAGGTGGACGGTACAGTGCAGCGCGGTGGTCGACGCGTGCGTGGCGGTGGCCATGAGATGCGGAGGAGGAGGCGACCGTGGTGGTGGCATAGGCGGTGGTGGCGCCGGCACGGGCAGCATGACAAGGTGCCCGACGCGGCATGCGTGCATGGCACGTGGCGGCTTGGCCGGTGGCGGCGCGGGCGACGGCGGCGGAGGACGTCGGTGGCTGGTCGTTACGCGGAGTTGTCATGGTTCGGCTATAAAAGCTTAGCGAACGCGGATATTTTTTCCAATCGAATGCACTTCCATCCGTCTTTCCACAAGGTTGTCTCAACCCTGATCTAATTCGTTCCTATTCCACCTTGTAGGTTTGGACGTGGCCACAGAGGGGCGTTCAGGCAATTACACATCTTTGATCCTTCGAGTAGCATATCCACCGAGTGTGCTCAAGGCAAGTACCTCGTGGCCATAGCCTCCCCGTTTCGCATATCACCTGTTCCATGATTAACTGTCACCACTATATTTGAGCACAATTATCACATTGTAATGTTTACCTGGCCATTATCACATCACTAAAGTTTACCTGGTCATTATCACAACACTAAAGCTTACCTGATCATTATCATAACACTAAAGCTTACCTGGTGATTATCATAACACTAAAGCTTACTGGTCATTATCATATCACTAAAACTTACCTGACCATTATCATAACATTAAATCTTACCTGGTCATTATCATAACACTAAAGCTTACATGATCATTATCATAACACTAAAGCTTGCCAGGTCATTATCATATCACTAAATCTTACCTGACCAATATCATATCACTAAAGACATAATAAAACTTTACCTGGTTGTTATCACATTACTAATATATGCCTGGTTATTATCATATTACTAATGCATACTTGGTTATTATTATACTTCTAATGTTTGTCTGGTTATAGACTTCTAATATTGTATTTATATAATGATGTTCTAGGTTATCTTGTGTCACATGCTTTTAGCTTTACTAGAATACTCAGTTAATAATGTTCTATAATTCATGCTTTTAATTAGTGTTTTAGAATTTATGCTTAAATGCTTAATGGGGGTAGCATATGAACATGTTTCAAATTTAGGTTTAAACCACTAGCAATCTTTTAACATTAGGGATGCTATGTTTATTCTTCCTGATATTATGATTCTTTATTTGTATAACCACCGTCCTTCCCTGAATGTAATGCATCCTCCCTTTGAAGCTCCCGTTTGCTATGGAGCTCTGCCACCGTCAACCTTCTTTCCACCACTGTTGTCACCATAGTCTTCCTCTGCCTCTAGTGAGCTTTGACCTTGCTCATGGTCATTTTTAGCTTTGCCTTGTTCCTCTAAACATCACCATGCACTCCATCTTAGCTAGTTCACGCTGTTGGGAGCTGTGTCCGTGGAGCCTATTGCCACTATCTTTGCTCGTTGTTGTCTTGCCACTCCAGACCTCCTTCGCCATAGCTGACCACATCGTCGTGCCCCTAGTGAGCTCCTGATGCTTACACACTACTCGCTTGAGCCAGCCTCTGGGGATTTCACTATCATCGCCATCGCGGTGTGTAGCACCGCTGCATTTCTCCGCTACCGGCTCAACTCCAATGACCCTTGGTCCCTCTGCTCATCCCTCTAGCATTGCATAGCACCGCTAAAGCCATATGTGGGCTCGAATACCCTTCTCTATCACTCCCGTACCAACACCATCGCATGATCGAGGCATCCCCACTGCTCAGCACCATCTTATCGTTGGCTTCATCGACCTTTTCGACCACCACCACCATGATTCAATTCCCATTGCCACCATTGTTCTATTCCTAGTCTTTGTCATGCATCACTGTCGCTCCCTTGCTTAGCGATGGCCTGCTCTACTTCCTTCTCTATTTTCTCTTGCTGACAAGCGGACCCCACATGATTATGGTTAATGATGCCATTAGTAATTAGTTTAATCTAATCAATCTGGTTTAAACTTAATCAATCACTTACATATGGGACTGGCAAGTTAATTAATCAGATTTTAATTTAGACTGGTTTTTATATCTTGAGTTACTAACATGTGGATCCCACATATTAGTTAACGCGTTCATGAGCCTGGTTCACTATGGACCTGGCCCCACCTTTCGGCGTGATGACATAATAAATCCTGGTTTTTTTAAAAAAAATGGAAATAAAAATAAAAATCCAAAACTACACAGTGTTTTCTCTCTTCTTTTTCTCGGATTTTTCCTCTCGACAAAACTCCAAAAGGCATGTCTCCCTCATATGAACTCCCATTTGAGTGATTTTTTTATACTTTTTTTTTCTAAAATCATGCCATTTCATTCTGTACAAAAAATTATTTCTAGTCTCCATTTGAATTTATTTGTATTTCTTGGCTTTTCTCGTTTAGATACTGACGTATCAGAATCGTGCGAAGTTGGTCTAGAGCAAAAGCAAGTGTTCAACGAGCAAGGCAAGCATATCTCTGGGCCTTTCGATATGGTTGGATTAAGGAAGTGCATAGCCATGCCGAATGTAGTTGAGGGGTCAATCACAATTGAGTAATCCACTATATGTTTGAATGAATGATCAAACTATTAAAGGATGGCACGCTTCTCGTCTTAAGTTCGATATGGTATCATGAGGCAAAAGGATTGGTACATAAGCACTATATAGGTTTGTCTGATATGATTTTTATGTATATTTGGGAATCATTATATCCTGCTAGGGTCTACTACAAACTTATGGACCAAAAATGAGTTTTCGGCCCATGGCTAAATATACATGAACCTACAAGGTCACACACTTAACATGTTAGAACGATAAGGGTCCGAATGATAAGTTCCGAGTGGGATACGATCTCTACTCATATTGGATCCGATTTGAGGTTCTCTGAGTGAGATACGATCTCTACTTGTATTGGATAAAGGTCTAGCCTGAGACTTTTCAAGTTGGATACGACATCTGATTGTATTAGATAAGAATCCGATTGGAAACTATATAAAGGGGTGTGCGGGGGCTAAGGGAGTTATCCCCAGACACACCCATTGAAACCCTAGCCGTCAGCTCTCATAACCCCTACCATGCGCGCTGGTACTAGCACACCGACGCACGGCGTTCCATCCCTGAACGTGTGGACCTCGGTAGAAGCGTTGTTACGACTACAATGCTGATCGGGGTGATAGAGAGGAGAAGACAATTGGCTAGAGGATGATCAACTAATTTCACTACATGGACGCGCTTGAACTCTTTGTGTCTAGTGATAACGATCTATAATCTTTTACTCACATATTTTTTGGTTTACGAGGTAAAAAAATTTAATCCACACTAGTGTATACTACTCGTATCCAATAGCTGCTAAGATCTGCTCGGCCGACGCGCAGGAAGCCACAGAGCATCGCCGCCAGCCTCGAGGTGCGTGTGCAGCCCCTCGTCTCTCCTGTGCATGTGCCGTGGCCCTAGAGTGGATGTCTAGATAAAAGAGCCGGCCCAGCTTAAGAGGGATATTCAGGTAGGCTAAAGGATAAGCTGAAGCTTGACGGAGCCCACCTGGGGCTCCGCCTCTGCCCTCGATTATTATGGAGCCCTGTACGTACGCCTCTTGTCGAAATATTGCACTGCAGAACTCTGCTGAAGTGCTGATACATTTTTTTTCGAGAACACAACTCCGCCGATACTCTGCGGCCGGTTCAGGACTAGTTAATTTGAGATGTTGTATATATGGACATATATACAAGCAAACGGTCGAATTATTAGCAGCTTGATCGCTGAAAATACGAACCGATCGATCGATCAAAGAACATGAGATAGCTAGCGAGTCAAATAAATAATAACTTCGGTCCTATATGTATGTATGATAATGGCACAACCAAAAAAAGTAGGCATCGATCGATATCCAGATGTCCACATTTGTGAACCTTAATTATACTAGCGATCAATCAGCAACTGATCAGTAGTTCAGTACGACGACTCGGACGAATGAGCCGCCGCCGCATGCAACTGCACTGGCCCCCACTCGTTCGCAGGGCCTGCGGTCGGCGGCGGCGCCTGCCCGCCCCAAGCTGGCGCGGCGGCCGGCGAGTGCGTGAGGTAGCCGGTGCCGGTGCCTGGGGTGGCGTGGTTGTGGACGCCGTCGTAGGTGGTGAGGACGTAGCGCGGGTCGTCGCGGTCCCTCTCCACGCGCTTCTTCACCCCGCACCCCTCCGCCGAGCACCGGTAGTAGTTCCTCGGGTTCGGGCTGCTCTTCACCGCCTTCTTCCCGTACTTCCTCCACTTGAAGCCGTCGTCCAGGACGTCCACCTCCGACCTCGTCCGGAACCCGATCCTCCCACACCCATGGTTCCCTGCAGATCCGCTCACTCTCCTTACTGCATCGTCGACTCCAGTGCGGCTCCTATATGGTACAACACAACACAACACAACATCAAGATCAAACAACATCACGCATAATCGATATATGTAGCACGCAGCTTCCGTACAAGTTCATCTCGTTTTCGGCAGCGCCGCCGGCGAACACCAGCGGAGGCGGCGAATAGTCGGAAGGGCGAACGACGTCGAGCTCCGGGAAGTCGGCCATGGAGGGCGGCGGGAAGCTGAGCGCTGCGCTGTTGTCCGTCAATAGGGGAGGGAAGTACAGGGAGGAGGCCTGGTAGGAGGAGTACGCTTCATGGCTAAGTCCTAGAGGAGCCGCCATGTAGTGCAACTGCAAACTACTACTGCTTGGCCAGTGGCTGTGTTTGACGGAATTTCTCGTGTCAAGCTTTGCAATTTATACATGCAACCGATCCAGACTTTGAGACTATTGAAGCAGGCTAGCTAGCTAGCTCCATGGATCTTTCACACAGGAGAGAGAGAGAGAGAGAGAGAGAGAGAGAGAGAGAGAGACGATCCTGACCCGAAGGTTCTCAGATGTGTCACATGTCGATTCTCACTGCACTTTTGGCATTTATGACCGGACAAGCTTTAGTCAAGAAAAAAGAGTTAATTCTGGTCCGTTTGGAGCCATTGAATTATCAAGACCGTTACTTTACGGGTCGCTGACTATGATTGGCTGCAGCACGGTAACAGTTGTTTAAGACTAGTAACAGTTAGACCGTACTTGTATTATGAGATGGAAGGAGTAGCAAGCAACAAACAGCGATCTAGAGCCATGGTTTGATCAAAACCTACATCCTCCTGTATTTAATTTCAAAATTCCCATATCCAAACTGCCGATCTCCAATTTACAGGCACGCGTAGTCGGAACAGGGCTGCAGCTAGGGGATCCGGTTCCAAACGGTTAATTAGTCATAATTACATTCAATTAAGCTAGCAAGCGTGCATTCAGGTCCAAATTAACGTACGTCCGAATCCAATCCATCGCGCTAAAACCTGTGCGTTCGGTGTACCTGACCAAAGGCAAGCCACACGTGCCAGCAGACCTAGCTAATCATCAGCGTGGACACCGCGGCAGGTTTGGGCAGCCGCACCGCTGTATATATCTTTTGCAGCTGCGTCATCGATCAGAATGGTAAAGCGGTAGTGCCGACTCCGATCGATCCGGCCCTCGTGTGGTACGTTGATTTGCTCCCGTTTCTACGTACGTGAGGTAGGCGATTTCTGACAGCGATATGCGCGCGCGCCCTGAAGAAACTTGTACGCGACTGTCCGGCCGTGGAGGGCTTGCTCACCTGCGAATTACGGTGTAACCGGCCGGCCCGTAGAAACCCCTGGACAACGTGTTAGATTTTGTTCCTTTAGACTACAGCTGATATTTTTTATCTATACTTTTCGATATGACAACGGATGACAAGACATCGACATAGACGTAGACAATACATATAAATTTAGAATAAAAAATTGTTTAAAAATCCGCTTTAAACTACTGTCATATTTATTTTAAATTTTAAACAAGACAAAAGAAAAAAGACAGAAGCTTAAAAGGACAAACCTTAATTCGCATTCTGGATCAAGCATTGTATTGCCCGATCGAACAGGCCGGTGGCCGGTAAATATGATGTAGATGTTTGCCAAATTGGTAGATTATTTTGGCATGTGCTTAATCAGGAAATCGGGTGGATCGATCGTTGCTAATTAATAATTAGCCAGTGGAAAGCAAGAAGGCTGCAAAAGCATCCTTTGTTTTCTTTTTATTGGTCCTTTTCTTTTCAACTTCTAAATGATGTTTTTGTTTTTCTTACAATAACTAACTTTTAAATAAAGTGTGTTTTTAAGACAGTGTCTATAAGTTAATTGTAGTATATACTATAGTGACTTTATTTATATTGGCCAAAACCACATGCGAATTTCTGTTACTTTATACTATCTCATGAAAAGACCAAAAGCATAAGCCGCAACTAAAATCCATAAACCGAAACCAAAAAGCTTTTCAAGGCAGGGTCTATAAATTAATTATAGTATATACTGTAGCGACTTCATTTATATTGGCCAAAACCATATAAATTTCTATTACTCTATACTTTTTCTCTTATAAACAGTCTAAAAATCATAAGTTGAAACAAAAAAAACACACATAGGCATTTCGCTGGTGTATGCGTATCAGCGTATGTGACATCTTATATATCCCTGAGCTCGGATGCAATGTTTCGACCTTGTCCTTCTCCAAGGAGTCAATGCTAAATAATGGAAAGTGCCGTAGCCACCTTTCCTTATATGTGTAGCGTCTTAAAGGAAACGTGCGTATACATTGCATGCATGAGAGGAGGCTATCGAGCTACAGTACTATACATCGTAAATTAGCCACCGCTCTGTGCTGGCAGATTGAATCGCACGAGCGTACGTGGCAATCCAAGCATGGAGCTCACAACACGCAACGCAGGCACATGCAAAAACAAAACAGAATATTTTGTTCGTGTCCCCATTTCTCTCCTTCCCGCTAGCCAAAAGAGAAGAAGAAACAAAAAATAGCCTGAGCCGCCCAGGTGTCTCAAACCCAAGCTTGGCATGATCGAGCCATGACAAATCGACACGTACACCACTAGAGCCGAGCGCGAGCAGATTGATTGACGTTTGACAGCCGGTTTAGCCACCAGAGCCATTAATCGACGGGGCCGGCTTCCCGTCAAACTCGAGCGTACGCCATGAATGTCACGGTCATCTGCCGTAACTTCTCCGGCAGAAGCTGCAGGAGGGCAGTACAATGGGTGACTGTTACCTCCCTCGGGGTCAGGGGGGACGATTACGAATTGATGATGATATTCGCTCGCCAGCTAACTGATAATGCGTTTCAGTTCGGCATGGGCTGCACCTAGTCCTGTTTTTTTTTTCTTTTCGGTTGCTTTTGGTTTTTATTTTTTTTAATATTTACTATTTATTAGACTAATAAATTATAGTTAAAACATATATGTCGTAACTTAAAAGAACAAAAGTTATATATCTTAGCTCAAAAAGAACAGACATTAATAGCACGTGGCTATGGCTCTGTCTGGGATCGTGATTTGGTGAAGGAACTAAAAGCCTAATTCAGTTGGTAGGAGACGTGGAGACTCAATCACTTAGGTTTGAGTCCTATCCGGTTTAGATTTAGGGGTCAATTAGAAGTAAAACTCCATGTTGGAAACGAAAACAAACTGAATAGGATTTGGATCAGAAACTCAACAATCTTCACCTTGAGCTGAATTCCCTCTTGTAGCCAAAACAAATCAAATCTCCTCAAATCATAATCCACCATCAATGACCCTAGTGTGTTAAAAATCCATAGAACTAATCAGTAAGTAAGATTGAAAAATCCATAGAACTAATCAACAAGTAAGATTGAATCAGCCTTCTCCATATGCTTCTCCTGTGACGCTAGATAACTATAGTGAAGAGCTCATCTCGTGGATTTTTTTACATGCTCTACCTGGAACACATAAGTCGACAAGCAATGTCCATTAAAAAGTAACTTGTACGTGTGATCATCATATACATCAAATCGTCAACTATAAAAGTAACTGAATTCTATTACATGATTAAAAACTGCTCATATAGAAGAATATCCGGATGAAAGTAACTCTTGTGTCATCAATGGAGCAGGAACAATCTCTATAATAGACTCCTTAGATTGAGCTATAACAATTAGAATCTGTTGCACCTGTAATATCAAACGTTGTAGTATCTATGTAGATAATTAACTTATTTTTGCACTTTAAATCCTTCATCACGAACTCATATTTGGAGCATAAACTTCATTAATGAATAAGAACCTCCAGAAAGTATTATGTAGTTGCCACCTGACTGTCAATGAACGTATGAGAATTAATGTTGCCAAAACTTTCATAATAGCGGCGCAAGCGATCACAACTGCAACATATCCAAATCGTGATTAAAATACAAAATTCAGTCGTTCCCATAACTGACATTATTTTTCTTTTTCCTTTAAAGTCTTCTCAATCAAGTGTAGTCCAAATTGTGTTAAAAAAATTGCAACTCTGCCTTAGACTTTATATGTGTGGATCTTACTGTAGCAACTCGTAGTAGACGACGGATTGTCGAAGAAATCGCCAATGATTAATCTCGCATTGATGCTGCTAATAATAGGCACAATGATATGAATTACAATTAACTCCACCTTCAACGAAAATATGCAAAGCTGACGACACACCTTCTTCATGGAATATGACGATTGACCGAGGTAGAAGATCGTCAATGGAGATGTTGCAGTACGACGCTAGGGTATGGTGACAGGTGGCGCGTGCAATAGTATCGGCGAACCTGGCACTAGAATAGTTGCCGAGATAGAGCGCATGTCAATGCTCAATATGGAGTCGAGTCGTGGAACGAAGTTGAGCGTCGAGTTGAGAATGTTGAAATCTCTTAGTGTTCTTGCGGATGACACTCTTGTCCATGTGATGGCCATCCCCAGGAGTCTCATCTCAGGGCAGTAGCTTTGATCTCGAATCTGAAACTCTAATACCACATGTTATAAAATATACTGCAAAAATAGATGGTCAAAAGAACGGGAGACATGGATTTAACGTGAAAAATCCCATTCAAGAAAAACACGGACGTACGAAGATGGAATTCAATGTATGAGATGTTTACAATGAGGTAATTGTGTTCCCTATGATCTATCGGAGTATATTTATAGTGGTTATGAAGGAGATTTCATATAGGAGTATAACTCAAGGAGACTTCAGACAGAAGTATAACTCTACGTTAGAAATGAAAATAGATCGAATAGGATTTGGATAAAAAACTCAACATTTTTCTTAATTAAATTGACACATAGTTCTTCCTACGTATCCATCATTGATGATTTGATATGATGTGCTATGCTATGAAATCGTAGAGATGGTACACCAAGATTTTGCTGTTATGGTTATATAAAACTTAGTTTATCGGAAAGGAGCGCTTGTCTGTTGATTGAGCTCAAGAAGCTCGGTTGTAGTTCTCGTGCGGTAGCGTCGGTAACGACAAGACCATTACTCTCCGCAGAAACAACACATGAACATCAAGTGGTGGTAAGTGATAGACTGATGGAGCAAATTAGTGGAACACGAAGTGGGGAATGGACAATTCAAGCTGTTATGAGTGAATACGTACGGGCTAGTCTCAATTGGCAAGTATCAATTTTTAACGACGCAGATGTGACCTTCCGTTTGTGGTGCGCACCGCAGGGTCGTGCGTCCGTTTTGGCAGGACATTGTTGTAGCCACAGTTCGCCTGAGCTGTCAGAAAAGAAGGCTATTTATTTCTGCTTCATCAAACTATTTTTTTATTTTTTATATAGCAATTAATTTTTAAATAAAGTATTTTTTAAATTAGACTTTACAAGTTAATTATAGTATATACTGTAACGACTTCTTTTATATCGACTAAAATTACACACGATTATTTGTATCTTCGTACTTTCTCCTATAAACAGCTAAAATCCATAAGCTATAATTATAAATTATAAGCTAAAGCAAAAAAAATTATAGATATCATCCATCTTGATTTGTGTGGTGTCTTCGCATATCCACTAGGCTGCTGACAATTCCGTCATCTACGACCATCATGCTTAAGCTAAATATCTCATCATCGCCATCAAAGTGTTACGTACCAACATCAGGATACAGGTGCGTGACATCAATGCCTCTAGATTTTCGCGGGCTTCATATTTAATATCTGAGCAAATGAATCGCAAGATTTATATAGCAAATTGTGGTACTCAGGAGTTGCGGGAAAATATGGATGAAAGTTTCGCAACCTTGTGCAGTCACCACCGTGTCCCAGACTCCTAGGTCCCAGAATGAGAAGAATACGTAAATGTGCTTAGATTGGCCTATCATTCTCTACCAGCACGTGTCATTTGTAAGATTTTTTTAGAACTGTTCACGTATTTAACATTGTTATAATATTTTTTTTTCAATTTTGACCCCTAGCACCCGTTTTTACAATAATAGCCTCTTCCCGAGCTCAGAAGACATGGCAAGCGGTACGTGTCACCTGTCGCGCCGTAGTATCTCGGCACAAGGCGAGCCGAGCGACAGGCCGAGCTAGCGCGGGAGGCGATGGGCAGGCACGAAAGTGAACGGCTCGAGGTGCTGCCAAGCTGCCCCTGCTCGACAGGAGCCTACCGAACCGCCCACCTTTCGAGGGCGTTGTCGGCAAACACCGGCTCGGCAGCCGGCTAGGCAAGGCAGGCAGAAGGGGTATGGGTGGCAAAAAAACTTTGATACGCATTAACAAATTCTATTATATTTTGTTCGCGTGTGTTTAGAATTTTTTTAAGAAAACTGGTTGTAATGGACCATGTGCAGGCCGACAAAGCGTTCGCAATGAATGTGCGAATTACATGGTGTGTGGAGTTTGGTTAGATGCGTATGTTTGCCTCATTACTCATATGATACAAGTGGCAACATGTGTGAATCATCAACCCCAACTACAGCTAAGATACATGTGCATAGGTGAACTAGAGTGGAAGTAGGAATGACTGCGACCTCGGCTGATTTCTTCACTGTTGATGACGATCGGCGGGCTGGGCCGTTGCACGCTCTTACATGCGGTGCTTCTCAAGCGTAGTCCTCTGATGAGTGGTTTTGTCAGACCAGGGTTAGTGGGGAAGATGGGGGTCTGGTGGGTGCTCGAGCGTGGACCACTGCTGTTATTGTAGTCCGCTCGACCTTAGCAATTGTGGCATCCCTCTCACGCTCACTACAGCTAGGGCATTCTCGCACTTGGCGAGTTGAGTTCGAAGAGTCTTGGTCTGGCTGTAGCTGGCGGTGAGGAGCTGACGGAGGTCGGAGATCTCCTCTAGAGCCTCAGTGTAGGTGACTCCCATAGCTCGGGGATGAACGTCTCGCCGTAGCATGCTTCTTCTTAGAGGGATGGATAGTAGTGAATCGGGGAGGTCAGCATGGCGGCCTCGTGGATCTCGCACAGGCAAACAGAAGCCAAGTGGGCGACGTCTTGTAGGGCATCAGTGGAAGTGCTCCTTAGATACTCCGTGTGGAAGGTACGAGAGGTGTACTCGCCTTTCCTTACGTACAGAAAAACTTCCATCATCTAGGTCTCCTGGTCTCATTCCTAGGTCTTCCGTCCCATGAAGATGGGATGGTGCTACTAACGCAGGCACTACATTAGTTTGCACAGTATGTCGGCAAACTCTCCTTTGTACTCTCCTTGGGTAAAGTCGTCCCATGGGCCAATATCATCTGATCCGATCATCCACAATTGAATAAGAGGGTATTAGTAACAATTTAAAGATATAACAATGGGAGGTGAGTTAAGAACTAAGAGTGGTTAGTAGAGGCAGTAGTACGCTTGGCAAAAATCTCTCTTTTATTTCCTTCTCTCTAGCTGCGCTATTGCTTGATAGGAAGGCTATGCGCTCTCGCTTTCACTGGGTTTGCATTTTATACACGCAAGCGAGAAGGCAACACAATTAACGTGTAAATAAAATAAGAATCTAACATTGTGTCATGTAATTAACCACGTGATTCCCTCGCAGTCGAAGACAAACCGTGGGCACACTGCTCCGTGATTCCTCGGCCCCTTGCCTACGCGCTGCCCACACGCGATTCTCGATTGCCTGCCTGCGTGAAACCCCGCCAACTACCAAGCGGGTATTGCTTGACATCGCCTACCAAGCAAGGGTGGCTCAACATCGCCTCGGGCCATCCACCTGCCCGTCGCCTCCCGCGCTAGCCCAGCCTGCCGCTTAGCTCGCCTCCTGTCTAGCTACCATGGTGCGATAGGTGATACATGTCGCCTGTCACGCCTTTCGAGTTCGGAAAGAGGTTATTTTTGTAAAAATGAGTGTTAATGGGCTAATTTTGAAAAAAATATATAACGGTGGTAGAAACGTGAATTTCGACTTTTTTAGTCAGTGGTGCAGCTACGAAGATCGTAAGCATTTTTGCGTATGAATACGATTGAAGAGGCTGCGGACTGCTAGACTTGCTAGTGCCTTGTGCCAGTGTATCAAACATATGAGTCGAGATAAGATATTAAGATAAAATTAGGCTGTCATTGTTGGAGCTTACAAATACAATGCAGGACAGGGTCGTTTTCAGATTGGACAGGTACGCCACTAGCTTAATTTGCAGTACTAGAATTTTCCTTCAGGGAAAATCAAAGTTTGTAGACTTGAATTCCAATCGAGTGAAATTCTGTGTGCTCGTTTACATCCAAAAATACATGACAAAAACAACAAATTTACCAGAACAGACCCTGCGAGGTCAAATTACACGGACCATTTTTTCCCCTAGGAAAATAGAACCAATTATCATTCATATGGAAATGAACTATGAAATTGAAGAAATGCTGGAACTTTTTCCCCATTTTTCTTCGTTTTGCGTAACTACAAAATCACATGTATTTACCCGCCATTTACCTGATTTTTTCACTAAGCAATTACTTTACATACAAATAGGCAACTGCAATGTACATTGGCAAGTCGACATGTCACAAAATGGCAAAGAAACTGGGAAACGCTATTGGGACAGTCTCAGCAGGCTACCTGACGCAGACAAGCTTCTGATTGCAACTCTCACCGCACCAACAGCACCGAGCTGCCACACCTCAGGGGTCAACCCATTAAAATCATACTTTGCGCTCTCATCAAGGTGAACCCACACGTGAAATGCGACCTACATATGTGAGTTGTAAGTTGGAAAGATTCCCATGCGGTTTGTACCATGAGAGAAGCATATTTGACTGATAGATTCTGAACCCATTCCACTTGAAAGTTCAAAAGAACAAGAATCACATAATATAGGCTTACTTCTAAAATAATCATTTTGCAGTAATTATTCAGTTCAGCATTACTCAAATGCAAAGCAGGTACATCAGAAGCACAGTGCCTTTCAGGAAAGACCTGAGAAAGATGTAAGCGAACCTTGCCCGATGCATTTCGTATAGGAGATACATGTAGCAGATCACGGAATGAGCTTCCATCTTTCCTGATAGAAAGCATAAGCAATAAAATTTCTGTTAAGTTATTTACATACACTGAACCTGTTAACTACTAATAAGGTATCCTGTGATTGTGCACCTGTAATTCAGTAGATGCACCGTGCAAGCCTGCTCAGAACAAATATGCTGATTTATCTGTACATCCAATTTCAAATAGGAATTGGAAAAGGTGAGCATATTTGATAAAGGAAATGCAATCAGACAAGCTATAAAATCGTGGACCGCACCTCCTCTAAAACCTCCACACTAGTACCTGGACCGTTTAACAATCTGCAGTTACAGCCCAATATTTCTTCTCTCGGGTAACCTGAATGAGTAATTTTTTAGAACAGAAGCCTTGCCTATAAACAATAGTAGCATACAAAAAAGAAAATAAAACTGCAACAAAAACAATATTTTCAAGATAAAGATTTCATAGAGAAAGAAAGGGCACATGCAGCAGATCAGTGTATTTATTTGCAAAGAGCTTCAATTATTGGATTTTTCCAATGATACTCTATGATTCTCTCATACTTTCCTCGTACCCAATACATAGCAGCCATAACGCCACAAACTAGTGCCAACACAGTTTGCCATCCCAATAGCACCACCACAGGGAAGAGGTTTTCTTTGCATTTTAACAAAATTTTAGAAGGTAGTTGCAAATCCAACCCATCAATCATGCCCATCTTAACTCAAGAACACACCAGGATTCAAAATGTTGCACTGGAGCTAAATATGTTTTTTCATATGAGAGGAAGAGATTTTCTTTGCATTTTAACATAATTTTAGAAGGTACAAATGCAATCCATCAATCATGTTCATCTTAACTCAAGAGCATGCCAGGATTCAGTCTGTTGGACTAGAGCTAAAATATGTTATTCAAATGAGATCACCCCGACAGACATGAGAAAATTGATCTCTTAGTGCCAAAAAAACATTTTCCGTAGATTATAATCAGTTTCACTCATTTGAGCCAAGAGGCATCAGACATTCACACTGACAAAAATACAAAATTAAGTACTACTAGTCATAAATAGTTGCACATCATTAAAATGCATTACTTCAGAAAAGTTCATAGAATCATACTCTGATATCAAAAATCAAAGAACAAGTACCTGTTAATGATAGAAAAGCATCACTAGCATATATTATTGGCATGTCAGGCAAATGGGGGTCAGTCCTGTGATCATTTCAAAGTCAAACTGCTCTCAGTTAATAAAGAAGGCATGAGTTACATAAATACTATTTTGAACACAACAGAAATAAGCCGAAACAACCAAAAAATGAACAGGATTATGCAAATAACTCACAATACAAAGCACTGTTTGATTCTACCGAGAGAGAGATATAAGGAAGAGCTGAGTGCTGGGATGCCAACAGAATCACATCTCTTCCCACAGACCACTAGACCAGTTAGTTTACTGTAGACGTTCAGTGCCGAGAAGATGCTGTTAGCTGTGCTCAGTGCCTTCTCTTTGTCACTGCCACTAGCTACACGTGGTTCCTTGGCCTCCAGCCCTGCAACAGCAAGCTAGCAACAACATATTTAGAACTTCTGCTTCCTTCATTACCTGTTTAATACTTTTTATGAAAGAGAAGCATAATGTGAAAATGTCAGGTCAAATGTAAACCCCAATCGAAATTGGCAGAAGGCATCATATTCTGCAAGACTGCAACTAACTGAACTAACATGACAGTAAGAATACTTTACAATGGCAAATCAGGCTAAATTTAAGGTGCCTTGTTTGGTTACCTAACTATTCATTTAAGGGAATCGCCCTGATGTGATTGGTTCTTAATCAGTTTAGTCTGTGGTAAATAAGATCCAACAACATATATACAGTTTCCTGAAAAAACAACAACTCAAACAAGCACTGTTACTACTTTTTGTCTCCAACTCTCCATGCTTGGCAAAAGTCAAAATCAAGACTAGTGTAACCATAATTACCAAACTCGGAACCAAGAACAACTCAAATAAGGTCATCGTATTAAGCAATCTCGAACTATCACCTCCATACTCAAGAATAAAATGATCAGTGCAACTATAATTACCATATCAGGAATCAAGAAAAAAAAATCAAACAAGGCCATGTTCATGAGTAATCAGATGTACTATATCAAGTTTTCAACATACATTTCATAAACAGCTAAATCACAGAGTACTAAAGCGCAGGGTTGTAAATTAGCTCACTTGAAATTAACGGTTGCACCATTGGTCATTAAGAATCCTCCAGCAATTTACTGCCAAATAAGAATAACGGCTAAATGAAATTAGCAGTCACACTGACCTCTCTTATCCATGTCCACAAACACCTGCCCTGCGTGGCTCGCGCAAGGGAACTCCTCCTCCACCCTGGCCTCCTCGCGGCACGCCGCGAGCACAACGGGGCGGCACGCGGCCCGGTGCGGCGCGGCTGCGATGGGCACCTGGACGGCGAGGAAGTGGAGCACCCTCCCGTCGGCGGCGTGGAAGACGGGCGCGACGTGAAGCAGCACCCAGTGCGGGGAGCCGTCGCGGCGGTAGTTGAGGATGGTGACCTGGTGCGCGCGCTGGCCCCGCACGGCCTCACGCACCCCCGTGACGGCGGCGCGGTCGGTGGCAGCGCCCTGGAAGACGCGCGCGTTGCGGCCGAGCACCTCGCGGCGCGGGTAGCCGGTGAGAGAGGCGTGTCCCCGGGAGGCGTAGACGATGGGGTGGCCTGGCATGGCGGGGTCGGTGAGCAGGAAGCTCCCGGGAGCTCGTTCAGCGCCTCGACCACCCAGTCGGAGTACCGCGCCGTCAGCGACGCCGCGAGCCGCCGCTCCTGCGGCTCCGGGTCGGCCGCCTCGCCGGGGCTCGCCATCGCCGGCGGAGATCGCCGAAGGCGGAGGGGGAAGGATGGATCGGTGACGTGATCGCTGTGGGGGGAAGAAAAGATCTGCGCGGGGTATGGTTGTAAAATTTTCGTGGGGGCTTTTATCGGTGCGGGTTCTGTTTGGTTTTTCTCGGGGGTGCCTACCTGTCTGTCATTAGCAGCAACGCCAAGGCCAAGCCCAGCGTGAGGTACTGTCTGTCAGAGGTGCGACTGCGAGTTTGTGTGAAGCAGCAGCGACTGCAATTGATTGATCCGGGTGGGGCAGGCACCTGGTTAATCCGTGGGCGTGGCGACTCGTCCACGCCTTGGTTTTCCGTAGCTTCCAGTTTCGACCATTGTACAGATATCAGGTGTTGTTTTAGAGTTTTTTTGTGTGTGTGTGTGTATATATATATATATATATATATATAGGAAAAATCTTTTATATAGGGTGTAGTTACTCACCTCTAATATACCACCTAAACAAACATAAAATACTCCTTTATCACTTTAGGTATACTCATATAGTAATTATAAGATACTCTAGTGTGAACCACAAGAAAAATTACAAGGAAAACCATAGTTTTACCATATTTTAGAAATACCTTCATATACACACATAAAAGGAGTATGTCTAAAAATGTACATACTATACGAAAAATTGTTCATACCACCTAGATAGTCTTAAATACTGTATACTATATGTACATATATATATATGCGAGATACTTCTAACGTTGTGAGATACGATATAGAGTAACTACACCGGGTGTGAAAAGAGGCTTCCTATATATATATATATATATATATGTATATGTATCGTATATATATATATGTATATGTATATGCATATGTATACGTATATATATATATATATATATATATATATATATATACGTATATATATGTATGTATATCGATATGCATATGTATATGTATATATATGCATATGTATATATATATATATATGTATATATATATATATATATATATATATATATATATATATATATATATATATATATATATATATATATATATATATATATATATATATATATATATATATATATATATATATATAACAAGGGTATCATGATGTCTAGGCTCTATAATTAAGATTTTTCATCAATGATCGATTCAGCATGCTAAATCAATGAATTTCTTTTCAAATCGATACCTTTTCGAATCAACGAATGTTAATGGTTTTGTCTGATATATTGTATATCACCGAATTGGAGGAACGCAACAAGTCTGTCTACAGGCAAACAATAGTAAGACACGGTCTACTTGTCCAGGTCCTCACCATAGTCAAAGTTGTCCTCCTCTAAGATGAGATAGCAAGAATGAGTAAAACTTGTACTCCGCAAGTCACACGAGAGAATACAACATATTGATAACGGCAACAAAGGAAGACATATATGGTTATTTGAGCATAAAATAGCATTTAAAGAAATACATTAAATAGATTGAAAATTGTTGAATTTGATACAGTAAGTAAAGACAGTAATTGTAAATAAAATTAATATCGTTAGTGCATGTCCATCCCCACACTAACTTAACCACGGACATCCTACCTGAACCAACTTTCAAAAAGATCTCATATAGATTCCATCCATCCATACGCTTTTTTAATAGCTTATGGATTATATTCATCCATAAGCTTTTCATAAACAATTTTAAAAAATAAAGTCTAATCCGTGAAAAACTTTATTCAGCATGCTCATAACAGTGGACGTGGCTATCCAAGTTAAATTATACACTCTGCAGATGTTGTACAACTTTACCCTCAAGACGTGATCAACTTTTAATATCTGTCTAAGACACTTCCGAAGGTGTGCAGCTAAGAGATCATGACAAGGCCTTTACAATGCAAAACCTTCAACCTGGCCAAGCCAACGCTAAGGTTTCATCCCAGTAAGTAATCCACCAGACCAGTATCCCTTCTTGAGCCGAATGAGACCTCACATGGCTTACGCCACACTCACTTTCAATCTACGACAAGACTCATATTAGGACCTGTAAATTAGTCAGCCAGTACTATTTCATACCAACCTTGTGGTAGTACGAAAAGGGCTTTGTAGTAGTAACTCACAGACTAGTCCTTAATTTGACTTGGGTTCAAACCACATACCCCTTGTGCCTGACAATCAATATTATATCACCGAACAACAATGCATGCCAGCACCCACCACCTAACCATTAACCTAAGTCTAAATTAGATTTTATATTTTGTTTTGAAATAATTCATAGCCTTTCTTGACTCACTGAAGTCAAGAGTACATTTGAAAAGTTTATCATTTTATGTGAAAAATGTATTCTAAACCTAGATTTATTTCTAAGTAAGACTAAGCATTTGCTATAAAAGTCCTCTAGCCATACTAGTCTACTAACTAGAGTTTTGTTCTAGGGTGACAAGGCATCCGAGAATCAATATCAATAGAGTAATTAACAAGTAGGCAATAACTATATTTAAAACTGAATTAAAATACATTCAATAAAAATATGCATGCAAAATAATTTAAAACAACATAATTTTATTTGTAAACTAGGATCAACATGATCAAGATGTGTAACTTGCCTTGCTCCATGAATTGGTGCGAATCGTCGTCGAAGAATTCTTTCGAATCGTTGTAGTCTAGACGTGTAAATACCTAAGTAAACTTAATTAAAATCCAAATAAATTCAAATAAAATCTTAATGATAAAAAGGAGGGCATAAATCCTAATTCTCAACTATCTATTTTCTATATATTGTTATGTACTAAAAGTCAATAACAGCTTTTTACGGTTGCTAAAAAATACTAGAAATTCTTATAAAAATAATAACATTTGACCTTTAAATTGATGGACTCTAATTTTAAAGCCTTAGATTTGGTAGTTGTTTTAGAGATATATTAATTTGAAAACAATTCTAAAAATATTTAAGCCTTAATTTGGTGGACCTAATTTTGAGGGCTTGGATTCAATAGATGGTTTATATTAATTTGAAAAAATATCTAAAAAGTATAACCCTTAATTTAGTGAACCCTAATTTTAAAAAGGCTTATATTCAATAGTTGGTTTAGAGATGTATTAATTTTTTTAAAAAATATGTAGCACTACGTTTCTTTCTAAGATTAAGATTGTAAATCTACTCGATGGATCCCACCTCTCAATCCTCCCTTTCAAACATAAGGAGAGAGAGATCTCAAAATAAAATTTGCTAATTAAATATGAAATCAAATATCCTAAATTCAAATTTAGATTTGCAAAATATAGATTTCAAATTTTAGAATTACGTAGAATTATACTGTATTACAATAAAAACACGCAATTTTGCAGGCCAATCGCTAGCTACAGCAAATGATCAACAAAGATTTTACCACATCAATCGGTCAATCACAGAACCCGAGTACCATCCCGTCTGCTGTTTTGGACGCTCTCGCGGTAAGCGGCACGCCTGGCGTGGATAAATGCGCCTGTCGCCAAGCTGCGGAGTGGATGGGGCGGACGTGGCAGATAGGAACAGCACTGCACGTCTCTCCCTCCTCACGCTCGCTCGCGTATCCGGATTCCGGCGCCAGCGCGCCCAGGGTCTTCTGCCGTTCGTCCCGTTATGCCTGCGACACGGTCACAAGAACCACCAACGTTCGGCCTATGCCTTCCCGTTTCGTTCCGTTTTCTGCCAGAATCCAGACCCACGCCTCGCGCACGCCCGGCATCCCACACGGGCCACGGCCTGCCTTGCGGCCCCTCTCCTCCTCGGCCCATCAGTTCAACCCGCGGCGCTTCGATTTACCCCGGCGCGCGGCGTCTCCCACGGGCCGCATGCGCCGCGGCGCGACCCAGCTTTGGCAGCTTCTCTCTGTCTCACCGCGCGTGCGTGAGCTGCGCACCAGCCGCTTTGCTTTCCAGGAAAGGTTTCGCTGCCCCACGCGACAGCGGACGAGCCAACCCAACCGCAACCGCAACCGAGGCCCACCAGCCCAGCTCTTCCAACACAACGATCGAGTCGTCCGCTCGTCCTCCTTCCTCTCCAAAAAGAAAACACGATCGAGTTGTCCCCTCCGCGGGTGCAATACGAGCGAATTCAAACGGATACCATTTATTCTATATTATATTATATATTTTTTAAATCAGAGTTAGATACGGATGATACCATATACTTATTTTTTCATTCTGTATTCGCTCCATAAGCCTTCTGACGATTGGTCAGACGAAAATTATCTGCTTCTTTTGCATCCATACACATTACATTGAACAGTAGAGGTGCAATCAGAGTAAATACGGATAGAATAATCGCCAAAATATCAAAGAAAGAGCACTCAGTATTCCTCGTCTGTTTAGGTGCACCAATCCGTCTATCTATTATCTTATTCCTTAGTGAAGTCACAACAGACTTATTCATATCACTTGACATGCAGATATATATAGACAGATATCACTCATCCTGTATTCTATTTTATTTTTTTTAGAGTCGGAGTCGAACACGAATAGTGCCAAATACCTATTTACCTTTCTCATATTCGCCCTATAAATCTTTAGTCAGTCGATTGGATAGAAATTATCTGTCCCTTGCGCGGTCCGGCTCAAGCACGCCCGGCTGGGGATAAATCATATTTATAACGAATGAAGACGTGATTTTTCGTGTTGATTGACCATCGAGCTAGGTAGCCCAGCTACTCCATTTTTTGCTTTTAGCTAACTCCAAATGGAAGTGCACTGCCTCTCTCTCTCTCGTTTAAGGAAGGAGTGGTCGGGGACTTGACTCTTTAACCTTAGGGCCGTTTTACCGTACCGTGAAATAAATATAAGTCATTTATTTTTTAGCCAATAAACAATATTAGTTAATATTTAATTATACTACAAACGACAATGCCAGTAGTAGAATTCTAAGAGAGTTAAAATTGTAAAGAGAACACATGACGTAAGAGTAAAGCCCAGCGAGAGCCATGTCACCATGGTTGTCGTTGGCATGTTCGGTTACCTTACGCTAGGTCTAGAAATTAAGCCTGAACGCTCCGGTTCTCTCCTATGTCAAATTGGTGAGTTTTTATGTTGCCCATGTGTCTGACTCTTACAGAGTATTTTTGTTAGTGATATGCCCTAGAGGCAATCATGGAGATGATTGTATCACTTCGATATTTATGATCTTTTGCATAATATGTTATTTTGTCTCTTGAATAAATATATTTCATATTAATCAACAAGTATGTGACTTGTTCGTTGAACTCTTTATTCATATTTTGATGTTATTCTAAATTCTCCTTGATCTTATATCATTATGTGGGACTATTATGATTTACAGATCAGCACATATATTAATTGATGATCATGTTTTACGGATCATAGATATAGATATTAAATCAATAATATGAACACATATTAGAGAACATGATGTTGGATTGACCCATCATAAGACACTGCGGGAATTGTTATATTGTTAAGTGTCATTAGTTGGTCTCATACATAGTGTATGTAGGATCCTAAGACCTGAGATCGTCATTGTTTCCTACATATGTAATAGTTTGATTAGGGTTTACCAAACACCACTTCATGACTGGGTGGTTATAAAGGTAGCTTTCGGGTTTACTATGAAATATGCGGAGGAATATGAGTGATCAAGATAGAATTTGCCCCTCTTATATAACAGGAGAGATATCTCTGTGCCCCTCGATGTGGTTGGATTAAGAAAATGTATGGCCAAACCGAATGTGGTTGAATAGTCAATCACAATTGAGTAATCCACTACAGATTCGAGTGAAGGATTGGGCTATCATAGGATGGCATGCTTCTCGCCTTGAGTTCGATCTGGTATCATGAGGCAAAGGAATGGGTACATAAGCACTATATAGGTTCGTCCGATATGATCTTTATGTATGTTCGGAGTCGTTATGTCTTGCTAGGGACCGCTACCGACTTATGAGCCAGAAAGGAGTTTTTCGACCTATTGTCAAATACACATGAACCTACAGAGTCGCACACTTAATCGGCTGGAACGATATGGGGCCGAATGATAGTTTCCGAGTGGAATTCGATCTCTACTCATATCGAATATGGATCCGATTGAATGCTATATAAGGAGAGGTGCAGGAGTTGAGGATGGCATCCCGAAAACACACCCATAGAAACCCTAGCCACCACATTTCATATCTCCTCTCGTGCTTGCTTGGTGCTAGCACACCGACACTGATGCTCTATTTCGGGCGTGTGAACTTGGTGAGGCGTTGCTGCGACTGTGGCGTTTATCGGGACGATCGCGAGGAGAGCGGTTGAGCGGAGAGAGCGACAATGAAGGGCGAAGTCTACAGTTACGGCGTTGTCTTGCTTGGTAGTATATGAAAGCAATCGTTACTGGAACATGAGCATAGAAGCTAGCATGGAGGATCGTGTCCAAGCTTCCATTGAGAATCAAATTGTAGAACAGAAGGTTGAAGTGAGGTGCTGTGTAGTAGCCGCAGAGGGACGATGTTCCTGTGCTTTTTTTCACCCATGGTGTCCAGCTCCCTCTCAAACCCATGGTCCATCTCTACACTTCCTCTGTTCAGTTTCTTGACTGCAAACGCCGACTTCTCATCTATCCTAAGCCTGTACATAGTTCCATATCCTCCGAAGCCGATGATGTCTTTCTTTGACAGCCCGTGATCATGCTCAAGCATGATTTGGGGCTCAACGATTGCAACGTGGCGGACCGGAAGATCACCATATTGCCACCTGGAGTGAAGACTCACACATACAGAAGTAGCCTAAGGTGCCGTTTGACCGGGCTTGGCTTATCTCTTTTTTGGCTTCGAAGCCGGTCTTCAAGAGAAGCTTACGAAATCTGAGCTTTAAATTTGTAGTTTATTTTAGACTTGGCTTCAAATTCTTAGTTCATTTTTAGGCTTCGAAGCCTACGTATTTGACCAAAAAATGATTTCGAAGCCCAAAAAACTAGAACCGAGCTCAGCCAAACGGGGCCTAAATATCACCTGTCATGCTGTTCTCGATGATTATTTTCTTGTGAGCCCACTTTTTGTAGAGCAGGAACGAGATGAGCATCTTGGATATGATGAATAGGGCAAAGCAAATTGTAATGTAGAGTGCAACCAAGGTGATATTCATCTTCCAATCCTGAACAAGAAACAGCCACGCTGATGCCCATAGATCTATGTAAGATCGTCGGCATCAGAGCACGAAAGAACTCTACAAAGTATGAGACTAAGAAAACAAGGAAAGAAGCTTACCCAGAAGAAAGCAGCATCGCAGCTGTAGCATCCCATATACTAAATGAGATATTACTATGTAACGTCATCGCCGAACTAAAGAATAAATAAAAACAACATTGAAAATCATAAAAAAATTAAAATTTTAATAGAGAACCAACGGAAACTGAAATAAATGTTTGAAATATAGGACCGATCCACTTCTAACTAAATGAAGAATAAATAAAATGATAAAAATAATGGCACGCCACGGTGTTGAAAACTCGAGTGCTCCCACCCATACATGTTGCTATCACTCCACTGGCCTTTTACTTGAGAATGGAAAGAGCAAGCGTGAGATTTAAAAATCTTAGTAAGTACCAACAACGGTTGCAACACAGTGAGTAAATGACAGGTAATGCAAGCAAGATGTGTAAAGAACAAGTAATGTAAACAAGTAATTGACACAGGTAAATTGCAATAAACCAGGTTACCGGAAATACTAATAAATGTCAGAGATAGAGGTGACAGGATCAATGAAATTAAAGTTAATTGTTATTTAGTAAGTTACGGCAATGGCACCAGCGATCACTTCCCACATACCCAGTTATACAAGAATAGTCAGGCACATCATTGTCCTTGACTGTATAACCACCGACGGGGTGTAATATCCTGAGTAACGAGAGTGTACGGCCCTCCGTACGTTACAAGTAGGCATACAAGTTAGGTGCTCAGGCCACTTGGACCTGTGCCCCAAGGAGTAAAATCCGGTTGGACCTAGGCATACAAGTAGGGTCCTATCTGACATTTGGTATCAGAGTCTAGGCACCTAACATCTCTCTGGTTACAGAAGTGCACCAATACATGAGGAGAATGTTGGGGTATCTGACATCTCCCTAGCTACAGAAGTTCACCAATGTGTGAGGGGGAGTATTTTAGAAATAGTCCCACATTGTAAGCATGAGGGAGATTCCACCCATAGAACTAGTCTTTTGGAGGAGAAGACTTAATGCCACTTACAAGGTTGTTGCTTTAGGGCTTGTATACGACAGCTTGTAGAATTAGGTGCTCAGTCTACTTGGACCTGTGACCTAGAGAGTAAAATCCGATTGAACCTAGATATAAGGCCAGAGCCTAATCTGACATTGGCACCCTCCACAGCCTACGAACTCCACGCTACCCATGCCTCCACCCACCAATCAGTCTCACCCGCACCGGATGAGCCACTTTCTCACAGCACGCGGCATCTTTCGTTCCACGGGCCGCCTGCTTCTCCCACACTGCGGCGCAATGCATGAGGGGCACCGCATGTTTGTTCAGCGGCTTCTGGATATTGGCTTCTTTGAGTAAGCCACAACCAAAAGAATAGGCCCTGGCGCAGCCCAACCGCATGAGTCCAACACAATCATCGGACACATGTAAATTTGCTTGGTTCCGCCTGCTCCTCGCACGCGAGCTTAGCCCGTTCGTTGTTTACCGACGTGCGGCCATGTGAACCCCAAATTTACGGGCCACAGCCCACCGCCCGCAGGTGTTTCCATTCCCCGATGCCTCGGCCTGCCGTAGCCAGTCACGGGCGCTGCCAGGTTGCTAGCTTAAGGATTAAGCTTTTAGCTTTTTTTTATTGTTTGTTGTTTTTTTACTGTAACTGCTGTTAGGTTTTTAAGTGTAATTAAAGTTTAAAAATTTAAAAATAAAAAATTATCTCATCATGAACAATACAAAAGAATACGAGAAAAAAGAAAATATAAAAAAGACCAAAAAAAACAAAAAAATCAGAAAAAATGAAATTTATAAGTTAAAGTTAAAAGCTGAAGCTTAATTGAGCATAGCCTAATCTGCTCGATGCTCCTCGGCACGGGACGGGGCGCGATCCACCGTCCGGCCCGGCCGCGGACCGGCGACTTCCGCGAATCCATTCCCATCATCGCCTGTGGCAGAACATGGCTAACCGAGCCGATTACATTTCTCAACTTACATGGCCCGTCGGCTACCCGGAGCGAGCAGAGAAAGAGGTCACTCAAATAAACGCCCTAGGTGCGGTTCTTTTCACTTTTAATGTGCGCTACGTTTTTCTACAAGAATTAGCTTCTAAATAGAGTATTTTTTCAAGATAGAGTCTACTAGTTAATTGTAGTACATACTTTACTGACTTTATTTATATCAGCAAAAACCGCACATGAATTTACATTACTCTGTAATCTCTCATATAAACAACTCAAAAGTCACGGCTACTCCATGACCAAAAGCCACAAAGAGGTCACCAAAAGAATGGACCCTTAATTTGCTCATTTTGGGCAACCTTTTTTACGGGAAGATATCAAGTGGAAACCAATAGTTCGATGAAAGCATTGAAATCGTTTTGGTTTAGGCACTAAATCAATATGAAAAATTAATAAACTAAGAAAGAAACGTATACGCGTGTTGCCATCGTATATGTGTGCACACCAAAAATAGGTAGATACGCCACCGTTGGTGTGTAAGCATGATCTGTAAATGCCTCTCCTACCCTTCAATTGCAAAGTCCAACAACTTGACAAGACAAGCAGACAGCAAGCACGTGCTTTTATCGCACTGTCTAGGGGCGTTTATATTAGTTTTTGCTGATAATTTTTTGCTATAGTTTATAAATTTTGACTAAAAATAAATAATAATAGTTAAAAGAAATAGCTTAAGAAAGTAACAAGTGGTGAAAAAATAAGAAAGAGATATGTACACATAACGGGAGCGAAAGAAGTAGTGACAGATCTAGAACAAAAATGACGCAGGAGCTTCATGCTTTATACATGTACTTATCAACGAATCCATCAATAATATAATAGATAGTAACGCATTCTAAATTTTATAATATCAACTAACTTTATGACAAAGTTCAATGATAAATAATTATTTATCAGACAACATACTAAAATCAAGAAAACCACTATTAGTGAAGGATCTAGGATAAATCCGAGAATAAAAGATAGTTAGCATCGGAGAGATAGTTGTCTATTCTTCTTACCACATGTTTTAGATTGAGGAGATAGTCGTCTATTCTTTTCCTTTTCCTTGAATCAAACTAAATCTCATATTCCCAATTGATTTTTGGACTTTCTGTATTCGTAACATTTGCACTTGAACCTAGCGCAATTCTTTTTAGAACTTGCTCTATGACTGCGGACTACTTGCCATGGGGAGATGGCAATTATTAAAAGTTAGTACACACTGAATTAGATATTCAAATACATTAAAAAATTCTTTAAATCAATTGTTGCAAAATCGAAACATGTTATTATAATATTAAAGCTCTAACCCACAAACATTGTAAAGATCATAGAATTAAAATCCTAAAATCTAAATCACAAAATTTAGTATCTATTTTGATCGGCTGATCGTTACTTCATGAGCTATGAAGATCATTGAACTTTTATATAGTCCTTGGCTTATGGAGGTACTAGTTTTTGATAAGTGTGGCACATAATGTGTAAGTTTGGACTCTAAGTAGCAAAATTAAAATCAGTCCGAGAGCATGTGTCCTCCTATTGACCAACGTGCATTCGCCCTTGTAGAGGAGTAAAGAAGACGCTTAGAGAAGTCGAGTGTTCGTATTGATTTTTAGATTTTTTAAATAAAAATCAGAAATAGAAATCAATACGAAGATGCTCTTACTCTAGTACTCTTCGGCTGCAAGTTTCTTTTTGACATCTATGGACGGCTTTTGGATTTGTGTTTTGGTTGCAGGAGCTTTCAAGCTTGCAACAAGTAGCTTCGCTTCTGTTGCCATAAGAGGGCGATAATGTTATGCATGTGCATATCGATGTCCAGATCAAGGTTATCCTGTACCTAGATCGCTAGAAGGCTCTTGACAGATGCCATTGACGAGCTAACCTAGCTACTCCACAAAAGTTTTCTTCATAGACTTTTCTTCCGGAAGAATCTTTACACACCGGCTAGGTTAGTTTCAAGCATGACTTAAGATTTCTCTGTCCTTGCAAAGGATCGGATAGATAGACCATTTATACCGTGGACTTGCGTTCCAAATTATCTGCTGATCATGGCTCTCCGGTGGCAGCTCCAACTCACCAGTCGTTACCCTAGTTTGGCTGGTGCTCTTCGGTACCATGGTTTTGAAAATTGGATTTTAAATTTTACCAGAGGATCTGTTAGAACCGGTTTGACCAATTTTCGAAAAAATTCTAACGAAAATTTAAATCAAAATTTAGATTTATTGAAGTTTTACCAAAAGAATAAAAAAAAAGTGCCCTTTTGAGCTTTCAAACCCAAGATCTATCTTCTCCAAGCCTAGGAATCTTACCCCTAGGGTGCATGCACAGTTGTGGTTTGAGCTGGTTACGAATTTCTTTTATATTAGAAAAATTTATGTGAAAACGATTTTTTTTTGCCAAAGTTAAATTTTACTGGGGTCAATATAAACGATTTTTGAACCCTGTTTGGTGCCTTACCACCATCACCTGACCAGATATTGCTTATGCTGTTCAATAGATTTGCCTCTACATGCATATAATTCATGTGAGCCTCATTTTAATCTTGTCAAGCATGTTCTACACAAAATGTTTTCTTCTTCCTCAGATAAGCTTCTTGCTTTATTCCGATATTGACTGGGTAGGCTGTCTTGATACTTGACATTCGGCTATTGTCTATTTCTTGATGATAATCTTATTTCTTGGTCTCCAAACGTCAAACGATGGTTTCTTGCTCCAATGCCGAGACCGTGTATCACGTCGTTGCCAATGTGGTTGTGTGATCTTGTTGGGTACATCATCCCTTGATGGAGCTGCATGGATTGGTATCACATGCGGCGATTGTTTAATGTGACAATGTAAATGTAGTTTACATGACATCCAATCCAGTTCATCATCCACGAATAAATTCTATTGAGGTCGACGTTCACTTTGTGCAAGAGAAGATTGCCCTTTGTGTTGTGTGCGAGTATTGCATGTGCCATCCACATCACAAGATGATGACATTTTCACAGAACGATTGCCGTCGCAATTGTTTATTGAGTTTCGGTCCAGCCTGAAATTTGCCTGGTCGTCATCGCGCTGCTCCAATGGTAGACTGCGGGGTGTGTTAGCAACGGAGTCCTCGTCTACTCGATCGGATACGTATACAGGATGGACACGGTGCCCTGTTCACCACCATGCCCTGCGAAGCCGTGCCAGACTAGTAGTAGATGTTCTAGGTTTCCATGTATATATATATATATATATATATAGATACCTTGTTGTACAAGTCTACAACTCTGTATTTGTAAACTGTATAATAATAAGAGAAGTGTTATAGAACATTCGACTATTTTTTAAGGCAAAAATAGTCAGATGATCTAGAGACGTTGGATCTCTATTCAACGGATCCACTCATATAAGCACTCTCTCTAAAAAATATCTCATATAAGTATCCCCTCCAAAAAAAGATTTGGAACGTTGGATCACCATCTAACGTCCTAAAATCTATCTATTTTTATCTTAAAAATAATTAAATGTTGTATAGACACTCCCTAATAATAAACCGATGAATGGAGCAGCACAAGGCGTGCGATTGCGGCATTTCACTGCTGCCTACGCCTCGGTGGAGGGACGATCACGCACGCCGGCCGGGTGCGGACGAACGGAACGTGCCTGATTAATTAAGGACGTGTTTGGTTGCTAGTAAGAAATGGGATGGGATGGGACTGTTCTGAAATGAGAAGGCATCCTGGGTTTGTCTCCTGGGATTAGGTGGGACGAGATGAGATTGTCCCACTTGAGAGAATATTACCGTTTTATTCGAGACGGCACGGAGTGGTCAAATTTGTCGGACAGCGTCGTCCCACTTGGCTCGCACAACTCACGTGACCGCAGCCGACGTTGGTGATGAAGGTGGTGGGAGCGGCTAGATGCAACATCCTAGCGTCTAAATCAGTTTAGATCTAACTTTATTTTAAATAGATCTCGGATATATAGCAATCCGTTTGTACTTTTGTCTTTGCTTCGCGCAAAACGGTTAAACGGAGGTTGATACCATTGGAAACCCTAGACTTATATGTTAGTGCTTCTCAAGCTAAACTAGCAAGATGAGACTAATCCACACCCTCATATGCACACACATATGGACCATTATGGACCTAATTCTACAGGGGCAAGGTGTCACATACACCCCCCTCAAAGGACATGACATCCTCGTCGGCCCAACATACCCATATCGAGGTAAATGATCAAGATCTACCTCTAAGCACATGTCCGTGTATTCACTACCAGCATATATACCATGCCGTGTGTCCACTCCAGACCCATACGCGCCATGCGCCATATGCCTGCGCCCTTAACCCGCACGCGCTCATGTAACTGCGAGGGTTGGCTCTGATACCATTTGTAACGTCCTAGGATCCAAACCGGCTTAGACCTAACCTCATTCTGGATAGGCCACGCACACGTAGCAACCCGCTTGCACTTTCGTTCTCGTTTCGCGCAAAATAGTTAATCGAAGGTTGCTACCATTGGAAACCATAGGCTTATATGTTAGTGCTTATTAAGCTAAACTAGTAAGGTGGGACTAATCCACACTCTTATGTGCACACACACATATAGACCATCATGAGTCTAATTCTACAGGGGCCGATATGTCACACTAGAGGCAGACGACTATGGGAGGATTTGGTTGGGGAGGCCGGTTGGGGAAGTGGCGGAGCCACATGGTGGGAGGGACGCGGCCGCCGACGTCGAAGCTGGAGCTGGTCCTAAAGACGGCAGCCACGGGCAGATCTGATTAGAGGCGTGGTAGCGGGAGGCGGCGCAACCAATTAGGGGCATGGTGGGAGGCGGCAGCGTGGAGGGGGAGGGGATGCGGCCGCCATGGAGGAAAATGAAAGAAGGGGAGAGAAGAAAAGACAAAGCGGTAGGAGATAAGGATGTAAGAATGAGAGAAAAAAGAAAGAAAATAAAGAAAAAGTAAAAAAATGTATTCTCACCACAAGGTTACCATAACCAATTCTATCCCGTTCCATCTATCCAACAAACACCAATATGTAACAGCCAATTCTATCCCGTTTCATCCATCCAACCAAACACCAATATGTACCACCACATACCATCTCATCTTTCTAACCAAACAATATCTGGGACTATCCCATCTCCTCGAACAAACACCCTATTTAGACCATTCCATCCTCAAAAAATAGAAATATCCCATCCTAAGAGGCATCTCACCGATCAAGCTTGCTTGGGACCAAGTCGCCAACGAATTACTCGAAAACGTACGGCTACAATCAAGCAGCCCAGATCGAGGTCACCTGAAAATGGTTTCGTTCTTTATAATTTTTTAACTGGCTTTTGGCTCTAATTTTTTTAGTAATTACTATTTATTAAATTAATAAGTCAAAGCAAAAAAACGTAAATTACAGTAAAAAAAAAGCGCCTCGAGCACCAGGCTGCGATGGGCACCTGGACGGCGAGGAAGTGGAGCACCCTCCCGTCGGCGGCGTGGAAGACGGGCGCGACGTGAAGCAGCACCCAGTGCGGGAGCCGTCGCGGCGGTAGTTGAGGATGGTGACCTGGTGCGCGCTGGCCCCGCACGGCCTCACGCACCCCGTGACGGCGGCGCGGTCGGTGGCAGCGCCCTGGAAGACGCGCGCGTTGCGGCCGAGCACCCGCGGCGCGGGTAGCCGGTGAGAGAGGCGTGTCCCGGGAGGCGTAGACGATGGGGTGGCCTGGCATGGCGGGGTCGGTGAGCAGGAAGCTCCCGGGAGCTCGTTCAGCGCCTCGACCACCCAGTCGGAGTACCGCGCCGTCAGCGACGCCGCGAGCCGCCGCTCCTGCGGCTCCGGGTCGGCCGCCTCGCCGGGGCTCGCCATCGCCGGCGGAGATCGCCGAAGGCGGAGGGGAAGGATGGATCGGTGACGTGATCGCTGTGGGGAAGAAAAGATCTGCGCGGGTATGGTTGTAAAATTTTCGTGGGGCTTTATCGGTGCGGGTTCTGTTTGGTTTTCTCGGGGTGCCTACCTGTCTGTCATTAGCAGCAACGCCAAGGCCAAGCCCAGCGTGAGGTACTGTCTGTCAGAGGTGCGACTGCGAGTTTGTGTGAAGCAGCAGCGACTGCAATTGATTGATCCGGGTGGGGCAGGCACCTGGTTAATCCGTGGGCGTGGCGACTCGTCCACGCCTTGGTTTTCCGTAGCTTCCAGTTTCGACCATTGTACAGATATCAGGTGTTGTTTTAGAGAGTTTTGGTGTGTGTATATATATATATATATATATATATATGTATATATGTATATATATATATATATATATATATATATATATATATATATATATATATATATATATATATATATATATATATATATATATATATATATATATATATATATATATATATATATATATATATGTATGTATATATATATATGTATATATATATATATGTATATATATATATATGTATATATATATATATATATATATATATATATATATATATATATATATATATATATATGTATATATATGTATGTATATATATATATATATATATGTATATGCATATATATATATATATATGTATATATATATACATATCTATATATATGTATATATGTATGTATACATATGTATATATATATATATATATATATATATATATATATATATATATATATATATATATATGTATGTATAGTATATATATGTATGTATATATGTATATGTATATATATATGTATACATATGTATATATATATATATATATATATATATGTATATATATATATATATATATATATATATATATATATATATATATATATATATATATATATATATATATATATATATATATATAACAAGGGTATCATGATGTCTAGGCTCTGTAATTAAGATTTTCATCAATGATTGATTCAAGATGCTAAATCAATGAATTTCTTTTCAAATCGATACCTTTTCGAATCAACGAATGTTAATGGTTTTGTCTGATATATTGTATATCACCGAATTGGAGGAACGCAACAAGTCTGTCTACAGGCAAACGATAGTAAGACACGGTCTACTTGTCCAGGTCCTCACCATAGTCAAAGTTGTCCTCCTCTGAGATGAGATAGCAAGAATGAGTACAAACTTGTACTCCGCAAGTCACACGAGAGAATACAACATATTGATAACGGCAACAAAGGAAGACATATATGGTTATTTGAGCATAAAATAGCATTTAAAGAAATACATTAAATAGATTGAAAATTGTTGAATTTGATACAGTAAGTAAAGACAGTAATTGTAAATAAAATTAATATCGTTAGTGCATGTCCATCCCCACACTAACTTAACCACGGACATCCTACCTGAACCAACTTTCAAAAAGATCTCATATGGATTCCATCCATCCATACGCTTTTTTAATAGCTTATGGATTATATTCATCCATAAGCTTTTCATAAACAATTTTAAAAAATAAAGTCTAATCCGTGAAAAACTTTATTCAAGATGCTCATAACAAAGGTGTGGCTATCCAAGTTAAATTATACACTCTGCAGATGTTGTACAACTTTACCTCAAGACGTGATCAACTTTTAATATCCGCTAAGACACTTCCGAAGGTGTGCAGCTAAGAGATCATGACAAGGCCTTTACAATGCAAAACCTTCAACCTGGCCAAGCCAATGCTAAGGTTTCATCCCAGTAAGTAATCCACCAGACCAGTATCCCTTCTTGAGCCGAGTGAGACCTCACATGGCTTACGCCACACTCACTTTCAATCTACGACAAGACTCATATTAGGACCTGCAAATTAGTCAGCCAGTACTATTTCATACCAACCTTGTGGTAGTACGAAAAGGGCTTTGTAGTAGTAACTCACAGACTAGTCTTTAATTTGACTTGGGTTCAAACCACATACCCCTTGTGCCAGACAATCAATATTATATCACCGAACAACAATGCATGCCAGCACCCACCACCTAACCATTAACCTAAGTCTAAACTAGATTTTATATTTTGTTTTGAAATAATTCATAGCCTTTCTTGACTCACCGAAGTCAAAAGTACATTTGAAAAGTTTATCATTTTATGTGAAAAATGTATTCTAAACCTAGATTTATTTCTAAGTAAGACTAAGCATTTGCTATAAAAGTCCTCTAGCCATACTAGTCTACTAACTAGAGTTTTGTTCTAGGGTGACAAGGCATCCGAGAATCAATATCAATAGAGTAATTAACAAGTAGGCAATAACTATATTTAAAACTGAATTAAAATACATTCAATAAAAATATGCATGCAAAATAATTTAAAACAACATAATTTTATTTGTAAACTAGGATCAACATGATCAAGATGTGTAACTTGCCTTGCTCCATGAATTGGTGCGAATCGTCGTCGAAGAATTCTTTCGAATCGTTGTAGTCTAGACGTGTAAATACCTAAGTAAACTTAATTAAAATCCAAATAAATTCAAATAAAATCTTAATGATAAAAGGAGGCATAAATCCTAATTCTCAACTATCTATTTTCTATATATTGTTATGTACTAAAAGTCAATATGACTTTTACTACTTGCTAAAAAATACTAGAAATTCTTATAAAATAATAACATTTGACCTTTAAATTGATGGACTCTAATTTTAAAGCCTTAGATTTGGTAGTTGTTTTAGAGATATATTAATTTGAAAACAATTCTAAAAATATTTAAGCCTTAATTTGGTGGACCTAATTTTGAGGGCTTGGATTCAATAGATGGTTTATATTAATTTGAAAAAATATCTAAAAAGTATAACCCTTAATTTAGTGAACCCTAATTTTAAAAAGGCTTATATTCAATAGTTGGTTTAGAGATGTATTAATTTTTTTAAAAAATATGTAGCACTACGTTTCTTTCTAAGATTAAGATTGTAAATCTACTCGATGGATCCCACCTCTCAATCCTCCCTTTCAAACATAAGGAGAGAGAGATCTCAAAATAAAATTTGCTAATTAAATATGAAATCAAATATCCTAAATTCAAATTTAGATTTGCAAAATATAGATTTCAAATTTTAGAATTACGTAGAATTATACTGTATTACAATAAAACACGCAATTTTGCAGGCCAATCGCTAGCTACAGCAAATGATCAACAAAGATTTTACCACATCAATCGGTCAATCACAGAACCCGAGTACCATCCCGTCTGCTGTTTTGGACGCTCGCGGTAAGCGGCACGCCTGGCGTGGATAAATGCGCCTGTCGCCAAGGTGCGGAGTGGATGGGGCGGACGTGGCAGATAGGAACAGCACTGCACGTCTCTCCCTCCTCACGCTCGCTCGCGTATCCGGATTCCGGCGCCAGCGCGCCCAGGGTCTTCTGCCGTTCGTCCCGTTATGCCTGCGACACGGTCACAAGGACCACCAACGTTCGGCCTATGCCTTCCCGTTTCGTTCCGTTTTCTGCCAGAATCCAGACCCACGCCTCGCGCACGCCCGGCATCCCACACGGGCCACGGCCTGCCTTCAATTCAACCCGCCGCGCTTCGATTTACCTCGGCGCGCGGCGTCTCCCACGGGCCGCATGCGCCGCGGCGCGACCCAGCTTTGGCAGCTTCTCTGTCTCACCGCGCGTGCGTGAGCTGCGCACCAGCCGCTTTGCTTTCCCGGAAAGGTTTCGCCGCCCCACGCGACAGCGGACGAGCCAACCCAACCGCAACCGAGGCCCACCAGCCCAGCTCTTCCAAGACAACGATCGAGTCGTCCGCTCGTCCTCCTTCCTCTCCAAAAAGAAAACACAATCGAGTTGTCCCCTCCGCGGGTGCAATACGAGCGAATTCAAACGGATACCATTTATTCTATATTATATTATATATTTTTTAAATCAGAGTTAGATACGGATGATACCACATACTCATTTTTTTTATTCTGTATTCGCTCCATAAGCCTTCTGACGATTGGTCAGACGAAAACTATCTGCTTCTTTTGCATCCATACACATTACATTGAACAGTAGAGGTGCAATCAGAGTAAATACGGATAGACTAATCGCCAAAATATCAAAGAAAGAGCACTCAGTATTCCTCGTCTGTTTAGATGCACCAATCCGTCTATCTATTATCTTATTCCTTAGTGAAGTCACAACAGACTTATTCATATTACTTGACATGCAGATATATATAGACAGATATCACTCATCCTGTATTCTATTTTATTTTTTTAGAGTCGGAGTCGAACACGAATAGTGCCAAATACCTATTTACTTTTTTCATATTCGCCCTATAAATCTTTAGTCAGTCAATTGGATAGAAATTATCTGTCCCTTGCGCGGTCCGGCTCAAGCACGCCCGGCTGGGGATAAATCATATTTATGGCGAATGAAGACGTGATTTTTCATGTTGATTGACCATCGAGCTAGTTAGCCCAGCTACTCCATTTTTTGCTTTTAGCTAACTCCAAATGGAAGTGCACTGCCTCTCTCTCTCTCTCGTTTAAGGAAGGAGTGGTCGGGGACTTGACTCTTTAACCTTAGGGCCGTTTTACCGTACCGTGAAATAAATATAAGTCATTTATTTTTTAGCCAATAAACAAGATTAGTTAAGATTTAATTATACTACAAACGACAATGCCAGTAGTAGAATTCTAAGAGAGTTAAAATTGTAAAGAGAACACATGACGTAAGAGTAAAGCCCAGCGAGAGCCATGTCACCATGGTTGTCGTTGGCATGTTCGGTTACCTTGCGCTAGGTCTAGAAATTAAGCCTGAACGCTCCGGTTCTCTCCTATGTCAAATTGGTGAGTTTTTATGTTGCCCATGTGTCGACTCTAACAGTATTTTGTTAGTGATATGCCTAGAGGCAATCATGGAGATGATTGTATCACTTCGATATTTATGATCTTTTGCATAATATGTTATTTTGTCTCTTGAATAAATATATTTCATATTAATCAACAAGTATGTGACTTGTTCGTTGAACTCTTTATTCATATTTTGATGTTATTCTAAATTCTCCTTGATCTTATATCATTATGTGGGACTATTATGATTTACAGATCAGCACATATATTAATTGATGATCATATTTTATGGATCATAGATATAGATATCAAATCAATAATATGAACACATATTAGAGAACATGATGTTGGATTGACCCATCATAAGACACTGCGGGAATTGTTATATTGTTAAGTGTCATTAGTTGGTCTCATACATAGTGTATGTAGGATCCTAAGACCTGAGATCGTCATTGTTTCCTACATATGTAATAGTTTGATTAGGGTTTACCAAACACCACTTCATGACTGGATGGTTATAAAGGTAGCTTTCGGGTTTACTATGAAATATGCGAAGGAATATGAGTGATCAAGATAGAATTTGCCCCTCTTATATAACAGGAGAGATATATCTGTGCCCCTCGATGTGGTTGGATTAAGAAAATGTATGGCCAAACCGAATGTGGTTGAATAGTCAATCACAATTGAGTAATCCACTACAGATTCGAGTGAAGGATTGGGCTATCATAGGATGGCACGCTTCTCGCCTTGAGTTCGATCTGGTATCATGAGGCAAAGGGATGGGTACATAAGCACTATATAGGTTCGTCCGATATGATCTTTATGTATGTTCGGGAGTCGTTATGTCTTGCTAGGGACCGCTACCGACTTATGAGCCAGAAAGGAGTTTTTCGACCTATTGCCAAATACACATGAACCTACAGAGTCACACACTTAATCGGCTGGAACGATATGGGGCCGAATGATAGTTTCCGAGTGGAATTGATCTCACTCATATCGAATATGGATCCGATTGAATGCTATATAAGGAGAGGTGCAGGAGTTGAGGATGGCATCCCGAAAACACACCCATAGAAACCCTAGCCGCCACATTTCATATCTCCTCTCGTGCTTGCTGGTGCTAGCACACCGACACACAGTGCTCTATTTCTGGACGTGTGAACTTCGGTAGAGACGTTGCTGCGACTGTGGCGTTTATCGGGACGATCGCGAGGAGGAGACGGTTGAACGGAGAGAGCGACAATGAAGGGCGAAGTCTACAGTTACGGCGTTGTCTTGCTTGGTAGTATATGAAAGCAATCGTTACTGGAACATGAGCATAGAAGCTAGCATGGAGGATCGTGTCCAAGCTTCCATTGAGAATCAAATTGTAGATCAGAAGGTTGAAGTGAGGTGCTGTGTAGTAGCCGCAGAGGGACGATGTTCCTGTGCTTTTTTTCACCCATGGTGTCCAGCTCCCTCTCAAACCCATGGTCCATCTCTACACTTCCTCTGTTCAGTTTCTTGACTGCAAACGCCGACTTCTCATCTATCCTAAGCCTGTACATAGTTCCATATCCTCCGAAGCCGATGATGTCTTTCTTTGACAGCCCCGTGATCATGCTCAAGCATGATTTGGGGCTCAACGATTGCAACGTGGCGGACCGGAAGATCACCATATTGCCACCTGGAGTGAAGACTCACACATACAGAAGTAGCCTAAGGTGCCGTTTGACCGGGCTTGGCTTCAAGAGAAGCTTACGAAATCTGAGCTTTAAATTTGTAGTTTATTTTAGACTTGGCTTCAAATTCTTAGTTCATTTTTAGGCTTCGAAGCCTACGTATTTGGCCAAAAAATAATTTCGAAGCCCAAAAAACTAGAACCGAGCCCAGCCAAACGGGGCCTAAATATCCATGAACTCCACTAAGAAAACTTTTTATGTCTGAAATATGGATTGATGAAGAGAGAGATGTTACCTGTCATGCTGTTCTCGATGATTATTTTCTTGTGAGCCCACTTTTTGTAGAGCAGGAACGAGATGAGCATCTTGGATATGATGAATAGGGCAAAGCAAATTGTAATGTAGAGTGCAACCAAGGTGATATTCATCTTCCAATCCTGAACAAGAAACAGCCACGCTGATGCCCATAAATCTATGTAAGATCGTCGGCATCAGAGCACGAAAGAACTCTACAAAGTATGAGACTAAGAAAACAAGGAAAGAAGCTTACCCAGAAGAAAGCAGCATCGCAGCTGTAGCATCCCATATACTAAATGAGATATTACTATGTAACGTCATCGCCAAACTAAAGAATAAATAAAAACAACATTGAAAATCATAAAAAAATTAAAATTTTAATAGAGAACCAACGGAAACTGAAATAAATATTTGAAATATAGGACCGATCCACTTCTAACTAAATGAAGAATAAATAAAATGATAAAAATAATGGCACGCCACGGTGTTGAAAACTCGAGTGCTCCCACCCATACATGTTGCTATCACCCAATCGGCCTTTACTTGAGAATGGAAAGAGCAAGCGTGAGATTTAAAATCTTAGTAAGTACCAACAACGGTTACAACACAGTGAGTAAATGACAGGTAATGCAAGCAAGATGTGTAAAGAACAAGTAATGTAAACAAGTAATTGACACAGGTAAATTGCAATAAACCAGGTTACCGAAAATACTAATAAATGTCAGAGATAGAGGTGACAGGATCAATGAAATTAAAGTTAATTGTTATTTAGTAAGTTACGGCAATGGCACCAGCGATCACTTCCCACATACCCAGTTATACAAGAATAGTCGAGCACATCATTGTCCTTGATCAGATAACCACCGACGGGGTGTAATATCTCGAGTAACGAGTGTACGGCCCTCCAGACGTTACAAGTAGGCATATAAGTTAGGTGCTCGAGCCACTTGGACCGTGCCCCAAGGAGTAAAATCCGGTTGGACCTAGGCATACAAGTAGGGTCCTATCTGACATTTGGTATCAGAGTCTAGGCACCTAACATCTCTCTGGTTACAGAAGTGCACCAATACATGAGGAGAATGTTGGGGTATCTGACATCTCCCTAGCTATAGAAGTTCACCAATGTGTGAGGGGGAGTATTTTAGAAATAGTCCCACATTGTAAGCATGAGGGAGATCCCACCCATAGAACTAGTCTTTTGGAGGAGAAGACTTAATGCCACTTACAAGGTTGTTGCTTTAGGGCTTGCATACGACAGCTTGTAGAATTAGGTGCTCAGTCTACTTGAACCTGTGACCTAAAGAGTAAAACCGGTTGAACCTAGATATAAGGCGAGCCTAATCGACATTGGCACCCTCCACGCCTCACGAACTCCACGCTACCCATGCCTCCACCACCAATCGCCTCACCCGCACCGGATGAGCCACTTTCACAAAGACGCGGCATCTTTCGTTCCACGGCCACCGCTTCTCCCACATCGCGGCGCAATGCATGAGGGGCACCGCATGGCCTGTTCTTTTCTTCCGAAGCTGGCGGCTTTTGACTTTTGCTACAGTACCTAACTTTCAAACGGAGTATTTTCTCAAGACGGGGTCTACAGGTTAAACGATCTACATGTTAAAAGCCCAATATCTGTACTTTTCAAAATCACAAGTGAATATCTGTCTCTCCGTAATCTGTACCGTAAACAGCCAAAATTCAAAAATTTCAGTCAAAAGCCATAAGCCGCAGCCGAAAAGAATAGGTCCTGGCGCAGCCCAACCGCACGAGTCCAACACAACCATCGGACGCATGTAAATTTGCTTGGTTCCGCTTTGCTCGCACGCGAGCTTATCCCGTTCGTTGTTTACCGACGTGCGGCCATGTGAACCCCAAATTTACGGGCCACACCCACCGCCTGGTGCTTCCATTCCCGATGCCTCGGCTGTAGAGGGCTCTTCTTCTTTTCTTGCGGCTTATGGCTTTTGGTGAAATTTTTAAATTTTGGCTATTTACTAGACAGACACGGAGAGACAGATACTCATTTGCGATTTTGGCGGTACAAATGTTGGGCTTTAACGTAGATCGTTTAACCCAGACCCTATCTTCGAAAATACTTGCTTAAAAGTTAAATCAGAGTAAAAGCCAAAAGTCACGGCCGGAGGAAAAGAACAGTTCAGAGCTGCCATTCTGGTACCGCCAGTTGCTAGCTTAGGATTAAGCTTTTAGCTTTTTATTGTTTGTTGTTTTTATCAGAATCGCTGTTAGGTTTTTAAGTGTAATTAAAATTTAAAAATTAAGAAATAAAAAGATTATCTCATCACAAACAATAAAAAAACAAGAAAAAAGAAAATATAAAAAAGACCAAAAAACAAAAAAAACAGAAAAAACGAAATTTAGAAGTTAAAGTTAAAAGCTGAAGCTTAATTGAGCATAGCCTAATCTGCTCGATGCTCCTCGGCACGGGACGGGGCCGCGATCCACCGTCCAGCCCGGGCGCGCGGACCGGCAGCTTCCACGAATCCATTCCCATCATCTGGGCCTGTTCTTTTTAGCTGCGGCTTATGGCTTTTGGCTAAAATTTTTGAATTTTGGCTGTTTACGGTACAGATTACGGAGAGACCGATACTTACTTACGATTTTAGCTGGTACAGATGTTGAGCTTTTAATGTGTACTACGTTTAGCTTGTAGACACCGTCTTAAAAAAATACTCTATTTAAAAGTTAGGTACTGTAGCAGAAGCCAAAAACCGTCCGGCTTCTTGCGTGCCAATCAGGCCCTCTGCCCCGCGCGGGCAGGAACAACTCAACGGAGCCAGTTACATTTCTCAACTTACATGGCCCGCCGGCTACTCCGGGATCGAGCAGCAAAGAGGTCACTCAAATAAACGCCTTAATTTGCTCATTATTTTTAAGGGAATTAAGATATCAAATGGAAACCAATAACTCGATGAAAGCATTGAAATCGTTTTGGTTTAGGCACTAAATCAATATGAAAAATTAATAAACTAAGAAAGAAACGTATACGCGTGTTGCCATCGTATATGTGTGCACACCGAAAATAGATAGATACGCCACCGTTGGTGTGTAAGCATGATCTGTAAATGCCTCTCGGCCCTGTCCTACCCTTCAATTGCAAAGTCAACAACTTGACAAGACAAGCAGGCAACAAGCACGTGCTTTCATCGCAGTGTTTATATTAGTTTTTGCTGATAATATTTTGTCATGGTTTATAAATTTTGACTAAAAGTAAATAGTAATGCTTAAAAAAACTAGCTTAAGAAAGTGACAAGTGGTGAAAAAAAAGAGAAAGAGATATGTGCACATGACGGGAGCGAAAGGAATAGTGACAGATCTAGAACAAAAATGACGCAAGGGCTTCATGCTTTATACATGTACTTATCAACAAATTTATCAATAATATAGTAGACAGTAATGCATTCTAAATTTTATAATATCAACTAATTTTATAACAAAGTTCAATGGTAAATAACTATTTATCAGACAACATACTAAAATCAAGAAAACCACTATTAGTGAAGGATCTAGGATAAATTCGAGAATAAAAGATAGTTAGCATCGGAGAGATAGTTGTCTATTCTTTTTACCACATGTTTCAGATTGAGGAGATAGTCGTCTATTCTTTTCCTTTTCTCTGGATTAATCTAAATCTTCTATTCCCAATTGGTTTTTGGACTTTCTGTATTTGTAGCATTTGCACTTGAATTGGTGCAATCCTTTTTAGAACTTGTTCTATGACTACGGACTACTTGCCATGGGGAGATGACAATTATTGAAAGTTAGAACACACTGAATTAGATATTCAAATACATTAAAAAATCCTCTAATTCAATTGTTGCAAAGTCGAAACATGTTATTATAATATTAAAGCCCTAACCCCCAAATATTGTAAAGATCATAGAATTAAAATCCTAAAATCTAAATCACAAAATTTAGTATCTATTTTGATCGGCTGATCGTTACTTCATTAGCTATGAAGATCATTGAACTTTTATATAGTCCTTGGCTTAGGTTTTTGGCAAGTATGGCACCACATAATGTGTAAGTTTGGACTCCAAGCAGCAAAAATTAAAATCCGCCCGAGAGCATGTGCCCTCTCTCATTGATCAATGTGCATCTGCCCTTGGATGCTTAAAGAAGTCGAGCGTTCGTATTGATTTTTAGCTTTTTAAAATAAAAAATCAGAAAAAAAAAACAATACGAACAAGTACTTACCCTAGTACTGTTCGGCTGCAAGTTTCTTTTTGACATATATGGACGGCCTTTGGATTTGTGTTTTGGTTGCAGGAGCTTTCAAGCTTGCAACAAGTAGCTTCGCTTCTGTTGCCATATGAGGGCGATAATGTTATGCATGTGCAAATCGATGTCCAGATCAAGGTTATCCTGTGCCTAGATCGCTAGAAGACTCTTGACAGATGCATGCAAATGGATCGGATTCGAACAGATATTATTGTTACCATATCCTAACCTATATTTTTTTTTCTCCGGATTCGGTACCAATCGGATTCGGTGCCGGATCGGTCGGGATTAACCCGAGCCATTTGCACCCCTACTTGTTTGTAAGGAATGCATGCAGTACAACAAATAGAGTAGGAGGATGTACTGTCAAAAACTTGATGTTACTACTTAATAGCTGATGTGGAAGATTTTATTTTACCATTGCAAAAGAAAATGAAACGTTAAATAGTAGCACTAACCTGAAATCAAACTTGAAGACGTATCGGATTCGGACGGATATTGTTGTTACCATATCCTAACTCATATTTTTCCTCCGGATTCGGTACCAATCGGATTCGGTGCCGGATCGGTCGGGATTAACCCGACCCGTTTACACCCCTAGATGCCATTGACGAGCTAACCTAGCTACTCCACAAAAGTTTTCTTCATAGACTTTTCTTCCGGAAGAATCTTTACACACTGGCTAGGTTAGTTTCAAGCATGACTTCAGATTTCTCTGTCCTTGCAAAGGATCGGATAGATATACCATTTATACCGTGGACTTGCGTTCCAAATTATCTGCTGATCATGGCTCTCCGGTGGCAGCTCCAACTCACTAGGCGTTACCATAGTTTGGCTGGTGCTATTCGGTACCAAGGTTTTGAATATTGGATTTTAAATTTTATCAGAGGATCTGTTAGAACCGGTTTGATCAATTTTCGAAAAATTTCTGACGAAAATTTAAATCAAAATTTAGATTTATTGAAGTTTTACCAAAAGAATAAAAAAAAGTGCAGTTTTGAGCTTTCAAACCCAAGATCTATCTTCTCCAAGCCTAGGAATCTTACCCCTAGGGTGCATGCACAGTTGTGGTTTGAGCTGGTTACGAATTTCTTTTCTATTAGAAAAATTTATGTGAAAACGATTTTTTTGCCAAAATTAAATTTTACTGGGGTCAATATAAACGATTTTTGAACCCTGTTCGGTACCTTACCATCACCTGACCAGATGTTGCTTAGCTGTTCAATAGATTTACCTCTACATGCATGATCCATGTGAACCTCATTTTAATCTTGTCAAGCATGTTCTACACAAAATGTAATGTTTTCTTCTTCCTCAGATAAGCTTCTTGCTTTATTCCGATGTTGATTGAGCAGGCTGTCCTAATGTTTGACATTCGGCTATTGTCTATTTCTTGGTAATACTCTTATTTCTTGGTCTCCAAACGTCAAACGATGGTTTCTTGCTCCAATGCCGAGACCGAGTATCACGTCGTTGCCAATGTGGTTGTGTGATCTTGTTGGGTACATCATCCCTTGATGGAGCTGCATGGATTGGTATCACATGCGGCGATTGTTTAATGTGACAATGTAAATGCAGTTTACATGACATCCAATCCAGTTCATCATCGGCGAATAAAATCTATTGAGATCGAGGTCACTTTGTTGGAGAGAAGATTGCACTTTGTGTTGTGTGCGAGTATTGCATGTGCCATCCACATCACAGTATGATGACATTTTCACAGAACGATTGCCGTCGCAATTGTTTATTGAGTTTCGGTCCAGCACCTGAAATTTGCCTCGTCGTCATCGCGCTGCTCCAATGGTACAGACTGCGGGGTGTGTTAGCAACGGAGTCCTCGTCTACTCGATCGGATACGTATACAGGATGGACACGGTGCCCTGTTCACCACCATGCCCTGCGAAGCCGTGCCAGACTAGTAGTAGATGTTCTAGGTGTCCATGTATGTATATAGATACATTGTTGTACAAGTCTACAACTCTGTATTTGTAAACTGTATAATAATAAGAGAAGTGTTATAGAACATTCGACTATTTTTTAAGGTAAAAATAGTCAGATGATCTAGAGACGTTGGATCTCTATTCAACGGATCCACTCATATAAGCACTCTCTCTAAAAAATTATCTCATATAAGTATCCCCTCCAAAAAAAGATCTGGAACGTTAGATCGTTATCTAACGTCCTAAAATCTATCTATTTTTATCTTAAAAAATAATCAAATGTTGTATAGAAACTCCCTAATAATAAACCGATGAATGGAGCAGCACAAGGCGTGCGATTGCGGCATTTCACTGTTGCCTACGCCTCGGTGGAGGGACGATCACGAACGCCGGCCGGGTGCGGACGAACGGAACGTGCCTGATTAATTAAGGACGTGTTTGGTTGCTAGTAAGAAATGGGATGGGATGGGACTGTTCTGAAATGAGAAGGCATCCTGGGTTTGTCTCCTGGGATTAGGTGGGACGAGATGAGATTGTCCCACTTGAGAGAATATTACCGTTTTATTCGAGACGGCACGGAGTGGTCAAATTTGTCGGACAGCGTCGTCCCACTTGGCTCGCACAACTCACGTGACCGCAGCCGACGTTGGTGATGAAGGTGGTGGGAGCGGCTAGATGCAACGTCCTAGCGTCTAAATCAGTTTAGATCTAACTTTATTTTAGATAGATTCCGGATATATAGCAATCTATTTATACTTTTGTCTTTGCTTCGCGCAAAACGGTTAAACGAAGGTTGATACCATTGGAAACCCTAGACTTATATGTTAGTACTTCTCAAGCTAAACTAGCAAGATGAGACTAATCCACACCCTCATATGCACACACATATGGACCATTATGGGCCTAATTCTACAGAGGCAAGGTGTCACATACACCCCTCAAAGGACATGACGTCCTCGTCGGCCCAACATACCCATATCGAGGTAAATGATCAAGATCTACCTCTAAGCACATGTCTGTGTATTCACTGCCAGCACATATGCCATGCCGTGTGTCCACTCCAGACCCATATGCGCCATGCGCCATATGCCTACGCCCTTAACCCGCACGCTCATGTAACTGCGAGGGTTGGCTCGATACCATTTGTAACGTCCTAGGATCCAAACCGGCTTAGACCTAACCTCATTCTAGATAGGCCACGAATTCTCAAGGTTAGAGTGATCTCCAACAAACACCAACCACAAACCGGGATTTGGCCCAACGGCCAAATCCCAACCTTCCTTGACCGCGCCACGATCGGGCGCCCACCCGTTTGGTGGTGGGCCCTGTCATAGCGCCACAATAAATAGAGGTGGGGGCGGGGTGGCACGCACGACGAGGTTCACCGTGCCACCACCTTCCCACGAACAAACCCCTAGATCCGATCTAAAGGGAGGCGCTCTAGCGACGGAAGACCTACCGGCCAGGAGATCGCCGTCGGCGTCGTCACCGGATCGGAGCCGTCTCCGCCATCTCCCTTCTCCTCCGACCGTCGCGCCTTAGCGCAGATCACCGCCATGGCCAACCCCTCTCCTACACCGGATGGTATGTGCCCCTACTCCCTCTCTCTCTCTCTCTCGGTTTCCCCATGAACACCAAATCAAGAACCCCGCAAAGAACAGATCAAACATTGGTATCAGAGCGGGAATAGAAAAGAACGAGAATCCCCAACCGAGAAATCGGTAAAAGAAAAGAAAATAAAATGAGGGGAATCGACTCACGTTTTGGGTTTGGCCGGCCGCCGTGTGCGCTGTGCCGGGACCTCTGTCTTGCCGCCGCCGCCTCATGGGATCCTTCGCCGGCCGCCGTGACGCCGCCGCCGCTCCTTTTCGGTGGGCGGGCCGAGCCTCATGGCCGTCATAGGAGGAGGCCCAGCGCTCTGCCTGCCTGTGCCGCGTCGTGCCACCTTGCGCCGTTCTTGCCCGCTCCATCGGGCCGATCTCGTGAGCCGCCGCCCGCGCTGTGCCGCCGTCGCCGCTCGGGGCCGATCTTTTCGCCGCCGCCGCATGGGCTCCGATTTTTTCGGGTGGGAGCAAAGAAAAATGCGGCTAGGGTTAGGTTTTGGGGGTTTATTCCCACCGCCCATTCATCTTGCCCGTTGATTGAAATCGGACGGCTCTCAGTTCTGGGCCGTGCGTGAGCAGTCCACATGGGCCTTGGGCTGAATTTTTGGGCCGGTTTTGGCCGAATGCACAGTTAAATCGGTTTTTTGTTTTTAATTAATTTCAGAAGCTTTTGTGAATGTTTTTTTGATAGAAATTTGAATAGAATCTCGTAAATTTTTGCACCAACGTGTTATTTTCGAGAGATTAAAATGTCTGATATCTTACTTACGAAAATGAATTATTTTAGAATAATTACGGTTTCATTGCAAAGTTAATGATTGATTACTTTTCATTATTAAATTCGAACCAACGGAGAATTTAATTTTGGAAAAACAGATGAAATTCTGATTAATTATGATATTGTTATTTTCGACCAACGTTGATAATAACATTATTATAATTTTAATTGAAGATTTTATGCATTATTTCTATTTACGCCCAGCGGTGATGTAGATTTAATGTATAAATAAAATTGTATGTCGTATTTTTGACCAACGTTAAAATAAGGCATATAATTTTCTTTGTTAAAAGTATTATAATTTTAATTGATGATTTTATGCATTATTTCTATTTACGCCCAGCGGTGATGTAGATTTAATGTGTAAACAACTGTATGTTTTAATTTTAACCAACGTTGAAACTAAGGCATGCGATTATTGTTATTGTTGTTCTCACTATATATGAATTGTGTTTTCGGGAGGATACTCTTTGATGGGCTACATCGAGATATCCTGTTCTCAAAGGAGACAACTATGGTGAATGGAAGAAAAGATTGATCTTGCATTCATCCTAGGCGAGGTGGTGGGTAGTCACCACACCGTGTCCCAGAGCACTGTGGCACCGGTGAGGATGAAAATGAGGCGATCTTGCTTGGCGAGACAGACGAGAGGGACTTTGCTCCCATAAAGATGTCATATGATCTTGATCATAAAAGTGGGTCCTTGCCAACAAGAAATGTTTGGGCGTGATAAAGAACACGATTGAGCACGCAATTGTGGGCTCAATCGCAGTGTGTGTTCTTGTCACGAGAGTACCTTGATAAAATAAAGAGTCGGTTCTTGGCTCTTCAAAGACTTATGCTACGGTGATTAAGCGACTTGTGACGAAAGGTACTACGGTGGTGGCGGTGGCATAAGAGAGCACATACTAAGGATGAGTAACTTGGCATCCAAGCTTAAACCAATGGATTTGGCTCTCAAGGATGAGTTCCTTATTCATTTGATTTTGCTTCTTTCGAAAGAGTTTGACACCTTTGTTGTCAACTACAATATCTGACAGAAATGGGACTTAGAAAAGTGCATAGCTATGTGTGTGCAAGAGGAGGAAAGATTTAAATCCTCACATGGTGGTTCTATCAACTATGTGAAGGATAACAAGAAAAAGACTTTCAACGATAATTTCTCCTCAAAGAACAAGGAAAAGCCTCATTTTTCAGCCTCAGCAGAATAATTTCTCGGTGGAGAAAGATCGGTGTCTTCATTGCAAGAAAAGGGACATTACAAGAAAGATTGTCCGATTTCTTGAAAATGATTATGTCAAAGAAAGGTGAGAACATTATTACGTTCATAAATGAATCCTGTATGTACAATATTCAAAATCTACTTGGTGGATTGATTCGGTGCAACTGTTCATGTTGCTAATAATTTCTGAGGATTCCGTTCGACGAGGAATACGCAAAGAAAAGAAAGATGCGTTAAAGTCGCAAATGGGTCAAGTGAAGTTGAAGCCGTTGGCGATCTTTCATTAGAACTAGTGATGGCTTCACTCTTTTACTTAGAGATGTTCTTTATGTTCCCTCTTCTGGAGGAATTTGATTAGTGTTTCATGTTTGGACAATGATGGTTATGATTGTAATTTTGGAAATGGCAAGTGTGAAATAATGTTTAATAAAGCATGTGTTGGTCTTGCCATTAAACAAGATGAGCTTTATTTATTGTCACTTCGTGAAAGTGTGAATTCCGTATGTGATGTGAATGAGCATATATCCTCGTCTGAGAATACGAACAGAAAAAGAAGAGAACTCATAATGAATCGTCGAAATTATGGCACTTGTCGTTTAGGCCATATTTCGAGGGGAGAATAGAAAGACTAGTTAAGAATGATATTCTTCCTCTATTAGAGTTCTCGGACTTAGAACAATGCGAGAGAATGCATTAAAGGAAAATATGTAAAGAAAATTAAGAAAGGCGCCAAAAGAAGCACGGAGTTCTACAAATTATTCACACAGACATTTGTGGTCCTTTTACGTGAAAAGTGTGGATGGATATGACTCGTTCATAACATTCACGGATGATTACTCCCGTTATGGATATATTTATCCAATCAAAGAAAGAAATGAAGCCTTGGATAAATTCAAGATATTTAAGGCTGAAGTTGAAAACCAACACGATTTAAAGATTAAGATAGTCCGATCGATCGTGGTGGGGAGTACTACGATCGACATACCCCATATGGACAAGTTCACGGACCTTTTGCAAGGTTTTACGGAAAATGGAATAGTGGCCCGATATTCTACAAGGCGAACCTCGGCAAAATGGAGTAGGCGAAAGGCATGGCCGTACCACGATGGATATGGTGCGAAGCATGATGAGCTACTCCACACTGCCGTTGAGTTTATGGATGGGCGTTGAAAACCGCCATTCATATCCTCAACGAGTGCCTAGTAAGTCGGTGCCCAAAACACCGTGCGAGATGTGGACGGGAAGAGTTCCTCACTAAACCACTTACGTGTGTGGGGAGTCTGCTGAGGCTAAAGTATTTAACCCAAACCTTGGGAAACTTGATCCCAAAGCGATAAGTTGCCATTTCATTGGCTACCACGAAAAGTCAAAGGTTTTCGTTTCTCTTGTCGACGGATATACAAAGTTTGTAGAAGCGAGACACTGTTGTCTTCTTAGAGGATGAAATGATGAGGGGAGCATGGTAGCTCGAAGATTGACCTTGAAGAGAAGCGGGCGTGTCGCCCACTCAGATGATTCAAGAGCCATTCTTCGCACTACTGCTGTCATTGCAAGCGGTACAAGACAACGTGGTGCCGGCACTGTTATTGTTCCTCTGTGGCAACAATGAATGAGAATGAAGAACACATTCTTGAGGATCATATAGAACCAATTGCCACAGATGAGGGGAGCAACAGCGACCTCAAGCAGAAGATGTACCAAATGTGGAGGCCAGGAGGTCTCAAAGAGTAAGAAGATCGGCTATTTCGATGATTATCAGTTTATCATACGAGAGGAATTTCAAATGGAGGATGATCCCACCTCATTTGAAGAAGCCATGAAGCGAAAATTCCTCAAAATGGCTTGAGGCCATGGAAGAGGAAATGAGGTCCATGAAGGCTAATAAAGTGCGGGACTTGGAAATTATTCCTAAAGGAGCCAAAAGCAGTGAGGGCGTAAATGGGTCTACAAGACAAAGCTTGACTCCCAAGGGAATGTAGAAAGATACAAAGCGCGACTTGTGGCAAAAGGCTTTACGCAAAGAGAAGGATTGATTACAATGAGACCTTTTCTCCGGTCTCATGTAAAGATTCCTTCGAGAATCATAATGGCATTAGTTGCACATTATGATTTAGAGTTACATCAAATGGATGTAAAGGCGGCATTTCTTAATGGGGATTTGGAGGAAAATGTTTACATGGCACAACCGAAAGGTTTTGTTGTGGAAGGAAATGAAAGAATGGGATGCCGCCTAAAGAAATCGATTTATGGGTTAAAGCAAGCTTCAAGGCAGTGGTACTTGAAGTTTGTGATACAATAAGAAAATTTGGGTTTAAAGAGAATGTAGAGGACAAGCGTGTTTATGCAAAGTTTAAAGATGGGAAGTTTATCTTCCTAATCACGTATGTGGATGATATCCTACTAGCTAGTAGTGATGTCGATGCACTCTTGGAGACAAAAAGTTTTGTCCTCAAACTTTGATATGAAAGATCTTGGTGAAGCTTCGTTCGTTCTAGGGATCGAAATTCAGGGATAGAAACAAAGGGGTATTGGGACTGTCACAAAAGGCATACATAGAGAGTATTAAAGAAATTTGGTATGCATAAATGTAGTCCTTCACCGCACCTATAGTCAAGGCGGCGAGATATGGGGATTTTCAATGCCCTAGGAACCGATATGAGATCGATCAAATGAAAGCGGTTCCATATGCTTGGTGTCGGAAGCTTGCGGTATGCTCAAGTGTGTCGGCATACGACTTAGCGTTTGTTCTGGGTTACTTGGCGATTCGAGCAATCACGGAATAGAACATTGGAAATTGATAAAGAAAGTCTTGCGTTATTTGCAAGGCACAAAAGGCCTCATGATGACATCTGAAAATCGGATACACTCCATATAGTGGGGTATCTGATTCGATTTTGCGGAGATGATAGAAAGTCTACATCCGGATATGTATTCACTCTCGCGGAGGAGCTATATCGTGGAAAAGCTCAAAGCAAACCGTCACTACATCGTCCACAATGTATGAGGTTTGTAGCATGTTATGAGGCTACAGGCGGGTGGGCGGCTTAAGAAGTTCATACCGGTTTAAAAGTGGTTGGCGACATCAATAGACCACTTAAGTTGTCTGCGATAATGAACCCGCGATAGCGTATGCCCACAACAATAAGTCAAGTGGTCTTGCCAAACACATTGACATAAAGTACTATGTTGTGAAAGATAAAGTCCGGGATCGGATCATAAGTCTTGATCATATAAGTACAACAAAGATGTTAGCGGATCCGCTTACAAAGGCTTACCACCCAGCGTGTTCGAGAGAACATGTAGCCGGCATGGGTTTAAGGAAAGCCTATGATTCTGGACTATAAAAGGCCCAAAAGATTAAAGTAACTATTTGAACAAAGAGGTGTATTGTAGTTATTAAATCTATCGGCGATTGACCGTGACGATGAGACATGTTCTATGCACTAATCGTGATGGAATGAGTAAAGTCAAAAGTAATTAAAGATAAAGTATAGAGTGAGATCAAGGGGAGAATGTTAGAATGATCTCGGGATTTGGCCCAACGGCCAAATCCCAACCTTCCTTGACCGCATACGATCGGGCGTCCGGCCCGTTTTGGTGGTGGGCCCCTGTCATAGCGCCACAATAAATAGAGGTGGGGCGGGGTGGCACGCACGACGAGGTTCACCGTGCCACCACTTTTCCCACGGACAAACCCTAGATCCGATCTAAGGGAGGCGCTCTAGCGACGCCATGGAAGACCTACCGAACACCCGAGAATAGATATTTACAAAACCATCTCATCTTTCTAACCAAACAATATCGGGGAGATCGCCGAATCCTTGACTAGTTGCCTCGTCGCAACTGCATCGCAAACCGACAATCATTAGGTTCTTTCATCATTATTAATCCTTGCCTTTCTCCTCAGTTTCTCTATTCCAATGTTCACATCAGTCAGAACTCAGAACTGCATGGCAAGGCAAACCGTCAAGGATTGTTTGCATCCAGAAGTAGGCCCCGATCGGAAAGTATTATATTAGTACATCAAGCTACAGTTCCAAGTTAAAGATCCATTGCTTCGGGGCAAAGCAGGCGTTATGATGACGTGCGGATTCTTACGACATCAGGGTGTTGTTAGCATTGCATTCTTGTGTCAAATTAAAGCACTACTCAACCGATCAGTGATCAACATCCTAACCACAAATGACTAAAATGCCTTATGCAGTTGTGCTGCTCCTATACTTAATTAAGCAACACGCAATTAAATGATATATATGCATATAGTTTATCCGTACAGGTTGATGTAATACTATCAACTGGATCGAACAAATACATCAGATTATTTTGGTCTGTTTGGCAACGGCTGCGACTTATGGCTTTGGCTGAAATTTTTAAATTTTGACTGTTTACGGTACAGATTACGAAGAGAGATATACTCACTTACGATTTTGGATGGTACAGATGTTAGACTTTTAACGTGTACATCGTTTAACTTGTAGACCCCGTTTTGAGAAAATACTCCGTTTGAAAGTTAAGTATTGTAGCAAAAGTCAAAAACCGTTAGTTTCAGAGGAAAAGAATAGACAAAGATCAGGCTCAGGACCAGGCTTATTTTCCAAAAAAAAAAAGGTAGGCTTCATGGTTGCAGAATTAAGGCCGAGCGCCATGATTCGCCTTCAGCCATGCAAGTCGGAAGTAAGCAACAGGGCAACACTATCGCCGATCACTACACAAGCCACGTCTGGCTGAGGCGAGCAGCAAGCGGCGGAGAGTCGACTGATGTACCTTTCATCCGGCTAGTATTGAATGTTGACTGGAGACTTCTTCGCAGTACGTACGCGGTACGTGGTAGGTTTATTTTTATTTTTATTTTTTGTTTTCTTTCCGTTGTTATCGAATGTATGCGTATAAAACTCTGCTAACACCACAGCTTTGGCAAGGCAATGTTAAAGATTAATTGCTCAATGCCTAGACAGCCGTGGTGCTAGCTTTAGCATGGTAGACTGGAAGTGATGGCTAGAAGGCAAATCTCTTTAACATTTTTCCCTGCTAGAGCGCACTAGCTTAATTTGTAGAGTACAATACTGGTAGTGAAGTGACGTGATTGCTAGCTAGTACAATGGACATCTCTAGCATGTTTCGGTCGGCTCTTAACCGGATCACGTCTTCCATGGCTTCCACCGCTACCCGCGTCCTCAGCTTCACCGGTTCCTTCAAAGACCGGACCAGCCTGCTCGCCGATGACCCCCCGTCCGCCTCTCCGTCGCAGGCACAGGAGCCGGCAGCACCGACGACCACAGGCGCCAGTGGCGCGTTGGACATCGAGGCAGCAGCACTGGAAGACACACGAGACGGCGGCCTGCAGGCCGACGAGCCGAAGCGCGTGTCCAAGAGTGTCCAGACCGTCTGCCTCTTCGCAGCATCGGCCTCGCTCGTGCTCTTTGTCAACCTCCCCAGCAAGCACGAAGCCTCTGCAGCGGTGCACTCCGCTCTCTACAGCGTGAACCTGGCCTTCATATGCCTGAGCCTGTTCACCAGCCTCGGTCTGTCCATGTTCTCCATCGTGGCCAGGTCCGGCAACCCCGCGGTGGCCAGGGTGCAGAAGAGGGCGATGGTGATGGCCGTGGCCTTCGTGCTCGTGTCGTTCACGCTGCGCATGTGCATGATGCTCCCCGCGGCTTCGCTGGAGTCGGTCTGGTTCTTCTTCTTCCTCTTGGCTGGGGCCGCCGCGCTCTACCTGTCGCTGGCATGGAAGCTGGGCGATGGACGGCCCCAAATACCACCAAACATTCCGGACGTGGAGGCCGGTGGTACAGCCGACGAGCGAGTCTAGCTAGCTACCTACGACGTCCACGTTTATCGATCGACCGATCGGTTGGACTTGGAGGGTTTGGAAGGAGCTAGCTAATGTGGCTGATCAAGGAAGACTTGTGGGCATGGAGGACGTCACTGGAGTTGCCCTAGTACCGTCGTATTAGTTTTTACTAATAACTTTTATTCTTGACATATAAATAATAATAGATTTAGAGAAGTTATATGGAGAGAGACACTCACGTGTAATTTTAACAGATATAAATGAAGTCATTACAGTATATACTATAATCAATTAGTAAATTACACCTTAAAAATACCCATTTGAAAGTTAAATAATGTATAAAAGATATTTACCGTCTTTTAGAAGTTCTCATAAAAAAATATAGTTTATATAATAATCCGAAACAGCTGTAAAATCTATATCCTATGAATCATTCTCTTTTTCTATCTACTATACTACTGCAATGCTGCTTAACAACCCTACGATCGATCTAGTTCGGCAGTGTCACGCGGTCGCGGCCAGGCGTGAGGCGTCTCCGGCCCGCGCGCAGCCGCCGAGCCCATTTCTCGATAGCCGCGCGCCTGCCGGCCTGTCGATCACTCGCGCGTCCGTTCCTCCATAGATCGCAACGTACGTGCGTGCATGCTTAATCAAACATGCACAGAACTCTGTGTTTGGCGGAGGAAAGGAGATATGCATGCGTGCAAATTAACGGCGGAACTGTAATCGTCCGGACCTTCCCAACGTGCTTATCGACACCGTTCAAAATATTTGGCTGACTGGACCAGATTATCTAGTGATGCATCTGCACCTCTCCGTCCGGTACAAAATTTGTACAACGTACTCTTGAGCATAGCTAGCAGGTGGTCGTACGTACGCACGTGGCTGAAACTGATGGTCGGCTGTCTGCTCCTGACTTCTTTTCCATTTATAACTTGTAACTTATACTTTCTGTTACAATAATTAATTTTTAAACAATATATTTTCTATGACACGATCAATAGAAATATTGTAGTAAAAAGAGTACTGAGTTTACCTGCACCAGTCAAAATTATATACAACTATTTTTCTCTATATACTATCTCTTACAAATAGTCAGAATTCTAAATTTTAAATAATAAATTATAAGTCACAGTCTAAAAAAGTGCAGGGTGCTAGCTAGCTTACGATAGCTCACAATTCACGAAGACTTGCGCAGCTTGCTTGCTTCTATTCAAAGTAGGACCAAAAACGTGGGCAATAAGCAAGCCTGTGGCCCTGAAATTTTGGAAAAGGCTATAGGATTCCAAAATTTCATAAAACCCTAATTAGACTTTAAAAACACATTTAATTACCTTTTTATCCTGAGTTAGAGGGAGCTATTTAGGCCGGAGGTGGCGCAACAGCTGTGGCGGCAGTAGGTCGGGCGATGGCTGGTAGCAGCGGTGCGTAGGCCGAGGCGGCGTGGCTGGTGGTGGCCGTGCGGCCGGAGCGCAGTGGCCACATGGTCGGGCCGGTCGAGGCAAGGCCGAACTTGGATTTGTGCGGGGTTTTGTTAGCTCTTATAGTGGGACGTCGTTCGTTTGGCCGATTGAGTTGTTCGCTCAGCCGAACGATGATTAACATGGTGAAGTCTTAGCGAACGCAATATTTTCCGACAGAACAATCTATTGCCATCCTTCTATAATTTTATCTATAATTTTATCTTAACCCTCATCTGATTCGTCTCTATTTCACCTTGTAGGTTTACATGTGACCTTTGAGGAAATATTTGATCAGTTGCGCACCCCGTATCTTTCGTGCAGCGAGTCCGCCGAATGCGCTCAAGACAAGTACCTCAACGTCGCTAACCTTCCGTTCCGCAAATCACCTATTTCGTGATTAATTACCATCACTGCAATTGAGTACAATTTTCATATCACTAATGCTTGCCTGACTATTATCATATTACCCATATTTACCTGGTTAATATCATATCACTAAAACTTACCTGGTTACTATCATATCACTAAAACTTGCCTGATTATTATCATATCACTAATTCTTGCTTGGCTACTATCATATCATCCATGTTTATCTGGTTACTATCATATCACTAAAGCTTGTCTGGTTAATATCATATCACTAATGCTTACCTAGCTATTAATCATATCACCTATGTTTACCTGGTTACTATCATATGACTAATGTTTGCCTGATTATTATCATATTACTAATACCTGCCTAATTATAGACTTTCAATACTGCATTCATACCATGATGTTCTAGGTTATATTGTTTCACATGCTTTTAGGTTTATTAGAATACTCAGTTAATAATATTCTAGAATTCATGCTTTTAATCAGTGTTTTAGAATTGCTTAAATCATTAATAGGGTAGCATATGAACACGTTTCCAATTTAGGTTTAAACCACTAGCAATCTTTTAACATTAGGGTTGTTATGTTATTTTTTCCTGATATCATGATCTATTACTCGTATGATTTCGTATGTGAGTCATGATTAATGTATATAATACATGTTAATCCGATTAATAATCACTTGTCACGTAATAAAACTTGGATGGTTGCCTACTCTTATAATCTTTTATCACTATCACCATATTATCATTCCACATCACCCTCATATCGGGAATTACGTTTCTCCATTTCCATCCTTAGCAAATTCTTTCACTTATCATAATCTTATCTTAGCATTCCCTTAGTTCCCTTAAATTCACACCATATAGCCTGTTGATAATATAACAGTTACTTGGCATGGGGTTACCCACATATAGGGGAGATCTCCATCCACCTGGTAATGTACGAGGGGTCGTACACTTTCGTTACTCAGGATATTACACCTCGTCTGCGGTTATACATTCGAGGACAGTGTTATGCCTAACTACTCTCGTATAATCGAGTGTGTGAGAAGAAATCGTCAGTGTCATTGCTATAACTTGCTAAATAGCAATTATCTCTAATTTCATTGTTCTTGTGATCTCTATCTTCGATCTGTATCAGTGTTTCTGGTAACCTAGTCTCATTGCATTTAACCTATGTCAATTACTTACTTGCATTACTTGCCTTTTACACACCTTTCTTGCAACCGTTGTTGGATACTTGTTGAGATTTTCAAATCTCACGCTTGCTCTTTCCATTCTCAGGTAAAAGGTCAGTTGAGTGATAGCAACATGTATGGGTGGGAACACTTGAGTTTTCAGCACCGTGGCTTGCCACTATTTATGTTATCTTTTTTATTTTTTATTTGGTTAGAGGTGGACTGGTCCCATGTTTCAAACATTTATTTCAACTTCTGCTGGTTTTTTAATAAAGTACTCTAAAGTTTTAATTTCCTTGCGATTTCTATTATTAATTTTATTATTTATTCTTTATTTTAGCGATGACGTTCTATAGTAGTATCTCATATTGGTATGTGAGGTGCTATAGTTGATATCACAGCTCAGACTGTAGTTTCTAGAAAAAAAAGTTTTGCATGTACACAGGATTTTGAGTTAATTCATCCATGCATGCATATCTAATCACTAGCATATTACCATGATTCCATATCCAATGGCCACTTCCTTTATCCCATCACTATCCTGTCACATTGTCCCAATCCTATGCTTTCTTGAATCCTGATTCCATTCTTCCGTCTGGGTTGCTCAAGAAGCACAAGGCCCCAGCTGGCACTACAAACCAGCTTGCCTTTTCACCTCACCCACTGGAAATCAAAACGCGGCTCAGTTCCTGCTCCAATTGCTACCGTACCGGTACTGATGCGCATCTCTACGCATTGTCGACTCAGGAGTGGTGCAGTTGGTTATACGCTTTACCTCCCTATTGTTACCCATCTCACCATTTACTTTTTCTCAATCCTTACCTTTTAGGTACGGTTATCTTGAATTCATGCCCCGCTCTTGCATTGTTTGACCCGGGAGCTAGTTTCTCCTTTTTAGCATCTTGCTTCATTCAACAACACTCTGTACTAGTCAATACCTTGGCGTACCCGTGATGGTGTCCATTGCCAATGGATCTCTTGCTACTAATCCTACCTGTTGCAATATTGCCTTGGAGATTGAAGGCCATAAATTCAATATTGACACAATGGTGGCGTCAATCCAACCATTTGACCTAACTATGGGCATGGATTGGCTGTCTCTTCATCATGCTATTATCTATTGCTTTGATTGTAAGGTTATTCTACTTCAAGGTGGTGGGAGATCCTGTATCAGGGCAAAGATTGATGCCTCAGCCTTCTATTCTTGGCCACCTACTTCAGTCGTCGCTGGATAGCCAAGTCTGGGTGTTTTTTCACCATGTTAGAGAAGCCTATCACTGGACCCTTACCTGTTAGACCATGTGATGGTTGTGCATTTGAGTGTTGATGAGTAATTGACATTTGGATTTCATTAGAACTTATGTTTGAAAAAGTTTTGGTCGATGCACTTTTGTGCTTGATTTTTTAGGATGGCAATTCGACCACGCCTGATCGGCCTTATGAAGGCTGGTCTAATCAGCCCTGATAGATGGTCCGATCGACAGGTCTGAACGTCTCTTTGACCATGGCAAATCGATCACGTCCGACTTTGACCACGACCAGCTTCGACCACAGCAAATCGACCATGATATTTTGACCACGGCAAAATAATCATAGCAAGTAATCGTAGATTTCAACCTCGAACATTTAAACCTTACTAGCTCTACTCAGAACGATCAATTAGGTAGACCGACTGCGCGCGCTTAATGGCATGTCCTTTTCGTCTCGATCGTGCAGGCGCTCCACATCACCTTCTCCAAACAAAATAAGTGGCTTGCGCTCAAATTATCGACGTACACCGCTCGACTCTTCACCTTGGTGCTGTCGCAGAAGTCTTGCTGATGCCCACGTCCACGTTAATTTAAGCAACTTGTGTTTTCCCTGTGCCGCGCTTCTAGAAACTCTACGGTTTTGGTGACGAAGAAGCTAGCTTCTCGAATTGAACGACCCAAAATAGGCGGCAGTTATGTAGTTTGTGTTCTTTTCGCCTGCAGCAACTGATAACATTTAGCCCTAGCATAAATATTTGTGTAAATGAATTAACTGATAAATCAATAAATTACTCTGAAACAGTTGTTCCAATAAATCACTTTAAAAGTGATAAAAAATTTATTGTATTTATTTGTTCAAGAGAAATTATAAGTTACAAAAATCAGGTTGTAAGTTTGCGGTGGCTGAGTTGTTTGCCACAAGTGCGCGCCGGCGTGAGTTCTAGCTAAGCTGGAACCAATGGGATCGATCTAATATGACGAAGCTCGTGCCATGAGCCGTGCTTCAGGACCAAGCTCGTCACATGCATAATACTGTCATATATGGGGAATTTGTTACGTCGATCGGTTTATGCTGAACAGCCAACCGACCATAGCTCGAACAGATACTCTTTCGAACTCACCTTTCACCGTTGATTTTAGAGAGAGGAGGATCAAACGCCCTTCAGCTTAGTGAGCATTATCTGACAGCGCCAGCAGTACCCGCATAACAAGGCAATTAGACGGCGCACAACGTGACGCTCATACATACGGTGGGTCATATATGAAGAAATCGATCCAATCGCATCCGGTTCTTCAGCATAAAGGCAACAACATATCTACATCGGGAAAAAAGTACTTCACCAAAAGTATAGGTCAAGGTTCAATACATCATGAGACACATAATTAAGTGAACAACAAAATTAGGCATTTCTGCAACGGAAGACCTTAGACGAAGGGGCAAAGCCCGGAATGGAAAACTTCTGATACAAATATATACCAAACACCACCAACAACAATAGCTTAGCCCGCCCGCAATTACCGTCTTCTTTCTTTCCACGATCAAATGTTAGCGGACCAGGAACTGCCACAAGAGAAGGCGGCAATTTGCTCTGCCAACCTGGGCAGCCAGCCCCAAGGTGCAAATACTCCCAAACCTGCTCATCTCCACTTGGTCGGAACACGCTACACCAAATACCACGAGCCCCCGGTACATGGGCTAATTGTTAAAGTCCTTACCATACTATTTTACAACTAGATGCTTGTTGGATTTCTACAAAATGCTCGCCAACCATTAAACAGAGCAGAAACCTGTCTAAAAACAAGCAGGTCATCCGGATGAAGCCACATCATTAAGGCGTTTGCATGCTAATTTAGTTCGGAAATTTCCAGGGAATAAATAGAGCCGCAGGCTATGGACTCATCGGATCCCCAGAAGAAACTGTGTGCATGTGTGCGTCCCTTCCGTTTGGTTCTCTAGATGAGTCCATGCCGTTTGGACCTGAGATTAGAAATATCTGAATAAGATGGTGCAGATGGAGGCAATTATTGCAATAATAGGTTACATGGCATGGGCAAAAATGTGTTACCAAATATGGTGACAATGGAGGGCCTTCTTAGTGATGAGTTCCTTCGTAGATCTGCATGCATTTATAGATTCAGAAATAGCAAAGGAATATAATGACTGTCTATATGCATGCACACGCTGAGTATACGCTGCAGATACTGGTAATTTCATGGACTGATGAAGCTTCCTAATATGGGTACGCTGTGAACTCCAATCAGATTTTTTGATATATTAATGATGTCACGAAGACAAACCTGAATGTTTTAATCCTTTCACAGCATCAAAGTTTTTGTATGTGTACCCCACAAAGCTGAGATCTTTGGAATTTAGCATCATCTGTAAAATTGTTACACAAAATTTACATAAGAACTTTGGAAGTGCAGAGAGAAACATAGATGTGTATCCGTAAGATGAACATAAATTCTACCAACGAGGGCAGGAGGTTTGAACTTTGAACTACTACTGCAAACACTGTTCTAAATACCGGCCACTATAACATTGATAGGTAGCGGTAGGTCTACCATAGATATACATGCACAGTGGGCCAATTCAGTGGTTAAGCAGGCCTTGAAACACAAAAAGTGCCCTTTATTGTGCCCCCAGCCCCAAAACAAAACCCCTGTTCTTTTATCTGCCTTATTTCTGCTGCAAGTTTATTGTGCATAATAGTTCTCTTTGTACCTCCATTATAAAAGACATAAAAATATGGGTAATCAACAATAACAACAAAGTCTTTTGTCCCAAACAAGTTAGGGTAGACTAGGAATAAAACCTTCTCACGATCAAAGAGATAAGAGCCTTGAAATAAAACCTACAATGCTAAAATCCTAAATCGCACATCCTGCTATTTGAGCCGAGAGCCTAAAACATTGCCCCTAACTTTCTTATGGTTCCGGTACGTAGATCGCTATTTTCCATACGCTCCTATCCAAAACTAATTTTTTAGATACATTCCAATCACTCAAGTCTCTTTTAGCTGCTTCCTCCTACGTCAGTCTTGGTCGACCTCTGCCTCTTTTTAAGTTGTCAGTACGTCTTAAAATTCCACTACGTACCGGTGCCTCATGAGGCCTCCGTTGAAGATGTCCAAACCATCTCAAGCGATGTCAGATAAGCTTTGCTTCAATTGGTGTTACCCCACCCTATTACGTATATCATCATTGCGGATGCGATTCTGCCTTGTGTGACCACAGATCCACCGCAGCATCCTCATCTCCGCTACACTCATTTTCTGTATATGTTGTCTTTTAGTCGCCCAACATTCTGCTCCATATAGTATCGCGAGTCTGATTGCCGTCCTATATAACTTACCCTTTAACTTTTGAGAGATTTTTTTGTCACACAGAACACCAGATACTTGGCGCTATTTCACTCACCCCGCTCTTATCATGTGACTCACGTCTTTATCAATCTCACTACCCCACTGTAGCATCGATCCCAAATAACGAAACGTGTCCTTAGGCACTACTTGTCTGTCCAATCTAACATCTCCATCATCTATCGGTCTGCCCTGGCACCGCTGAAATCACACCTCATATACTCAGTTTTAGTCCTACTAAGTCTAAAGCCCTTCGATTCTAAGGTCTTCCTCCACAACTCAAGCTTCCTATCAACACTTATCCTACTCTCATCAATTAGCACCATATCATTAACGAAAAACATACACTAAGGGATATCTCCTTGTATGTCCCGTGTGATCTCGTCTATCACTAGGGCAAAATATATGGGCTCAACACTGACCCTTGGTGTAGTCTTATCTTAATAGAAAAGTCATTAGTAACACTACCATATGTTCTGATATTAGTCATAGGGCTTGTTTCGCGCAGCTGCGGTTTATGACTTTTGGCTGAAATTTTTGAATTTTCGCTGTTTGCGACAGAGATTATGGAGAGAGAGATACTCGCTTGCGATTTTGGTTGATACATATGTTGGGCTTTTAAGATGTACTACAATTAACTTGTAGACTTGAGAAAATACCTCGTTTGAAAGTTAGGTACTGTAGCAAAAGCCAAAAGCCGCTAGCTTCGGTCGAAAAGAACAGGCCCATAACGTTGTCATACATGTCCTTAATTAGGGCAATATATTTTGTTAGGACTTTTTTCCATTGGAGCGCCCACCACACGACCTTTTTGGGCACTTTGTCATAGGCTTTCTCCAAGTCAATAAACACCATGTGAATGTCCTTTTGCTCCCTATACCTCTTCATCAACTGTCGTGGCAAGAAAATCGCCTCTGTGGTCGACCTCCCAGGCATAAAACCAAATTGGTTTGTAACGCTAATCACCTTTCTTAAACGGTGCTCAATCACTTGCTCCCAAAGCTTCATTGCGTGGCTTACAAGCTTAATTCCTCTATAATTAGTACAACTTTGAATATCTCCTTTATTTTTAAAATTGGTACTAATGTGCTCCTCCGCCACTCGTTTGTCATCTTGTTCAATCTAAAAATGCTATTGAACAAATTAGTTAGCCAAACAATCGCCTCTTCTCCTAGACATTTCCACACCTCAATAGAAATGTTATCAGACCCCAACCCCTTACCCACTTTCATCCTTTTTAAGGCCTCTTACTTCCGACTCCTGGATTCTTCGAACAAACCGCCTATCGGCGTCGTCGAAAACATCATTCAGTTCAATCATACTATCATCATTGTAGTGATTGAACAACTTGTCGAAGTAATCTCTCTACATATATTGATCTCCTCGTCTTTCACCTAAAGTCTATTAGTGTTGTCTTAGATGTATTTAACTTGGTTAAATTATCTCACCTTCCTTTCTCGAAGTTTACTCATCTTATAGACATCCTACTCTCCTCCTTTGTACTTAGTTTCTGGTAAAATTTCCTCATATGTCTTACCTCATGCCTCACCACTTTCTTCGCATTCTTGTTTGCTGGTTTGTATTTCTGTACGTTGTCATCGCTTCTATCATGATGCATATGCTTGTAACATATCTTCTTCTCCTTGATAGCCTTTTGCACTCGTTCTACCATCATGTGCCTTTAGGTTCTTTTGCACATAAGAATATGGGTAATCATGTATAGAATATAATTTTCTCATAACACCCTGTCCCAACATAAATATTGGATGTGAGATAACCATATTAGTGATATGCCCTAGAGACAATCATGGAGGTGATTGTATCACTTCTATGTTTATGATTTTTTGAATAATATGTTATTTTGTCCTTCGAATAAATGTCTTTCATATTGATCAACAAGTATGTAATTTGTTCGTAGAACTCTTTATTCATATTTTCATGTTATTCTAAATTATCTCTGATCTTATGTCATTGTGTGAGACAATTATAATTTACAGATCAGCACATGTATTGATTGATGATCATGTTTCACGGATCAAGAATATGAGGATACCAAATCAATAATATGGATACATATTAGAGAATATGTTGTTAGATTGAACTATCATGAGACACCATAGGAATTGTTATATTTGTAAGTGTCATTAGTTGATCTCATATATAGTGTATATAGGATACTTAAACCTAAGATTATGTAGGATCCTTAGACTTAAAATTGTCACAGTTTTCTACATATATAATAGTTTACTTAGAGGTTGCCTAACATTACTCTGTAATTAGGTGGTCATAAAGGTAGTTTTCAGGTTTACTATGAAACATGAGGAATGTGAGCAATCAAGATGGAATTTGCCCCTCCTATATAACGAGAAAGATATCTCTGGACCACTCGATGTGATTGGATTAAGGAAATACATGGTCATACCGAATGTGGTTGAGGAGTCAATCACAACTGAGTAATCCACTACAGTTGGAGTGAAAGATCGAGCTATCAAAGGATGTCACACTTCTTACCTTGAGTTCGATCTGGTATTATGAGGCAAAAGGATCGGTACATAAGCACTATAAAGGTTCGTCCAATATGAACTTTATGTATGTTTGGAAGTCGTTATATCCTGTTAGGGACAGCTACTGACTTATGAACCGGAAAGAAGTTTTCGGCTCATGGCCAAATATATATGAACCTACAGGGTCACACACTTAACAGATCGAAACAATAAGGGTCTGGATGATAGACTCCGAGTGGCATACGATTTCTACTTTTATTGGACCAGTTGGAGGCTCACCGAGTTGGATACGATCTCTACTCGTATTGAATAAAGATCCAACTTGAGGCTTTCTGAATTGGATACGATATCTGATCATATCAGATAAGGATCCGATTGGAGGCTTTACAAAGGGAGGTGTAGGGCTAAGGGAGGTATCCCTGAGACATCCATCGAAACTCTAGCCACCACCTCTCATAACTCCTGTCGTGCGCGCTAATGCTAGCACATCGGCACACGATGTTTCATCCCAGACGTGTGGATCTCGATAGAGGCGCTGCTACGACTGCAGTGCTGATCAAGACGATCACGAGGAGACAGTTCGTCAGAGGATGATCGACTACTTCCACTGCACTAACGCGCGCTTCGTTGAACCGGCCGCTTTAACTCTACATCCGCTGCACTGCGCATCTAGTGGTAATGATCTATAATCTCTTACTCGTAAAGTTTTTTGATTTACGTGGTAGAAAATTTTAATCTGCACTAACGTGATCTACATGTATCCCAACAAACCATAACTCGATGGAATATAAAAGCTCAGGGAAACAATTCGGTAACATATATAGCAAGTTTGGATGCAAAAGCTAATTCAAACATTAGAAATGCAATGCTCCTTTGTGCTTTTGCACTAGCTTGTGAATCTCAATACCTTTCTTGAGGGCCCAGAACCTGTTCTGGCTGGAGGATTTTCCAACTGCAGCACAGAATCAAGCAGTTAGTTAGAGGAATGCAATTCATAGGCTAAAAATAAAACATAGGAGAAATTTAAATGTAGTGCAAATCATGGAAAGCAGAAAATTAGTCATCCCAACTTATTGATATTCCTTGAACTTGCAACTAAAAAAGACCAAGAAATTCAATCAAATAATGTTGGAAGACTCAATCAATAAACATCTTGCTATACCAGAATTCTTAAGGTAAATACTGAAGGGTTGGATAGAGGCTGGCAAGGTTTGAACTTAGAAGAATTGCATAGGCAGGAAACAATTAACAGCAAGGGATTCACTTACTTCCTCAAACTTCATGAAATTCTGTGTATCCAGTTCATCATTTACTTGAGGCTTAAATGCTGCTTCCATTTCATAAAGCTTATCCCATGCAACTCCTCGGAACCAAGGATGGGCCTAATGATGAAGAAAATGATCTAGTAAACATCGGGCAAACTGAACAAGACAAGAACTATGAGTGACATTACTATTTATCTCGGGGCTACCTTTATTTGATCTGCCCCTGAACTGCCAATCCTGTGGTCAACATCACATAATAGCCGGCATATGAGATCCCTTGCTTCAGGAGTCAACCTTGAATCCTCAGGAAATTTCAAATGGTTTCTCCAGTGCACAATCTAGAATAATGGGAAAACAGACATCAGTGCAGCTATTTCCACAAAAAAAAAAATTGGCATCATTCTGAGAACACCTTTTTTTGTGAGTCATTCACATTCTGAGATCAAAACAATCCATTGGAATTTGGATCTAACCATCACTCTCGTATCTGGCAAAACCTTACAGTGCTTTACAAGGAAATCCCTTGCAACATTTTAGCACCTTTTTCCCATTTCACTATTTTTACTAGTATGCACAATATGTTCAAATGCTCTGTCTTAGATACATTACATAATTAAAGAAACACCTTAAAAACAATTCAGTCACCTTAAACTTACTACAACATAATAAGTTATCGTAACCAAAAAATAACATGCAAAATACTCGAGGCTTGTTTTGACCCAGCTTGAAGCTAACTTAGTAATTTTTCAGATAATATCCACAAAGTGCTTGGTAGACCTAGCCTATAAGCCAAACAAGCTGCAGCCTGCTGTCTTGAGGTTATCACAGCTTGGGCTTCAAAACTAAGCTAAGAAGCAAAGCATTTGTTTCAGTACTAACTTGGTCTTGTTTTGATGATAAGCCTAAACTTAAGCTAGGCCAAACAAACATTCAATGAACTAACTAACATACTATTAACAAACTGAGCCGAAATCAATCAGTGGTATTTTTTTATTAGTCAGTTATAGCTAAATGTACTGGGCAAAACAAACCTTTCGGCATGTAGATATTGGATCATCGGAATAAAATGGTGGATACCCAACAAGCATCTCATACATGATTGCACCCAAAGACCACCTGTGGACGAAAACAAAGTACAATGAAACACTAGCTATTAAAGTTAAGACACAAATATGTGTCTGAACATGGATTCCAACATATCATACCAATCGCATTCCATTCCATATCCCTTCTTTAGCAGAACTTCTGGAGCAATATAGTCTGGCGTCCCAACAGTGGAGAATGCCTAGGTATCAATATACATTTTAAGTAAGAAAAAACTGTGAAGAAAAATTGAGATCATACACACATGATATTCTTTTTTTAAAACAAGAGCCTGGGCATGATCATGAAAGCAAAACATGGATTATACAGGATCAATGAGATGCTTGATATGTAAACTACAAAGAAGATATACAAGTTTTCTCCTGTTCATCTGCCAGTGCTGAAGTTGTTCATGCTGACTTCTCCACCTTCTACCATTTGTTGTATCTGAGAAAGAACTATCAACATCCATTGACTCCCTCGGGTTGTCATCACCCATGGGTTCGTCTTCGTTCAAGGTTGAGAGCTTTGAACAATCAATTGGTTTGCACAGCCCAAAATCTGACAGCTTCATGTGACCATTCTTGTCCAGAAGCAGGTTATCAGGCTTAATATCTCTGCAAATGACAAAAGACCAAACAAATATATAAATCAGCAAAATGGTAGAAGTCGGATACACCACATGCCTTTAAACTCAAGATATGCAACCTGTGGATGTAGTTATGTTTATGAATGGATTCAATGGCAAGGATGGTCTCAGCAATGTAGAATCGAGCTACATGCTCAGTTAAGGTATCCTCTCTCATGAGAAGGGTCATGATATCACCACCAGGAAGGTACTCCATGATAAGGTAAAGGTACTCCGCATCTTGGAAAGAATAGTATAGCTTCACAATACAGTGACTAGCAACTTCAGCCAGCAAGTTTCTTTCAGCTCTAACATGTTCCACCTAACAGACATATAAATGGAACTCGTAACTCCAATAACAGATAGCAAATAGAAGTTTTAATGCTGCGAACTTTGCTAAACAATTTCTTATAAAATAGCAGAGAACTTCTGATAAAAAAATACTTTCAGCTGTAAAAAGATGACTAGGCCTTCAAAAGTAAACAGGATTTCCTGAAAAGAATCATCCTTATCTTGATCAAGTTATTTTTCTTTTGCAGAACAAGGTCCTGTCAAGCCAATTTTCCAGTGAGGGAGATTTTGACAACTATGATGCAGCATTTACTATGTGATCTTGACAAATAAAAATGCAATTATTTAAAGATATCAACCATGACAAAGCAATTAGACATGAGAACAACATGTCAGTGGAACCTATGTGGGCTTCATCGAAACAAATTCAGTGAAAAGAACAAAACTAGCCTTTGTTCTTTAGCAAGTTCAAGTCCAAAGCCCCCAAACAAGCGTTGCTCACTACTTCATTATTATAATTGAAAGAATGACAACTAAATGCAAAAGCTCCTAGATGGTATGAAATACAAATATGCACTGACAAACTTTGCAAATTCACTGTAGTTTTATTCCAATTCAAAATAACCTTGTGGTTTTGATTTCTTGATTCTATTACATAATTATCACTTTTCAATCAATTTTAACAAATGTAGTTGGTGATGGTTAATACAACAACGCATTTGGTATGAGAAACACAAATGTCACAGTAAATGGCAAAGATATGAAATGGAAAAAAATCTGCATTGCATATATATATATATATATATATGATTAAAATTAAAACCGTCTTTACAAAGGTATCAAACACATTCATAGATGTAACAAAAGTTTGTTGAAGAAAAAATATCACGGAATAGGAAAGCACCCTAAACATATCAAAAACTCAATGCAGTCAGAATAACTATAATTCAGAAAACCTGAAATAGCCAGAAATGAGAGTTATCTTACCTGACCCCTGATAACCATATCAGATTTCTTTAATTTTTTCATTGCATAAATGTTGCCAGAGGTCTTCTCCCGACACAGTCGAACCTGTTAAATAAATTACAAGCAGTTAGTAATGGGTCAAAACTAACAGAAACAGTTGCAATGCAACAAACACTTGTCATTTTTTACAGATTAACTAGAGTTTATGCTGCAACAAACACTTGTCACTTTCCCCAGAGCTAAAGTCTTTATGGACACAGGAAACTATTACAAAGTAACTACGTGCACCACCACCACCAAAACTTCTAGTAGTGTACCATAGGTCCATAAGTCATGACTATTATGTCCCTTGGCAAAAACAAAGTATTTAGCAGGCATGCTACATATAGAAGCGCATATGTAGAAACTCAATGTGCAAACCTCTCCAAATGCGCCTCTCCCAATAATGGTGAGCAGCTCAAAGTCATCCACACAAATTTTGTGCCTTTTGAGTCGCATGTACTCAGTTTCCTTTCTCTCCAGATCTTTTATTAAATTGATTTGCTGCTCCCTGGGAACTTGAGAAGAAGCTAGTTGTCGCTCCAATCTAAAACGCCTGAAATGTATTAGATTTTATTGGGTGAAAATATGGGGAACAAAAGATATACTTTTTTCAAAGGCAATGATCCCAAGGGGGGAAGAATCTGCATAGAATCAAATCATAATACCAAATGATGAGAGGGGAAAAGGATCAATATGACACAAGTCACACAACAATAGAATGTGCTTGACAATTGAAACGTAGGTGTGGCAGTTTAAACTAAGTAAACTTAGAACTTCAGTAGTGAAGGCCAGATTGAAGACTCAACAAAGGTGATCCTCAGCTTTAGTTGATATATGATCGATATCACAATTAATCTCCATAGTTGGTAGGTTATATACCAACTGTGTTTTCATAAATGATTAACACATGAAATCACATATGAAAAATGTATGCCCCCATTACATATATAGCCTGCATACAATGTATTGCGTAAAGCAAAAAAAAATCTACTACTTCATCATACTTTCATCAAATGCACCCCACTGTGTTCCTTCTCATAGTTTTCCTTTCAATAAAAGGGTCCAAGGGGTCTTTTGCCCTTGGTCGATAAAATGTACACTAAAGCAGGAAAAGTTATTTTGTAAATCTCTTGACTCCAAATAAGGAAAATTACTAGCATGATCAATGTAACATATGCAACCATTTTAAAGTACGTCATCAACCACGTGTCCACTGCCCATTCACCAAAAAATCATAAGAATGTAGCTATCCGCTCACAGTTCAAAACCATCACATAATATGCTCTAATTACACACAACCATTTGTCGGCTTGCAATTTAAAACCAATACATAATGCGCTCTAATTACACGCACAAAAAACAAAATACCATATGCATGCGACAAACATCCACGCCACTTTACCACCTCAAAGACAGACATGGTCATAGCATCCACGCATCATTTTTGCGCATTTATTCTCCGAGAATTCAAAATACCGTTACCCAACTAAGCAAGCCAGTAGGTAGTACTACAGGCTCAGTTCAATGGCTTCTTGCGCCAAAAAAAATAATCAAAACCAGCGATTTGAACCATTTTTGCTTGGTGCATTGAGCTGACACTAAGGATTCCAAACACCTACCAGAACCAAATGCTGCTCATCCCCGACTTATCCATCCAAGCTAAATCATGCCACTGCAACCCCAAATTGCATGCCACGCTTCACCAATTCTAGAATCTATAGCGACATCCTACATCATACTACACTAGAAATCCTCAAATCATGGCTGATACAACTACTGCTACACACGTCCCACTTCCCCGCATTCCACAAGCACCCACCCCAAAATTTCCCCCAATCTAGTAGCTCGAAGCCCCAAGCTCCAGCAACCCAAGCTCGAAACACGCCCAACCGAACTCAAACCCCTCGATCGAGCTCGCGGCGCGCGAGATTTACCCCAACCGCACGCGGCAGCAGCTAAAATTCGAGCCCGAAAATGGGGTCCAGGATCGGATCGGTACCTCTCCTTGCGCTCCTCGATGTTCTTCATCTGCGAGCGGTAGTGGTTCTCGATGAACTTCTTCGCGGCGGCGACGCGCTCCATGGTGAGGGTGGACACAACCGCCTCCGCCTCCCCTCCTCCGCCACCGCGGCGAGCGTCTCGGAGGCGACGGCGCCGCCCATCGCTGGCGCCGGCCCCGGCCCCGGCCCGTCCACCATCTCGCTCTCCATCCCCACCCACCCCTCGACACCTCTCGCGGTCCCTCTTTTTTTTTTTGCCTTTTCTGCCCTTCGTCTCTCCGGCTTGGTGCTCCTGTGTGGGCGCTTGTCGCCGTGCGGGCGGGGTATGTGTACAGCCGCAGTCTACGCCGGGATGGGGTTAATTAAACAGGTTTATTTGGGAGATTAATAGGCGGTTTAAGCTAATGGCAGAGGGTTAACTCGGTCATAGCTGGAGACAGGTGAGCATGGGAACAGATCCATTTTTCCTTATTTTTTTGCCACTTTTTTTTATTTTGTCTTTGCTTGTAACATTAAATTGTGTAATCTCCTCTGTCACATCGCATTGCGTATAGCTATATACACGTATAAAAGGCAAGATCAGAAGGCGCATGCCTATGTACAATGGAGTTTAATTTTCAGACAGATAAACACTAATCCAATTTTCTTTTTCAACAGGATAATATAAGCACTGCTCAGGAGCTAATACTTTAGATTTTTTTTCCCTTTTTTCAGCACATGCATGGCCAATAAAAAAATAGGGAATCGTTTTTCTATGAGTGGAGAATGAACTATTATGACCATTGGTTGTGGATATTGCTGTGATGATCTTATGATGGATATCTTGAGTGTGTAAATAATGGTGGAATCCTCTTTGAAAAAGTAAACAATGGTAAGGAACATGCTTCAATAAATATGTTCTTCTTCCTTGCACACACACACAGAAAGTTCTCTGTAGGTTTTTCTGCGTAAATGAATGCATGATTTTGTGCACGAACTGAAGTTACATCAATATGCGAAGATCTTTCGGTTCCACTGAATCACTGACAATTGGAGTTGTTGCATTTGTTAGAGGCAGAAAGAGACTTCATTTTCCAACTGGGCGTCACAGTTGAAAGGCACTGATCCTAGTTAGTACCTGCAGTGTACGTACAAAACAGAGGCCCCATTTGGTATGGCTTCTCTTGTAGCTTGTGACGTGGAGAAGCCAAAAGCCGTCTCAAACATTTGGCTTCTCCACATGGTTTTTAGAGAAGCTATAGCCGAATTTGTATAGGAAGAAGGTGCACACCCCAGCTTCCGTGGCTTTTGTGGGATGAAGTTTGGTATTTGCCCATAAAGTTGAAAGTATTTACCCACCCCGTACCACGTATAAAAGAAAGATTTCACCTCTCCCTATCCCCAACCTCCACCCTCACCAACACCCACACATAATTTCGACCCTTTCTCCACCGCCTCCCGCTGGTGTCGCCCTGCGCCTCCTCTGTCGACACCACCTCGAGCAGTTCCTGCCTCCATATGTGATGCACCGAGCCGTCCTCGTCTCCATCTGCGCCACCTCCGACCGATGTCACCTCCCTTCATTTCGCCTCTGATCGATGCCGCCTCCATCTGTCCCCCAAGCTTCGCCCTGTTGACGCCATCCCCTCCTCCATCTACGTCGCCTCTACCAACGTCGCCTCCCTTTGTCCCCATCTCCGATCGATGCCACCTCCATTTGTCCCCAAGCACCATCCCTCCATCTGTTTGATGATTTCTTTCCTTTGATTCAAAGGAGGAACCCTAGCAAATATATGTACTCTTAACGAGAGGATCACAATGATGATGATATGTATCAAAATAAAAGATAAGACTTTATTTTTTAGAGAGAATGGGGAACGACAAGGTGAGAGCATCTTGTTCACAACTATTATTTCTAACCCCTTCAAATCATTATTTTAAGTATCATTTTTAAATAAAATGAACTAGGGGATACATCAAGAGTTAGAACTTGCTGTTAATTTTTGTACAGTAATAGAATCTCTATAACAAATTGGATCTTGCTGTTAGGAGGTGGTCTTATATATGCACTGGTTCTTTGGGAGAAATAACATTATTTATGTTGTTAACGTAATCTTATTTAATTTTGAATAAAAATAATTGATCTTGTTCATGTTGTGTGGACTACTGGGTCCTCTACTCCTTGATCAAATTTAGATGCTAAAATAGAGAAATGGTTGATACAAGCTGTTCATATAGCAATTAACGGTTTGTGCATTCCGATCCATAAGGCAAAAACTCACCAATTTACTCAAAATGAACTGAAGCAAAAGATGGCTATTCTGCTACTTCCAGGAAAGGGATGGCAAAACTGGAATTGTAATGGCGAGCCGTTCTAGACTGTCAGACCTCGGAGCAAGGACTCCTGGATTCTTTGTGTAAATCGCACTAGTCTATAATCAGCTAGTACACATAATGGTAATAGGGATACATATCAAGCACAATGATAAACTTTATTAATTAAAATAGTACAGGATTATGGCTAAGTTTACATCCATAGCGTACAGACCAAATTTAAATATAAGCCGCGGATGATAAAACCAAAGCGGTAGAAGCCCAACAAGCCTGTCCATAGGCAAACGACAGTAAGACGTAGCCTATACGTCCTGATCCTCACCAAAGCCGAAGCAATCCTCCTCTGAATAACAGAATTAAGCAAGGGTGAGCATATAAAATATACTCTACAAGTTACACGGGAAAATACAACAATAATACAAGGCTGATAAGTGAAGGCATGTAGGGTTATTTGAGCGTAAAACAATATTTAAAGAAATACAGTAAATAGATAGAAAATTGTTGAATTTAATACAGTAAATAAAAACAATAATTTAAACAAATTAATATCGTTAGCGCAGACACCAACCTGACACTAAACTAACCACGGATATTCTATCCAAACCATCTTTTCCAAAAAGATATCATATGGATTCCATCCATCCATAAGCATTTTATAAACCATTTTGAAAAACAAAGTTTAATCCATGAAAAACTTTACTCAGCTTGCCTATGATCGTGGGCATGGCTATCCAGGATATTTTATATACTCTGCAGAGGTGGTACAACTTTAAACACAAGATATGATTATCTTATAATGTCGGCTATTACACGCTTCTATAGACGTGCGATTGAGGAAATCATAACAAGGTCTTTACAATGTAATGCTGTCAACCTGGCTACGCCTCCACTAAGTCTTCACCACAACATGAATGCACAAGTCACTACTACAAAAAAGCTTAATACTGGACGTCATATCACAGATGGTTACCCATCAGATATCACAAACGGTTTCTACTAAAAATCGTCTATGATAGTTTGCATCACGGACAGTTTGAAAGCCGTCTATGATGACCTCATATCATTACTGACCTATAAACTCAGACAACTCATGAAACCATCTGTGATGACGTTTTTGAACCGTTTGTGATAACCTTTTCTACAGTAGTGAGTTAGGGCCCCCTCTTGTGCCGTGTGAGACTTCTCGCGGCCTACGTCACGCTCACATTCAACCTACAGTGAGACTCAGGTTGGAATTTGCAAATTAGTCAGCCATGACTGTCCCATATGTTGCTCATAGTATCTCACAGACCGGTCCTTAATTGACTTAGGCTCTTCCTACGTACCCTTGTTCCTGGCACAATGTTGTGTCACCAAACAATAACGTGTGCTAGCAAGCACCCACCATCATACCATTTTTCTAAGTCTAAACTAAGTTTTATATTTTATTTTGAAATATTCTATAGTCTTTCTTGACTCATCAAAGTCAAGAATATATTTCAAAAGCTCGTCATTTTATGTGAAAAAGTTATCCAAAGTCCAAAATTATATCTACGGATGTCCAAGCATTTGCTACAAGATTTTCTAGCCAATACTAGTGTACTAACAAGAGTTTTATTCTAGGGTGACAAGGTATCTGGGAATCAATATCAAAGGAAGTATTAACAAGTAAGCAATAACTAAGTTTAAAACTGAATTGAAATACGTTGAATAAAAATATGCATATAGAATAATTTAAAATAATATAATTTTATTTGCAAACTAGAGTCAACATGATCAAAGTGTGTAATTTGCCTTGCTCCGTGAATTGGTGAGAATTGTCGTCGAAGAAATCCTTGGAATCGTCGTAGTGTACACGTGAAAATAATCCATCAAACTCAAATAAAATTCAAATAAACTCCAAAAATTTGAAAACATGGAAGATTTAGATATATCTTGATTTTAGATGAATTTAGAAATTTGAACGAGGTTCAATCGAAGTTAAGATGAAGAAATATGGGTTTATGGAAGTTTGAAACTAAATAAAAACAAAAACTAGGATTTTCTGGAATTATTTCTATATTTGGAAAAGATATCTAGGAGGTGGCGGTCGAGAGCTAGTCGTGGCAAGTTTTGAGCTGAGGTGGCGAGTTTCGAGAACTGGTTGTGGCAAGTTTCGAGAACTGGTCGTGACCGCTGAGAGTGGTCAAGAGTGGTCGTGAGCGGCAGTGGTAGTGAGCTGCAGTGGTCATGAGTGGCAATGGTCGTGAGCGGCAGTCGAAGAAGACTGTAGCAGTTGTAAGGAGTCAGTAAGTTGTTAGGGGGTCGAGTCATGTAGATCATGGAGAAATTCCAGGAGGTCAGTGTAATTTGGAAAAGGAAGAGGGGCACGAGGGGGTTTGGTTTCACCTCGGTGCGTTGCACAGGGATACGTGGAGGCGGCCCATGGGGAAGAGGAGCGGTGGTAGAGCTTGGCCGTTGATGACGTCGGCGTTCTGCTGGTAGTGAAGCTCAGCAGAGTGGTCGACGAGGTCGTGGCCGGGCGGAGAAGGTGTTGGTACCGGCTTCGAAGCTCAAAAGGGGTTCCTTTGCCAGCAATTGCTCGCCAGAGGAGCTCGCCGGCGTGTAAACGAGGAGGAGACAGTGCGGGGAGACCTCGGGCACGGAAGAGAGAAATGGAGCATGGGAAGAGGTGAAGCAAGGAGTGGGGATGCTTGGGAGGGTCTTTATAGGGCTTGGGGAGGGGAATGGCCGAGAGGTGGCTCACCGGAGTTATGGCGTTGTGGTGGTGTTTAAAGGAGGGAGATAATGACGTTTAAAGGAGGAGGTAATAGCGGGGGTGTTAGTGGGGTGAATTAAGGCCGTTAATGGCATTAAATGCCCAACCATCATGGGGTAACTAAAGAAGTCAGGAAGGAGGGGAGATTACATCAAGCACCAAACACAATAGGTGTGCTTCAACTCAACTCAAAAACCCAATCGAGTTGATGTGTTCTGCATGAAAATTGGTTCGTTTGCATTGGTTAATCGATTCTATATTTCTTGGCCTATCAGGTTTGTATTATTCTGATGTGAGTCTTTGGCTAGTGTGGTTGTAGGTGAGTCTACAACAGGGGCCAGAGTATGTCTTGGAGGAACTAGCATTGTGATGAGCTCTTATTCCCCAGCAGCAAGGTCATGTTTTCTAATTCATACTATGTATGTAACACATTTGAGATCAGTTCCAAATTTTGCTAAAACCTGATTAGTTTTATACTTGGCAAATAGCAAAAAAAAAAGGTTCCATCCATGCAAGAAGTAGAGCATGATATTGGTTCTATACATGGCAATATCAAGATTTGCTTACGTTTGATATGGATATTTTCGTCTTTCTCATATGCCTGCTGTAGAAGACATGCCAATGCTTGTGCTGTATAAGGTTGTGTGAATTCTTAAATATGTGCAACTAAATAAGGATGAAGATTAATCTGTTTGGAAGCTCATTTCCAATGGTTTACACTGTTAATAGTTATACTTTAGTTTTGGGGGTATCATTATTCCAGATGTTTGAAACTAATTGCTCTCCTAAAATACATATATTCCTTTGGCTGATGTTAATAATAAATTTCTATTTTTTGCTCAAAAATAATAAATTGCTCAAGTGATAATGAAAATAAAAGTCGGCATGTGGATGATCCTTCTTGCATCTTATGTGGGAACCTGAATATGTGTGATTGTGTATCATTTTTTCTGAGAATGTGCAGTAGCTAAATATGCTTGACAGGAATTTCAAGGATTTTTGAGAAACACATTGGTATGAGCATCAATAAGGAACACGGCAAACTATCCAAAAGGTAAGTGCCTACCTCTGGTTTTCGCACATGGACAACTCTGGTTTTCGCACATGGACAACTCCACTCTCACGAACTACTGCTATGAGCAATCTTAAAATACTTGTTGTGTCGGGAAAGGATAGATGTTTCAATTCTACTAGAATATTTACTAAAAATACCATCTACAAAGATGTTAGATGTCTTATATACTGTCGAATGATCTTTTGTTTGTATTCATGTTGGATGAGAAACATTTGTTCACATTTTGATTTATTTATTGCTACCATTGATTTTTATAGGGAGTAGCGAGATATGTTTCACTTGATATGTGCGCGAACGAGAATTAATATTTATTGTTCTATCTGCTGATATGCATCATCCTTTTTTGGATTTTATTACAACACATAGACACTCTACTAGTCTTCTACAAATGCTAGTTGTTGATTTGTTACCTGTTCTCCTATCTAGAACAGATAACAAGTTGTCATGTGCCTGGCATGTTGGGGGTGCGGTGGAACTGGGGCCTCGCGCGCCGCAGAAAAATAATGGGGCGTCCAGGCTGGCGTTACAGGCGGGCCGACCGGGGAATATGTATTCATCGCCAAGGGTGAGGTGGATCGATCTGAGTGGCAGCTGCATGCATGCGCGCCCAGCTCAGATGCCAGGCTATGGCACAAGAAAGAGGGCCTTTTTTCTATGCCCATTTGCCAGATCCTTTTTTGTTTTTTTGAGATGGCCATTTGCCAGATCTTGGAACTGGCCTAGCCTCGCGCGTCTAGATTCCAATCGACCCATCCAACATATTTAAATTATGCTACCACTGTTTTTTAGTGTAACTAGTTAGAGATCTGTGCGTTGCAATGAAATCATAAAAATAATGAGACAGAACTTACTGTCTAGCCAACTTCACACATCGAACATTGGAGAGCAAGCGACAGAGAGAAAAAGGTAACTAGAATGCGCGAGGAGATGAAAAATAGAGGGGGTAGACGGTTGTATCTTGAGAGAGAGAAGAGGAGAGAGACGAATGATCCAGATCAAATCGGATGACTAAGAAGAGAGAAGGGAGAATGGACCAACCACCAACTCACACTTTTATAATGGTAAAGATTTTTCTCTCTGCTCTGGACATGGTATTGCTGCAGAGGGCGCGGAGGCCGGCCACGTCGCCCGTGGCGCCTCCGTCCGGCGTGGTGGCGGAATCTTCATCTGTCGGGCGGCGTTTTGCGAAAAAGCCCCGTATTTTCCGAAATTACGTCTGGGTCCTTGGTTCTCGCGAAAAGATCCTATGGCTTTTTGACCCCTCCATTTGCGTGATGGCCCCGCGGTTTTGAAATCGCGACGGGTCCAATTTTTGTGTCTAGGTTCTTTTTATTTACGTACAAATTCCTACGGGTCCCTATTTTTTTACAAAAAAACCCTTATTCCTCCGAAATTACTACTAGTCAAGCGGGACTTGCTGGTGAACCGCGACAGTAATGGATTAGCTGTTGGCCACTCGGCGCCGGCGGTGCGGACGTCGAACCGACACACGAGACGGGGACGGTGATCGATGGGTGATGATGACAGTTCATTTCAGCAAATGAAACCTCCTTGTCGTACAAAAGCAAACGAAGGAATTAATTTAAACCTTGTCTGCCAGAATGTGAGGTAAGGCTGTGTTTTGATGGCCCAACAGGCCCAACGAGAGCAGCTTCGAATGAAGTGCAAATACGACGATCCTGCAAATGCTGGCCTGAAATTGATCGGCAAACACAGCCTAATAACATGAACGTACATGGGCTTGCTATCTAAAAAGAGAGTCCATCTCTAGCGACTGAAGAGGCCCATACACATGCAAGCTTCATATATTGCGCTGGAGGAAAGGAACTGGCGAGAGAGATAGGGCCCCATTTGGCCTACAATGTACAAGTAAGCTAAGACACCGCTAGTTGTTCCGGTTTGCTCGGTCCCGTTCGTATCCTCGAACAGCCTGCTAAGAAACCGTGGTTAGCGAGTCCAATTTAAATAATTTTTCTTAAGCAAGAGAGATAAATTAGTTATAGAATAATACAAGATTAAACACAAGAGAGATGGAGAAACTGTTAGACCATCTGGTGGTCGTGATTAATGTGATGGTGAATAATTGACATTTATATTGCTTTGGAATTTACGTTTGCGAAAGTTTCGATCGATCGTAGTCATAGATTTTGAATCCGAGTAATTTCAGTCAGCTTCGAGTGGTTTTTGTTGCTCCAAATGATTTCAACCAGTTCTCAGTCGGCTCCGAGTAGTTCTAAGTGGCTCCGAGTGGTTTTAGTTGCTTCGAGTGGTTTGATCTACTTCGGGTGGTTTTGTTCTACTCCGAGCGGTTTTCGGTATCTTCGAGCAGTCTTGCTCCGCTCCAAGTGGGTTTCATTGCCTCTAAGTGGTTTTGCTTCTCTTCGAGTGTCCCTGTCGGGTCCGAGTAGTTTCGGATCACTCCGAGTGATTCTGTCGGGTCCATGTAGTTTTGGATCACTCTGAGTGCTACAGTCGAGTGGTCGCTGTCGGGTCCGAGTAGTTTCGGATTACTCCGAGTGGCGCTTAAAATAATAGTGATTTTTATTTTTCTTAGTTAAATAACTTAATAAAAGGCATGTTACGTTAAAACAGGAGCCTGCCATATCCTGTCTCTGCTGCCTCCAACGAGTTGGCAACAAGAGCAACATAGCTTATGTATAATAATCTGTCTTTTAAGATTATCTCTAAAATTTTCATCTTATATAAAGATAACACTAGACAATCTCTTTAACTGTAAATCATTGCTCTAACTATTTTATACTATTTTTATCGTAACTTCCTGTCTTGCATGCTTTCACTGTTTACATTGATTTACAGACTTAAATCGTCTTTTGTATAAGAGACAATATATTGTCTTTTCTCTTATTCTCTCTTTTATATAGAATTTTACTTATTTAATATAGCTAAAATAGCTAAGATAGCAACACTAGAGATGTCCTAGCAATTTTTCACTGCGGACCCGCCGTGTTTACGCTACAATGTCCACGCGCCGCTCCCACCACGTCGCCGACACGGCTGCTCTGACTGACTCCTCCCCAGCCACGTCAGAAAAGCGCAGAAACTACCGAAAATGACGAGGAAAGTGAGGACAGAATCAGCGAACGCCGTCCACAGATCGAAATCCACCGCGCTGGGCGGTGTGGCTTCCGTTGGTTACGTCACGGGCTCACAGTTTCTAGCTCACGTCGCCCACCCCAAGCCCGGGGCTTTCTACGGTCACGACCCGAGTCGAAGTGTCGTGTTCTTACTGGTGCTTATTAATTATTATTTCGACATCCACTGGGCCCCATAATGATAGACACGTACTGCCGCCTTGTGAACGAAGAAGAGGTGTTCAAAGTACCCATTGTTCCTTCTCTATATATACACACCATGGTACCATTCTACTTTTGAGCGTAGACTACTTTATCCTATGCGTCGGCGAATCAAAGCCAGCACTATTTCATACTGTACTGTGTTTATAAAAATAAATTCAAACTATGTTTATAAAAATAAAAATATAGAGATGTATTGACAAAAGCCTAAGGAGAAGGCAGTAGTCTCTAGGCGGCAGGCAGTAGGTAATTAGACCGGCTGCCCTATTTTTTCGCTTAATATTTATTTGAAGTTTTAAATATATCAAATGAGTTCTGAAAATTACGAAAATTTATGTACAATCTCCCGACACAACGTACCTCGCAGTGTAATTTTTGGGTAATTTTATCCATTGTGAATGCTGCTAAAAAAATTGTACAATTTTGATAATTTTATGAGTTTTTACATATAGCAAACGAGCTCCACAAATTACGAAATTTTATGTGAAGCCTCCCGATACAATAATAGTTATTGCATAATTTTTTAGAAATTTTATGTACTCCAAATTTGACACATTTATTCGGATTAACTTACTCATGAATTTGATGATCCCCACGTATGTTTTGAAGTGCTATGTGTCGGCCAATTATGGTATATATTATTTGCTGCTTTTTGGTTTGCACATTTGTCATGCTCTCTGTATGTGCCCCTCTGGCGCACTCGCTCGTTACTAATGTCATTTAGACATGTGTTGGCTTGACATAACGGCCCCTCTCGCCCGCTCCCTCATCGGCATAAATGTTAGTATAGCCATGTCGCTCTGTCTCGTCCGCTCCGTCGTGCGCACATATGTCACTTTTACCGTGGTATCCATTGTCACCCGTGGTGGTGCGCGTCGACAACGCGTCCGTAATTTCCGGTGGGAACGCATCGGATTCTCTTTTCGCTCGCTTCAAATATAGAGCTCTTGCAATCGCTCATCGTTCATGTATGTTTGTATAGGAAAAATGTATTTTACTCCCAGGTGTAGTTACTTCTACCCATAATATATCACCTAAACGAATTTAACATGATCTTTTATCACTTTATGTATACTTACATACTAATTTTAAGATACTTGAATGCCAACCACATGAAAAAATTGTATGAGAGCAAATAGTTTTTGACATATTTTGCTAATACATTCTTATTCATATGTAAAAAGGAGCATGTTAAAAAAATTATACATACAACCTTAAAAACATATACATACCACTCAAATGGTCTTATATACTCAGATACTACATATATATACCCTCCGTTACACGAGATACTCCCTATTTTTCTACTCCTAGATATAATTGCTCCCTATGTCGTATCTCGCAAAATAGGGTATGTATATGTGGTATATGAGTATATAAGACAATCCGAGTGATATGCATACTTTTTAAGGTGCATGTACAATTTTTTGAATATACTCCTTTTTACGTATGAATAGGAAGGTATTAACAAAATATGTCAAAAACTATGTACTCCCTTATAATTTTTCTATGTGGTTGTCGTTCGAATATCTTAGAAATTAGTATATGAGTATGCCTAATGTGATAAAGGAGTATATTAAATTTATTTAAATAGTATATTATGGGTGAAAGTAACTATACTTAGTAGTACAATGTGTATGTTGTGTGTCACCATGGTGTCTTGTTTCAGCTATAATGGAATCAGAGTTGGGCCGGGCTGAATTGAATTCTGTTTGAACATGAATACAAAACACACATGCAGATGAATTCAAGCCATAGCGTTGCATATCGCTGCATGTGCGGGTACCGAGGTACGTGGTCCATAGTTGGACAAGCGAGCAGTGCCAGGCCTGTCGTTGCATGGTTGCGCCGGCCATCGTGGGAGAATGCCAACAACTGTGGGCGGGTCAACTGGCCCCTCCATATCCATTCGCAGAAAACGGCTTTGATCAGTAGGTTATGGTGGTACGTGTCAGACAGTCGGCGAATACTCTAGTGGAAAAATCGTGCGTCATTTGTTGTTGACGTCCGGAACCTTCTGTTTTCACGCTATGATCGAAAATTCTCTAGACCCATGCCCATGCATCCTAAGCCACGACGTACTGCTGATCAGATCAGATCTTTTGCGCCTAGCTAGTGGCTAGATTTAGGAAGAACGGGTGGTAGAAATACCACCACTACTACACAAAAGGATATATTAGACATATCATATCAGTTCAGCAGAATCGTTTGTATTGTGATTATCACAAACAATTTTACAAGCACGACAATCTATGTTACTAACGATGATTAGAATCGTCTGTAATACATAATTATCACAGATCTATGAATTGTCATAGATAGTTCAGATTAAAAAACCATCTATAATGTCAGCAACTATCACAAGCAGTTATTAACAAGAACCGTCTATGATGCTTGTATATCACATACGGTTTTTAATCCAAACCGTCTATGATAATGCCCCGTCACGTCATCAATCCGTGGCATCTCCCCTAGGATCCCGATCCCATCCGTCCATCTCTCTGTATCGAATGGTAGGCACCGGGTCTCCTCTTCTACCTCTCGCTCCTTATTAATCCCATATCCTTTCCTCCATTTTCACTCCAAGAACTAACACAACATGGTGATACTGATTTGAAAGTATGGTCGAAAACTTGTGGTGAAAAAACACTCATGTGAGAGGCTTATTTAACATAATTAAATTTAAAAATTGAAAATATAAAAATATGTTAGCCATCACACAACGCAAACGAATACGAGAAAAAAAGAACCGACAAAAAGCTAAAAAAGTCGAAATTATGAATAGTGCAAAAATAAGCTTAAGCTTTAAGCCATAAGCCATATTGATCACCCCCAACATGTATGTACTTGATCCTCCACCATGGCCGCAGAGTCCCCAACGAGTGCGGCCTCATCATTTCCTCACTGGTACGAATCCGTCCTTCCCAAGTAGCTATCTTTCTTTAATTTTTCTATCCCAAGAATTACAAATCTAATTCAGAGTTTTGATTGAGGTGACCTTTCTGGTGCTGGTAAGAGAACGGCATGAAGCCGAAGTTTGGGCTGGCACCGCAAGGCGTCAAGCAGGTGCGCTCCACCAGCAAATCTCTTTGGAAGGTATCGAAATCGAATTATTGTGTGTGTTTTCGTTGTTGTGTTAGTGCCATGGTTTGTTGGTTGGGACGTGCAGTAGTGACTTTGGGAAGTGATTTTGTGTGTAGGAGCTAAAGGAAAGAAGCCCCCGTGGCAAAGAAATTCCCTCACGGAACTTCAACCACGACTTCAACCATGACGCTTCGACCACGGCACTTCGACCACGACACTTCGACCACGGCTTCGACCACAACACTTCGACCACGAAGCTTCGACCACAACACTTCGACCACGAAGCTTCGACAATGGCACTTCGACCATGACGCTTCGACCACAGCTTCGACCGCGGCGTTTCGACCATGACGTTTCGACTGCAACTACATGTGTGTACTACTGGAGCTAGAAAGTGCATAATGCTTGGCAGAACTAATCAGATAATAAATCGCTCCTCTTTTATGGATACCTGCAGTTTCCCACTAATCTGACAATAAATTGGATATCAACCACAGACTGAACTTGGCATAACAAAACAAATAAATAATTACATGGTAACAAAAATATAATCAAAAATAGAATTACTTGTTATGGTCACATATCATAGACGGTTTTTGGTAGAAGTCATCTGTGATAGTAGACTTTCACAGATGATTTTTTATACAAACCGTTTGTGTTGTGACTTATCGTAGATAGCTCATAAACCATATGTAATAATCACCTATTATCATATATGTATAAATTCAGATCATTCAAAAAACCATTTATTAATAGTTTAGAATCGTCTAAGATAATAGTTTAGAAGATGACTTTTTTTAGTAACGATAGATCAGATCAGAGATGCACATCCTCTGCATGCCATACTAAATTACTGTAGGCAGGCAGACCCTACTGTGCACCGATGGAGGCCGTACAGGTCGCCGCTACGGCGATCTATGCCATGCCAACTGCCATCGGACCCAAAGATGACCGCAACGGCAATACGGCACTCACCATCATAGGTGCCTGTTCGGAGGGTCACTAGACCAGAGATCTACGCCACATCCTGGTGCTTGAGCGGCGTAGATCATTTCAAGATCCCAGACCAGAGATCTACGCCACATCCTGGTGCTTGAGCGGCGTTGATCATTTCAAGATCCCCGGGACAGCCTAGTCTTCCATGAACTACGGTCTGTTTGGTAACGACTGTGGTTTATAATTTTTAGCTAAAATCTTTAAATTTTGACTGTTTACGGTACAAATTACGGAGAGAGATACTTATTTGCGATTTTAGATAGTACAGATGTTGAGCTTTTAACGTGTATATTGTTTAACTTGTAGATTCCGTCTCGAAAAAATACTCTGTTTAAAAGTTAGATACTATAACAAAAATCAAAAAACCGTTAGCTTCAAAAAAAAAAAAGGTCCTGCATCCTGGCAGGATGCCTTGTTCCAACAAGGCCATGATGAGCTTCGTTTTTCTTTCACTTCAACGGGATTGAAATCCTTTTCTTTTTGAAGCGTGGGTAGTATCGAAGTCATTGAACAACCTGCCGTACTCTACTTGCCAATTCAATAGTACTAACGAAATATTTTATTTAAGCAGCAGCGTAATGCCACAGTTGCGAAGACAAATCATATGGATGGTCCAAGGCTTTTCTTTAAAAAAAACATGAAGGCGTCCGAGTTTCGATCCGAACTCCGGTCGAAGTGGCTGTGAGCAGACAGAGACAGGCAGCCACGGACGCTGGAACGGGCTGAGGCCCTGTTCTTTTCAATTTTTAAAAACTGCTTTTCGATTTTTCTATAGTAACTAGTTTTAAAAAAGTATTTTTTTAAGATAGAGTCTACTAATTAATTATAGTATATACTTTTTTGACTTCATTTATATTGGCAGAAATATTAATTTCTGTTACTCTGTAATCTCTCGTACAAACAGCCAAAAATCATAAACCGCAGCCAAAAATTAAAAGCCGCAACTAAAAAGAAAGGCCCTGAGTCTTTTTTTAGGAAGCTACGGAGCTTTCATTCATTATCTAAAGACAAGTTACAATCTGCATTAAGGGATGCGAGTAAGAAACGAGGACACAGCACGCTATTCATTAGAAAACAGCCACTCACAGGCAGACTTTTGCACAAATATGCGCTACAACATTAGCATCCCTTGGAGTGAAGGAAAAACAAAGTTTACAAAAGCCATAGAAAGCTCCCTAGCTTCTAAAATGATATCGCTAATCACAGACCTGTCATTGCTCTATGGCTCTATCGCTCTCAAGCTTTAGGGCCCATGGTTTTTGACTGCAGCGGTTAAATTTTGATTGTAATAGATATTATAGTGATGATTAGTTTTTAGCTGAGGCAATCAATTAAAAAAAGAGAGGAAAGGAAAAAAACGTTATACCTCCATGAATAATATAAAAGAAAAAGAAAAAGAAAAAACGTGTTAAAAAACCAACTCATTCAAAACGGTTTTCAATTTCTATTTTAGCTGCTGGTTAGAAAAGCTAAAATCTAATAAGAACGTTCGGTTTTTTGAAGCAGCTTCTCCACTCCTCTCGCTACCGTCTCTCTCCGATGATAAGGCAGAGGTCACATATGCATCATTCACCCCACTCCTCTTACCCTCGTCACATGCATGTATCTATCTCTCACTTTTTTCAACACTCATTCTCTTATTTTAAAAGTCATTCTTTTCAATCACTACTATTTATTTTCAACTAAAAATCATAAGACACAGTTAAAGGCTATGAACAAAAGGCAATACAAACTCCCCTTGTTCCGTCACGGCAAGCTAGAGCTTCAGCAATGAACGGGTCAGAGACTCCAGGGTATCTTCTACATGCCGCTGCCACAAAACCTCTTCTATCACTCCGAACAACTGCACCTACACCAGCAGCCGAGAAGGAAATATATTGATCTTCACTGTCTGCTCCGGCGGTGGTGTCCAGTATGCTTTATGTTTATCCAGATTAGCTAATGGAATTTTCTTAGGCAATTCCAAACATACCTAGAGTATCCCTGATGTAATCCATATATTTCCTTGGTGAATAACCGTCTTCATCATACGTCCATCTGTTTCTTGACGCCCAGATACTCCACATGATCATTATGATTTTTGGAATATCTTCCTTTTTGTTTACCTCCCCATAAATAATATCCTCTTGGAATATCTTCATCTTCCGCTTTGCAAATTTTACACACACTTTCAGACTCAATATGTCTTCTTTTCAGTTTGAGTCTTGTTGGAAGAATGTCTTGTAAGACTCAATCAGAAAATTCTAAATTTGGGCACCACTTGCAATTTGCAAAGTGATCTCCATAAATCACCAGTGGAGGCTGACGAATTCTCTGCTTTATCCGGTGTCTGGTTAGTTTTCTGAAACTTCAATTGCACTAGTCGCTTGTAAGCCGATCGCACCGTATATTTACCTGTCTGTGCAAGCGACCAAGCAATGACATCTTCTCCCCCATTTGACCTCAGAGGAATATTAAGCATTGCTCTTCTGCATCTGGGGCTTATTAAGAAGGTCTCCTTAATTAAGTTCTCCTTCCACTTTCCACGATCAATAAGTTCGCTTACCCGTTGCAGAGAGTGGTCTGTCAGCGAACCCATAGGCTAGAGCCCAACGGATCCAGGTATCCAGTTGTCGTCCCAAACTGAAACCTTCTCACCATTTCCAACCCGGTAAATGATGCCTAGTTTCAGAGCTTCCTTTACTGCTACAATCGCCCGCCAAGTAGTTGACGCTCTTCTAGGCACATTTGCCGACAACTCATGCTGTAAGTAGGCATGGTTTGCACCACTGATTTGAGTAGTACTTTGGGTCCGTTATTTTTAGCCGCGGCTGACGGTTTAATTTTTAGCCCTAGCATGAGTATTTATGAGAATGAATTACATACCGATAAGGTGTTTTGAAAATACTACCCCGACAAGTCACTTCAAAAAGACGACAAAAAGTCATCACATTTGTTTATTGGGGGAAAACCATAAACCAAAAAGAACTAGACCTTTTTTGTCGGCACATGATAAATTCTTCTCACTCCAGGAATTTATCTTGCTTCGAGCACGCTCTGTGATGTATTCAAAAGCCGCAGCCGCGAGTCTACCAATAGCTATAGGTAAACCAAGGCATAAGCCTATTTTTTTGAGCTACGGCTTATGATTTTTAGTTACGGCTTATGACTTTGACTGTTCATGAGAGAGAGTATGAAGAGAGACTCGCGTGCAATTTTAACAAAATATAAATGCAGTTATTGTAGTGTTTACTATAATTAACTTATATATTCTACTTTAAAAAATCATCTATTTAAAAGCTAGTCATCATAGAAAAGCAATTTTTAAAAGAAAAAAAAGGCATATATATCTTTCATCGAAAGCCCGTCTATTGATGAACAGCTCCTGTTACACCATTTCCCTCGAAGCGCGAGCGGGGCGGGAAGGAAGCAAGGCCACTGGCCCAGAGCGAGACGCGCGTACTTTTCGGACTCGTGTAGCACACCACGCCCTCAAGTCGTCGCGCCCACACGTCACGCAGCAGCAAGCCGTCCGCGCCTGGTCCCGTGGCCGTCAAAGGCGAGTGAAGCGGCCCCTCTAGACTCGCCGAAAGTGATCGCCCCGCGGGCACGTTGGCTCCTTCCCTTCCGTCGTTAAGCACGGGTCAATTGATTAGCAGCTTGCTTAATTAGTTTAGTCCCAGCTCAACGTACGTACGCGCTGTATGGCTCCTTTGGGAGGCTGAAAGCTATGGCCTGCATACATATAATAGTGCCGTGGGTTACCATTCAGGAAGGAAACGGGATTGGCCCTGATACGGCATGGCACCAAACTTAGAAACCATTTATGTCATTCTCCATGCGTTATACCATATGTATTTCGAAGGTATGGTTAATTGTTCGTGATGAGATCAACTATCAAAGGAAGAATTATGGAGTTGTTTATTTGTTTGCTACAGAGATTAATTATGGAGTTGTTTATTTGTTTGCTACAGAGATTAATCACGTTTGCAAAAAGGAATATGTGTTAGCATAAAATAAGTACAGTTCCAGAATATATGCACTCAGAACAATTAACCGTGACTCAAACCTTGGAAATTATTTATGTCACCCAGTATACCATGTAGTTGGAAGATATGGTTAAGGGTATGATTTTTTTAGCTTATGACTTATGGTTTATAACTTCTCTCGAACAATAAATAGGATAACTTCTCCACCGCCGTTTCGAAGCTGCTTATCAGGATAGTCTTTTAGAAACGACTTATCAGCTTTCGATTTATTTATACAAGCACTAGAACTAGGACCAAAACCATAAGTCATATCCCTAAGCTGCAACCCAAAAGATATTACTAATTGCTCCCACGGGCGGAGCCACCGCCCGGGCTCACCGGTGATGAGCCATGGACTTTGTGTGGGCGGAGAACCGGGCGTCGTGTGGGCGTGAGCTAAAGAGCCAGGTGTCACGTCAGCTAGAGAGCTGAGCTTAACGTGGGTGCATGAGTGTGGGTGGTGTACCCGGGCTTGAAAAATTTTGGCTCCACCACTTATTGCTCCATCTCTAAACCAGATCGACATTATAGATGCACTGTATGTCGTGCATAATGTGCATCTCTAAAGAATACCAAACAGTTAGTTTTCCCCTTTTTTTTAAAAAAAATATATGTGCTATAGCAAAAAAAAAAGGCAAAATGCTAGAACTTTAGCTAAGCGGCTTTCATTTTTGTACACAAAAATAGACACAGTGGGGGCTAGAAGTATTTTCCCTGATATTTTACTCTTCCTTAGCATGCTCCAGATGTGCTTAGAAAAAAAATAACAGCAGTGGTTTTAGATTTAAGGTGATCAAATGACAAAAGTACAGGAACTGTGACTGATACAATCTCCTGTAGTTCTATTGTCAACGGAGTTCATATATCATTATTGTTTTGTATGTAATTAAGTTAGCACACATGGCACCGTGTATTTTAATTATAGGAAATTGTATGTCAAGCTCAATATCTAGTGAAGCTGCCTTTTCTTGTAGAAATCAATTGAATGTACTTTAAAGTCGGTTCTGTTTTAACTCATAATTAAGAACAATTTAGCATTTCAACACATATGTAGTGCAATCAATTATGCTAGTTATGAAACCTCTATGCATCTATAACGGCGTGCTTAGCCAGCCTCTTTTATGACCACAGTTTATGCATCAATTGCGTCAAATTATAAAGCTTTCACATAATAAATAGTTACGCACGAAGCCTCCTAATTGATACTTCTACGTTATAATCATTAGCCCTAATTATGAAATCAGTCGGATACATAAATTCATACAGAGTTTTGTTAGTAACGTATCCCCAATGCAATGAATTACGCTAGTTAGAAATCATCTACGCATATATTACTCCATGCAGGAACCGTCAGTCAATCCATTTTCAATTTTTGTTCCCAATACACCGGTCAAAACAGCCACCCATTATCACGCATCATTTGAATAACCCTAGCCCCAACCCGTACGGGACCATAGCAGAGCACGTCCGCGGGTGTGTACACCGCCGGGGACCCAAGCGACAGCGCCAGGCAGAGTCTTTTTTTTTCTTTTCTTCAGAACCAATCCGACGCCACCGTTTGCCATGCCGGCCCCACCCCTCGCGTCGCCCCCAAACCGAGTAAAACTCGTCGGTATCACGCTGCCGCTGCTGCTAACCACCAAAGCCAACCGGAAAAACATGGCGCGGATAGGGACGTGTACTAGATCTGGCCTCGCTCGCTTTCACGTTCTCCCCAGCCGCGTGAGCCGCGGTTGCCTCGCCTGCCAGCGGTCGTGCCACCCCGCACGCGCCGGTCAGCCCCCTCTCCCGGCCCGCGATACACGCGTGGGGCCCCCTGCCCGTTACCTATATATTCACCCCTCCCTCCTCCTTCCCCTCCAACTCCAACCTCGCTAGCTTGATCCTACGTACACTCGGATCACACCTCCTCCTCCTCCTCGATCCATCCTCGTCACAGCGATCCCTCAATCCTCCATTGATTCCATTCCCACACACACACGCGCTAGAAAGCAAGCAAGCGTGGAAGGCATGCTCATGGTCGTTTGCCTAGCTAGATGAGCACCTCCTACGACACCGAGACGCAGCTCCATTCCATCTTCGACCTCCCCGCCGGCGAATACCTGTCGTGCCTCTTCTCCAACCTGAACGACGACGCGGCGGCGCCATTTGAGGCGCCGCAGGCCATGGCGAACACGGGGAAGAGGGCGGCGGAGTGGCATCTTGGAGGGGAAGCGGAGGCGTCTGGGTCGGCCAAGAGGCAGCGGTCGCCGACGAGCTCGAGGGAGAACAGCGGCGGGGGCAATGAAGGGGACAACGAGCAGTCGTCTGAGGCTGTGCTGGCGGCGGCGGCGGGGGCGAGGGGTGGCGGGAGGCGGCTGTGGGTGAAGGAGCGGGACCGGGAGTGGTGGGACCGGGTGAGCAGCCCGGACTTCCCGGAGGCGGAGTTCAAGCGCGCGTTCCGCATGTCGCGGGCCACGTTCGAGGTGGTGTGCGAGGAGCTGGGCGCCGCCGTCGCCAAGGAGGACACCATGCTGCGCGCCGCCATCCCCGTGCGCCAGCGCGTCGCCGTCTGCATATGGCGCCTCGCCACGGGGGAGCCCCTGCGCCTGGTGTCCAAACGCTTCGGCCTCGGGATCTCCACTTGCCACAAGCTCGTGCTCGAGGTCTGCGCCGCCATCAAGGCGGTGCTCATGCCCAAGGCCGTGCAGTGGCCGGAGGGGCCGGCGGCCGTGGCGTCCGTCGCCGCCAAGTTCGAAGCCGCGTCCGGGATCCCCGGCGTCCTCGGCGCCATGTACACCACCCACATCCCCATCATCGCGCCCAAGGCCAACGTCGCCGCATACTATAACCGCCGCCACACGGAGCGCAACCAGAAGACCTCCTACTCAATCACCGTGCAGGGCGTGGTGGACGCCGACGGTGCCTTCATCGACGTCTGCATCGGGTGGCCCGGCTCCATGACCGACGCCGACGTGCTCGAGAAGTCGGCGCTGTACGCGCAGCGCGGAGCGACCGGCCTGCTCCAGGGCCAATGGCTGGTCGGCGGCGGCAGCTACCCGCTCATGGACTGGTTGCTGGTGCCCTACACCCACCAGAACCTGACGTGGGCGCAGCACCTGTTCAATGAGAAGGCGGCCGGCGTGCGCGCCGTGGCGCGCGACTCGTTCGAGCGGCTCAAGGCGCGCTGGGGCTGCCTCCAGAAGCGCACCGAGATGAAGCTTCAGGACCTCCCCGTCGTGCTCGGCGCCTGCTGCGTACTCCACAACATCTGCGAGCGCAGCGGCGAGGCGATCGACCCGGAGACCAACTTCGAGCTCTTTGACGACGACATGGTGGCCGAGAACCCCGTGCGCTCGGCCGCGGCCGCGCAGGCCCGCGACGCCATCGCCCACAACCTCCTGCACCGTGGCTCCGGCGCCGGCGCCACCTTCTTCTAGGAAGCAATCTGACAATCAAGCAGTTGAATTTCTTGTTCAAATCAGCGAAGAAAAAAAGCTTAGCAAGATTCAATTGATAGTTGTAGGAGTTGGTTCTTTTGTCGGAATAGCAACAGTGAACAATTTTTCGTTTGTAATGAGGGAAAGAAGAGAAGGGTACTAGGTTCAAAGATACAGTAGCTGTTTCTTGGTAGGATTTGCGATTGATTTTTTTAGGTCTGGAAACAAGATTGTAAGGGCTAAGAGCCTAAGGCCGCGAAGCATAATCTTTTCGTGTTTTGGTGGGATTGTAACCTGCATAATCTTGTACAACCCAGACCACCATCAATTAGTTAAACAGAAGATTTCATTTTGCCAACCAAGGATCAGATTCTCTCTTGTTCTCCATGTGTACTCTGCTAATTTTCTGACTTTGAATTGACCAAAGTTAGAAAATTAGCAACCCTGTTGTTCTTTGTTTAATACTAGCCGAGTGTCCGTACATTGTTATAGAATATTATATGAATAAATTTTATTATATTACGTAGTGTTCTGCGGAAATACGGTTAAAAAAAGACTCAAGTCAATAAAGATTGCTTCCAATAAGCGTGCCAATCCGACCATAACAGAGAACAATTGAAGAAATAAGCAGAACTTTTTTTTTGCCAAATGATGATACAACACATTAGAAAATTTGAACTAAACATAGTAAAGGAGTGCGAGAGCAATTATGGTTCTTTTCAAACTTTTCCTGCTTTAGTAGATAAAAAAAGTTAGATGTAAATAAGAGTATGCGCAATATATTGTAAATTGTAAGGTTTTTTCAATAGTCTCAGCTAACCCAAAAAATACAATGTGCAGCACAAGTGTCAAATGTCAATTACAATGCACACCCACATAACTTACAACTTTGCCCATGGAAGAAATGTGCTAATTAATTTGGCCAAACGAGAAGAGATCGAGAAGACCTTGTTTGAATTCCACAAGAGTTTCCATTTCGACTGTACTGTATGCAAAGGATTGCTGCCGCCACGCTTTGCTGAGTGTGCAGCTAATTCCTTCGTTCCATTTCAGCAGTAATGCCGCCGTATATAATGCAACGCTGTAACAGTAAACGGCGAGGCAGTCTAATGGCAGCTTTGGATTACTGTGCCAACATGTAACTCAAGTACTCTTTATAACATGATAGGGACGTAGTAGCGCATTGTCGTATCAAGAGATAGAATCTAACATGAAAAGTAATACTAGTAACACTATTAAGCATGAGTATCATGGGAGTAAATCTGAATGGGAACACTAACGGTAAAATCATGTGGATGCAACATACTCAATCTTAAGAAAAATCTACTGCCAGATTTAATCGTGGTTGACCTTCTAAAGCATCGCTATCAACAACGAAGTCATCGACCGCTGCTGATTTCTCTTACGAAAGCTACTAGTTGATCTCAGTTCATAATGGTTAGGTCAGTCGTGCTGAAAAAAGCACAATGCTTCCCACAAGTTTGCCAGATCTGTCAAAGACTGGGAAGGACAGCTTGTTGAACCGGGGCACCCCGCGGCTACCATCACCATGCGCCGGGTGAACTCCATCCTTGAAGCCGTCGTCTTTTACTGGACTTCGTGGTGGCTGCCAGTTGGGGATTTGTCCCAGATGGTTATCAATCTCCTCGAGCTTCTCTTGTTGTTTGGAGACGACCTGAAGGAGCTGAGCCTTCTGCCTGCTGAGATCTGCAATCATCTTGTTGCTGTCCTCCATGGCAGCAGCACGCAGGAAGCAGCAGGCGGTTGGTAGGACGCCGGCGGACTGCAGGTCACAGGATGGGAGGGCTCTGATACCAAGTTGATGTGGCTGAGAATCAGAAGGGGAACGATAAGGGTAAGATCGCCCTCTGCCCTTGCAGCGAGGCTCTGATCAAACCGAAAATTTGGACCGAGTAACTTCTTTATTGCCTTTCTCAATAGAATCGGCCACCTTTATATATCAGTGCCGGCCTAACAATCCTTGCTATAGATAAACTAGATAGTTAAAATTCAAAAATTTCAATCAAAAGTTGTAAGTCACAGCCATAAGCAAAAAAAAAAAAAGAGAACAGGCTAGAGCACTGTTACTGTGTTACAGACCCTTGCAACTGCCCAAGTGCTCAACTGGTGAAGTGGCGCTCAATTGGTGAAGTGGAGACTGCTTCGATCGAGGGGGGTGTGCGCTATGGGCTGTAGTCTATGGGCCATCGTTTGCCCGTTAGGATTTATGAGCCTTATTCTTCTGCTCTTGCGGCCTTCCTCTCTTTTCTGGCCTTTGAGCCTATTTTGTTTTATGGTTTAATTCTTCGACCCTTTGCAGTTGTGTAGCTTTGTGCTTAGCGAAAGGGTGCCCACCTCGAAGTGTTCAGGTGTAATGCCCTGATCATTTTAAAAAGGTTACTGGGCTTGGGGGTGCGCTGGCTCTGACTGTTCACGCACTGTATTTTTTTTCTTTCAAATTTGATCTGAACACTTTTTATAAATCTAGTTCTCTTTCCTGACTCGGTGGCCGTGGTAGGGGTACGTGTTGCCTGTCACGCTACAGTAGCTTGGCAAGCGTCTTGCCGAGCCCCCAAACATCGGCAGGCAGAGGAATAGTGCATGATTAGCACTAATTAGTATAATTAACACTAATTAATTACTATTTACTCGATGTTTTAAGCGGTGTGTAGCAGCCGATGTCTTACTGATCCTCCTAGCTCAGTAGGTACCTACTGAGCTCAATGAAGAGTTAAATTTGTAACAATGGACGTATGAGGATCAAATTTAAAGAAAAAATAACCACAGCACTATTTATATGAACAGTTCCTAGTTCTGTGAAGCGTTTTACGATTTTTTTTCCATATGCTACAATTGTCTGGTTGTCGCTACAGCACAGCACAACGCCATGTTATGATGTCGAGGACTGGTCAGAATGAGACACCTAGTAGTATATCATTCTATATTTGACCAGAGGAATCATACGTCAATTGAAGAAACATGTAGGATTCTCGAAATTGCACCGTCAGCGAAACTTAACATAGTCCCCCGTGATAGTCTTCTTGTTCATCTCTGAAATTTGATAGCTCCGTCACCGTGGGCTCGATCGCCCATGCGTGCATGATTGATACGCAGCCACCTCACACGCCTCTAGGCTAGGTGTCGTTGGCGCCGGGCCACGAGCTCACGTACCACTCGATCGATGGTATATCGACTATACCCGGCCCCAATCAAAGCAAATGTATACTACTGTTTTTATCGGAGTCATGTATTTATTGGTTGCTGGTCAGATTTTGGCCGCGCCATCAAGTGGATCGTCTTGGAACTGACCGGCAACCAAGCAACTCAACTCTGTACGTAACCTGGGAGTTCAGCCGCGCAAAGTCCACCTTGAGACCCTGACTGATCAATCATCAGTGCATCACCGCTATATTTTACTACCAGGGAGTGCAGATGTCCTTGTAGAAGGCCACCTATCTGCTGAGACTTGCGTACAGACCCGATCCTGATGGAAGCTAAGTTGCTAACAATTCCACAGTAAGACTCTGCGTCAAACAACAGTACATCAGCTTAACAATTCCATAGTAAGGACCTACTGTAGCTTTTGGTTTTTAGCTGAAAATTTTGAATTTTGGTTGTTTGTGACAGAGATTACGGAGAGAGATACTCGCATGCGATATTGGATAGTACAGATGTTGGGCTTTTAACGTGTACTACAATTAACTTGTAGACCCCGTCTTGAAAAAAATACTCCGTTTGAAAGTTAGTTACTGTAGCAAAAGACAAAAAGTCAGTTTCAAAAGCCGAAAAGAACAGACCCTAAGACTCTAAATACTAGCAACTACTAAGTAACTTTTTGACATTACGGAATCAACTGTTTTGTCGAAGGAGAACTGTTACTGTCTTTATGGCCCCTTGCCACCGCCCAAGGGTTCGACTGGAGACCGGAGAGGAAGAAGAGGAGCGAGGAATCCATCTCGTCGTCACCATGTTTTGTGGAGGCTCCAAGAGAGCTGCTTCGATGTGGGTGGGTGGGGGTGTATTTTGTTACCAATTAGGTTTCGCTCAAGCAATGCGAACCGGTCAGATTGTGATTAGGATTATCTTCAATAGTCTCTAGGGTTCTTCGGGACTTCTGTCGATGGACGCAACACCTAGGTTAGGGGTGGCAAAATCTGGGCCGGGGCTATTAGACCAAAATGGTTCTTAATCCTTTGGGCCGGACTCCAGAGCATGGTCGAGCATGCCGAGCCAACGAGTGGCTCGTGAGTCGACTTGGGCTCAGCTCGTTAGATGACTAAGTTAAAATCGTAGCTCGACTCAGCTTATTTATGCCACAAGTCGAGCCGAGTCAGGTTGTGAGAGCTTTTTTTTTGCCACCTCTATTCTACTCGCTTTAAATGTCCCCCGTCTTGGCGGAAGATCCGAGCTGACCGCCAAGCCCATAGCTCTTCCTTAATTGATTCGCTCCAGTACCTCTTCCGCCGTTAACGATTCGGATTGGAAGACCCGAACATTTTGCTCCTTCCAGATCATCCAATGGACAAGGATGTCTTGCGGTACTGCTTCATGGTTGCCTTTCTCGCCTTGTACCACCGCTCTTCAGTGGAGACATCAGCTGGCGACGGGATGGCGAAATCCACCCGAAGCCAGCCACGGATCAGCCTCCAGACGTGCGCTGTGAACCTGCAGTGGACAACCAAGAGTTGGCAAGACCCATTCTCAGCGTTGCACAGGAGGCAACAAGCTTGATGGGGCCATCCACACCGCTGCAGGTTGTCTGCCGTGAGACATCGTCCCTTGATGACCAACCACAGAAAAAACAACCGGCATCTGGAGGGAGCTCTAGCCATCCAAACGATATTGCCACAGAACAGCGACGTGCTGCCCATGATTCCATGAAGAACGTGATGTATGCCGACGCAGGAGTGTATTCCCCACCGGCTACAGCCTTCCAAAAAATTTCAGCCTTTTTCCAAACGGTTTCAGTTTCAGTTTTTCTGTTTTTGGTTTATTTAACCTAAAAGCCACTTAAAACGCATCAATTTCTAACTCGGCTTATTTTATTTTTTTGTTTTTTCCGGCTTTTTTTTTGCATTTTCCCTTATTTATTTGCATTGTTTATGACAATGTAACTGTTTTTTTCAAAAAAAAAATCCCATTTTTTACCTTTCTTAAAAAAGCTAACAGCCATTACAGTGTAATTTTAGATAAAAGTTAAAAGGCACAGTCCGAAACTTAAGCCAAAAGGTAGTTACAATTCCATCTACTTGATCCGACTGTAGACTTGTTTGTGTTGAAGAATCGTCGCTGGCGAGTCCAGTCCGATCGTTTCCTCCTATGTAAAAGAGATGATCAAACACATATGATACAAATAATAGATTGAACACACAAAGAGATAGCGGGAGAACTCCTGTTTTTCTTTATTGCTTTCTTCTTCACCAGTACAAGTTTACAATGATTGAGACCCCCTATTTATATACTAAGTAGAGGGGTGCTCACTAATATACCAGGCTTGCAGGCCCAGACATAGGTTTCCCAACACTCCCCCTTGGGCACTCATCCGATACATTCATGCCTCATCAAAACTCCATAAAAACTCAGTGAAAAAAAATTGGAGAAAGAGTACATGATATATGTTATATTGTGTTGCACAAATTGCCTCATTAAAACCTTGGTCGAGAAACTTCAGGAAAACTCGTCAAGGAAAAAGAGTACAATCCATCTAATTTCATTTAATATACATGGTTTATTCTTTTGGTACTCGATCTTCATGATCAAGCTTTAATAGTAAGCTCGAGAAGAATCTTCTCCTAAGTTCTGCACTTCTCTAAGTCTTATCATTTCAATTCCACATACACATCTTTCAAAACTAGATGCTGGAAGTGATTTACTGAATAAATCTGCAAGATTTTCACATGACTTAGTATGCAGTACCTTAATTTCGTCAATTTTTTACAAGCCATGAGCATACAAGAACTTGAGGTTGATTACTTTGTGAGATGACTCTTCACGTAGCCCGTCTACACTTGTGCAATATAAGCTGCATTATCTTCATATATAATTATGGGAGCTTGCACGATATTCAACCCACATGATTGCTGAATGTGGTGAATCATTTGTCGAAGACAAGCACATTCTCATGTGGTTTTGTACAGTGCTATGATTTTCGAGTGGTTTGTCGAATTCGATACAAGACTTTATTTACAAGATTTTCATGAAATTATCATTCCACCACATAGCAATACATAGCATGTTTGTGACCTAACTGTATATAGGTCTAGTAGGTACCCGGCATCTGCATAGCTAGTCATATTCATGTCTTGATTCTTTCTATAGAATAGTTCAAGATCTTTGCTTCATTGGAAGTATCGAAAAGTATCCTTTATTCCTTGCCAATGCTTTTTGGTAGGTTCTATAGTATACCTTGCTAATAGGTTTACGGCAAATGCAATGTCCAGTCTAGTGCAGTTTGCTAAATACATAAGTGCTCCTACTGCACTTAAGTATGTGAATTTCACTCCCAGGACTTCCTCCCCCTCTTCCTTAGGTCGGTATGGATCCTTGTCTTACTGTAAAGATCTCCCGATCATTGGTACTTTTGATGGGTACATCTTTTCAAAGCCGATCCTTTCTGACACCTTTTAAGTATATGCAGATTGATGCACTAATATCCCTTCAGGGGTATGCTCAAGCTATAAACATAAGCAATATTTGGTTTTACCCAAATCTTTCATTTTGAATTCTGACTCCAAGTAAGAGCTTGCTTCCTTTATATCTTTTAGGGTTCTGATGATATTCAGATCATCTACATATACTGGGATTATATAAAATCCATTCTGGGATCATCGTATAAATACAGAGGGACAATCCTCATTGTTCGTGCAGCCTTTCTTACATAGAAAGTCGCTATGCGATTATACCACATTCTGCCTGAATGCTTGTAGGATCGTCATATAAATATGCAGGGATAATCCTCATTGTTCGTTTTCTGAGTTTCACACTGTACATGTTTCTATTTGCTCTGTCTTGGTTTGGGACAGGGATACCTTCAGGCACTTTCATATAAATGTCCAAATCCAAGCTTCTGTAAAGGTATGCAGTTACCACATCCATCAATTTCATTTCTAAATTCAGATTTACTGCCATTGAGATTAAATATCTAAAGCTGATATCACCCATAACCGGGGAATATGTTTCTTCATAATCAACTCCTGGATGTTGAGTGAAACCTTGTACAATAAGCCTTGCATGATATCTTACAACTTTATTTTTCTCATTTCTCTTTAGAACAAATACTCACTTATGCCCTACGGGGTGCACATGGGGAGGCGTGCGGCTTACAGGCCCAAACAACTATATTTTGTTCAAAGATAATAATTCAGTTTCTATTGCCTTTTTTCAATTCTCCTAATCTGATCTTTTCTTACATTCAGCGAGCGATGCAGGCTTTGGATCAAGATCGATGATTGTAGCAATTTTCTTTGCAAAATAAATATCAACATTGGTTGTTGTCCTATTCGTGTATTCTCCTGTATGCACATAATTTATAGCTATTTCATTACGGGTTGATTCTTCTTGTGCTTCTACGTGCTCACTGCTCCTTCAAGTTGTAGGGGCAAGTTCCTTTAATTTTTCAGCTTCGATGTATGCGCACATATCCATGTTGCTTTCTCCCTCCATGAAAATATTCAAATCTAGTATGCCTTTCATTGAAGGTGTCATACTGGTGCCAAATCTCAACTGACTCCCGTTCTAGTTATGGAGAAATTCAATAAGTGGCTGTGTTATGTCCTTCTTATCTTTTTTCACCAGGCGTCCCTTATTAGTTGGGATTCGAGGAACAGAGTTCTCGTTCTTTTATTCTGAGGCCTCTGGATGGGTTTAGAGATACATTAAGTTTTCTTTGGTATTTCAACCATCTCAGGTGCATTGCGTGAAGGCACATGTGACTTGGTCACGCTCTTTAAATAACTAAAGTGGTCAAGCAGTTGGTTTGCTAATGCTTATAAATCAATGATCTTCTAGACTTTTCTATTTGCATAATTTCTTGACATTTTTCATTAAGGGGTTGATTTCCTCCCCCTGATGTTAGGAAACTATCATCGTCAAATATACTATCAGCGAAATGGGCGGTATGCAAATCTCCTGTCAGTGTCTGTATAGGACCGTAAAAGTCTCCTTAGATGCGTTCCAGGAATGCACGGACTTTATCCTTCGCTTTTAGAACAGAAGGTCTATTAATGAATTTCCCGGTTGCACATGCGGGGCACACAAAATTTTCTTGATTCAAAAATTCTTTATATCAATATTATGTCCCTGTGAATTGTTAATTATATTTCTCATCATTATAAGACCTGGGTGGCCTTGTCTATCATGCCAGAAATAGAAGAGTTCAGATCTTCTAAATATTTTTTTCAGGGAAGTATAGGCTGCGGGTGCCTTAATATTAGTGTAGTATAGCCCAGTATCAAATAAAGGAAGTCTTTCTAATATCCTTTTTTCATTTGCTTCACGCTTTGTAATAAGTAGGTATTTCTTACCATACTCTTCGTCAGTCTCAACATCGAAACTATTAGTGCGTATATCCTTGAAACTTAGGAGAGTTCTAATCGATTCTGGGTATAATAAGTCGTCTTCAATGACCAAAGTTGTGCCCATTGAGAGTATAATTATGACTCTTTCTGAACCTATTATACAAGTATCGCTACCGGCGATTGTTGTTGGGCTGTCAGCATTCTTGCTAATTAACTGAAAGAATTTTATGTCTCTCAAGATGGTATTCATTGTGCCACTGTCAGCTAAGCACACTTCCACCATAGAGCACCACACACGTTCTAATATAAAATACTTTATTAATATGTACTAGAGGACAATCAACACATAAATAAAATACTTCAAATATTAGAACATATCATGTCATTATTAATTGAATAAATGCTTGAGTTATTCAATATCATCCAACCATCACGAGAAAATAAATTGTTTGAGTACAAACAATGCTTAATCTAGCTTATTCCTTCACACATTAAAAAATGACAATTAAAGTCTAAATGCATTCTATACATTAGACTGAATCTGCAAAAAAGCCATAGACTTCTGATGCTACCTTCTCAGGGGTGAGATGCTCTTTCAGGGAAATCATAGCGGCGGTAGCTGTAATGTCAAGAAGGGATGCTGCTGCAGGAGTGGAGTCAACCTCTATCGGCACAGGCAGCTGCTCAGAACTCTCCCCCTCAACGATAGCAAAGTGGATTTCATGCTGCCTTTTGCCACCCCCTTCTTCTTGGCCTGGAAGACATCGACGATGTGTTGCGGCTCTTTACAGATCCACGACCAGTGGCCCCACTTGCCACACTTGTAGTAGGTTTGGTTTTGCTGACCATAGAGCTTGTCATCCCATTTTGGTTTGCTGGCCTTATTTTTCTGTGGAGCATTTGACTTGCCTTTCTAGGCTGCGGCCTTGCCCTTCCTCCCTTTTCTTCATTATAGGCTTTCGCACCTTGTAGCTCTCAGCGTGGCCTCATGACCAGTGGAGCTCCCAGGTGGTTGTGCGATAAAATTCTTGCAGAGAACTTCATTCTGAGCCTCTGCAACCTGCATAATATCAATCAATTCAGCATACTCCTTATAGCCATCTTGACAATAATTATGCGCAGACTGCACTGCATTGGGGTGGAAGGTGGAGAGGGTCTTCTCAATCTTCTGCTCATTTGTGATCTGTCTGTCACAAAGTTGAAGATTGGTACAAATTTTGTACAGAGTAGAGTTGTACTCTCCAACCATCTTGAAGTCTACAAACCTTACTCGGATCTATTCTAGTTCTGCTTGAGGAAGAACTGTGAACTTTAGCTTCTCGAACCGCTTCTTTAATGCAGTCCATAATACTAGCGCGCTCTTCTCTGCTATGTACTCATTCTTGAGAGTGAGACAGATGTGATGGCTGAGGAAGTGAAATGCCTAGTCGTTTTCCTCAGATGTGGGTTTGGCATCCTAAGGCACACCAATCCCAATGGCAGCGCAGACCTTTTTGGCTCCAAGTACGATCTCAACATCGAAGCCTTAGTCAAGGAATCTCGACTCTCGGTTTGTGATGCATGTCATCCACATGTGCATAAAACGAATATATAAATTTACTGTAGGTAAATATGCATAAAATAAATTGGACAATGGAACAAGAGATTCTCGTTATGTTCCAGAATTTTCTATGCATTTTCTATAAATTGTACTGCTAATTTCAGTGATTAAAGACAATTTAAATAATTACGATTAACCAAAATAGTAAATAAATATAGGAAGGCATAGAATGTAATAATAACAGTGCTAAATATGCTTCAAATGTTAAAAACAATCCAAAATTTGAATTTCCGATGCCCTTTTTTGTTGGAATATGAATTTTCAATAAATTCTACCATTTTGAGGGTTTATTCGCTAATTTTCAGTTGTGAGAAAATTTTTCGCGTAATTTTTAGAAAACCAGGGGCCTATCCAAAAATTCAAAGGACCCTCTCACAATTTTGGGTTTCGGAGGGTCCTCTTTACAAATCTTGGGTGCCGCTCGCCCCTTTTTCTCTTTTTCTCTCGAACTGGGGCAAATTTCTCGGCCCATTCGGCCCAAGCCAACCGGTTAGGGATGAAGGGGTAACTCTACCCCGATTCATACATGGTGGCGGCGGGCAGCCAATGCCCGTGCGGAGCGACGGCGCGGCCGGCCATACATGGCGATGCCGGAGTGGGCAAACAGCACAGCCGTGCGGGGCGAAGCCGAGCGACCAAGCGGCGTGGCGGAGCTCGGGCTGGCGGCACTCGGGAGCGGCGCATCTAGACGGCGGTGCTCGAGAGCGGCGCATGCAGGAAGCGGCGCTCGGGCGGCCGCGTTCAGGCGGCACAAATGGGCAGCGTGACGGCCAATGGTGCTTTCGGCCGCGTGCGGACGGCTCGGACGAGTGGCGCGACGGCTCGGGTGACCGTGGGTGGCGGTGGTGCGGGCGGTGCATGTGCGGTGGCGGCGGTTCATGCGACGACACGGCGTGTGTGTTCTTTTTTTCAATCTACAGTGCAATTAACATATACTCTTTTGCACAAATCTACCGGTCGGCGACTCCAAGTCTGCTCGTGATAGATTTAGAGCGGATTTGCATGATAGAAAATAATCTAGAAAGTAAATTTTGTGGAATTTAAAGCGATCTAGATATAGGTAATTCCATCTATGAGTGCTTCGATAATTACCTTCGATTCTCCAGAGCGATTTGTGCTGATAACGTGTTGAGAAACCGTCGCTGGTGAGTCTAGTACGATTGTTTTCTCATATGCAAAAAAGATGATCAAACATAGATAATGCAAATAATAGATTAAACATATAAAGAGATAGTGGAGAACTTCTATCTTTTTCATCGCCTTTTTCTTCATCAGTACAAGTTTACAATAATTAAAACCTCTTTATTTATAGACTAAGTGAAGAGATGCTCACTAATAGACCAGGCTTACAGATTCAAAATCAGGTTTTTCAACAGTGCGCGTAACGAGCCTAGAGCAGGCTTACAGATTCAAACTCAGATTGCCTAGAGCCGCAGGTAACTTGGACAGGGCGCGTAACGAGAGAGGTTCCCTAATATCCTTGATCCATCTTCTGTCTGAAGCCCCTGCTCGATGGTGATGTCCGATGGTCTGACTCTGGCATAGGTAAACAGCGCGGGCGACACCTCACTGATTGCCCATTCCTCTCTTTTCTGGCTTTATGGGCCTTTTAACTTCTTATATTCGCTGTCCTTGTGAAGTTTCCTTATGCGTTTCTGTGGCTCGGTGCTTATCGGAATAGAGGTTATTGGGTAGCGATTCGTCTGTTTTTTTGGTCCTCTATAAAAACTTTTTTTTTGCGAGGATCTGAATTTTTGTTGGGAAATGTCTCCAGAACTCATCTGAATTTTGTATTTTATGTAGAACTTTTAGCTAATTTTCACGGACATATTGGGTTTGTCAGCGAAAAGAAACGTGCTTGAGACTTGAGGGTGGCCCCGCCTCCACCACGGCTGCTATCTCCGCTGGTCGCTCCACGGGACCACGTCCTTGTCCGAATCGATAGTTGAGTTCCCTCGCGCCGGCGCGCCGGCCGGATCGCACCGCGCGCGCGCCACCCAGACTGCACGCAAACGCACGTCCCTATCTACGCCTCGTGCCGTGCCTCGCGCGTACGTACTCGACGACCATGCTACGCGCGCGCAGACGCAGGCACGAACGCCCCGCGTACGTGCGTCGATGGAAACCGCGCACGTCGCGCGGCTAGACCAGGCATCAGGTGCTCCACGCCTTGCCGCGCGCTCCATCGCCCGCGTTCGCTACGCCGAGCAGCCACCTCATACATGTAACAGGGGCGCAGCCACACCCTAAAAAATATTTAATATACAATCTAAGTAAATTTAATTTAATCTAGATAATATTTTTACGATCTAACTTAAATATCATAAATTATTTAACCGCTGAGCCTGATACGTAACTAAAATCTAGCTCCGCCTCATACATGTACACGCATACTCCTCGGTCGTCGTTTCCACGCGCGGCGCCTCTAGGAGTCGTGCGCGCGCGCGCCGCGCTGCCACGACCGCACGAGCCCATGCACGTACGACTCGATCGAGAGATCGATCAGCTGGTGCATGCCTACGAGCGCCTGCGCCGTGCGGAGGACGTGCCGCCGGCCGGCCAGTAAAGACCTAGCTAGCAACGCATCGATTACCCTTACCCCCCAAATTAGGCAGATGTGTAGCCTCTGTTTTTACTGGAGTCCAGTTCGATCATGCTAAGTCGACAGGCCAGAATGGTGACAGGCTTATTTAACATAATTAAATTTAAAAATTGAAAATATAAAAATTTATTAACCCATCAAGTACTACTACAGAAAACGAAATTATATAGGAGTAACAGTATATAGGAGTAACTTAATTGGCCGGCCTTAAATTTGCGGCGCCGGCTGCAGTGCTTATGCGCTCCAGGTCAAAACTTCACTACTATTGCATAAGCAATGTTGGGAATACTTCGTTCGGCTGTGGTGCGCATCGTCTAGACAACATATGCATGTAACTAGATGTGTTTCGTACTTTTCACAGAACCCAGAAGTAGGGGTGAAAATAGATTAGATAGTTTCTAACCGATTTGGATAATTTTTAACTACGGATTCTATCGGCTCGGATATTTATCATATAGTACCGAATTGAAAACAAGTACGAATTCGGTAGCTCACTATCTATCGAATACAAATACGAATTTAGATTATTCGGATATTCAAGGTGGATTATCCGGATATTCAAGGGCTAGATATCCGCAGCCTACATCCTTTATTTCAGCCTAGTCCATTTATATGATACTTTAGTAGCCCATCGTATTAACATATACATCAATACATAGAGTTAAAGAAGGAACATTTGCCTATATGAAGAATTCATGAATATTCTTCATGGATGTTTAGATCATATAAACTTGTTATGTTTTTGTTCATTTCGTACGTACAATTAAAGGTTTTCATATTTCGAGAAATATTCGTGACCGTATTCGATTTGATTCGTATTGACTCTATATTTATATTCGTATCTAGATAAAAAATATGAAAATAAATATAACAAAGCTATTATCCGTCAGTATTCTCTCCTTTTCACCCCTAACAAGTTGTCTTTAGCCAAATAAATGCCACCGTTAACTAATCACCGGGGAATCATATCGCAAGGAATAGATGCAAGGGTGCCACTCTCTTAGCTCAGCATGCACACCCGCCGTGGTTCCATCGATCCATCCACTCGAATTACTAGCTAGTGCACTTGTGGCTCCAGCGAGGTCGAGTGCGAAGATTCCAATTCTTCAGCCCCTTTCGCCAAAGGTGATACTAAGCTGTAGCTTTTCCATCTATAAACAATGGCAAAGATATGGGGAATAATCTACCTCTCCCAATGGCTAGACGACAGGAGTGGAGGAACACTGGCCTTTAATCTGTTCGTCTACAAGTGGTATCTGGTCCCCTTGTGCATTTCGTTAATGAACGCACTTATTCGTCTAGTTAAGGCGATGATGAGCTCTCTGTATTCATGTTCCCTTGTACCTTTTGTCCGTTTCCAATAATAAAATTAACCATGCAGAGGAGTTTGCCCCATTTTGGAAAGGGAAAAAGGAGACCCCGAAGCTTTCAGATACGGTACGTCCCATTTCCACTTAGAACTGCCTATGTTCATTTGTACAGTTCTTTTCATCCATTTTTTGATTTTTCTTAAGCATTCAGTCACCTTTTGCATAATTTTGATCCATGGAAGAAGAAACTCAGCATGTGCGTATGATAACGGTTGGGCGAAATTGATAATGCTTGTTGCATGGACACAAAATTAGTATTTTTGTTAGGCGTATATTCAGATGATTTAAATATGAAAATGTCAACGCCTATAATTGCAGAAAAGCATAATTGTACCATTGAGTTGCTCGGGAATAATTCACTCATCCACTCGCACATCGATCTTACGGCAAACGGTTGGCCAAGCCTGTAAAAAATTTGCGAGAATATGATTGTTTGAAAATCAGCCATTTTATTAAAATTTTACTGGCGGTATATTAGTGATCGTAAAGTGGATTCTCCGATCGCACTACACTAGCTAATTTAACCCTCTGCGTATATATTATCCGGCCGTGACAAGGTGACGCCAATTAGTTGGTAGTTCGTTCGACCGCAGCATTTGGGATTTGGTAGTACTGCGAATTTTCGTATTGTGACCTGGTAAATAAATCTTACTGTCCCATGCACTAGGGCAAGTCGTGTGGATTCTGGTAAAATTCAACCTATGACATTACCAAAGAGAAACTCATCACAAGGCCGTTTCTGTTTAGGTGACAGTGGCTTCTCGTGGTGGTCAAATGTCACTATGTTCTTCAGCCGGTTCTTCCTATTAGAATTCTGTTTGTATTGATTACTAGTTAGAAAAACTAAAAATCAATATGAACATATGGTTTTTTAAAGAGGTTTCTCCACTTCTCTCGCTCCGAGGCTAAGGCATAGGTCACGGGTGCATCACGCACCCCACTCCTCTCGCTCCCGTCACGCGTACGTATCTTTCCCTCACTTTTTCCATTGATAACCCTCTCATTTTAAAAGTCACATCTTTCAGTCACTACTATTTATTTTAAGCTAAAAGTCATAAATCATAGCCAAAATCTATCAGTAAAAGCCAATTGTGTATTCTCCTCTGATTCTCAGCATCCTCAGAAGGCGATCGCCCTCAAGCGGCAGTCGATCTCCACGAGCCGATTGTGTATTCTCCTCTGATCGTCTTGTTGAGACCCGAATATGCAAATTCGGACTTTTCTATGTATTCTACACTAATCCAGGATCACACTAGTGTGCACAGTGAAAACATAGATAAATATCGATCATGATCATGATTAACTAAGAAATATGCAAATATTATTAATTATTAGAGTAGGGACGTTATGGTCATGCTTACAAATAATAGCCTGAAGCACTTAGCAAAATCTAGCAGCAGAAAATAAAGATAAACTTACTGACCATTCAACATGCCCACAAATAATCGATTGGAAGCAAAGTCCTAATCCCAAAAGTCGTCGAAGAATCCTCCTTCAAGTACCTATGGTTGATATGATTCTTCTTTAGCAACTGAGCAACAATATATATCGCCATGAGTACATAGAATACTCAACAAGTCATTTGTAACAAGATGCAATATATAACTATGCAAAGCTTATCAAAGGATGGCTGAATAGTTAATTTTGTAGAAAACAATACTTTATAGTAAATACAATAAATAGATTAAAAGCGCACTTTGAAAACAAGTGAGTAAATAAATAAGTCAAAAGAATTGAATAAATCACTAGTGAACTGCCCATTCACTTCCATCCAAACATAACCAAGGTTTTATAAAATTCTACCCGTCGTGTGAAATCACCGAGTGTTGTCTATAACCGAGGATATAGCTATTCGAATAGTTTTACACTTTGCAGAGGTTGCACAACTTTACCCATATGATATGATCAACTTGTAATGTCTGCACTATAACCTGCTTCCATAGGCGTGACAACCAAGAAGATCACAATAAGGCCTTTAAAATGCTCAACCTCAACCTAATTTCGTCCACCAATGTTTCGCTATCGATTAGGCTTTGACCTAGTTGGTAAAAACCCCTCTTACGTCAATGTGAGACAATGGCTGCGACCACACACACATTCATCTCAATGGCGGAATCAAAGTTGAAACATCACAAAATAATCAAGTAGGTCCATCCAATACTAGATATGTGATTGCACAATATGGCTTAAATCAATGACTCACAAAGTTAAGTCTTTAATCATTACCCAAGCAACGCATCTACATCCCAATGTGCTAATAGCACCTCTTTACTACACGATCACCAACCCAAGTGAAAACCACTTTGTTTAACCAAAACCAATGGTAAAACCCATGTTATGGTATACAAATTTTATAATTGTGGCTACAACTACGATTCAATATCTTATTAAGTCAAAATTATTTAACTAGTCAACATATGATGATGAGTCCAACGTACCAATAACCATGGTTAAGTATACTAGACGTACAACTTAAGTAGATACTAATATTACATCATTAGATAATTAATCATCATATGGTGATAATGGAATTATAACATTCAAATAATAAAGGAGGGATTAATCAAAATTAGTTAATAAGTATTAAGTACAAATGTTTGTAATATATTAGCAATACATAATAACTTAAAAGAAAATAATAATGCTTAGCTTTGAAAAATAGGTTCAATATAATCAAATGTTATTACTTGCCTGACTTTGCTTAGTTACCAACTCTTGAACTTCATATCATGCTTTTGCTCCTTCAAAGACGCTATCTGACAAGAGAGAAAGCGAATGAAATACAAGTAATTTAAATAAAATCTAAAAATAACAAAATTATAACCAAAATATATAGCTCTATTTTAGATAAATTTATAAAGAATAATCATGTCAATCGGAGTTCGGATGGAGAAGAACGGGCTCTCGGAAGGTTGATCGGCTGAGAAAATACTAGAAAAAGAAAGTGGAGAGAGAAAACCTATGACTGACAGGTGGGCCTTGATTTTTGGAATTTCAAAAATAAAAATTATTCTAAAAAATTCTTAGAGTAACAAGTGGACCATTGGTCCATAGACCATGTCCACGGTTGGTTTAGGTCTACGGTAGACTTGGTGCACCAGAGTTAGGGCTAAGGCTGACGTGGCACTAGGGTTGACATGTCATACCACATGGCTTGACATGTAGGCAAGAGAGATGAGGTGGTGCCGATTTGGCAGAGACATGGATGATGACATGGCTAGCTGATGTGGCAAGATGCTTTGGAGGGTGAGGTGGCGACCGGGTCTTGCATGGCATGGCTGCCACACTAGCTCTTTGAACTGATGTGGTAGTAAGGTGGCTGTTATCAAGGCACTGACGAACAATGGCGCACTCTAATGAACTTTCGGTGAGATGCTCGGTGGTGAACGACGCATGCTCTAGCGACAATGTCGCGTGGATTTGGATTGGATCAAGATGGTGAACTCGATGGTGGGGCATGATTCACGAAGGCCAAGGTATGGAGGAATTGGCTAGTGATGAGCATATGGTGGCAGCAGAGTCGGGTTCACAACGAGCGAGGTGTTCCGACAAGATGCGAAAGGAGGAGGGCAGAGCATGGATAACCTTATGGAGAGGACGGCGACAACTTTGAGCAACAACTCGGTGGCAGCTTTGGCTCTAAATCCCGATGATATTAGAGCTTGGACTTGTGGCAGCTCAGGGTGGAGAGGGCAGAGGGGAGGGGTGCTATTTAAAGCCAGGGCGAGGAAGACTTCATGGCGTGCACACCAAGGCAGCGGCAGCATCCATGGTGAACATGTTGAGAAGATTGGGTTGGTCACGCGAGGAAGAGGAATAGGGCTCTCTGACAGGCGGGATTGGGATGTGGTGAGAGAAAAAGTGAGGTGCCTGGTAGGCTAACATGTGGCGTGAGTGATGGGCTAGCCGGGTGAACTGGGCCACGCGGGAAGAGCTAGGTCGAGGCGGAGCTATGGGCCAAGTGAAGAAGAAGAAGAATGGACCACATGGAAGTTGGCTGGGCCAAGCCAGAAGAACAGGGGATTCAGCCCAATGGTTTTTCCAGATTTTCCAAGGAATTATAAATTTTTGAAATTGAGATAATACAAATTAGGCTCCAATAAATTGCAAATAAACTCCAAAAAATCCAAAAAAATCCTTGCAACACAAGGAGCACAACAAAAAAGGTTTTAATTTAATTGATGTTTATTTTATTCATATTAAATCTTTTTAATTTCTAGAAATTTTGATTAAGCTTTTAATTCATTTAAGAAAATTCTAAATGGTTATTTTTTTATTTTAAAAGCTTTAAAAATGAACTAAAAGCCAAGATGTTACACATCCTGATTAGCATCGCAACCGTAGCAGTGTCTCTACAGAAGCCTACACGTCTAGTGATGGAACGTCGTGCGCTGGTGTGCAAGCACCAACGTGAAGTATTACATATGTAGGAAAATATGCTAATATCAGGTACAAGGATTATACATTATCATTTCTTGAGGCCAACTGATGACACATAAAACATAATAATCTCAGTAGTGTCTCAACATAGGTCAATCTAAAACTATATTCTTTAAACATTATTGATGTTCTATCTCTATACCTATGACCAGTGAAATATGGTCATCAATCAATACATGTGCTGGTCTATGAGTCACTAGTGTCCTGACCAGTGATATCCGACCAAAGATATTTTAAAATGATATTATATAACAAATAACAAGCTTCACCAATAAGACACATACTTGTTAACCTTTATAAATGATAATTCATTCAAATAACATAATAACATTCATTCAAAAGATCATAAACATATAAGTGATACAATTATCCCCGTGATTACCTCGAGGGCATATCATTAACAATCTCCCACATGCATTGGAGTCGTACAAGTATCTAATACCCATAGCTTTTGTGTGCACCTCATGTTTTGGTTGTGGGAGAGGTTTGGTCAACAGATCAATAATACTTAAATTTGTGTGCACTTTGCATACCTTCACATCACCTCTATCAACAATATTACGAATGAGGTGAAAACATCAAAGTATATGTTTAGACTTTTGATGCGATCTAGGCTCCTTGGCTTGTGCAATGGCTCTACTATTATCACAATAGAGATCCATTGGACCAGAAGCACTAGAGACCACACCCAGCTCAGAAATGAACTTCCTTATCCAAACAGTCTCCTTTGTATTTTCAGAAGTTGCAATATACTCAACCCCAGTTGTAGAATTAGTAACTGTCTCTTGCTTTGAACTTTTCTAGCGCACTGCTCCTCCATTAAGACAAAATACAAACTCATAATGCAATAAAAAATCATCTTTATCGATTTGGACGATAGCATCGGTGTAACCATTTACGACTAGCATTTCCTCACCTCTGTAAATAAGGAATGCATCTCTAGTCCTCTCAAGTATCCAATGACATTCACCTGGATTCGACTGATATCTACTTGTAACACTCAGAGCATATGACACATTTAGTTGTGTACAAAGCACGACATACATGATAGACCCAATGGCAAAAGCATATAGAATCTTACCCATCTAGTCTCGCTCATCAGGTGCCATAGACACTGAGTCTTGCTAAGACTAATGTCATGTGATATAGGCAAGAAACCCTTCTTGGAATCCTATATGTTGAACCGCTTCAACACATTATCAATGTATGTATCTTGGCTTAATTTAATTAGCCTTTTAGTTCTATATCTATAGATCTTTATACCCAAAATATATGCTGCTTCTTCTAAGTCTTTCATAGAGAAACTATCTCTTAATGATGACTTGACAGATTCAGGCACGGGAATATCATTTCCGATCAGTAATATGTCATCCATATATAAGACCAGAAAAATAAGTGCGCTTACACTAGCCCTTTTATAAACACAAAGTTCTTCATTCTTGATGAAGCTAAAGACTTTGACTACTTCATCAAAATGAATGTTCTAACTTCGAGATACTTGCTTCAATCCATAGATTGATCTCTGAAGTTTACATACCTTTTTAGCATTTTGTGGATCAACAAAACTTTTAGGTTGTGTCATGTACACATCCTTACTTATGTTTCCATTTAGGAAAGTTGTTTTGACATCCAGACAGACTTTAGCACAGTGACGGGTGAGAAAATTTTATCATAGTTATCACCTTTAATTTGTTTTAAAATCCTTCACCACCAATCGTACCTTATGGATATGAACATTTTCATCTATGTTTATCTTTTTCTTAAAAACTCACTTACACTCAACGGTTTTAACACCACCGGGTGGATTAACCAGGTTCCAAACTTGGTTGTCATATATGGATTATATTTTGGATCTCATGGCTCCAAGCCATTTCTTGAAGTCTGGGCCCATCATTGCTTCACCATAAATCTTAGGCTCACTATTGTCTAAGAATAAAATGCCATGCCAATACTTCATAGGCAGTTGACATGGCCTTTCATATCTACATGGGATTGGTGTCTCTTTCATAAGTTCTACAACATCATGTACATACTATGGAGGTTTAGTAGGGCTGAAATATTTTCTAATGGTTCTCAAATTTCTTCGAGTCACACAGTTCTCCCACTAATTCAATTTGAAAGAAACTCTTTCTCCAAAAGACCCTATTTCGAGCAACAAACACTTTCTTCTCATCCTTTTTATAAAAGTGATATTCTTTAGTTTCCTTAGGATACCCTGCAAAGAAGCATTTATCTGATTTGGGCGTGAGCTTATCAAATGTCAAACGTTTTACACATGCCACACATCTCCATATTTTGAGAAAAGACATTCCAGGATGTTTCCCAGTCCATATCTCACAAGGCGCCTTCTCTACGACTTTTGATGAAATCCTATTTAATGTGAATGCATCTGTTTCTATAGCATACCACCAAAAAGATAATGATAGATTAGATTGACTCAACATGGACCCCAACCATGTGTAACAAAGTTCGGATCCATTGTTTAGACACCCCCGTTCCATTGAGGCATTCCCAGCGGAGTTAGCTGTTGAACAATTCTACATTGCTTCAGATGATCACCAAACTCATGGCTCAAGTATTGACCTCCATGATCTAATCGTTGGGCTTTAATTATCTTGCTAAGTTGATTATGTACATCATTATGAAATTCATTGAACTTTTCAAAGAATTCAGACTTGTTCCTCATTCAGACATGTCGGTGAAGTCCTGTGTCCTCTTCTTGCTATGGGAGTCATCCTCGTCATCCTCCATCCCCAAGTCTGTATTGATCATGGCAATGTTCTCAAGAGCGGCAAGGACCTGGTTGATGAACTTGCAATAGTTGGGATTCTTGGATTTCACGTCACAAGCTTGAAGACGCCTTCAGAAGTCCTTCTCCTCCTTGTCCTTCAACTTAGAGTACTTGGCCCGAATGTGGTTCAGCTCACCACACTCAAAGCAAGTGATAGGAACACTCTTTCTCCTGTTTCTCACCTTGGTGTATGCTTTTGTGAATTTTGAGTATAGAAAAGCTAGGCCATCCTCAAGAAGCTTATCTACTTGCTCATCACTCAAATAATGCAAAACTGACAATAGAGATCCAAAAGAGCCAAAATCCAAGAAAACAAAAGAGTTGCTTTGAGTATGGTCAATCATAAGTGTCATCAACTCTGTCTTAGAAAGACGAGAGATGAAGTCAATTCATGTGTCTTCAACCTCGAGTAGACCTTATCTATGTAAGCTCACTCACGATAGTATTATCATTGATGAAAGTGATCTTCATTCCCCAAACCTTCACATGAAGTGAACCCAACATCTGGTGTGCATTCTCAGAATCAGAAAAGATCAAACCAATAGAATGTAAGTCATGAATGATCTTAGTAACCTTTCCCACAACTCATCTAGAGATTCACCGGGCTTTTGCTTGATCTTTGAGTATTCTTTCTTCTGATGGTTCTGTCTCACTTCCTTGATTATGGTAGAGCCCTTATAGTAGTCATAGAGGGACTTTCAAATCTCATGAGTAAACCTCATGTGAGCAACTCGCTCAAACTCAGATTGACTAAGCCCATGAATCAGACAATTGCGAGCCTTGTTGTTTACTTCTACATCTGGTGTAACCTGATCATCAGCCGGCATAACATAAGGATTCTTGACTTTGATTCGAATTGCTTGCCCTTGAGCCTCGATGTAGGATTGCATACAAGCCTTCTAATAAGGTAAATCAACTCCATCGACAATGGGTGGCTTGGTTGAATATATGTCTGGTGCCATAGCTACTAAGACTAGTTAAAGTCTATGAAAAGAGTTAAACAGGCTCAGATACCACTTATAGGATTGGTATGACAACAGAGGGGATGAATGGTGCCTTCAAAATTTCCCCCAAGTATTCAACGATCCATCACTCCAATAGCTACCAAGCTATGAAGATCAAGATTGGAAATCAACACAAAAGCAATCAACAAAAGAAACTAAAATCCCAAAAATTTAGTGCTCAGGCAGTCAGACCGGCTACCAGGGGTGGTCTAACTAGAGACAAGCGATCTAACTACTGGCTACACATCGGTCTAATCGACCACTAGCGGTCTGACCCAAGGAAGGGCGGACTAACCGCACCCCTATTCAGAAACTGAAAATTCAACCCAAGCCGATGCAACTTTTGGTGCAACTCCAAAAATCCAAGTCCAAATGATATGAAATTTTGTACACACCTTACATATGGTCTCAAAAAGTTATCCCAACTAAGAAGTGCATGAATCCATGTTAAAGTTCAGACATTTCTTAAGAACAAGCAAGATTGTACCAAGATTGAGCAAAATCCAAAAACGACGAATATGACTTGCTCATAGGTGGAGGAAGGCCAAGATGGTTCTAAATGTATTAGCACAAGTCACAACAAGCAAGAACTCTAGAAGATTGGAAGCAAAAACATTGGATCAACAAAACTCATAATAAGACCAAATCCAAGGAAAACCAAGCAACTTCAAGAACTTGTAAAACTTGATGTCTAAATGGATAGGGATTGATCTCCATGAGTCATCTCCATCACTTACACGTCTTTAGCACAACAAGATCAAGAAGGAGAGAGAAGAACAAAAACAACAAAATCAAGAATAAATCAACCAATACAAAAGGATTCCATGAGAGATGCACAAGATTGATGTATTGTTACTTGAAGATAAAAGTTTTACAGCCACCCCACCTGGAGGACAAAGGAGCGCACCACAACACGTCCGAATTTACTAAATCGTTAGCCTTTGATCCAACTTGATCTTCTTAGCTTTTCATTGACCTAAATCACTTTTCCAAATGCCGCCCAAGTGTCGTGATTTTGATCTAAGGTAGTTTCCAATATTTTAATCAATTTACTGAGATACCCTTTCTTGACTCGATCTTCATCTTTCCTTGCAAGCAATCACCATGCTTGCCACGTGTGGATGCACCACTAGTATGCCATGTACCAGCAAGTCTCTCCTGTTGTAGTTTCACCAGACCATGCCTTACTTGAACTGACCAAACTATATGGTGCAACCCATCGCTCGAAATTCCCTTCAATATTTTCCATCTTCCTCGTGCCATACTTGAGTTCAGTCATCTCACCTTGCATCCTTGATTGTTCTGAGCCCCGACTCCTCTAGGAGCATTGACCATGGTGGACTACAAGCATCCCTCTACATCCCAAGACCAAGAAATTATTTTCGGGCATAAGTTCTTCACACCTTGACTCAGTTTAGTCAAAACATGCTTCATACAACACATACACACTGACCTAGGTCAAACCAAAACACACCACGACTTAATTTCCCAAATCCACCTATTTTTGTCGTAGCAACACATGCCAATTGGTTAGACTGCACCCCAGCCAATCTGACCGCTGACCACACTCGGTCAGACCGCTAGTGGAGGCCGGTCTGACCGTTGCCTCTGGTCGGTCATACCACCCGATCCGCACTAGAATTACGAAAAAGGAATTTTTGCAAATTTAAAAACATATGACCTCTAAAATGGCAATGGTTCATCACAACAAAACTCTGGACCTTCTCGCATAGTCCTCCATAGGAATATAAGAACAATTATTTAATTTCAAAAGTAACCCTGAAGGTAAAGATAATTGTAAATTGCCAATACCCAACGCAGCAACTTTTGCTCCATTGCCCACACGAAGATCAACCTCGCCTCTTGCCAAACACCAACTTATCAGCCTTATATCGAATTGTAAATATGAGTAACCGATCCAGTATCAAATACCCAAGAACTAATATGAGAAATAGAAATATTTGTACATGATGGCAAACCTACAAGTTTTTTCAAAAGTAACCCTGAAGGTAAACCTACAAGTTTTTTCAACCTCTCAGTGTAACCAATCATTTTGATTACATGATGGTTGACTGGACTTCATTCAGCTAACTTTCATGCAAACAATTACTTAGAGGTATTGTACCTCTCGGCTCTTGCTTGGTTCTTTAACATACCCTTAAAACTCACAATCACATTGTAGGCATTCGTGTTCTCATATTACTTTCGAAGCTCATTGAAGCTCAGAGTTCATGGTGGCAAGCATGAGGTAGCTAACATCAAGCAAGTTATTTCAATGTTTCTTATAGTTATTCTTTTCATCACGAGTGGTATTTTCAGTTGGTTCACCATGATATAGAAGATCTAGAATATATTCATTCTTTTCTTATTTGAGAATGATTCTCAAGTTGTGATACCAGTCATAAAATTTATTCCACTTAATTTTTATTTCTCAAGATTAGATCACAAGTTAAAACTAGGTGCGTGGAACTCGGTGGTGGCATGGTCTATAACATAAAAATATATATGCAAAATTTTAGCACTAAAAAATCTTTTATTAAACTATTTAACAAAATATTCTTCCACCATATGTTTAAAAATAATGTTCCCTCTAACGACATATAGTGAGTCAATGTTCATATTTTACCAAGCCTTAGTGAGCTTTAGCATCACTGCTAGAAACCTATCAACATATGTAAGCAACACCTTACTAATTACATCACATGTAACCCTTATTTGTTGAGTAACATCCATACATCCCGACCTCAACACCATGCCCCAAGGTCTAAAACAATTTTGATAGCCTAGTCAAGTTAAACCAATATTATGCATGAAGTGTCCAACACTTACCCGATATTATTAAGATAATTAATGGCATCCTACTTTGGTAAACATACCAATTTAACGATCAAAATCTTATAGGTGCAACAACCGGAAAGACATCAAATTTTACTTAATTTTTGTAGAGGGATACTATTATATCATGTTAAAAACACCCAAGACAATAATAACATAAACAATAGTATAACAGGAACATAAAAACATTCACATATAATCATATTAAACTGTGAAGTAGTATGACCCTTAGCAGGCCAATCTCCATCATCACACATCCTGTTCACCGATCCATCATGCTTGAAGTCATCCTATGCATCTACCAAGCTACTACTCCTAACAGCTAGTAACAAATTACATATGAGAATATTTATTAGTGTTAGTAAAAACTATAGATGTAGAAAATTTAGTGTAGAAAATGTAGTTTCGAAATTTTAGTGTATAAAATGTAATGTAGAAAATGTAGGTAATTTTTTGTATGTCATATTTATTAGTGTTAGTAAAAACTATAGATGTAGAAAATTTAGTGTAGAAAATGTAGTTTAGAAATTTTAGTGTAGAAAATGTAGTGTAGAAATTTTAGTTTAGAAATTTTAGTGTAGAAAATATAGTGCACAAATTTTAGTGTAGAACATTTAGTGTAGAAAATGTAGTGTAGAAATTTTAGTTTAGAAATTTTACTGTAGAAAATGTAGTGTAGAAAATATAGTGTACAAATTTTAGTGTAGAAAATTTAGTGTAGAAAATTTAGTGTAGAAATTGTAATGTAGAAAATGTAGTGTAGAAATTTTAGTGTGGAAATTTTGTATAGTATTTTTGGTATAAAAATTTTGTAGTACACATTTTTAGTATAGAAAATTTAGTTAACGTAATTTTGTATGAAATGTTAGTGGTAGTAAAAATTGTAGATATAGAAAATTTAGTATGGATATTTGAGTACAATTTTTAGTATAGAAATTTTAGTATTTGTAGTATATACATATTTTAGTAAGCAACATTTGTAGTATATAAAATTGTAGAAATAGAAAATTTAGTATGAAAATTTGAGTTTTTTTCATATATTAGTGTACAAAATTTAGTGTAGAAATTTAGAAGAACAAAATTTACCGGCAAAATTTTGTATAGTATTTTTGTTGTATTATTGTAGAAAATGGTTAACTGCAGTGGTTACGACGCGTTTATGTTGTAGCTAACTTGAACTTTTTTTTGTAGGTATGGCTCGTGATGGTCGTGACTCCGACTGGCGGTACCCGCTATTGGACGAGCACGTGGACCGCGTGCACCGCGCTTCCCGTCGTGTGCCGGCACCGGGGAGTACGGACGAGCCGGTTGAGTTGGGAGTGGTTCGGACACGCACACCTCGCGTAGCCTGGGGACTCGACCCCCGTTGGACTGCCAGGTTTGCACTACGCCAGTGTTTTGTGTTATCGTAGGAACGTTCCGTGCTGACCTTCACTTTGTTTGTAGGCTGCGGGATGCCGGGCTACTCCCTCTTGCCCGGATGGTGCAGGCCACGGAGGAGGATGGAGCCTCCTTGGCCGCGGGCGGGGACGAGGCGGGCGTGGAGCGATCACGACGCTTCCCGTTCGATCGTTCCCTGCTGACAGCTTTGGTGGACCGTTGGCGGCCCGAGATGCACACTTTCCACCTCTCATTCGGGGAGATGACGCCGACCCTGCAGGATGTGTCCCTGTATCTTGGCCTTCCGATCGAGGGAGGCGCTGTCTTCCTATCGGAGGACCCGGCCGAGTGGCGCGCGGACTTGCTCGGCAGATTCGATGGGGTCCTTCCACCGCCGATGACCACCACATCTTCGATGTGACTCAGACGCATGGGCCATCGCTAAGGTGGCTCGCACAGTACCGGGTACATGGTCTTTACAATCGATCGTGTATTGCAAGCTCTTACTTACGCTATTACGTACTAATAACAACTTGTTTTTATTTAGGTGGAGCGCATGGATCCGCAGGCAGACGATTACCAGGTCTTGCGCCACTTGGAGGCGTACGTGTTGTGGCTGTTTGGTTGGGTGCTCTTCACCACCAGCCACGGCAACTCCGTGGATGCGCGCCTTATCGCTCATGCGAGGGCGATTGCGGACGGCGAGGCCCCCCAGGTTAGCTGGGGATCGGCTGCACTTGCCGCAACGTACCGCGGCATGTGCGATGCGTGCGCGAGGATGAAGGCGAACTCGATCCTCGCGAGCTGTCCCCTACTGTTGCAGTTGTGGTCGTTCGAGCGCTTCAGCCTCGGACGACCTGTGCTAGACGACATGGGCCCGTACGGGCCCGTACGGGCCCGAGATGTATCCGGGAGGAGACATCGACCGGCCGACGATGTGCTCTCATTGGTGTCGTCGAAGAGTAAGTATTATCACAGTCAGCTATTTCATTGTTATTAACGATTGTTGTACTTAACAACTTGCCTTTCTTGCAGGTACAGAGGTGCAGCTGACTCCACCAGCTCAGGGGCGGGTGCGACATGCTCCTGATCGTTTCACGTTTTCGGAGCGTCGTCACCCGTTGCACCGGAGGACGGCCAAGCGAGCCCGACGTGGGCGTGGGGACGGAGCAGGCCAGGGTGGCGCGTGATTGTACATCATTATTCCATATACTGCTTACGTTCTTTATTTAAAATGTAAATTTTTTAGTACCGTGTCGTACCTACTTTTACTCACTGTCTACGACATCCAAATAGTGTGCATGAAAATATCACTTACCGTCGTATGTATCAATTGTTTTACGGTCAATCGTTCGAAAATTTTTTTTTTGAAAAATTATTTACGCACCTACAATATACAATGAACATAAACTTTTATTACAACTTCAGCAGATTTTTTACCAGTTTAAAACTACAAAATTGACAAAATCTAAAACATTCACGGGGGACGTATCTAGTCGCCGCCCCATTAGGCGACTGCATTAAAATTGCCTAACGATGGGGCGACTAGATGCAGTCGCGCTACTGTGGGGCGACTATATCTAGTCGCTTGTCGGTTGGGTTAAAGGCTTCAGTCGCCCAATGGTTCGGCGACTGGAGCCTATTTTTGTAAAAAAAAACTTCATGGGTATATTTCTAAATTTTTAAATAAAAAATGAATTATCCGTACAAAAAATTCAAATTTACTCTACCAACAATCAAGTTTTTTGGACTTGTCCAGCATACCTGGAAAGAAAAGATTCTGGAAGTGACAGAGCATAAAAATACTGCTTTGCAAATTCACGATGAACTGTTGAGTTTATAAAATAATCCTGTTCTTTTCTATATAAACCACATGTTTTCTATGTAAAAGCAGAAAATAATGCATTTTTTTTTGTAAAGTTGTTGGTTGGACTTATCCAAGGAAAGCTCATCTCGTCCATGGTATGTTTGTCCCACATAGGAAGAGATCAGGTGGAACAGAAGCTAGCTATAGGGTAGCCACTAATAGGTGGTGCTAAGAAAATATAAAATTTATCTCCGTTGCTACATCAAGCGGCCAATCTAGGCATCTTCCCATTTGTTCCATTCAAACGGAAACGCAGCTCAAGTACCCATCCTTTCCCTCTCCTATAAATACTCTACAATCCCCTTCACAACTCGGATGCTACATCTAGTAAGTGTACTAGCTAGATGTCTCAATAGATTAACTACCACGGATGCCAAAGAAAGAGAGAGAAGAACCGATCAGTTCTTCAGAAGAGTCTTCATACGAGGATTCTTCTTGCTGTCTGCCGATCCGGTTTGTTTTGGTTTGTATGTATTGAAGTTCTGAGGAGGAAGGGAGCGAGATGGGGGCTGACAGAAGAGAGTGAGCACATATGGTGTCTTTCTTGCATGCTGAATGAGAATTCATGCTTGAAGCTATGTGTGCTCACTTCTCTGTCTGTCAGCCATTAGAACTCTCTCTCTCTCCCTCCCTCCCTCCCCGTGTGTGTGTTTTCGTTTGCTTGATCCAAATTAAGCTATGTGCATATGAGAGATGGTTCTGAAGTAGAAGTTGACAGAAGGGAGTGAGCACCCATGGATGGTTTCTTTGCATCAAGGGGCATGCATGGGAGCTATGTGTGCTCACTTCTCTATCTGTCAGCCACTGATCAGACCCCACTTCTTGCATGCAATCACGTCACAAAGATGTAAGCTGTTCATGTAATCTTAGGGTTTTTGCAGTTTGCCCAGAGAGGTAGGCAGGGGGAGATGGGTTTTGGAGGTTTGACAGGATAGTGAGCACACACGGTGGTTTCTTAGCATGCGAGCGCCGTGTTGGGAGCTGTGCGTGCTCTACTCATCATGCTCATCTCTTCTTTCTGTTAATCGGGCACTTGAGATTAACTTCTGGGCCAGATCTCTATTATCATATATATAGACGTATATGCATATATTTATGCATGTGTTTCCCAAAAAAATCATTTGTGTTGCAAATAATGTACAACAAAATAGAAACAAGAGACACAAATTTTACGTGGAAAACTCTTGCGGAAAAAAAACACGGACGCTCAAAGGCAAATCACTATAATGAGGAGAGTTTATAATGGAGCGCTTGCTCTCCCTATAGGCTACTGGGGTACATATATATAGTGTGAGGAAAAAAGTCCCACACGGAGAGAAAATCGAATCAGAGTCAGTTCCTACAGATTGACACCACGTCTAGTACATCCTGCACATTCATCTATCATGCCACGTCTGGCATAAGGCGATAAAGTGCCCTACACGAACACGGTATGAATTCGGATCAACTTTAACAATCTCCACCTTTAGCCAAATTCTCTCCAGTAGTTGAAGAATATGATAGACTCATCCAATAAAATTATCATGTATAAATTGAGCGCCGAAAGTCCAAAAGGACTAGTGAGTAATACCAACTAAGTCTGAGCATAGCTCAAACTTAGATGCAGGAACTAGCTTTATCAACATATCAGCTGGATTATCATGAGTACTTATCTTGCAGACTTTAATATCACCTTGAGTAATGATACCTTAAATATAGTGATACCTGATATCAATGTGTTTTGTTTTCTCATGAAACATTTGATCTTTTGTAAGGCAAATAGCACTCTGACTATCACAAAATATTGTAGTGCAAGATGTATTTTTACAAAGCTCAGCAAATAAACCTCTTAGCCAAATGGCTTCTTTGCAAGCTTCAAAAATAGCCATATACTCATCTTCTGTAGTAGACAAGGCAGTGGTAGCTTGTAAACTTGCTTTCCAGCTAACGGCACATCCTCCAACAGTGAACACATAACCAGTGAGAATCTTATTTTATCCAAATCTCCAGCAAAATCAGAATCCACATAACCACTAGTATTCCCAAATTGTAAACAAGCATTAGATGTGCCCCACAAATATCTGAAAATCCATTGAACTGCTTTCCAATACTCTTTTCTAGGATTAGTCATGTATCTACTAACCACACTTAATGATTGAGATAAATCGGAGCGAGAACATACCATAGCGTACATAAGTGAACCAACTGCACTGGCATATGAAACTCTAGATATGTACTCAATTCCATCATTTGATTGTGGACATGACATTGAAGAAAGTTTGAAATGTGCCGCTAAGGGAGTACTCATACGTTTGGCCTATGCATATTGAAATAACGAAGAACTTTACAAATATATCCCTTTTGACTTAGATATAATTTGCCAAAATATCTGTCTCTAATGATTTCCATACCAAGAATCTTCTTTGCCGCACTAAGATCTTTCATCTCAAATTCACTATTTAATTGTGCATTCAACTTTGAAATTTCAGCCTTGTCTTTTGCTGGAATCAACATATAGGAGCAAATAAATAACTGAACCATTAACAGTCTTCAAGTAAACACAGCTATCATAATTAGATCTTTTACAATTCTGAGATATTATAAATGAGTCAAATCTCTTGTACCATTGTCTAGCTGATTGCTTCAAACCATAAAGAGATTTCTTCAATTTGCAAACAAAATTCTCCTTTCTCGAAACGACGAAACCTTCCAGTTGGTCCATATAAATGTCTCTTCTAATTCCCCATGTAAGAATATGGTTTTTACATCCAATTGTTCAAGCTCATAATCATGCATAGCCATAATGCTAAATAAAGTGCGAATAGAACTATGCTTCACAACAGTGGAAAAGACATCTGTAAAATCAATACCTAGAATTTGGTTGTATCCTTTTGCAACTAGCCTTGCTTTGTACCTAACCTCTTTGGTTGGTGAAACTCCTTCTTTCTTCTTGAAGATCCATTTGTAGCGAATATGCTTCTTCTCAATTGGCAACTTGACCAGCTCCCAAATGCCATTCTTGTTAAGAGATTCCATCTCATCATACATGGCAGTCATCCATCTTTCTGAATAACTAGAAGAGATAGCCTCTGAATAATTACCACGCATGCAAAGAAGCGGCACCAATTCCAAGTTGGTGCATAGAGTGAAGTTCTCTCCTTTGTCGACGAGCGAGGATGGGGCCGACGGATTGTAGGAGGCGGGCGGCGGATGGGCGGGCGAGGGATGTGGCCGGCGGATCGGAGGAGGCGGGCGGCGGATGGGGCGAAGAAGGCGGACGAGGATGGAGCCAACGGATCGAAGGAGGCGGACGGCGGATGGGGCGAGGAGGCGGGCGAGGATCGGGCGGCGGATCGGAGGAGGCGTGGATGGGGCGAGGAGGAGGCGAGGAATGGGCGAGGGAGGCGGGCGGCTGCGAAAATTAGGGAAAAGTTAGCTAGGGTTTTCATCGCGCCGCACGAAATGTTTAGCAATAAGGTGGATAATTAGCCTCACGGGCTGGAAAAACCTCATGGGTTTATCTTCAATTATCCTCACGGTTCACTTAATACCGTCACAAAAATAGTGTATTTTCTTGGCGGCTTAAGGAGCCCAACAGGAAAATGTATTTTTGTGACGGTGATACGTGGACCCGTCACAAAAAATTGTTATCCCTCACGTTCTTGCGGACCCGTCAGGAAAATTAAAGCCCGTGAGGGATGATCCGTTTTGTAGTAGTATTCCATACATTTACCCTTTCGTTCCATAGTGTGACAAGATCTTCTAGTAATGGTTCTAGGTACAAGTCAATATCGTTCCTAGGTTGCTTCGACCTTTGGATAAGTAGTGACTTCAAAATATACTTCTGCTTCATACATAGTTAAGCAGAAATGTTGTACATACATAGATTCATGGGCCAGATGCTATGTTGGTTGTTCATGTTACCGAAATAATTCATTCCATCTGTACTCAACACAAACTTTATATTCATCAGTTCTACACTGAAGTCTTTGAAGCTCCTATCGAAGTTTCTACATTGTGCAGAATCAGTAGGATGTCTTAGCTTTCCATCTTTCTTATGCTCATCTGAGTGCCAACACAACAATCTTGCCTCCTTGCGGTTCACAAATAAATGCTTCAAATGGGGAATTACAGACAGATACCATAGTACCTTAGCAGGAGGTTCTTGTTCCACCTCAATACCCTCGCCATTATCGAAGTGATTCTTACGCTTGTATCAAGATGTTTTGCACGTCAGACATACGCATGTTTGCATCCTCTTTATGCGGTAGAGGATACAATCGTTCGGACATGTATATGTTCTTTCTGTTTTCATTCCTAATAGACAAAGAACCTTTTTGGCTTGGTACGTGGTTCTAGGCAACACGTTTCCCTCCAGAAGGATGTCCGCTATGAGACCTAATAATGCCGTAAAACTCTTATCAGACCAACTATTGCTTGCCTTCAATTTAAATGGTTCAAGCACAGATGACAACCTTGTGTATTCCGGCTTGCAGTTTGAGAACAAAGGTTTCTTCGAGTTATTTTTTGTGCACTGTTATTATTTGCGCATTACTTTTATTTGTACATTGTTATTAGTTGTACATTACTTATATTTGTAAGCTATTATTATTTGTTTGTTGTTATTATTTGTATACTGTTACTGTTTGTACGATGTTACTATTTGTACAATATAGGTAACTGTTGTTTGATATGCAACACTTGTTCTTGTTCTACGGGGAGGGAGTCGTATGTGACAGGCCATACAGGGCGAACCTTCAAAATTGTGAAATGACTGTAATACAGGTTCCGAGGCTTAAGGAGATGAGTCTCCTTGAGCTCAAGAGGTGCGTATGGTGTGCATTTGACATGGAGTTGGTAGGAAGAAGCTTGTCATCAAGACGGTGATAGCCACGGTGGTTGAACATTCGGGGGAGTATTTCTAGGAGCTGAAGAAGGTAGTTAGCAACATCACCTGGTGACAATATATAGAGATTGCTAACAATCCAGCTATGACGATATATAGGAGGCCAATGGTGTATGTATAGTTTGTGAAGAGGGTGGATACGTCGAGTAGGGGTGAGGGCGACGGGAGTGGCAGCGTGGAAGTACCACAGTTGGTTGGTGGTGACAGTGTGGAGCATCGTGTTGCTAGGGATAGTGGCAGCGAAGTGGAACTTGGTGGTGCGACAGAAGATGGTGTCGGTCGGGATGATGGACGGCTATCCAGATTAGCTCATAACTTTCAGCCAACAGAAGATGCAGGGAGATGCTAGGTAGCGCGTATTGACTGCCATGAATATTTGCATGGCATGTTGGATGGAAACCATTCCGAGGAGGATGAGGATGTTGACACAACCAGTAGTGGAGATGAGGCTGGTGTAGGCGAAGGTAGGGCGGTGCATCCGTTAGCATTGTGTGCACTGATATTGAGTATGTGTCTTAAAGATTGGATGATGTCGCCTTAGCCTACCTAGTTCTACTGTCTGAGGGTGGGTTTGAATGGTCCTTTGATGAAGACACTCTCATTGAAGGGCGACACTTCCCCAACAAGGGTGTTGTCCTCATAAGCCTTATGTATCGGGTATACAGGTCGAACCCATATATGTATGTGGTGAAGTATCTGAATGGCTCTTATCCTAGGAAGCTGCCAAAGATTAGTAGCAACAGATTCGAGGCGAGCAACGAACTTCTGGATGACGGTGATCAAGGACCACACTTGTGAGCTTGCAGAACCACTACACGGACACCGCAATGTGACCTCGTCACTTGTCGCCAGCTTAATAAGTCACCTTGTAGTTGCGAACATCACAGTTTCACCGAAGTTGTTAATGACCGATGTTGTGAACCTAGTTGGTTTCCCGATGAGCTATGGTAAGGTGTGGCAGGTGAGGAGGAAGGGCATACATGGGATGTATGGCACGTACGAGGAGGCCTATGACTTCATACCAAGAATACTACATTAGATTACCCAAACCAATCCTGGGATATATGTAAACAAGATGGAGAGGGTGCACCCAACCAAGGGCCCCAATTGTCTCATCCTTGACCGGGTGTTCAGGGCATTTTGGTAGGCAATCGAGGGGTTCAAGTATTGTTGTCCAACGCTCATGATAGACGGCATGTTCCTCTCCGATAGGTACAAGGGCACGGTGTTGATGGCGGTGGTTGTGGATGCAAACAACTAGTTACTCCCAGTGGTTTATGCAATTATGGAGAATGAGAACACTGATAACTGCATGTGTTCTAGCCAATGTGAAGCAAGTGGTAGTCCAAACCGGCCCAACGTTTGCCTTATCATGGACCGCAACACCGGGCTACTATCGGCGCTAACTACAATGCAGCAAGGGACTCAATGGCCCTTCTAGTGGAATGACATGAGACCCCACTGGTGCATGAGGCATCTGGTGGTGAACTTTCACACCTATTTTCGCAACAAGGAGTTGATGAAGAAGTTCAAGAAAATATGCATGCAGAACCAGAGGCGCAAGTTCAACATAATATAGCGTGAGCTTGATGAGGAGACCTCCAGGCATGTAAGAGAGTCGCAGGGAGCAGAATTGTCCGTAGCTCAGGCCATTCCCATAGCAATGGACGAGTTCACCTAATGGATCAACTTGCATGCCCTGGACGATACGACCAACATATTGGAGGTGTACAATTGTATGTTGAAGGGTGTACGCTCCCCCCCGATCACCGTAATCATGGATTGAGAGTTAGAACCACACCGTTGGCTACTTCGTTAATAGAGCTGTGATTGCAAAGAAACACCTGGATGAAGGGAGGCGACTCTTAGAAGCCATGTAGGCGATATGTGGAGCAGAAAATGGTGAAGGCTCGTTCACACATTTCCTGGACCATAGATGGCGTGAGGAAGAAGTTCAAGGTCTATTTGAGGGAGAAAAACGGCATGGGCCATGCAAGAGGTGATCACAAGCATGCATGCACCATCGGTAAAGTTGTGACTTGCACGTGCAACAAGACAATGTTCCTTCACAACCTTTCTCCCATATGTCCCACTGCGTGCGCTGCGTGGTGGCATTCCTCCGGGCAGTACATTTCATAGTACTACTATATCCACAATTTATGTGGGACTTGAGTGCTGAGTTCAACTCCTACAATGTGGACATGCATTACAAGGGCCTTTGTGGGGAAGTGAAGTGGGTGCCGAAACACGCACAGAAGTAGCCCAAAAGTGGAAGACATTAGTCTCGCTGCATCCGCAATGACATGGATGACAGTCAATGTGACTAACAGCAAAGGCCACACAAGTGCATGAATAGGCCCACTCCATGACAAACTGCATGAATAGGCCCACTTCGTCGGTCGCCTCGTAGACCTATCGATTTATACCACCTATGTACCAATTCATTCTTTATAACATCGGCATTTCCTAGAATGTAACTTGTAATAAATTAATATTCAGTAATGCAAAGTGTGTGCATTTTAAATTAAGTTCAATCGTACTATTGCCTCATTCTTTTCCGTAACTTTTAATGCGTTTTGTATGGACACTTATAATACGAACACTCAAATATCCTTTTTCTATCTTGCAGGAAATCGTACTATGCCAACAAAAGCATGGCGGACAGGGTTGGAAACTCAAGGCGTGGCAGGGGACGGTGGGCACGGGTTGGGTTTCGAGGCCATGACCCTTACCTCGAAGACACGAGCTTCTATGGTCTCCTCAACCCTAACCCCAAGCCCTGATCTACCACTCAAAATCAGGAATCGTATACTCCTAGAAATCCCCTCCGTGACTACCCACACATCCCCGAGTCTTGGCCACAATGCAAGCATAACCTCAATGCAGTGGATGTAGGTTTTTGATGACCATGTGCACTCAGGACATTTATTCTTTTGCTGCCCTTTTTTCATAGTAAGTGATGTGTTACCTATGTATACTTGCATACATAGAACACTTGTACTAATCTCATTTTGCTTGCAGACCGTGGATTGCAAGTTCACCAAGTGGTGGATCCATCGTATCCAATACTCGTCAAGGTTTGCATCCACAAACTGCCATCCGCCAAGAGAAGTTGCGGGAGGAGCTCCAGACCGAAAGGACCAACAACAATGAGCGCCACAGGTAGATGATCCGGAGAGGAACAACAAGGAGGTTGTGCACCTCTGCAGTGACTACCACCCGTATTGCTACTACGCCAACCCAAATTACAATTGCGTCTACCACTACCATGACAACCAGCCACGTCCACGCTGCCCGAATGACGACCACGTTATGTGGGTGTTGTACAGTTCCATATTTTATCCCTAGGACTGTTGTAATTCACACATTTATTGCAAAGTGATATGTCATGCTACACATGGTCCATTCTATAATTTTTATCACTAATGTATCTGGACAATGTTTCTGTACAAACTACTTTCCTCTCCCTAATTACTTGCTGAACTTAGAGTAAATCATATTTTACTCGGATTTTTTTGTCCAAGCTTTACCATGTTTGTCTCGCTTAAATTTTCATCTAACAACACGTAGTGTAAACACACAGACCTACAAATATAGAAGGCTAATCCAGGTGGCTAGGGCAGAGCTACCGAGCCAGGGGGCTGGGCAACCCTGCCTGTCGCGCCGTGCGCCAAGCTGCCACACCTATCCCTTTGTGCCGAGCAAGGGGGTGCGGTAGGTGCCACATGTTGCCTGGAGTGCTCACTGAGTTTGGAGAGCAGATCATTTTTGCAAAAACAAATGTCTAGGGCCATTTTGAAAAATAAAGTTTGCTATAAGGCTATATTAGTAAACAGTTCCCCAATCACGTGTAGTTAGAGGTTCCTTAGCTCTCTCTCTCTCTCTCTCTCAAAGAAGATCACGTGTCTCCTTCCCTGAATCCGTCCATTAATTCTCTGAACAATTGTACTCCTTGCCGTTATTTCATGTACACAATTGTGGGACTTTAATTTGATAGCATTAATTCTTGCCATGTTTCACAAAAAAAAAGGTCTTGCCATAATCTGTGGTTTTAAGTTTCTTGTACGTAGGTAAAAGCATATATAGACTCTTCAGTTTCTTTACGTTCTTGTAAGTAAAAATTTTAGGCCTTCAGTTCCTTGTAAGAGTAAAGATATATGATGTTCGGTATGTACATATATGCATTCACCAAACTAATTAAACATATAGTTGAGAAGCTAGGTTGATTAATAAAGCTAATTTATACATGTGAAATTATTTCTGCTCTTAATTCCGGCATACTGAAGTAATTGCGTCTTCAGGTTTGTTAATATTTTAATCACAACTTAGTGTAATTAATTAATATACATGCTCGTTAGATAAGATCTTCAGTGCAGTGATAGCTCTAGCTTGTGTGAACATCGCACTACAAGTCTGCAACCATATGAAGGAAACCAATCACCTAGCTAGCTATATATAGTATAGTAGACTAGTAGTATATGGAGGTACTATCAGTGCAGTCTAAACAAGTTAATCGAGGGGTTAATTATTGTTAAAGAAGCCCTTGTCAGCTTCCATTCTTCCTATCTTATTTACTCATGGCACTCTTTTCTACTTCCATGCATGGTGATCCAAAGTCCAAACATGTGCTGATATGCACATGCTCTGGCGACTGACAAAGAATGACACTTGTATATATGTTGCTCTTCCCGTCGTCCAGCTTCTCTCGATCAGCAGACAAGCGTGGGCATTGTATTTGCATATCTCTATGGATAAAGATCATCTAGTTTGTTGCATGCAGCTAACAAACTGGATAAGAGATGATAAAGAGATAGGAAGGCCAACGTGTACGTACCCTCATCGATCGTTAGCGGCAGCAGCAGGAATTCTAGCCGCATTCGCGTCAGTGTTCGGCTACTCGAATAATCTTCGTCTTCACCGCGTACTCGAATAATCTTCCAATTATTTCAGTGTTTTGCTTCTAGCTTGGAATATATACGCTTGCTTTTGCAGATGCCGGCCGGGCAAAACATACATATATAGCTTGGGATATGCTAGTTCTTTAGTAGCTACGTGTCCGTTCATGCACGCGTAACTTTTGCACTAGCTAGTGTGCTTTAATCCGGAGGAGACGTCAACAACCGGATGGCTAATGCTAATCATATATGTATAAGATGCATGAGCGAATTAAGTGCCTACTTAGCATTATATGCTTCGCTTAATTAAAAGGGCAGGTCTGGTTACTGGTTAGATTGCTGTTATACTTAATTTGCCCGCAAAGCTGGCTCGGTCGATCACCTGTTCTGAACAAAAATTAACGAATGAACCTACCTTGCAAGTCGGCTGTTCTCGAAAGGAATCAAGCACAAAATCCAAGTTGATCCAGCAGGGTTTTTTTTTTTTGAGAGGGAAGCAAAGAAAACCTAAGTAGCACAATGGATGAGAAGGGAATCATTAACATTTGGGGCCAGCCAAAAGAGTTGGGCCGAAATTAATCTGCCACTAACATGCACTGCTGATATATGTCGGTGTGGCCTCAATATTTCCAGGCTCCCGCAGCACATGGGCTAGGCCAACATCTCCGTACATGGGCCTATAATGAACTATTGCATTATTCCATCTTAAGCGTTTTTCGTGTAGGTAAAACTGGTGCAAGCAGTTGGCTATTCTTCTGCACTTTTGGCTTTTCGTTTTTAGGTGGTTGACTCAGTACTAATACGAGTGTTTATACGAATGAATCAAATACTGATAAGTTACTTTGAAATGATTGTCCTGACAAACCATTTAAAAAAGGCGACGAAAAAATCGTCTTATTTGTTTGTTCGTGAGGAAACCATAAAGAATAAGGTCTTTAGCTTCTCTGAAAGTTAAAACAAATGTGATAGTTTTTTTAAGTGAATTCTCTAAATGGCTTCTCAAATTAGAAATCGTGTACGTCGTCTATGTCAACATCTCCGACATCGCCGCTATATCAAAAAACGCAGACAAAAACCATCAGAACATGTGAGTTGCTTGCTGAAAAGCTACTGGTTATTACTTCTCCAGAGAAAGATGGCAAGTCTCTCTCTGACTGAGAAAGATGACAATTCCATGGATTTCTCAGATTCATTTCCCCTCCCCTTGATGTTCAACTGGCTCCTACGAGTTACGCTGTTTTTTTATCTGAAAACGTCAAGGACAATGACATGAGATGGGAAAAACTCTGTTCTTGAGATAAATTTGTGTGGCTTGTCGTACCTCGTTTCGCTGCCTATCTTCATCCGAATCGCATCTGACTTTTCTGTTTGTCAGCCTAAACATTGAAGGCTAAAGACAAATATAACGGATTCGGACTTTCCTTTTTTCTTTTGTCAATTCCGCTTGTCTTTGTGATCTTGACGTCTTCAATTTCAATCCCCTACACACTCCTACAACCTCATCTAGGAAATTCCTCATCCAATTTGTCTACTATTCATCGACGCAACGCCTATGGATCTGTAAATTTTAATTGAACCAGCGAATAATGGATTAAATTCAACTCTGAATACGACTACTAGAGTATATTCCAGGGCAGGGAATTGCCCACCCATAGATGTTCATACGTATTATCCATTATTTTTCCCGGCGATCTTTCAAGATCACGCAGAAGTGTATATCTCCCATCAATTCCCGTTTCTTTTTTTGGTCCCTTTAACAGAACGTCCATCCCTTTGTCATCCTGGCCTAAAGGGCGACCGACCGACTGACTGACTGACTGACCTCCTCGCCAAGAAAGCAATCGGATGGAGAAAGAACGTCGGATTTGACCTGCAGAAAACGAAACCAGAAGGAGAACGTACTTGTTCCGATGGTGTCAATGTGAGATCGGCCTTTCTCTTGCCGATGATGATCCCTCATCTACATGCTCGATCAGGATGCGTGAGATTCTCGATCTCCTGGCCTGTTGAGAAGAAAAGAAAAGTGCCTTTCTTTGATGGACGGTAAAGGTCATATTCTGTTAGTCTTTTGGGTGGCTTTTGATGGACGGTAAAGCCAAAATAAACAGATTAATTTCTTGAAGTGATTTCCTTTAAATGATTTCTTGAGTTTGTCGGCCTGTGCGTTGTCTTTATAGTGTCTTTGTCATCTGCCACCATCTTGAAAAGAAAAACTAAAAAATCATCGATCGCAACCAAAAGCGATCAACCATATTCCAAAGGAATAAGTCAAGGGTGGGTACTTTTGGGCTATGACTTGTGACTTAAATCTTTGAATTCTGACTATTCACGAGAGACAGTATACCAAGGATAATAGTCGACGATTTTCTGGTGAACTCAAGATACTTTTACTACAATACCAACAGGATAATAGTTGAAAATTATTTTAACATAAGTCACAACCTATAAGTACAGTTGAACTCAGTATACTTTTTACAACAATTTTCTTGCCGACACCGTCTTGAAAAACGTATCATTTGAAAACTAGTTACTGTAATATAAGTCATAAACTATAAGTATAAGAAAAAGTTCAGACCGTATACAGTGGCTGTGCTTCTGCGCTTCTCGGGTTGAAATCTTAATGGTGCTTGACTGCTTGAGGAGACAGGATCATGCAAAGGCTCCTTTTGAGATCTCGATGGGAGTCATCGAGGGATTCATGTCCACTGATGACGATGATGATGTGCAGTGTAACTGTGTAAGCGATCAGGCTATCCAAGTCTTGGGAAAAGATTATAAGTCGTTGGGAATTTCTCGCCGAAGGGCAATACCTTTTAAAATATTGGCCGCGGGTCCATATTGGTCGAAGCATACCGTCCCGTCCAAAATAATAACACTAAAATTTGCATGAGAGGTGTCTTGGGTCATGGAGGAACAATGTTCTGTGTGTTTAGACCTACGTGTCGTTTCCGGATTCAATCTAGCACGCCATTAGCACAACTTTTTTTCTGTGACGTGATGCAGCTAATAGCACCATTACCATGACATATAGAGGCATGATGCAGCCAATAACCACCATTTTACTCCCAACTTGTGGTTGACCAGGTCAGCATTACCATGACACGTTGGATTTGTTAATCTCGCTCCGCTCAATATGGCTTGAGTTTCTGACTTCTGACTTATTTTTGCACTATTTATAATTTCGTCTTTTTCTGAATTTTTGGCTTTTTTTGAGCTTTTTTGCCGGTTCTTTTTTTTCCTGTATTCGTTTGCGTTGTCTGTGATGGGCTAACAATTTTTTTATATTTTTCAATTTTTTTTAAATTTAATTATGTTGAATAAGCCTCGTCACCACAATATTTTTTCACCAACTACGATGTTTCACCATAAGCCACCAAAAATAAACCGAACTGAACACCACCTAAAACCGACCTTAACTGCTTCATCTAAATGCAAATAAATAAGCTCGATGGAGATTGTGACATCCCCAGCCATCCCTGCAAGCTCCAATCCAAGAAAAGAAGAACAACCACATCCGTAGTTCCAAACGAGCTCAAATTTATGGTCGTATCACCTTCCTCTGTCCATTGAAAAATATGGTGCATCACTCCGGCACTTCAGTAACGTCAAATAAACACTCAAAATTGCTTAAATGCTAGATGGAACGAACTTGTTAAACTAGCACAATGCCTGGACTAGCAATACTATCTATGTTCATCTTGGTCCCACCAACCACACACATATGCTTAGCTATTAATTTAATATTGTTATGTTGCTATCTTTTTCATGAACCATTATTTTATTATATATATTTTTAAAACGATAAATATTACTGTACAACTGTACGAAGAAAACGTAAACATTTCTACTTTTTTTGGTCTTCTTTTTTCTTAGTGATACTTTTTTTTGTTCTTGTTTTAGGACGATAAAAACCTTTGTTGGAGTATCCAAAAAGTGAACTGAAAAATTCAATAATCTCCTGCCATGCCTGCATCAGTACTCGGCATACACAGTCCGTTTTGTTGCATCACCCAAACAAAAGGAAGGAAAAGAAGCATCGTTTACCTCTTTGGCCCGCCAATTTCTCCCAAAATACGTCTCCCACTGTATGTAGTTCCTTCTACATGAAGACCCACAGTTTCGGATATCTTCACTCTCATCAGTCATCACGGTACTGGTACTTCGTCTTTTCAAGAATCTACCAAAAAAAGTAAAAAATAGCCTTTTTAAAAAAAAACTTCTAAAAACTGTTTTTTTACTTTTCTACAGTAACCAACTTTCAAACAAAGTGTCTTTTTTAGCTAAGGTCTACAAGTTGATTATAGTGCATACTGTAGTGACTTCATTTATATCGGTTAAAACCACACGTGACTTTCTGTTACTCTGTACTCTCTTTCACGAACAATCTAAAAGTCATAAACCGTAGCCAGAAACCAATATGAGCATCTTGAAGCGGCTTCCTCTTGAAACGGTATCTCTCCATCACTTTCACACTGTTCATACTCTCCTTCTAAAAGCCACTTATTTTGGTCACTACTATTTTTTACTAAAGTCACGCAATCAATATAAACATCTTGTTTCTCCATCACTTTCACTATTCATAATTTCGTCTTTTTCATAGCTCTCCTTCTAAAAGCCACTTATTTTGGTGGGCTAACATATTTTTATACTATTTTTAAATTTTTAGCTAAAAAGTCACCACTGTGCTTTTGCAATCAATATAAACATGACCTAAGTGATGTAACACATGCCAATTGTACTATACCCAACATCACTTACTTTCTTATTAGGGCATACTAGTAGTTTGGTAATGTTTTTTGTACTTACAAATGTCTATTTTTATTTCAAGAAATCTTCACTAGGAAGTATTTCTTTTGGAAGCATGTGCGTAGTAGCGTCCCTCAATCTTCCATGTTAGGTGTCGCTCTAACCGACTGTTGGCTACGGCTTTTAGCTGCAGTTTCTGGTTATTGGCTGAAATTGTAGTGTAGCGACTGTTAGTTTTTTCTGAGTAATTCAATTAAAGAAAAATTAAAAAATAAGAGAAAAAATAAAAACACTATCTCTACGGACAATGCAAAAAAAAGAGAAAACAAAAGCAAAAAAGGACAAAAAACCAAAAATAGAAGTTGACATATTTCAAGTGATTTCTGGCTTAAAAAAAAAAGCCAGAAAAAAGATAAAAGCCAATGCTATTTGGAGCGGGACCTTAATGGCCAAGAGCCTATACTAAAATATTTCATTTTATTGCGGTTCCAGTAGATGCTCTTACAGTTAGTAACGAGAAAAGGCATATTTTGCACTAGAAACAAAAGGCAAATATCCAGTTTCTACACGTCAAATAAATGGTGACAAAATACAGAAATTGATTCTACATCTCTCTCCCAAAAGACAAGGAGAGAAATAGGTAAGCCGGGGACCTCACAGCAAAAGAGGGGCGTATTTGCAAAACAAGATGATTTTCTGCTATCTGGATGCCTTCCTCGATAAGGTTCCAGATAAGCCCAATATCTTCTAACCTTTTCTTTTCTCTCTTTTGAAAAGCTCACCTATGCACCTTTAGTCGATCTAATTATGGTGACACTCGGTTGGACTAAAATAAACTGATTTATAACTAAAATGACACTATAATGATCGAAATTACTGTTTGTGGTGATGGTGACTTATTTGACGTAACTAAATTTTTAAAAAATAAAAATAGAAAAGCATGTTAACCCATCACAGACAACGCAAACGAATACAAAACAAAAAGAAAAATCAAAAAAGGTAAAAAAAAGATGAAATTTAAGAATAGTGAAAAATAAATCACAAACTCAAGCCAAAATAAGCGGATCATATATCTCCTTTTAACTTACTACCAAACTATTCTCAGCGCTCTGTGCAGAAGCTAAAAGTAGATACTGTTGTTCAGGTAGATCTCATATACACAATAGGTAATAGTTTTTTTGTTAAAAAGATCACAAAATGCTTCTTAGACAAGTGAGTTAATGAAGGCAAACCAATTTGCAAGAATAAAAAAGATAATGAAAAAACTGAGCTAGTTAAAGATATTGGCTGACTTATTTTGGAGATATTAAAGGGCTAAAATACAAAATCTAGTAAAATCTAATACATTCCCAATACGGTAAACAATGCAACTAAAAAAGAAAGCAAAAAAGACAAGTGAAAAAAAAACGGCGGCTTCTGCTCCACTTGTCTCTACCGCAGTCCACACACAGCGGAAACCCCACCCACTCTCCCGAATCTCAAAGCGCATCCGACGCCGCGCCTGCCTCGTCCCCTCCACTCTCTCCCACCTCGCAGTCCCATCCATTAAACCGAAAGAAGAAACTGGAAAGAAAAAGAGGAGGGGGAGAGAGAAACTAAACCCAAATAGGCGCACGCACCAAACCCAACGCCAGAACACACGCCGCCGCCTCCATCGCCGGCGACCGCGGCGACCACCGCCAAACCCTAGGGCTGGAACTAACCTCTTACCGCCTGGACTCTGATGCGTCCCAGCCCATGGCCTCCCACCTCCACCTCCGCCTCCTCTTTCTGGTCGTCGGTGTTGCCCTCGGGAGCGCCGGCCCAGGCTGGGTCCGCGGGGCGGAGGCGTCAGATTGGGCGGAGCTGGAACCGTACTCGATCCTGACGTGGCACGACTACTCGCCGCCGTCGCCGCCGCCGCCGCCCCCGCCTCCGGTGGCACCGGCGGGGACCTGCGCCGGGGACCTCCACGGGGTGGGGGATTTCGGCACGCGCTGCGAGGTCTCGGAAGAGGTCGAGCTGGGTGGGGACGTCTACATCACCGGCAACGGCAGCCTCGTGCTCCTCGCCGGCGCGACCCTGACCTGCGAGAAGCCCGGGTGCGTCATATCAGCCAACCTCTCCGGCGAGGTGCGCCTCGACCGCGGCGTGCGGATTGTAGCCGGGAGGGTCTCGCTTGCGGCCACCAACGTCACAATCGCCGACACGGTCGTTGTGAACACCACCGCGCTCGCCGGCGATCCGCCTGAGCGCACCAGCGGCGTCCCAACGGGAACGCACGGTGACGGCGGTGGGCACGGCGGCCGCGGTGCCAGCTGCTACGTCAAGGATGGGCAGACGCAGGAGGACTCATGGGGCGGCGACGCCTACGCGTGGTCGGACCTCGAGCACCCGTTTAGCTACGGAAGCAAAGGGGGGTCTACCAGCGTTGAGAAGGACTACGGCGGCGCCGGCGGTGGCATCGTGTGGCTGTTTGCGGAGGACCTTGTAATGAATGGTACAGTGCTCGCCGATGGTGGGGATAGCAACGAGAAGGGCGGGGGTGGCTCTGGGGGGAGCATCTATGTAAAGGCTGTGACTATGTGAGTGCTTTTTGGGAATGTTTTTTATTTCCATCCTTCTTCCTTTCTACTAATTGAACTGACATATCAGCATTTAAGCTATTTGATAAATTAACGTGAAGATTAGAAAACAGTTTCCCAAATTGGAGACTGCGATGATGAATTTGTAGGTCCTGTTGTTTAGGAACTGTTGTTTAGGAACTAGTTGGGAACCAACAAAAACTCAAAAAAGTTTAAGATTTAAGAGATGAAGATCATAAGAGATGAAGATTACCCTTCGCCATTGTTTCCATTGATAGATGCATTACACACACAGTAGATCGTATTTTAATGAACTGAAAGAACATAAATGAATACTCAGATTTCAAAAAGTGCAGTCTGGTTGGAATTAGCGTTGAAGGTATGCTGTGTTGAGATGCTAATAAACTGAACTTTAGTTTGGTTGAACATGTAATCAGAATCACAGGCTTGACTACATTACTCGATCAAGTGGATTTGAGGATTATATTTTTCTCTAAGATCACACATGGATGAATGAGCAATAGCTAAATAACGCATAGAGTTAACTGTGTATGAATCTAGCAACTAGCAAGGATTTCATTGTATTGGTAATAAGCTTCACAGTAACGTAAATATACATATTAGGCTTGGCAAAACCTGCTAGACACTAGAACACCGCAATAGCAGTGAAGAACAACTCGCCGATCTATTGCTGTGCACCTAGCTGGTTTTGCCAGTGGAGTTGAAGAATCTCTTGTGTCTTGTAGTTTGTTAGCTTGATTATAATGTTATTTTGCTTTGTTGTAAATCTGTTGACTATGTACTTCAGTATTTCAGTTAACCCTTGCATGTTTTGATTGTTTTCCCTCTCTGATCTTTTGTTGGTGACAGGCATGGTGCTGGCAAGATAAGTGCTTCTGGAGGCAATGGTTTGGCTGGGGCAGGTGGAGGACGGGTTTCTATTAACGTTTTCAGTAGGCACGATGATGCCCAGATTTTCACTCATGGTAACTTGCTTGATCTTATGGACATTGATCTTTTTGTGCTTAATCACTTAATTATTAACATTGGTAACTTTTTTCTCTTTTGCAAGAGTTGCTATTACAAAGTTGCAGCCTATATGCTATTACAACCTTGTTGATCTGATACACACATATATACTCATATTTTTACCTTATTGTTCTGTTTCTATGTTGCCCGTTCTTTTATTGTAGTTTTTGCGCTATATGAAGTTGCCTTTTTCTAAACCCTGCCATATTTGTTCGATCCATAGAGAATTGATCTTTACTTTTCCTACTTTCTTGTATTCCTGGAATTTAGGTTAGCGACTCTATATTTGCAGGAGACCTGAATGTACTGCATTGTTTGTCCCACTCAAAGTCAAAACATAATATTTGTGTATTCAACTATAGAAGCACTCTACTGCTTCTTTTGTGAACTTAGGGCATGTTTGATTGCTTTCTATGTTTTGCCACAATTTTGCACCAAAAGTGTGGTACACCAGAACTTTTGTGGTGAGCAAATAGTTGACCACAAGTGTGGCAATATTTGGCAAATTTTCTTTGTCGATGAGATGTGGAGTATAGTGCTAAGTGTGGTGTGCCACAAGTTTGGCAAAGTACCAAAACACTAGCCTAACAAAGTTAAACATGCCAAACTCATGTGTGGCAACTTGTGGCAACTGTTAAGGATAGAATAGGAAATAGATTATTTGTTTCCTTATATTCCTCACATTCCATATCTGTACATGGCATATTCCTTTGTATATCCCCCTGTACTCTCTACATATATTACCATGTTATGAATATTGTGTTGAGGCCTAAAGGACAATATATATAGAGAGTACATGGGGATATACAAAGGAATATGCCATGTACAGATATGGAATGTGAGGAATATAAGGAAACAAATAATCTGTTTCCTATTCCATCCTTAACAGCAACAAACCATACACCCCCTTACTTTTAGGCCTCAATGTGTTATGAGTTTTTTTGGTTGGATTAGTCTGATTAACTTTCTATTGATATATGGACGGAGCTATTGTCTAGACATGTCAACTTCATTGATTTACTTGTGTTTACAATTAAAGTGCGACAACTTTGTCAGGTGGAAGGAGTTCGGGCTGTCCGGATAATGCAGGAGCTGCTGGAACTCTTTATGAAGCAGTACCTAAGAGTCTTACCGTTAGCAACAATAACTTGAGTACGCAAACTGACACTCTTCTTTTGGAGTTCCCAAATCAGCCATTATGGACAAATGTTTTTGTGAGGAATCATGCCAAAGTCGCTGTTCCCTTGCTCTGGAGTCGTGTTCAGGTATGAGGCTTTGCAATGATATCTTGATTAATGCTCTACCAATACGGTGTCTTTAGTACAGCACTTGCCTATTTATTTTCTTTTTCCGACATGAACTCATTTAGTGCTATAATCATATACATCCATGTGCTTCAATTCATCTTTAAATTAGCTATCCTGTATACTTTCTAAAAGGCAGAATGTGTATCTGATTTTGGTATTTGTAATCATATGATGTACGATCACAAATACACTACAGCTGGGTACGCTAGTTTACAATCGAAAGCACTAAGGTCTACTTGTGTCTTTCTCCTCTGAGTGAATATAATGTGAAACAGTACTTCAAAATTTGAAAATTCAATAATGTGACGGCTATATTGAAGTAGTGTTGGTGTACCATGGGAAATTTGCTTGCACTGTTGCAATTAAAATTCTTAACATTTCCACGACTTTATGCTATATTTCCTTTATGCACATAATGCAGTTGCAGTTCCCTGATAATAAGACAGTATCAGTGGATCTTCTTCTTTTGTCTTTAATTGACTCCATGCTTTCTTTGGAAAGTATTTGAAAATAGTCTGCAACCAATTATTTACAATTTTCAGGTCCAAGGGCAACTTAGCCTTCTATCTGGTGCCGTTCTAACTTTTGGGTTAACCCGTTATCCATACTCGGTGTTTGAACTGATGGCTGAGGAGCTTCTTATGAGTGACTCAACAATCAAGGTGATTTTTTTGCTGTTAGTTCTTGCTGCTTGCTGTCTTCTTGGTGCATCTGTTTTACAGGTTCAAATCCTATAAACTAATTTGCACTGTTTTTCAGGTGTTTGGTGCTCTGAGAATGTCTGTCAAGATGCTCCTTATGTGGAACTCCAGAATGTTAATTGATGGTGGTAGAGATTCAATAGTTGCAACATCTTTACTGGATGCTAGCAATTTGATAGTTCTGAAGGTGCATTGTTGGTCCACTTTTAATGACTGTTGTTCTCTTTTGCTGCTTTAATTTAATGCATAACAAATTTGCTCATATATTTTCAGGAATCATCTGTGATACATTCTAATGCTAATCTTGGAGTTCGCGGTCAAGGTCTGCTGAATTTATCTGGAGATGGAGACACAGTTGAGGCACAACGCCTTATTTTATCACTGTTCTACAGCATACAAGTATGATAGATATCCTTCTGCTAACATTTTTTGTTTTCTTTATCCACAACTTTGCTGAAATTTATTTGTTTCTAGCTGCTATAAGAAGAGGAGGAATACAAATGTGAATGGTTAGTTGTATTGCACAGCTTAAAGGGGCGTGGATTCTTTTGGGCTGTGCTTTATGGCTTTTGGCTTATGACTTTTGAATTCTTGTTGTTCGCGAGAGAGAGTACGAAAAGAGATAGTTATATGTGATTTTAGACGGTATAGTTGAAGTCGATACAATGCTTACTACAATCGACTTGTAGGCTTCGCTTTAGAAAGACACCGTTTGAAAGCTAGTTACTGTAGCAAAAGTCAAAAGCCACAAGTAGCAAGCCCAAAAGAATCTAACCATATGGTACAAGGCTCAAGGGACATAAAACTAAACTCTAGGACAATAGGAAATACCACAAATACCCTTAACACTAGCTACATGTTATTTTGCATGTTCATTTTTTAGCACATCACTGCTGGTTCTATTTGTACTCAAAAGACTATGTAATTGTTTTTTATGTTTCTACTTCTGTCAAAGTGTCAAATATCTGGTCATGACATTCAACTGCAGGTGGAAACTTGTCTTTGATGCAATTTACATTTTTGCAATATTATTTATCCTGCGTAGTGTTTTCCCCCTTTATTCAACCCAAGATGCTGGATTTAAATAGGGGGCATTCATATAGATGTCCTGATTAAGATGGCTCATATTTCTCCACTCATTCAAGTTGAATCAGAGAATCAATTCTACTTTCATGATGAGTGGTCTGCTGCCTTTGTATGTGTGCGTTTTTTTTCTATACTTGTAATTCTAATTTCTAACTACCCCAGTTGAATGTTGCGTAAGTAACTACATGAGGTACCCATGTTCTGTTTTGCCCTTTTGTAAACTATTGCAAGAAATAATTATCGTAATTATTCTTTTGTAGGTCGGACCTGGCTCCATTTTACGGGGTCCACTTGTAAATGGAAGTAGTGATGATGTGTAAATACTTCCACCTTCAACTATTGCATTGAGAAGTTCTTTTGCCATATTTCCAGTGTTGGAATTTTTTTGCTCGTTAATGAGCTGCTGTGCATCTATTAGGGCCCCAAAGTTGAACTGTGAAGACAAGAGCTGTCCTGTGGAAACAATTCATCCACCGGAAGATTGCAATCTGAATTCTTCATTGTCATTTACTCTTCAGGTACACTATTTTTTTTTAACTTTCCCTGTGGTGCTTCTCTGGTTACTTTGCTGGTAAGATGCAAATTATGACCACTTTTCCCTTTAGGTATGTCGTGTTGAAGATATTGATGTCTGGGGTCTTGTACAAGGAACTGTAATTCATTTCAATAGGGCAAGAAGTGTCACTGTGCACACATCTGGGACCATCAGCACCACAGGCTTGGGTAATGTGCTATCTTTCTGTTGTTTGCCAGAATGTGTTGTTGGCTTGTTGCCTGCAGTTCTAAGGATGGCTTGTGGATCCTTTTGAGTAGTTCAGCTTGTGTAGATCAGTCATATGCTTGAAAAATACTGTACAGATTTGCAGTGTTGCTTGACTGCTAAGTGTAAAGAGGGTTTATGCTTCTGAACTTGGGGTCCCTGTTAGTGGATACAGTGGGCACATATTTTATAATCTTAAAACTCAGTAATCTTCTAGATATCTCAATACTAACATCTAACGTTCACCTAGCTTGTCAAAATGTTAAAGTTATATTATTTATAGCAACATATGTTTCAAACTACTCTTTCACATTGAGATGATCTCATGTCCGGTGACATGCCTTCTGCAACTTATTCTAGAGCTTAAATTTCATTTCTTCTGATTTCAGGCTGCCGAAGTGGAATAGGACAAGGAAGAATGATAAGTAGTGGTCTAAGCGGTGGTGGTGGACATGGTGGTAAAGGGGGGGATGGTTTTTCTGATGGAAGCCGTGCTGAGGGTGGACCTACATATGGTAATGCTGATTTGCCTTGTGAGCTTGGCAGTGGCAGTGGTAATGACACCACAGGGTTTTCCACAGCTGGTGGTGGTATAATAGGTAACACATATGATCCATGTTTGACCCATATTTATTAGTCATAGTCTCATAGACGCATACTGGATCTTAAAAACATGTCTCTTATCGTTGCTGTAACTGCACTCCAGTGTTGGGCTCATGGGAGTATTCTCTGCCAAATCTCACGCTCTATGGTACAGTGGAATCAAATGGTGGCAGTTCCACTGGTGTCATAACTAATGCCACCATTGGACCTGGTGGTGGTTCTGGGGGCACGATTCTTCTATTTGTGCACACTTTATCCCTAGCGAAGAGCTCCATCCTTTCGAGTGTTGGTGGCTTTGGAACAGCTGGCAGTGGTGGGGGTGGAGGGGGAAGGATTCATTTCCATTGGTCTAACATTCCTACTGGAGATGAGTATGTTCCTGTTGCAGCTGTTAAAGGATCAATACTTGCAAGGTCTGATTTGATCTTTTCTCTAATATTACTAGTATTCTGGTTTTCTGGATGAATTTGCAAGGCGAAGTTACTTTAAATATCTATTATTGTTGGTGATTTAGGGCATAACATGTGGTGTTAATAATATTGTGACATTTCTCTATTTTCAGTTCTTGAAATTTAATCTTGCAGTTCGTGGAACGTTTCTTTCACTATTCATGTCTAGTCTAATTTAATAATGATGAAATTAAGGAATGTTGTGGCCAGGAAAAAGCTGAATTACTAATTTGTACTGTATGTTTTGATGTTTTGGACCTTTAATCAGTAGCAGTGCCAGCCCTATCATCAAGTTTGTAGATAGTGTCATTTTTTTGAAGTTTTTTTTTTTTAATTTTTACCTTATGAATGTTGAGACTTGGGACTCCCTGCATCTTTCAGAGTTGAACAATATGGAGTATGGTGTTATGAATATTGTGTGTATAGATATGAGACCCAAAGAGTCATATATATAGGAGAGTACAAGAGGACATGCCATATAGAGATAAGATATATATGGAATAGAATCCAAGACATATAAGGAAATAGATAAGAGTCCTTATCTATTTCCTAATCTTATCCTTAACACCCCCTCTCAAATGCAAGGCGTATGCAATAGCATTGCATTTGGAAAATAGTTGACACTAAAATAAGATAAACCAAGTCCGAGTCTTGATGAGGTCGTCGTTGCGTGCGACCGAATAAACTGTCAAATCAAGTCAAGAGAAATAGATAGAAGCATGACAGCAGATCGAAACCCAAGAGGCGGCGCAAGTGCATAGAGGGCCAGGCTGGCCTTTAAAGCTTCGGCGGCTAAAGAAGCGGCGGCATCATGACGACTTCTCCGATTTGCACGCGGCTCAGATAGTAGAGCGGCGGCTGCTGTCAAGCAAAATAAAAATTCTACACTTCTATGACTGACAATAAATTTGTGGACTCGCACGGCTGAGATGAACTAAAAAATTAGAGACTAAGGATTTTGGATGGACGCAATGAAAAACTCAAAGAAAAATAACGCGAAGACGGACTCAAAAAAAAAAACTGACTGTCAATCAACGGAAGATACTAGAAAAGGTACGAATCTCCACCCTCCCTCGGCATACTCGGACAAGGCCCACTCAAGCCTGCTGGCCTCCTTGAGATCGCTCCGGCCTTCCTCCTTATCCCCTGCGCTAAAACAAGAGAAACACTCCACCCGCTCCGTCATGCACGAAACGAGTTGCTGCGGCTGGAGAGCCTCGCCAAGCGCCCCCCGCATCCTCTCCCTCCTCGCCAACGAGATCCGCAGTGTCGACGCCAAGTTGGCCAAAGGGACTGCGCCGGTGTCGGCGCCGCAGACGGTCGCGGCGGCGGCCCCTACGGAGTCGCAGGAGGCGGCGGCGAAGGAAGAGGGCGACGGGCCGAGGTGGAGGTCGCGGTGGAGGTGGACCGAAGCGGCGGCGGCCGGGGTCGCGCGTGCGGTCGCGTGGACCGAAGCGGTGGCGGCCGGGCGGTGCGCGTGCGGGCAACGAACGAGCGGCTGCCGAATCCAGGCGGGGCGTGGTGAAGGTGAGCCGGATCCGGCGGCGGAGAGACCGAAGGCGCGGGGCCATCGCGGCCCGGGCGACTTCGGCGCGCGGGAGGCAGCGGCCGAAGGCGGGGAGGCGAGCGCGGAGGCGGCGGGAGGTCGGATCTGGCCGGACGGCGGTGAAGGCGCGGGGACGGGAGGCACAGGGGCGGTGGCGGATGGCCTCGGCACCCGTGCGGAGGTCCCACGCGGCCACGCTGGCGTAGGTAGAGGAGGTCGCGAGCACCAGCTGTTGTGGCGGCGGCAGAGGCGACCCGAGCGGCAGCTGCAGCACAGGCGGACGGATCTGAGCGGTTGCGATGGCGACGACACCAGCGGCCCGTGCGGCGGCGGCGACCCGTACAGGGCGGCGGCCTGAGGCCCAAGAAGCGACGACGCCAGTGGGGTGAGGAAGGTCGGCGGCGAAGGTGCGGCGAAGGAAGAGGCTCTGGCGTGTGCGCGCCTGCGCGTGGTGGTGGACGCGCGCCACCACATGCTCGGCCGGCTGGCCTCGATCGTGGCCAAGGAGCTGCTCAACGGGCAGCACGTGGTGGTCCGCACAAGACCAAGAGGCGGCGGCGGCGCAGCCCAATAAGGTGGCCGCCCCCGGGAGAGATCGATTCTCCCGGGGGCAGCGACAGCGGAAGATGAACGGAAGCTAGATATGAAACCTAGGCTCTGATACCATGTTATGAATATTGTCTGTATAGATATGAGACCCAAATGGTCATATATATAGGAGAGTACAAGAGGACATGCCATAAAGAGATAAAGCATATATGAAATAGAATCCAAGACATATAAGGAAATAGACAAGAGTCCTTATCTATTTCCTAATCTTATCCTTAACATATGGATGGCTCTTGTATTATACTCTTGTATTGAAATTTTTGAATTCTTACGGTACAGATTACGAAGAGATAGATATTCAGCTACGGATGTTGGGCTTTTAATATACATGAGACCCGTCTTGAGAAAATACTCCGTTTGAAAGATATTTTAGCAAAAGCCAAAAGCCGCCGGCTTCGGAGGAAAAGAACAGGCCCTAAATATCGTTGTATAGATATTTCAGAAGGAAGAATTTGCAGAGAAGATGCTATTAATTACAGAACTATGTTTAGTCCTACATCTAACATTCTGAAAAGAACTTTTTGGTGCTTGAGATGCGGTGCTAGTTGACACATTTCGAGCTTTCTCAACTTGGAAGCAGCTTAGCAGGATGATATCTGGTTTTTATTTGGTTGGCTGGTCGCCTCATATTATATACCCACTTTCGTATGGTTTTACAGCCCTTAACAGCAATGATGCCTTTGTGATGATAACATGTTGTTATTTCACAGCCCTTAACAGCAATGATGCCTTTGTGATGATAACATGATGTTACTTCATTATATGGAAGCTTTTCCTTTGTTGAATTCTCAACTTCTCATCATAATATGCAATATCTGCTCTCATCGGCGGGGAGGCAGCAGGCATGCTTCGGTAGAGCAGGCGGGCGTGCGCCTGCTCGTCGCCGCCACCGCATTCCTTTCGCCTTCGTGTTCACCGGAAGGAAGGAAGGAAGAAGGTTCCAGAAAGTTCCGAAGGTCAAGGGTCTAGTGCCTCGTAGTCCGTGGACTCCGCACAGAGGCGCTTCGATCCGGAAAATGGCGCCGGGAGCTCAAGAGCGTCTTCATGACCAAATCTGAAAGCAAGCATTCTTGTTGGTCTGAAGGCAATATAATATACTAAAAAACATCATTACTTAAAAGGGTGATTTGAGGATTTGCCACTGCAAAACATGTGCGTCCTTAAATGCACATCTTTATAGTGGCAAATCCTCAATTATTCCTACTTAAAATAGGGAAGTATTGGAATTTGATTCCACCAAATTCGAGACATCCATTATGATCAAATTTGAACGTGTTAAAATAAAATTTATGTATTGAAGTACTAGTTTATGGAATGCTAATGTGGAAATGAGTTGTATTTTATTTTATGCATGTTGTGATCAAAATCTGAAAATCATGGCTGAGTTGTGATTTGCATGATGCAGTTTAATTTGAATTATGTACATTTTCCTTTCTTCACCAGTACATTATTGGTATGCTGACTGTATATTCGTGTACAGTGGAGGAATCAGCAAAGAGCAAGGATTTTCTGGTGAGAATGGAACAGTTACAGGCAGAGCTTGTCCAAAGGGTCTTTATGGTACATTTTGCAAGGTAACTTATTTATATGTCATAAATGTGATCCACCCTGTGTTATTATTTATAACTTGTTGACCAGTAAAAGTTGGTCGGTTCAATTACACATGACAACCTACTCAAGTGTTCTGTATCATGATAGTGTTTAATATGTCAGTCCATCACTCCATCTAGCAAGAAAACTGAACAATCACATTTCTACTGTAATGTTGTTGCTAGTTGCTACTTAATGTGGTGGTATTTCTGTGGAAAATGCAGGAATGTCCTTTGGGAACATACAAGAATGTTACTGGATCTTCAAAATCTCTGTGCTTTCCATGCCCTCCAGATGAACTCCCCCACCGTGCTGTATACACAAGTGTCCGAGGTGATTCTTTCTATATATTTTCTCCGAGTGATATGTAGTGGAAGTGCAACCTAAGCACATTTGTTAACTTCTTTTCTACATATCTCAGCATCTAGGTATTAGAGTCTGTTGTATTTGGATTTATCTTTTTTCTTGGTAATGTGCAATTTCTTTGTTTTCTTTTTGATGTTACCCTAGATTACTTTGAATATGTTTCAGCTCCAAGTTGTTCTAAGGATAAGAGGATTCTGTTAGTTTGCTTGAATATTCTAAGCATAGCTTATGGTTCACAGGAGGTGCTGCTGAAACTCCATGCCCATACAAATGTGTGTCTGATCGATATCGCATGCCTCACTGTTATACTGCTCTGGAAGAGTTAATATACACTTTCGGGGGGCCTTGGCTATTTGGCCTACTTCTTTCAGGCCTTCTTGTTTTGTTAGCTCTTGTTTTAAGTGTTGCTCGGATGAAATTTGTTGGTACTGATGAGTTACCTGGGCCAGCACCAACTCAACAAGGCTCCCAAATCGATCACTCCTTTCCTTTCCTAGAATCACTAAATGAGGTACTTTATACATTGTGCTGTTCCAACTCATATTTAAGTACCATATGAACATCCTGAATTTTGATAGAAGTTTTTACTATTGTTGCAGGTCTTGGAAACAAATAGGGCTGAAGAATCACATGGTCATGTACACAGGATGTATTTCATGGGTCCGAACACCTTCAGTGAACCTTGGCATCTCCCACACACCCCACCAGAACAGATTACAGAGATTGTGTATGTATGCTTGTCCTCAAGTAGATCTAGCCACTGCTTAAACAGATTCACCTTTCTAGTTCTTTTGTTTAGTAGTCCTCCCATGCTTTGTTGATTTGCTGTTATGATTCAAATATACTCTTGTATGTTAGAAGCTCTATTAAAATTACACAATTGATGCTCTATTTGTGCTGTTTCTACATTGTCAGGTACGAGGATGCATTTAATCAATTTGTCGATGAGATAAATACCCTTGCAGCTTATCAGTGGTGGGAAGGATCAATTTACAGTATCCTCTGCATACTTGCATACCCCTTAGCTTGGTCGTGGCAACAGTGGCGTAGAAGAAAGAAATTACAAAGGCTTCGTGAATTTGTTCGCTCTGAGTATGATCATTCATGCTTACGGTCTTGCCGTTCACGTGCACTTTATGAAGGGCTCAAGGTCTGTAACTCTGTATTTCACCATTTCTAAACAGTAAGCACTAGATGCTTGTGGGATGATACTGTAAGCTTATCTTCAATCTGTTGCTTCACTAGTCTTAAGAACTGTACCATCATCATAGTTTTTCTCAGAAAATTGAATATTTTTAAGTTTCATTCTGAAACTTATTGTTCAGCTTGTAACTGATAAAATATTATCAGAGGGTAGGCATACTAAACTACCAGTAATAAAAGTTGTACTCTTCAAGATGTTATGTTGAGTAAATAGCAAGAGTTGTTGTCTTAAACATTGGTGTTGGTATTATCTATAAACCAGAAACATTGTGCATTACATTTAGTAATATCAACCGGGGTTAAATTCAAGTTTTAGATATACCATTTGTGAGTGAACCTTCTATAAATTTTTAGCGTCGTTCACTAGTTTGGACAATTGTAAACTGATTACTCATTTTTCTCCTTTCTAAAACTTTGAGTTTATCTTTGGGAGTAAAGGGAAAGGGTTATGTGTGGCAGTCTTGTCATGTTTGGAATTAATATATCACCTGTCTTCCCAATCTACAGTTGACTGCAACTCCAGATCTTATGCTGGGATATTTGGATTTCTTCCTTGGGGGAGATGAGAAAAGGCCTGATCTTCCACCTCGTCTTCGTCAAAGGTTTCCAATGTCCTTGATCTTTGGTGGTGATGGAAGTTACATGGCTCCATTTTCACATCATAGTGACAATGTGCTCACTAGTCTTATGAGCCAGGTATGATCTTAAGATATTTCAAACTAAAATACTGTATTGTTCATGTTATGAAGTTTCTCCTTAGAGCCTCATGTTATATCCATTACAGGCTGTTCCCTCATCGATATGGCACCGTCTTGTAGCTGGATTGAATGCCCAGTTGCGTTTGGTTCGACGTGGAAATCTCAAAGTAACATTTCTTCCAGTCCTCAACTGGCTTGAAACTCATGCAAATCCTGCTTTGGGCGTGAATGGTGTCCGTGTTGATCTTGCCTGGTTCCAAGCTACATCATTAGGGTATTGCCAACTTGGTCTTGTCGTTTATGCTGTTGAAGGAGAACCAGTGGCTGCTGAACTTGACGGTAGCCCTAGAATTAAAATGGAGCAACATTCACTGTGAGTCATTATTTGTATTGGTCCTGACTCCTGAGCATTTGTCATTTTGCTTGTTAATCATCATGTATTCCTAATGATTTATTGCATCATGCAGGGCGCAGAACATGCTTGTTAATACTCAACTAGACCACTCAAGGATTAAGGATGCTCTTATGCGCAAAAGGATTACTGGTGGAATTCTCGACAGGAATAACTTAAGGACACTCAAAGACATGAGAGATCTGTTTTACCCGTTTTCTCTTATATTGCACAACACTAAACCAGTTGGGCATCAGGTTTTTCTCTGCCCTCATTTGAACTTATAGAATGATTATGATTGAATTTATGACATTTTGCACTTATCATAGTTTTGTTGTTCTTAACTGCAGGATCTTGTTGGCTTAGTAATCTCAATGTTGCTTCTTGCAGATTTCAGCTTAGTGTTGCTTACTTTTCTCCTACTATATTCATACTCAATGGCCGATGTTCTCTTAGTTTTGTTTGTTCTTCCTCTTGGGATACTGTTGCCTTTTCCTGCTGGAATAAATGCTCTTTTTAGCCATGGACCACGGCGGTCAGCAGGCCTTGCTCGTGTATATGCATTGTGGAACATTACTTCACTGGTCAATGTTGTAAGTATGCTTTGCTCACCTGCGTTTCATTGTTACATGTTTATTTGTCTGCAATCATGGAGAACTCTGTAGTTACCATTGGCCACTACTATTAATGTCTGCAATGGTGCCTGTATATATCAACTTTTTTACTTTTATTTTCTTCATATCCTTCTTACCATACATTTTCAGGGTGTGGCTTTCGTATGTGGTCTTGTACATTATAAGTCGTCAACCAAAAGACATCCAAGCACGCAACCATGGAGCCTGGGAACGTAAGCATCATTCTCCCTGCCAGTCCGCAAGCATTTTTTTTTGAACTCTATGCAATTAGGCTATCACACATCTTTTTGCCTGCCTCGTTTTCATCCCCTTTCTTTTTTTGCGCGTGTCGAAACTCTATGCAGGGATGAAAGTGGTTGGTGGCTCTTCCCAACTGGACTCGTGTTGAAATGCATCCAAGCAAGGCTTGTTGATTGGCACGTCGCTAATTTAGAGATTCAAGACCGCGCAGTATACAGTAATGACCCAAACATATTTTGGCAGTCATGACATTCGGTGTAACTGGGGTGCTTTTGGGAGCTTTTTATAACTCGATTTTTTGGGAGTTGATAAAAGGAAAGTGGGGGACAGCACGGCCTCTCTTTATTGACCAGGCCAAAGAAGGAACTGCCGTGGTTATAGATGCATACTTCCGCGACCCTCGTCAACCATGTGCGGTCACATCCTGTGTTTTGTTGTATATATAAAGGTGTACTTGATCCATTCTTTGTAGGATTTAGACACCATTGAGTTATAAACAATAGCTAAGCTAACTAAAGAGACTGGGGGAGATGTGATTTTGTTGCTGCTGCTGCTGTTCTCTTGCTGCTATGTATGTCCTTGCCTCTTGATGTTGAGCTGGGCAAGGCTTCAAATGTGAAACTTTTCTTTGTATCTGACTGGACAACACAAGAACTAACACGCCTCATGGTTTTCATTAACACATAGGAGGGTTGATACTATCATGTTGTGACATGATGCTGTGAATTGTGATGCGCTTATGGATGTTTTAAGTTGCTTTGATTCGATACCTCGCGCAGTCGCGTTCCCCAGGCTGTGTATTTCCTGTGCTGTCTCGTGACGTTTTTTTTTCAGAGAAAGCCGATTGTAAGTGGATTTGCAGCACATACACTCCGCTATGCCAAAACCATACCCTCGCTTGGCATACGGATAAATTGAAATGTAGGAATTGAACTGTTTAGTTTTGAAATTCTTGCGGAGGAATCGAATCCACGACATTCCTTCCTAATGCATGTGTACGCTCGCACTGTTTTGATGTATATTTCGGATCTTAACCATATCGTAGGATCCTACTGTCCTATCAGATCATTCTATTTTTGAAAGTGTTTCTATACTTTTTTTAAAAAAATAATTTGCATAATTTTTAATATAGAATTTGAATAGTGATTAGTTACCTCTTCGTATAGTGTCATTTTTATTAGAATAGAAAGCATGAAAACACTACTCATTATTTCATGATTTTCGATTGTACAATCGATACTACAATTTCATCCTAGAAGTTGATCTTTCAAAAGAACAAGCAAATCATGAAGCTTTCAAATAGTTTCAGCTTCTGGCTTCTCGTAGCCACTTAGAACGCGTCGGTTTCTTATTTTTGATTTATTTTTCTCTTTTTTTATATTATTCCAAAAGATATTGCAATGTTTTTTGATTTTTTAATTAAAAAAACTAATCTTTCCTGCAGCAGAAAGGAAATGGCATGTTGTTGCCTCCTAACTCTTGCTCATGTAGCTTGCTAGGATCCGACTGCAACAGTCTGGTAAACGCCACGCGGCCAGGACGACGACTCGATTACATTACGTCGCGTCGCCACGGTGATTAGATACATCGCAACCGCCTCGGCGCCATCTCTCACCTCCCGATACATGCACCTCGCACCTCCCACGCTCGCGATCACCGCCTCCTCGCACGCCGAAAACCTAGCGCCGCCTCGCCCTCACCGCGCTTCCGCGAGACAGGAGCCCGCCATGCCGATCTCCTCCTCACTCGCCGCGCGCCTCGGCTCCGGTCCCGCTCACACGCCCTCGCCCGCGCGGTGGAGCCCTTACGCCCGCCCCTCTGAACCCCGCGGCGGCGGAGCCAAGGCCTGCCGCCTTCCCCTCCGCCTCGACCCCGTGACGGCGAGGCTCCTCGGCCCCGCGCGGAAGGCAGCAGCCTCCAGATCGAGTTGCCGTGCGGAGACCGCCGCGTCCGATGTTGCAGCCCCTACACCACGGCGGCGTGGAGACGAGAAGCCGAAGCCGAAGCCAAACCCCGCGGAGAGAGACGAGGAGCCGCCCGTCGAGGAGATCCGTGGCGGCGGCGGTTTCGCCTCCCTCTGCGCCCTAGCTGGACACAGGGAGGTGCGTGTTTCCCTTGCCCTCTGCAAACTCGCACTATCGTAACGCACCCGCGGTTCGAATTGGATACTGTGTTGTGGGAGATATCATACACGTTACATCACTATTACGAGGAATTGGCTTGAATAATTGTGAATTCCGCAGGCTATCAGCGGGATCTCTCTGCCGATGGGGTCTGACAAGCTCTACTCCGGCAGCGCCGACGGCTCCGTTCGCGTGTGGGACTGCAACACTGGCAAGGTAGCTGGGCTCTCCGCTCTCGGCACTCCCCTCGGACTCTTTATGCACGATTGAACTTGGGGTTGCATCTGCGTCAATTTCTCCGTTGCCTGTGGTGATTGATGTACTGCCTGTGTAATTAATGGAGGAGTTCTTCTGATTGTTCCTGGTGGTCGATGCATTAGCGGGTTCAAATCAGGCTGTTATTTGCACGTCTGCGGTTATCAGCATGTTCGACGTTCAAATCCTGTTGGTATTTGCACGTCTGCGGTTATCGACATGTTGGATTGATTTTCTCGGAGGCTCTTCGCCTGTGTGTGGTGATCAATGTGCCCAGGATCAGTTTGAGATGCCATCAGACTGGTTGGCTGACAAGCAAGAGGCTCTCAGGGATTACACTTTTTGTTGTCTCATTGACAGATGGTCATACGTTTTTGTAAGAAAACTTGTAGTGAGAAAAAGGACAAAGTAAACAAAAGGGAAAAAAGAGACGGATAGAGAGAGATGAGCATTTCTTGAAAGAGATGATTAAAAAGAGAGAGAGAGAGGAGGAGGAGGAGGAAATCAGAGAAAAGATTGTTGTCTAGCAGACAAAAAAACACAATTCTAATCTGTTATCATATTGCCTTTTTGTTCTTAATGTTTCTGCAATAGTGCGTTGGTGCCATCAAGATGGGAGGCAAGGTTGGCTGCATGATTACTCACGGACCGTGGGTATTTTTTGGAATCCCAAAGTCCGTGAAGGTAATATTCTGATTTCCTTGATTTTAATGGGAGTATATTTCCATTTGGTGTTATATATGGTGGTGTTAATATTTATTGTTGAACTGTTTCTTGATTGGTGCAATGACTTGTAGGCGTGGAACACACAGACAATGGTGAAACTAAGTCTTGAGGGGCCTTTTGGGCTGGTTTGCTCCATGACTATCAAGAATGAGATACTGTTTGCTGGCACGGGTGATGGTCGCATCATGGCTTGGAATTTTCCTGCCAAGGAGAACGACTTTGAACCCATGGCAATCCTCAGTGGCCATGAGCGTCCTGTGATTTCACTTTCTGTCTCAGCAACAAGGCTTTACTCTGGCTCACTTGACAAAACCATCAAAGTACGAAAATGCTCCAAGACTTCTGCTTATTTGTTAACTACTAAATATTATGTTTATATCTGATATATTCTTGCTCTGTATCAGGTATGGGACCTTAAAACTCTGAAGTGTGTCCAAACACTATCTGAGCATAAAGCTGCTGTAACATCTGTGCTTTGTTGGGATCAAAAGTTACTATCTTGTTCTCTGGACAAGACCGTAAAGGTCTGGGCTGCTTCAAAGTCTGGAAACCTTCAAGTGATATATACCCATGCTGAGGAGCATGTAAGTTCTGCACTCTTGCTTCCTCTGTACCAGTAATTCCACTATTGTTATTTCCTCAAAACTTCATTGCAACTTCAAACATGAATGCTTATATTAGCTACAAATTTGTGTATTTATCTTGTGTTGAATGCTGTTATGATAATATACATATTTTGTTTGGTTGAACACTATAAGGGCCTGTTTGGAACACAGGAATGGAAAACAGAGGAGCAGAGGAAAACCAGGAATGCAGTGGCAAAATATAGGAATAGAAAACACATGAAAAATATAGGAATAGGCGTTTGCAACGTAGGAATGTACCACACATGAATCACAAAATATAGGAATGTTATAAAAATATTAGCACTAAATTTCTGATGGGCCAAATAAATTTGGGTCCCACCAATCAGGCATCGTTCTTATCCCAAATCTCCGGTCGTTCTCTATCCTCTCCCCCGTTTGCTCTCATCCTCTCTCCACACGGGCTTGGGCAGCGATGGCAAGGAGGGCTCTGCAAGCTCGAGCGATGGCGAGCCAGCGAGGAGGGCTCTGTGGTCTGGGGCGGCAAGGATGGCAGGCCGGCGAGGAAGGCTCTATGAGCTCGAGCGGTGGCGGCAAGCTCGAGCAACAGCAACAATAGCACCCGGCGGTGGAGCCACACAGCAGCACAAGAACCAGAGGAAATTTTCCATCGGTTTGTAGCTCTTTTTTGTTTTCCTGTGAAAGTACGGGTGACAAAACCTTTCCAATGGAATGCTGAACTGAGATTCCTTTGATCCAAACAATGAAAGAGAACACAATTCCTTAGGAATGGGTTTCCTTTGTTTTTCCTATGGTTTTCCTCCTATCCAAACGGGGCTAAACAGTTTCTGTTAAATGTCTATGGCATCTGTATTTCTTTTGGTGTGGCAACTACTAACTAAATGATATTACGGCTAATAATTAGGGCGCAACCTTTGCTGTTTGCTAAATGTAGTGTTAGATTAAGGTAATTATTATATTCTGGTGGATGTGAGTACTGGCTAAACTTCCAGCAAAAAAGGAATAATAATGTGTAAAATCATTTATTGAGTTTGTTATGCTGATCATTGAACTTTCTATATATAGTACACTGTTTGCTACTTTGCTTGTCCTTTATTTTATTCATAAAATTTTGCTTGATATGTGCTACTGCATTGAGCAGCTTCTGTCTGTTCTCAAGTGACGGCACAATGCTTCCCTAGTCACAATTACTTCTCTAAAATCAAGTGGAAGATCTTTACTCAAGAGTTGTTTACTTGCCACAATTAGTCTTCTTATGTTACTGCTGTCAATTCATGAAGGCCTTCATTGTTGGAAGTTGGAATTCCATCTGCATTCAGTCAAGCAATATAGTTCATACACATGGTCTTTGAATAAGGTGTAGAATCGACATTCTGGAACCTCTCCATGTGCAGTTGTCCCTTGGCCCTGTTATCAACTGGTAACTGTATTGTATGGGTGGTGGTCGGTGTTGTTGGTCTGCTGGGAGTTTATTTTATCTGGTGAACAGTGAACTTCAGTAATAATGAACCTGATAGAAGAGTAGTAGAGTGAGGGAGTACCGTAGAATTGAGAAAACAACTGATGGAAGTGTATCATCAACAACGGAAGGGTTAACACAATCTGCACATTGCAAGAACTAAGGACATTGCCCCAGAATAATATGTTCTTCCAAATTCCGGATATCGTTCTGGATTTTTTGTCCAGTATTGTGCTGAACTGTCTACACCTGCATGTATGCCCATGTATCGTTCCATTGTACTATATTTTTTGGTGGTACTCTAGATTCACGACTTTGTACATTCACAAGTTCTGTTGAGCTCTTTCGCACGATTACTCAAAAAACCTGGTGTTGCTTGGTTATGTAAACCATACGAGTTCAATGAATGTGTCCAATTTTTTCCACCTAGTTAAATTTTCCTTGCACGAGAATGGTTTGTTTCTGAACTTCTCCTTCCAAGAGTTTTCTGTTGTCTTCCTGTTGCTAAACCTGCAGTTGCCTTCTGTTGCAGGGATTACGCACGCTATTCGGCATGCACCGTGTTGGAAAGACGCCAGTTCTGTTCTGTTCCCTCCACAACAGCAACTGCATCCGCATGTTCGACCTGCCATCGTAAGTGCAGGAAAAATCTGTCAATTACACTACGTGAACCAACAACCACTTGCTGACCGCTTCCTTACTGGAAAGAGTTCCACTTTCGGTTGGCCTTGGTCTTTCTTCAGGTTCGTCGAGATCGGCATGGTTTCGTCCAAGAAGGAAGTGACGACCATCGAGCTCGCGGCCGGCGGGCTGCTCTTCACCGGAGACGCCGCCGGCGAGCTGAAGGTGTGGAGGTGGGCGCCCCAGGACCAGGAACCCCGGATCCTGCATAAACATCAGCGCAGTGTCGTCGAAGCATGACTGTTCCTGTCATGCATGAGCTCCATCACTGTAGTTATTGTAAATTATGGTATCTCTAAAATGCTAATGTAAACAATTCGCCATTTCCGAGGCCTGACGAGCAGTCCTGATACATGTTGCCATGCTGCTTTTATTACTGCCGCTTGGGTTGCGTGCCATGCCATCAAATAGATGTGTAACCATGGCGTCCAAATAAGCGACTACACGTACGTAGGTATGTACGTCAAAACGGTTTGTCTAGATGGATCTACATTACCAAGCGTGTAGCTTTCGAAGAGCCCAACAATGCCGTGTAGCATCACTGCCTAACTCCCATTGACCCTTGTTAGGGTCTGTCTTTTCAGCTTTTAAAATTTATTTTTGATTTTTCTATGGTAGTTATCTTGTTAAACAGAATATATTTTTAAGATAAGATTTATAAATTAATTGTAATACATATAATCTTATTTATATCGGTTAAAATCATACGTGAGTTTTTATTACTCCGTATTTTGTCTTATAAACAACCTAAAAGTTATAAATTGCATTCATAAGCTGGACTAAAAAAGAACATGCCCGTAATCTGATTTCTGACGCAACGGAATAAACACGCCCATGGTAATTTTATTTATCGAGTGACGTGATCCTGTTGTCCAATTAAAAAGAAGGCAAATAGATGAGTTTGATGTTTACCTTCTTTCTTTTGTTTGTTTGGTCAAGATGTTGTCTCTAGTTTATTTCTGCAAAAAGAATATTGCGGATGTTAATTCGTGCAATCAAATGATAGGCTCTAGCCAGGGATTGCGTATATTTGATGGTAACTAATAATCTATGACCGCCTTTAATCAGGTCAGCTATGTTGCGGAGCTTTGCTTGAATGAATTTCTCTACAAATGTGCAGCCGACTTAATTACAAATGACCCATTACCTGACATATCCTGTTATTAGTGCCAGCGCCATCTAAAGAAACATGTCCAGATCTGTCCCAAAACTAAACACAAAAAAAGGAGAAGCAATTGCAGTTTAATAGAAACGAAACGAAACGGAACGTCTATTACATGCGACGATCTCTTTTTACGAATAAAGGAACATGCGATGTGATTTCCCCTTAAATGTTTCGATGGCATCATCTCTTACTTTAATATGCAGGAGGAGCTGCACATCTTTATTTTTAAGAAGTATATACATATATGGAGATTCGAACCCGAATACATGATTAGAAATTGACTGCTATACTTATTTTTGCGATGAAAAATAAACTGCTATATATACAACTCCACATTAATCCAAGAAAGGACATATTTATATGAGTTGCTAGCAATTAGTTGAAGATGTCTTGGCCAGGGGAGAGCAGCTTCTTGGGGTCGTACTTGTCCTTCATCTCCACGAACCGATCCCACTTGCCGCCGAAGTGCCGGACCCAATCGCCGCGGCTCGTGTAATGCGGCAGGTACTCCTTGTACTCGATCCCGGCTAGGTCACAGAACCGCAGTATCCTCCGGTTCTGAGCCTCCAGCCTCTTCAGGTCGTTCGCCACCGACGAGAAGAGCAGCGACACCACGTAGAACACGTCCTCCGCGGGCGTCACCGTCGACATGCCGTCGTCCCACCTGAACCGAGTCACGGAGCGAATCGAGACGAGTCAAGTACGGTCTGATACAACGAATCACTCAATGATACATGCATGCTCATATATATCTACCATATATTCTACCTAGAGAGAGAGAGTGAGAGAGAGAGTTAAATTGCAAGTATGCGTGCGTACTTGGATTTGTTCACTGGGTACACGATGAGAGGCCCGGCGATGTCCGTGCCCTGGAGGATGCCCCTGAAGACGCCGCGGTCGAAGTCGGCGATGCGCGACCGCGGCACGAACATGTTGAGCCAGGGGTGCGGGACTCGCCATAGCCCGACCTTGTCCAGCGCCATCTCCTGGCCGTGAACCCGGTCGAGGAACTCCACGTAGGACGCGTCGCGCACGAACGCGAAGCCCTTATCGATATTCAGCTCGTCGAGCACCGACTCGAGCTCCTGATCCACCGACACAGCCGTGGCATCGTCGTAGTTCAGGGTCGCCTCGATGGTGTACACGGCGGTGGCGTTCCTCTGCGCGGCGAGCGCGACGATCCTCGCGACGTCGGCGTCGGAGAAGAACCCCGCGCTCTTCAGCCCGGCGGCGAGGCTGTGGTTCACGTACACCGACCCCTCGACGAAGCTCATCGGCCCGAACGCGCCGTCCGGCCGTTGGGCGACGAGCCGCTCCTGGTCGGCCGTGAAGACAGCGAAGTCGGTGTAGACGAGCAGCACCCAGCGCGCCCTCCCCGGCGCCGTCTCGAGCGCGATCCGCGCGCGGGTGATGACGCCGAACTGGCCCAGCCCGCCCAGGATGGCGTCGAACAGGTCCGAGTTGAGCGCCTTGGAGCACGTCACCATCTCCCCATAGCCTGCACGCACGCGCGTTGCACCGAGTCAACTCAAAGGCACATCGTAAAGTAGTACTATTCGAGCAGAGTAATTAACTGCGGGAAATGTCAACGTCAGCGCATTATTGTTTGTTGCGAGCCAGGGCATAGTATCATCTCAGCTGTCATTATATTAAATGAGCAAAATGGTAGTAGAGAAGAGATAAAATAATAAAAGATAATATACTGTATTTTATGCAAGAGACACGTTAACCCATAAACTAACGTAAATAGTGAGATGATATCAGACAAGAAGTTACAGTGAAAATAGTATAAAATAGTTAGAGAAATAATTTACTGTTAGAGATGTTACCTCTATTACTGTCTTTATGTGAGATGAAAATCTTAAGAGGTAAGTTTAAGAGACAGATTATTATACATGTGTTGAGAACATCGAGCCCGCAGATGGACATTAACTTGTACGCACTAATTAATCTATAATTTTAATTAACTTGAACTGTAGTTATACTGAACTAGATTAATTGCAGTTGCGAGTTACACCTGGACAAGCGAGCGAGCGATTGCAGTGATGCAGTGTGGTATACGTAATCGGAAGCGTTGCTTGCTAGTGTGGTGCATGGATAGTGTGTGTGTGATGAACGTACGTACCAGTGATGACGTCAAGCTCGTACACGTTGGATATCTGGGGGCCGTGCCGGAACGCCTGGCCGCTGACTCCAGCGTTGGAGAGAGTGCCGCCGACGGTGAGGTGGAGGTAGTCCGTCCACGAGCGCGGCGCCACGCCGTGCTCCAGCGTGGCTCTCAGCACGTCGATCCACAGCTGCTCGCCGCCGGCATCCACGTACCGGCCGTCCGCAGACACGTTGATTCGCGCGGCTGACGACGACAGGGACGGCATGTGGACGACCACGCCGCCGGGGGCGAAGGCCTGCCCCATGACGGAGTGGCCGCGGCCGCGGAACGAGACGGTGAACGGCCACCCGGGGAAGGAGTACGCGGCGCGCAGGAGCGCGGCCACATCCCCCGGAGACGACGGGAAGAGCACCGCCACCGGGAGCGCCGTCGTGATGTTGCCGTAGTCCGTCGAGGCCGGCACGGTGGCGTTGGGGTCGGTCCGGAGCTTGCCGTCCGCGGCGAGCGCGGCAAGTTCTTCGGGGAGGCGGGGGCGCCGGCCGTGGATGACCACTACCATACGCGCCGTGTGCATGAGACGAGGTGATCATCAGCGCAACGAACGACACGTAAACCACCGCCATTCGCAACGCGAAGAGATGTGATGTGTTGGTAACTAGCTTGTGGTGTTTTTACTTCGCACTTGCACCCATATATATAGAGGAGATAGCTCGAGCTGTCGAGTAACTGTACACCGAATATGCAATAGAGAAAAGGTGAATGGTGCCTTCAAATCTTCCCAAGTATTCACATAATCTTTTTTCTCCAATAGCTACCGAGCTATGAAGTTAGAGAGTGAAGCCTTACTGGAAGCCGAGAAAACAGACCGACAACAGAGAGAAAACAGATGCGGCAGAAAACAGATAGAGCAATCAGGACTTAATGCGCGGTCATAAGTCTCTGTCGTGGTCGAAACAACCGAGCTGAAATCTGTTTATGTACAGAGTGGTAAAACACCAACTTGTGGGCGATCAAACTACTCGGTCGATCATTGTCAGTTCTCTGGTCGTAACCACGTGATCGAACAATTAACGTGGTCGAAGCCCGATCATCGCGACGCCCGATACTCGTAAATCCGATCGACGTACCAGACAAGGCTTTGCACTGATTTCGACTACACAAGACCAGAAATACCAGAAGACAAGAAGTCGACAGAATTAGCCATGGTCGAAGAACGTGGTCGTAGCACCTATGACAAAACAGAGGTCGGTCGGGAGGCGCACACCCACACGACCAAGAACTAAGAGAACTTTCGACTTAGAAAACAAAAGGCCAAGAAATTTTGCACAAGAAAGATGAAGATCTCAAGAAGTTGCACTGACGATTAATTGAAAGATTTGCAACACAAACGAGATCTCTGCTAGAAATCGCGGAGAAAGCTTACGACCATGTCTGAGAGGAAGATGAATTACTATTAGACCTTGCTCTCGGGAATAGACTAGCCAAGGTGGCTTTGAGGATGATTCCCAGTACAGAGCAAGTCAAATTTGGAGCAAACCAAGCAAGTACAATCTCTCAGACAAAAGAGAGGAGAAGATAAGGTAGAAGAAAACGCAATCAAATCATCAAAACATAAGAACTCAAATGGAAGCTCAAAGATTGATGTATTGCATTCATGCATGTTTCTATAGCCACTCCATCCAGGAGGACTAGGAGCACAAGCGTTTCGACCACAGAACAACTCACGCAAGAAACAGAAAGTAAAACCCCAGCGCTTCTCAGAAAAACTTCTCAAACACTAGTGCTCTACCCTCCTATTTATAGTCTTTAGTAGTGGGGGGTAACCCGTTAACCCTAAATAATACCGGGTTTTACACACACGACAACCCGCTAACACAAACAGATCATAGTGCTTTAACAGAAACCGCTTCCTTTTGCAGGACTGAGTCAATTCATCGAATTGTCCATCAAGCACCTTACTAGCTTCGATCATCTTCGACATCTCCCTGACTGTTCTGGACCTCAACACCTCCTGTGCCTAGTCCTGGTTTATTTACGCCTCACCATGACATAGCTCAGAAGTCTGTTGCAGTGCTCCACCGCAACCGCTGCCCAATCAAAGCTCTGACGACTGCTATAGTGCCACCACAACTGCTGTCCAACCGGAGCTCTGACGACTGCTGCATCTGTAACAAGTCAGCTCACCGACCGCTATATCGTCTGTGTCACTCACTCTTCCCTGTGCCGACTCCTGCGACTACTCACGGCACCGACTTGACCGCTCGAGAGACTGGCCGCACAACCTCAACCACTGGCTTCCACTTCAGCTGTTCCTTGACCGCTTCTCCGATCTTGGCTTCGACAGCGGCACTCGAGCTTCGACCACGCAATCACTGCATTGGTCGTCTTCGACTTCAACAAACTGGTCGTCCACAACCACACTGGTCATAACCGACCACTCACACAAGCCTTGATACGATCACACACATCGTAACCGACTACAGACAATGTGGTTGTAACAACCACGGACAACGTGGTCGAAACCGACCACCGACCACGCGGTCGAAGCTGCGACCACCGACCACGCGATCGAAGATACGACCACCGATCGCCGCTGTCGAAGCTACAACCACCGACCGCAGCGATTAAAGCTATCGACCACCGACCGCAGCAATCGAAGCTACAACCATTGACCACACGGTCGAAAATCCGCTTTTGACTACCTACCACAGACAACGTGGTCGAAAACCCGTTTTTGACTACCGAGCGCAGACAACATGGTCAAGACCCATCTCCGACAACGTGGTCGAAAACCCACTTTCGACTACCGACCGCGGACAACGTGGTCGAAGACCCATCTGCCGACAACGTGGTCGAAAACCCGCTTTTGACTACCGACCGCGGGAAACGTGGTCGAAGACCCATCTGCCGACAACGTGGTCGAAAACCCGCTTTCGACTTCCGACCACGGCCAGTCGAAGCGTCCGACTTCCAACCACGGCCAATCGAAGCGTTCAACTACCGACCACAGCCAGTCGAGGCTTCCGACTTCCGACCACAGCTAGTCGAGGCGTCCAACTTCCGACCACGGCCAACGTGGTCGTAAATCTGTCTTTCGACCACGTGCAAGGACTTAAGACTTTACGGAGACAGCTCAAACCTCAAAAAGCAAACTCAATTTTTCTAAACCAAGGATCAATTACTCATCACAAACATGGAGTCACCTTCACATGGTCTCTCAGCAACACATACGTTTGTTTCTATCCATGAGGATGTAGTTACAATTAAAGCGTAGCACGAAACTTGACATAGGCAGTGCAGTGTCGTTTTCTATTATTTGATCGCGATGTTTTTTCCTTAGATATCATCCAGATTTTCAGATTTGTGATTGTTGAATTAAAAATCTAACGGCCACGAATTTTTCCCCTCTAAAAAAGGACCATTGAATCTCTAATCTAATGGTCCCAAATTTAGATGGTTGTTAGAAAAAAACATCCGGTGTTGACCAGAGAAAATTAAATAAATACGTGTTTGTTTCTGTGGTTACGTATAATTATACCTACGCATGTGTAGATATACATAGCTGTCTGTATAATGTGGTGATAAGCCATCAACTGATCATTTTGGGTCTTTTTGTGGTCTAGTTACTGCCGGGTGGCTGTCTGAACATTTGCCGACCAGGGACAGGAAGGTCTTGTATTTGGGTGCTGCATTGCATATATGATATGGAGTAAGTTAATCCTTTGACCAAGCAGGGAATAGAAATAGTAGATTACAATAATATTTAGCACTGGAATTTCTTAGCTTTCATGTCACTTTTTATCTCATCTTGACATTCATAAACAGCGTTGGAGAAAATGACAACAAATTGGCAACAATTCCAGTTGATTGTGACACACTGATCAATAATTGCCTCATTTACCCGAGACAAATGGGCTAATCTGTGCAGTGAGGTGGCTGCATGTCAAGTTTTCAGAGGCAAAGCGAAGTGCACCTAACAGTATTATGTTTAACGGGTTGGCTATATTCTCGGGCAACTGAGATTTTAATCTCAATCACCTTTCCTCACCTTTAGATCTCCTCGTGATTTGTATGGATCATCCTCTCCAACGACGGTATCGGAATCCTCTCCGGCGACGGCCGGCCAATTAGGATGCGTCGGTGTCTTTCGGGCTTAGAGGGAGGCCGGAGTTGTGGTGGTGCTGCCAGACACAGGCGGAGATCAGGACGGTGGAGGCCAGCTAGGCCGATAAGACCGAAGTGGTTAGAAAATGATGACAAATCCGACATCAGTAGCCGTCGGAGAGGAGGAAGAAGGCGGCGAGGGGGCACCTCGCCATAGAGAAGAAAGAAGGCGGTGGTGGGGAGAGGCGAGGCGGAGGAGTAGACAGGGAGCGTGGGGAAGGAGCTCTCTGGTGCTGGTGACTGGTGAGGCCTGTGGGAGGCGGTGGCTCGGGGTGGAAGGAGGAATGAGTTAGGGTTTGTAGGGGTAGCTTACGTATGAGATGCGAAGGGAGATACGAATGATTGGATCTTGATTCAAAGGCTAAAAAAAGGTGACTGAGATTTTCTAAAATTTCAGACAACTAAGAAATAGGCAACCCTGTGTTTAATGTATTTGAAAGGATGTTTCCTTAGCTGTGCAAGCTATCGAGGTGTCTGCGTCTGCACGACAAAATTTATCCTGTCCATTGTAATAACAGTAAACAATATTGAATACTTGGGCGTAGAATTGACGTCCAGTTTGACGCTTCTGTTGTTTTCTCCCAGTAAAAGATAAACCTAGGCGCTGTAAGACGAAGGAAATACATCAGCAGGCACGGTGTTAATCAACCAACGTACAAACTAATTTCTGTTTCTTCACAGGCATTTTATACTCCAGACTTTGACAAACGTTTAGTGACTTCACTACAAACTCTACTACTTAACTAAGAATACACGGTTTCATTTAGTTACAAGAGAGCACAGAAACACTGCTCGGACTCCAGAGCTTCTAGACAAACAGAAGGGATCAACGCCTGAATTAGACCTTTGGACACGGTTAATTTGGCACCTTGTAATGGAGAGAGAGAGAGAGAGATGTATTTCTCTATCGATTCAGAACACAGACATGCGGCAGAGCTAGCTTTTATATATATATATATATATATATATATGGGCTGTTCTTTTTGGTGCGACTTATGACTTTTGGGCTGTTTATGCGAGAGATTACAGAGTAATAAAATCCATGTGCAGTTTTGCTTATATAAATGAAGTCGATAAAGTATGTACTACAATTAACTAGTAGACTCTATCTTGAAAAAATATTCTATTTAGAAGCTGATTCTTGTAGAAAAGCGAAAAGCGACTTTTAGAAGTGAAAAGAACATGGCCTATATATATATATATATATATATATATATATATATATATATATATATATATGGGCGTTGGATATCTAATTCAACGATTTCAAATCTAGATGATTGTTAGGAAAAACATCTAGATGATATGTAGATACATCTATATATATATATATATATATATATATATATATATATATATATATATATATATATATATATATATATATATATATATATATATTATCGGTTTTGCTATTGCAAAGTCGACTGAATTTTTTTTATCTCTCAGTCACTTGAAGTTGCACTCTCAATCAACTAAAATTACAGCCCCCTAAAAAACAAACAGCTGCGAGTTCATGTGATTCAGAGTGCAACTAAAGCTACACTTAGTTGTACTCTCAATCAATTGAAGTTGCAACCCCTCTTCAAAAACATAAACTACAATTTTAATCACCTTTGCAATAGCCACTCCCATATATTATCTACTACTACTAGGCCTTCAGTTATGCATTTGGTAGCAGTCTGACGGATCGTATCATTGACCGTTCTAAAGCATACCGGTGCACATACGTGTAGGGAGCGACCTCGGAAACATACCTCTCCTCACACGCACCAAAGCAAAGCATCAGTAGCGTGTCAGGCTTCTAAAGTCTAAACGATATTGCTAGCTCCATGATATGTACATGCATCTCTGCCAGACTGCATGCCATCCTAGCCACTGTAGCACACACACGTAATTAGTTGTCTTCTACCTAACGTACGTGTCCTGCAAGCCGATCAACATGTGCCCCCCAAAAATCCATGGACTTTTAGCCACTCGCGAATACAATCCTGGAATACTCGCGAATACTTTTACTTCACGCTTATCTCTCCATACATGCATCGTCTCATAATAACGATAATAAAATGTGCATATATACGCACACACAATCCTAGCTAGCTGGTTTTGAGGTGAAGAATCAACTGTATATATATGTGTTTTTGTATGGCTTAGTTTGCGTACGTTTCGCAGGAGGGAGTCGATCGAAAGCAATTGCGTAACGAAATGTGAAAGGGAACGTGACGCACGTCTACTGGTGCACATTAATTTAGGCACATGTTTTGAAAGAAATTGGTGTTTCCATTCTACCTAGTAAGGTACACTGTCCGAGATGATCTCCGAAGAGATCTTGCTGGATCTTCGCCGAGATCTTTCAAGATCATATGGATCGAAGACCGGGCATGCAAGACTTGGACAAGTCCTAGATGACCGTCTGTTGCTTGGTTACGCGGACGTGCGTACGTCCCTAATTTGGTCTTGTATGGACTTCATTTGGTTTAGTTTGAACCAAATTTTAGTAGCGCTGATGGAATTTTGCATGCATTTTTTGTTATATGTATATAAATAACAGGAGCATCATGGTATCCAGCTCCATGATTGAGATTTTCCATCCATGATTGAGACTTTTCATTCATAATTATGATTTTCCATCTTGATATTATATATCATTGCACTTGTACGCATCTAAAAGCAATCTAAAGACAGGGAGGCTTGGTGCCTGGACGGCCTGGTGTCCTATTTCAACATCCTAATTTCGATAAGTTTTCGTTTTGACTGTTGTTTTAGGTTTTTTGGGGTACAACGTAGATGTGCATACAATCCACATGCACACCTTATACACACACGTCTGCGCATTCCTAACACACACTAGAAAATTAAACGGAGGCTCATAAGCTCTCTGGAACACGTTGTTCCACTTAACGTGTATGCGTGTATACCCAAAAATTATTTAGGTGAACACACGTGCCAAGCGGACTCGAACTGACGCTCAATTCTTAACTGTTGTTTTAGTTTTACTTGCCCAAATTTTGGTCGATTTATAGGTGACAAGCAGGACGAATTCCATAACCGAATTTTGGCATTTATTGGTAGGGTGTATTTTGGCATGGACCAGACAAAACCCACATGCATGTGACTTCTAGATTAAACTGGTATTAAACCCACATGCATGTGACTTGTAGATTTTACTTCAATATTAAACGCACGCCACAAGTTTGTCAAAGGTTCAAACACTGCCTAACAAAATTAAACATACCTAGCTCATGTGTGGCAACAAATCAACCAAATACTCTTAAGGTGTTGCCCGTGGGTGGCTAGTTAAACTGGTATGTCATCTATGTTTTATGGCTAATGGCTACGGTTTTTCTTTTTCACGAATCTAACGTCTACGATTTAAGTCCCACTAACTACATATATATTACGCGAGTTCTTTTGTAGATTTTTAATAAGATGTTTGTTTCACTTGGTTTTATTTATTATAATTATTTTGACGACATTTGTACTTGAGCTCATGGACAATATACGTAGCCATCAATGTCGTCATTTTCGAGATTCGGTGAGGTATCGAGCGAACTCTTGACTGACGCCAAAGATCTGCCTAGATTTGCATCTCCCATGATCTCCTAGTACTGAGAGATAAGCTAGCTAATCAGGGTTTACCAATTCGACAGCTGGGACTGTGTGACCTCCTGGAACTTTCTTTCTGACATGTTTGATAGGGATCGGATCCTTAATTAGCTTTGCTACAGCCAATAAGATTTAGAAAAGCGTCATTTACCTTGCACTCTCGAGCCACCTGAGCTAGATATATGATATTAGGTTTTTTAAACAATCATCTTTATTCAAAATTACAAAATATACCTGCGAATTGACTTTTTGCACTTTTGATCTCATGCCATCCAACCGTTGAACAACTAGACTTGGACTAGTCATCCAACGATTGGACGACACGTTACCAAATCGCCTAACGGTTGGACGACTTGTCGCCCGATCGTCGAGCGAGTTTAGCACGTATCGTCCAACGGTTGGACGATAATCCTCTAGTCGTCCAACTGTTGGATGATTTGGTTAAACAATATGTAATTTGTTAATCCGATGAAAATAATTGTGGGGGAGGGGGTAAATGACAATTGTTATAGTTAGGTAACATTTAGCAAATCTTGTTTGTAAATTATTTTTTAAAAAAAAACAAAAAAGCAGACATTGTCAGTTGATCCGTTTGTGATTTTCGTAGAGTGTGAATTGTACAAAATCTGTTAGACTCACAATAATATTTTGCAATCGTCGTATGTTGTTGTAGTGCGATAAATTTTATGAAAAATTTTGTGAGGACGATTAAGATAGCAACGTTTCATAAGTAGAAAGGTAAGTGCTATTGCGATACACTAGATAATTCGTGAGTTTTTTAAATAATCAATTTTTTCTTTGAAAATACAAAATTATACCGACGATTTTATTTTTTGCTATAGTAACCTCCTTTTAACTGAGCGTAAATACATATTTGGACTGATGATCTTTTTGTGGGCCTCACCCTCTAAGCACAAGGATGGACCATATGCTAGACAGTACCGTTGATGAAACATGTGCAGATATTTCGTGTGTATTTGCATAACTCATTTTTTCATGTTGTTGGATGCGTTGGTATGCGAAGAATTGAATGCAAAAAGATGACGAGATTTAATGTTGCGAATTAAAATAGTCTTTATAATAAAGTTGGGAATAACACGGTGCACAGGGTTTGGTTACGTGCATAAGAAACAGTATCATGCACGATGCAACAAATTGAAGTACTCCTACGATACATATGTGCCTTTTGGAATGGAAATAAATTTGACCTTTGAGGAACTAGTCGGAATGGTCTGATCTACTACGTGGACCAGGGCTATTTTTCCTTACTTGCAAGCTCGGCATTGAACTCCTCAGTGCCCTCTTTGGGCTTGGCCGCCGTTTCCCTCTTTTTCTCGTGCTTCCTCTCGCGAGCCTCACGCTCCCTGCGTGTGCACGCCTCGAGATGAGATTTCATCTCTCGACGTATACGCTCGGTTTGCTTGTCATTATGGTGCTCCCCTCCTAGATCTCGTAGGCTCTTTTAACATCCCACTCCTGGTAGTCGAGAGTCTACTGGTCATGTGGGTGGATCTATAGGTCAATCCACTTGCAGTAGCCACATAGCGGTTCCGGGGACTACAGGTAGATGAGAGAAGTTGTTAGTGCGTACTTTGAAAGAAAAATATTGGGAAACACACTATAACTAGTCCTTACCCGTTGTCGATAGCTGCTCATGTTCCAACGGTGGTTGGGATAGTCACAGGAGTAGTTCACGCAACCCCAGTAACGCATGTTTAGGCTGAGTCACTACATAGACTTGAGGAGCTTGCATGGGTCCCTACACCAACAGAGGGGCGACATCTCCCCCTCGGGTGGGTGTTGTGGCGAATGCTCGATTGGAACGTTCATGATGGGGTTGCTGGTATGGGGGCGTCATTGTGGGGAGGTGACCTTCTGGCATACTACGCTTGTTTGTCCCGGGCCGCAAGAGCCCTTACTTGTTCGTCGCGGGCCGCAACAGCCTTGCTAGTTCGCAGGTCTTCTCCCATTGCTTCATCATCTTGTCATATTGCTTCTTCTACCTCTTGTCCATTCCGACGTGGTGAAGTGAGGTCTAGTGTAGTATTCGGTTTGGTTGTGTAGTGTTCTCTCCCAGATCTCTTCCACCTCCTTTTATAAGTGAAAGGGTTGGCATGGTGTAGTTAATTTCATGTGAGTAGCCTATGAGGTAGAGTGTTGCCTTGTCTTTCTGAAAACTTGCTGGCAAGGCATAGTGTTGTCACGTCTTACATTGCAGGGAGCTATCACGCCCTACTTTGCACAATCCTGTCTTTTCAGTCTAAAAAGCTGAGGAGGCATAGTGTTGTCATGTCGATCTAAAAAGCTGGCGAGGCAAAGTGTTATCATGTCTTACTTTGCGGAGTGTTGTCACTTCATGCTTTGCACGCCGAACGATTCGTGGACCAGCGTAGCATCATATCACTGTACAAAGCTGCCCCTTTGGTCTTGTTAGTGTGTAAAGCCGCCCCGTTTGGTTTTGTCACTACGTAAAGCAGCCCCGTTTGGTCTTGTCACTACGTAAAGCTAGCCCTCTAGTCTAGTCACTTCGCAAAACTATCTCGTTTGGTCTACTCACTACACAAAGCTGCTCTATGAGCTATAAAATGCAAGCCCCACGCTTCGAAAGTGGGAGCACTCACCCCTTCCAACTGTAGAAAGAAGAACATTCTCTGTCCTACACTAACATATAATGATAGACGCTGAGGGTCCAGTCCAACTGGGGTCGCCAACACAAGACCTTTCCCTAGAAAGGAGCGAGGACTTCGGCCCTCCCACCGCTTGATGCCAAACAAGCATGCTCAACTGGTATGGCCAAAATGCAGATATAGGGAGGATGCGGTCGTGCAGGTCGTGGACGACCATTTCGATGGCAGACAATGTTTCTTCTGATGCCCACACTCTAGGGTACAAGTAGCTAGTAGTTTTGTCGGTGTTTTAATATTGATCTTACATATGATTTGTTTACATTTGGGGAAAACTCTTATCACTAAGATCTGGTAATACAGAAAGAAGACACGGAAATTTTTATATAGGTTCAGGCCTTTCCCTGAGAGAATAATAACCCTACGTCTTGTGTTGCTATTGCTCAGAGAGGAAAATTACAAAGTGTTTAATCAGAAATATCTTGCACTATCCCTTGCTTGGATCTCTCTCCCCCTCCGACGTAATCCTTTATATAGTTGACCAAATGACGGCAATTGTCTTGCGCCAAAAGACGTCTCAACGGTTCAAATAATAACCATCCATTGGAAGTTATTGTCAGAGAGATATGAGGGTGGTTCGCCATACAATGGTTGTTGTCAGAGAGAGATCGTGTACGGTTATTAAAGATAAGTGCACATTCTAACCGTTTTGTTAGGCAACTCTACGAGGCACTAGATAGGCTATTTGTAGGAAAGTCTACGACCAGGTTGTAGGACATCTTATGAGTACATGGTCGTAAAAGACTTACAACCAAGGAGTAGTCGTAGTAAGACTTACGACTATATGGTCGTAGACAGACTTATGACCATCGAGTAGTCGCAGCAGGACCTATAACTATGTGGTCGTAGACAGACTTACGACCATCGAGTAGTCAAAGTAGGACTTATGACTATGTGGTCGTAGACAGACTTACGACCATCAAGTAGTCATAGTAAGACTTACGACTATGTGGTCGTAGAGAGACTTACGACCAAGGAGTGGTCGTAGCAAGACCTATGACTATGTGGTCATAGAGAGACTTACGACCAAGAAATAGTTGCAGTAAGACTTACAACTATCCTATGAAATCTCCTCTTTATCGATAAAGGGTATATTCGAATAATATAGTGACGTAATAATTAGAGGATTATTATATTCTCGTCAAGTTTATTTTCTATTACTGCTAATAGAGCTTTCATGTAAACCATCCTTTCCAGCAAATGGCGAATTACGACTTTGTCCGTTGGATCGATCCTCCCCATGAATGCCATGTTTTGACGTACGTGGATACATTGTGCAACCGAATCTTAGACTTGGAGGCACAGATTGATAATGTCAATGAGGAGAACGATGACATCCGCTAGCAGATACACCGCGAGAGGGGCAATGAGGCGGTCGTCAACATAGAAAGTTTCTATGATCCCACATGCTCCTGCGCGAACCCTAGTTGCATATATGCGTGCCACTACAACGACGGTCAGCCACGTCTGAGGTGCCACCCTCTACAACACTCTATGTGGGTAGCGCGAGGCACCTTTTACTAGTAGCCACGCTCAGAGAAACTTGTACCACGATACTCTTTCCTGTTGTATGTGGTTATGGTCAATCTCCTAAAGCATGTAATATGATGTTGTTTTTACTATGATGTTATTTTTATTGGCAAAAAATGTTGAGAAGCACATTGCAATGAGAAGATTACTATTTGCACAAGGTGGCGTGGATATGCATTATACATACGTATATCGTACAAAGGAATGTAGGTAACAATGCGACACAATTGAAGTTACAACCTGTTAACATTTGTATTATTAGTACCAATACACACAGAATAACAAGGTGCACAACACTTCATGGATTTACAGTACAAATGAAGTTAAAGTTTGCAAATAAAGTTACAACATGATAGCATTTGTAATTGAAATACCAGTACACACACCACAACAAGGCACACAACACTTCACGCTGGTGTTCCTACTCATTGGCAGGTGCCTTGCAATGTATCACAGTGTGGCCTTCCTAGTCACAACATCCACAACGTCTACTCGTCGATCCAGCTTCTTCTTCGTCCATATCGTTTCTAATGCGACGACTCTACCAATAGCCCTTTCCACCCTTCAAGGAGTACCATACGGACTTACGAGAAAATGCTCAGGTCAACACCGTATGGATCTTCACGAATGATACCAACACTGTAATGCACTTTTAATGTTGTGGGTTCTGACATGACTGATTTCTCGCTGCAAATATTACCATTTGACAACATGTTTAAATACATGCTAAATAAATACGTAGCTACACGTTGCCTACATTCGAATGAGAACAAGAACGGATGAGGCTATTACCTTCACACGAAGATCTTTTCTTCTTATCAGCGAGCTTTCTTTGTCTTTCTCTCTAACCTCCGAGCTCTTCTCCTCCTCCCGAGCTCCTTTCCTCTCCTTCAGTTCCTCTCCCGAGCTCCTCTCCTCTCCTTCACTCCCTCTCCCGAGCTCCTCTACTTCTTCCCATCTCGGCCTCTCCCTCTCTCGAGCTTCTCTGCTTCTCTTGCTCTTTTTTCACCCCTCTTAAGCTCCTCTCGTTCTTCTTATGAGAGAAATGAGGAGAGCCCGTGAAAGTGTCGGGTCAAATAGAAAAGGACAGAGTAGTCGCCCAACGGTTGGGCGACTTGCCCACGTCGCCCAACCGTTGGACGAATAGAGGAGTAATCGCCCACCATTGGGCGATGTGGTTAAGTTGCCCAACCGTTGGTGACTTGGCCACGTGTCGTCCAACCGTTGGGGGCGATATGAGCTCAAAAGTACAAAAAATTAAATCGTAAGTATATTTTTGTAGTTCCAAATAAATTTTTTATTATTTTAAAAAAATCTATTATATTATGATGTTCATATAGTATGTGGTTATCACAGGGTTAGAAATCGCGGCGGTATTTGTCACTCGTCTTACCATTGATTTCGAGCTATCAAGATATGTAGAAGACGTGGTAAACATTGTTGATTTTTCAGGCATTCGAGGACTGGCGGTGACCAGCTGGTTATTGTTTCAATAGTCAAAACTAGGGATAATCGTCAAATATTTTGAACCTAAGGTCCGAAATACGGTATTTTTTCCCGATTTCAGCAGAAATTGATTTCTTTTCTATAAAATACTTGTGTTTCAAATAGGGTCTAAATTTGCAGTTTATAATGTACAGTTCTTACTATCGATCCCCCCACACACACACACAAAGATCGTACTATCTTTTTATATCAATATATTAGTAAAAATTATTTAAAAAATAACAAATCTATTTTTTCATATGTCAGTGGTCAAAATCTAAGAATTTTGACTATATTATATATTGTACACTTTTTTGTCCGGCAGAATAATTGCTTTTAAAAAAACTCCCAAAACACTTCTGGTGGTTCCAAATTCCAATTAGTATTTTTTTAGGAATTAGTTTTGACTGCTGAGTTGATAGTAGAGGTTGATGGTCAAAATTTAAAAAGTTTAACTATATATTTCTATTATAAAAGATATTTGTTTAGGGATGGCTTATTTTCCAAAAATAAATCTTCCAAAACTCTTCTACCAACTAATTGGTGCCTTTTTTTAACTTAACCAACTGGTGGGTGGTTACTTATAGTGTACATGTCTGATGTCTAAAAGTCACGATTCAAGCCCCACTAACTACATATTATGTGGATTTAATTGTGGATGTTCCGGGATATGGTCATGTGTGTGTGTATATAATCCCTGCAAAATACGATGACCAAAAACATCCTAAAAATACTCTTATACTGGTCATATACCCGTGCATTGCAACAGAAACTCATATTCTAATTTCCGTACAATACGCACTAACCATATATTAAGCATACTATTCACTTGAATGTGCAATCATCGATGTCCAAATCATTTCATCAAGATATACATTGTTCCTTATTACGAGGGATTCATGTGTCAACTAAGGCTTTGGAGGACTCGAAGAAAACAATGTCACAAAGAACTTATTTCATCTTTAAAAAAACTTTTCTTGCATTGGTATTTGTCATTATGTCACCGTCAAAGATGACAATGCCCAATGAATAGAACCAATAAGAACAATCATACATTAGAATATACAATTATGCAAATATACAAGAAACAGTTGATATGATGCCCAACTTTCATCCGAAGAACAAATAATATCCATCAACACATCGATTGGGCATGTATATTTCAATTGTGCTATGAAATTAAATCATTCGCTGACCAGACAAGGCACACTATATCACCAATTAGGAATAGACATATTGCCACAAACCTAAAAAAGAGTGATACATAAATATAACGGATCATAAACCGTACATCACAGAGCATGGCCAGCTTCCTGATATTACATTGTATCATCATCAGTTATCCACTGGTTATATGCACTCAAGATGCCTATCACTACCAGTTCATACTAATATCCTCTATACAATAGTTCTCCCTTTGCCTATTTCCAAAATAAAATGCAACATCATTGTAAGTCAAGAATCAGTTAAATCGCGAAATTAAGCAAAAAATTATACTAGAGAGAAACATATCTTATGGTTGGAAACAGTGATCGGGAAGGAGGAAAAACATAGATAACATTCAACCATATTTCCAGGAGACACACTCATATGGATCGTATCTCAAGGCAATGGAATATCAACATGTGAAAGCAAGCATCACCTGAACTTTTGCCTCTACGCTGATTATACATCATCTCTGCATTATCAGTCTCTGAATCATAGTCTAAATCGTCATCTTCGCCATCTGATTGTCCCATAGCCTCACATTCAGTAACATACTAAAATGGCTTGCACAGGGGATAAAATTCATAAGTATTGCCTGTATTCGTCTCCTCAGGGGATACAGGGATGATCACCGTGTCATCATCATCAGTGTCGAAGAAACTATCATCATCTGAACCTCACAGAGAATCACTACCAGTATCATTGTCACGGATGTCCTCCTCACACACTAGTGACAAAATACTTAAGGAAAAAAAGATATCCTAGAACATCAATTATCAACAACGAAAAGATATCCCACAGCCATCAACTATAATCAAAGAAAAGCAAGTAACACTAATGCAGCAAAAGATACCCAACGTAGTATCCAGTGAAGTGGACGCTCCTTGGCATGAGCACCGAGAATGTGATGAATTTCTCCTCGAACTTGAGCTCCATGTGGTACGTCTCCGACTGCCCCAGGAACCGGGCGCAAAGGAACACGAGATCCTTGTTCTTAACGCTACACTGCGCCTGTACCACACCCTTCTTCCCACTGCCGCCACCTTATCAACCTCACTCCCCAGCGTAGCCTGCGTTGCCCATCCAACAAAATTGTACATTGCCACACAACATTGCAGATTCACACCACAACCAGAAACCCCAACAACCTTAGAAAAGTTACAGTAGATCATGGTTTGCATAAGTAAGAAAGAGGAACAACTACAAGTAACTAACCTATTTGGCATAGTTCAAAGATTTAGAGATTCTTTATCATAACAGAGTTCATGAACATGTAGTGTGGCATATAGTCTTTATGCCTAAACCTTATAAAGAATGCAGGCAAGAGTTTGAATTTTGTTTTCTTGGAGATAAAAACAACCTTTTAAGCTTGTTTTCATGGCTGACTCTGCTTACTATGGGAACTTGAATTGAAAATAGTGCGTGAGAAGTGAAGAAAATCACATAAATAAAAAGTCATCAAAACATTAGGCAGTCTGGTGCATGATTTGGAGGTGCCAGCTATTTAGTGTATCATCCAATGATAAGATAACCAAAATGAAAAGGCCAAGCATAAGAAAATAATAACTTATGGCTACTTAAACGTCGGTTCAAGCACTTCGAAGCAGTGGCCAATACGAATACCTAACAAACGGCCATGATGAACAATTATTTACTGAATTTAATAACACAATTTTCCTTGGGGAAAAAATGGTGCCGAAAGATTCTAAGAAGAATAATGATCACTATTCAATTGGAAATTATCACTATATCTATGCATTACAATTCATAAATTGAAATTTTATCAAACACGAGAAGTGGCGCTGACTAGAGATGAAATTTTATCTTTCATCGGACGGCTGAGCAGAGAGAAGGAAGAACAGACCGACAAACACCAATTCATATTTTTAAATAGTAGAGACTAGTTCCGATCAGAAAATCAGATAGGAATCGGTGTCGAGCTGCTAGCAGGGAGTGATGGAGCAACAGAACAGGGATGAGAACCTCGACGACAACGACGACTCATTCACAAATTTTTAAGTGGGGAAATCAGTTTGCATGGTGGACTTATTAGAGATTCATCACGATATCGTGGCTAAGAAACTCCGTGCAAGTCAGACCGATATCGAAGGTCATGATCAATCTGAAGATCAAACATATACTCAAGATCTCATTAGGTATCAAGGATCATGCATGACACCGATCGACGAACCATTAATAGCTTGCTTGTATGACTCGGGCATCGATCTTTTAACTTCTCCGGATCTACCAAAAATTGACAATCATATTGTGCAGATCTCTATGTTGACGAACTCATTTCGTCTGTCATATTTTAGGACGATTTCGACGAACTGTAATGTCGCCATCCTCTGGATGCCACGAGATTTCATTTCAGATCAGATCGAATCGTGCATGATGACGGTGAGAAATATTTTGCTTGACATGCATCGCGATCCGGGCACAAGTTTCTTATGTATTTATGACCACCGGTTGAAAACATTGACTAGGAATTAACGAAGACATTAGTACACGTTTTTCTGGTTAGGAACAATGGCACTACGACATCCTGTAGTACTATAGTAGCATCAATGTAGTACATTATGCTACTATAATAAAAATCCTCTACTGTAGTACTATAGTAGTGTTAGACCATATTGATGGTTGTGAGTTTAGCGATGATGAATAATTGACAATTGGTTTGCTTTGGAATTTGTGTTTGTGAAAGTTTTGATCGATCACAGTTGAATGTTTCGAGTCCGAGTGGTTTTGGTCTGCTTCGAGAAGTTTCGGACTAGTCTAATTGGGTCCGAGTGACATCGAATGGCTGTCGAGTAGTAACAGAGTATCGAATGATGCTAGAGTGGAATTGGAATATCGGACGGTGTCCGAGTAGCATCGGAGGATCGAACAGCTTTGCGCTGGGTGATCCAAACAGCTTTGTTCGATCAGCAGACTTCGATCACATCCAGCTTTGACCACGTTGACTTCAACCACAACTTCACCATGTCCGACTACAATCATGTCCGGCTTTGACTACGACCTTTTCGACCAATCTAAGTAATCGGTAAGCTTTGATCTCGACCAACTTCGACCACGTTGACTTCAACCACAACCTCGAGTACTCGTGTTTGGTCATCGGTATGACTGGCTGGGACAGTTGATCATAGTACTTGATAGTCAGAAGGACTCGGTACTTGATAGACGTGGTTTTCGCGATCGTGGTCGATGATTGGGTGTCGAAGATTTGTGTGGTACTCGGTGATCGATGGTGCAGCAAATTGTTGGAGATTGGTAGTCGTGGATGTAATGGCACTAAAGTGCAAAGGGAGAATAAAAGAAATAAAGTAGAGTTTTTGCCATCAGACCCATTGGCTTTTAGAAAGCTGAATAAAAGTAGCGCTCACAGAGGTTCCTAGACCGTCCGGGGCCGGTCAGCGCCTCTCGCTATTGTGGGCTTCGTCATTCGGCAAAAAATTAAGCCAACACCCACTTTTACCGACTTACCTGCCGAAGTAGAAAAAGAAAAACTCAAACAGTGAAGAACACTTTGGACCAAAATGTCCTTTAGGCAACAGCCACATGAAGGAAGAGTAGGGTAAGGTGAGGGCACTCCAGTCATTTCACAAGCCAAGAGAGTCATAAGACCAATGCCACGATACATAAGCAGGTTAGTCTCTGGGAGGCCTCACCTCACTCCCATTTTCTTCCAACCGAGAGCTCACCCCCAAGACAAAAGCAAAGCAAAGAGCCATTTCCCCTCCTCTGTTCAACCAAAACCGAGCTCAACCATCCCCACCCAGCCAACCATTCCCATGGCCACCATAGAAAGACTGTAAGGGAGAGAACAGAGGAAAGGAGCAAGAGGTGTAGGGGAAGACGAAGGAGAGGAGCCAGGACTGCGACAGCAAGCCAGCCGAGAGGAAGAGAAGTGGAAGAGGGAGCGAGGAGGAGAGCAGGCCCAACCGATCCGCAACGCGGCCATCCTTGTCATCATCCGAACCTTGCCTTCCTCAACTCGGCAGCAAACCAACGCCAAGTAAGCCTCCATTCTTCCCCCCAACGCATTGACGGTGAGCCCGTAGCACCGTCGTGCGCCCTTGGATGGCAGTGCATGATCCCCGACGCATGCACTCCACCAAGTCCTGACACGACGGCCACCATGAGCCTTCCCAGCCATGCGCTCTTAAGAACAGAGCAAGGCAAAAGTAGTAGCTAGATCAAAAGCATAATAGTAAAGAGGGGGGAAGAGTGAACCAGCGTCGCCCCTAGGGCTCATGGTAGAGGCGGACGGAGGCCTAGTGGCTGGAGGTCAGTGCCGAGGTGGTGATGTCACAATGGAGGTGGGCGGCCGGTGTTGAAGGAGGCGCCGGGCCCCCGGTCGGTCGCATGCCATGGCTAGTGAGCCCGAGGGAGGGACCGAGTCAGGGTGGCGGCTGACGGTGACGGGCGGTGGTGTAGGCGCCGAGCCCTGAGGGTGACGGCCAAATGCCGTGCTGACCGAGCGGTGGCGCCAAGCGCCTCGCCGCCGCACGCACTCAGGGGAGGTGGTAGATCCGGTCTTGGTTGGCCAGATCCGAGATGAAGAGCAAGGGGGCGGAGTGGCCGGGGGGAGGCAGCCGACGGCAGGGCGACGACCGGATCTGACCCTGGCCGGTCGGATTGGGAGGAATCGCCGGCGGCGCACTCCAGACCAACGAGCCTGGGATCCCTCCACACTGCAATTTGCCAGGAGAGAGAGGGAGTGAGGGAGAGCCGTGGAGGAGGAGGGGTGACCGGCGGCGACTCGATGGCCGGCGGCAATTCGTCGGCTTGGGGCAAAGTTAGGGCCGGTGCGCCGAGCGCAGTCGCGCCCCTGGGGAGGAAGCGAGAGATGAGAATGGATGAGGCCTTTGGCCAAATCAGATAAAGGAGAGAGAGCTCGGGTGGGAAAGAAAGAAAGAAAAGCAAAAAAAAAGAAGAAGAGAGAAGAAAAGGAAGGAAAAAAGAGAGAAAAGAAAAGAGGAGAAAAAGGAAAGAAAAATGGGGGTTTGGTACCTGCGCGACGGGTCCTTAACCCGTGCGTTTTATGCTAGAGTCAGGTTATGCGTGTAGGATCGTCGTTGCTCACTTAAACTCTAGTTTCGATATGATGTGTTGAGTCGGATTAACTACTTGTTCAAGTGGAGGTCTTGAGTCGACGCCGTCCGCACGTCGCTTCGCTCCGCTTGGTTAACAGGCAAGTGCATGGTACAGTGGTAGACCGTAGAGTTTATGAAATATGCGATGCTTACATGTTATGATGATACTTATATGGAATTGCAATGTTTACATGACATGATGATGTTTATTTAATGATGACAATGGTAATGGAATGGGGTGAGAGTGATGTCACCCTACCAATGATAATACTGATGAGAATGACAATGACAATGGGTAAATGCATTCGCATCATGTGCACTCATGAAATGAGAACTGGGATCCGCCTGGTTGGATCTCGCAAGACCTACTTCGGTAGGCCTCCACGGGAGTGGAGAGACCACGTGGCGATATGGGCGGGCCTAAAATTTTGGGTGAACATCGAAGGGTGTTCACTCGGCAATACCGGTATATGCAATGAGATGAGCAAATGAGCATGTACAGTAGTGTTGCATCGCACTGATGATATAACAATGTAGGAACATGAAATGAAAATATGAAACAGATAATGTGTACGGAGAATGTTATGGCTGGTAAAAAAATTGCTTACATGTTTGGGCAGTGTTTATCATTCTATTGTGTACTTGCTGAGTCTTTGGACTCACCCTTGCTTTGTTGATTTTTTTAGGTGACTGTTGATGACGTCATGCACAGGCGAGAGTAGCACATGAATAACTTCACGTAGTTGCAGCACCTCACATATTAGCTTTTGTTAGTATGTTTAACTCCACTAGTAAGCTAGAATGGTTGCTTAAAAATGGTATGGTGTAAGTGGTCGCTACTTTATGAATAAAGTAGAGTTTGCTTAAAATGATTAGCAGTTGTTCAAAAATGGTACATTATGCAATAATGGTAGCTCTCTAGGCCCTAAAGATGGGCGAGGTGTTACAGTGGACTTAGCGATCTGGTGCTTTAGCGATAACGATCGGAACACGATAGTCGATACTCGGTGGCTCTATGGTCGATAGCGATACGAATGATTTCCCGAGTATTTTGAGCGAAGCAACGGTAATTCCTGAGTACTTGTTGTTTTTTGAGTACTCGTTGAGGTAGCAGTCGTAATGTGTGGTCTAAGGTTGATTATTGGATAGCAATAGGATGTATGATCATGGATGATCTGGTTGATGGTCGTGGAATGTTTGATTCTTGTCTATGGATAGACGAGGGCGTGCTTTGAGTGTGTGTGCGCTGATGTCGGTCAAGTTATGAGGAATGTGTGCCGGTGGAAAACGCTCTTTGGTCTTTGCATGTGCAGATGGGTGTGGAGACAATCATGGTCGGTGACAAGGTGAACCGGGATTAGGATGGAGAAGTCTGAGGTCCAAGCGGTCGAGGATTTCACGCGAGGTGGTCGGGCTCAAGGTGGAGCACATGGAGATCAAAAGGTGATGATTCGTGAAGAACCTACCAGCGGTGCGGTCCAGGAGGCTTCGACAAGCGGTCCAGGAGGCTTCGACACGGAGGTTGATGATGATGTGATGAAAATACAGGAGATGCATTCATAGAGGCTTCGTCACATGGTGCGATTGGAAACGTTATGGAAGGAGTCCATAATAAGAAGGATTAGAGATTGGTTAAAACTCGTGTTTCGAAGGGTTTCAGATCCCTTGATTTTTGCAAGAGATAGAGTTTGGTGTTCGTGTTTGAGGCGGATACGGTTTGGATATTAGCCTATGAAAAGCAAGAGATGTTAAGGGCTAATGTGTGGCTTTTGAGGAAGTTTTTGGTGCAGTTCTGGTAGGACTTTCGTCGAGAAGGTTTTAGGAGTGCTTGTGAGGGTACTTTGTAAATGCACAAAATTCCAGCAATAAAGTTAGTCTTGAATCCATCTGGCTCTTGATTTGCGTAAAGTACATTGGTGATTGCTGGTGGTTTAGATCATATGACGACAAGCAAAGCGATCGGGTGAAGCGGTCGAACAGATCAATCGATTAAGCAAAGAAATCAAATAGATCTATTGATCAAGTGGTCGTACGCGCATTTGATCAGGCAATTGGTTTCCGAGTAGTCAAAAATATCATCAATTGTTTGGAAACTTCGAAAAGATAGCAACAATCATTCACCCTCTCTCTGATTGCAGTAATCGATCCTACGAGTAGCACCAATGTAGTACATTGCTAAGACTGCATTTTATTCGTGGAAAGGAGGAAGATTGTCAATGTCTTCGCAACTGGCAAGATATCTTGAATTGATCGTCAACCTGACAATTGTTACCTTGATTATCTTCTTCCATGAACTGGTATGCCCGTGTGTCATTTTTCCGGCTACTGCCTGCACGCGAAGTTGAAAGATCAAAGATGTATTATATGTATGTATTTGCAGCTCTTGGTGCGAACTAGCTTAAGAAACATAATAATGGAGAACATGCGCTTTCAACAAATCAAAAAGTTCGGAGGATTAGTTTGGCTGAAATAAGTTGGTTTATAACTTATTTTGTATTGTAGCTGACTTATTTCGCACTATAGCTGCTGGTGGTTTTTTGGCGTAATGAAATTTAAAAAATTGAAATAAAAAACATATTACCTCATTACAGACAATGCAAACGAATACAGGGGAAAAGAAAAGGCAAAAAACCTCCAAAAAGTTAAAAAGCCAGAAAAAACGAAATTTAGGAATAGTAAACTAGAAACCAGAAGTTGAAGACGAAAAATTTTAAGTTCCATGTCTGCACAATTTTATATGTGCGACCACCAGCTTATGCCCTACTAATTAGTCAACTCATCATTTGCCAAAAAAGTCAACTCATCATTAGGTAACATATATACTGCAATAAGGAATAAACTACAGGGAATGTTTGTGTACCGAAATTGTAAATTAACAGCAGCAGCAGCAAAGACAATATATTAATAATTATAGTCAACCACTGAGCATCAACATGGTGATTGGCTCAACAAAAAAAAATTGTAACTGCATATTTCCAAAATGGATGATCAAATTTAATAGCAAGGAGCACAATTTAATGGAATTCCCAAATTAATATGTTTAATTTATAAGACATTGACTCCAACTATTCAACTCCATTTCTTGAGAAAAACAACTCTTCAACTACTAATTCAAGTGAGATGCACCACATCCAGAAGTTGGAGATTAGGAGTTCATTAATATATCCCCAAAATTTCATCACATCCTCAGATATTCAAGTACACATCATAATATTGGATAACACGTTCCTTTAGTTGAAACTACATTACATTTATATTTGAAAATAATATAATAGACTTTGAATTCAATCAATCATTGTGGGGGAAACAAGAAGAAAGAAATCAGGTAATCAACCTATATCCCAATATTTCGCTGACATACCATGAACAAACCAATCAAAGATAAAGTAAAGAGAAGTATTTTTCTTTGTTATTTTTACTTATGTGTTTTTCCGTTGAAGAGCACTAACATGTATAGCAGCCGTAGGAAATTCGTAGTCAACAAGTGAACATCTGACAAAAACTTGTGGATTATACTTTGTTAATCTCCAGCACTTTGGCCATCCTTTGCCTTCAGGTTCTAATAAGAATAGCCTCCAAATTTATAATCATGATCTGATTCTACAGAGGATATCGTCTGTTTGAACGAATCCAATTATTTATCCGAGTTTAAATGAAGGGAAACTTTTGTATTGGAGTTGAAAGGATCAGAGGTGCGGAACTCCAGGTATATTTATGGTTCAGTCATGCTACTAGTAAGAGCATTAGACATATTTATCATAGAATTACATTTGATACTATTCTGTTCTTAGTTACAATATTAGGATTATTTTGGACAACAGTCCATCAGATCCATTCCCTCGTCTTGCTTGAATTCACCACATGTCACACTTGTCACACCAACTGACTCAACCATATGGTAGCCAGTAATTTAGCCATCTTGTAGGCCAGCAAGCAGGTAAGATCAGCAACTGAGGAGAGGGCAATGTTACCTGAAAATAAGCTTCTAACTTGTGTATCACAGCGGCATGGTGCCATCTTCTGCAGTGACCTGTGGCATCCGAACGAACATGGAATGAAACGAGAGTAAGCTCATTGCATGAGAATGAAAAAGAGAGAGGAAGCACGAGAGAAACCCTTCAGGAATCCAGATTCTTGCTATTGCAGTAAACAAGAGAAGTACTCAGCAGATAACACCTTAAAAATACCATTTCACATAAACAGTGGCTCTATACATTTCATATTCTGTAAATAGGTTCCTAAGAGGATCATGTCAAGTCAAACCCGCAATATTCGCATTCACATAATTATGATTTTATATGCTTCAACTTGGGAAAACTTGCAAGATTGTAAAAACTGAGTAGACAGATGTGATGAACCATATTTTTCGAAGAAGACGAACCAACCTGCTGCTTATCTTGCAGAAAAGGCTAACAACAATGGTTGGATCTAAAACAAAACCATCAGATATACGAAGCAGGCACCCAAACTGAAAAGGAGAGCAGATAAATAATGACATATTAACAACACTGCAGAAACCTTTCTACTAGCTACCTCGCATTGTTTTTTCTTTTGTTTCCATTCTATTGTTCAGGGGCCGTCCACTGCTTCTATTAAAGAATCAGTCTGCTTAACTGGGGGCAGTGATGAACTTCTTCTTTCTATAACTACCACATAGGCTGTTATAAAACGCACGGCAAAAGTAGATGATCAAAAAAACAGGAGACACGAATTTAACGTCGAAAACCCTTGCAGGAAAAACCATGGATGCACGAAAGCATAAATCACTACATGAGGAGAAATTATTAGTATGGGGAACTTTGGTGTATCTTAACCGTATGACTACAATAGTATATATATAGACTAAAAAACAAAAGTCTTAGGAGATTACGAAACCAAGGCGAGGTCGACATATGTGCCCACTTGAACACATATACAAATTCGAATCAATACTTTAACAATCGTCACCTTAAGATAAATTTAGATCACACACTCAATAAATCTCCAACTTAAGTTGAATTCACTCCTATAGGCTGGATTCACTCCTGTAGCGAAAACAAATCAAATCTACTCAAATCATAATTCACCATCAATGATCCTTGTGTGTTGAAAGTCCATAGGACTAATCAATGAGTAAGACTTGATCATTTTTCTTCATATGCTTCTCCTATCGCGCTGGATAGCTATAATAAAGAACTCATCTTATGGACTTTTTACATGCTCCACTTGGAACACGTAATTCGGCAAATAATATCCATTAAAGAGCAACTTGCACGTGTGACCATCACATACATCAAACTGCCAACTGTAAAAGTAATTGAATTCCATAACATAGTTGAAAATTGCTCTTATAGAAGAACATCCAGATGAAAGTAACTCTTGTGTTGTTAATGGAGCAGAAGCAATCTCTGCAATAGACCCCTCATATTGAGTTGTGACAACTAGAATGTATTGCACCTACAATACCATACATTATAGTATCATGCAGATTGTTAACTCCTTCATGCACTTTAAATCCTTCATGCACTTTAAATCCTTCATCTCGAACTTATATTTGGAGCATAACCTTCACTAATGAATAAGAAACTCCAGAGAGTATTATATAGCTGACATCAGGATATTAGCAAATGGTGAATCAGTTATCCCTGCAACTGACATTGATTCTTTCTTTAAAGTCTCCTCAATCAAGCATAGACCAAATTATGTTGAAAACCTGCAAGTTCACCTTTGATTTTGTATGGGCGGATCTTACCTCAGTAACCCATAGAAGATGGATCATCGAAGAAATACTTTTATCAGATCAGAAAAAATAAAATAAAAAGGGAGGGCTCACTAATCAACCTCTTTCTCCTATTTCCTCTTCTCAAAACTGTCCGCATCACATCGTATTCAAGAACCTCCCCCCTCACATCCCCAAATTAATGAGTTTCATTCTGACAACTGCTCATAATCAAAATTCTTCTTCTCCAACGCCGTCAAGCTTCTCCGTCGTGGTTCGTCGCGACAGGTGAGAATCAGTCCGATTCCTTCGTACATGAGCATCATCTGTTAGAAAGTAGACTTGATCCATGAAGTACTCACCCATTCTAAACAGACTCCGGATGCGAATTCTATGCATGTTGGAAGTCGGTCTTGTCAGGCTGAATCAGCGTCGGATTGTTTTGGCGATTGCAACGCGACCAAAAGGTTTCTGAAGCTGAGGCCTTACCCATTTGATGGGCCTTGGAATAAGCTTTCCAACAAGCACAAGAACATCTAAATTGGACTCCGTTTGTGAAAGTTATGGTCGTTTTATTACAGGCATGTTTGGCTGTCCCGAACCGAATCCGAATTGAATTCTGAGTTGATTCCGAGTTTGATTTCGGTTGGGCTTGGAGAAATTCCGAATTGGGCTTAGAAATCTCATCCAAAACTTGGGATTTAAGTTCTCGGATCTCTCCTCTTTTGCCCTCCCACTGCATGGCTTCTCCTTGACCTTCTTCTTCCTTGTTTTTCTCCATTGCTTTAGCGCCGGCCTCCCTCTTGATTTGGAAGTATTCCATTTGTCAAACCTAAGAATAAACAAAGTAGTAACATAAGGTAGTATTTTATTCTCATGAATAACATTGGTAGTAATAGATAGAAACGAATTCACCTTTTGTTCAATCTTAATGTTGGATGCTATAGTCATATGCGTTTGTGGCATGGTCATATTTTCAAATACGGATTTTGCTTACCACGTTCGCGTTTTCTCGGATACAAATATCAGATAAAACGAATTACCCGTTACCGTTTTCCACCCCTACACCTATCTACAAATTTGTAATAAGAAAGACACCATATGTCTAATTCTAAAAACATTTGTGTCAACCTACAAATCATTTTCTCCAAAGCATGGAAGATGTATCCGAAAAGGTATATGCATATAGCATCCCAACAGGCAACAATATAGTCTTGAGATTAATGGCAGGCAAATGATAGGGTACTTTCATTGACATATGCATCTCTACTTTCATCAATGACAAAAGAACATGAGATGGTGATACATTTAACTTAGAAGCTGTTACAGAAGTACATGCTCAGGAGCTTACGCAACATTATAGGATATTGGGACCATTAATACAATCTGCAAGACTTGACCAAGCAGGCCTATTCCATTATTCCTCAAACTGCATGAATTGGACTGCTGTTTCTCTTACTTAGGTCAGGTCTAGTCATTGGTGGGTTCACATGAAAAGCTGATTGCCTTGTGTTTGTGGACCCGGTAAGCTGAAAAGAAAGAGCAGAGGGTTCCATGGAGCCAGGACTACCTTCACCAATACTGAGCTTGGACATACCGTCAACCTCGTCAGCCCTAATCACCTCCTTTCCATTCACAGGAGTGGGCTTTAGGATTTCATGGGCTGTGCCTGCTTCCTCCACGTTAGCAGCATTTGGAGGCCGAAGACTTAGTGGAACAGGGATCAATGCTGGGTAGAATGCTGGCACTGTCGGGACAGTTGTGGACTTGAATGATACAGCGGGGTTCATCTCCAAATTTGGTGCTGGTAATGAAGGCTCTGCAAATTCCGATTCCTCATGCTGCCTTAGTTGCGAAGTTGGCAGCTGTTTAGCAAACTCTGCTTCCTTCTGCTGCCCAAGATGTAAGATTGGCAATTGATTTGAACTTGTAGCTTCATCTTGAGTACTGTGAGTAAGTTGTTCCACGCCAACTGGGGACTCGTCCATTGGCTGCAGGGTGAAGAGGAAAGCACAAAGATCAGGATGCAGTTTAACATATGTGGAGAAAACAGACCATCCCTATTATGACATAGAGCATTACAAGTAAGAATTGCATACCATTTCCGGGACCATGTCAAACAAGCTTGACCTCCTCTTCCGTCTTGATGAGTTTGCTTGTCTAATAAAGTACTTTTGAGCATGGCTGGCCACCTGAGTTGGGGTCCTGGAAACAACAAAGTTACGAGATATCCCACGCCAGTCTCCTTTACCAAGCTTCTGCAGACCCATCAGAAACATTCTATGCTCTTCTTCAGTCCAAGGTGTACCTGAAGCACAAAAGCAGTCCTTGAATTGAAACTGGACTGAGCATACCAGATTGCTCTGAGGGAAAAAAAAGGAAACCCCCATTTAGTAGCCTATATTCATTTCAACAAAGAAAATCATCAATCATTCCCTTTGTACTTGACCGAAATCACAAGGTTTGGGCTTTCAGGCATTGTAACCAACATGCTTGATGCTATTGAAGATGCCTTAGGCAGTTTGCTCTGGTGATGTATTTGTCTTTCTTTTCTTTTCTTTTTTTGAGAATCCCTGTGCAGTGTTGGTGCCAATTTGTTCTGTTGGAAGCTCCAGTTAAGTAGGTGCACTACATTTATGAACTGTTGTACTACTAAAGTTTTTTTAAGAGCAGCTGTATTAAGTTCAAAATGTCTTTAAATAGATAAACTGGTTTGGAAATTCTTCAGGACCTGAAGGACTTTTAGCTTCTGAGCATTTAAAGTTGTATAAGGTAAACTCCTGGATGAATCTATTAGGAAGATGTGACTGCCGTATATTTCAAGTTATTTGAGATGAGATGAAAGAGAACAGAAAGGCTATCAGATAGAAGAGTATCTGCTCATGAAGCTGAAAATATGCTTGTGAAGCAGGCAGCTGCATTGAAAGTGACACTGTCACTATGATCATAAACTTTTGCGTTGTTGTTACCTGTTTTTGGATTTTTGGGAAATAATTCTGTGTTGTCCCATAGGATCTCACACCCTTTATTTATAGCGTCAATGTTACAATCCGACTCTAGTACAACTCACGACTCGCATACAACTTAGACTCTTATTAAACTCTTATTGGACCATAATTCTAACTCGCACCAACACTCCCCCTCAAGATAGGCATGAGATATAATCATGGCCATCTTGTTACATAAAGCAATACTCTCACTAAAATCTAATAATTTACTAAATCTATCGCCAACTCCATGGCGAATACCACCACCATGACATCCGCATATACTAAAGTTGCCTTGGATGCCATGATCGACACCACCTCTAAGACCGTCGTCCTTGCCGTTCACACCACCCACACCATGTCCAACACCGCCACACAGACACCTCCTAGTACCATAACCTACCCCAACCTCGAACACAGTACCCACCATGATCATCATCTCGATCACCTCTAGCCTAGCCTCAATTAACATCAAGTCCTCTACCTTCTCCATCACACTCTTTTAGTCTTGATCTCCTCCATCGCACTCTCACATGCCTCAAGCCTTGGCCTCCACCGACTCCATCTCGGGCCCCGACCACCCCGGCCTCTACCACCTCTCCCAACACGCCCATGACCACTTCGGCTTCCACCACCTCTCCCAACACACCCCGGACCACCTTGACCTCCACCTTCTACCAACACATCTCCAGACCTCTCCAACGACGCCACCTCGGGCCTCCTCCATAGCCACCACCAACACCAATATATGAACCTCTGCACCAACAGAGATGCTACCAACTCTACACATCCAACACCAAACAACACCAAATACCACCAAAGAAAACACCACACCTCCCCTGCCCCACTATCACCACCGAGCACACTCACTGCCTTTAGCGCCTCCTCCAAAACCACCAAACAGCTGCCTGACCAGTCTTCTCCCTCTATTTCAAGGCATCTACCTTGCCCTGAACCTTCACCACCATCGTAATACCTTCCAGCACAACCTCCGTTGCCATCATCACCTAATCCTCTCGCCGCCATAACCACCACTCCCTGTTGCTAATTCCTTCTCAACCATCACCCCCACAGCAACAACACAACTACTCTCCAATCCAAATGCAAAAACTCCTCTCGTCCTTTCACCAGCAAAGCACCTCTAGACCCAACACCCTCTACACCCTAGTCACTAATCTATGCCGCACGTCTTTCTCGGGATCACATCAATCACCTCGTTGTTGCACAACCACAATGCACACAAACCAAACCCAGCAACAACACCATACACCACACCAACTCCTGCTCTCCATATTATTTTTTTATTTTTCCTTCTTTCCTTTCTTCTCATTTCTTTTCTTTTTCTTCTCCCTCTTCTTTCCTTTCTTCTCTTTCTTCCTCTGCATACCTCCCGCCTATCTCTCTTCTTCCCCAATCTCCCGTCTCCTTCTCACTTCTCCTCCCCTCCCTAGGTCAAGCCGCACTAGATCCGACCATGGGCTGTCGAATCCCGTTGCCAACCTGTGCCATCCGCAGCCGCCGCCTCTGAGCTCCGCATCTCCTCCGCCCTCCACTCCACCTTGGGACAAACTGATGCTGCTGGATCCAACGACAGCCCGGCTCGGTCCGCTCGGATCTGACGATGGCGCGGCTCGGTCCAGTTTGATCTGGCCGCCCCTGACCATGGCTACGCAACCTCCTCCTCCACCCCCTTGTAGCAACCTCCCGCTCCCTCTCTGCCTCCGATGAGTTCGATGTCCCTCATGCAACCCGACCGGCCGCGGCCCCGCTCCCATGCGACGCGGCCGTGGCGGACCACGTGTGATGGGATGACGACGGCGGCCAACGGATCGACTGAAGACTAACAACAACGGCGGTGGTTCTAAGGTGAGGGTTTTTCTCAGGCTAGGGTTTGAGATGGAATGGCTCTGATACTATGTAGAATAATTTGTGTGTTAGTGACAATGCTACAATCTCTAGTACAACTCACGACTGGCACATGACTTGGACGCTTACTAAACTTTTATTGGAACCTAATTCTAACTCACACCAACACCTGTTTTTCACCTCCACTAACATGATATGAAAATAGGGCATGGGAGCAGTACTTTACCTGATGCATACTATTGTTCTCACAAAAAATGAGATTATCTTTTCCTAAAAATTGAGATTGTCTTATTGAATCTGTATCCTGTGTCCCACCACAATTCTCTCTTTTCTATTCCGAAGAATATCCAGCATCGAGTTGCATCTTTCAAAACAGGATGCGACCCCTGAAAGTGTCAATACTGAACTCCTAAAAAACCATGCTGCAGGTACCACCATGACAAGCATAGATATAGGCAACGAGTACAACATACCACTTGGATTGGACACCCAAGGTTCGAGACCTTCCAAATTTAATAGCCATGAAAATAGAATGGTCCAGCAACATGATAAAGAAGTCAATTGGCAAAGTCATAAGCATCAAGTTTTACAGCAGAATTACATGATATTGTCATGTAAGTGATAGGCATTCTTATTTTAAACTTGGATTGGGCACCCAAGATTCGAGACCTTCCAAATTTAATAGCCATGAAAATAAGAATGGTCCAGCAACATGATAAAGAAGTCAATTGGCAAAGTCATAAGCATCAAGTTTTACTGCAGAATTACATGATGTTGTCATGTAAGTGATAGGCATTCTTATTTTAATTAAGATGCTGCCCAAACGAGGGAACTCCATTGAAAACGCCTCCCTTTCGGTCTTAATTTTTGTAGCAAGATAGTTTACTTCATTTCATAACCATTAGCGCAGCTGATTCAACACCAAATACAATATCAAAGAAAAACAAGCGATGTAACAGACTCTACCTTAATCTATAAGCAAACTAGAAAAGGCACTTGGCCCCTACAGTCTCTTTGAAGCCAGCAAACTCTCTTTTACAATCGTACCAATAAAATAACATATCACTACCAACATAAAATACATAAAAAAAGTACATGGTGCACACCTATGACTCGTCAAAACAACTGGAATTAATATGGCTAGATGCTTTTAGGATCGGGTAATTAAATTAAAGGTCAAAGAGACATGAGGGGGCACTTGTGGGGCTCCTTAGTCGTGGCCAGTCTCTGGCTCTCGCGGAATGTGATCTATACAGGTCTTGTGATGCACATGTGCATGTAACTTAATCAGGTGGGAAAAGATATTTAGCTAAGTTGATTTGCGTCGGCCATCCTGGACGGTTCCTAAAAATTGCATCCTCAACAATTATAGCGGCAACACCTTGAGTCTAGCAAATAAAATAAAAGAAGCGTGGTTTTTAAAGCATGCCATCCAAAATATTGATATCCATTACAAGATAGTTCTTTATTAAGAAAATATCATGTCGAGTGCCTGTTAGTTTCTTCAATAGAACTGGGACTTAGAACCCTTTGATATCAATTATACATCTTTTTTTTAGTTTTGAGATTTATTTATCTTTAGTATAGCGGCATAGCCATTTTGGTTGTATATGAACATTTAAAACAGCAGGGGAATACAACAAATGAAAGTAGGCATACAACATACCCCCGAGAAATTAAAAAGAAAAGTACATTACGCGATTCACCCCCAAAATTCTGTTTTTCTCGTACACAAAATGCGATACCTGGAGAGAAAAGTAGGGAATTTGAAGCTATCGAACCCCCAAAAAAATTGCGGCTGTCAAAAAAACGTATCTTTTCTTCTCCTGTTAACAGAAAAAATTAAAACCTATTCCTACCGCGTGCTCTGTGAGGCGGTAAGTACATGGAACGCGATGAGGTAACCAGAAGCAAACTTATATACAAAAAAAGGAGTGCAAATGGCAGGAAAAACGCCACCTTTCTCGCTCGTTCATGGAGGCAATTCACCAAGGAGATGAACAATGTTTTTCAAAAAAAACAAGAGGATGAACAATCAACAGAGGAAAAGGTCTACCGCATTTTATTAAGCAACATAAGCAAGATACAGGCAAAGCAAATGAAGCGAGTGAGACGAAGAAAAAATCTACCTTTCTTGCGCTCGGCGCGGCCATTCGTCGAGCAGGAGGCGCGCGTGGGGTCGTCGGACACGTACCCGCCCGCCCTCTCCCCTCCCTGACTCCACCTCCTCCTCCTCCCGCCGCCGGTGATGAGCCCCCGGACCAGCCCCCGAGCGACGACGCGATGCAGCTCATGCTCGCGCTCTTCTTCATCGCCGCCTCCAGCGGCGACGTGAGCCGCACGCCGAACAGCCTCACGCCTCCGCCTCCTACGCCACCGGCGCCGGCGCGGTCGGGGCAGGTGCGCGCGTTGTGGCCGTTGTTGCTGCAGTGCGAGCACCGCCTCGCCATCTCGGCCGTCGGCGCGCGTGCGGTGGCGGCTCTCGCACGTGCGGCTGTGCGCGCGTTCGTTCGAGGAGGTGATATTTTGGGGTAGTATTTAAAAGGATGCGTTAGCACGAAATGACAAGAAGGGCCATGACCTTCGTTAACGGGTGGCGGTAAACTCCAATTGCACACAACCACTGAACTCAACCAGCGGTATCCCAGGATCTCTCAGGTGCTTGAAGATACGCCAGCTCATGCTCTCGTAATTTTTTGTCTTGATTTTACATTCTTTCCTTTCAAACACACAAAAAAATTTGCACGTCGTCAGAGAAAGAGAGTCAGTCGTAGAGGCAACCGTAATAGGTTCGACAATACAGTATGACTACCAAACTGTATTGTCCACAAGAATCACTCTTGATTTCCGTTGTTCTTGTGGGCAATCACTGTTCTTGTGTGCAGCTTGCAGCCGATTCTGGTTTTCCATGGGGTTGGCAACTCCTTGTGAGACTTGTGTGCGCGACGAGTTCTTACTTCTTGTTAGTCTTGTGCGGCATTACTAGCGCTTCGGCTTTGGGAACTTGGTGTATTCCAAGTCTCCAGAGCTGGGCATTGTATCTCCAGAACTTATCGGTACCGTGGCACACGACGATTGGTTTTCTAGGACAACGTCTTTGCGATGTGCCTTACCTGATCAGTCTTCCTAGTGGCTTTGATTGCCGTCGCACAGTGAACTTTGCTTTACCTTCTTTACCTCTATTATGCATAAGTTAGCCATGCTGGTGTGATATCTATTTATCATCTCTATATTTGTGATTGTGACTAGCACTGGGAGGACTTTTTGCATGATAGATTGTGGGCTTTGTGATTGCTCGATGAGGAATCTAGTCGTTTATGAGATCACAGTGACACTCTAGAAGTTCTGCTAGTTTGAGTTATCAATTGTTAATTTCTTGCTTTGGTTCTGCACTGAATCTTGTTGATCACATTTATCTCTGTTGTAGCACATGTAATTACTTGTTTCTGATACTACCGTAGCTCTGTTGATTACATTCCAGTAGCTATTTTTGGTTCCATCTAGTGCTTTACAAGAGTATTTGAGTCTGTCATTTTATTTGAGGTGATGTTAAGATTGGCAAACTAACAGAATAGAGATTGTCACACTAATTGATGATCTGTAGACTAGAGTTGAGAAGGTCAAGTATTTAGAACTTAAGCAACTCCTTATCTGAGAGCAAAGATATACAAAAGTATATATGCATTATGCAGATCACAAATGCTCTTTTTTTTACAGTTTGATATATTGGCCTGGTTCTGGTTAAATGACTTGAATTTATTATCCTTGTTGAGTGATAATTGTTTAGACTTCATGTCATTTTTTTTTATTTTTAGATAGTAGTCTTTCTGTTCATGCTTAAATTTAGAATTAATCTAAAAAATTTGCTAAAACTGTTTAATTTTCAACAGTTTTTGCCAAACCTTTATGGTATTATAGTACTAGAGCAGGCTCCATCTTGAGCACACTATCCTTTTAGTCTTTCCGAGTTTACTAACTATTTATCGCCTGTGTTTTCTAGTACAATTTTTTTCAGATTTTAGTTCGAATATATGTGGCAAAGATAAGAACAAAGAACCATTGGGCATGAACCATTTCACGAAGGAATTGAATGGAAGCTTCTACCGGACCGTAACCCGATAGAGAGGATGCACCATCGATCCGCTCCACTCTCTCTTCTTTTCGGGGGCTCTGGAACCGTGGCAGAGATAGACAAAGAGCATTTCGGGCAGCGGCAGCTTTCGGCAGGAAATCACGAGGACGCCATCGCCCGTCGGCACGCCGGCCGGGTGGGACAGGGGCGGTGCTAAAAATTCAGCGGTTCGAAGGCGAAAGGGAGGCAGAGGCCAACACGTCGAAGCTCCGCGACCACCGGCTAGGAGCATCGCGCTGGTTGACCTGGCGCGCGGCTAGCGGTCGTTGCCGCGTACTCTCGTCTCGTCTAAAGATTCCCGATGTACGGTGAGCGAAGACGCGTGTACCGTAAACAAATACGAATATGAATTTAAATATTCTCAAATACAGATACGAATATTTTCGAATACGAATTTCCTTGGATACAAATATTAGATAAAACGGATTACTAGCGATTTTACCGATTTTTCACTGGTTACCGGTTTTAAACCACCTAAATTCAAATTTTGAATTACAAAATTTGTACGGATTTTTCATGGATTCTACAAACGGATCAATACGAATCAAATAGCCTCAAGTACGAATACGGAGATGAACATTCTCGAATGCGAATACGGATATTCTCAAATACGGATACGAATATTCTCGAATACGGATTTTGCTTACTATATTTGTGTTTTCTCAAATACGAATATCGGATAAAACGAATTATTCGTTACCATTTTCCACCCCTACCCCTGTCCCAAACAGTCGTGACGGGTGTCTTTTATCTTTTTGTCTTTTGTTTATATTGAAATAATAATATAGCAGTAGTTAGTTTTTTAAAGAAATAAAGAGAAAAAATAAAAAATAAAAAAACGTCTTCATATCTCCACGGACAATGAAAAAAGAGGCATATTTAGAAACCAATGTGTTTTAAATAACTTTTACCTTCTGAAAACTATAATACAAAAACCAAAATTTGTTTGAAACGGGGACATTGTGGAGCTCCGGCTCCGACTTACAGCTACTACAGAAATTTTAAGTCCTCACTTCGTATTGAGAAGCCTAAGTCTGTTTTTTTTTATGTTGTGTCTTATATCTTTTAGCTACAGTTTATTAACGTTTTGGCTACGGTTATATTAACAACCGTTTTAAGCTCCAACAGACAAAGCTAGAAGCTAGGGTTTTTAAGCCGATTGAAGCAGCCCCTAATTAAACGAGATGAGATAGTTCATGATTTTGTGAAGCCAATCTTCTGTCCCAAATTCAGTCGGTGTCTCACGCGGATCTAGCATTTCCATGTTAGAGCAACTGCTTCTCTCCCCGAACAGCATGCGCTGTGTCAGCAGAAAGCCATGATCCAATCACTCTTCTGATCAAGTTCCTCGTCACTGGTAGATGTTGCCGTTCCCACGTCGCATTGGGAAATGGGAATCTGGGATGGAGGCATGGATCCCGGACCGTTGGCAGCCATGTGCAATTGCCCAAAATGAGGCCATCACAGGTACGTAGCAGAGCATTCTTTTCTCGTCGCCGTGGATGCACTTCTCTTATCTTGTTGGAAAGATCAGCCAAAGAAAAAACTGGAAAACGAAGCCGACAAAGGTGCATCCATGGTTCCGCTTCGCACCATGCATCTACACGCCCTTTGCGTACAGCGGTCAAAAGCTAGACGCATCTCTGACTTCCCAGCATGCTTCGATCCATCCATGCCATCTTTTGCTTTTGGATGCTTTCTTCTTCTCTCTTGCCATGCACCTACCTGCGTCTTCCTCACAGTTTCGTAGCAAACTCCACGAATACCAACGGAATGTTCCAGGACGTACGTAGGTATATATCAGTGACAAATACTACGTATGTTCGTGGAAAATTGCACGAACTTCTGCAGTCAACTGTAAATATATCGTCGTTGCATGAGGGGACACAGTAAGACTGTTCAACTTTTGAGTTAGAATGGACTTATGGTTGACGTCAATTGCTGGCAGGGGCGAAGCAAAGGAGGCTTAGTAAGGCTCGAGCCTCACCTCCCCGACGGCGGAACCCCCGGCGGCGGATCCCTCCCTACCGCCGGCGAGCGCACAATCACAAGTTCACAACTCAAGCGCCGGCGCCGGCTTTAAGCCCAACAAGCAGCAAAAAATAAACTTCAAGTAGCAGCCCGTAAAGTGGCCCAGCAAATTATCTTATTGGCCCAACAAATATCCATTTCCCACTCCCAGTTCCCAGCGACGACAGATCCAGACCCCAGAGCGGCAGAGCCAGACAAACACATTCACAAAGCACATAGCCAGATCTGACGACTGGCGGCGCCGCAGCGACCCGGCGGGAGGAGTCTGAGCGGGCGACGACCGACGAGGGGCCGAGCCGGCGGTGGAGCCTCACCGGGCGGCGAGGTGGCGCCGCCGGCGAAGTCTCGAACGCGCGGCGGACTCCGAGCGAGGCGAGGAGCGGAGGAGCCGAGGAGCAAGGCGAGGCGGCGACTCCGAGTCTCCGAGCGAGGCGAGGCGGCGTCGCGGCGACTCCGAGCGAGGCGAGGAGCCGAGGAGAGGAGCTAGGCGAGGCGGCGGCCGGCGAGGAGAGGCAAGGCGGAGGCGGAGGCGGCCGAGGAGAGGAGCGAGGCGAGGCGAGGCGGAGGCGGAGCGAGATTTGCGGTCTTGCGGAGCAGCGGAGGCGGAGAAGAAAAGGGGAGTCTGCCACTTCGGTGCGTAGTGCGGAGAGGAAAAGGGGGACAGCGCAACTGCACGAGTGCGGTCTTCGGTGCGGGCGGAAGAAAAAGGCGAAGCTGCCGAGTGCCGACAGCGTTCGGTGGACCGTGGACGAATTGATTTCTGACTGGTGTCCACCATCTACAGTATAATACTGTGATTCAGTGATTGTGTGAATAGAAATCGAGTATTTGAGGATAGGGCAGCCGACAGCTTCATTACTTATGGGTAATTTTTCTGTACCTTTTTTTATCAATTTAGTAGTTTAAAGTTTAGATTTTATACTAATAATTTATTTATAGATTTTGCTATAATGGAGAAACGAACTTTGTGTAACTATTTCGCAAGTAATTCAAGTGGTTTTCGTCCAACTGATGAGAGTACAACTCAACCAAAGAAGCTTCGACTAGAATTTAATCCAAATGAAATAATTGCCGATCCGGCGCTGCGCATACCAATTGAAGATTATGCTAATGAAATTAGAGATCAAGTGAGAAGGGCATATTTATTGAATGGTCCTACCCGGGTAATTGGATATTCATTTCCACAGATATTGGATGGCAAACAGTCGCGGTCCTTTCAAGAATCATGGTATAATAAATTTGATTGGTTGGAATATAGTGTGGAAAAGGATGCCGCCTTTTGTTTCTATTGTTTTCTTTTCAAGAAACCGGCACAACCCAATACATTTGGAAGTGATGTATTTGAAGGTTGGGTTCTCTCGTTGGAAGATTGCTTTACAAGCTTTCAATAAACATGTTGGTAGTACAAATAGTTCCCACAATATTGCAAGGGTCTTTGACGACTTCAAAAATCAAAGGTCAAGTGTGTCTAGCAAAATCAATACTTATAGCAAGGAGGCCGAAATTGCATACAAAATTGCTTAATCGCATCTTTAGATTGTGCAAGATATCTTATAGCTCAAGGTGAAGCTTTTCGAGGACATGATGAATCATCTACTTCCATCAACAAGGGGAATTTCAAAGAGTTATTGGATTGGTATAAAGATAAAAGGAGGAAGTGAAGGTGGCATTAGATACGACTCGTAAGGCAAGCGGTTATGATTTCTCCAGATATTCAAAAAGAGCTTTGTAAATGTTGTGCACAAGAGGTCACTGTAGTGATTAAAGGTGAGATTGAAGATAGAAATTTTGCGTCCTTATTGATGAGTCCGAGATGTATCAATAAAGGAGCAAATTATGTAATTGTGAGGTTAGTTATAGTTCCACATCATTTATGCTTTGTTGTTTTGTTCTACCTTTAAAGTTTACATTTTATAATCATATCATTTATGCAGATTTGTGAATAATCAAGGGAAAGTGATGGAAATGTTTCTTGCCATTGAGCATATCACAAATTGTACATCTGCAGCATTGAAAGAAGCTTTGGTTGGATTGCTTACTCGACATGGCTTGCCTATTTCGTGGTCATGGATGTGGCTACAACGAGCTTCAAACATGAGAGGTGAATTTAATGGATTGCAAAAACTTATTCGTGATGATAATCCAAATGCTTTCTATGTTCATTGCTTCGCCCACCAGTTACAGTTGGTAGTTGTCACTATGGTAAGTTGTAGTAGAGCTATTGCAGATTTCTTTAACTATGTTCCCCTGATAGTGACTGCTGTGAGTTCATCTTGTAAAAAAAAGATGCCTTGATTAAAAAACATCATGAGGTCTTGTTGGAGAAGCTAGAGAGTGGTTTTGTTTCAGCTGGGACAGGATTGCATCAGGAAGCTGGACTTGCTAGGCCTGGAGATACTCGGTGGGGCTCACATCTCAAAACTTTGCTTCGCATATACCAAATGTGGGAAGCAGTAGTGGATGTGCTTGAGCTTGTAAGCGAAGATGCTTGTCAAAACTCAAGTCATGGTGGAGCAGCAGGTTTGCTAAAAAAGATGAAATGTTTTGAATTTGTATTCAGCATGCATTTCTTAATAACCATGTTGAGCATTACAAATGAGCTATCACTTGCTTTGCAAAGAAAGCATCAAGACATTGTTGAAGCTATGGGCTTGTTACAGGATGTCAAACAACGATATCAAGATATGAGGGACAATGGATGGGAGCCATTGTTCAACCAAGTCAAAAGTTTTTGTGAAACATATGAGATTGATGTGCCAAATATGGAAGATCCTATTGGAGTTATGGGTAAATCAGTACGTCGAAAGCATAAAGTGACTCAACATCATTATTACAAAGTTGATATTTTTAATGTTGCTATTGATGCAGTTATGAATGAGATGAATCATCGATTCAAGGAAGTTTCCTCGGAGTTATTGGTATGCATGTCTTGTCTTGATCCAAGCGACTCCTTCTCTAAGTTTGATGTTGATAAACTTGTTCGGCTTGCTGAGATTTATGTTGATGATTTCACGGGTGCTGGTCGGCTTTTATTAAGAAGTCAGCTTCAAACCTTTATTCTCAACATTAGAAGAAATGAAGAATTTAATGGATGTCGTGATATATCAAAACTTGCTCAATTGATGGTTCAAACAAGGAAAGATAAAACCTTCCCGTTGGTATATCGCCTCATCGAGTTGACATTGATACTTCCAGTGGCAACGGCATCTGTTCAGAGAATATTTTCAGCAATGAATATTATCAAAACAGATTTGCGCAATAAGGTAACGGATGAGTGGCTCAATGTCTTGATGGTGTGCTACACGGAGCGAGAGATCTTTAAATCCATTGATGATGATAAAATCATAAACCGTTTCCAAGGCATGAAGTCGCGTAGAATGCATTTGCCCCGTGATTCAAATTTGTCTCGTGGTTCAAATTAGCTTATTTGTGGTATGTTGCATAATTCACATGATCTAAATTTTCATTATTATTCACAATTTTCTATTATATAACTAATTTTCATATGTTTCATACAGTGTGATTTATTTCTACTCCGTACTCATAGCAGAATAATTATATATTATTGGGTATGCGCTTTCTTTTGTCGAGGTATGTACTTTGTATGTCTCTGTTTTTCGTTGTTTGTCTCTACGACTCCAATTGTATAATTTCTGTATGAATTTAAAATTCTATAAAAGTATAAGACTATATTTATGTTAACTTAGTTTAGTCCGACAAATACTTCAGCCCACCCTCAATTTTAATCCTGGCTTCGCCACTGATTGCCGATTAGGTTCAAGTCGATTTATTTGCAGAAAACAACCTGACTTTGGTTCTACGCACTCTAAATCTTCGAGTTAAAACAGTGATACGGGGTCGTCCGATCTTCTCGATATATAAGAAAAATACCTTTACACCCGGGTGTAATTACACTCATCTCTAATATACCACATAAACAAACTTGAAATACCCCTTTATCATTTTAGGTACATTTGTATACTAATTATAAGATACTCTAATGTGAACCACACGAAAAACTTGTAAAGGAGTTCATAGTTTTTAGTGTATTTTGTAAATACCCTTATATACGTGCATAAAAAGGAGTATGTCGAAAAAATATACATACCACTTCTGAAAAATTGTTCATACCACCTAGATGGTCTTAAATACTTGTATACTACACGTACACACCCTCCGTTACGCGAGATACTCCCTACATTGCGAGATACGATATAGGGTGTAATTACACCCGGGTGTAGAAAAGAGGCTTCCTATATATATATATATATATATATATATATATATATATATATATATATATATATATATACATATATGTATGTATGTATGTATATATATACATACACGTATATACGTATATATATACGTATATACATACATATATATATACGTATATCTATATGTATACGTATATATATCTATATGTATACGTACATACGTATACGTATATACTTACACGTATCTAAAAGTAATCTAAAGGTAGAGAGACTTGGTGCCCGGGCACCCTGGTGTCCCATTTCAGTGTCCTTTTTAAGACCATCTAGGCAGTATGAACAATTTTTCAGAGGTGGTATGTATATTTTTTTAGACATACTCCTTTTTATGTGTGTATATGAAGGTATTTACAAAATATGCTAAAAACTATGGTCTTCCTTGTAATTGTTTCATGTGGTTCACATTAGAGTATCTTATAATTAGTATACGAGTATACCTAAAGTGATAAATGAGTATTTTAAGTTTGTTTATGTGGTATACTAGGGGTGGGAGCAATTATACCGGTGTAAATATATTTATATATATATATATATATATATATATATATATATATATATATATATATATATATATATATATATATATATATATATATATATATATATATATATATATATATATATGTGTGTGTGTGTGTGTGTGTGTGTGTGTGTGACACCGAAATGGGACACGAGGGTGCCCGGGCACAAGCCTATCTATCTTTACGTTGCTTTTAGATACGTGCAAGTATATACGTATACATATAGATATATATACGTATGTATATATATATATATACGTGTGTATATATATATATATATATATATATATATATATATATATATATATATATATAATATAGTTTGTTTATATAATTGTGGTATTGAATACATATGTTTATATGATTGAGAACCTAGCCGGCATCTCATTGTATGTGATGTGCAGGTCCATTTGCAGCTTAATGCTGCAAAAGACTTTATACTAATGATCATCCGGATTTCCTTTAGGCTCGCGTCTAGCGTGCTTTGCATACTGATTTGCTGAATTTTCAGATGTAGTTTAGTCCCTTAAATTAAGCTAGAAGGCGAGGAACACTGCCAATTACTGTGAATAACTAGAACTATATGTGCTTACTGCACTCGCCATAATCGAGCGAAAAGAATAACAAATAACATTGGTACACAAGACGGTTGCTTAACTTGCTTCCGTAACGTTACAACACACACGATATATGTATAGACAGATAAGATGTCCAGCAGCAGCAGCGACAACATGGCAGCATCCTGCTTTAGGTAGGTTTTATTACTGCAAAACTGGTCTCCGCATCCTTACCGGTAGCTGCGGTAGACGGGGGTGTACATGCAGCTCTCTGCATATTTCTCCAAATCTTTCGGGCGAGGCAGGCGGGTCGCCAAACCTGCAGGAGCAAGATTGGCCATGTCAAAACGCCGCAGGTTTTGCACGGTACCACGAAATATTGTGTACGGACTATGTAGGCGAGGCGTCGGAAGAACATACCGAGTTCATAGGCCTTTGCAGCCACACTGGCAGCAATGTTCGCGGATATCTTTCTGATGTTTGCGAAGGGCGGGAAGATCGACCCCTTGTCGAAGTTCTCCTGAGTGGCCTGTGCAGCTAGCGCTTCCGCTGTTTAAAGGAATGAAACGTAAATTTAGTTACGACAGAAGTCAGGGGGAAATGGCTCGGCAGTTGGCAGTGATGAACAACAGAATGTTTGTATGTTCCATCAGTTCACACGCAGAAGGCACTTACAGGCAGCAAGGAGCATGTCCTCATGGACACGGATTGCTCCAGAGATGACGACACCAAGGCCAAATCCAGGGAAAATGTAAGCATTGTTTGCCTGTTGTGAATAGCTCAATCTATTAGGGATGAAGAACTTCTCTTTTGACTTAGCATGTTTATGCTTTGCCTTGGAAAAGTTTTAAAAAACAAGTAATACCTGGCCAGGCACATGAATCTTTCCATTGTGTTCCACAGGGTCAAATGGACTGCCGCTGGCAAACACCGCACGACCCTGCAATGATGGAAATGCATTTGCATAATTTGCACACTACAGTGTAAGCTTGATGCATGTTTGTTTTCTCGTGTTTTAGTGAACCCATTTTTGTGCCAATTCTGTTACATCAACTACAGCAACATTTGTATAGAAGAAAACAAACAAGGAACATCCTTCATTAGTCATCTGTCGCATTTCAAATGGCATATGATAGCACAGTGACCCAGTAAGTCAAGTAAAATGTTCGACTTAACAAAGATGCAGCTAGCTGTGTATGTGTTGGGAAAGCTCACCTGGGTCCAGTTGTATGCTTCTTCAGCAGTGCATTCAGAGTGTGATGTTGGATTCGACAGCGAGAAAATGATAGGTCTCTGCATTTAGAATTTTCGATATCACAAGTTAGCCAACCATCTTAGCAATACAACAAAATTGCAACTTGAACAACAAAGATGTCCAAATTACCTCATTGAAGGAAGCCATGGCCTCAACCACTTCTTTTGTAAAAGTTCTGCCAACTCCTGAGGTTCCAATCAGCACCGTAGGTTTGATGGACTAGAGAAAGAATAAAGAAACTTTAGTCATATACAATGAAATACAACAAATACAACATTAACAGAACAAATTCAGTGAAGGCGTCAGTTACTAACTGAATTAAAATCTTAAATGTGAATGAACAATGAATACCTGGACAGCATCTAGCAAGGTCGTCAATGGTTCATGCTCATGTGCCCAAGATTTTTTGAATGGCTGAAGGGAGTCCTTTCGGGAGTTAACAATCAACCCCTAAATATATAATATAATAACATTGTGTCAGGCTGTCAGCTGCAGAGGTGAAAATATTGTATTAATAACAATGAAATTTTCCTTTGGTTCCATACCTTCGAATCCACCAGCCAAACCTTCTTGCGGCACTCTTCAATTGGAGCTTTTGTCTGTAAATTGATCAAAACCAGCAAGTCTTAGCAGTAAGCACGGGATTAAAACTGTCATATGCCACACTGAAATTGTGAAACATTATAGTTAGTTACCTGTTTTGAAATCTCAAGAGCAATGAGTTCTGCAATACCAGTTCCAGCCTGCAGTCAAATGCATCATGTGTTTCAGAGAATACATCATCATGTTTCAACAGTTAAGCAAAAATTAAGCTAGAAGTGTTGACTAACCTCACCAGCACCAAGGAACAGATAAGTGTGCTCTGCTAGGGTTCCACCGACCATCTTCAGTGATGCTAATAGACCTGCAAGGACCACAGATGCTGTTCCCTGCAATCCACACATTCCAGATAAATACAGAAGGCAACAAAACTGAAGGATGGCGATACTGAATAAGGATACCTTCTGGGAAAACGAAAAGTTGATGCTGAACAAAACAAGTAGTTCATTTACCTGGATATCATCATTGAAAACAAGATGACTCTTGCTATATTTTGCAAGCAAATCAAATGCATTGTGATTGGCGAAGTCTTCAAACTGGCACAACAAAGATCCAGTCTCACTATTCTTGTGATAACAAGTAAAAACAAAATACAACAAACAATTTACTGGGAGTCTGAACTAACCTGGATGAGAACTTTTTCACCATAGATTTGCTTAACAGCATTCATAAACTCTTCCATGAGCTCATGGTACTCCTGACATACAACACACATACAGATCTTAAGTGTCAGTTACTTTTTCAACACCTTAATCATTCCAAGCAAAGTTTGTAGATGTACATACCTTGCCAGTAGCACGTCTTTGCCGGAGCCCAATGTAGAACTCATCATTAAGCAATTGCTCATTGTTAGTACCAACATCAATCGTAATAGGTAAGCACTGCAAAGTAAAAATTACAAAATTAAGATGATTTGGTTGTTTTTTATGTTTGCTGGTAGCAAACATACTGGCATCATTAAAGGACTACAACAGATGTGAATACTTACAGCTGACGGGCGAACTCCTCCAAGGGCAGTGTAGAGAGAAAGTTTTCCGACAGGAATTCCCATTCCCTATAGAAGATCATTCCAACAAATATAAGCAAAGTTCCTGAAGAAAGAAGCTAATTCAACAAACATACCTGACAACCCAAATCTCCAAGCCCCAGAATGCGCTCACCATCAGTAACAACGATAACTTGAATGTTCCTGTCAGGCCAGTTCCTTAGCACCTCAAGGACCTTCCCCCTACAATAAACCTCCAGTCAGTTCCAATCCAATTGTCGGAAAAGAAAAAAGAACATAATTCTTGAGAATTCAAGCAAAGCTGGGAAACGTACTTGTCCTTCAAACTGACATACAGACCCTGTGGGCGTCTAAATATGCTCCCATACTTCTGGCAGGCCTCACCTACAGTTGGTGTATAAACCACAGGGAGCAGCTCCTCCACATTATCAATTAATAGCTTGTAGAACAGCCTCTCGTTTCTCTCCTGAAATCACAAGAGGCATAGCACGATGTTGCAATCGATAAATCATTTTAATTGCAATGTATTGATTATGTTGGTTGGATTTTATCAGATCTTCAACAATGAGACGTTACCCGCCTTGCAGAGTTAATCTTCTTACAGTACGAAAAAAATCAATATTTCATAGAAGTAACATGATTAATTTGGGCTACCTGAAGGTCCATCATGGCCATGTAGCGCTGCAAAGGGACCTTGTACCGCAGAAGGTTGTGCATGAGCTTCTTTACCTGCAGAAACATTAAGAGAGCTTAGAAAAAAGAAGACCAGATTAATTACAGGTTATAGTAGCTAGTGATGGTTGCCCATACTTGGAGCTCCTGAGACACAACTGCAGGAGGAAGAAGGCCACGCAAGTAGTGTGCATCCCGCTCCTCCTCAGTAAAGGCGAGGCCCTTGTTGTGATGTGGATCCCTCAGAAGGGTGTAACCACTGTTGCACAAGGTTTCAACATAGCGAACAAAAAAATATTTGGTGCATTGCACGGAATTATGGCGGTTCATTCATGTGAAACAACCTTGAAACCAGATCAACATTCTACAACTGCACAGGTTTTTGTTGGTTCTCATGGTCAAATTGGTCCTTGACTTTCTCTGCTAGCTCAGGTTTTTCGTTTGCGTTCAGTTAAGTTACAAACTTATTTGCTATCATTTACCATATGGTTGTCAATTTAGTATCAACTTCCAGTCAAATTTCACTGTCAGGGGTAGTGGAGAAAACAAGACACGGAAATATTGCGGTGGGCCAGGTTAGAATACACTCCGCCCACACGAATGCAAGAAACATACGAAACCAAAACAAAAACAACCAATTCATTGCTTTGCTCAACTACCCAAGACCTACTCAAAATCCGTCCGACAGTAACACAAATCAGATTGTAAAATTCTCCAAGAAAAATATAACAGATATTCTGATGCGGCCATCTCGATTACTCCAACAATACTGGGTAATAACCCATAGGCTAAGGCAAGAAAAAGACAAAATTCATCCGAACTGAACAGATTACATAATACGGTTCATAAGAAATTACGCAAACGAACATAAGAAAGGGACAGTTTCCGCTTTGGTGAAAGCCCCACGGCACAGAAATCCAATGAATAATCACACAAAAGCCATTACGAGATTTGGCTTGATTCGAGTGAAGCAAGCAACAAGACAAACAAAACAGCGAGAACCAACCCCACGCATCCTCACTTCTGGGCACGTCAAAACTATAAAAACGGACTAAAATATTAGCTTAACCAAACATCACGCGGGCGAAACCGTGTACCTAAACCGGATCAACACACGACTGAACTAAATCAGCAAAAAAAAATCGCCCCCCAAAAAATGTTCCCAGTTCGACGCATCGAAACGTCCGCCCCCCAGATCCAGCCCACCGCGACCCGATCCGACCCGGCCCCGCTCACCTCGCGACGGAGAAGGCCCAGGGCGTGACCGGCTGCTCCTCGGTGGCCCTGTCCTCGCCGTACGCGTCCTCCACCCCGCCGCCGGCCGCCGCCACCTCCTCCTTCTCGGTCTGCGCGGCCGACTCCATTGCCACCGCCTCCACCCTCCTGGGCGCCGCCGCTCGCACCGTCATCGCCGCGGCCCTCCTCCGCACCTCCCTGCAGCTCGTGCAGCCGCTGCCGTTGCAGCTGCCCCCCTGGCCTCCTCCTCCACGCTTCCACTGCAGAGAGAAAAGCACAGACACAAACACGCTCGCTTATATCCCAAAGGTGGCCGAGGACTAAGCTGCAATTACACAAGTTAAGCGCGGAGCGAGAGGACAAAACAAGCGGTGAGTGAGACACCGGAGGCGTCGGAGGAGGGAGCGAGCGCGGGATTTGCGAGAAAGCGAGGGGGCCAGGCGCAAAGCGCTTCCGTACCAGGGAGGAGGCGGGGGACGCGGTGGCGGTGCGCGCGGAGAGCATGGCGGTCGGGGCTGGTTGGTCGCTTCCCTCTTGGTCCGGACTCCGGAGCTCCTGCGGTAGGAGAGCGCTCGTGGCGAGGGGGCATGGGAGACGGAGGAAGAGGGGGAGGGGGGTGGGGCGCCTATAAAAAGGCGTCCTCGCGTTACGCCTTGTATTTCCGCACGCCGCTTGGGTTTTTACGGGCTGCTTCCCGTTTGTAAACGGGAGTCGGGGGCTATGTGTGGAATCGCCGGTGACTGGTCGGCAACCTACGGGGAAATCCGACTCGGTCGAGTGCACGGTTTTTGCGGTAGTAAAGCTTCCACCGTGGGCCTGCTGTTTTGGGTTCTACGGATGGTTTCCGGACATGTCTTTTAGAAACCGCTAAAAATAAACAGTAGCTGCAGAAAAAAAAAGAATAGTAATGAAAAAACTAAAGAAGAGATACATGTATGTAATGAAAGCGGAAGGAATGAGATACGTGATACACCCATGACCCCTGTCTTAGCCCAGGAGCGAGACGGTAGCAAGAGGAATAAAAAAACCGCTTCAAAAAGACAAAGCGAGACGATAACGAGAGAAATAAAAAAGACGATTCAAAAGGCTAAGCCGAGTATTCGTATTAGCTTTTAATTTTTTTTATTTTGAGAAATAAAAGTCAATAGGAATAGATCTAATGTTAACCTAGCCAGCACCATTCTAGTATTTACCGATGAATCATGTAGTATTTACTGCACCATTAACAATTTGTCGTACGCCGTATACACATGTTCTGGTGAGAGATACTGTACGTATTGATGTATCGTGATATACATTTTAGTCATTTTTTCGAAGTCTATAATTGGCCCTCACGCGACATGTGAGGTAGCAATTTACTGGATAAAATTGTGCACCTTGACTTCATTTCTCCGAGCACAAAGGATGAACAGTGCCCTGGCTTTTCTCTAGGAACGCCTTATTTGATGAAATTTTGAAGATATGCTTCCCACGGGGTTAAGATTTTGAAGAAAAAAACAATGCTGAGCTTAGCGGATAACACCAGTTGAATTGAAAAAAAAAAAGGAAGGCTATTATTGCAACGAAATCTGATCAAAGGAATAACTCCAAAACTGGTTCCTATATAGGTCAGTGCATTGCCAACGTAGACTGCATTGAACAGATCTGTATCATATGGTTAGTAGTATTTAGTAATTTAGATGCCTGTAGGCACATTCGGACATTCCTATCAATATTTATGAGCTAAATCAAGATTGCGGTTGGTGTAATGTTGGATGAATTTATTGCTTAGCTAGCTAGTCCACAATGAACTTAGTTGAACAGTGAATTAGTTCAGCACAGGTATATCATCTAATCATCGGGTGTTTTCGTGGACTAGCGTATCACACCAACGCCCATCGTAGAATCATTTGTCAATTCAAGCCATTTGTCAATTCAAGCCCGCCTAATAACCGATTCTGTGGTCCTGGCCACTAACCGATTCGATCTGCAATAAAGAATGATGTCCTTTTTCCCTTTCATAAACTAAAACGCACCATATCTTTTGGTATATACTCCTACAAAACTGGGGAAGCATCAGAAGGGAGGTGCTCCGTTTCCCCATTTGGGCTTTCGGCCAAAAGAGACATGTTGTCTTCAAGCTATGCATCCAAAACGGGGGCGGGATACTGGAATACTAATTCGTCGTAGTATCCATTAGATCTCTCTCTCCGATCGCGTGTAAATGAGAGGGTTTCGTACTTTGATTAGTCTCCCCTCACCTAGCAGGCTAGAAAAAACCATGATTGCGATAACCTTCAAAAATTAATTAATCCAAATTACACAATTAAAAAGTAACTAATACATCAATGAAAGAATTAGCATTTAATCATCTAAGACAAAATTACAATAAAGAAAGTATCATTATATAAGAAGTTCAAACACATAAAAACTTGATTACAAGAATGAATCTCTCAAATATCCGATTATAGTTACAAGTCCAATGTACAGAAATTTACAATCACAAGAACTACACAGAAATAAAGCTCTAAAGTAAGCATTTCAAATTACAATTCCATCCGTTTACAATAATAAAAGTATACAAAGATGGTACATCAATTATATTGAATACCTCCAAGTCTTCATTAGTTGGCTCTAGTTGAAACACCTGCAAAATCATATTAGCCAAAAACCACAAATATAAAGCTAAAGCAAATTCGAATAATAAATTGCCGTCAGAATCCGGTTTTTGGTGATGTTACACGAGGGCAATCACTCATCAAGATACTAGGATTGTCTAGGGCCAATCGGCACTAGGGGTGCAATCGGATCGGATTCGATCGGATATTGCTTAAACCGTATCCTAACCCATATTTTTTTCCCGGATTCGAAGTCGGATACGGTAAGACCGGATACGAATACGAATTCGGAATATTCGGAGTTTCGAATATGATATCATCGGGGCGGATATATATCGGTTACGGATCGGAAGCGGATAATATAGGCGGATAATACGGACGTACAAAAAGAAACATTTTCAATACTGTCTTCTCATTAAAATTAAGGAAAACACGGGCCATACTAACGTCATTCTAACTTTCTGAGATCAAGCTGATCAAGTTGGGAGATGAACAACATGACAGGTGTGAGTTTTTCACTTGCAACCAGTTAGGACTTAGGACCTTCCCCCTTCCAAACACAGTATATACTACATACAGTTATCCATACATTTTTATCACTTACGCTTAAGGAAGATAATCACATGAAAAAGTATGACAAGTTAACGTAATTACGCAAGCAGAGAGCATATACACACCATGGATGGATCAACCTCAAGATCGCCCGGTGAAACAACTCCGCCAATGCTTCTAGAGCGATACCGTGACAAGACATTATTGCTAAACATCAGTGACCAAAGCTATGTATTAGAAGAGATCTCCCTGGTGAAGAGAAAAAGCTTCACAAAGACATTGACACTGATTACTAGTTCACTATTCATAACCTCCATAATAAAAGAGTCTGGAGAAATTAGACTAGACAAAAATGAACTAGCAACCAATGCATCCCAAATTCAAGTACACTTCAAAATAAAATTTATTTAAGGCTTTGATTGACCAGTAAGAACTATTACCAGCGGCAAATGTGCTAGATTCAGCTCTGTTAGTGTCATAACGCCATCTCCCATCGCTTTGGCTAAGTGCCTACAGGAACAAAGACAATTATGAGACTCTAATTTGAACAGGAAAATATGTTGTAGACTGCTAAAACTAGATAAGGAAAAAATGCACACCATATTGTCACCTTAATTGCGTGAAATGTGCTATCGAGATCGATAGAACAACACTATGGCCTTGTTCCGCAAAACAACAAGATATCATCAACTACCCCATTAAACTCGCATAACTACAAAAGTAGTGATCAAGAAAACAAACATATCAACCGAAAGTGCATTAGAGGGATCAACATTGATGCTAAGCGACCTCCCAGAGAATAGTAGAATTTCAAAGAATGAGTTGGTGTCCTTGATCAACGCCTTAAGCCTCACCACAACATCCTACCACAAAGAATGAATCCCGAACACCATCAAACAAGAGGATCCCGCGAACAGCGAGATCTCTAAAGCTAGCACCCACATCGTAGAACGCGTCGGCATCGATACTGCATCCGAGGACGCCGTTGATCCGGACTGCATGGAACAGATCGTTAGCGGACGACGATGAGGGGGATGCTAGCTTCTCGGTGGCAAGCTTGCACGCCTTACCAGTAAGGCTCTTATACGTCCTCTCCAAACTGCACAGAGTGCACACAGTCCAAATTACCACGAGAACGCGAGTAAGCCTCGAAAGTTCAAACACGCGGCTCCGTCTCGGACCGATCTGGATCAAACTAGGTCCGTAATTGCGCCCGCGGGGGAAGAACACTGGAGATTGGGCGAGAAAGCGGAGTTGGCAAGTGGTTAATGAACTTACTCGCCGAGGGATCCGTCGGGGGAGGCGGCGAAGAGCTCGGCAGAGGCGGATCTGTGCGCATCAAAGACCGAGCGGACGGTGGAGACGAGGTGGGCGACGGCAACGGCGAGGAGGAGGAAGAGGAGGACGGCCAGGGGCGGGAACCTTCCGGCCATGGCTGAGGTGGCGGTGGTCGGAGGGGAGTGGGGTTTAGGAGACTCGACGTGTGGGAGCGGCCAGATCTGCTGAGAGCCTGAGATTGAGGGAAGGGACGACGCCATCGAGTTTGGGATCGATTTCGGATATCCGATCGGATATTATCCGAATATCCGGATACCGAAGTAATTCGGTCGGATATTTGCTGTCCCGATTCCGATACCGAATCCGACATGTAATATCCGAATCCGGTATCCGATCCGACCGGATTTTCCATTTTCTTCCCGGTTTCGGTACAAGTCGAATTCGATTTCGTATCGGTCGGGATTAACCCAACCCATTTGCACCCCTAATCGGCACCTCTCGCGTATTGGGTTTCATCATTCGACGGTAAAACTTCCATTCTTAACATCACCTAGCCCTTTTTACCTTTTTCTGGTGAGTCATCCCTTCAAAACCATGCACAAGCCACGTTATAAGCCACCAGTTATCACAAAAGCCAATAAGACCATGCACTAAGCTAGCAAGGGTCAGTAGAGAGGGGAAAGGAGAAACCTAACAAGACCACTACTCATAGCCCCTAGTGAGCTCGTCTCACTTCCACAGCCACTGCTAAAGCTATTGAAAAGGTACCTCCATATGAAAAACCGATAGGAGGCTGCCTTCTCAAATCACCTCTCATAAGCACTTGCCATTCCTGGCCAGCATGCGGCTAAGAGGCGGCAATGCCCTTTTTAAACCCCATCCCCACATAAGAATCCTAGCATAGTCGGAAGAGGAAGTCAAGCCAAGACCGAAGGACCACCGAATAGTACCTCGGCCAGAGGGTGACTCCACAAGACTTCGCATATCTTAGCCAAATTAGAAGAGCATAATCAAGTGAGAGTAAGGGCATCCCCCAAAGCCCATAATCCAAGCCAACGACACCAATAAGGTAACATCATGAATTTCCATTCCATTTTGCTAACACTAAAGCCCGACCAACAGAGCCACGGAGAGGCATCGTCCCTGGCTCACCACACTATGGTAGAGGGAGGTCAGCGGCCATCCAAGGAGCCCTTGGACTATGAGCATACTCCCCGACGCATGCCCATGACCCTAGTACCTCATGGTTGCTCACCAAAATGCTCCCCTTAAAACCTAGACAACCTCGCGACTAATCACACATGCATCACACACCCCTCAACCCATAATCATCAACATTATAGAACTAGAAGAAAATGGCAGTAATGTAAGAGTGAGGAGTAAGAAGGAACTGGGAGGGGGCGAGGAGTAAGGACTAGGCGTCGGTGGGTCATGGCCATCGAGATGCACGGTGTCGACAAAGAGTAGCCGAGGGATGAAACCACAAGCACCAGTGCACGACATCAGCGGCCAATAGCCATTGGGAAGGCACAGCGTCGATAGCTCACCACCGCCATAACGCACTGCTCGAAGAGGAAGAGCCGACATAGCCGAAGGATGCCGACAGGGAATCGGCATTGAAGGGGCGTATGGTGGCAGAAGGAAGGCAGTGGCAACGACAACGACAACTAGGCGCATAGCACCAATAGACCAAAATACACCGGAGAGGTATAGTACACCGAAGAATCACGACAAGGAAATGAATCCAGTTGGGAAAAATACTGAGATCTACTCACCTCGGAGCCGAACCCTCAAAACCACCGAGGGGACCGGGCAGATTTGGATCAACGGCGGAAGAGGAGGAGGTGAGCAATAGGGCGAATTGGAACACCGGTGGCGGGCGGACTAGGGTGGTGCGAAGGGGACTCATCGTCGGTAGCGCCATGGCCAGCGATGACGAGTTAGGCGGAGGGGTCGAAAGAGAGAAGAGGGGATCTAGGGATGTGAAAGGAATCAGGCTCGAAGCCGAGGGCAGGTTGCTAGTGTGCTGATCGAATTTTTCCCCTATTTGTGACGACACTAACTGGAATTTTGAGAGACAAAGTACTATTATAGTACTATAAGCGAGTCTTCGTGCATTTATAGGTATATTTTTTGTTACAGAATATGTTCTGTGATGGAAGCGCTTCCAAATGATTTATAAGCCGGAGCTTATGGCTTATTTTGATGTGTATCTGTTGTTGGGTTATTCTGTATAATTAAATAAAAAATAAAAAAGTTATATCAGCATGGACAGTGTAAAGAAATAACGGAAAAAAGAAAAGGAAAAAAACTAAAAACCATAAGCCATAAGGTAGAAGCCAGAAATAAGAAACTTTGTATCTTGTGAACTTTGATTAACAGAAGTTTTCCAACACTAGTGACGAACCAAAGGAGGGGATCTGACTTGGTTGGGTTCGATTTAGTTTGGTTTTAACTTTGGCTTATATGCTACAATAACTAGCTTTGAAACAATATGTTTTTTAAAGCATAGTCAACATAAAAGTTATAGTAAAAATATACTAAGTTTAGTTGTACCATCTAAATCCATATACGACTATTTTTCTCTATATACTGTCTCTCACAAATAAATAAAATTTAAATCATAAATTATAAATTTGAGTTAAAAAACCCACCCTTTGTTTGACTGCAACGCCCCGGATAGTTACTGTTAGGACGGTAAAAAACACACGACGTAAGCGCGTGAAAGTGTGCGCGTTCGCTCGCGCGCCGCGGCGAGCAGCCACCTGCGCGCACGCCTTTCTGTACCTTGACGCCGACCCCAGGTCGGTCGGCACCGCGTGCCGACAACTAGCATACACGGAACCTGGGCCCCACCTATAGTGGTCCCCGCATGTCAGACAGGACGGCTTGACGAGCGAGAGTAGAGCAACGGGCGAGCTGGAGACAGGAGTTGAGACCGTCCCTAGGTGCGCCTTGCCCGTCCATGTGACCTCCGCCAGCATTGTGGACCTAGGTGTCAGTCGTTTTTTAATGGCAGGAATTGTGCGTTGCTTCCTTCGCTGCTGCTTGGTAGCTGCGCGCCGCTGCGTTTGCTTTCGCAGGCAGCACTGTCAAATAGATCGGTGGCAGTACAAATGTACAATACCAGTGGGCGTACTTATATGGGCAGTGCTACATTTGCAAACCCGGGTGCGTACGAGTTACCGAATCCAGAAAGTTAATTAGTTGAATCCATCGGGTAGAACAATCCTCTTTTTTTAATTTATCACTTATGATTTTTCTTAAATAAATAAAATAACTTCTTCGTCACTCTTTCAAAACGATTCATTAGAATAGTTTTTTTTAAAACGATTTATCTAATTTTTTTTTAAAATGCTTTATCGACTTATCGATATTGATTCATCCGCACAAATATTCGTGTTACTATCAAAAGTCATTAGTCATCGCTACAAACTAGTAGTCACATAAAGAAAATAATTCACCTCTAGTTCGCGAGTCTATGGACTAAACTTACTAGTGGCACGAGGTAGATCTGAGTGGGTTTTTTCGGCTGATGGCTTAAATATTTAAATTATGGTTGTTCGTGAGAATTCGTAGTATACACGGGAAAATAGTTTCATATGATTTTGACCGATACGACTGAATTTAATATATTTTTTAATATAATTTTTTTATTGATCTCGTTTTAAAAAATATATGTTTAAAAAGTACTCGATTGAAAATAAAAAAACTTAGTCCGGAAGAAATTTTCCGGATTGCTGCGTAGAAATAGTGTCAATGGAGTAATATCATCCAATAATGAAACGAGTTTACGTGGAGCCCACGAAGTCCGCAGACGCAGCCGCTGAGCTGACATCAAATAAAATCGGTGGCCGTGCTATTGATAATTACTCGTACTACTGTCCAGCCGCCACCCGCGCGCCCCACGGGAACCACACAAAAAATCGGTGGCTGTGGTGGGGCGCGGTAGTACACAAACGAACGTGCCATGCCCCATGCGTGTACGTGCTCCGTTTTCATTAGCGCCCCGTACACAGCATCTCGATTACGTCTGACGTGGGTCGGTCACCGGTGACCGGTGGGTCGTGTCCCATGGCCGGTATGGATCGCGACCTGCAACTGTTCCCAGGCCGTCTGGTGCTGTGCTGGGGTCGGGACAGCGCGTCAGTAATTGCTGCTGCCACCATGAAGACCGAAAGGAAGGCACACACATAAAAGAAAAGGCCATTGTCCAGCGTCTGTACTGTTTCAAAAATACTATTTCGATAAATATTTTGAAGAAGTTATTTTACCTGGCACTGTCGAGATGTTCAAGTGACGATCTATGGAACGGTGCAGGACGAAGTTGATTGCAGAACAGGTACAACAAATGCATCATGAACTTGGATGTCCAAATTTGTCCCGAGGCGAAATCGATCTAGGAGGCGACGAGGCCACGAACTAATCCTATAGGTGGGGTCGGAGGGACCTCGCAGGGATATCCTTTTCTCGCCGTCGAAATTCCAGCATAGAACTAACAAAAAAATGCCACGAAATTGTCAACAAAAAATTGCCACGAATATGTCTTTGGTTTTTGGTTTAAGACGGAACAAATTGTATCGTGCCAACCGAGGACCTGAAAGGCGTCGATCGTTCGCTTGTTTCTGCACAGAACTACAAACGGTCATGAATCATGAAGCACACACAAGTATTATTTGCGTTAATTAATCATTATCTTGCACATGTACGTGTATATCAGATTGTTTCCATGTGTTTTAAGAGTCTGGGCAACCTTGGTTTTCTTAGTTCTCACGCACCACACCTTGTGTCAGGACCGGATTTTTAAAACCAAATCATCTGTGTATTACAGTACTAGTCTCAAATCAAAACTAGTATATACAGTTAAACAGTGATGATTACATAACCAACAACGCTTTAATATAATAATAAAGAGTACATGCCTTATGGCCACTTTAATACAACTAAGGTTATAAGATCTCTCAAACTTACAAAACATAGCGGAAACAGAAATAAACTTTGACGATGACCCATCAATATGCCACAGACAATTGACTGGGGAAGCGCAACCTAATACTCCGGAAATCCTTCATCGAATCAACACGTGAAGTAGTCATAATCTCCTTCTTGACCTCCATAATCCTCTGATATTTGTTTTGAATGTAGCATGTGAGTACATAAAGTACTCCGTAAGTCTTACAAAAAATACAGTAGATGCAGGGCTTAACAAAGAAAGGATAATATGGTTCTTTTGCACAAAGCAGTATTTTATTTCAATACCAATATATATTTTTGAAAGCACTAATTTGACAAAGTAATTGCAATAACTGAAACTAGTATAATTTTTCTAGTGAAGATTCCAACCACCAGCACTAGCAGACAAGCTCAATCGCCAAGGTTCAAGACTACGGGTTCCATCCACCCGCATTGGCTCCATCCGTCAGGACACACTCCCGAGAGTTCCATCCACTCCTGAGTTCCTAAAACTTTTACTTTTGAAATCAAAATCAAACATCTACCATATGAAAGCGTATCATGCCCACCCTTGACCGTGGGCACGGCTATTTGAATAGTTTTACACTTTGCAGAGGTTGTATTGTTTTACCCACAAGATTGATCATCTCATATTGCCATACGATTAACACACTTCCTTGGGGTGATGTGGAGAGATCATGACAAGGCCTTTACAAAGCTCTATTTTGACCCAGTTATGCTCACTAAGGTTTCGTCTCCATTCGACCCCCTCTTGCGCCTAGTGTGAATGTCCATCCCAAACACACTTCTGTTGGTGATATGCCCTAGAGGCAACATGGAGATGTTGAATATGTCACATACTATGTTTATGATACATTGCTTTGTTCCTTGAAATAGACATTATCATTATTGATCAATGAGTATGTGACTTATTCATGAGACTCTTAATGCCAAAATGTTGCTATTTCTAAATGATCCCTGATTATATTTCATATGAGGAACAAATATGATTCAAAGATCAGCATATGTATTGATTGATGATCATGTCTCATGGATCATGGTATGGAGATACCAAATCAATAATATGGACATGTGTTAGTGAACATATGTTGGATAGACCCGCCATGAGACACTGCAGAGATTCTATGTGTCATCAGTTGGTCTCAAGTAGTGTTTATGTGGAATCCTTAGACTTGAGATCATCATGGTTCCCAAGATGCGTAGTAGCTACTTTGGGACTACTAAACACTACTCCGTGAATCGGGTAGTCATAAAAGTAGTCTTTGGGTTTGCTATGAAACATGTAGTGGGATGTGAATGATCAAGATAGAATTTGCCCTCCTTATGGGAGAGATATCTCGGGCCCCTCGATGTAATGGATTATGAAAGTGCATGGCCATGCCAAGATGATTGAGGAGTCAATCACGAGTTTATAATCCATCACGGAATCGAGAGAGTGATTGAGCTATTAAGAGGATGACACAGGTCTCGCCTTGAGCTTAATCTATATCGTGAGGCAAAGGGATTAGTACATGAGAACATTACGGTGTTCACCGATATGATCTTTACGTATACTTTGGGGTTAATATGTCTTACTAGAGGCCGCTATTAACACGGTGACCGGAAGGTGTTTCGGTCGCGACCAAGTATACGTGAACCTGCTGTGGTCGCACACTTAACGGGTTGGAACACTAATTCGAATGTGATTCGGATATGGGCTTAATTCGGATAGAGATCCGGATAGACTCCTATTGGGCCTCGGTCCACGAGGCCCAAGTGAGGAGGTCTATATATATGGAGGCGAGGGGCTGAGGGAAATCATCTGATAATCCCGAGCTAATCCGTAGCCGCCACCTCCAGAGCCAAACCCTAGCCGCTCGCGAGTGCTGGTACACTCGCGATCGGCGTTCTAGCCCCGGACGTGTGGATACCGGTGGAGACGCTGCTGGTTGCGGCGTTGATCGGCATCAACAACCTACGAGATCGGATCCGCCGTGGTGCGGTTGATCGCGTGGAGGAGACGATCGGTTCGGACGATCGACTACTTCCACTACTACCTCGACGCGCGTGGTTGGATCGGCTTCTCCAACTCTTCTTCATTGCACTGCGCGTCTAGTGGTAACGATCCATGATCCCTCCTTAAGCATGATGTTCTTGTGTGCGCGGTAGAAAAGTTTTGTTTTCTGCTATCGTAGCCTTCGCGCGATCCATTAACTTCAACCCAAACAGAACTAAATCAAAATATTACTAATTAATCAGCCAGGTCCATCCCATACTAGACATGTGGTTGTACGATAGTGCTCAGTTTGGACAATCACAAGCGTCGGTCCTTAATTGACTTGGGTGGCACATTCACAATACAAGTTCTCGTACTAAATCCGCACCAACCCAATATTACCATCCGGCCAAGTCTAAAACCAATTTTTACAATTTTATTTTATAAACCACTGGCAGCACCTATTGCCAAACATTTGATAAAAGCAGTTGCTTAAGGATTTGATAACAGCATTTCCACCCATATGGTTACAATGACCGAATAGCTTATCTGGACCTTCCAGCTGCTGATCGGAAAACTCTTCTGCGACGTCGAGTTCTACGTGTCAAAACGAGAAACTCAAATAAATAGATAAATAAATAAATAAACACAAACAAAAGTCACAAAATACAAAATATATATATTGGAAGGAGATTTGTGATTATATATGAATTTGAAAATTTGAACAGGTACAAACGAAGTTAAGATGAAGAAATACATCTTCCGGAAGTGTTAGCCGTGGTCGGAGGGGTCGGATCTTCAGAGAGTAGTTGGAAGCTACCGAGTGGTCGAAAGGCTATGGTAGCGATCGGAAGTTGAGGTTAAATGCAGTCGAATAGCTCTGTGTGGTCTTTGCCACCGAGTGGTTGAAAAACTTAATAGCTGGTCGCAAGTCTAGAGAAGGGGTGGTAATGGTCGAAAACGGTGGTGATCGGAGGCTTAGAGTGACAACGGTCGAAAGCTTAGAGCGAGAAGCGACGGCGGTCGCAACAGCGAGAGGTCGGAGGCAACTGTAGTTGAAAGCGACTACGACCGAAATGATTGGAGGGTCTGGAGATGTCAGAGAGATCGAACAGTTCAGAGTAGTCGAAGGAATGGGACGGTGCGGAGTGGTTGAAAGAATCGATCGGCTTGGAGCGGTCGAAGGAACCGGTCGGAGTGGTCATAGTCGATGAGGATGTTGTAACCGTCCAGAGCGATTGTAACACTGAGAGTGGCCGAGAGGCCAGGAGTGGTCGAATATTATAAGGTGGTCGAAAATGAGGGTGGTCGAAGGATATAAACGTGGTCGAAAGGAACGCCGAGAGTGGTCGAAACTCTGTAGTGAAACGGCAGTAGTTGAAGCTACATGCTCGAAAGCCACAGTTCTTGGAAATTAAAGAATAGTAGGAACTCAGGAGTGATCGTTTTCAACATGCAAGGGGGTTCACCGGAGATAGTTGGATAGTGGTCGGCGACGACAGAAGATGACGACGGCAGAGTGCTTCAGTGAGGGAAAGGCTTGGAAGGTGAAGCGGTTGGCGACTGCGCGGGCGGCAGCCATGGGTGGCTCACGTGGCCGACGGCGCACCGGCATGGAATACAGAGAGGTAAGGTGAGCACGAGCACGTCTTTGGCATGTGGAACACGTCCTATGCTCGGCTTGGCCGGAGAGTGATCGAGGAAGGCCGACGAGACGTGAGGTGGCCGAAACAGTATGGTTCATAGTTGTGCATCTCCACAGTGATTCATTGAGCAAACCAAAGAATGAAATACATAGAAGTGATGGTGCAGTACCAAAGAATTGAAGAACGGTTTACCGGAGGTGACGATTTGATGACGGAAGTTGAAAACGGTCGGCGACGAAGAATGTTCGATTCCCGGTGATTGGTTGCGGAAAAAATTAAATAAAAATGGTGGATGAGTTGCTTGGATGCTAAGACAGTAGATGACGCGAGCAAAAGTTGAAAACATTCACCGGAGACGAAGATGGCGCGGTGGAGGGAGGAGGCCAAACGGTTGATTAAATGGCTAAGAAACGGATATGAATTGATTGATTGAGTCATGACGACGGTTTTTCGGTTTTCAGAAACTGATGGATAAAACGGCAATGAAAGCACTAATGGAATGTGGTAACGGAAGCATGGACTCCGACGATGAATGCGCGGTGTTGATGGGCTCGTATTGCTTCAGATGGATTTGAATTCGAACGCTTGAGTGAAAAGATATGGCAGAAAGAATGAAGACTGCTTTTTGTGTTGTTTTCTGTTCGAACGAATACAGACGAAGGTTGAAGTTGGATGAACAATATTCATGTGCACTGTAGCATAAAATAGAACCGAAGAGGAGAGAGAAAGAAAGAAAAGAGAGGAAAAGAAAGGAAAAGAAAAGAATATGTCAAGAAAAATTTAATTGGATCTAGAAAAATTAGAATGAACATTTTTTCTGGAGATTTGAAGATTTGAATTTGCATTTTGGAATTTGGTATTTGAATTTGGGGATTCAGATTGGAATCGGGATTTTGAAATTTTCTTCTAGTATTACACAAATAATACAAATAAAATCTAAATAATTTTAAATAGTTATTTAAAAATAAATTTGTAAAGAAAACAAATTTTAACATGTTACACCTTGTAAGGGGGCGAAGAAAATGAAACACGACTTCAGAGGCATCTGGACTCCCTGGATTACTGCTGTGCTGAGTGCGTACTGACTCGACCGAGGCTTTTATTCAGCAGTCAGCGCCATGTGTTCCGAGGGGCGAATAGTAATGTGCAGCGACTCCACTTGAGTAAACGCGCCGGCCGATTCACGCAAACCATAATAAACGCCGCATGCCTAGCTAAGTTATAGTCTCGGACAAGGTAAGTTATAGTCTCAGACCTAGAAACTAAAGTCTATATAAATTAGTAATTTAGATATGAAAGTCCAGAAACGAAAGTCGAAAACAGCTCAAAACTAGCTGCCAAGCCCGAGGCTTGGGCTGAGCTTAGTTTTGCCCCTGATTATGTATGATACAAGATTATGTGAAGGAGAGAGATAGAGAATAGAGAATTGAACTATACAACAGTTGACTGTAACACAAAAAATAAGACATACTATGTCACGAAGAAGTTATCTACAGAGACATATAAAAAAATCTATTATAGAAGTTGTTTTAGCACCGTCTATAGATAATATAGAGAATATTATAGATAATAGTTATCTATATCATTGTACATATCCTAAACAAGCTATACCGATAACCCTATAACCGAAGGGGCCCTATAAGACCAACTTAAATTAGGTTTCACTCATTTCGGTTTGAACTTCTGGTTTTTTGTTATTTTTTACTATTCCTAAATTTCGTCCTTTTCTGGCTTTCTGGCATTTTTTGAGCTTTTTTCTGGTATTTGTTTGTATTATTCGTGATGGGTTAACTTATATTTTTTATTTTCAATTTTTTTAATTTAGTTACGCCAAATAAGCCACATCAGCTATAGTATAATTTTAGTCAGCTGCAATATAATTTTAGCCATAAACCAACTTATCTCAACCCAACTAAATGGAACCTTGACTGGTGAACTGGCTTAACCGATTACTTGGAAAATCCAAAGTTCGTGAGAGGCGCCTTGTCTTGTACCTGTACAGTTCTTGGTATACAAGTTAGCCTAGACGTCACCAGCTTGGACCCCTACCCCTAGGGAACAGAAACGGTGAATGAATCGGCAAGAAGAGAACAATGCTTTGTGCAAGGTGCCCCAATCAAGTACTTGCATGCACTTGTAGTAGTAGCAGTAGTATAATTCTATAGGCATATGAAGAGCACAAGGTCACATATGTTAGTTATGTCGAGACTTGATGAAATCGTAAAGCCATGATCCTGTGGACGAGGCACGAAGATGATTAGCACAAGGGCAAGATGACGAGCAGATGCAAGTCAGGCAGAAGGGGTTTTATGTTATCGTGCTGTGGGAACGAGTTGAATCGCGGCATCGATTGTTACGGTCAGAAAAAAGCTTGAGATCGCCGAGTCAAAATTTATAGCCGGACCGAGTAAAACCCAACGGCCCAACACTATCCAAGTAGGCCCATTTTTTCCAGAGAGGCTAGAATTACTTTTCTTCAATTCCGGCCTGTATTGGTGAAGTGTATTCTAGTGTAAAAGCTCCCATCTTTGTCCAATTTTTTGGACTGGGCTGAGTCCAGTGGGCGTTTTTGCTCTGGGTTTCGTCTCGCCTGTGCTCGTTAAAAAAAAAAAGTTTTTCCAGGAACTACTACTTAGCTTAGCTGCCACACACACCTCGCGAAGATTCCATTTGAGCATACGTGCTTAATGCATGTTTAGAATGCAGGGATTTCAAGGAATCATCGTAGGAAATAAAGTAATCTCTCTCACGAAAATCTTCTGCTCCAAAATAGGGCTTTACTTTACGGCAAAGAGGGCACACAGCGTAAATTTTCCCCAGGAACACAAGAAATCGGCATTTCAATTTCGATTCCTGCAAGAGTTCGTATCCAAATGGAACAGTAGAGCGCGACGTTGCCATCATTCATGACAAGTGTGTGTCCTCTAGCTTCACTGCACAGTAGTGGAGTTTTTTTGACAGTATCTTTTGGCTTTTCAATTCTAACTGTTTATAAAAAAAAGTACAAAAAGAAAAAAATCATACGATTTTGATCGATATAACTAAACTCAATATAATATCTACTACAATCGATTTGTATATTTTATTTTAAAAATTATAATATTTAAAAGCTAGTTACTATAATAAAACATTAAAGCAAAATAGGAAGCCGTTATATTTAAAAGCTAGTTACTATAATAAAACATTAAAGCAAAATAGGAAGCCGAATCAAACGACGAGTCCCACATGGCATTCCAACCTTCTTCGCACCCTGTTACAGAACCCGTCCACGTTCATCCAAACGAAGGAGAATTCCAAGTTCCCAACGAATCCGGACATGCCCTGAAGCCTTATCACCACTTCTCTCTCGCTCACCTCGCACCACACCACCGAAGGAAACCAAACCCTGATGGTGCATGCGCGGAGCTTCTTCCAGGACGCGCGCCTCCCGCAGCAGCGGGCCGTCGAGGGCGTCGCCTTCCCCGCGGTGCTCGTCCCGAGCCGCCCGCCCCGGGAAGACCTCGACGAGTTCCCGGTGGCCGTGAGGTCGGAGAGGGCGTCCCGGCTGGAGCCGCTGGTGCGGGCGGCCGGGGCGGTGCTGCTGAGGGGGTTCCCGGCGCGGACGGCGGCGGACTTCGACCGCACCGTGGAGGCGTTCGGGTACGAGGAGCTGCCGTACGTCGGCGGCGCGGCGCCGCGGACGAAGGTGGTGGGGCGGGTCTTCACCGCCAACGAGTCGCCGCCCGACCAGAAGATCCCCTTCCACCATGAGATGGCGCAGGTCAGCGGCCCAAGAGGGCCATTAGCTCAGCTCCATCATCGGAACTCTTCTTCCTTTTTCCTGCACAAGCAGTAGAACAACTGGATTCAAGTAGCACACAAAATCAAAATGGAAAAGTCTATATACTAATCCTAGGACATCCGAATGTGAAATTTTGAGTTAAGCTAATACTATCTTTTGTCAATGTTATAGGGTTGATAGTTTTAGCAGTCCTTTTTCCCCCAGGCCATAGTTGTATTTAATTGCACATAATGAAATTTTAGAATAAATTAAGTACTGAGATGTAGAAACAAGGTGCAATTTAAGAAAGCTCTCCAGTATTACTTTTCTGTCCTGCTTAGGATCACATGTTATCGGTACAAGTGCAAACTTCAGTTTTTTATATAAGAGAAAGCTCATTCGGAACTTGGAGTTTCGTGATCGGAACTCACCTTACATATACTTTCCTTAGGTTCCAACATTTCCATCGAAATTGTTCTTCTTCTGTGAAGTGGAACCGAAGAGTGGTGGGGAGACACCAATAGTATTGAGCCATTATGTTTATAAGAGGATGAAGGAAAAGCTCCCAGAATTTGTGGATAAATTGGAGAAGTATGGACTGATATATACAAGGGTCTTAGGAGAGGGTGACGACCCATCTTCTCCAATCGGTCGTGGATGGCAATCAACATTTCTCACTAAAGATAAATCCATCGCCGAGGAAAGGTCTGGTTTCTTTTTTTTTGGAACATTGCTAATATATTATAATTTTGTTATTTCTTCTGAACTTTTACATTTGCATTCAGAAATACACCGTAACATCATTGGTATTTTACTAGAATATGCACGAGTGTCCTGCAACACTTAGGAAATATTTGTTACAGTAGAACTTATGGCATTACGCAACTTGTATAGCAAGCTGCAAAGTTTCTAAAACCACCACTAAACTGATTACTTCTGAATAGCTGGTACAAGTGTTTCGCACTAGTCAGTCCTGTACTGGTGCTGGTTAAAAAGCTGCTCCCAGTTGGGAATGCCAAAACTAGATGGGCTTCTTCTATCATCCTGCCCCTGCCCCTATCGTATAGACCAAACTTGTATATGGTGAGCACCACTTTGATTAGTGTAGCTTGTGAATGCTGATCGTTGATTAGAAGTTTATTACAAGTTGCATCCAGAGCTCAATATTGTACAATCAATCAATCATTGTCTTAGTTTCATCCTAAGAATAGTAGGAGGCTTTGCACAAATTTCTGGTACTGGGATGCCCTTCAATTATTAAACCCATTTTAATTTCTTCCAAAGGCCTTTCGTCATGATATTGGACACCACATTTATCTTTCATCTTGTCATCAATGCAGCGCAGTCCAGGCATACATTTATGTCATTTTTTGGTCTAAAATGGCAAAAGTTTTGAAATGTCAATTGAAATGGAGTTTCAGTCAGACCTTTAGTGTAGCTACCATGCTGTTCTTAACTGAGTTTTGATCCAACCATCCTTTGTAGGGCTGCGAAGCTTGGAATGAAGCTGGAATGGACTGACGACGGAGTCAAAACAATAATGGGTCCGATACCAGCTGTCAAGTGGGATGAGAGCCGAGGGAGGAAAATATGGTTCAACAGCATGGTCGCTGCCTACACCGGATGGAAGGACGCTCGGAACGATCCTGTCAAGGCTGTCACGTTCGGTGACGGCTCGCCCTTGCCTGCCGATGTCATAGACGAATGTGGGAAGATCTTGGAAGAGGAATGCGTCGCCATTCCATGGCAGCAGGGTGATATCCTCCTAATTGACAATTGGGCAGTCCTGCACTCTCGGCGGTCTTTTGAGCCCCCACGGCGCATACTTGCTTCGCTTTGTAAATAGTGTGTAAATGCATCATGAGGCATGAACTCGTGTAAAGAATTGATCTGCACTATTTGTGTAGTCTGATTTGCATATTCGAACTGAGACAAATTTTACGCATCTAGAAGAATCTTGTGTTGGTATATAGAGCTTATTCTGAACCTTGGTAATCCCAAAACAGCACATCCTTGATAGCAAAAGTACAGAAATATTCTAGCCATTGCCTTGTCTTGTTCTGTTAATCTGTAGGTGATGTCTATGTGGTTACTACTTACTACTATGTTCACAAATCACCAACACCCATGGTGGTCTAGATGGGTTCATTTGGCACTACAGATTTTATTCGCCACTATGAACTGTTTGGGTAAGAAGGATCTTAAACGAAAACACGAGTTGTGTGTACATCTAGTATGATAGTGAATTAGAGAAGCTATGGACCTTCCAAAACATCGTTGCTGTTCGTGTTACATCCTTGGCGGGGACGAAGAAGAGGACACGCTGGAGCCGGCCGTCGGGGAGGCCCGATCGGCGGAGGCGGCGGCAGCTATAGAGAGCCCGGAGAGCTGTAACGATAAAACGTGCTAACGCAGGGTCTCATGCAAAACAGCCTCCGCTATGGCTTTTGGCCTAGCGCAAATAATTATACGAAGAAAACAAATATTAATATATTGATAAGTGAAGCACCATATGGTGGTAACCCAGTAGTGAGTATTTGATATTGATTGTGAATTGATGTCATTGCTTGAGTTTGATTTTTGTGAAGATAAATTTTAGCTTGTGCACTCCTGTAATTCTTGGTCAGACTGGCCTGGCCAGGCGGTCTGATCGCTGGGACCGTGCGATCAGACCGATCTAGAGAGGCGGTCTGACCGATTGCCTTGTAACCGGTCTGACCGGCATGTGAGCGATGGTCAGGCCGACCCTGTTGAGTTGGTCTGTTGGTGCTATGAGTTTGGGTATTAGTCGCGGCGTGTGTCAGTGCAAGGGTTAGTCATGGGGGAGTTCATGCATATGCGAGTCGTGGCATGTGTCCATGCATATGGTTTGACTTGGGTCGTTGATTGTGTGTACAGAGATTTAATGTTTGGTCCTAGGTTTAGGATCGGTAACTTGGTTGCATACTGTTTGCAGGGTGCATTGTATGGATGAATTGCGACAATTGTTGACTTTGTGTATCGTGCGGTGCTACGTAACGGTTTATTTGTTTGTGCTGGTTGTATGACTTCCGAGCTAGGTCATGGTGATGCATAGGGAGACTGGGACTAGGCACAAGGTGATACTGAGATCGAGAACGGTCGGAAAGATGCCGAAGATGATTGAGACTTGCAGGGTGGTTACAAACTGGGACGACAAGGAACCAGAGTGGGAGCTACCGGTGGTGAACATGATAGTCAACGACAAGGTAGACCGGGACTAGGATTAGAGAGGAACCGAGGTCCTGTGCGGTGAAAAAAGACAGGTGCCGTCATGCGCAAGGAAAAGCATGCGGTGCACCAAGTGGCTTGAGTTGTTTGCAAGCGAGAACAATTCGGTGGAATTCGGACGCGTGAGAGGTTTGGCGGCAAGTCATTGGGGCCACGTGAAAGATGGCGATGCATGGATGATGCTTCGTGGCAAAGGAAATGGAAAGTTTCGAGGAAAGTGGTAGAGGGGTATTTTGGTAAATTACCCAATACTGAAAAAGTGACGGTGTGTGAAATTGCGGTGTTGGCCTAAATGATTAAGGTCTTGTGTGTGCTAAAAACTGGCCCAGATGCTCGCCTGAAAGGCACCGGCGGCAGAGCCGGCGACGCGCCGCCTACCACGGATCCGGCGGCGAAAGTGTGCGTTCGGCACCGGAGCAGTGGCAAGATAACTTTTCTTTTCACAGTGCAAAATGAGAAATTTTTGCTGATACGTCCTTCAGTTTGTAAGTGTTATCTGCAAAGTTGCAGTGATCTCCCTTCCTCCCAACGAGGCAAACAACAGTAATAGTAGGGATTTGCTATTCGACACACGAGTAGAGAGCGATGAGATCATTAAAGTAGTGTTTACACGTACGCCTACAATACATCATGGTTACTTGAACTCATTATTAATCATATGGTAGTTCAAACACGGCACTACCGTTTGTTTAATCATTGGGCATGTAAAGCGCTAAACCTTGGTTCTCGTCATCCAAATCTAGAAGGAAAAGATGATATGGGCATCGAGAAAAGTTGACGCAATCCCGTTCCCCCGACAAGATTGAGAGCAAAAATAGACTAATCCAGAAGATAATTATCAAACATTTCTTGAGCATTCTATAGCCCAAAATAGGCTAGATAACCACGAATTATTCTCAACTAGGTTTAAGCTATCAAATGTTGTTTGTTGAAGTATAAGTGAATTATCCATTTTTCCTCATTAGTTTAAGCTTTTAGGTGAATTGGCTGGTATATGAAATTCAATATGATATCAGAGCCAAGAGGTCTCGAGTTCAAGACCTGACTGACGCAATTAAAAAAATTAATTGTAGTTTACTTCGATTCCACGTATTAGACCTAAGAGAGTCTACATGTGAGGGGAGTGTTGAAGTATAAGTGAATTATCCATTTTTTCTCATCAACTTAAGCTTTTAGGTGAATTGGTTGGTGCATGAAATTCAATACTGTTACATAGCGTCTGATGATATGCCGACAAAATGGAATTTCTCTAATCGAGCTCAACCTGAGTATCGGCCCAGCTGTGGAATGCTGATTTGTAAAGCTAGCAATTCATCAACCATGGTGTCCAATCGACTGACTGTGGCCATGGCATGCGCAACGCCGTGCCATAATCATCTCTGCATATGTTACCTGTTACTCTCCGGCGGCATCCAATCGTGGCTTGTTTGGAACACAAGAACTTCACGAAAATTCTACTGGAAACAACACAGCTAGTTCCTACATGAATCGTGCAAAAATGCTTTCAGACTGGGGTGCCGGAGTTCCTTGTATGTAACGTGCATTCAGTATGCTGAGTAATGAAATCTATGCTCTTGGTCTAGGGGAAGAAAAAAAGAGAGAGAAAGGGACCCTAATGTACTCCGGCTGCTAGCTGCTGCTACGAACGGAGCTACTATCCTGACACTGGCCAACAGCAGCCTGAAAGTCGAAGCTTGTGTTCGTGAAAGAACTAGTACGCATCATGTTTGATGAGATGTGGACAGGGCAATACCGCCACTTCGATGGTGAGTGATCTAAACCCCGCCAAAGAGCCAAGAATTGCGGCATGTGGTGCATCGAACGGGATCCCGAAGAAAACCAGCCAGACAGAAACGAGCGAGGCCGCGGGGCCACCACATGAGCCAGTGTCTCGGTGCTCGCCAACTGCAGCCATCCTTTGATCCCTTTGGTATGCTATGCCCAGGTTGGCAGCACGTCTGGATTCAGAAAAAAAAAAGCGACCAAAAAAAATATTTCCGTGGGAAGCTCGGCATGCTCAGTGTGGGAAAAAAGAAGGACCGGAATAATTGATGGATGTATTGATTGAGCCTCGAAGGGCGTATATATGTAGAGTGTAAGTTTTAGAGTACAAGAAGCCTCTTCTAGAGATAAGATAGGTATCACGGAATTACAAATCCTAAACTACTAAATATAGAGATATGCCAATATACTCTAATATCCCCTGCAGTAGGAGCGAGAGCGTCGCGGACGCTTAGGCTAGAGAAGAAGCCGACGAGGATGCTCAAGCTAAAGTAGAAGCCGACAAGGAGTGCCATGCGAAGAGCCGGTGGTGAAGCTGTCTACCGTAGAGGTGGTCGTCGAAGGAGGATTGCAGAGGAGGTCGTGGCTGAGGTGCATATGACCATCGGTCATGGTAGGCGTACAGTAAACCGGTCGTAGTGACAGAGAACCGGTCGTAGCCACTATAATCGATCTGCGGTCGACTGGGTGTGGTTGATCTTGAAGATGAGAGAATGTCGGTAGAGTTGGGGAGCCACGCCGGTGGAGGGAGAAGGTGACCGAAGGAGGAAGGCGGCTAAATACGACAGGAGTAGAACGGAGGCAAGAGGAGGACGCTAGATTAGAAAACAGGCGGGGACGGAGGAGACGATGTTGGTCTGGCGCTTGACACCCTGGAGGCCGCCATGTTAGAGTAGAAAGTGCGTTGGTCACCAACGGAGTGCATGACGGCCGAAAGCAACGAAGAAGAAGAGCAAGCTGGTAGGTGCGGGACGCTGACGAGGTGGGAAAGGCAGCACCAAGAGAAAAAAAGTACAAGCAAAGGATCAGCTTGGTGTGGTGGACACTGGCAAAGTGAGAAGCGGTCAGGGAGATACGAGAAGAGACACGACGAAGTGGCAGTCAATTTCAATGGCAGACATGGTCGACAGTTCAAAGCAGCGGTGACTAGGGCTGAGAGGAGGGGCAGCTCGTCGGGGAGCCCATATCTGGAGCCGTGGAGCTCGAATCTGGCTGAATCTAGACACGGGGTGGAGCTACACGGCGCTGGAGCCACAGGGACGAGCGGCAAAGAGATCCTAGTGGAGAGACAACCGAGGATAGCAGAGGGGGCCGGTCGAATCCGGCGCGAGGGTGGCTGCTCGTCGCGCCGGTGCCGGCGTGACAACGTCACGAGCACATGTGGGCGACCGACGGCGGATGATCTGATCTATTGATCGGAGGAAGAAAAAGGCCATCTATCTGCAATATTTTGCACAGCCCCCAGGAGATTAGATCATGGGGATTGAATCATCTCTCCTAGGGGCGGTGCGCTGCGGAATTTGGTGGAGGCTAGGAACAGGCCCAGATACGAACCTGCTCTGATACCATGTAGAGGCCGGTCGAATCCGGCGCGAGGGTGGCTGCTCGTCGCGCCGGTGCCGGCGTGACAACGTCACGAGCACATGTGGGCGGCCGACGGCGGATGATCTGATCTATTGATCGGAGGAAGAAAAAGGCCATCTATCTGCAATATTTTGCACAGCCCCCAGGAGATTAGATCATGGGGATTGAATCATCTCTCCTAGGGGCGGTGCGCTGCGGAATTTGGTGGAGGCTAGGAACAGGCCCAGATACGAACCTGCTCTGATACCATGTAGAAAAATAGAATGGTCAGAATAAATATCAGATGTATTGCTTGAGCCTCGGAGGACATATATATAGAGTACAAGGCTTGGAGGGAAAGAAGCCTCTCCTAAAGATAAGATAGGTATTATAAGATTTAATGCACACGTTTAAAACGAGACAGAGTCTTAGGAGTTTCGAAGCGCGGACATGCACTTTGACCACGGGAAGCACCTACGTGAGCGTGTTCTCGTAGGTTTCGAGGCTGAGATGCACGACGGCCCCTTTTGCCATGAGCCAAGCTCCGTCCCCCAGGACCGATTTCTACACCAACTATTGAGATGTGAGAGATTGCGCAGGAAAGCTTCCAGCATTTGCCCTGAACGTCAACAGCGTGAGGGCACCTCTGATTGAGAATGGACGGTTCGGATCATTGCAAATTTGCAATGTACCGTATCGCGGAGGCCACGAGTGCGCCGCGGCCGCAAGCTTTTGCACTCAAGTGGATCATCGAAGGAGAGGGCCCTTTGCTTAGTTTCCAAGACATGATGTGCACATGGCTCCATGGAGGCTTCGCAAAAGAGGCCATCATGGCTCAGGGGTGCTTTTTCTCCGGCTATATGATGGATTGATGATCATGGTATTGCTGTTTCTCTGATACTTCCTTACCTTTCTACACTTTGTAGAAAGGCATAAAGGGCCAGGACCAGTTCAATTTCTCTTTTATAGCATCCATTGCTACATATAGCTATTACATCAAGCAGATGAACAAACTTTCCACCGTCGAGCTCTCGATTGGGAGGCGACATTCTGACCAGGTCCATATTCTTAGGCTGCGTTTGTAGCACGGGAACTTGGTTTAATGAAACATGCAGTGATTTGTAATGTTTTCTTCTCAAATTTCTGCCTTCCAAATAGTCCTAGTTATTAGTTAGGCACACGTAACAGTAGCAGGTCAGCAGTAGTTATTCGTTGTGACCATGTGGTGTGGGTATGTGAGTGTGAACAAAGGTCTAGAGCTGGAAGAGAGTGGGCCCAGTGTCCAGGACCATACAAATCTCATATGATAAGAACTGGCCCATCTAATAGCCCAAGTGTCCTTTGTAGGGCCCCCCCTGGATGGAGAAGCCGCATGCTCCAAAGATTCCACTATTTGTCTACAGTAGGACCAGGATCCTTAGGTTTCCTAAAAATAAAAATTTGTAAAACTAGTCCTGGATTTAAAGGTTTTGCAATTTATATAAATAAAAACAATTGACGATATTTAAGACACCTCATTCGATTTGAGGCAAGAAAATCCCACAATAATCCTAAAAGAAAAAAATTATAGAAATTCTCACATTAATCGAAAGAAAAAAAGAAGAATCTCCATCACTTATTTTAGTGTGGCCAGATTATACAGTGCAGATTAATCAGATATAGATATTAGAATTATATAACAAATACAATTATATTTTAATTACAGAAAATAGAGTTGTATATCAAAGATAATTATATCATAAAATCTAACCATGTAGTTGTACAGATAAATATACTATTTATCCCATAAGGCACATGACTTGATCACAAGGTAGTATTACATCCCATAAAAGCAACGCAGCTGTTCTAGCACAAATGGATGGTATGCCCGGCATGGCATGGATTTGTGTAAACACGGTTCATTTAGCCTATTAGTCTAAATAGGTCATGCCGTGCCAACCCGTGGGCTCAACCATAGAGCTAGGCATGGCCCACTGACGCGCACGAGCCGTGTTGGCTTGGATCTGTTTAGCCCGATGAACCAAAATAATGCTACAGTATCCAACGGGCCGAAACAGTGCTAAACGGCATGTGCCTACTGTGACTAAAGGGTTAAACGTGTCTAATAGATTGCTATCGTGCTTAACAGGCTAAATGAGCCGCTATCGTGCTTATATGATCCGTGCCTAACAAGTTATGATCATGTTGGGTTATACTTGGAACAACACTATTCATATCGTGTCGAGCCAGCACGATGGTAAGAATGTCGACTGCCGGCACATCATGCCATGCCACCTCAGCCCATTACTATCATGGGTTATACTGTATCTAAACCGGATCAACAACACCATGCTTAGGACGAACCCCCGTATACACCATCCAATTGGCCAGCTCTTACCTCCGTCACGTTCAGTCTCGAGTCGTAAACAGGTGTAGGTTCTCCGTTAACATCCAATCCCAAAGAATTCCCTCTTAGGACTTCCGATGGTGGCTTTTTTACACCCCTTTTGTCTCGATTCCTCATCCGGACATCTCCCCACGAGTGACTGTCACCTAGGAATTCAGGTGGCTAAATGAAAACGACAGCCAGTTTTTCAAGCACTTTCATGATTGTAAGTTTCTTATCACAATGTTAAGTGGAGCATGGCAGCATGCTGTTATCCCACTCGTTTCGGCTTCAGTTTCTAGCTTTTAGCTTATTTTTCACTATTTATAAATTTTGTCTTTTTCTAAACTTTTGGTTTTTTAAGCTTTTTTGCTGGTTCTTTTTTCTCGTATTCGTTTGTGTTGTCCATAATGAGCTAGCATATTTTTTCTATTTTTAAATTTTTTAAATTTAATTACGCTAAATAACCCACCTTCAATTCTGGTGAAATTTCGGTACTACTGAGACAATTTCATCCAGTAAACTACGCTTTTTCAAATTTCAACCGAAAGGGTCATTCACGAGAGAGTGCAAAAAGAGTCATATATGATTTTAATCAGTATAGTCAAAGTCGATATAATATGTACTACAGTTAACTAATAAATTATATCTAAAATATATATATTTAACAATTAGTTACTTTAACGAAGAAAATAAGCGTTAGTACAGCTTTGCGTTAGTACAGTAACTGTGGGCAAGCAAGCAAGTGAATGCTCTGTCCTTTGGTGGCAATATAAAAATGGAGTACTAGAAACCCAAAGGATTTCTCTTTCTTGTGGGTTGTGGTGTGGTGCATGCAGCCATGCCTACCTGGCTAATTGCTTCTTGTAGTAGGGGGAAATGATGATGCTAGATTTGGGGGTGGTCGGGTGGCCAAAGTCAAGTCACGACGACGACGCAGCCAGCCAGCAGTAGCCACGCCCCGTCCAGCCATGTGGGCCCCCACTGACTACGACAGAAAACACGCGCCACGTTTCGTCTCCTCATTGGCCGGCGTGGAGCACGCCCGGCTGGGACCCGTCAAACAGTGCCCTAACTACCTCATGCACTAGCTAGAGTTCTCCGGATTTTGGTTTTTAACTTTTATTTTTTTTAATTTCGTTTTTTCCTGATTTTTTATTTATTTTAGTATTTTTTTCTATATTACTTTGTATTATTTGTGATATACTAACTTATTTTTTACATTTTATTTTTTTCTAAATTAATTATATCAAATAAGTCATCAATAATTACGGTATAAAATAAGCCAGCTATAATACTAAACAGTAAAACATAAATTGGAATGATCAGCGCCTAAGTTTTACCTCGAGACCTGTTAGGATAATTACAGTATAAAGTAAGTCAGCTATAATACTAAATAGTAAAAAATAAATTGGAATGATCAGCGTCTAAGTTTTACCTTGAGACCGGTTGGGATAAGTAAGTATATTTTTCAGGGAGGTTAAGATATTTTAACCATACAGTTGTACAAGATAGAGTTGGGTGTAGCAGGATAAGCAACTTAAAGCGGTAGAACGACCATGTAGTTGTACCACAGTAGACCGAAGATTTCGCAACCTAACTTGTAGATAGTAGGACGTTGTGCCGCATTCTTCCATGTAGTCACATATCTTTTGACTTTCTTGTAGATAATTTTTATCTGTATTTGTTGATACGACGGTAAACAATGCATATTGTTTTAAATTAAGAAAATATTTTGAAGAATTCATTTCAAGTAACTATCATGTTTCTTTTGATCTTGGAGTAGCGAAAATCTAAAAATACATGGCCTTTCAATATCTGCTTTATCCTTTGCCGTTAACATGTCTAGATGCGTTTTAAAAAACATCCGCTCGCTTTGCCTTTGTTCCAAGTTTTGTTTGCCATACTTGCTAAATCAGCAACCAAAGAATACCAACTAAAAGGAGCTAATACAACTGATTGTGTACAGAACACGCTAATCGCTCTGGCTTGACATCAATCAAAACTCCCCGTGAATCCGTCCAATTCTTTTACTTCAAGTTCGCCGTCGATTTTGCCATGAACAACGATAATATGATATATTAAGAAAAGGGGAGGGAGCTACGGTAATGACCAAATGCTGAGTGAGAGACCACGTGAATGTCTAGTATATATTTATGATGAATAATTGATACTTGGTTGAGTTAAATTTAGATTTTACAAAGATTTTAGAAAATTCATATTTCAGTTTATGTTATCAGGGTTCAAACGATCTGACTGCCAATGGGTTTACGGTATGACCAGTAAGATGGTCAGCAATCTGACCACCGTAGGAAAAGTGGTTTGAATTCCCTTAGACTTCTAGGGAATTAAACACCAAACACTTATTATAACACCCTGTGTCTCCGATTAACCTTAAGCCACGAATTACGGAGCTAATCAAGGTTAACTAAGCGACAAGTGGTCTAAAATGTGGGACAATTTAAAATTTTTATGTATTTGTTTAAACTGAAACCGGTGAGTGGTAAGTACGTTGCTTTCATTATTTCATAGACGATGACAAAAACAATTTGCATAGATGAGATGAAAAAATAAAATTACACGGCGATTAAGAGCATTCAACTCAAATAGCAAAAATATCAGTCAACGGTACAACGGTTAATTAATTATAATCCTTATATAGTAAATCAATTGCATCCATCGAGCGACAATTAGAGTTTACATCAAGTCAAATAAAAATATTACGATTTGTATTACATAATAGCGACAATATGAATTACAACAAATGTAAATTCCATGTCTTAACCAAATAACCATCTAAAAAACTAAGCAATTGTAGTACAATTGTAATCAATCACGAAGCACGTGATTTAATTTACACCAAGTTCATCTCATACATTAACTGCAATTCACTGGCTGTACCAAAACCCAAACCCCGATATTAATAGCGAATAAATAAATAGTGGAATACCGAAAAAGACCGAACAAAAGAAGATATTAAAAGGAATGATTGCCGTCAAAGCCCTGGAGGTTAATTTCGGACAGGGCAATTTGTTCTCGGAGATACCTGACCTTCCAAGGGCCAGTCGTCACCTCTCACAACCATGTGGTCATCATTCGTTGTAAACAAACCGAGTTATTCTCAAAAGACGAAGAAACCAACTAACTGTTCCTAAATCACCGAAATACCCTCATGCACCCCCACGGCACCAGGAAAGCCAGCAAAGCCCTTCTGGTCTAGGGAAGGTCTGCACATGGAGATTCGGAGGCGGTGCAATAGATTTCAGGATAACGGTGTTGAAGGATTACACTTATAAGATTGCAGAGCCGCTACAAAAACACAGGAATGTGACGTCGTCATACATTGCCAACTTGACCAGTTACCTCGTAGTTTGCGAACGTTGCAGCTTTGTCAAAACTGTTAATGGTCGATGTCGTAGGCCTGGTTAGCTTTTCGGTGGGCTATGGTAAAATATGACGGGTAAGAGGAAAAGTTATATATAGAATGTATTATACTTATGAGAAGATCTACCACTTTGCACCCAAAAATACCGCATCATCTACCGTGCCTGTCGCCTAGCTGCCAAACTCGCGCGTCCTCCAGCGCCCGCCGCCTCTTGCCGTGGCTAACGAGGTCATAGAGGCCCTTAGATTTGTTAAAACGCGCACTCAGAAACCAAATTAGGGGGGAAAACGGCATAGTGCTGGATATAGGAAGGCTTGGCACATACTAATCGAACAGGACCCACCGTCCACTACAATTCCATTATTGAAAATCATGCCCGTGTCTCGGTGGTCATGGGATAAGCCATCAATTACTTTTGGACTAGTATTTTTTGGTGATTTGAAACCAAGATAAGTCTTCTGTTACTACTGTCACGTGCCATCTACAGCCAAGCTAACAATTTCATTTTTGTTTATGGGGAGTGCTAAGAAGCATTTGAGTATTTTTTAGGGTTAAAAATATTCAAATTTTGAAGCGTTGGATCTCTATTCAACGGATCCTCATACTCCTCTTTATAAAAACGAAGCTGAGACGTTAGATCTCCACCCAATGGATCTATCTATATCTTTTCTAAAATATATGAGTGCTTCAAATCCAAAGTGTTGGATAGAGATCTAACGTTCAAAATATCTAAGTACTCCTAACCTCTAAAAACACTCGAGTGATTCCTAGACCCTACTTGTTTGGAATACAGAAATTTAACTGAAAATAATTCAATTCTAGCGAGAAACCAGGGAAAATTGCCGCGCCCCAAACGGCGTAAACACTTTTCAAGAACGCTATGAACATTAAAATTAAAACATCTGGAAGATATTCACTTATTTAACCGGATCAGATTAGAATAACGCGATATGTTTGTGCCCTAGGAGTCTCCGTGCAACAGATCATAAAAGATTAAAAAAAAACAACAGTGTTCGGAATTCTTTTGGCTTGTGGCGCCAGTTTTGCTCCCATTTATAAGGGCAAGAAGAGCACCGAGTGTGTGTGTGTGAGGCAGCCGTCGCTTGCTTCGCCTAGTTTTGCTGCATGCTTCCTCTGGCGAGTACCTGGCCGGGTAGATGCTCTCATTTCCATTCCCGGCAGCTGCTGTGTTCTGCTCCTACCCTCGAATCTCTCCCTGGCCTTTTCCCGCTCCTGTTTCTAGCATACAGAGTAGAGAGAGATGTTTTCTCTCTCTCTCTCTCTCTCTCTCTGCCTTGCAAGTTAGCTACTGCACCCTAGCCTGCTTGCTTGCTTTGAATACGCCCCTAAAACGCTCAAACCTTGCCCCTTTTCTCGCAAGTCCTTGCCGCCTTTTGGTTTCCTCCTATCCTTGATCTCTCTACCTTCTGCTCGCTCCTCGGGCACCGCGCGCGTAGCACCTGCTCTGTTTCCTCCTTTGGCATCTTTGTTTGCTTGCCTCTGCACAGCGGAAGAGGAGAAACGTGTGCTTGTGACTTGTGGGAGCTCTCCCCTCTCTCTCCTCTCTTGTTTCGTTGCCGAGCTGTGCCCCAAGGAGAGAAGTGAGAAGCTCAGCCATGGCGTGCAGGTTCAGAGAGGCGGCAGGGGAGAGCGGCCTCGAGCTCAGCCTTGGCCTCCCCGCCTACTTCGTAAAGCCTTCAGGCCAAGCAGGTCTGGTTTGCCCCGTCCATTTCGCGTTCTTGCCCTGTAGAGTCTGCACTTACTGATTTTTTTCCCTTATAAAAATGCTCCAAGTTTTGATTTTTTTTTGCTTCTGTTCATTTGGTGTTCTCAGGTTTGGAACGGGAGGAGCCAAGTGGTGGCGGCGCTTTTGCTCTCCAGGCCAAAGGAAGCAATGGCTCCAAGGCAAGGTAGGTGCTGATTACCCTGACCTAGTTGCAGTGTTGATCTTTCTGTTTCTTCAAAATAAGAAAGAATCTAGTTCTTGATGCTTTCTGTGTGTAATCGTCCGCCAGGCCCGCAGCTGCTCCGGTTGTGGGGTGGCCGCCGGTGCGGTCGTTCCGGAGGAACCTCGCCTCCTCCAAATCGTCGCCGCCGCCATCACAGAATGGCAAAAGCAAAACGGACACGGTTACGGCCGGTGCTGAGAAGGGCCTGTTCGTCAAGATCAACATGGACGGCGTCCCGATCGGGAGGAAAGTCGACCTCAAGGCGTACGGCGGCTACGCCGAGCTCTCCGCCGCCATCGACAAGCTCTTCCGCGGCCTGCTCGCCGGTATGTTACTTTGACCATCCATGTGCAAGAACAGCATCGATCACGCAGTGCACATTACTAAGTACGTTGCTTGTTTTCTCATGCAAATATGCAACTGCGGTCATGCCTGCGTGTAGCTCAAAGGGACCCGACCGCCGCGGCTAATGGGGAGGTCGTGATCACCGGCGTCATGGACGGCAGCGGCGACTGCACTCTGGTCTACGAGGACGACGAGGGCGACAATATGCTGGTCGGCGATATCCCATGGGAGTAAGTCGAAGTCGAACAATACATCCTCAGCACTTTCGTCAAATCTACACGCCAAAGTGCGTCGTCTGACGAACCGAGCGTCTCTCCTCTGCGTGCAGGATGTTCATCGCCACCGCGAAGAGGCTGCGCGTGCTCCAGAGCTCCGATCTGCCCGCGTCGTCGGTGAGTCTGCGCATACATCAACACAAAATTGTAGCGTACGTGACGTTGATAAGCAATCTGTGCTGTATTGATCGATCCATTTTATTCGCTCTCTTTCTCACAGCTGAGTGCAGGGAGCAGGAAGAGGGCTGCAGCGGACTGCTGAATTGTGCCGTGCTCGCATGCAGATTCCAAGTGGAGTGGCGCAAAGCTTAGGCTTTTGCCTTTTTGATGTCTTTTTCTATTTTACTGCTATATATTTTGCTAGGTGAGGTGTTAATCTGTGGCCGAGATGTTTTTGGGGCCATGATGGTGTAGTTTTGGGTGCATGTGTCTAATTAGCTGTGGTCATCGGCTGATCTAATATGTGAAGTCAACTATGTTCAGCACAAATATACGTGGGAACGCGATCCTACCGGGTCTCGTTTCTGTTGTTTCTGCTTGCGAGCCTGCTTTCGCTGGTGTTTATTACATCACACCCCTGGATCTTTTGAACTGTTTCGTACCAATGACATCGTATTTTTTTTAAAAGAAAACGTAGTTTTAGAACATTCATTTTTTTTTTCAAATTTAGCTATATCTCTGCGCTGAGCAGCCGCGGCAGAGGATACGTATCGCATATGGAACCAGGGGCGGAGATGGGCCTCGGGCTGGTGGGGCAACGGCCCGAGGCCGGAAAATATAGATGAAAATTTTTGTAAATATAACCCAAAAATTGTTGCACAGTGTATAGGCCGAGTCTTATTGGCGGCCGGGACTATTCCCCCGCCCGATTCGGTCGGCCCGTAGCGGAGCCGCCCAACCGCTGAACGGCCCAAATTCTTCCGCCTAACCCTAGCTCCGGCCCAATCCTGATGGCAAGCGTAGTCCCGTCTCGGCGGTCTCGCGACTCCTCCAGCCGCCTCTCCGCCTCCGCAACTCCGCCGGTCGCCCCCAGCCGGCCAGCCCCCGCCTCCTCTCCGCCGCTCCCCCGCATCCTCTCCGTCATCGCGGCACCATCCCCAACGGGCCACGGCCCCGCCTCCTCTCTGCCCGTCCGCCGCGACGCCTCCTCTTCGCCGCTCGCCGCCGCCCGCCCGCCACGACGCCTCCTCTTTGCCGCTCCCGGGCGCGCCCATCCTCCTCTCCGTCCATCCGCCTCTGCTGCGACGCCTCCTCTTCGCCGCTCGCCGCTGGCCGCCTCGCCGCGACGCCTCCTCTTCGCCGCTCCTGGCCGCGCCCATCCTCCTCTCCGCCCGTCATTGCCGCGCCTCCTCTTTGCCGCCCGCCCCGCCTCCTCTTCGCCGAGCCCGCCGGCCGCCTTGGTGCCTCCACTCCGCGGCTCCTAACCGCGCGGTCGCGCGGAGGCGCCTCCTCAGCCTCAGCGAATCTTCGCCTTGGCCGTCCTCTCAGCCTCAGTGAGTAATTCAATAATCACTTAATCAGTATGATTGTGATATCTGTATGATTGTGAGTAATTCAATAATCAGTATGATTGATCATTGTTCATTGTTGATTTGCTGTCACTGTATGTCTGTATCTGTAATCTGTATGACTGCTTGTTCATCACTCATCAGTATGATCAGTTCATTGTTGATTTGTTGTCAGTGACAATCACTGTATGTCTATCATTCTATGTTGTCACTTGTTACTTGTCACTGATTGTTCATCAGTATGATCAGTTCATCAGTATGATAGTGTTATTAGTGTAGTATGTTTTACAGACTAGCAGTCTATTAACTTACTATTTAAATTTTTGCTATGTTTTATCTATTTTGTACATTATTCTTTTTGCTATGTTTTATCTGTCGTAGCAGTACATTATTCTTTTTGCTATGTTTATCTATTTTATCGTATCGTTCAATATGGAATTTAAAATTTATTTTGATTATGTATTTGCATTGTACTTTTGTGATACCTCTGTACCGATAGTATTTGATATTAGTTATAGACTTATGTTCTCTTTAGTTTTGGGCCCGAGGCTCCGATAAATCCTGGCTCCGCCACTGTATGGAACTACAAGAGCTCGTACCACAGTTGCTCAGCAGCAATGCCCCCTAAAATCGGTAGGTTATTAGCACTAATTAAGTATAAGCACTTTGTGTGAACAGTTTGTAGTTCTGTGAGGGGTTAGATTTGTAAAATCAGTTATTTAGATGTTAAATTAAAAAAAGTTAGCTCTGCCCGTGCGGCCCACCTAGCTTGTTTACTCCGCCCCACCGGCCCGCCCACGGTCCGCTCGGCATTTACAGCCCACAAGCCCAGCGTTTTGCTTGCACTTGACCTGGTAATACAAGTACTTGGCGATGGTGACTCTCAAGCTGCACACTGGTTTGTGCTCGCATTTAGCCTGGTTGGTAGCAGGGAGTTTCGAAGTCCTTGATTCAACGCCAAAAGATGGTAATCACGACATGGTATAAGATTGCAATACATTGATAGCATCAATCAAATTACTGTGGGCTAGGTATCTGATGATATCTTTCTCTATCTCTAAAAGATAACCTTTATTTATCTGAAGATAAATATTCTTGAAGATAACTTTTCTACATCTGAAAATAAGTTGCCCACAACAGCGAATAACTTTTTGCGCTCCTGCAAAAAAAAAAAAAGTCTAACAAGGAAACAAGTATGGAACCGTTGTCAATTGATTTTTTTTTAGGAAAATGTGATATCTGGAGGATTGTAATAATATGTAAGACTGTAGTTTTAGGCCATGTTCAAAGTTCATGAAAATTTTAAACCAGATAGGTCCACAGAATGAGAAACTTTTATCAGCAAATTGCCAAGCGGAGTGGCGCGAAGCTTGGCTCTTGGCCTTTTTATGTGTTTCTAGCTATATGTGAGAAAGGAATTACGGCTATATTAGGCTCATGTGATGTTACTACTATTATTATAGCAATAGTATCAGCTAAGTGTCAATCTATACATGGTCGAGACAACTGGTACGTTTTTGGCGCCATGATGGGTGTGAGGGGCGGAGCTTCCCTACGGGCAATTGCGGACATGCCTGCGTGTAGCTCGAAGATGTAACATCCCATTTTTGAAGGCGCTATTGTTTCTTGTAACCATCCAAAATTCGATATATATCTCCTTTAATATACAAAGTATACATTATACATTGCTCAAAGATGCCATTTTTTAAAGCATGGGGTGCAATAGTACCTCCAAATTTTTTGCACAAAAATTCGATATACATCTCCGTTAATATACAAAGTATACGTTATACATACAACATACTTCTGCCAGCCCATTAGGCTTAATAGGCAATAAGTCAAGCCTATTAGCTCAAGTACCCAAGTCATCCTCACTTTCTCAATCGATCGGCTAAGAAGCAGCTCTTCTACATCTGTCTCGCTAAGTCCCTTACGCTACTAACTTATTATGCTTTGTTTTTTTATCGCCCATCTCTTTTATGCACTAGAGTCCTCGATGTTGATTAGTTTCTTGAATGCTGATAAATCGTTTCCTAATGTTTATGTGTCAACTAGCTGCTAATTCGGTGGTGCTAATAATGCTTTTAAATCCTTGTAAATTATTCAAATTAAGGAATGATTAGAATGTTATGGAGCTGCAAGATATATCTTTGGATATTTCCATGGCGTTAATTTGAGTCTCGGTATACCAATATGTGAACTTGTATTGAACTTTCATTCTATGTCATTTGAATTTGTTTTAGAATGAACGTGTATTAAGTTTACACCTTATCATCAAAATTCTGGTTCCACCACTAATGCGATGGAACAGGAGTATCAAGGTTTATCTCGGGACAAATTAACCAAACGTCTCCCAAGCCTCTAGCTACCGACTGAGCTCTGGCTGGAGTCGCTCTATCGATCTCCGCATGCATGCATCCACCGACCCTATTGTAAACGTAGACCCATGGAGCTGAACCGACGCGGCTTGTCCCGATCTGCCCCCGCAGCGCCGAGTCATGCGTCGATCGAGCACGCAAGTACGTACGTGCGTCTCGTCCCTGCTTCCATATGCCACATTATTCTCCGACGAGCCGCAGTGCATGCATGCAACGGCAGCGGCAGCGGCAGCGGCAGCGGCAGAGAAGCCAGGCGACGAACTGGCCGGAGCAGGCCGCCCGCGCCTCGATTCAACCCAACGAGCTGCTGCTGCTGCCTTTTTGGCTTGTGACTCGCGACTTGACCGGCCGGCCTGCGCGAGGAGGAAATCCCTATCGAGAGTGACTATTGTAAGTATGTTTTTTCTCTTTATCTTCAGTTATTTTTCTACACTATAATTTTAGATAATTAAGAGTATAACTTTAGTAAAAGATGAATTAATATACTATAATTTTAAATAACTGAGAAAACAATTTTAGATGATCGAAAGATAAAGAAATTTTAGTCGACTGTACAATAGCAAAACCGATACCTATCCGCGGCCTGGACCTGCGCGCATGTATACAGACAGACGTCCAGCGTGCCTACGTACGTACACGTAGTTCCATTTCCATCGATCGCCGTACGTAGCCCAGACTCTGGGCCCTCCGTACGTGTATGTTCTGTTGCATACGATTCCTGCTAAATGCCGTCAATATGGATGCAAATCAGGCTATCAGTGCAATGTGCTATTGCTCCTCACTCTTACAAAGAGCATGCAAGCATCGTCGGGAAAAAGAAACACGGAGAGCGCGCGCATAGATACGCTTCTCTATTGATTAATTCCCGTGTTGCAATCACTCTAACTTGTACTTTTTCCTTTAAAATTATGTCAGAAACTCTAAGCTTGCAATCACTCTAACTTGTACTCTTTAGCATTATGTTCATAATCAGATGATAAAGTTGAGTACATACCTAGAGTCATATATGGTAGTGCAATTGGTTCACTTATGTATGACATGATATATTCTTGCCCCGACTTATCTCAGTTATTAAGTGTTGTTAGTAGATACATAGCTAATTTTGGAAAAGTGCATTGGAAAGTAATTTAATGGATTTTTATATACTTGCGGGGCACTTCTGATGCTTATTTACAGTTTAAAAAAAACTAGAGATGGACTCATTGGTTATGTGGATTCAAATTGTGCTAGAGATTTGGATAAGGGAAGATCTCTTACTAGTTATGCATTCACTATTGAAGGATGTGCCGTTAGCTAAAAAGTAGGTATGCAAGCTACCGTTGCCTTATCTACTATATAAACTGAGTATATGGCTATTTCTGAAGCTTGCAAAGAAGCTATTTGGCTAAGATGATTGTCTACTGAGCTTTGTATAAGTACATCTTGCACTAAAATATTCTACGACAGTCGGAGTGCTATTTGCCTTACGAAGGTTCAGATGTTCCATGAGAGAATGAAACACATTGATGTCAGATATCACTACATTCGAGGTGTGATTGCTCAATATGATATTAAAGTCGGCAAGATAAATATTGATGATAATCCAACTGATATGTTGACAAAGACAGTTTCTGTCGCTAAGTGTGAACTTTGCTCAGACTTAGTTGGTATCACTCACTAGTCCAATGGATTTTCCGCGCACGAGGTATTCATGCTAATATGTTTCGAGGAAATTCACGTTTTGTTTTGGCTACATGAGGAATTCGGCTCAAGATGGTGATTATTGATTTGTGATCTGAATTCGTTTATGTTTTGTTTCCTTTTCAAATATGGAATTCTACTCCTACACGTATATCCCTGTAGTCCATAGGAAAAACAAGAACTACATTATAAATATCTCCTCATATAATAATATGGCCTTCATGTATCGTAATTTTTTCTAAAAAAGTTTTTCACGTAAAAATTTATGTTTTCTATTCCTATTTTTTTGTGCATTATTTATAACATCCTCATATGTCCCAAGTGCCGAGCAAAGCCTATAGTACAGTACTAATTTGTTTCAATCCCAAAAGGGCTTCATTATTTCTGCAAAGTGACTTCCATTACTAGGTTCACTTACCTAACACTAAAACCATAAATAAACAGCATCCATCGCATTGGAGGCAGCAGTGCCAGTGCCAGTATACCTCTTTGAGCTAAAGATGATCACAATTGCTTGAAAGAAAAGAACAAACTATAAAGCTAGCTCAACATGTCACTGGGAGAGAATCCAAAAAGGGGGGCCGGCCATGTTCTATTATTCTCAATCCCACTAACACAAGTTTCCTTGCAACTTCTCTATGGGACCGAATCAAAAACACATGGGAGCCTAGCTAAAAATGTTAATTTAGCTAGACATGTGCATTTTTATTTTATTTTTTTAATTAATGCGTTTTTCTTCTGTGTGTGCGTGTGAGAGAGAGAATCCAAGATCTTGTTTTGTTGCAAGCCAAAAGACAGAGATGAGAGATAGCTTTCCCCTATGTACTTAGATATGAGAGAACGAGGGAAAAGACATGGCATTCTCTCTAGTTTTCCCCTCCTTTCTATCTCCTGTGGAAAGGGACGTACACAGAATTATATGTAATTCTGTGCCACTGGTTTATGATGTTCCGCACCGCATGTAATTGAAACTATTGGACCTTTTTTCTGCTAAGTTGCTTAACAATCCATATATTTCTTCTCTGAGCATCATTGAGCCAATTTTAGCCATATAGACGACAACATATACGATCAACTTAACTGTTGCGCAAAGTAGTAAAAATGGGTTTTAGAGATGAAACAAACGTCCATAATTAGGTAATTAAACAAACGCACAATGGGCACTTCTTTAGCTCTCTCTGACAAAAAAACTAGCTAGAATAAGACAGGATTTTTGATTGGCTTATTGCTTACTATTCTAGATGAAGTACTACATACTACTACAGAAAGAGTCATCACAGATAATTTAAAACCGTCATCACAGAGGATTTCTGACCCGTCTGAATTTATATGTCTATGATAACAGGTGGTTATCACAGACGACTCTCGAACCGTCTGTGATAAATTACAACACAGACAATTTTAGTTATAAGAACCGTCTACGATTGTGTTCTCGTGTTCTCAAAAATAGGCATCATTTAGTTCATCAATATTCTCTAATTGCGTTATAAAACATCGCAATCAGAGAATGCAGATGAATCAAAACAACCCTATTTATAAGAACAAAATCATCGTGCAATAAAATTTGGCTCCATGTCTTCTTCCTGTAATAAAACATGAATGTCAACAAGGGCCGAAACTTTAGCCATCCATCAATCATCACAAGAATTAAGGCATCAACAATTAATTTTCACACGCACAAGCATCAAGATTTACATGGTCGAAACCCTAGCCATCCAAAAATTTCGGATGGAGGATATATCATCGGCGATGAAGGAGAGGCGACGGCAGCGTCACTGTTGTGTCACAACGGTGACACTGCACAAGACACTCTTACCACAGTTAGGACAAGAGTACCTTGTGCAGCGAACCGTGGTGTCACAACTGGAGGTGGAGGAGCTCACGGCGGTAGTTGACGCCGTCGAGGGGACGGGACGCTTCGGTTTGGGGGAGGAAGCAAGAATAAGGAGTGGATGAACTAGAAGGGGACGTGTCACTTTGGTTCTAGTGAGAGTGAAATTGGGGGAAAGGAAGAGTGGGGTAATAAGGGGTGAGAGGTAGGAGGAGACCGGTGCCTACTGTTCGATTCGGAGAGAATGGATGGGTGAGATCAAAATCGTAGGAGAGATGCCATAGATCGGTGATGTGGCATTATCACAGACAGTTTGGATTAAAAACCGTCTGTGATGTATACTGACATCATAGACGATTTTTAATTCGAACTGTCTATGATAATTATGTATCACTGATGGTTCTAGCCATCGCTAGTAACTTAGACAGTCACATTTTTAAAATCGTCTGTAATAATTGCAATACTGATGGTTCTCTAAAATCGTATATGATGAGATGTTTAGTATAGTTTTTTTATATGTGACAAGATAATGCAAGACAAACAAGGCAGAAGTGCAAAATAGAACTGGGAAGAGCCTTTCCTTTACCTAACTCGTTCATCAAGAATTTTATAAGAAAAAGGTAAGCATATGTCCTCTTACTACAAAGATTCTCTCAGCAGCAATTATTGGAGTAGCAGTATGCCCTAGAAAGACGAACTCAATTAGTTCGTATATATACGATCAGACCAAGTGAAAGAAGCATATGCCTAATAAAATTCGATGATGGTACAGAAAGGTTGCATACTAGAAAAAAAAAACAGATCATATTCCAAGCACGTACCCTAGGCTCGAGCTGCACGATCTGAAAAGAAGAATCTCCATTATGTAATCATAGTACGGGAGTATGAAGGATATCAATAGCTTGTTTCGAATGCTCCCACAATCACTATTGCATTCTTCAACCTAAAAATTAATAAGGTATATGCTGCCGGTTGAGAATGATGTATGCACGATATCTTACAAAGTATCGATCAAGCTAGCTAGCTTGGTTCGCAAAAGAGAAAAGTACAGTATAACTAAGTTTGTATAATATATAATTAATCTGCCATTTTCTGGGAGGAAAACAATTTGGTCATTAATTACAAACTGAAATTTATTCGACAATCAACACGAACTAAAATATAGTGGTCCCTCCGTTTCACAATAATAGCTCTCTTTTTGGGCTTATGGCTTAGTTTTATATAGTAACTAGCTTTCAATCATAGTGTCTTTTAAGATGGGATCTACAAGTCGATTGTAGTAGACACTATTCTGACTTCATATATATCGGTCAAAATCGCATGTGAATATTTCTCTCCGTACTCTCTCTCATGAATAATCAGAATTAAAAAATTTAAGTAAAAAATCATAACCACAACCCCAAAAAACCCACTCTATAGGATTGTATGGCACAATCAGAGAGGGTGGTGAATGATTGCCTCTGATTCTCAGTACCAGAAATTAAATCTCAAACCAGAAGAAAAACAATCTAACTAACAGACGTGGAATTCGACCGCAAGACGCTCCGCTCGACTGCTTGCTTGACTGTGCACAGGCTCGATGAAGGTTACGTCCGCTCAGAGTTGCTCTGCAACCGGTTTGTACGTAGTCAAAACCTTCTACCGCTCGACCGCTCTGACCACTCGATCTATTGCTATGTTGTTCTGGCAACGAGAAAACACCTTTGCACGTGGTCATAAGTTTCAACCTCCGCTTGAAAGCTTTAGCTGCTTAAACAAGAACACACCGAAGACAACACCGGGCTCGTATTACACAAGATCAAAATGTGTTAGCATGCCGCCGCCAAGGACACCAGAAAGCGATGCTCAGAAAACATGTTGTCTACGTCAACCAACTTTTCTTGGAATGGATCTGATCTATTATTTCTATATCATATATATGGCTACAAAGCGCCCTCATGGTACCCCTAAAAACTCTAGCACAAAAAGGCTTCTCAAAGCCACGGCTAAACCCTTAGCCTCTACCTTAATTTTATATGCTAGAACTCTAAACCGTATTCATCTCAAACACAGACATCTCAAATCGTGTCCATAACAATCTGGACACGCAATCTTATCTCTTCCAAAAATCAAGGGACCCAAAACCCTTCCAAAATGGGTTTTAACCAAACTCTACCTCTTCGAAATTATGGACTCTCTCCCCAACTCCTAACTCTCCACGTAATAAAGCATCCAGGACAACACTTCCTATATCTTCATCACACACCATCATTATGTGTTGAAGCCTCTGGGAATATATCTCCTGTATATTCTTCACACATCATCCTCGCTCGTGTTGAAGCCTCCTGGACTGCACCGCCCCTAGCTTCTCCATGAATCACCACCTTTGATTTTCACGTGCTCCAGCGTGAGCCCAACCACCTCACGTGACATCCTCAACCGCTTAGACCTCAGACTTCCCCATCATATTCCCGGTTCTCCTCATCACCAATTATGATCGTCTCCACGCCCACCTGCATATGCAAAGACCAAAGAAAGTTTTTCCGGCACAAGTTTTTTCCAACTTGACCAACATTAGCACACACACTTGAAACACACCCTTGTCTATCCATAGACAAGAACCAAATCATCCATGACCACCAACCCAAGTCATCCACGGCCACACTTTCTATCGCTATATAGAAAACACCCTCAGACTACTCGTTACGACAGCTAGCACAATCAGTACTTGAAAACAACAATTACTCGGGAATTTCCATCGCTACGCTCAAAATACTCGGGAAAACATCCGTAATGCCACCGACCACAGAGCCACCAAGTACCAAATACCGAGTACCGATCGCTATGACTAAAGCACCAGATTGCTAAGTCCATGACTACCAAACTCTTACCATTCGTTGCACCATTGATCACCGATTACCGCACAGACTATCATCCACAAGTATGAATCGCATACCACAAGTCTTTGACAACTGATCGCTGACCACGATCGTGAAAACCATGACTATCGAGTACCGAGTCCTTTTGACTACTGAGTACTACGACCATATGCCCGAGCTAGTCATACCGCTGGCCAATCATGAGTACTCGAGGTACTCGAAGATAGCAAGAATTAAAGCACTCGTACCGACCATGAAGTCTACGAGTACAGATCGTGAAGCCTAAGATAATTAATCACAAAGTCTCTGACTTTCGACCGCAAAGTCTACGATTACCGATCACAAAGTCTAAGACAACCGACCAGTAAAATATACGACTACTGATCACAGAGTCTCATACCACCGACCAGTAAAGTCTACGACTACCGATCACAAAGTCTAAGACCACAGACCAGTAAAGTCTACAACTACCGACTAGTAAAATCTACAACTATCGAGTATGAGCAGTAAAGTTCACGACTATTGATCGATTACTGTAGTTGTGACCATAGACAAGGCACTGTAGCTACAACCATCAAAAAGTATTATAGCTACGACCATTTTGCTGGTCAAGATTGAAGCTTACCGATTACCTGGCGTGGTTGTCCTGTGGTCGAAAAGGCCATAGTCAAAGGTTGATGTGGTCGAAAAGACCGTAGTCAAAGGCTGCCGTGGTCGAAGCTGGATGTGATTATAGTCGGACATGGTCGTAGTCGAACGTGGTCAAAATACCACAGTTGAATACTGTTGTTGAAGCTTGACATGCTCGGAACTTCACGTGGGCAAAGCTGAACGTGAACGAAACCAGACGTGGTCGAAGTCTGCCATGATAAAAATCTGTCATGGTCGAAATGCCATCGTCTAAGTACCGTAGTCGAAAAGCCATGGTCGAAGACTGCCTGTTGGACTTCCCAACTCGAAGCCGTTCGGACCACGACTTCCGTGTGTGGTAGAAGCCAGTCGGTCAGACCACTCAATACAAAGCAGTCAGACAGTTAAACCCGAGATTCAGTTTTAACAAACACGCATCGATTGAAATTTTCTCAAATGAAATGTCAATTATTTATCATCACTCAAATGCACGACCACTACATAGTCTAACAATCTCCCCCTTGATGAATACATTGACAACACCGCAAACACATCTGAGAGAATTTGCGAAGGAAAAGAAACCAAAAGTCGCAGACCACAGAAAACTTGCAGAAAGCTCAGAAAACTCCCCCTCAATACCGAAGAACAAAAATTTTCCAAACTCTCATAAATTCTCCCCTTTCTTGTAATTAATGTTGATCTGATCATGTTGTTTCGACCACAAAAGAAAGTTGATCTGACCGATCCTGTTGCAAAACTTCCGATCTTGCAGAATGTTGATTAGAGAGAGCAAAGTGACAATTTGCAGACGGTTAGAGAGAGCAAAGAGACAATAAGCTCCTGAATCTGTAGAAGACTGATTAGAGGGAGCAGAGCGAGGACCCGCAGATGATTGGTTAGGGGGAGCAAAGCGACAGTTAGGAGCTTGCACAGTCTCCACTTGAAACGCTTTCTTAACCGGTCTCTCTTTTCTTTCTTAGCCTTTCAAAAGCAAAATTGAACCACATGACCATCTCTACTGCAATGAGTGTATTGATACTTAACTTGATGAAAAACCGTATCTGTTGACTTCACAACACCCACTTTGGTAGAGAGGTCCTTGGCTATACCAATAGATTTAAACATAATTGGTTTTGGCTTAGAGTTTACTTCAATCTTTCCTGGTTCCATAAGCTTAACTATCTTAGAAGGATTATTCTTAGCATGCTCAACAAAATTGAATCATAAACCATGATTTTCACACTTATTTTTTATTGATCTAGGATCATATTCAGATTTTTCTTGCCAAAAGAAAATATCTTTAAAGTGTCATTAAGATACTCACTTTCTTTAGCTAATGAGGGGTAGGATGTGCAATTAACAGATTCATTCACTAAATTCTTGGAAGCATTAGACTGAGCCAATCTATCCTTTTCAGGAAAATCATTCAATTGCCTAGTTAAAACATCAATTTCAATATTTAACTTAAGACAATTTGAGCAAGACAAGTTTTCATTATAAAACATTTCATAAATAGATTTCTGAGATGTATTAAGCCTAACTTCTAGCAATTTACAATTAGAGCAAGTTTTAAATTGAACATTTGAAATACTTGACTCTAAACATATAGAAGAACTAGACTTGAGTTTTTCAAATTCATCTTTAGCTAGTTTTAATTTTCTATCACAAGAATCATTTGTCAATCTCAATTCATCAAATTTATCAGATACATTACTAAGTTGAACTAAATTTGATGCATTAATTGATCTAGCAGTTTCTAACTTAGAGTGTAAAACTTGACAAAACTCACATGATTCATTATTAGAAATAGAGGCACTAACTCTATCAATCTCAGAATTCAAACTTTCAACAACAAAATTATTAAGACTTCCGTGCGTGGTCGAAGCCAGCCTAAATCTGAGATCCAGTGTTAACAAATGTGCATCGACTGAAACTTTCTCAAACATAAATTCTAATAAAATATAAATATCAATTATTCATCATCACTTAAATGCATGACCACCATATGATGTAACACACTCATTGTTTAACTACCATATGTTCACAGACTAGTATGTAAGGAGGTAAAATTTAACCACTCACATCTTTCACATCATTAGCAGCACGGGCACATTGATAGAGGATAAAAATAATACAATAAATACCCTCTTGATTCTTTTAATGAATAAATATTGTGAGTTGGCAATTTCCATGCATGTATAAACTGTGAGACGAGAGGAAGTAATGTACGTCGATCGATGGTAGAAACACGAAGGTACGTACTCGAATTTGCGATCGTGGATGCACGTACATATATAGCTATCATATGAGCCACGCACATTGTTTCCAACGTAAAAACCCTCTGAGTTCGATGTGTCCCGTACGTGAAACAGCAGGCAAGCTTCGTACGTACTAGGTACTACTCTCAAGGTTACCTATACATTGCTCGCGCTTTCAAAAGCTTACACTGTGCTCGAACGATCGATAGCCTCTAGAAATCAAAGAAAAGAGAGGTGCTTATATGTTTTTTAATAGTGATTTGTATTTGTATAAATTTTAAAGTACGATAAATACTAGATAAATATTATTTATCATTTTATTATTTTAAAATTAGTACTATTTTTATTAAAAAGGAAAACATAAAATCACTTCTAAATTTTTTTTTTGCTGTACCGATCGAGCTAAAGAACATTCTTTCTCTCGCGTGTGCATATACGCACACGTCCAAAGCAAGCCTCGCGGAGACCATGCATGGGCACGCATACGGTCCACATGCAAGTTGCATGCACATTGCCGCTGCACTCTCTCTCTCTCTCTCTCTCTCTCTCTCTCTCTCTCTCTCTCTCTCCTTTTTTAAACCATACAGTAAAAGCACATTCCGGATGGAAATATAATCCATGACAGGATGGATAAATTAGAGTTAGCATCTCGTGGTCGAGCTTTAATAGGTTTTGAGTATTTCACTACTGTCCCTACAAGCTATATATATATGTGGTCAACAAGAAAATGAAATTATTTGACGGAAATGGCGAAAAAGGTACCAGCACTGCTCCTCTTTTTTTTTCACATGGCACTAAATCAGTTTAATTTTGTTCTGAACAATATGCAATATATGCATGTGTCTACTAATTAAGCAGTGGCCTTATCGATATGTTAATTTGTAATATATATATATATATATATATATATATATATATATATATATATATATATATATATATATATATATATATATATATATATATATATATATATATATATATATATATCACAGTAGAACGTGCAAACACCAGCCAAAATAAAGAAACATACATAAGTGCGCATATATATGTGTATAATGTTTGCACGATCACACACAATATCAATGTATACGATCAGATATACAAACTATTCGTTTGACAGTTTATCGTCTGATACGTTGAGACATCTTTTGGTATGGAGCAACCGTCATACCTTTGTACGCTATATAAAGGCTGAAGTCTGGGAGAAAGACGGAGGAAGAAGCAACGCATGCGATAGAGAACACAAAGAATGAGCAACACATGCAATAGAGGATCAAGAAAGGCAAGACATCAAGCATTAGTCTTTCTCTTGATTATAATCAGTACACTCAATATAGCCATATAGGAATATGATTGTTATTCTCTCCGGAAAAAGCTCGAACTTGTATAAAATTCCTATGTCTTTCCCTGTGTGGTTCCTATGTCTTTCCCTGTGTGGTCACGTGTTTGAGAGATCCCCGAACCAAATAATCATATGTAAGATCGGTATTAGAATACCGATAAGAAACATAGTTCTAATTTGATCCCCGAACCAAATAATCATGATGGAGCACCCTATGAATGATTGATTGGTTGCTGGTTTGTATTTCCTAGAATCTAACACATAACACTAAAACTCAATGTTCCCCTCAAAAGTACTTAGTTGACATCAGTAATTTCTTTAGTACAAAATAATTAAAGACTGAAATTATGTGGTAAATTCATTGAAAATGACATACTATGCTTAAAAGTGTTATATATGAGTCAATTGATGATCTATTTGCAAACCTACTTGTTAGTTTCGATTTGCTACGTACTGTGCAAATGAACCTTCAATTGACAATAAGTTTAAGTGCAACAGTAAAAGCCACACACATGATATATGGAGAGCTCAAATTAAAACAAGAATGTATGTTAGTGAGTAACCTAGCTAGCAAGCAAGCATATCTTAATAGATGTAGACCACAACAATTAATTAAAACAATATGATATAGTGACCACAATAATAATGTCTATCAAATTATCTATTATATTATAAAAAAAACAAAAGAAGCACCACGTTCACTCTCAAGGGCTAAAAATTCCCATATTAATTGAAGAAAAAAAGAAACATCTACACCATTAATCATGGTGAGACCAGATTGTAATGGTCTACATTAAAAGAAAGAGTCCATATGCAATACAAAAAATAATTAATATTAGAATAAATAAATAGAATTCAGAATAAATATTAAATAAAAAATAGCAATTGGAACTGGATATGAATTCCAATGAAAAAAATTGAAATTCGGAATAAAAAATAAAATAACATTAGAAATTTGATTTTCATTCGAATTCCTATGTAAAATTCCTAACTAAATATAATTCAGGATAAAAATAAAATATTAGTAATTAGATTTGTATATAAATTCCAACAAAAAATAACTAAAATTAAGAACAGAAAATAAAATAAAATTCATAATTCAATTTCCATACAAATTCCTAACTAAAATCCCTAAATAAATATAATTCAGAATAAAAATTCTATAAAAATTACCAATTGGATTTGTATACGAATTCCATTCAAAAACAACAAAAAAATTGGAATAAACAATAAAACAAAATGAGCAATTTGATCTCGATATGAATTGCCAAATAGATATACGAATTCCAACAAAATTGAGCATTTGGATTTGTAGTATTTGGATAAAAGTTAGAATAAAAGTTAAACAAAAGTAGTATTTGGATTTGTATACGAATTTCAACAAAAAATAACTAAAATTCTGAATAAAATTTAAAAGTTATAACGTAGATATCACGAATGGTGTAGGAGGAAACCATAAACGAGTGCAATGGCATTAGTTTGTCCTACAAGAAGATATTGACCTACAGGGAAGCGAATAGCCGAGGCGACGACGGTGGAGGTGAAGACAATATTGTGTTATTCACCTTAGTTGTTCGACAAGAACAATGTCATGTTGCTCGCTGAAGCCGTTGAAGAGAAAGGCCAAAATCGAAGTCAGTGACCAAAGAAGCTCGGTGGTGGGAAGCAACAAGAAGCTTTGCATTGAAGGTAAGCTATGGATGATATAGGGTCATTGGGTAGTTAGGAGCGTGCCCTCGCTGATAAGGGCCACAACGTCACCGACTATGGTAAGAAGATTCTCTATATTGTTAGACAGCGACTAAAGTAGACATGTTGGCATCAGTAAAGATAGGAGATCATCGCAGTTAGTGAGGAAGCCACGAGTTGAGTTGGCTAGTGTTGAAGAAGCGGAGCAACTATATAGGAGAAGAGAAAATTGAGCATGTATAACATCACACATATGTATATACATGAATGCATACATCCGTATGAATAGAAGCACGAGCATACAGAAGTAGAGGAGCAAAGAGCTCGAAGTAGAGATAGCGCAACAATAGAGGATAGGGTCGGAGCCACCAGAGAGAGTGTGACAAGTGTCCCTGGTAGGGATCGGCGATGATTGCACTTGTATGCATGTTGATATCATAATGGTAAGCAATTCAGCATTAAGCAATAATTGGAAAGAAGTAGAAGATAACTATATAGTAGAGTATTGCATTGGAAAGGGTAGCAGCTGAGAGAGATCGATAAAAAAATTAGGCTTGCTGTTGGAGTTTGAAGCAGAAAAGCTATGACAATGAGAAGAGATAGAATACACACTTTTTGGTAGGACAACCGGCGTCTGAGGGAAGATAATAAGTTTAAGGTAGGTAGCTCATAGTGCATGTGGAATATGCGCGAGCAAGGTACTCTAACATTGTGTAAACTAATATGATAATTTACCGCATACATAATGAATATATTGCTTGAAATTACATAGAGGTACATGTGCATGCATATATTTTAGGAAAAAGTAACTAATGGAGGAAAAACTGCAATATATAGCTACAAGATCCATGCATAATAGAGAATGATTATGTTTTCTAAGAACCCAACAACTTATTATACTCAATGATTTTCTTTCAACAAAGCTCATACTTCAATTACATTTCTCAAGCTGTATTTTTCTTCAAGCTTCCATTGTCATTTCTAATGTTTACCATGTCCTAAATATCTGAATAGCCTACAGATACATACATATATTCTCAAGCATCTAAGATATATCATTTGATACTACAAATTTTGAAACAATTCTAGCTGCACAAATACACGGGCCACCCTGCTAGTTCCTTGAAAACAATCTGGTATATGAAATCAACTCGTTACAAAATAAAGTAACTGCAGTAACAAAAATTAAACAATTTTTGTGCCTCTAGAAAGGAAAAACTTCTTATTAAGTTTATCCCCCTTGATGCATTTGGAGCACAAATTAAGGAAGGGAGATAATACGTACTCCACTAAAGGCAAAAAAAAAGAGAGAGGTTAATGTACACGCAAACAATACTGCTTTTTATAATTGAATAATATCTAATATACATCAAAAGTTGTGATAAACCATGATACGATTATAATTATACTTCGATTAAGGTGCATTAATATTGATTGCATCTAGGCAAGTTATTTAGGCTCCATCCTTATGTCAGCACAACAATACCTTTCCCCCATCTTTTTTCCTCTTTCCTCTTTTCCTTCAACACCTCTGTCTCTTCTATCTTGGAGTGTTGCACAGTTAATTTGATCCTTTTTTTCCATTGAGGGAGATCTATAGAGAATAGAGATGTCTTTTCTTCTCCCAACAGTAGTACATTCTCCAAGAAAGCAATGCATATTCAAGGAGACAGAGACCATAGTAGAGAAAGAGGTGTGGTTAGTTCTCTTTGGTGTTGATCGTCACTGTTTACCAGCCTATGTTGCTACTATCCATGATGATCTTGGTTGTCAGGAGGCCAGTATGAGCAAGGCCATTCTGTCTCTTGGGAGTGAGGAATTGAAGTTTCCTGCAATAGAATAGGAAAAGGGGGTCAAAAAGGAACAGCTCCAGTGAAGTGTAACAGTTGATTCGCTTGAAAGAGAGCAGCACATATGCCAGTAGTGAAAAAGAATTCAACGTTGTGTATGTATGATCGAGCTATGAGCAGATCTTCCAAGTGTTCAGTATCCCATTTACATTCCAGTAACATCAGGATTTTTTTTTCAGAAAAAAGAGGTGGCCTTTTAAGGATTTGACAAAAGGATTACACGAGAGAGATAATAACAACTGTTTGTTCTGTTGGTATATTTACTATGTTCTGTAATTCAAATGTGAATACAAAGGACGAACAAAACGTAAGATAGAACTCTTTCTGACAACTCTTTTTAGGAATAAGACATTTTTTAAGGAATAATAGGCTCTCCTATAAAAGGCATTCCAATATATTAAAGAGATCGACATGTCAAAGATCTAGATAACCATGAAATATATCATTATTTTACCATTTGTTGACTATGTAATCATCAAAGGGAGTTTTTACTTAACCCTCCCTGTTCTATATATAATGGATTGATACCTTGACCAGACTATATCTGATAAGCTGTAACAAAGGGTATCATTCGGATGTTTTTTCCTAACAATTATCTAGATTGATACCCTTTTTTCGAGGAGGGGGAGATTTTTTGGAGGGAATGGGGAGAATTTATGGTTATTGGATCTCTAATCTAATGGTTATAAATCTGGATGATAATTAGGAAGAAAATATCCAGATGATGTTTATCAACACCCCAATGACAAAATAAGTTCATGTGTGGTTGCAACGTGAATTCATTCATAGAAAAGAGAGAAAGAGCAAAGAACAAATGATATTTCCCCCTCTTTTCCTTTGCTCTTTTCACAAGAGATGATAGTAAACAATTTTAATATAGACTATATAGTCTGCAAAGCAAGGAGGCCTACCGACACGACCAAAAAGCTCTCGTTTTCACCTATACGGTCATGAAAGCAAGGAAAGTATGGTCTTGTTTTACGCTGGTCCTCGCCCCCTCTGGCACTCAAAACCAAAGCAAAGGGTAGTCCTTGTCTGCATATATCCATGATGTTTCTTTTATATCACTACGAGTACTAAAGATGTCGTTCTCTCTCACTCTCTCTCTCTCTCGATTCTCTTGACATGCGTGCTGTAAAAGCACCTAAGAATGACGCATTTATAAATAGGGAAACAAATGAGAGAGGAACCCCCTGGAGCAGTTTTCTTTTCTAAACGCTGGCCTCAGCACCCCTCACCAGCACCTCTCACACACACACACACACACACACACACACACACACACACACACACACACACACACACACACACACACACACACACACACACACACACACACACACACATATATATATATATATATATATATATATATATATATATATATATATATATATATATATACCTTTACTTCAAATATCATATAGTAACTTACTAAGACTGAGATGTACTTAGCTAAAACCGTGTCAAAAGGTCACATGCAGCTCATGCTTCATGTATTATTCATTTGAAATTTGCAGGCATGCACACACTGCACCAGATGATCCATGGAGCATGGTTTTATTATCGGCTTTGATCTGTGCTGTGGAGGGGATCAGACAGAATTGGAAGAAAACTTACTCCTTTTGTGCTTGTGGACGTGCAGCCCATTACCAGCTCTTCCAAGCCGGCAGATCTGCGGTCAAGTTTTTGCTGTTGCTGGTGCTGTTTTTGCATGTTCTTTGTTAATAATGTTGGAAAGGAACAGTAAATGAATCATTCTTTCAGTAAAGAGCAAAACAAAAAAAGTACAGGAACTAGAAAGACCCCTGTCTTGCACGATAGGCCAATACACACATCGACAATAGATTTAAATAAAATGAAATCACTAAAGAAGTAAAAAATGAGCTAGTTAACATTATTGCATTAACACCTTCAAATGAAACAGACATCATCTTAAATTACAAATTTACCCAAGTATGAACGATGGAAACACAGAGCAATTATTTGTGTGTAGCTCACGAAAACAGTAATTGCTTAGATTATACATATGATCTAGCTAGAGAATTTAATATTCTACAACACAAAGAATCCTTCTAAAACTGCCTATGCTCTATATAGTCCTGAAAAAAACTATTTTCGTAGTTTTTTAATGCAATTCCTCTCCTCAGCAGCTGGAGCATATAAAAAATTTATCTTACAACACAACATCAAGTTACGCGAGCATATGTACAGTGAACATGACAATGTACCCACATTTAAAAAGAAGATATTATTTTGTATAGCATGTTTATGTATTTAAATTAATGGGAATATTTTGTACTAAAAAATAAAAGACTATTTACAGCATTTTAGATGCAGGTACATCTGTGAGTTTTTTTAATTTATATACAGCCTGGGTATAGTTTTTAAATATCTTTTAGAAAACCCTTGAGGGTACTGGTACAATATTCACCGTTTAATTTTAAGAAATAAAAATGAAAATTTTACATGGAAAATAATAATTTTGAATTACAACAAAGCTTGGCTAAGCTTGTATATATAAACAAGAAGCACCATACCTAGTAAGCTACTCTCCTTAATTTGAGCATTCTCATATATATTGTGGTTTCAAACTTGCGTGATATCAATTACTCCAGCAGTAGACAAGAGAAATACATTAGACAAATGCATAAAAGAAAATAAGGTAGCAAGATGAAAAATCACCTGAAATTTGTCATGGTGGAGAAGGATTGCTGGCACATGGAACTGATCATGATCTAGCATCGCTGGCGGCACCATAGTTGAGACGGGGTTCGTCGGCCTACTGATCATGAAGGCCGTAGCGGGCACCGCCGCCGTTGCAAGCATCGGCCGGTGCGGCTGCTGTTCCTGGCCGGCATGCTGCTGCTCTAATCTTCCAAGCTGATCGCATGGCACCTGATCACCACCTATACCAACCTGTTCCATGCATACAGATGCATATTCTTATTTTCTTATACATTAGCATCCAGATTTAGATACATATACATATTGTAAAATGTAAATAGTTTCCTTTCTATCTCCCTCTCTCATTAATCTGCATTCCCTTTAATTCCAGTCATGCTGTCACATATTTGAGCTTTGTCGGGATATTTTTTCCTTAGGTACGACAGAATGGGATGCACCAATTATATATTCAAAAGAAATTTATTGGTAGTTTTTGCTTTCACGGTGGGTGGATGGTTTCTAGGGTTGCTTGCAATCTGAGTAAAATGATGTGAGGCTCGAACTAAAAAAGGGTCCATGCTGCGTGATATGTAGCTCATCTTTTGCTTTACATTGGCACATCCTACGCATTTGGTCATCTACCCAAACCGCTCATCCATACGCAACAACGAAGCTCGTCTAATCAAACAGAAAGTATATATACATCTGCAGCTGAAAAAAAAAAGAGAAAGGAAAAAAACTAGGAGCATGCAGCTTGCATGCGTGCATGGCAATGAACCGAGGTAGTTTGCCTGATCTGCATGATGCGCACCTGGACCTACCAGTATCTCTGTACACAATCCACCTCACATTGCACCAGCCGTTTTCTTCGAAAACTAATGAAGTGCTGCGAATAAAGGCAAGTGCTAAATAGCACTCAAGTGTTTTTGGATTTAGAGTGCTCAGATTTTTCTTCCATATGTAAACCTTTAAAAAAATATGAATGCTCCAAACCAGAAAAAAAAACTTGAATCTCTCTTTTCCAGGTATGCACTTTATAAAAGATATAAGTGCTCCGAACTAAAAAAACACATAAATCCTCTTTCTTTCATATATACACCCCTCAAAAAAATGTGAAAGCTCCGAACCACAAAAAAAAAAAACACTCGAAACACCACTAAGAATTAATGCAAGGTTACCTCCTCGAAGCTCTTCCTGAAAGGCGCGAAGCTGAAATGGTCCGCGGACTGCTTCAAATGCTGCATCTCGACGGCCGCGGCGACCGCGTATCCGGCCGGGTACGACGTCGCCGACACCTCGTGGTCCCTCGACGAGCAGCTGCCGCTGCCGCTGTCCCTCCTCCGCTGCTCCTTCACCGTCGCCGCCACGGCGGCGACACCCCGGTCCGAGGACCAGCTGCACTGCCTGGGTTGCGTCTGGTAGAAGATCTTGCACACGACCAGCTCCCCCTCCTTCTCCTCCTCGAGGTCGCCGAGGTGGTACTGGTGCATCACCCAGTTGGTCTTCTCGGGCTTGCGATGCTTGCCGAAGTTGGTGTAGAGCACCAGTATCTTCTTGCACCCCTTCTGCCGACCGTTCACCATCACCGGCCGTGTCTTGCCGGTCTTGTGCCATCTCGTCTCCCCCTTTTGCACGTCGCACTCCGTCTGTATCTTCCGCCTCTTCCTCGTGCCCGTCGTGTAGGCCTTGGACGGCCGGTGGAAGAAGTGCTTGCTTAGGCCGTCCCTTGTCACACCTGATGATCAGCACAAGGCATAGACGCAGGTTAATTGTGTGAGAAGTGGATGGGTGGTCTATGTTTCTTGACAGATGCAACAAACCTCTGAAAAAGAGGAGAGAAAGTAAGGAAAGAAACCTATTTGGAAACTTCAGAAGCATCTTACCATCATGACAGAGAGAGAGAGAGAGATGAGGATAGGCACAACTTTCCATAAACAATAATTTCTCTTTGCATATACCCAAGAGCACATGTAGAGAACACTAAGAATAGAGGGGAGAGCACATCAAGAACAACAAAGGGAATAATATATGCCATATCCCAAATCCAAACCAGAAAACATAATTCATGGCGAAATAATCCCAACATACAATATATCACTTCATGAAAAGAAAGGCTAGAGTTTGCAAAAAGCAAGGAATATGTCTGTATAAGTATATGCATGGTTCAACATTTCTGTTCATGGCTAGCTTAGCTACCTAGCTCATTCACTCTCACCTGGAAGTTTCTCAGGATGGGTGTAGCATATGCCGTCCTCCCCCTCTATTGTGGGTATGAACTCATCGATGAGAGGGTGAGATCTCGAGCCTTCTTCCCTCACCTTCGCCTTGAGGTGCTCGATCAGCTCCTGGTCCGAAGGATCGAACTTGACGCCGGCCGGCAGCCCCACCCAATCCTTCTTGCAGTTACACCAATCGATTCCATCAAAAGAAGTTGCACCGAGAACCCTCAGGGCTGGTGCTACCGAGGTGCAGCTCTACATACATATAGATACAAAGGCAAAACGGATTTGACAACTTCACACATCATACCTGTTTGCAATCGAGCTCGTGCCCGCAGCTCGGGCAGTGCTTGGCGGTGGAGATCCGGTGTTCTTCGAGCTTCGCGTCGATGAGCTCCGAGCTGCTGATGTGCCCCCTATTCATGTCTGATTCATAAGCGGCCGGCGGAGGTTGTGCTCATGCATGTGTAGGCCGGTGTCCTTCTTGCTAGGTCTATATAGCTGCAAGGGATCAAACAAGCAAATTGTAAATTAAGAAGAACAGTTCAAGAACAAGAGATTCAAATCGAAACAAGTAACAGAAGGCAAGAAGAGAGAGAAGCAAACTGAAGAGGGCCAAGTAGAGTAGTAGGGGAGCAAAGAAAGGAGAGAGTAAGGAGTGTGGGAGAGGGGTACATATAAAAAAAAACCGAGGCAGGCAGCCTGCTGCTTTCACCGGTCTAATAAAACAGAGAGCAGAATTCCTGCCTACTTTAACCGAAGGCACACCCCCTTGAGGGAAAGTTAAAGGGCCCCCCCCTCCTTGGCCTCTCTCTCTCTCCCGCTTAAGCACAACACAGGGCGCGCGCACACCTTTCATCTATGCTAAATTAAACTGCCGGTAAGATGACGCCGCACCATGCACCTTTGGTTTAGACGTTTGGCGACTAGCGTCGATGCATGTATATTTTATACGACTTCGGAGGCTGGCGGGCCAGCAGCAAGCTAGTTCAACCAAAAGTCACAACACCACAGCTCACTACAGCACAAATAACCCCTAGGTCATATCTGTCTCATTAGTACAAAAAAAACTAATACTAAACGCTTTATCACAAACGGTTAATATGACATCCCAGCTCATGATGACTCATATATGTATACACATAAGGGTGTGTATTAGTCCTACCTTGCTAATTTAGCTTAAGAAACACTTACATATAAGCCTAGGAGTTTCAATGGTAGAACCTCCGGTTAACCATTTTGCGCGAAACGAGAACGAAAATGCAAGCGGGTTGCTACGTCTGCGTGGCCTATCCAAAATGGGGTTAGGCATAAGCCGGTTTGGACTCTAGGTTGTTACAAATGGTATCAAAACCGACCCTTACGGTTACATGAGCGCGTGCGGGTCAGGGGCGCAGGCATATCGCGCATGGCGCGTGTGAGCTCAGAGTGGACACATGGCATGGCATATGTGCTGGCACTGAACACACAGACATATGTCAAGAGGGGAGATCCTTATCATTTGCCCAATATGGGTATGTTGGTCCGACGAGGACGTCGGGTCCTTTGAGGGGGGTGTATGTGACACCCCGGCCAGGGGCGAAGCTACGTTGTCGCTGATGGGTGCGGCCGCACCCAGAGAAAAAACGTAACACAGTTATTAATCCTGATTTTTCACCTTATTTGCACCTCTTAAAACTAAAGTGGCGCACCTAGGCCTAAACAAATCACTTCTGTTGCCAGCCCAGCACTAGAAACCTGTAGCCCAGTAGCCCAACACCCTTTAGCCGCACCCCCCTCATTTTTCTCTAGCTCCGCCCCTCACCCCGGCCCATGATGGTCCATATGTGTGTGCACATAAGGGTGTGAGTTAGTCTCACCTTACTAGTTTAACTTGAGAAACACTTACATATAAGCCTAGGAGTTTCAATGGTAGAACCTTCGGTTGATCGTTTTGCGTGAAGCGAGGACGAAAGTGCAAGCATGTTGCTACGTCTGCGTGGCCTATCCAGAATGAGGTTAGGCCTAAGCCGGTTTGGACCCTAGGGCGTTACAGTTAACCAAAATAATCAATATTAAATACAATCACAGATAATTTTGGTTTAGAGATCGTATGTGTTGCTACCAGCGCTAAAAACCGTCTGTGAAAAGGTAATATCACAGACGGTTCATCTTGGAAAACATATGTGAAGTATCACAGACGGTTATTAACAAGAACTATCTGTGATATTACCTCATCACAAACGGTTTGTATTTAAAACCGTCTGTGATATTTTGTCGCCCTCTCTATTCAAACTGAAGTGACGTCGTGACCTCTCGGTTCCGCTACCCAGCCAAATACCCTTATATATGCCTCCCACACATCTCCCCAAACACTCCAAACCGATCTGCCTGTTGGCTCCCCCCAAACTGCCGATTGAAGCGCCGGCCGCCTCCCCCCGAGCTCCTTCGCCTCCGGTTGTGACACAACAGTTCACTGCACAAGATACTATTGTCACGGTCATGACGCAACGGCGACGCTACTGTCTCCTCTCCTTCATTGGTGCCAGTACTTTGTTCATTCTCCATCCGATCCCCTCCCCTTTTGTTGATGTCTTAGTTCTTGCATGTAGAAATTATTTGTAGATACCTTAGTTCTTGCATGTATGTGATGATTAATGGATGGCTAAAATGGTCTTGTTCTCATAAATAGGCATGTTTTAGTTCATTTGTTATCTGATTGCGCTATTTTATAGTGCAATTAGCGCAATCAGATAATGTTGATGAACTGAAAAAAACCTATTTTTGACATCGGGGGAGGCTTATCACAGACGGTTCTTAACTAGAACCGTCTGTAATAATAGATATCACAGACGATTGTAACTACAAATCGTCTGTGATATTAAACTATCGCAGATGGTTTGTAGTTGAAACCATCTGTGATAGTAAGCCGTCTGTGATGCCTTCATGTCATTACTGACCTATAAACTTAGACGACTCAAGAAATCATCTGTAATGATATTTTTGAACTATCTGTGATGATCTTTTTTGCAGTAGTATCTCTTCCAACACTAATGACAGTCTTAGCACTGTCTCACATGTGTTACCATTGCCCCCGTCTTACAAAATTAGAGACGGTTTTGGTAACAGTGTCTACATCTAGAGACGGTCCATAGACACGGTCAAAACCGTCGCTACATCGGAAAACTCAATTTTCAAATCATATTGCCAGACATGTAAAATCCCGTCTCTAATTTGAAATACATTCATCTCTAATTTGGATTGGAAAACATCAAATCAAATATGTAGAGATGGTTTATGCGTTTCTATACACGGTTCATCCGGTCTCTACTTCCTGCTTGTGAAGACGGTTTTTAAAATCCTGTAGACGCGGACATATGTTCCCACATATACATATTAGCATATAAGCATCACACTATAACTTTGTATGCATAAAGTAATCAAAACATCACTCAATCATGGATTAGCATGTACAAGGAAGTAATCTTGTATAAAAAAATTCACATTTTCATTCATTGCAAAAGAAACGTCAACATTTACACATGAGTAAGAGTGGCGATGAAGTTCCTTTTACAATGTCAAGTAAAAAAACATCTGTTTTCCTAAATGAGCAGCAAAGTATTCCTATTTTCCAAGCGAATAATGTGGAGTTGCCTCTGTAGATATTCCTCTCGTGCAGCATGTGTCTCCCTCTCATAGCTAGAGAACAAATTCTGTTTCTTCGTGGACAACATTTATTCATCAATCTGGAACAAAATATAAAAAAATGAGATTATGTTTAAATATGTAAGACCATGTGATGGCAACCCTATAAGAGTAATGAGTATTTAATATTGTTTATGCTTTACGTTTGTTAATTGAGTTTGATTTTTGTGAATCTAAATTTTGGACTGTGTTTTTCTAGAAGCACCGGTCAGACCGGTCTGGGCAAGCAGTCTGACCGTTGGGAGGTTGCTATTAGACTAGCCTGGGGCAGCGGTCTGATCGGTGGAGTGTGACCTGCTAGGTGGCGGTCAAATTGGCACTGTTGATGTGTTCTGAGAGGAGTTATTTTGGTGTTGTTAGTCACAGTGGGAGTTGTGCAGTGTTAGTCATAGGTTTCTATGCATGTGTTAGTCATGGCATAGGTCGCATCCTGTTGCATATCATGCTAACTTATATTTTGAAGCTTTTCCTATCGGTCATATATCTCAATACTGGATACTTCGTTCTTATATCACTAACCCTATTACAGAGGCACATGCTTCTTCTGTCTCTTTGATGTAGGCTTTTCATGTAAAGAGGAGATCATGTGGACCATGTCATCTTCCTTAGGTCTCCTACCTTACTTTAGGCATCCGGTGGTGTTTTCACTTTTTAGGATGCAGTTTGCTTAGTTTTGACTGCATCGACTACATCACACTTTTTGTCATGTATCTTTCTTAAGCACTTATCTTTTCTACTTGGTTGTTTAGGACCTCTTACTCTGTCTAGATTTAGTTTGCTTCTTCTTTCACTAGCTTCTAATAGTGGGATGGCTAGTGTGATAGATTCGCTCTTTAGCAGTGTGTTTTTTGGGCTAGAAACCATGTGATAGGGAGATTTTCCTTCTTGCAAGAGTTTTTCTTTTTCTGGCTTTTAGTCTTTGTTTTTCTTTTACAAGCGGTTCTTGTAGTTAGAGAGGGTTTTAGTTTTTACTTTCTTTTTGCATCATATATATATGGCATTGCAATGTAGATATGCATTTTAGATATGAGCTTTGATCGTTACTCATTAGTGATGTAATCTTGGCTTGATATGCTCTTTATTATGTTATGCTCTCAAGATAAAGATATATGTAGAATAGGATCCCTTTTCCATTTTACCGGTCTTAGGAGAATGGTGCAAGACCGAATTATATGTTAAATAATCGTACCATAAAGAGGGATCATGGCAAGTAACTTATAGCATTTCCTGAGTGTCCATGGATCAACTAGAATCATGCATTCTTGAAAAATCTGTTTTAAAAGCCAAAACTGTGCTCTGTCTGGACGTGTGGTAGTTCCGCAGTTTTCAACGTCGGTACTACCGTCGAGCGGTAGTACCGCTGGAAAAATCGGAACTACCGGCTATCGGAAGTTCCGAACCCCGAGCGGAACCTTTTCTCCAGAGAGCACCCTCCGGATGCCCTTTGAGTTTTTAAGAGAGCGGTAGTTCCGCTGTCAGAGCGGTACTACCGGCTACAGGTAGTTCCGGAGGGGGAGCAGACTCTTTTCTCCAGAGATCACCCTCCGGATGCAATTCTAAAATTTGAGGAAGCGGTAGTTCCGCTGTCAGAGCGGTACTACCGACCACAGGTAGTTCCGGAGGGGAAGCGGAGCCTTTTTTCCAGAGAGCACCCATCTTGGACTTCTGGAGCTCGGCTCGAGCGGTAGTTCCGCGCCGACCTTGCGGTACTACCGGCGAGCGGTAGTACCGGAATTTACAACGTCGGTACTACCGCGCCGACTATCCAACGGCCACTGCAGAGCCTCTGACATAGCCGTTCTGTTGCGTCAGATAGGGGAACGGTACTACCGGCCTCAGACCAGCGGTACTACCGCTCGCCCTGTTTTTTCTGGATTTTAGTTCAAACGGCTAGTTTCGGTAGGTGTAAGGTATAAATACCCGTACCACTGCTCATAGACATAGCTAAGAGACTCTATTGATCATTCTTGAGCATTGGGCATTCACTCCACACCTCCTTTCTCACTTGAGCACTTATTTGAGGTAGTTGAGACAAAAAGTGCATTGCATTCAATAGTTTGATCCTTGGCACTAGGCGGCAATCAAGTGAAGCTTGTGATTCATTACTCTTGGTGTTTGCCGACACCTGGATGATTGGGCGAAGATTTGATCGGTGATCTTCTCAAAGGAGATTGTGAGAAGACCCGGTTTTCTTGTGAAGGTTGGAGCTCACCTACCCGGAGCGGGGAAGAGCTACCTCTAGTGATCGAGGTGTTTCAGCTTAATTCGTGGAGCCGGTTCGATTGGTTCGAGCTAACCTCAACGTGGATTAGTGGGAACCGGCAAGTTTCCAATACCACGGTAAAACGTCAAAGTGTGTACATCTTTTATTGCTTTCTTATTGCTTGCTCCATTGTCATCAAATTGCTTGTCTTAGAACTAGTATTGTTATTTGCTTGACTAGAATTGTGTAGGTTTAAATTGTCTTTCATTCTTGCTCTTAGAATTAAAGAAATTTAATCAAGTTGAAAAGAAATTTTAAAAAACCGCCTATTCACCCCCCTCTAGTCGGTATCCTTGATCCTACACTTGCCAACCTGAAACTTAATTTCATAAGTGATATCAATTTCTGCAATTGGTATCTTTTCAGTTTATAAGGATAAATTTTTGACTAGTTTTATCTTGAGTGATCCTTTTATGATATATGTCATATCAATAATGCTCTGTTGAATATTCAATCTTATATTGAGATTTATTTAGTGCTATATTAATTCTTTGGTAAATTATGTCTTGCTCATTGAACTAATGACCTTTTTTATGCAAAAACTTGAATCTCAATAATTCTTTTTCATGAGATTGCCTATCATTCATTTGACATGAACTCAAGGGGAGTTTTTTATGACTAAGTCCATTCTTTTAAGTGTAATACTTGAGATGGTCGACAATGGCTTGAGATAAATAAAAATAAAAATGATGAAATTTGGTTGAAGCTTAGATGCAGTTGTAGATGGTGTCCAGTCTAGGACTTGCTTTAGTAAGACAGACCATAAAAATGTAATTAATGGCATGAGCTTCGGAAATAGTTGTGTATCGCTTCTAGTCTAGAACTTCTTTTGCTAAGATAAGGCCTAAATGATTTCTAAAATTTCAAGAATAGCTTTTATTTAGTACTTGAGCATAAATTGATAAAAATTTAACTTCTAGCACTTTAATAATTTAACTTGAGCTTCTTGATTCCATTTAGTCTTCTTGACATGGCTTAGCTCATACTTGGATAACTTAAGGTGAACTTGTCATTTTTGAAGCCTTGTTTAACTTGAAATCAAATTGAATGCTCTAAATTGTGATATCTTGCCTAGATTGGTTATATATCTTTTCATGATCTAGATAGTTTTGTATGTATTCTATATCTTTAAGTGGTATCCTTTTATCTTTAATCTCAATTTGGATAATTTTCAAAGCTCCTTTAGGTTGTGCATCTTCATTTGTGTATATATGCTCTTTCTTGCTCCCTTATTGTTCACAAGTGGTATCATGTATCATTTTTTAGGGAGAATAAATATTTGTTAGCTTGCATTGCTTTCTTGACCCTTGATGACTATTTTGCCAAAAGGGAAGAATAATTAAGGCAAAATTTGTTATTAGTCTAAACAGAGTGAATTTGATGAGAATTAACTTAAAAATAGGAGAATATTTAAAAAGGTGAAAAGGGAGAGAATGAGGCAGGGTTCGGTTGGGTTTATGGCTCGCGGTTTATGGCTTATGCTGCAGTAACTAGCTTTTAAATAGTGTATTTTTAAAAGTGGAATTAACAGAAAAATTATAGTAAAAAATATATTGAGTTCAACTATACCGGCCAAAATAGTATGTGACTATTTTCCTCTACCTACTGCCTCTCGCTAACAGGCAGAATTCAAAATTTAAGTCATAAGCCACAACCCAAAAGAATCCACCCTGAGCTTTGTGAGGTTGCATTAGAGCAAAATAAGCTTTTATGTGAGAAAAATATGTTTTGAGTGATAATTGATAATTTATTTTTAAGTGTATTGCATTTGTTCTTAATTATTTTCTGTTTTGTGCTTTATCTTGTTATGACAATGGCAATGATGAATAATTGTTTTTTATTTGGACCACAAGCAAGATTGTACTATTTGAGGTGATTTAGGTGTGGATGGAGCTTTTGGTGAAAACTTAATCTTTCTTGGCCTTAGCATCATTCTATATCTTGCCACTATGGACATATTCCTTCTTTCTCTTGAATATGGACCAATAGTGCCTCTTGTAACTTATGTGCTTTAAAAGTCCAAAATTCAAACTCAAAATAGTTCCTTTTGAGTATTTGTCAAATTACTCATCAATGGGGAGATTGTAAGACCATGTGGTGGTAGCCCCTTGAGAGTGATGAGTATTTGATATTTCTTGTGCTTTATGTTTGTTAATTGAGTTTGATTTTTGTGAATCCAAATTTTGGCCCGTGCTATTCTAGAAGCACCGGCCTAGGACGGCAGTCTGACTAGTGGAGTATGACCTGTCGGGTGGCGGTCCCACTGGCCCTGTTAAGGTGTTCTGAGAGGAGATGTTTTGGAGTTGTTAGTCACGGCAGGAGCTGTGCGTAGTGTTAGTCATGTGTTTTCTATGCATGTGTTAGTCATGGCGTAGGTACATGCATATGTTTTGCTAATTTAGAGTCAAGTGCATGTCATTTGTGTTCGAATCGATTGCTTTGTTTTTTGTGTGCAAGTGCTTTGATAATGGATTGCAGCCAGCGGCAAGATCGAGGCTTAGTGGCCATGGAGTGTCGTGCAAGTCCAGGTAGAGTACTATCTCAAGCCAAGAGCACGAGAGGAAGACAAGGACCATGATGAGGCAATGTGTGCATGTGGTGTGCCAATTGGTCTTGTGCGTTTCAAGTGGTGACGGTTCTTGGAAGAGACGTACCATCTTAGCGGCAAGCATTGAGCATCACAAACTATGGTGTGATGTTGGTGTGCCATAGGACTTAGACGTTTCAAGTGATGATGGTCTCAGCACGGTGTATACGATCTTGGTGACAAGTCATGGGCATCACATCTTCATGAAGACCAGTGGGTGGTAATTATAGAAATTGTCTAATACAGGGTGGAGTGGCGGTTTGCAAAATCGCGATGCTGGCCTAAGTGGTTTATGTCACGTTTTTGTAGATAGAATGCCTTATCGAGCTATTTTAGCTTTTAGGAAGTCACGCTTTGAAAAACGTGCAAGTGTGTGAGAAAGTAAAACCTGTTTGTATGTGGGTTACTGTATTTTCCTATATGTAAGTGGTGTGATCTATCAAAGAGTGGCTAGTTTCGTGTGAGGTAAGAGGCTCCACTATATAAACCTTGTGTTGACTTGAGTCATGTGAGGACTTAAAGATTAGGGGTTAGGATTTCTTTGTGTTTGAGCCTTTTGTGTATATGCTCTAGGGTTAGAGTTCTGTTATCATGAGGGATTGACTGTAAAACATCTCTCTCGAAGTGAAATGAACATCCAAAGTTTACCCACGTGAGTTGTGCCATGGATCCCCTCTTGAGTTTTTTATTTGCTTGGTTTTGTTATTTGGATTTCTCTCCTCTTGATGTTTTTCCGGTGCCAAGGACGTGTAAGAGGTGAAGATATCTGCTGGAGATAAGATCTTATCTATCTAGGCATGATATAGAGGAAGTTCTTGAGTTTGCTTGGTTTTTCTCAAGAGAGATGATTTTAGAGTTTTGCTCTTGTGGATATTTTGGGTTAAATTCATGTTGTGTTTTAGTTTGCTATGATATGTGAGAACCCATCTAAGATCAACTAGATCCTTTAGGACTCACAAGCAAATCGAGATTTTCCTCCTTTGCTCGGTTTGAGTGTAACCTTCCATCAAATGGAAAAAAGTCTGAAATTCAGCAATAATTTTCTCGATGTTTGATTGAAATTGGTTCATGACATTTTAGATAAGGTGCATGTCAAGTTTTAAGTCTTTTGGATGATTAGATCAAAAGTTACATAGATTCTTATTTTCAAAATATGCTAAATTTACTGTTCACCGAGCTAATTTTACTGTTCACTGGTCTAATCGCCCTCAGCTACAGGTCTGACCGCCCCTAGCTAGAGGCCTGATCAGTGGGTCTCTAATTTTCTGGAGTTTTGTCTTATGTGATTCAGAGCTTTGATGAATTTATGAATTTGTGTTTTTGTGTTACATGTTGTTGTTGATTTTTGGAGGAAGATTTTGAAAGTCATTCACCCCTGACTTGCCATTCTCGAATCTTCAAAATAGAAATTTCATAAGAAGCATGAGGAAACATCACGCATGTAATATCTTAATAGATGACACGTGAGAAATCCATATAATTGTCAGTTTTCAAACAATTAGAGATGCAATGCAGATATAATAGCAATTGGCATTGCAGAAGGAAAATAGCTAAGAAGCTGAGAACCAAAAGTCTTGGAAGCAGTATTCTCACAACATTATCAGCTCCAATTCATCAGTGTTCCTACGTACAGAGCAAATCATTCTATTGCAGTAATCCGAACAGAATAAACAATCGAAAGGTTTAATGGTAACAACGTATCATGAAAATCTTCATCGAGCTTCACACAATACAACCACAGATAAAAGCATTGTATTATATGTATTAATCTCTATGTAAGCTCACTGTACAATACACGAAAGAAATTGCCTTTGCACCATGGACAATCTTATAGTATCTTAATAGTTTATAGAAAGCTGTATAGATAAAGAGAAATTCACATATGATTTTAGCATATAAATGAAGTTATTATAATCGACTATTAGACGATGCCGTATTGAAAAGACATCTCGTTTGAAAGTTAGATACTATAAAAAAACTAGTTATTATAAAAAAATAGCTTTTAGAGACTAATATGAATAGAGCCGTGGTTGCATGAAGGCTATGGATCAGCACAAAAAAAAAACCTAGATCTGAAGTCAGCGGCGGCCAGGGGAAAAGATGGTTAGGAATTAGCTAGGGCGGCCCAGATACATGATGACTTCACTGCGTAGCGGTGGTCCTCCTGGGCATCCGAGAGGGGGAGTCACGACGCATGCATCGGCTGTTGCCGCCGTCCTGTAAGGTCCTAGGCTTCCCTTTTCTTCATATTGCGGCTGCTTTGATTCGTGGATGGAGAAGTTAAACATGAGACATGCAAATACTTAACGAGTCCCACAGATAACCCCCTCTAATTTAATTTGAAACAAAACAATTTCTAAATGGGAAAATAAAAAAAAACTTGGTCAGCAGGAAAGATGGCTGGTGTGGATAGGCATCATGATAGAGACGGTTTTCGTGACCGCGACTGTTAATGTATCTACAGGAGTGGGGTGGTACGGCTTTACTGTCCGCCTCTTTTATCTCGTCTCTACAGTGCAGTTTTGCTGTAGCATCTGTTACCGTAGATTTCACACGCTGCACTCTCACACGCAGAGAGAAAGAGCGAGCTAGCTTAAGGAAACTAATATAAACACATATCTTCTCGAAATGACTTTCGCACTCCTCTCCTCTCGTTTCGCTTCGTGGATAATGTAAAGGGTAATAGGTGCATCATACATCTCACTCTTCTCGCTCTCGTCTCGTACACGCATATCTCCCTTACTTTCCCCACACTACTATAAGAAGCTTAATATTAGACGGTACATCACAGACGGTTCTCCAAAACCGTCAGTGTTAAATACAACCGCAGACGATTTTAGTTTAGATATCGTCTGTGTTGCTACCAGCGCCAAAAACCGTATGTGAAGAGATAATATCACAGATGGTTCATAGAGAGAACAATCTATGAAAGTATTACAGACGGTTCTTAGTCTGTGATATTGCTGAATATCATAGATGGTTTTTAATACAGACCATCTGTGATACATCACAAACGGTTTTTAATACAAACCATTTGTGATAATTCTACTATAATAACTGCACGCAGACCCGTTCGACCCTCTGTCTTAAATTCCAGATCTAGCTGCTGCTTTGAGGTAGAGGCAGGGGCTTTGAGGCGGTGATTTGGTGAAAAGAGACTATTTGGCAAGAATAATTGTAGATCTATTCATTTCTTGACTACCTATGGTTAGTAATTTGTTTCTAATTGCATTATAATTTAGATCTATAGCTTTTGGTTTAAGAAAAATTGAAGATGGTTTAAATCGAGCTAGCTTGATCTAGAGATAAGTTTATTAACCATAGGTGGTTTATTATCCATAGATTTAGATCTAGAGAAAAATTTATTTATATCTTGCACGGTTTAGGGTTTAGTCCTTTCATAGTTTATTTCTACTTAATTTAATTTAATTAGTTATTCTTGCTAAACTGTTAATTATATGTGTAATGTAGGATTGAAGCTGGATGTATGCTGGAAACCGTGTGAGTGAAGAGTACATTAATGGTGTGTCGGCTTTTATAAGAGCTACTGGGGAAGGTATGTTGAATAAGTGAGTGGAATATATGTATTGTCCATACATTGACTATGATAATCTAAAGATATTTAAGAACCGAGCGCAGATTGAAGCACACTTGATTTGAAGGGATTTCAAAAAGGGGTATACGTGTTGGACCAGTCATGGTGAAGAGCAGACTACATAGGAAGGTAGTAATAATGATATCGCCGACGAAGTCAATGATATACCGCCGAATGATGTTGATTATGGTTCTGATTCGGATAGGCTGCATGATGATAATCTGGATCAGATGCTTCGCGATGCAAAAGGGAACTATGATGAGAGAGTATGTTAAATTTCAGGGCTTGATGGAGGACACGGAGAAATCTTTGTTCACGTACTGTAAGTCAAAATACACGAGGTTGTCAGTCGTTCTTGAACTGCTGAAATTGAAGGCAAGCAACGGTTGATCCGACAAGAGTTTCACAACACTATTAGGTCTTTTAGCGGATATGCTTCTAGAGATAAACGAGTTGCTCAAAACCATGTACAAAGCCAAGAATGTTCTTTGTCCATTGAGAATAGAAGTAGAAAGAATACATGCATGTCCAAACGACTGTTTCTTATACCGTAAAGAGTATGCAAATATGCATGTATGTCTGGTGTGCAATACCTCCCGATACAAGCGTAAGAACCAATCAGATGACGATGAGGGAATAGAGGTGAAGAGAGGACCTCCTGCTAAAGTGGTATGGTATATTCCTGTAATTCCCTGTTTGAAGCGATTTTTTGCGAACCCAAATGAGGAAAAACTGTTGCGTTAGCACTCAGAGAAGCGTAAGAATGATGTAATGCTAAGACACCTTACTGATTTCGCCTAGTGGAGAAACATCGATAGGAGGTTTGCAGACTTCGGTGACTTTCGGGTTTCACCGGGTGACTTCAACATGGAACAGGCCAACAGAGGAACAACGTCGCTCATGTTTCACCATCAAGTTCACGCCGGATTATTTTCAACACAATATTCATGACTGTGTCTTCACGGTGACTTTCGAGAACTTATTCAATCTCTACACACTCAACGCCCTTGACGCCTCACTCATTCGATGCTAGACACTATAAGTGTATACAATCATGGTCTACGTTCATGTAATACTGATAAATGTCATATATAACTCACTGCTTGTGTGTGTGTATAGATACATGGTGACTAAAGCCAGAGTAACAAAATCACCGATTGGTTTTCTCGACCCACGCTTGGTCACCATGGATACCATCAACGAGGATGCATCATTTGTCGATAATTATATCACGAATGCATTGGAAGCTTACCACAACAAGGATTTCATACTTATGCCCTACAATCAGGGGCAAGTGCTGCACTAGTGGCTAGACTTATTGATTGTACTTTATAAGCAACACGAACTTAGGTTTAATGACCATGACATACCTGTGTAGGTTCCACTGAATTTTAATTGTAATTATACCAAAACGGAACAAGGTAATATACCTTGATTCCCTAAAGAGGACCAAAATCGACTTCATAGTTGTCCAACAATTAATCGACAGGTAAATATATTTCCTCCATGGATAACTCTATTGTAGTCTTTCCTTCCCAATGACTAATGCTATCTTCTTCTAATCACGTAAGTCGTTCGCCACATACGGTGCAAAGGTATGGAAATCCAAAAGGATGGACGCCCTGCGACACAATCTATATTTCTCAGTATTCACTTGTACACATTAATTCTGCATAACACTTTGTAGTAATGCATGTCCAACTAATAATTTCTATTTTTACAGTGCCACCAGCAGCTATCGGGCAACACCTGTGGCTTCTATATTTACCACAACATGCAACTACTCATCGATTCTGTGAAAATCAATATTGATCCTCAGGTTAATTTGTCAATCTTGCGATAATTATTTCATACTTATCAATTTACATATGTATGCACGGCATTGATCTTCCTACTGACAGTTCTGTCAATCGCTACAACTCCGTTGGAACAGCCTGACCTCTCAGAGATTAAAGGACAGTGTGCATATTTTTTGTGGTATAAAGTCATAAAAGAAAATGGGGAATTCCATAATGTATAACAAATTTCACTGGGTGATTGAGTTTAATTGTTTATGTGTATATTTATTGATGGATGGATAATTTATTTCATTTCTGTTAATTGATTTGTGGAATGAATGTTCTTGTTTCTGAAATAAATGAATGTAAATTGGATGTATTATGCTGTGTTGATCTGCTAGCTTGTTTCAAAGGGCATGCCTAACATTTCCTAAGGCTAACCAACAAACAGAAATAGATTTATGAATAGAAAAGAATATCACATACAGTTATTAACTCGTAGCCGTCTGTGATTGTTGACTATCACAGACGGTTTCTATATTGATTATCACAGACGGATTGTAGTTGAAACCGTCTGTGATAGTCTTCATCACAGACGGTTCGAAAGTCGTCTATGATGACATCGTATTATTACTGACTCATAAACTCAGACGGCTCATGAAACTGTCTGTAATGGTGTTTTGTGTAGTAGCGCCATCGCTTGCCCCTTCTTCTAAAAATCACTTTTTTCAAATCACTGCTATTCATTTTCAGCCAAAAGCCATCAGCCACAGTCAATACAAACATGCTCACAGACAGTTTGTAGTTGAAACCATCTGTGATAGTCTTAATCACAGACGGTTCGAAAGCCGTCTGTGATGACCTCGTATTATTACTGACCCATAAACTCAGACGACTCAAGAAACTGTCTGTGATGGCGTTTTATGTAGTAGTGCCACCACTTGCCCCTTCTTCTAAAAATCACTTTTTGCAAATCACTACTATTCATTTTCAGCCAAAAGCTATCAGCCACAGTTAATACAAGCATGCCCTAAAGCTAGCCCCAATGAATTGATGCTAGCTAGGAGCTAGTAGACCAAGGCGCTAACTGCCATGCATTAACAAACAAAAAAAATCCGATGCACAACGAAAAAAAAACTTTAGTCCAGATTACTGAGCACACAAGAACATGCTTAGTTACGATGTCAGCAAAGTAAACATGTGAGTATTTGGCAAGGGAGAAAATGGTTCTATTATTTTCTCTTGCATGGAATGATGAAAAGGGTATTTCTTTCCAGTGCACAATAATGGGGTTTGCAAATTGCAGTAGGGAGAAAACATAAGGAGGTGTAAGAGCTCTCACATGGGCATATGGAGTCCTTGTGCTCAAATGATGATCGTTTTTGGCATGAGTCAGTGATGTTGGAAAGAGAGAGGAAGTGAGGTGAATCCCACAGCTTGCTTCCCACCCAAGGCAGATGGAGCAGTACAACACTTGATGGACCCCATTAAATATAGGCCTGCTCGGTTGGACTAAAAAGCTGTGATTTATGCCTGAAATTGCACTGTAACGGTTGAAATTTCACTGTAGCTGAATGTGACATATCTGGCGTAATTAAGTTTTAAAAAATTTAAAAATAGAAAAAATATGCTAGCTTATCTCGAACAACGCAAACGAATACAGAAAAAAAGAACCGACAAAAAGCTCAAAAAAACTAAAACTTTAGAAAAAAAATAAAATTTATAAATAGTAAAAAATAAACTAGAAACTAGAAGTTGAAACTGAAACAAATATACCATAGACAAGCGAAGGCCAGAGCACATAAAAATATGCTCGTGTTGGATCGCACGCCAGGCCAGGGGAGCAACCTTCTACTGCAAGCACGACCCCATATGCAGGCGTCCATTTGCCGGGTCGACTCAGACATCCCAAACCATTCGTGAGTCAGCACAGCACGGCTGTCTAATCTGGTCCATTGATCGGATAGAATTAATGATACTAAAGATTTCGTGGAAATGGTCCTCTGAGGTGTGGAAAATAATACACTTATTAACTGCATGGTTAGTGCTGCCATATGGCATATTCTAAAAGGGTCATTTTCCCCTTGAGGATGGGTTTAAACTAATAATACTCCATTATCGTTTTGCATACGGACATAATCTCTAAAACATAATTTGGTCGGCAACTTCCATAATCATATATTTGTGAAGCCTAATGAAATTCTAACATATTATTAAAGTGTATTGAACATCGAATATATAGGCATATAGGGCTGCAACGGCTATGGTCCGTCTCATGCTGTTACCTTTTTGCCTTGTTTTTTTTCTCTTCTCTTTTTCTTACAAAACAAGCTATAAACCTTCTCACTATATAGGCTAAGACTTTTCTACTAGCATATGTATTCAGACTTCAAACTGGACACAAATTCAACTTGAGTTACATATGGAGACGGACTCTACTACGTCTTGAACTTTAATTCAAGATTATTTCTAGTAATTTCCTCCTTAATCTTGACTTGACATACTCTAGTTTTAGTCTTAATACATTATGAACTACCAGCCATGCCTCCATATGAAACGTTCTACATGCAAACTATATGTAGGAACTCAATTTAACTAGTACGGATCCATCCAGATGCAAAGATTCTAAAACATTGAGGTAGTCGGACTCAACTACGACTTACTAAACTCATACTTGACACAGAACGGTGACACATCTCCTCAACGTTTCGATTTATTTCCACCTTACTTGAGTTTGGACGGCGACACATCTTCACAACGTTCCTGACTCAACTCATCATCAGAGTACTGTTGATTCATCATCGCTGAGCGCTTCATCGTCTTGGAGATGGACGGACGAAGACTTCGTGTTTCCACTGTCGCCGCACGGATGGAAGAACTAAAGGACAAAATGTCTGGCGTCTGCCTCTTGCTACTTCGGAACACGCCAAAACCGAAGGACCGAGAGAATACGTACTTGTTGTTCTTTGTGCTTCGGAGACGGCGAAACGCGAAGAGAGAACACGCCGGAATAGGGGGCGCCGAGACTGTGTGCGATACCTCAGAAGCGCTGCGCGGCTCTGTTACCACTTGTTACTTTTTTTTCCTTGCTTTTCTTCTCTTCTCTTCTTCTTATAAAACTGGCTACAAGTCTTCTCAATATATATGCTAAGACTCTCCTACTAGCATACGTATTCGGATTTTAAATTGGGCACAACTTCAACTTGAGTTACACATGAAGACGGACTCTACTTACATCTTAGACTCTAATTCAAGATTATTTCTAACACATGCAATGGTAGATATTCCGTTTCCAATTCCAACACCCTTTCCATGTTGTCACCTCAACTTACGTATTCAGGAAGGTGCAAATCACAAATGATGACGAGCACGCGCAGCTGGGCCCAGGTGCCATTTGCTCAGCACTGTACTGTTCAGCTATCTTGGGGCTACCATTGCTGTGGCTCTGATCAGAACAGCAGAGCTGGTGCCCTGGACCCCAGGTGAGGAAGGTGGGGTTAGCTCGATCAGATCGACATGCCCAGCCCCGCCTGTGCCCAAGTGGGCGCGACCGCGACGGCGTCATCGTCGGTGTCCGCGCGAGAGATCAAATGCAAATAGCGGCGACAAGGTTAGCTTGGTTAGGTTCAACCGTACCTGGACAGTGGACACCTTCTCTTCGTCAGGGTCAGCTCGATCGTCTTCACTTACGCCTTACTCCACATATCCAGGGAAAAACCTGCCTGCTCCGAGAGATCGAAGTCCAACCTAAGCTCTCCGTCAATCTACCTCCCCGTGTGCTGCATTGTGCCTCTCATGGGCAAATCAAGCCATTATGACCTGATGACCCCTCCAATTCTGACACGACATCCTGCAGGCTGCGAGAAAATTCCGTCCAGTCCTTCCTGCATTTGGCAGCTAGGGGAGATTCATCATCATCATTCGGCGTGTTAATTAGCTATGTGTGTGCGTGTGCCTCATTGTCAGCACAATGATATAGTAGTAACACCTCATAAGGCTTCATAAATATCATCCATGACTAATTGATTGCATATACTACTAGACTTCAGATTTCAATCCGCACGAGTTGTTTGGAAGAAACGGACGCTTATTGTGTGTACATACACTTGGAGTCGCAGTTCTGGCCAACCAACGGATCTGTCACAACCTCACAATAATTGCAGTGTATTGCTTGGTATGCGTGCAAGATCTGATGCTTAAAGTCGCAGCAAATATACGTACGCTAGCTACTATTCATTAACAAAAAAAATGTATCTAACCAATCAATAATGTGTGTCGGGAGTAAGATAAAAATACCTGAAGAAACTTGGGATCCGGATTCGTCTCTTCGGTTGAATTCCATGGATTCAGTGGCATTCACGCATACAACTTGAACAGATGTCTTTTCTGAAGAACTGACCGCTCACCTGAGTATGCAGACAAATGGTAGAAGTCAGAAGAGGGTAAAAGTCATAGCTTCTTTGCGCAATGCAATCTGTACATATATAGTAAATGTCAGGTAATGTTATCAATCTCAACACATTCCTTGAAAACAGATAGCCACCTAAAGGGGGTGGAAGGAAGATGAAAAACAGACATCAGCTCCAGGAATAAAATGTTAGCTTGTCGCAGTTTTACAGTTGATCAAGTGGTTAACCTGTATTCTACACGGAAGCGACAGCGAAGACAGAGGCAGGATGAAGAGGCTAACTTAATCGTGCGGTGAGCCTTCATGGCTGTCATCTAATATCAATTACAACGCATAACAAATTCATTTGCAAAAGAACGCGAAGGTCATATATAAAACTAGAGAAAATTGCACTACAGCTCCGTGAACTTGTAGTGTTATATCACTTTATTTCTTGTGTTATGCTACTTTATCTCCTGAGCTTATATTTTACTTTTGTTAGCCCTTGAACCTATAGGATTGTACCACTTTACTCCATGAACTTATATTTTACTTTCTTAGCCCCCTGAACATATAGAATTGTACCACTTTATCCCCTAAACTTATATTTTACTTTCTCAGCCTCCTACACTTGCGTCTGTTTGCACTGTAGGTCCATTGGACTGTTTACTAATAAAAAACATTGAACTAGCATAGCGCACGGCTGATGTCGTAGGATTGGGCTTAATCGTGTGGGCATAGTATCTAGTCAGCACAGTGCTCTCTTCTAACTTGCAGCGTGGTAGAGCTGGGGATGGAGGGCATGGGGCGACAATGGGTTGCCACGGTGGGGCTCCGGTGATGTCATGTGCATGACATGTTCTCAGGGCCTGCGAGCCATGTGCAGAAGAAGAAGGAACTAGTCCTCCCCTCCGGGATCGAGTGAGTCTCCCCTCCAGGGTCGAGCGAGTCTCCCCTCCGGGGTCGAGCTAGTCCTCTCCTCAGGGGTCGAGTAAGTCTCCCCTCCAGGGTCGAGCTAATTCTCTCCTCCGAGGTCGCGCTAGTCCTCCCCTTCGGGGTCGAGTTGATTCTCCCCTCCGGGGTCGAGCTAAATCTTGGCGCCAAGTGTTTTCCAATGGGGGATGCCCCGAGAGAAGTGTTGCTCATGAGCTTCATCTCGAGCGCCAAGTCTTTTTCAATGGGAGATGCGATGTTCTTGCCTCCTCCCCAAGCAAAGTGCCGCTCAGGAGCCCCATCCCGAGCGCCAAATCTTTTTCGATGGGAGATAGCGACATTCTCACCTCCTTCCCAACCGAAGTGCCGCTCAGGAGTCCTGTCCTGAGCACCAAGTATTTATCGATGGGAGACGGCGACGTTCTCGCCTCCTCCCTAACCAAAGTGTCGCTCATGAGCCTTGTCCCGAGCGCCAAGTCTTTATTGATGGGAGACGGCTTAACATGATACCCCTAGTAAAAGAGTAGCAAGCGAACTCTATTCTAACATTAGGAGCTAGGGTAGTTATGGCCCTTGTACATTCTCACTAGATAAAGCCGGGCGATCACGGGATAAACTTTGGAAAGCTTGACTTCGCACCACACCAGCCCGCTCACAAGCCAGTGTTGCTTGCGCATGAAAGTGAGTTCTTAAGCGCCATGTTTTCCCGATGAGGGATGCGCACCGTCGTCCGGACTCGGCGTCCGCTGCGCATCATCTCCCCAGCTCAGGTTGACTCAACCGCTGTTCTACTAATTTGGCTTGACCCAGCGGGATCCACCCGTAGCGGCCTTAAGCGTCGCCTCAACTTCAACCTTATCGTGCATCGGGTGTAAGTCCTGGCTAGGGATAATGGGTCTAGGCGTGCTGCCATCGCATTCCCCGTCCTCTAGGACGCCATCCCTTAGACCAAGTCTGTGCTTCGCTAAACACAAGGTCGATGTCACTCCTGAGAAGGTCGGCCCTTCCAACGCATGGGCGAAACTTTTCGAGCACCCTAAAAGCGATGGATTGGCCCCAGCGGGGCTTGATTGGTCTTGTTGGCTTCCCCTCAACCAAACTTTGCTTCGCCTTGATTACGCCTCTCCAACCGTGCACTCTCCCTAACTCTACGGATAACCAAATTACTTCCTTCCATCGAGGGCCACAACCCGACTTGCGAAGTACTCCGTTCCTCGCAGTCAGTGCCTAATCAACTACCTTGCATTCGGATACACATCTCCTCACCTCGAAGGTCAGCCCCCGATGAGTCGAGAACTCCTCGTAGGGTCATCTCTAAGGCGAGTTGAGTATCCAATACTTCTATGCACACCCGTTCGCGCCACGGGCGACCCCCCGGGAGTCGGGTAATAGGCGCACGCGCCTCTCGTTCTCAGGCAATTCATCAGTTCCTGATACTTCATGCCCCAGCGCACTCCTAGTCATCCTAGACAGGGGCAACACTCCACAATGACTTTGCCTTTGTATGATACGACTCGATATACAGGACATTCCCTTGACCAAGCTTGACTCAATCTATCGGCATCTCCTCATCTGCGCTCGTCCATTGGATTGATCGCTTCATATTGACAAGCGTCAGCCAATCACCTAAGCACGGTGTGATTAGCCTCAGGGGCTGTCTCTCGACATCGTGGATTCATCGTAGGGACTCCTTGTTTCATGGGTTACTTCTCCATAAACCAAGCACGCAGCACACTTCCAAGCTTCTAGCGCCATACCTCGATAGGTCGAGCAGGCAACAACTTAGCGTATATCCTCTCACCTCGAAGGTCGAACCCCACCAGGGGTATGCTCATCGGTCTTGAACATCTCGGCGTGTTGGCATTCATCGATCAATCACGTCTCCAGATGTCGTCCAACTCGGCATCACCAATCGAGCTCGCGCATAGGGATGTGTACGCGCTAGTCAGCTTCATGCACCTGACGCTCCATCGTACCTCGAACTAGCGGCATACCCATGCCCATCCCGTCGAGGTCACGTAACGACCCGATTACCCAAGGACTCCATGCATCTTGAACTGGCAAGTTAGACGCTTGTTTCTAACATATTCACATGGGTCAAGCTTTCGCCCCCTCAGGTTCTGTCATCTTTTGGTGGCTATGCCTACATGAGTCAAGCTCGACACTCTTGTGCATGCCTTCACTTCTCAAACGCTATAGGTCAAGAACTGACTTCGCGAGGCACTTCTCTGGGCCAAGTCCTAACCCCGCGCCTCCGCGTAGCTTCGGCATCAAGGCGATCGATGCTTGACTGCATAACTATTCATGACATCGCGTCCAGTGCGAGAGTGAACTCCCCGACACGACCCAAAATCGCTCGAGCGGAGCAACAACCCTTTGGTAGGCATCTGAGAAACCCCACTTGGATGCGCTGGCACAGCCTGTCATTTGAAGTTCGCGCAAAGATTAAGGTATATTGACATGTTGTCAAAATGTATTGCAGGCTACCTGTGAGATCATAGGCCCGAGGCAGCAGGCCGACCCCTTTTGCAAGTCGGTGCGCTGGCCCGAGCGGGCGGTTAGAAACCACCCGGATCAGCGAGGGGCTACTGTTGGGGAAGGGTCCCCGTGCTACCTTCGGCAGGGTACGCGAGCTCGACCCCAGGAGGGTCCGGGGCCGACCCCGGGGTCCCGGGCGCGGCGGGGGCTGCACAAAGCAAATGACCAAAATGTCCCCAGAAGTAGGCCAAACCTTAAGGGCAAACTTGTAACTACACTGACCTCCCCTCTCCCCTATAAATAGGACCCCTTGTAATGGGAGAAGGGAGACCATTTTGTAACCCAAGTACACTTATATTGAATACATTTGGGGGTTGTGGGCTTCTCTTTGGATCTCTTCGCACCCTCAACGGTCTTCGTATCTGATTGAGTGTGCTTCTAAGTTCACTGTCCGATCTTGGACTTCCAACAATGAGGTCATGTTATGCCTGAGCACACATCAATGGAACTGAACATGGGGGCATTGCAGACTCTGAATGCAGGAGGATCAACTGCGACAAAGTTGTGTTTATACATGATCATCATCGGCGGATAAATTGTGTTGACATGACACACAAGCCATCATTAATAAACTAGCCAAAGGTGCAACGTGCCTTACTATAATTTGGCAACTAGCAGCTTGTGATTAGCAGCTATTCTACATTGGCACAACACATTAATCAAGCAACAAGTTGAAAGATTGGAGGTCACTGGCAGTTCACCAAACACCTAGCATGTATATGTATTGATACCTACTTAATACTTGCACGACTAATCGTATGGGCCTTGATACGATAGCATCATCTAATCAAAGCAATAACTGCTGATGAAAATACGACCGACACTATACCTACGCTCACAATGACCAAGCACCTTCATACACCAACCCTACACATGCGCCAAACACAAGTTCAAATCCAGAGCTGTCCATGACAACTCGACCCATATCATCGTATCGATGTCCAAAAGCCATCATCTCTCCGCTTGACATACCGCTATGGAATTGGAAACCATCAGCTCTCCATTTATGGAACAACTTCTCCAAACACATTTGCGAATGCAACAGAATAAACAAGGTAACGAATGCAACAAGTAGAGAGAGGAAATACAAAACACACAAGCAAATAATACCGGAGGCTACGAAATCCCTGATCGGCATTAGATCAAACAGCTCACCTGCTCGGAGCCAGGCCCGGGGCTGGGCGCCATCGGAATCCTCAAGCTCCCCCCACGAAGCGGTGCAATCTACTCCCAATGGGGCGCGATCGACGCCGCTGGCCTCGCCGAGCACCACAGCCCCGACCTTGGCGTTGACGCCGGAGACGTAGAGCCAGCACGCGGCGCCGGTGATCGCTTGGCCCACCTCGACGAGCGCGGCGCGACGCGGCGGTTGGTGTGCGATGCGATGACCACGAGGGGAAGGTCAGGTCGGCCCGACGGCGCTAACCAGTGGACCCTCGGCCCAATTCGTACCGAAGTGTTTGCGTTTTGTGGCCCATATAAAATACTGACCTCGAATTCGCCCACTTCTATATGCGCAGCAACCACACTCGAGAATTGTCGCCTTCCACTTGTCTCACGCCCTCTCGCCCTCCCCATCTCCGCCTCCGCCTCCTCCGCGCCGGCGACGGCTCCGTCGAGCGACTCCTCCGCAGGCACCATCCGCCATGTACCGCGCCGCCTCTGGCTTCGGCGCCCTCAAGGTCAGCCGCCCCCGCCCGATACCCTAGCCTTACCGTCCCCCCATTTCGCAAGATCTGATGTCCCCATGGCGCGCTTCCCGCCGCGATGCGCCCGATACGAACCTCCCGTAGCTTATGATGGCTTCCCGATGCGTGTTGGATTAGCATGCGTGGTGGTTTGGTCGTGCTAACTTGTGATCGTGCGGATATTATGTGTGAAGAGTCGGGAGTAGAGGCATTTTAGATGTTGCAAGTAACACTCGTTGTCTGAATGTTTGCCCTGGCCTATTGGATTGGAATCGCGTGGGTTGTGAGATGCGGTGATGAGTGGTGCGGCTAGTTTGTTGTGTAGCATAGTTTTATGTGAATGCCAGGGGAAAGGGGGAGTGTACTAGTTCAATGTGTTTGTTCAGATAGGGCCGGGTTGATCGTTCTCTCATTGTTGGACTGTTCCATGAGCTAAGCAGCTAGAATCTTTGTGAAATCACGAGGTTAATGGATCCGTACCAGAGTAGCACCATTGTAATACTTGTTTTATGTGATGCATATAGTCAAATGTATGATTTGGAAGAGCTTTGTTAGTCTCTTTGCACGATTCATTTCCTATTTCATCAGTATTGAGTTGACAAACAAATGGAGATAGTCTTCCGGAGACATCAGCATTTACTTGGCATTCTCATGATATATTTGCTCACTACAAGTGCTTAACGGGCAGTGTTGTGTTGGATGTTTGATGTCACTTAACGGGCAGTGTTGTGCTGATGAATGTTTCATCCAATCATCCATTATCATTGTTGAGCCTTTTGGTTTGTAATCATGGATAGAGCCACCGCTTTGGATGTAGATAACCTTTTTTGCATGAGCATGCAGGTGACTTCATCATTTAGATTTACATACATGGAAGTATTGCTCTGATGTGTACTGTTTTATTGTACTATGTGGCAAGCAGAGACAGTTTGATTTTATTGGGGTTTTAGTTTGAATTGTCCCTATTAGTCAGATCAACTTTAGCCGCAATTAATATTGATTGTTACCTTTTGATTTGCAGCGGCATGGGGTGGATGCTCAAGTGTTGAATATTGCGATTAGGTCTAGTAGCACAAGTGTTGCACAGAGGTCGTCAGGTGGCTTCTGGAGCTGGCTGACAGGTGCACACTCAAATGCATTGCTTCCTCCTGATTTTACACTTCCAGGAGTCACCATTCCTCCTCCACTACCTGACCATGTGGAGCCTGGCAAGACAAGAATCACAACACTTCCAAATGGTGTAAAAATTGCCTCTGAGACATCTGCAGTATGTGCTTATTTTTATAATTTAGTTGTTTCATGCATGTTATTGTGGACAGTTAGCAATAGTGTTTTGCTTTGTATTTCCTATCCAGGGACCATCTTGTTCTGTTGGAGTTTATGTTAATTGTGGTTCTGTATATGAAGCACCTGAAACACTGGGTGCCACTCAGCTGTTGGAGAAGATGGCCTTTGGAACCACTGCAAACAGGAGCCAATTGCGTGTTGTTCGTGAAATTGAGGCAATAGGTGGCAATGCCAAAGCGTCAGCTAACCGTGAGATGATGTGCTACAGTTGTGCAGCCCTGAAGACTTACATGCCTGAAATGGTTGAAGTGCTTATTGATTGCGTGCGCAATCCTGCTTTTCTTGACTGGGAGGTCAAGGAGCTGGTATTCCATCTTAATATAATACCCTTCCACGTCTGTAATCAAGATTAGTGTAATATGGTTCTTGCCGACTTATTTCCTTTGTAGATAATGAAACTAAAGGGAGAGCTTGCAGAAGCTTCAAGTAACCCAGAAACTTTGCTTTTGGAGGCTCTTCATTCAACTGGTTATTCTGGTGCTTTGGCAAACCCTCTGATTGCCTCAGAACCTTCAGTTAGCAGATTGAATACAGATGTCCTAGAGGGCTTCTTAGCTGTGAGTTTCATCTCCAAAATCCTTTTAGTAGTCTATCTTTGTAGGTATTGCTGTTAACATACTGTATGCATTTTTTATTGCATGGATGTCAGGAGAACTACACTGCTCCCCGAATTGTTCTAGCTGCATCGGGTGTTGATCATGATGAATTGGTATCTATTGCCGAACCGCTTATGTCTGACATTCCCAATGTAACTGGACAGACAAAGCCAAAATCTGCCTATGTTGGTGGAGAATTTAGACGAACTGCAGATTCGTCGGTAGGCATTATGATTTAAGCCACTTAATAAGTCATTTATGCAATCTCTTCCATCACCTAGATTCTCTCTTCTTACTTTGGGTTCTTCTTGAAAAATAGAACACAGATGTTGCGTTGGCATTTGAGGTTCCTGGTGGCTGGCTCAGAGAAAAAGATTTCATCACTGTATCAGTTCTTCAGGTTCATGAGACAACTTAAGATATCCACATTGACACTTTTATGAAACAAAACACTTTAATTGAATTTGCTACAGCATTCTGGTTTAATTCAGCAAGTGTATGCTATCTTTTACAGACACTTCTGGGTGGTGGCGGCATGTTTCCTTGGGGAAGACATGGAAAAGGCTTGCATTCCCGTCTAAGTAAGTAGACACATATGTTTTATGTTTTGGCTCTTTAGCCCTGTAGCATGATATTGGGAAACTGTTTGTACTTATGAAGAAATTGTAGATGATGAAAATTATATTGCCAAACTGCAAATTATCCAATTATCTGGCTGGCTGATAGTTCAAGTAGGATGTGCTCCTGAGCCATCTATTCTTTATGAAGATAAACCATCATAAATTGTAAAGATATACTTCAACTTTTAGTCCACTCCTTTTTATGGCAAACATAATAACTATTCAATCGTGCAGTGTCTTGCCCAAATGCTGAAAGTTTTAATTATTCAGATTCTGATTGCACTAGAAATGCTCTTTTATCTGCATTTCCATTATAGAAGATTGTTGCCATAAGCTGAAGCATTACAATATAAGTCCACTAACAAAATCTGTCAGGATCTATGTATTTGACTCGACCTGGTTTTATATAATTTGTGGTGTCATATTATTGCCTGAATTGTTGTATGCTTTGTGCAGATTGTCTTGTAAATGAATTTGACCAAATCAAATCGATCTCTGCTTTCAAGGATGTTCACAGTAATACTGGCATTTTTGGAATTCATACATCTACTGTGAGTTTTTTTTTTTACAATCGCATAAGCAAGTCAGTCATGCATGGTGCATCTCCTTTGATGTGGGAAAGATTTTTTTCCTAACTACTGTATAGCTCTTGGATGGGAATAATCACTTGGAAATGGTTAGTTTGGTAGCTTATCCTTTTCTGGATGAGAACTCAAACCATGCAGTTGCACTGAACAATAGTGTTATATGAAAAAGCATAGTGTTTTCATAGTTTGGTTTTACACTACTGTACCATAATGAAGATACTATTTCATAATCAGGATGCAGCATTTGTTCCTAAAGCTATTGACCTGGCAGCCAGAGAGCTCACTTCCATTGCAACTCCTGGACAAGGTATCTTAACTTTCCTATCTTGGACCATTACTCATCAGTTGTTTGCAGCTCACTTATCTGCCTGAAACTTCATTTTAAATTGCAGTTGACCAAACCCAACTAGATCGTGCTAAAGCATCAGTTAAATCAGCATTCTTGACGAACCTGGAATCAAAGGTATATATACTCACATCATATATTTGTTCAATTGTGCTGATGATCCACTCTAACAATTGAAACTCACAGGCATCAACAACTGAAGACATGGGACGCCAAGTATTGGCATTTGGCGAAAGGTACAGTGCTGTAACTGTTTTAGTGTTGTGCTAAACCTTAAAATTCTGCCTGTTGTCTATTATTCTATTCCTTGCAATGTTACAGCAGAATATTATAATGCGATAGTTTGAGAGAGGGCATAAGTTTAAGCTGTGATCCAGATATTGTAGAATTTAGGCTCAGGGAGGGTCAGATCTACTGTGCGATTTTAGCTGGTCTGCGCAAGAATGGAGTAGCTTGCATCTGACATGTTATGGCTATTATAGCACATATCATAACCATATTAGATACAAGAGTGCCCTGTCTTAGATATTACTGTAAGTTGGAGGTGGCTCGGTCTCTGTAAGACAGTGAGGCATACTAGGTTTCTTATTGGTACTAGTAAGCGTGCATGTGCAATGCACGTTTTCCCCAATATATCTTGCTTCAAAATGATATTGCCGATAATCAGTCCGAACACTTGGGAACCACAGGGCAGAGGCTACGCTGGCCTTGTTTCCATTTCCATTCAAAATAATAGTGAAGAAAAAAAAGAACATTGCACTTCCATTTCCGTTCAGAATGATAGTGATAAAATAAGTCTCAAAAGATATGACAAAAACATTTTGAAGAAATAAATACTTCAGAATTATGGTTCTGAACACAACCGGAATAATTTCCTACCATGGACACACAGTGCATGAAGATCAAATCCAAGACATTGATGAGGACGCATCATAAGACATTGACGAGCTCTTATTCCAGACTTAACTTAGAAATGATCTAGTCCCTCTCAGGGTTGAGGTAATGTCAATCACCTCAACCCCTGGGGGGATAAAGGCACATGTCTTCTTGCGCTTGTCCTTGCTCTTTGCCCTCTCAACCATGTGGTTAATGTCGGGGATTCACCGTAATGGCGCACTCAAGAACAGATAAGAACTCAATGTTTTTGGTGCTGCCTCAATCGTCCGCTTTCCTTGTATCTTCCTCTCTTATTTATAGGGTAAAGATAAAGAAATAACAATAGCATTTAGCACTAATGTGCCATCCCACTATCGCACTAATTGCCTACAAATAGAAACCGAAAACCGACAAAGAATAACATAAGAAACCGATCGATGGTAATGGTGGTAATGGTGAGATGCATGGAGTAGCGTTTCAACATTTCTCCCCTTAGTCCTTGCCGATCTCACCGATCTTGTTGACGCCGATCAACCCGCTGACTCAAGGAACCGCGCACGACCAAGCGCCTTGGTCGAACGTCCGCCGCTTGTGTCTCGCCGAGGTATCTTTGGAGGACGATCTTGTTCCGTCAATACACTCCGAATAAAATGATAACGAGTGTCGATATGTTTACTTGGCCGTGAAAGACGGGGTTCTTCTTGAGAGCAATGGCGGACTTGTTGTCCACCTTAAGTTCGCGCGCCGCACTCAATGCCGAGTAAGTCGGTCCTGGCCGAGCTAGCCGCGACACCTTGGCAAGCAGTCAGTAGCCATCGCAATATACTCGCCTCACATGAAGACAGAGCCACCACCTTCGCTTAGAAGACCGCAAGTGATAGGGTTACCGTGAGGAAAAGATGATGCCACTAGTGCTCTTGCGTGTGTCGATGTCACCGACCATGTCGGCGTCAGAGTGAGCCGACCAGACAAACTTGTCCCTTCTCACTTTGGCGTAGTGAAGACCATAGTCGCGGGTTCCCGCCACGCATCTGCAAAGACGCGTTTCACCGCAGATGAGATGATCCTCATGTGGTTTCTCCATGAACCGACTCAGATAGCCTACCGAATAGGCTAGATCTGGCCGGGTGTGCACCAAGTAGCGCAGTCCTCCAATGACGCGCCTGTACTCGGTGGCATCCACTAGTGGCGCGGTGCTGACCTTGCTCAACTTGAGCCGAGGCTCCATGGGCGCTAAGCTGGGGTTGCAGGAACTCATGCCACTCCGTTCTAGCAGCTTGGCTGCATAAGCGGATTGACAGAGCGTGATGCCGCCGAACTACGGTTCACCTCGATGCCGAGGTAGTAAGATAGAAGCCCAAGGTCACTCATCCGAAGACGCGCTTCATCTCGAGTTTGAACGCCATGATCTCACCGCCGCCGTGTGTGGTGATGATCAAGTCATCGACATAAACTCCGACGATCACCGTGACGTTCCTCGCTCCGTATGTACACGCGGTGTTTCGGAGTCGCTCCTCGAAACCAAACGATGCCATGGAAGCATCAAGCTTGGCATTCCAGGCCCTCGGTGCCTGACGTAGGCCATACAACGCCATGGCGGCGCAATACCTTGTGCTCACGACCATTGACGACGAAGCCCGGTACCGACGACGATACTTCCTCCTTCAAGTCGCGTTGAGAAAAGCGCTCTTGGCGTCCATGTGATGGACCTCCCGGCGCATGCGCCGCTAGAGCCCGACAACGTCCGTCTGAGACTCCATTCGCGACCGAGCAAAAACTTCGTCAAAGTCAATGCCCGCGCGCTGTACATAGCCTTTGGCAACGAGACGTGCCTTGTGCCGGATCACATTGCCGTGCTCATCGCGCTTCACCTTGAAGACCCACTTGAGCCCTATTGCACGGTGCCCAGCGGGAAGAGTGACGAGCTCCCAGGTTTTGTTGTCCTCGATCGACTTCATTTCTTCGAGCATCGCTTGATGCCATCTTGCCTCGCGCTCTGCCTCGCTGAAAGAGACAGGCTCATCTGCCGTGGTGAATAGCAATTCCTCGTCAAGCAACCGGGGCACAAGCCCAGGCGGCGAGGAAGGCCCGATGATGGCATCGATGGCGCGGAACCGGGTGGAGCATCGGCATGGTCCGCGCCCGATTCTCATCGATTAGCCGGTGGCGTGGCGAACTCAATCGGCGCACTCACGGGTGATGTCGAGGCGCTGCATCGCGGCGGCGTGGGTGTAGAGGCCGATGGAGACATATGAGCTGGTGATGCAGCATCGGCTTGAGGCATACCGGTGACGTATTCCGTGGTGTACTCGACGATGAAGGGCTCGATATTGCCTGGATCACCGTCACTTTCATCGCCCAGCCCACCGAGCAACCTCGTCAAAGACGACGTCGCGGGACACCACGATGCGCTTGGTGGAAGGGTCGTAGCGGCGGTAGGCCTTGGAGCCATGTTCGTAGCCGACGAATATGGTTGGCGTGCTGCGATCATCCAGCTTCTTGAGTCCCGGCCGTGTAGTCTTGACGTGAGCCACGCAGCCGAAAGTCCTGAAGTAGTGGACGGCGGGGCGTTCGTCGTGCCAAGCCTCAAAGGGAGTTTTGCCGTCCAACGCGCGTGTCGGGGCGCGGTTGAGAATGTGCACGGCGGTGTTCACGGCCTCACCCCGAGTAGCCGGCACCGCCGCCTTGAGCATAGACCGCGCCATGCCGACGATGCTCGGTTGCGGCCCACCACCCCGCTCGTTGTGGTGAATAAGGGCGGTGAGTCGTTGGAATCCACGCGGCGCGAAGCTTGCCGAACTCCACGGAGGTGAACTCCCCCCCACGATCGGTACGGAGGGCCTTGAGACGCTTTCCTGTCTCAACCTCCACGGCTGCCTGGAAATTCTTGATTGCTACCGATGCGAGATCCTTACTTGATAGCAGATGGAGCCACATATATCGACTTGCATCGTCAACTAGTAGCAAAAAATACTTGTTACCGCTTGGTGTCGTGGGCACGATGGGTCCACATAAATCTCCGTGGACGAGGTCGAGGATGTGCTCCACACGTCGTTGCGCTTTGTCGTGAAGCGGTGCGGCGTCTCTGTTTGCCGGCGAGACAACTGTCACACACTTGATCCACCTGATCAAGCGGCGGCAATCCACGCACCATCTTCCGTTGGGCGAGGGCGCGCAGGGACTTGAAGCTGATGTGGCCATATCTCGCATGCCAACGCCAAGCTTCTTCCGAGCTCCGCGCTGAAAGACACACCGGTCGGCTGATGCAGAGGTCCAGAATATAGAGGCGCGTGGCAGAGCGTTGGACCCGGGCTAGGAGCTTGCTCTGCTGGTCGTAGATCCGCAGAGCCCCGGAGTAGAGCTCGATGCGGCAGTTCGCCTCTTCAAGTTGACCAAGGCTGATGATGTTCGTCGTCAGCCGGGGAATATAATATACCCCAGTCAGTGCGCGATGTTCTCCGTTCTTGCAGCTGAAGATGACTGTTCCGCATCCCTTAATCTCAACCACAGAGCCATCTCCGAAGCGAACCGTGCCGGAGATGTTGCCGTCGATGTCGGAAAAAACAGACCGCGACCCGGTCATGTGGTTTGTAGCCCCGGTGTCTAGCACCCAACGCCGATCATCGCGGTCCTCCCTTGAGCCGAGCTGGGCGAAAACTTTAGCTTCGTGTATCTCGGTACGGTGTGTGGACTCAGTCGGTTTGAGAGGTGGAACATTCAAATCAACGGATGCACCTGGAGCGGCCGAAACGAGTGAAGCGGCCGGAGTGAGTGGAGGAGCCGAGACGGCTGGATCGGCCGGTGCGGGAGGAGGAGCTGAGGCCGCCGCCGCACCTGGAGCGGACTGTGTCGCTCCCTTCTGAGCCTCGCGGCGCGACGGAGCAGGTGGAGCTCCCGATCTGGCGGCCGACGGTGCGGATCCGGCAGGCGCAGCAGCAGGAGCCGTTGGTGGCGCCGATGCGCCTGGAGCGGGCGGAGAAGCAGATGTCGCCGATGCGCCCCGAGCGGACGAAGCTCCCGATCTAGCGCCAGGCGGTGCGGGCGGAGCTTGCGATACTGCGGATGGGGAAAGAGAGGAGACGTGCGCCAGTAGCAAGGTGGGTTGGTCCTCTTCTCCTTCCGCAACATGTGCCTGCCCGAGTTTTCTCAGCCTGCTACGGCATTCTCTGGCCCAATGGCCCATTTTTCCGCAATATCTGCATTGCAGCCCTGTTATCCCCTGAGCTGCTCCGCTCGTGCCCTTTAGGGTTGACGAGCTGCCGCCGCCACCGCCGCCGCCACGACCGCGCCGGACCTTCCCACGCCTTTTGTCGCTGCCGCCTCCGCTCAATCTGCCGTCGGAGCTCTGCTGGTTACCTTAACAAAAGGAATGGGGCAGATGGATGTGAGGTCTTACCTTAGGACAGATTTTACAGCCTTTTTGCTTATTTATCATGCCTAGATTCCCATCAACATATTACCATCACCTGCAATATTGGATGAGAAGATCTGTATTGCTCATGAACCATGATCAAGTACTGCTTAGACACCTTCTTGGTAATTAAATAGCTGTTCACTCATTTGACAGTGCTTATTTTTATGTGTTTACAAGAATATATATGAAGTTGTGTTGTATAAACCTGAGATTGTCCATAGTTTTTCAGCCTACCGATTATCTTCACATCTTGCTCCTTGATAATTGCGTGCTGATATAAATCAGACCTTTTCCTGCAAATACAAAAATTGAAATGATATGGAACAGTACCCTGTCCACCCATACACGATAGTAATAGGCCTTTAGATCGATCTTAAATGTACTCAGAAAATGCATGAAAGGAGGGAACCTACCGGCTAGTAGAAAATCTTCAGGTACTATCTGAACTCGTGTTTCCCCCCTTGGGAAATACCTGAACAGATATATTAAATTAAAATGGACAAACTGGAGGGAGCAACTCTTGCTGCTTTCAATGTCATAATCTGCAACAATCACTTGTGGCAATAAGAATCTACATGTAATATCATCTAAAAAAACTGCATACAGCAGCAGCTACTTTTACATGGTCAGTTATATATGTATGTTGTCTAATGCTGTAATGCATTCTATTCTAATTCAGTCATTCAGAACTTTTTATCATTGTCACGAAAGACATGTTGTTTGCTTTTCTACTATTTTATTCCTTCCCATTGTAAATCTTGATAATCTGACCGGAAACAATAACCCATACCAAAGGTGTTTTCCTTACACATTACATCAAACACATGGTGAGCAGCTCCAAGAAGCCACAGGAATTAGACAAGGCTTGTTGTAGTAAAATTGAAATCCTAACTGCTTAGTTGTTACCTCCAGAAACTCTTTGCCTGTCAAAGTGGCGGCTACCCCTGGGCATCGTCCATGCCTCATACATGCTTTCATCCACAAAAGCAGCTAAAAACCTTATAAAAAAGTAGCTAAAGAAATTAGCTTTCTTTTCGCTACTGCTGATGGCTTTTGGCTGCGGCTGGATCTGACGAATAGTATTGGTTGATAGGAGCCGAAGCCAAAAGTTGGCTAAAAAGCCGAAAAGAATGTGGCCGAAGAGAAGGTAGGGACTTCAGTCAAACAACACAAATTACGGACTTTTTTCATCATGGTTTGCTTCGAAAGTAATTAGTGAGTTTGGGGAATAATGGAGTGAAGAGTAACCTGGTAGCGACTCAATTGACCAGCAACAAAGGAAGAGATGATATACAGCAGTTGCAAGCCTGCAACGATAGGAAGAGGGACACCAAGTAGGCCCGCGTTGCATGAGCTTCGGGGAGGGGGTTCATAGGCTGCCAATCTGGACTCGAGTTGCCCCTCGAAGAATGCTGAGCATATCACCTGATGAACTATGGTAGGTGCCTGCGGAAGGGAGGCAGAGGGAGGGCGAGGAGCAGCCACATGGCCAAGGCAGGTGTGGAGAGTCCGGGTGGAGACGCCACTGCGACCTCGGGCACGCAGCGGCCTGGGTTGTTTCTGTTGTAGTATATGCGGTATAAGCATAATTATTGATTTAATACCAATATAAATATGAGCACACATGAAGGACATCAATTCATATATATAAGACATAACAAATATGAAACCATATGAATTGATCATTCCAATTAAAGTAAAGCACATATTCAATAATGAGCTTCCACCGCCGTGCACACTCATCTCCTCATGGTCAGAGAGTAGGAGCAGTGCGGGCTGAGACTTAACTGGGATGCGTTGGGTCAGGAACACTGCGTGAGGGGAATGGGCTGTATGCCGTCGCTGTGGAAGGGGGCGGCGTCTAGGCACGACAGGGATGGCGGCGTGGTGAGGTGAGCCAGGATGCGGGAGAGGAAGCAGGCAGGGGCGCAGCGGCGGTGACAAAATAGAGCGACGAGTGAGAGGACAGAGCAGGTGGTGGTGTAGCGGTGGCGTGGGGAGGTGAGCCGGGATGCGGGAGGTGAGGGAGCAGGGATGCAAGAGGGAGGAAGCAAGCAGGTGCCCAGACTTGGCGACGAAAGAGGAGCGATGGGCGCGAGGGCTCTCATGAAGCAGACGGGCGAGAGGACGAAGCAGCGATGATTTTGTTCTGTGCTGGTATTAAGTGGAGTAATTACAATTATTGACGCAATTAAGGTAATTAAGTTTTGGCAGGACCAACTTGCAATCTAGGCAGTTGGATGGGGCGAATGGGGGGCCAAGATGTCAAGATGGCAGAGGACCAACTAAGAATATGAGCTATTGGATTTACTCCATCGAACGGTCACAAATCCATTGGGGGCACAAAGCTGTGCGCGTTTAGCAAAGAACCTACTCATACTTTTTATATTAGTATAGATGACAAGACTACAAAAGTAAGTGGAGAAAAGCAGGTGTTTGCACGTGGCTGATCTTTTGTAGCCAACTCGACAGTACTAGCAGAAATTATCTAAATTACTGATAGCAAGTAGGGAAAAATAATTGTTCACAAGATCTCTAGTGAATTAGGAACATTTCTTTCTGCCCATAATATTCTTGAAATATTTCTTTTCCCCCACTGTGCTCATGTGTGCTATCTGATCTTCGTAGTGTGTAATGCATTGTAACAATATGAGCTACCGCTTTATATGTGCTCTTAGCCTCTTACAATATCATAAACTCATAACGCATTCTTTCAAGCAAAAACATTTCACATGCATAACCAACAAGACCCTTGTTCATGCAAGTTCATGTTCTGTATATCACAAGTTAGTGAGAAGAAAATGAACTCCACAAATGGTTTTTTTATTATTTCTGTATCCCTGGAATCTGTTTAATCTTTGCTGCATAGAATTTTGCGTTGTCTAATCTTTGCCATGTAAAACTTTGCAGGAAACCTGTTGAGCACCTTCTGAAGGTTGTTGATGGTGTTACTCTGAAAGATGTATCATCTCTTGCTGAGAAAATCATTTCATCACCATTAACAATGGCTTCTCATGGAAACGGTTAGCTCCTATTTCCATATAACCAGTCATCTGCACATAGTGCAATATCAATTGCATCATTTCTAATTCTGCTATTTGCTATGTGCAGCTCTGAATGTGCCAACTTATGAGTCTGTCAGTGGCAAGTTCCGCTCAAAATGAGTAGTATGTTGGCCTTCACTTTCCCTGCCTTCTGGACAAGTTAACTGTTCATATTTTCCCTCCTGGACCATTTATGGTCAGAGTTTCAGAAAAATAAGGAACCTGATACAATTTTGATCATTATCTCCCACTCTGGGATCTTTTGGAATCATTTTTTTTACAGAACATCTGTCCACTCGAGTTGGTGGTTTAATGCTGTTCTCATCAGTTATGTGATTGTAAATTTAGTCAAATCCGCGGGTCCTCTTTTGTTGGCAAGGCCAGAAGAGTGTACAAAATGTCTCTTCATTTTTTGTTAAATCTTTGTCACGAATATTGCACGAGTTGCTTCCAAAGCAAATTGATATGGGCCATGTCCTTCCATTCACAGTTTGCATCTTGGTCTTGAATTTGACGTCGGCCAGTTTTATCTGGTTTCATGGCAGTAAAAAAAATGGCGAGCATCTGAACAATGAGCATCACACAGTGGGGCAGCTGCTCATTTTTTACTCGTTTGGTTTCTTTGATTGAATTAGTGGAATCAAGCGCACAAACATTAGTAATTGCCGCGTATGGAGTTGCAGGTGAATTTCTTCAGATGTGGTTTCTGATGTCTAATACGCCATATTTGCATTGGGAGTACTCGGAACTAATCGTCTGGGCATCTGGCTGACTTCTTGAGCTACGAAAAGATTGCTGAAATGCATTCGGAGTTCTCCAACTAATGGCCTGGGCATCTGGCTGAGTTCCTGATCTACGAAAAGAATGTTGCTAAAACTGTAGCAGCCGAAATTTCTGAGACGGTGTTGAGGTAAACAAACAAACGGGCCTTTCCGTGGCTCTATTCTTTAAAGCTATGGTTGATGTTTTTTTGGTCTATGGCCAGTAGGTCTAATGCATAGCACAGCTGATAGAAGTTTAAAGTTAGGGCCTGTTTGGGACTGCTCCGCTCCAGTTTTTTCAGCTCCGCTCCCAACTTTGCTAGCCAAACACGTCAACTCCACAAACTCCACTCCAGGAAAAAAAGGTAGAGCTAGGGCCAACTCCACGTTTTTTGTGGAGCTCCTCAAGGGGTACTCCAGAAACCAGACTTATGTACCTCCTCACGGAGTTGGTAAAAAATTACCCACCACTGCCATTACACAGTTGCCTCCGTACCGATTCGCTTCGATATATTTTCCGTTCCCCACCCACCGCGACTCCTCTTCTCCCCAACCCCGCGCCGGGTCATCGTCCTCTCCGCCCCCTCCCGCGACGCGCCCTCCCGCCGCCCTCCTCCCGCATCCCGGAAGGAGGCGGCGGTCGATCAACGCCACGAGATTGATCTTCTCTCCGGCCTCGGTGCTCGGCTTAACCTCGCCGAGCCGCCTCTTCTCTGCCGCCTGCCGTGCCGTCCTTCTCTCCCGTCTCCTCCTGCAATGCCCCCACCGCCACCACGGAGACTGCCGCTGCGACTCCTGGGTCTTTTGCGGGGACAAGCGCAGATGCGGCCACCGGTTTGGGGAGGTCCGTCCGCTCCCTTTGATTCTCTTACCTATTATTAGTAGCATTTGTATCTAATCTTCTTTGGGATTCTTTTCCCTTTTGGACTGATTGATTTCGCCTCTTTTAAATCTTCCTTCCTTCACCTGTAACGCAGTGCTGGTTGAAGAAACAACAGGATGTGATGGCTCTCATTGTTATTGCAAGGGGATGATGTCATGTGGACTTGGTCTAGTCTTGGAAAAGCCCGAGTTGGTTTCATTTCTTGCATATCTTCAGGGACGGGTGATTGCCATTTCTTCCTTCTTTCCTTTGCTTCATTTCAAATATCCTGTTAATTCGTTGTGGGCATGAACCTAAAGCATATTCAACCCAAGCATATTCATAGTATGTCTCGAGATGTTCCACCAATATTTTTTCAGTTGGGCCGGCTCAATATGGTGCGTATACTGTAGACAAACATTTCTATAATATACGCTTTGCTTGTGCAGGTTGGAACGGCTTGTTGCCATATGCTTCAAAAGAAGAAGAAAAGAAAAAGAATAGCACATTTTATTTAGGAAATATGCCAATAGTTTACTCATCTTATTACGTACGTTGTTCCCTGATATGAATCTCTCGATTAATTCAAAGATTTATAATTTAATGCAGGGAATTGTGGGGTGGAAACAAATCTTGGGACACTTCAGTATTCAAGTAAGTATTCTTTGTCTCTACAACAGGCAAGAATATCTTGAAGTCGCTAAAGTGTTGAGGATCATTTTAGAACATTAGATTTAGGCGAGAGCAGGGATCTTTGGTAAAGTGGTGTTTTGCCATTTACTTTTCCTTCCATGACAACCGAAACACGCCAAAGTTGTGTTCACAGTTGTTATTTTACTTCTAAGCGTGTGTTCAAGCCGCTAAAGCTGTGTGGTGATAGTCTTGCTTCTTCCCTGCTCCATAGTTTATAGAATGCTGTTTGGTCTTATCAGTTTTACTTCGACAATAGAACAAATGGTTTGTGATTGTCGAGAACTGACAGTACAAAACATGAGATGTGGTTCTTGAGAAGGTAAAAAGTACACTTCATGGCATATGATATACTGTCCACAAAATAATGTCGTTGGGGTTACATCCGGTACATGAATTTTCTAAACACTGTGAGAGCCAAGACTCGTCTGGCTAGCAATATGAGATTTACGAATTTTACACGTCCAGGAAAACCTAAATGTGCATTTTTTTTGTTCTAATTTGTATTTTTACAAACGATTTTGTGGTGACACAATGCCTATCGTTATGATTATAGCCCAGGCTGCTCACTCAAGAATTTTATATGGTAATTTCTTGACCTTTTGTCTTGGGATAGAGCTAATTCTGGCTTCACGATTCCCATTAGATTTAGATTTAATCATCCTCTGGGTGATTCATCTTTTAATGTTTTGTCGTGTTGACAAAGACAGATTAAACTGTGTCTCGACGGAAATATCTGTAATTGTGATTTTCACACCGACATATACCGTATTCTTTTCCCTTTATCTAATGCACTTTCACCGCATCCGCTTCGCCGATTGTGCACCCGCTCGTGGATTACTTCATCGAGCTATTGGGCTTGCGCGAATCGCTACGGATGCGATTTTATCGTCAAGGCCGTGGGAGCTCCTACCATGGATGCATTCCGTGATGAGTTGGCAACCGCTATTTCTCTAGCTTGGAGCTAGAATTATGTATCGGAACACTTGCATTCGTAGTCATTTTGGTTTAAACTACTTTCATGTTATCTATGGACAATTATTTGTATTTGAATGATGGACTTTGTTAATTATCTATCATGCACGTTGCAATTTATGGGACAAAAGGATAGAATTATTTGACCAAAATATTTGTTTTTTGGTTCTCTCGAATAAATTAATTGCGATTATAATATTTTACATCATATTTCAATTGGCAACAAAAAAATTTCAGTTATATATGCTCCGCAGACATCAAAACATACACCAAACATCATTCAGGGGCACATTGGACCTTTCTCAGGGAAATCTTACATTCCTGGAGCTGGAGCTAGCTGCGTGCCAAACAGGATCACCTGCTCCAGGAACTCCACAGTGGAGCTGCTCCATGGTGAAGTTGGTGGAGCGGAGCTGAAAAAACTGGAGCGGAGCAGTCCCAAACAGGCCTTAAAAACGACTGAAAGCTGAGAAGACCGGGCACTTGACTTCTGGGGCAATGCATTCATGAAGCACATGTACTGGCCCATGGAATTGGAACCTCCAGATGACCGACCGAAAAGCCGAAAAGGACACGGGCGCTTCTTCCGGGGCATTGCATTCGTGAAGCGCACGATGGCCCACGGAATTGGAACCTCCAGATGGCGACGACGTTCGCCTCCCTCCTGTTTTCCCGAGCCGTTGTTTCTGACTCGGAGCTCGGGACGGCTGGAGGGGGGCGGATGGATCCGCGGCAGGAAGCAACATGGGAAGAAGGAAAACGGGTGCCGGTCGTTGTTGGCTCCTGCTGGCCCAAGAATTGGGACGGGCGATGACGGTTGGTGATGGTAGCTCGGCTTCCACGCTTCACTTAGGGGTGTAAATGGAGCGGATATTTTTTTATCGTTCGTTTTAATTTAAATATAATTTGGAGCAAATTTTTGGATATCCGAAGGTTTTATCGGATATGGAAACAGAGTCAGATATTTTTTGTCGGATATGGAAACGGATTCGGAAAACGTATTATCCGATGGATACGGAACTATTCGGGTATTTTTCGGATAGTTACCGGATAGTTTCTTCTTTACACTCTACGTTTATTCAGTAAGAAATATAATGCTTTCTGATTGAAAATTTATGTTAAGCAATAAGCATACGGTTATTATTGGGACCGTGATTTACACCCCTACTTCACATGCCCAAGAATCGGAGGCGCCAGCGTTCTTCCGCGACCGCCAAGAGCCCCCATGGTTTCGGCTCTCTACTCGCTTCCTATCCTATCCTCTGGACGCTCCAGGCTTCAAGGTATCACAAGTCACAAGCCTACGGATAACCACGCGAGCTTATCGCCGTATACAATATGCTATTATATTTTCTTAAGTATTTTGTGGCCATGGTGTTTTTAGCTCGATGCCTATCGAGGTGGATTTCTAAGTTTCTCGCGGCCGTACCAAATGATCTCCTTTTTTAGGCGAGTGTGCTTATTTGGCACAACAAATGATGATTTACTCTCTCTTTTTTTTGGGGTGTTGAACATAGCATACGAACAAATGGAACGTTAGATTCTAGGCTTTCTACGGAGTGATCGATCGATTATTCTCCGATCGATTCATTGAGTTGGACTTCTATTGGCGACGACGTCGATATCTGCATGTCATTTTAGTTTAGATCCTCCATTATGTTTGACTCGAGGATGCCATATTCGTTTTTGCCTCGACTAACCCTACTTTAAGACGTAATGTAATGTAATGGTGGTGTAACACTTCAGCTCACCTCAAGAAATGAAAAAACAAACCAATTGCGTACTCCATATTGCAAGCACGAATCAACAGAAACAAGAATTTGGAGGAACAAGACGAATTTGGAATTGACACCTAGATTCATCAGTTTCAATATAGTTCGTGATAGTTGCCCAAAAAAAATATACCAGGTAATGTCAATGAGTTCCATGTATTTTTATCAGTTTTCTATTCATCGGAATAACCTGCTGCATATAGCAGCTTCTTATTAAGGTGGATTAAACTAACAAATAATAACAATCAAAACGATCCCATCATAATATCTCGATCGACAAGAGTAAAAATGCTCGCATCATTTGCTAGAGCCAGCTTGAAGAAAGAGAGTCTAAACATGGCTTCAAAAAAAAAAAGTAGCAAACGTTTTCTACGTTGCATAATGTCATTTGGTGACTACAAGAAGGGTACGATTGACTATTTAAACGCAGCTTGTCCAAGTGCTACAGATGGATGTAACTTTCATGCACTGCATCACTGATTGGTAGACCATGTAGACATCATACCTTTAACCGTCACCGACGGATAGAGATCAAGTTGGGACAGAGATGGAGGCAGGTCGTGCACTGGGAGAAAACTGTCAACTAAAACCTATTGCAAACATCACTAGCTACTAATTAAAGCATGCAACCTTGCAAGTTGGTTTTTGCTCCTTCCATTTGCTATACATTTTGATCAGGGGCGGAGCCAGGAATTGGATATAGGGAGGCAACATGAACAACAAGTAGAGTATAACCAATGAACTATACCGGATTTACCGATCCAATAGTCACATATCAGAGTAATATGTTTCGCAAATTACAATGCAAAGAAAATTACATCTCTATTAACTTAAACTACGACTACCAGCAAGATCATATGCCTTAATAATATCATCATTACTAATCTTTACGGTCAATTCCTTTTCAATATAAATTACTAAACAATCTCATAGAAATTCATCTCCCATTGTACTTCGAAGTCGCGTCTTCGCAAGTTTTATAGCTGAAAAACATCTCTCGGTGGTTGCAGTTGAAACCGAAAGAGTTAAGACTAATCTTAACAACCTGTCCACCATAGGATAAGATGAATCTTTACGAGTCTTAACTAGTCCACTTGTTAGATCAGCAAGTAATGGTAATGCACTTAGGTCTGGATGGTTGCATACATCAAGTTGAAAATGTGGCAATTGGCATTCCAATTGAGCTCTTTTTTGACTTGAGAAATCAGCAGGAATCCTTTGAGAGGATAATATTTGTTTGGATGGCTGCAGGATAATATTTTTCCACTTCACTTTAGGAGGATAATATTCTTGACTTGAGAAATCAGCATGATCATTAGGTGAAGTGTACTTTGTATTTTTTTAAGGGGCCAAATCACTAATTAAACATATAAAATTAATTACATAATAAAAAAATAGTAAGAGGTTGGGGGGTGCCAGGCCCCTCCCAGCCCCCCCTCCCTCTGCCACTGATTTTGATCTCCTCCAATCTATTATCTATTACTATTATAAAAGAAGGAGTTAGTGGTTGTAGATTCATTCTTCTCCAACTGCTCTATTCATTCAACTTCTTATTATTCTCTACTTTTCAACCAATCAAAGCAACTCTCTTCTATAACATGATTATCTATATATTTAATGAGTTTCGTTGATACACGGGTACGTAACTAGTATACAAGATAAATTTGAACTGTGAACCACTAGAGTTTGGGAATTTCCAAAGCAGCTATATATAGAGTATTTTTTGTTGGTGTAATATTTCACAAACAAGGCATAGTTAGTTTTCTTGGGGTTTCTTGATACCAAAATACCGCTAGATTTCTTTACACGGCTCTCCACTTGATATCATTGCAGAATGGATCACAAGATGAAATTGAATTCATCACTCGTATGCTTTGTTAAATAGTAGCTTTCTTTTATTCCTGTGAGGGGTACTTAATTGCGTGTTTGAAGCCGAAAAGGTAAACAAAAGAATTGGCAAGCTCAACTTTGCCACTAATTAACAACTTTTTATTTCCTATAGAAGAAGCATTTGAATCTTCTTTTCTTAATACCTTTGGCGTGTCATTTTCACGAGCAAACCCAAGAGGAAACAATGGACGCCAAGTTTTTGGAGGTGCTAATAATAATTTTATTCCCCTTTCGGACAAGGGGAACTTTCAGAAGCTGGATATGATTCTGGTGGTATTCCCTGGTAATTAATTATGGATGTTATCACAAAATTTTGGTCATTTGGCGACCCATGTCATTACCTTGAGATAATGCCACTAATCAACAGATTATCTCTCGATAAAAACAATGTTCTATCGAATAATAAGTCAATCAGAGTACTGCAATAAAATAATAATTAGAGATTGTTCCATAATATTACAATAATATTGCCACGCAGGGCTAAAGTCTTTAACAGGGCTAAACGGATGCCTGATTATTACAACAATACTAGAAACAAAAGTACTTATAACTAGTAATTTTACAATCATGGAAACTAATAGATAAGAGCATGCTATTATACCCTGGGTTCCGTATACGATTCACTAGCAACTTGTTACTCATCCCACATCTCATATAGGGCATCCACCTTGTATGCGTCATACTCAGGGTCATCTCCATCCCCTTCGGCATAGCTGCCCTCCAGAAAAGCATTGTCGGTACCTAGAAGAACTCCAAACTGACTAGCCTCTAAACAAAAGAGAATAATAATAATGGTGAGTACAAAAGTACTTAGCAAGTATTAATAGCAAGTATGCAACTTTATGAACATTAATGAATGTCTCAAGAGATCCATCTCATCCCACATCATCTAAAAACTAAGTGTTTTTAAGTTGGATAAGATTTCGAATTTTAATTTAGAAATCTACTGATCATTCGCATGATAAGATTGAATCGTCATTTGGTTCCCATAGCACCTAGACTAGGAAACAAGCGTGAATTCATGGTTTATATAACGCTATGTAGGCTTGTACCACTTTATCCATAGCTACTCTGATTTTCATTGTAAATGGTTCTTCGTATTTTCTTAGATGCGATGCCCAAATCAGAATACATAATATTTTCCTCTATTTTAGTATATTATACCTCCACCCTGCTAGGGTATTCCTTGGCCGTTGGTCAAGCCGGACGCACTTTCACCTGACACTTCACTGCATTAAATATATGCATCGGGCTTATTCTTTATGACCCTAAGTCCAATTGAGACATCGCCCATGAAATTCCCTAGATAATCCTATGTACCCATGTAGAATATATAATAATTTGATGAAGTAACTTGTTCTGCCTGTCTTAGACAAAACTATGGCTGATATGAAAGATACAACCCATTACATGAGTGAAACTTCTTAAGTCCTTACATCATATCCATATGCAGAGGATCCAACTGTCTACTCAACACCTTTGTAAGATCGAGGAGGCCGACTAGAGGGGGGTGAATAGGCGGTTTAAATTTTTTTTCTAATTATTATTGACAATTCAATATTTTTCTATTTGTCTAAATCAAGTAAACAATTGCGGAAACTTAATTCAATTTGGTTTAGCACAAACAATACCTATATCAATTAAGTTCACTGAAGTGCACCAACAATTCTAGGCTAGGTCGAGGTTTGTAATCCTAGGATAATAAAAAATCAATTTAATTCTATGTATGTAAATTGCTTGAATATAAATTGAGTACAAGAAAACAAACCACAATTAACACGGTCTCTTTTTACCGTGATGTTTGGAGACTTGCCGGTCTCCCCTAGTACACGTTGAGGTAAGCCCAAACTATTAGGACCGGCTCTACGAATTAAGCCTTCCACCTCAAATCCACTAGTTGTAGCTCTTTCCCGCTCCGGGTAGGTGGGCTCTAACCTTCACAACTTTGTCTAGTCTTCTCATAACATTCTTTGAGACGATCACCACGCACGACGCCTCCAACGCCGTCTAGGAGTCGGCAAATTTCAAGAGTAACAACTCAATCCCCTCGCTTGAATTTGGGAAAAATGTGGGTGGATCTGGGTGATGCCGGCGTGGTTCTTTCCTTGGGTGAGAAGTTGTTCTGTGGCTATTGGTCTCTCTTGACCTCTTGTTGGTCCTTATCTCTTTTGCTCGTGCGCTGTGTGAGCTAGGCGAGGGGAACCTACAGTTGTTAGTGGTGTGCTATGTACTCCAGTAAATTATTTTTACTGTGATTAGCTGGTTTTGAGAAGTGTTCCATGTTTTGCTCAAAATTGACTCAGGTTTGTTTTACGCCAGATGATGAAATCCAACGGTTGCGAGAGGCGCTGACTGGCCCGGACGGTCTGGTATCTCGATGAGCGATTTGTACATATTTATTATTTCAAAATGGGTTCTGACGGCAATATTCATTTTACCTTTCTTTCTTCATTTTATTCTTTTCTATTTTCGGTTATCATATCTTCCAACAGGTATTTGATTTCAGGCTACTACGAGTCGTGCTAGTACTAATGGCCTCGAAGAATCACATCGCTTGTTGTATTTATTTTTATGTGTGGACATGGATATGCAATTTTCTTTGTATGTACTTAGAATGTTCAAAATTATAACTTTATGAGTTGAGTTGTATTATTCAATGAAATGGTACTTTTGATGTATTTATTTATTCAATGTCCTTATGCTTCAATTTGGTTTGTTGCACGTTTAAAGAACATATTTGTCTTGTAATTTATTCTTTAGTTGTTTAATTAATTTTGTTTAAGTATCTAATTAATCGCTTAATTAAGAGTGCGGGGTGTTTCAGGTCAGATTTTGGAACTCATGCTTTTGAGGTGGTATTTCCTCGAAATATAATAAATATTTGTTGGATGAACTATTTGTGGATTTGTTAAGATTTGATTATGTGAAGTGTCTTTTCCCTCTACGGAAGAAAAGCCTCACATTGATTTAACACTCCCCAGTTTTGGCGACATATTGAAATATGAAATTCGAGATTGCATGATTATAGTCATTCAATATCTTGTATATCGATCAGTTTAAAAACACACCTCGATTGACATAAATGGCGCAAAGGAAATAAAACGATCAACTCTAGGAATCTACAACCAACCTCAAGTCTATTAAGCAAAGGCAATAAAAGCAACACCCATAATGAAACCCAAGGAGTGAGAGAGATCGATCGACTTGGATTTGACAAACAAGGATCTTAATATATGCCCCTATTACAATAATCACCCCGTCCTAATCTCCTACAGGCCACACACAGCCAGACTGGTAGGTAGGTAAGCTTATCACATGCCAAGTGAGCGGTTATCAAGGCAGGGGCCCCTGGTTTTGACTCTAATCCACTAGCATAAACTAGTGCCTTTTTTTTAGAGTGCTACCATGAGCCGAGGAAGAACAGAAAAGAGGGGAAAAGAAATGATCCATTGAGGAAGCCAAGACGGATCGCACAGTCTCGCAAATAAGAAAACTATCGGTGCACCCGCTGTTGTTTAGCGCCTCCACTTCACATGGCCGCGGCAAAACAAATGGCGTGGTCGGTCGGCCGTGCCGGAAGCTGTTACTTTCTGCCTTCCTGGTGTCAAATCATATGACTCGTCTCGTCCTTAGCGCCAGCTTATATATATATATATATATATATATATATATATATATATAAAAGGTGTCTAACACCTAAATTAATATCTGTAGATATATTTTGAGATTCGTGATATTTAATGTATATATCTTTACATACCTATAAAAAGTGTATTCGATATATTAACTGTGAAAAAATTAAATTCAACTTCAGTTTAACTAGTTTTATGGTATATACTCACTATAATCATGTTAAATTAAAAATAGTTCAAACTAGTTAAAAATGGGTTTAAAACTTATTTACCATAAATATATTAAGGGTATAAAATATTTTGTATCTAAATTTTAAAAACTCTATCAATTATATATGTGTATCAGACGGTTCTTGTCATGGACACCTAAGCACCCATATATCTTATGTAGTTTACCTATATATAAACTAATTATATATCTGTACGTTGCAACGGAACTCATTGAATGCATAGAAAATTGTGCTATAGAAGAGAGTTACTCTGATTGATTGGAAATTGAAGAATAGTGAGAAGTTAAAAAAATAAAATGGTTGAAGAAGAATGTAAGTATAATCACCACCTCATTCTTTATAATAGTACTTTATAATAGTAATGATTAAAGTGTCGATGGATGCACCGGGCCTGGAGCAGGCATAACGAGAACACTGTTTTTGACGGATATTTGGTCGCCGTTAGTGGCCTAATGGAGTTCGTTGCCCCTTCCCAAATCCACGCGCATTATAACCCAATTTTGTACGCTGGCAGCTACACCTTGAGCACCAAGGCATACCCGCATGACTATGTCTGTGATGTGATACACAAGAAAGGTTTTTTCTGGAATTATTAATCTGACATAATGAAGGTTTTCTTCACACTGTCACATGATAAATTGGGGTTACAATAGTCGATTTCTTTCCATTTGTGCTCAAACAGTATACATATGTTTATGGGGATATACATAATATATGTAACGGAATTGATAGTCTCGTGCGTCCCAGCCATTACTAAATTATTGAACGCTATCCCCAACCACTCATTCCTCTATTGGGGTGGGAAATGGATAATCCGTTTTATCCGATATTTATATCTGAGAAAACACGAATATGGTAAGTAAAATCCATATTTAAAAATATTTGTATTCGAGAATATTTGTATCTATATTTGAGAATACTCATATTTATATTCGTATTCGAGAATACTCATATTCGTATTCGAAACTATTCGATTTGTATTCGATCTGTTTCCTATATAGATGTGTAATGTAGATAGCGTAGACATGTAGCAAGGTTCCAAAACCCGGAACTGGGGATAAACCCGGCCGGCGGCTGGTAACGGTAGCTGGACGGTTACCGAAAATCTCAGGAAAAACTCGGACGAATTTTGTTATTCAAATTTTGAATTTGTGCGGTTTAAAACCGGTAACCATTCCGGTAATCGGTCAAAAACCGGTGAAAATTGGCAAAATCGCTAGGAATTTGTCCTACCAAGATTTGTTACAGAAGTTGTAAGAGGATATTCGTATTTGATCGAATTAAGCACATTCGATTCGAATTCATATCCGTTACAACATTCGATTCATATTCATATCCGAGAATATTCAAATTCATATTCGTTTTAAAAATATGAATTCGTATTCGTATTTGAAACTATTCGATCGTATCTGATCTGTTTCTATCCCTACTGCTCCTTCTTTAAGCGTAGTTTGGACCACAGTTTCAAACCAAACAAATGAAGTAAGTTTACTTTACCTTTTGAATTCTTACGATGGTCTAATTTTCAACCTCAAAGTATAAAATCAAATGTTTTACAACTCTCATGTCATAATAGCAAATATATTGCACCTCTTAGGCCGATTGAAAACGGTTTTAGTTGGTGTGGCGCCAACATGAAAGCGGCTTTGACACATAAGCTGATTTTTGGTCTAGTGTTTTGACATGTAAGTAGTCTAGTAAGCAGAATGAACAAAATATTTTTTTAAAAAATAGTAGACCCACATGTCATTATCACGGATCACCTTTTCCCTTCTTTCTTCATCTTCTTCCTCTCTTCTTTCTCTACCAACGGTCATGACCGCCTCTCCCATCCGACCTCCTATCCCAAATCCGCCCACTACTACAGGTGATTGTCGTAGAGATGGTGCAACTACCGGTGGAGGAGGCGGCGTAACTCTCCATGGAGGAGGTGGCACAGCCTAGACGGCTCACGCTCAGGGGAGACGGTGGCAGACGTGGTAAAGTGGGAGGTAGACGAGAGCATAGCGGCAGACATGGTGAAGCAAGCGGCTTGGGGTGGTGTTGGAGGATCCGTCACTAGCCCAGCACCTAGCACAGTGCACTTCTCCCTAAACCACCACCACTATTGTGTTCCTCATGCCGCGAGGATTTTGTTTTGCCCCTTACCCATACCCTACAACCATTATGTCGTCGATGTCGTGCCTAGCCCACCACTTCTTCTCTCTATCTATGTAGTTCTCTCTTACAATGAAGAGGAAGAGGAAGGGAAGTCGGTAGTGTGGCATGCACTCGGTGAGGCAACTAGGAGTAGGGAGAGGGAAGGTAAGGGTGACGGGGAGCATGGATGCGACGGCCGTCGGGAGCAGGGAGGCATGAGAGAGAGAGATGGGAGGAGGAAGAAGATGACGACGTAGATGTTGACGTGGGGCGTCATGTTAGTAAAACTTGTCAACATAGATGCCACGTCAGTGAAATCGAAGTGGTTTTGGTCTAGGCATAAATAGCCATTACTAAGAGTTGAGAGTTGTAAAATATCTGATTTTATGGTTCGAGATTGAAACTTAAGCGATTATAAGAGTTCAGAGGTAAAATAGACTTATTCCAATTAAAATATCCCTAATTAAAATGAAATCTTTCCATTTAAAAAAACGAGGAGCCATACCTACCTCATTCTGCTCAGGTTATGGAGCTCAAACATTCTGTACAAAATTTCATAAATGATTTTTTATATATTTCAAAAGAACAACTGTTTATCTTAAAGAATAGATTCGGTTAAAAAATGAAAAAAAAACTCATTATGGAGTCAACTAGTCCTGTGACGTCCATGAGCACGCGGCATGCTAGACAGAGGCAAAAGATCCAAGTGTCATGTTGGAAAGCAACAGCAATAACCCCTCCATATTTATGCTCAACCAATAACAGCCTCCAAATAGAAGCAATAAAAGTGACAACATAATATCCAAATTAATCACATAAACTAAAATCATCACAGCTTATACACACGCAAAGTGGTTGATCCAGAAGGTCGAAATCAACGAATGAACGGAGCAGAAGACGCAGAGAAAAGGAGAGGAGAAAAAGAATTGGTCGGTGCTGCATCTGCATGTCTGTGCGACCGTTTGCCCTATATATTAGCGTGCTCTAGAAACTAGCATTTCTTCGGGTCTTTTCTCATTTTTTTCCAAGGAGTACTTGAATCCCGTGCACCGCCGTTTACTTTCTTTTTTCTTTTCTCTTCAATGTTGCATGCTGATGTTTCTAGGTTGACACGTCATGATTAATCCCTCGGAATTGCAGACTTTTTTCGAAATTATACAGGTGACGCGACTATAATGCGGTAAGGACTCTTTTGCCCTTTTCTTTCCAATTCGATGGCTGGGCCAATGTGGGTCCCGCCGTGGGAGAGTTAGTCGCCGTTGGGCACGTGAGTCAATCTTGTAGAGCTTTCCATTTATGCCCTTGTGCTTCTTTTTTTCCTACCCTGTGTTTCTTTTTTTTAGAGAATATACCATGTGTTTCTGAGACGGAGAAAATGTTTTACATACGCGATAATTTCTCAAAACAAACAATCAGAGTTTAAGCCTCACAATTTTTCAGACAAGCAAAAAAAAGAAGCTAGATTATTGTCGGATCCGGATGTAACCAATCCAGAATTCTCTGTGAAACCATTGTACTATTCGCTAGATCGGTATATAGTATTCACTAGATCAGTAGATGGTGCTCATGGAATATATTACTGAATTATTTTATACATGATGTAAATCATACCATACATTAATATTACAATATCAAAATTTAAATAGACTACATCAGGTCAAGTTTACAATAAGGACCGATTAGGCCAAATAGATACATTACATGACAGGAGTAAAGGTGGAAGGGATACGCGGAGGCAATGGTCGGGCGGAGAACACAGGTACGTGGCGCGACACGAGGTGGCGGGCGCATGGAAAGGAGAGGGAGAGGAAGGAGGGCTAGGCATGGGCGAGGTCGGCGCGGCATTGGCAACATTCTTTGGCGACAAGGTGGTGTCTTGGTCTTGGCATGCGTGGCAAGCACAGGTTGGGGGGCACCAACGGCGCGGCGTGGGCACGTGCAGGGCGCGTGCTAGGCGTGGCCAGGGCATTGTGGATCGTTCTGGACCAGGCCGAAGGCCTTCTGGGCCGGCTTGGGCTAAGGAAAAGGGAAGGATGGGCTGGGTCGGTCCAAGAGGGTTTAAAAACTTTGAGAATTTTTAAATTTGAATTGAATTTAGGATGCATTTTTGACTTTGACTTCAATTTTTGAATTTCATTCCAGCACAAACAAAGCTCCCAAAATGGGATGCTACAATCATCGAGCCAATTTTAGAGATCAATATATAACAAGGTTCGATTGGACTAACTAGGCTTTTGGTTCGATCTAGCATATATGGATCAGATCGAGATGAGTAGGAAACCTAATCCACTTATGAAATTTTGCAGAAAACTTTATAGTCTGAAAATTTACCATATAAGTGGATTGGAGTCTCTCACCCACCTCGATTTGGACCGCATGTGCTAAATCCAACCACCAAGATTGTCTTTCACACCTTAGTACTCAAATCTCCTTTCACACTGATACTTCGCCTTTGATATGCCATCAATATTTTATACCAATTTTGATTCTAAAAAGTGTTTTATGCGCATTTTATTTCATGCTTGCTGGTCCAGCTAATCTAGGTCTACACTCAATCACAACGCATAAGCGTGATGGTTGATTGTACGAGAAGCTATTAGTACAAGCAAGCTAATTCATTTTGAAATATAAATATATAAAATCTAGTGTGCAAAATCAACCTAAGGCTTTGGTGTTGCTCGAAAAAAAACATAATGCTTTTAGTGCAACAGTCTTCACTAAAACAATTGTATTTGAGGAATATTCGCTCCCAATTCTAAGCGCCGGAGAACATTTCTTCTTCTGCAAGCCGTACAATATCATTACGAAATGGCAGAACCGCAAATAAACGGAAACCCCAGCCCTTCTTAGGAATCCCACGAGCCTTGTCCCTCTCCGTCGCCGTCGTCAAAAACGCCGCGCTTAACGGCGGCGCACGACGCTAATCCACCCAATTCCAATATATAAAGCCCCGTGGCTTGCCCAAACACCAAGCACACTCGCGAAATTGTTACGAAAATTAGCTAGCATCGCGGATTCACGGTTAAACCTTTTCTTTCTAATCGTGGACACGAATCTTTGCCTTGTATTCACCGACGGGCCCCCTGCTATGGAATCCGTCGGCGTCGCTCCTGCCCCGGTGGCGGTGCCGGAGAAGAAGCTCCTCGACCTGAAGAACCCCCTCGCCGCCGCCAAGGCGCCGTTGCCGGCGGCCAAGAAGGCGGTGAAGAAGAAGCTCGTGGGCGGCGACGCGGGGTACGTGCTCGAGGACGTGCCCCACCTCACGGACTACCTGCCCGAGCTCCCGGTGCGTGCGAGAGTTCCTGTGCTTCTTGTTGGTGTCTCGCGTTTGTGTCCGCTGGTCTCCTGATGGTTATTTTTCGTTGTGGAGTGGAAAGTTCTTAGCTTTCCTGGCTTTTTGGTGCGATTTTATCATGTGAATTTGCTGGTAAATATGGGGTTTTGCCTCTTCTTTTTGGGGTCCTTTTGGCTGTCTTCGATTCAGGATGTGTCAGTTCTAATTTGGATTCGACTCATCACAATCTGCTTTCATGGTGAAAGTGATCAGCTGCTAGTTCAGCACTTCAGTTGGTCTGATGAACTTTGAAGCACAAAGAAATCAACCTAAAAAAAACTTAATTTTAATTTCTATGGGCGATACGCTTACTGCTTACTGATTGGTATCCTTTTGGCCTCCATTTCTCGAAGCAATTACTCACCTGTTGTTGCTATTGATCTGCAGACGTACCCGAATCCTCTCCAAGACAATCCGGCGTATTCGGTCGTCAAGTAAGAATTCTCCTCATCTCTTGCTTCCAATTTAGTTCCATCTGATTCGTCCAAACATGCCTGTTCCAAAGCTTACCTTTCTTCCCACCACGTGCTCTCTCAGGCAGTACTTCGTCAACACAGACGATACCGTCACGAAAAAGGTGAGCCTTCTTTGTGTTTTGGTGCAAACAGAATGCGATGACCGTTGCAGAGTAATTTTCTTGGGCTAACTTTGTGAATTGTGGTGTCGTTGTTTGCAGATTGTTGTTCACAAGACCAATGCGAGAGGCACCCACTTCCGGCGTGCCGGGCCACGGCAGAGGGTGTACTTCCAGTCCGATGAGGTGAACGCCGCCATCGTCACCTGCGGCGGCCTCTGCCCCGGGCTGAACACGGTGATCCGCGAGCTTGTGTGCGGGTTGTATGATATGTATGGCGTCACCAGCGTTGTTGGCATAGAGGTGAGGACTTTTGGAGTGATCTTGTTTGTGACAATGATCTTCTTGTTTGGCATGTGTAAATTACAATGTTCCAGTTAGTTTTTTAGGTCTAGCTAGTTTTGTTACGATGCCAATGATGTTTAGCCGGTTAATTTTAACTGATTCTAACAGCTTATAAATGTTTTCTTAGTACAAAACTGACTGAGAGTACTATGGTGAACAAATAAGCATTTTTAGTTGGCACCTAACAACATGGTGCTATTATGTAGTTAAGAGTCTGAAAATAATAATACTTGCCAACTATTATGATCATTCTGTTTTTGTTTTTTGAACCTAACTCTGGACGTGCAATTTGTAGTGTGGATACAAGGGTTTCTATTCTAGAAACACCATTCCATTGACACCGAAATCAGTGAATGACATCCACAAGAGAGGCGGGACCATTCTCGGAACTTCAAGGGGAGGACATGACACTTCCAAAATTGTTGGTAGTCTTCAGGACCGTGGTATTAATCAGGTTTATATTATTGGAGGTGATGGTACTCAGAAAGGCGCTTCTGTAATTTATGAGGTAACAAGGATTGATACTGCAGGAAGTTCTCAATCAGATGCACAATGCTGTCTTACACGTAAATGCTGAAACTTCATTTCAGGAAGTCCGTCGACTGGGCCTCAAATGTTCAGTAGTCGGTGTCCCAAAGACCATAGATAATGACATTGCGGTACTTTCCACTTTCCAGTACCCCTGCATTTGTACACAAGAGCAATCTTTTTTCATGTCTGGCTGTAACTTTGATGTTCAATTGATCACATAGGTGATTGACAAGTCGTTCGGGTTTGACACTGCGGTGGAGGAGGCTCAGAGGGCCATCAGCGCTGCTCACGTTGAAGCCGAGAGTGCAGAGAATGGCATTGGTGTTGTGAAGCTAATGGGTCGCAACAGTGGTATGTCTCTCCCTACTACAAACTTGCAGCTACAGCTTCTAGTAACACCTGCTCCTGCATATTTTGAAGGCATGTGATTTTAAGTGACTAAGGAGCTTTAAATTCTACTGATGCAGGGTTCATTGCAATGTATGCTACTCTGGCCAGTCGCGATGTGGTATGTTCTTAACTTCATATCATTCTATTGGCTCCATATATTAATGAAAGTGTAAATATTGAACCAAATGACTGATCACTTCATTCTACTTGATATTTCAGGATTGTTGCTTAATTCCAGAGTCACCATTGTATCTAGAAGGAGAGGGAGGACTCCTTGAGTTCATCGAGAAGCGGCTCAAGGACAATGGCCATATGGTCATTGTGGTGGCTGAGGGTGCTGGGCAAGATCTCATTGCGAAAAGCATGAATTTTGTGGACACTCAAGATGCTTCTGGAAATAAGCTGCTTCTGGATGTTGGCCTTTGGCTCTCCCAGAAGATCAAGGTCAGATTTCTGGTCCAAACCTTCATTTCCTTGTCAATGTGGGGACAAACAATGCTCTTTGCCTTGTTGGCTCGTTCAAGTATATTAGTATCAATGCCCCAATTGCAATAATTTTGATCAAAATAGGTTTCTTTGGTGGCAACAAATGTAAAATTAAAAGTCATCCTAGAATTAGTAATATGTAGCTTGAAACGTGGAAGAACTGAAGAACAATGATGTGCCCTGATCTCATTCCAGTGCTGAATCACTAGCTTTCTTGGTCATGCAGGATCATTTCAAGAAGAAGCCCAACTTCCCCATAACTCTCAAGTACATCGATCCCACATACATGATCCGCGCCGTCAGATCAAATGCGTCTGACAACGTCTACTGCACTCTGCTTGCGCACAGCGCCCTCCATGGCGCCATGGCAGGGTACACCGGCTTCACCGTCGCGCCGGTCAACGGCAGGCACGCTTACATCCCGTTCTATGTAAGTCCAGGAGACCGTGATCAACCTTGTGTTCAGCTCAACCCCTGATATCTGTCACCTTATGCTGATAGCCTGAAACTTTTGACAATCTCTGCAGAGAATCACCGAGAAGCAGAACAAAGTCGTGATCACGGATAGGATGTGGGCGAGGGTGCTGTGTTCGACGAACCAACCCTGCTTCCTGAGCCACGAGGACGTCGAGAACATGAAGCACGACGACGACGACCATCACCTGCACCACACGCAGCTCCTCTACGGTGAGAGCTCGCCGGCGAAGAACTCCTCCGAACGCAACGGGTCATCGGCAGCAGTGTGACAGGCACAAGGCTGTTATATACATGGATATATTAAGCATATGTAAGTATAGCTCTTTTTATTTTCATTTTCTTTTGCTTTTTCTCTTTTGAGTTGGCATTGTAGAGAAACTACTACGGTAGAATTACTGTATAATATAGTAAGTGTTTGGTAATAATGTTTTATAGTAAGCTCAATTTGTTTCTCGATGGGTTAATGGTGACGCTGTCTGGTAATGGTGTTGCGACGAAACAAGAGTACGATTCGAGCTTTCAATATGAATGTTGCTGATTTGACTCCGACCATTGCAACGTCGTTGTTGTGTTCGTATGATCGTATTTGGTGCTAATTTGCGTGATTAACACAAGATTTGAGTTAATCAATACGCTGTCTAAACCGTGAAGTATTTCGATGGGTTGATCAATCAGACGGTCTAGACGGCCATTCGGCAAATCTCAAGCGTTAGTTCGGAACTGGGCGGACGAGATTGCTCGATTGGGCTGGGTGCTGCCTTGCGGCTCGCGAAGCAACTGAAGTTACAAGATCCTTCGCATCGTGAAGCTTCCTTCCACCTCGGCGCGGCTTCCTTCGTTCCCAAACCCTAAGCGCGCAGAGCTCTCCTAGGATTTCGCCTCCATGTTATACGTCTCTCCTTAATTCTTTTCTTCTCTATAGCATAATTCACAAGATCCTGTATATTACCATCATATTTCAAACGAACAGTAGCATCAATCTCAGAATTCAAACCTCTTTTAAGTAAGCTCTCTTTGCACATGCCTCTATAATATTGACATGATACATAGCATAATCCAACTTATCATAATAAGATTGGACAGATCGATGTCCTTATCGAATGCTCTTCATATGATAAAGTAACTCCAGCTCATACTCATATGGCACAAACTCATTTCTCATGACCTACTTCAATTCTTCCCAAGTAGTGACATATTGCTTCTCAGGATATCGCTTCCACCAAGTACATGCATATTTTTCAAAATCCATAGTGGCTTGTGTCTCTTTCTTGGCTTTGGACAGCTTCTGAAACTTGAGGTCACATTCGAGTTGTCCCACCCATTTGAGATACTCCTCCGAGAATGTACTTCCATAGAATAGAAAATACAAGTATCGAGAGTCGTACCATGAGGAATGAAATGTTAAATATCCTGCCATTGCTCTTCCTTCTTTCCTTACCATGGTTAGTGCAAACAACAAGACAAGCTATGTATGTGGATGTGAAAAGTTTTATTTGTGGAATTAACTCAACCTCACTTTCTCTTACCAACTGAAATTCTTATGCGTCCTTGATGGAATTGAAGAGTTGCACGCACTTTGGTGACGATAGACAACACAAGGTGATAGATTAAGCGAATTCAATTGCACAAGCACTGTTATAACAAATGGCTTATATGTGGAGCTTGGAGAGAAAATATTAACCTATGTAATCTGAAATTCTTGATGTTGTTAAGTTAAGTAATAATTCACGCTAGAATACTTCGCCTAAGTGCTGATCTAAAATGTTTAAGTGAAGTGTATGAACGCACATACAAAGATCAATATGACTCGATGAAAAAAGGAATAAGGTAAATAGAAGCGATCTGAAATTGAGAATTAAATAGCTCGTTTTGCACCAAGTACTAGGAGAGACGCTAGCCAATTGCAATAATATAAATGTACGGACACAAGATTGCTCAAAGAAATTAAATATACAAGCTGAAATTATGAATTAGAATTAGCTAACCCCAATTTGGCCAACGTTTTTTCTTTGCCAAGGCTCTTCTTTTTTTTTTGTCGACTGCCTTCTTTCTTTTTTTTATCTTGTGTTTAGCACTAAGGTTTAGCTTTCTCTTGCACAAAAATAAAATTTTAGCATGTGTAAATTAATACCAAGAACAGTCTTTAATATAATTATTAAAAACTAGTCTCAAAGATGAATGGAAAATTATGGATATATTCAATAGAAACGACCGCAGCGTAAAAGTTATTTCGCGCTTACTGCAGCAGGTACTGTTCACGGAATTGTAGCAGGGTACTGTTCATGGCACTGTAGTGAATCATTGTAACATTGCCGTGATACTGTAGCGTACTGTAGCGATCGGGAATTTTTTTATTTAGGCAAAACAAGGGAAATAACACAATGATCAAGCGACACAAAGGAACACGACGATCAGCTCCTAAACAAAATTCTAATTGATGGAAACTTAACAAAACTCACAAAAAAATAACAGATGCAAAAACTAGGGTTTAGATTTTTTTTTGCCTTTTTGTGTATAGGAAAAAATAAACAAATCTAACTACGGGTAAATTGATCGTACCGTGTCAACCGCGCTCTGATACCAAGATGATGCAGGTGATTGCCCGATCTTCACGGCGTAGAATCGATAAAGATAATTTGGATCTGTACAACCTGACGAATCGATGGCGTCAATTACTGTTAGAACAGCAACATGCGACAAAAGAATTCATCCAACCACACGCTCGTGATCCCGTCTACCCAACCACAAGTAGACGCGTCGTCGCTCCAGCCAATCATAAGGAAACAAAAGAACAACGGAGATGAACGTCTGATTCCCTTCTAGGTTGTAATCATATGCCAAACTCTAGGAAGAACAAGCGTGCAGCTCTCTGGAAAAAATAGATTAATTTTCAGTTCGTGGTCTGTCGTTACAAGAGGAAGACCAAGGTACTTAAATCACGCCTGCACAGATTGCATCGTGTTCAGCCACGGTAACCAAACACAGATCGGCGTCCAAAACAATTCGGAACCAATAATCCTAAAGCAAAGGCACGTGGCCATACACATAGCCACTAATCACATGCCTAATCAAAGGGCTTAATCACATTGCTTTGGCCAGATGTGAGGTATGGTTGCGACTGGAAAAAAAATTAAAAAAACACGCTAATTGCCTTGGTTTGAAGTTCGGTCACGTGGTCTTGGCCCATGCATGCATGTGTTTTTTTTTTTTGTATTATCTTTGTCTCAATTCACATGCACATGCATAATTTTCTTGCTCGACTGTTTTCTTCTAGCTTCGGCATTCAACATCTCCTTATACATAAACCTGAGACCAATTAAGATACTAGCATTAGGTAGTAGCTAATTCTCACATAAATAAAAAATTAAATTCATTTCGGAGCGAGTTCACTTAATAATTTTTTTAATACAGCTCAATAATTCTTTGCACAAGACATAAGCGTATCCGTATCAACCTCTATCTCTCGCTCTCTCTCAGCCTGTTTAATAGTTCGTCTGATGGCTGACTGTAATGTCCACCGGTACAATGGGTGGTGGCTAAGGAGGCGTGACATCCGCAATGGCAGCGCACTGACGGCAAAATGTAGAAAATGCGGATGACAGCAACTTAGGATGGCTTAGGCGTAAATAGCTTAGGCGTATCCATGGACGGCCTAATCAACTCCCCTGCAGCATCATTGCTTAGGCATACGTAAGACAAGAACACAGAAACACGGCTCAAGGGAGTTCACTTATTAGCCGACATGATATATTTCGCACAATATCTAGTTGCGGCCTATGCGTAAGCGGGCCAATTTTTGTATTTAGGCCCATACAAGACCAACTTAAGTCTCACCAAGGCCCAGGTAGGGCCCACACCATGGAGGCCTGGTTTAGGTCCATTAGCGGCGTACATACCATCATGTCTATGAATTGAAAGTGGTCCAGTAAAGACCCGTTTAATTCACGGCGATATTGAGCTCAATCCCGTATGGGAGCCCGTGAACGGCCCAATATTCATTTCAAATAGGCCCATATAGAATATATAGAAGTCCCTAGTTACTAAGTCATGTGCACACCTGGTGAGGCCCAGTCATCTCCGAGCTAGCTAAAATACTACAGATCATGGTCCACGCGAAAGAACACAAGCACCCAACGGTTCATTGTCTGAGCGGAGAGGAAAAGGTACAACAGTCCATGTCTCAAAAAACAAATAAAAGGAATACAACAGTCCGTGTCTCCAAAAACAAGCAGTCACAGTATAAAGTCCAATTAAAACACAATGTATAGCCCGCGGGAATTGAAGCAAGCAGCAGCAGGGGCTTTCTAAAAACATTGCAAAGGTTGCCACGCATTGGCCAGTAGCTGCCATTTCAGACTCAAGACGATTTCCTGCAAGTATCACAACCTATATATAAACGTCAGTAGGATGCACAAATTATTTGTTTTGGATGCATTAAGGAAAACAAATACAAGGGGTGTAGCTATATAGCAGGCTGCCACAGCAAAACAGTACATAGACGATGATAGAACATAACCTGTGTGGTTCTAACAAAGATCAGGTTAACAAAGTTTTACAAAATTCAAGAAAGCAAGCATGGACACATATCCATCCATTCCCAAAACTGGAAATAGGGTAATTTCACATGTTCACAATCCTTGCCCCAGACAAGCACCGTTTAACATTTAATATAATCAATAAAGGCCTTAATTTTTCAATAAAAAACCCTTTGTGCTAAATAAAGTGCTTTATGAGTTTATTGAACAATATGCAATACAAAAGCTACAACTTTCATCAGCCTGAGATTTGAGTAATTAAGGAATGTTTTACAAATATTAATGTACATAAAAACAAAGTTCATTCATCCATGTGTACTAGGTTCATGTTTACCAGAACAAATATATTCACATTGAACCCAAAACAAGAGTAACAAGGGATAAATAATCGGTTTGCTTAACTGCCTAGCAAAACTAAATAACAACGAATTTGTTCGGTTTGAACCACCTAAGAGCATGTTCGGCCTAGCCTTGGTTTCGACTTACAGTTCTTACAAGCTGCTGAAAATCTAAGGGCAAATATGTTAAAGCTTTCTAGGCTTGTAATTGTAAGGCTCCTTTTGTAGAACTGTAAAAGCCCTGAATAAGCTAACGGGGTGTTCAAATCGGCTTCGGCTTCTGTCTTTTGCTTTGAGAAGCTGAAAACCGATTTAACACCTCGGCTTCTCTAAGCCGCTTCCAAAGGCCGTCGGCCAGCCTCCATCACCTCCTCCGTGCCTGTGTCTTCTAAGAGCCGTTTTCAAATTTTGTTCCAAAAGCTACTTTTTCCAGTCGTTACTATTCCATTTTAGACAAAAGCCATCAGCTCCAGCCGATTAAAACACCCCCTAAAGCTAGTGGAGGGGGGCTTCTGAGGCTTGTCACAGTCAAGGGGGGGAAAAGTAGGTATCTGGTAAGCCCATTAGCATACTACTGCAAGCATTTGTTCAATTGAAGATCACACCTTAACACCAGCATTAATCAGGTTTGTCCACTGTGCACTGTCCACCACCCATAAAAGAAAGACACAGTAGGCTCCAGATCAATCTGGGGCTCTAGGTTTGCATTGGGAAAGGTCTAGAAAAAAGTTTAGGTTAGGAACCGAGTCTGGTTCTACAATATAATAGCACATAAGAAAATAACCTATCTTGCTAATAGCACAAAATAATATAAGCTACAAGTGCATAAGAAAGTAAAAAAGTGCACTTAAACCAGGTGATTTAGAACTGGCCAACTTGGTAATCCTGGTTTTGAATCACTCATCACTCAGCAGAAAAATAATAATAGTGTGCTGAAGGGGGAACAGAGCACAAGAATTAGCAACAAGAAGCGTGTAAATTAGAAAACAAGCAAAACAAGGTTTCCAGACACGGTAGATACAACAGCAAACTAACCTATATTGAGTGTGAATCAAGGCTGTTCTTTTGGGCTATGGCTTTTGGTTATGGCTTATGGTTTGTAGCTATTTGCGAGAGCGAGTACGGAGAGATAGAAACTCGCATACGATTTTAGCCGATATAAATAAAATCGCTGCAGTATGCACTACAATTGACTTGTAGACTGCCTTGAAAAGACATTCTGTTTAAAAGCTAGTTACTGTAAAAAAGCATTTTACTATGGAAAAACGGCTTTTAAAAGCCGAAAAGAAGAGCGCCACACATTAATCCCATCCGACTAGACCTATAATGTCACTGATTAGCTTAAACAAAAGCAAGGAAAGAAGCTATAACGCCAAAAATCAGATCAGCGAAAAGTATTGCATGCACTCAATTTTACAAAATGATGGGGTGGGGGGGTGTTACCATAGAATATGTCATAATACCTGTGTAGAACTGATAAGTTGGCACGTAAAGGGGGGCAATAGATCAGTGGAACATCTGCTGATTCCTTCTGGTGCCCACACATAGTAAGCCATGCACTACAACAGGTACAAGACATCTTAACTTCCAAGATAAGGAAAACAACACTATGACAAGCCATCTTCTATGGGGGTGTTTTTTTGGGGTTGTTGCTGTTATGGCTTGGTTGTAGTACGTAAATGTAGGTATATGTGATAGTACAAATCTCCCTTACGTTGGTTTGGCTGGTTCCAAATCAACGAAGGCTCTGATCTGCTTGTTGCTTGCCAGAAGTAATTTCTTTGTTATTCCTTCCAACAGTAGTCGGCATCTCTCATATGCATGAGAGCCCTTCCTAACAAACCATACTAATAATAGACTTTCTATAAATACGTTACAACTTCTGAAACAAACTCATCTATCTATAGAATAGCAAATACTAGTTAATACGAACTCTACTCTTTAGCTGAACGTGAAGACGTTGTAGCCGAACCGGACTCTATCTGTAGACGTCAAGTATTGCCGAACAGCTCCGTATTTGTAAGTCCTGCCAAATTGATTCAACTAGCAGCTACATCATCAGAAACTTTTGAAACCGAAACTGCTGCAATGTCCGAATCGGGCGCAATAGCCTTACGCCGACGCTGATACGCTTGTCCGACAAACGCGTCCACAACAGTTGCTGACAACTTTTGTCTGTATTTTTTGGACACGGCAGTAGACGACAGAGACACCAACGCGGATGGTGCACATGATTCTAGGCTCGAGAAACCGTTTGGAGAATCCACTTCAAGAGGCCGTCTCATTTCCACGTTTGGTTTTTTAACTTTTGGAGAAATCAAAAGCCAAAAAGAACAAGCCCTATAGCACATAGCACAAAGTATGATTTGCGAAAAAGAAACCTAGTATAATCGCTAGTTATATTTTTCTATTAAACATTGGCATGTTGATGCATTTTGACCCAAGAGATATGTGTCATGTCAGTTTTCTTCAAAGGAGGCATATCTTAAATGGATTGAATATTTGAATGTAAGAAATGCAAAGCAAGGAGTGAGCCTCTTGAATAGCTTAAATGTGGTTTTCAAAAAAGACTTAGATGGATTTACAATAAATAAATGATCTCTTTTCTGCATGACTTCAATTATATTATATGCTTCTTCGTATTTATAGCTCAGAGATAACATCTTCATAGCCTACACCACAAAAATATCCACACCATCAATTGCAAGGGCACAATTATCAATCAGATAACAATACTCGTCCTGATGATATGTTCAGGTCCCTCCATTTTATGTCCAATTATCAAAAGGGCCCTTCAAATATCACTCTTCGCAAGCAGGCATATTTGACATATCGCCAATATGTTTCTGACAGCACATACACCTCATTACTGAAAACAATTTTGTGTCCTACAAAGCTGCTAAATGCTAACAGAGTTCCTATGCTTAAAGAACATAAAAATGCCTTGGGATTAGAAACAACGATGCTGCACAGATACACGAAAGTGGCTTCCACCTTATGGTAGCTCAGATCAGTCAAGTGTTCTGGATAACTCTAAAAACTATAAAACTTAGGATCTAGATGAAACGGACTAGTCAAACTATGTTAGACCGAACAACAGGTTTTCAATTTACGAGCGCACGTGCACGTGCATTTTTTACAATCTATCATCTACATGGAATATACATGGTACGACGAATCATAATATACATTCCATCTACAGATTCAAAGCATTTACAAGACTTAACTCATCAGTAACATCGTAAACCACTACATAGAGGAGAGGGCATCCCGACGGTAAGAAATGAAGCATTCAAGCCACATGGACCAGCATACAATCCTTGCACTGGTAAACTTTAGTCAACAGTTAGAGCCGAAAGTGGTTTTCAACATCCAAAAACGTATATCATGATTCCTCGGTTCATCTAGCAAAAAAAATCATACCAGAATATACGTAATTACGTATACAGCAAAGTACTAGGTTATCTTACATGTAACTATACTAGCATGAAATTTTACCACTTTAAGGTCAAAGGGCAGTAAAAGACCCAATTTTGTAGAAACCAACTACATAATGAGTACTTTCTGTGAAGCACTATTCAGGTGAAATGTTACTACTTCAAAATCAAAGGGAAGTAAAAAAACCAATTTTGTAGAAACCCACGTACATAATGCAGTACTTTCTGTGAAGCACTATTCAGGTGAAATTTTACTACTTCAAGTTCAAGATCAAAGGGAAGTAAAAGACCCAATTTTGTAGTTACCCAACTACATAATGCAATACTTTCTGTGAAGCACTATTCAGGTGCATACATGCTGCCAATCTCAAATTCTCGATTGCAAATTGCAAAATCTAGTAAGCAAATGAAATCAATAAAAACAGCCATTCAAGAAGATTCTTAAATCATGGAACTCCAATAGTTCAACAGGAAATTAGTTTCACTGCCAATTGGAAGCATACTACACTCTTGTTTGACCTTTTTGTCTTTAAGCAATTTGAAGTCCTTACTTGTTCAATTCCTTTCATTACATTCGCCACAAATCTGAAAGCAGCAACACACAGAGCACAGACATTGTGAAAATATGGTACCAATCGTCCTTCTTGAACATACCAGTACCCAATGGATGCTTAGCATGATAGCATCACACATGGATAAAATTTACCCTGAGTAGACCTCTGCTATCTCGGATGATACAGTACATTTCTACCAGAGTAATTTGCATGACAGGTCCCAAAACTTTCATGACAGTGTCAATTTAGTCCCTAAACTTTCAAAAAGCCCTGTTTAGTCCTAACACCTTCACTAGAATCAATTTAGTCCCAAAAAATTAGTAGACAAGACAATCAACTTTCTAATCCAAACCTGAAACAGAACTAGACGCAAAAACAAAATTGAGATTATTCGCATCCGTGACCTATAGATCTATCATCTATGAACATCAAGAATAAATCACATCAAAAAACGGAGATGGAAGAATCGGCATGCTTCATCACATCAAGCGCACAGATCATCCTACGTAGCCATAGGCAGAAATACCCTGGAACCACTAGAACAGCATCGCAAATTAGTGCATGCAATGATGCAAACAGGATTTTGACCCAACAGGTAAGGCAGCGCATCTAACAATCGTACTCCTTATCAAACCCTAACACCGCCAACATCGCAACCAAATCACCAGCCCTAAACAATCCCAGGATTGAACCAATCAGGCAGCAAGGATCAAACGCAAACGCAATTCGAGGCCTAAGGAACCCTGCCCTACCAAAATCCTTACACCATCCTGATTCGTGAACCCGCTAAACCCTAACGCCACGACGACCAATGAACCGCCCCCAAAATCGCACAGACGCAACAACAAAGAGGGTTCGATTCAAACAAAGCAAAGGGTTCCGAAACAAACCCCGCGGAGGAACCGCGGCGAGGCGGTCCTCCGGTGGCACGGCGTCGCTCGCTCGGCGGAGCGGTTGCCGGCATCGGGGTCGCCTCCTCGAGGGATTTCAAAAGGAGAAGAAGCTTCGAGGTTTTACGGTTTCTAAAAGGAAAAATTGCTCCCTTCCCCAAAGTTTAATGGCGTTTCTTCGAATGCGTGATGTCTCACCGACACGCGGGTCGAGCCCACATGTCGGTGAGACATCATGGGGCATTTGAGCAAACGCCATTAAACTTTGGAGCACATGAGCAAATCCCCCTTTCTAAAACCAGCTTTTGACTTCTTTTTTTTGTACAGTACCTAATATTTAAATAAATTTTTTTTAAGATAGAATCTACAGATTAATTATAGTACACGTTAAAAGCCTAACATCTATATCAACTAAGCGAGTATCTCTCTCCGCAATCTTTGTCGCAAACAACTAAAATTCAAAAATTTCAGCTAAAAGCCATAAATCGCAGCCAACAAGAAAAAGCCCGGAATTGTGCCTTGTGACTCATGCACGTGAGCTAGTGGGAACAGGGAAGGGTGCAGGTGGTGCGGCCGAACCACTTTGTGTGGCAACCGCATGCCCGCGTCACCCAGGGGCCAGCCTCTGGAGCTGGCCGAACGAGTCGGACCAATCGTATCGGCCTGAGTGACATACTGTTGGTCCAGATCAGATATGGTATAAATAGTAAATATATCATAATAGTCTAATTTAATCGTATATACGTGTTTGGATGGTACCTTGGCACAGCTGGCCAGCCCGACACAACATACACAGTAACTCTCTGTGGTAGTACATTAAAATTGCCTGCGCTGGCAGTAAAATTGCTTTTATTATGATTACTGCACTTTTCTAAGGCCGGACGGGTGACTTGACAGTAAAATTATTTATGACTAGCAGTAAATTTTTTACGACTCAGTGATTGACAATAAAATTACTTATGATTGGCTACTGCGTATGGTAGTACATTAAAATTGATTGTGATTGACACTAAAATTATTTGTGTTAGGGCATCTCCAATAGTCCTACATCAGCGGTTAGCATACCACATCATCCAAAAACTGAGCTGGAGGAGAGAGAAGAGAAGTCGTCGCATCCGCAGTCGATGATCGCTTCACACAAACCAACGCACGAAGCGACGACGACGCGTGCTGTTGGAGCGGAGTCATCCGTCGCCCACGTGGTGGCGCGACCAGGGCACGGTGAAGACGACCACCACGCCGACTAGAATTGTGAGGCCGACCCGCATTCCGACCAGACGGAGAGAGGAGGGAGAAGGCTGCACCATTGTCGTCGGCGAGGCGGGCTGGATAAGGTCGGATTTGGCAGTAAAATTACTTGCAACTAGCAGTAAAAATACTTATGACTTAGCAACTGACAATAAAATTACTTGTAACTGGCTATTGCGCGTGGTAGTGTATTAAAATTACTTGTGGTTGATAGTAAAATTACTTATATTAGGGTTACTGTACTTTTCTGAGCGCGAACGGGTGACTTGGCAGTAAAATTACCTATGATTAGCAGTAAAAATACTTACAACTCAGTGATTGACAGTAAAATTATTTATAATTAATAGTAAAATCAACAGGCCATCGATAGTCCGTTTGCTAAGTGTGACCAGGCCAGACCGGCATGGTCTGATCATTCGTGTCATGATTGGGTCAGAGAGTAGATATGTAGACTGACACGGCACGGTACAGTTATTAAGTCACTTGTGGGTTAAAAATCTCTCGAGCCTGTCAAGCTTCCATAAAATTGATCCCATGGATCGTTGATGATATATTGAGCAAAAGAGGCACACGGTGCAAATTGCGACAACCTTACTAGTATCCTTGGTAATCCATATTCTCCGGACCATTAGTCAGAGCTGACAATCTGCTAAGTATTTCACAGGTCCGAGTTTCATGTGAGCTTTGCTACTTCGCTAGGACAAGGGTCTTACAAAGGTACTAGGCTCATGGGCGCGGCGCCACGCCGCGCCAGCAATCGTACGTAAAAAAATAAGAGAGGCGATAACTCGTGAGAAGTTAAAAAAAAATTCGGAGGAAAAACGTATTTTCGAAGAAGGCGAATGGTTTTTTTGGAAAAAATAAGGACCTGTACGTAAACGGGGAAAAGCTACCAGGGATCTTTTTGCGAGAACCAAGGACCCGTGCGAAATTTCGGAAACCGTGGGGACCATCTTGCAAAGCGGAGGGGCAAAAAAAGGACCAAGGGCCTCTTCGCGAGGAAAAAAAACCTGTTCGCGAGGAAAAAGGATCTGTACGTAATTTTCAAAAAGTACGAGGAAATACCTCACCGCCGCCGTTGAAGATTCCGCGCCACGCCGCCGGGCGGGCGGGTGAGGTGGCGTAGCGAGGGGGCCGGAATCCCCCGCTAATAATGGGCGGAAGCATTTGAAAACTAGGTCTGATATCATATATAGACCGATAAGATGGGATGGTTGTCCAATAAGAAATACAGTTAGTACAGGGCGTTCCATATATACCACAACACATACACTCCGACTATGAAGCTTCAAATTTTCATTGAGGAAAGTTGAAGCTTGAGCACAGACAACTACAGATTTGGGCAGGAAGACACATAGTACGGCTGAAGCCACAACAACAATGGAAAGAATGAAGCTCCCCTTGAACTGAGGAGAGTGCAAGCAGCACGCCGAACTCTATCCTCTGTACACGCCGGACGGGTCGGCGTTTTGAACTATCCAAGGGTGCTCAAGAAGCTTGTGAAGCGGGAGGCGGTGCGCCGAGTGCTTCACAAGCATCTGCAGATCAAAACATTTGTGAGGTTCAGTAAAGGATATATACATACCTAGTAACCATTTCTTGTCGCGGAAATCAGTACAGGAACCTCTTACCTGTGAAATAAGGTCCTTAGCAGCAGATGAAACAAATGGTTTCGGTGGAAACTTCAAGTCGACTTTCACTATCCTGAATGTGAATACAGACAGTTTCAGAGACAAGAAGCTGAAACGGGACAGTAGGAGTTAACTGGAATTGCATAAGTGGAACTAATTGTAGTCTTTCAATTATGAAGGATGATATGATAACTTTTAGTATATTAAACATACGCTTTGATCAAAATAATATATTCTATTAGTGATGGATAGAAGAAACCATAGAAATAAAGCATGTCTAGCTGTGGTGATCAATGCAGTGTTTCTTTCCTATAAAATCACCATGCATAACTTAAGAGATTGCTTCCCAATACGAAAACGTGTGATAATTCAGAAGAAATAATACCTAATAAAACATCTAAAATGACTAAGGCAGTGCGAATCATAAGGAAAACATTGGATCAAGAGAGACACATATGGACGAGGTAACAATGAAATCACTGCATACTGGAATTCATCGTGAGTTACCTTCGGTATGTCTCGGAGTGTTCTTTTGCTTCAAAAGGGGGGACCCCATAAAGGAACTCATAACACAGGATCCCCAAGCTCCAGATGTCGACATGGTAATCATGTTCTGTCTTCTCCACTGGACAAATTGCAACAAGTTTAGAGACAAGGAACGCAGCTAAGCACTAGAAAATTAAAACAGCTGTGGCATTTTATTTAGCCATGAACCAATTGTGACATGGAAGCAAAAGGAAACACAAAGTACCCATTTCAGGAGGCAGGTAATCTAATGTACCACACATTGTCCTTCTTCGATTGAAAGTGTGGACAGACCAACCAAAGTCTGCAATTTTGAGCTCACCCTGTTCATGAAAGCATATAACTATGTAAATACCAGAGAGCATACAGTCTCAGATCATTAGGACCGAAGCACAATAACGTAAGTACCTGGGCTCCAATTAAAAGATTTTCTGGTTTAATGTCTCTATGGATTACATGCTTCCCGTGAAGGTAGATCAGTGCACGCGCCAAAGATGCAATGTACTAAAAGCAGGGAAATCTCAATTACTACTTTTGGAATAGTATAGCGGGGCAGAAGATAACTTTACCAAGTATATGTGCAGAGCATCTACTTACAGTTGCTGACCGTCTTTCAGAGAAATGGTTGCTCCTCTGCAGCTCCTTGTAAAGTTCACCTTTTGCAGCATACTCTAAGATTAGGTAAACACGGGTCTGCTGAATCCAAATGACAGAGAAATGATGACCAAACGACCTCAAAATGAAGCAACAATAATTCTGTATACTAGATCTGTGCCTGTCTGGACCTGATCATAGAAGTACCCATATAGGCGTAGAATATTGGGGTGCCGGAGATGACTCTGTATCTCTACTTCACGGCGCAGCTGATGCTCCACCTGAGATTGCTTCAGTTGGCTCTTGAAAAGAACTTTCAAAGCCACAATGTGATTACTCTGAGTCCATAAAAAGAAAATAGTGTAAGCGATTAGATAAAGCAGAAATGGACAAGCATCCGGAAACATGCACTTTTTGTGTTACAGATGTTAGCAATTGCAGACGACATCAAAGAACTTTCACATTCAACATGTTTACTATGATCCAGGTATGATCATATGAAAGTGCTCCAGTATTCAGTGACATAATCCTCCTGCCATCTTTAAGAGTATATTTAGCACAATATAATGGCATAGTAGTATGAAAAAAAATGTCCATTAAACTTATACCATACTATGCACGATATGGCACCACAATTTCTACAAAATATACAGGTACGAGCTAAACTCAAAATTATGGAGTCAGTTTCTCTTTCAACTTGGCAAATATTAAGCTACTGAACTCAGATGGAACAACCAGTATCTGTAGTAAACGTGTGCTTCCTACTTCTAAAACCAAAAGGTACAATAGCGCCAATATTATTTAATGCAATGCTTAGTCGTAGAGCAAGTAGATCTGAGCTCTAATTACAGCATGTTACACTGAGCTAATCAGCTCCCAGCAAATGGCAGTACATAAAATCCTTCATTAAAGTTATGATACTGAATTAATCAGTGCCTAGTACATAGAAAATAGGGGAAAATGTAGAATAATGAACAAAATAATCTATGCTGACTGATGAGATAAGAAAACTAAAACATCTTACTTACCCTCTTTTCTCTGGCCAAGTAAACATGGCCAAACTTGCCCCTCCCAAGAGGTTTACCAACCTCAAAATCAGACAATACCCACCGCTTCTCCTCCTGCGAATGCGGCGAAGCCTACAGCAAGGCAACAAAAGACATCATTATCGTTCCATTACACAATAATACCCTCAAGATGCATTTTTTAACCAAGCTAACTATAACAGGAAGACGAAATAGTCATGAATCATTGTCGGCTCACCCTCTAAACACAGGAAAATGAGCCCTAAATGAACAGAAGTTTAGGGCTGGCCAGATCGAGAGGAAATTGAAGCGTTAAATACCAATCAGATGATCTCGTGAATCCTAAACGTATGCCAAAATTGATGGGTTTATTCATTTTTATTGAACCCGAGATGAAATCTTGAACCGAACCAGAAAAGAGGACACGGGTTCTTGCGATGACTGAGATAAAGTAGCAAACATTCTTTTTTTTAAAAAAAAGATGAAGTAGCAAACCCTAACCATCGGGCCACCAGAAAACGTTCCGTAGAATGGATTGCACATACGAACCATATGAACGCGGCTAAGACGGAGAAAAGCAGAACTATCTTCTTGACCCTGTCGCGTCCACAAGCTACAGGACCCATGAAAAAGGGGAAAAGGACAGGAAAAGCTCCCGGATTTGTCAGACGAGACCAAATCGCCACCAATTCGAGCACGAACAAGCTAACATAAGCACCGCACCACCACCACCACGGCAATCCCTCGTCAAATCCCAAGAATCCACCACCGCTACGCACCTACCCCCCACCCCCAAAAAAAATCCACGCAAGAACCACAGAAAGATCCGACCAGGGAGGCGGGAGAGGACGACAAGCAGTCATACCTTCTCCTCGCTGCGCGGATCGGCGGAGATCGCCATGGCTGGTGGAGCAGAGGAGCGCAGGCGAGTTTGGTATTGGGGAATTTGGGATCGTAGATTTGGGGCATTTTAACATTTGGGCGGAAACCTCAACGGTCGAATTCTTCGCCTACTGTACTACCTGCGTGCCGCTCACGTGCGCGGTGGCGAGCCGTTTATTTGCCTTTTTTTAAGTAGAGGAAGGACGCACGCATCACGCTTACTCTATATGTACGTCCACACACACTTACATGTGGATACGTCTTTGACACACATTTAATTTAGAGTAAATATCTGAATTTTATAGAAATATAGATACACGCTTTAACTAGTAAACATATCATGTGTATATATATTCTTCCTGACTGAGAATAGCTTAGCGAAAAATAGAGCATGTTCTTTACGGCTTCTAAAAACGTTTTTTTGATTTTTGCTATAGTGTCTAATTTTTAAATAGAGTATTTTCTTAAGACGGGGTCTACAAGTTAATTTAGTACAAGTTAAAAGCCTAACATCTATATCAACTAAAATCGTAAGCAAATATCTCTCTCCGCAAACTCTGTCACAAACAGCTAAAATTCAAAAAATTTAGCCAAAAACTATATAAGCCGCGGGTAAAAAGATATATGGGTGGTGAACCTAGGATTCAAACACGCGTGAGCAGCTCAGCTCACGCAACGGCAGAGATTGCCCAAACGAGCTACGCTTGCTCCTCATGTTTGCCTAGTTAGCCAATAGGCCATTGTTGTATTGGAATGAGTGGGCCGTGGCCCTGATGGCCTGCCCTTATACAACGGTCTACTTGGAACGGATAAGTTTCTCCGTAAACAATTCAAGTCCATTTGGAATTCGGAAAATTTTCTTTGTTACATAGAAAATGGTACGTTTTTCTTAAAATTTTTATAGGTCCCAAACAGAAAGTACAGGTGTATAACACAGTCGTGACTCGTGAGCTTAAAAGAAAACTCTTTTCACAATCACTTCCTCCGGGAAAAAAATACCGGTGTCACCTGCTTTCCAAACACTTTGACAAAGTACAAGTGTATGGCAATCATTAGCTCTGTTCGTATGGGTTTTTAGAGAAGTCAGAGACCCATATAAACATCTGATTTTTTAAAGTGTCTTCTTTATTTATTTTGTTTATGTCTCACTCTGAGAATAAATCAGAAGGTCAAAGATGTATTATGTATCATATTTCTCTCGCTTTTATCTTGCTCACACATCTCTCACTTACCTTTTATTTCGCTTGCTATGTCTTTCTAAAAGCCATATTTTTAAATACTACTATTAATTTTTAGTAAAAAATCATCAATGATAACTAAAAACTACGGTATAAACCAATAAAATGAATTAAATTACGTGCAACTTACGCGTACACCCCTACGAAAGTACACACCGACTTGATGGCGCTTCACAAAAACACCTTACGTGCACTGATGCATTCACAATGCATCCCCGGAAAACCACTCAGTACACACGCAATTCTCACACAATAAAATGAATTAAATTACGTGCAATTTAGGGTCTGTTCTTTTTCTTCATGCTTATGACTTTTGGTGAAATTTTGAATTTTGGTACATTTGACAGATTACGGAGAGATCGATACTCACTTGCCATTTTGGCTGGTACAGATGTTAAGCTTTTAACGTGTACTACATTTAACTTGTAGACTTCATCTTGAAAAAATACTCCGTTTAAAAGTTAGGTACTGTAGCGACCGCTAAAAGCCGGTCGGCTTGTGGCCTGAAGAACAGGCCCTTATGCGTAGCTATTGCATGCAGGTCATGAATCTACGAGTAGGTTCTTTTAAACTGTGACTTATGATTTTTAATCTAAACTTTTTAATTATGTATGTTCGTGTGAGAGATAATTATGTACGATTTTAACCGATATTGATAAATTCAAGACAGTATCTACTAGAATCAATCAATTTATAAAACTTATCTTAAAATAACACTCCTGTTAAAAATTAATTACCATAGAAAACTAAACCATCGGTCACAAAGTACCAACCCTATGTATATGCTACATGCATTACGCACCACATCCACAAGCATGCTACTTATCCTGTTATCCCGCACACAGTGTTCATAACAAAGTGGATCGCAACCTTATCATTCTGCAGGCTAAGCTCCGGCTGATTTAGGCCCATTCGTTTCAGCTTAAGTTTCTGGTTTATTTTTTACTATTCATAAATTTTATCTTTTTCTAAACTTTTGGTTTTTTTTGAGTTTTTTGCTGATTCTTTTTGTCTATATTCGTTTTGTGTTGTCCGTGATGAGCTAGTATATTTTTTCTATTTTTAAATTTTTTTAATTTTAATTACGCCAAATAAGCCACATTCAACTACATTACAATTTCAATCATAAGCCATAGCTTTTCAGTCCAACCAAAAGTACTTACCGCAACTATTGATTCGACTTCAACCAAAAGTACTTACCGCAACTTTGAAATGAAAACTTCACAGATTCTAACACAAGCAAAAAAAGGTCGATGGATGGGCAAATATATAACGGCCCATTTAGCGCAAATAGGTGAAAGCAAGTAGATAAAAAAAGATGATACCCCGAAAGTGAGCTAAGACCTGCCACAGTAGCACCAGGCTGCAAAAAAGGATAACTCCATCTGTACAGAATTATATATGCCATGACTTGTAATTTTGAAAGGTCTTGATGCGTACTTAGTCGAACAGTGCCCTGTTAAGAAATTTCATTTCGCCATCTCGTGCAGGTATATTCAGAAAACCGGCGTCGGGACAAGAACACTGCGATGAAGCTTGGCTGTCGAAATAATTTCTTTTTGGCTACGGCTTTTGGCTTTTGGTTGTGGCTTGTGATTTTTAGGTTATTTGTATATAGAGTAACAAAAATTCACATGTAATTTTTATCGGTATAAAGTAAAGTCATCAATACTTTTTGTAACTTAACAACCGTGGAGTGTAACATCGGATGCTTGTTTCTATGTATGGAAATGATACAAGGCAGACTTCTCTTGTTTGCGACCCGTACCATTCTTGAGTTTGTTTATCCAATCCGAGATGATCTGTCTGTCTGTACAGTGTACACTGATGATTTGTCTGAGTGATTGAATCTGAATGAGTTTGTGAAAGCACCAGGGCAGCTTACCATGCCACTACGGAGACTTTGTTGCGAGAAATTCTGCTGGTTTTGCACAGATCAGGGTTACGAATACGTCTGGTTTCTGCTAGTTCTGCTTTCGATAAGCCAGTGGGTAAAAAGAAGACCCGTGAACATTAAGCAAAAGCGGCAGCTGAGTGACCTTAAGTTCCTCTCTTTTGTTAGTTCAACAATATATGAAATAAAGAAGTGTTACAATTAGGAACAGTATGGTCTATTCCCATCAAATCCCTCTCTTATGAATCTGGATCCAAAGTAGCCAAACCTTTTTCAAAGGCAGCTCTAGATTTTTAGAGAAGTAGATTCTCAGAGAATCCGAAACAGAAGTTGAAAAATAAGAATGTAGAGCTCTATCAAACAGGGCTTGCATATAGCCTTTAGAAGTAGTTTTGGAAAAAAAAAATTTAAACCTATTGCTTTAGAGATCTTAGTTAAAGAAGCGTCCATTCGTGTTATCATTTTAATCCGAAGACAGAGCTTACGTGTCGTCAACAGTTGTACCAAAGGGATTTGATGGCCCATCATCAATGCCAAGAATAGGCCTAGCCTTACAGACAGAGCTGACGTGTAGGACTTATGGGCCGTAGAATTAGGATCGAAGGGCCAGTATCCCTTCTGCCCTCGCGCGCGCGGACGCGTGAGCCGAATCCATGGGGAAGGCACCCATGACTCGTGTTATACTTGGAACTGGCGCGGCACACCGGATCGAGCCATCGAGGGGACAGTCACCTCGAACTGAACGGCGTGGCGGTGCGCCGCGATGATAGATGGCTCCGGCAGATCGCTCACCGGGGGGCATGTCCGGCCAGTGGAGGTAGATGCGACGCTGAGGGTCCCCGTCCACGTCCGCTTCCGTGCGTCGCCCAGCGAGGAAGGTGGGTCGGAGAAGAGGAGGCCACGGCGGCCGGCGGAGACGGAACGGAGGGTTTGCTTGAGCAGGTTTCCATGTCGCATTCGACGGGACGGCGAGAAAGATGGGCGGCGTTGTCAGAGGCAGGCTTCAGCAAGTTTGCTGGTAGCGAGGGGATTTCGTGGCCCAACAGATCGCGCTTCAGTGCATGCTCGAATCCCAAATACGAGGTACTTCGAGACGAGCTGCAGTCATAAATAAACTAACTGTTTGACTCGTCCATGCAAGAAAGTTAGTAAGTTACAGTTCGAATTTTCATTCATAAACTCAAAGCAAAATTAAAATTGGCAAGTTTCTGGGAAATAATATATACAAGGTACTATTCACCCAAGCTTTCTTTTCTTTTCTTTTTCTCCCTGCACCGAGCAGACTCTGAAAATTTGTAGAATGTTCAATAGCTGTATTCCCCGTCTCCATGATTTTTTTTCTAGTTTATTGGCAGTGTTTTCGTTTGTAAAATAAATGAAAAAAAGTCCGGACCGAGGAACGGCCACCAAGTGCCCAAAAAGCATTGACCGAGTCAACGTCCAACGGCCAGTCATGCAATCGGCGGTCACTTAATCCTTACTCTTGAGGAACCGTGGCTGATAAGTTCACTCTGAATATTTATCTCTAAGGTAGAAGAAGCATTAAATATAAAATAATATAAGAATAAATAATACAATGGACACAGAGATATAAAAACTTTTTTTTCTTTATTACTTTTCTCCTCTAAAATAGACACTTATAATTATTAGGATCGTTATTTATAAACTAAAAAGGTGAAGTGTTTATCGTAGACCAAGACTTGTAAATTCAAACCCAAATTTTTCAACACTTACCTCGCCGCCGCCGCCGCCGCCGCCGCCGGAGGAGGAGGAGGTAGCTTCTGTGCCACCGCATGTCCCGCGAGCGCTGCTGTTCGTTTTTGTTGTCCGTCTCGCCCGCTCGATCTGTTTCGGCAAAGATCCGTGTGCTACAAAGGGACAGGAATTATTGATTGGAAGCAACTGGCAGCTCCTCATCCTACTTGGTCATCGGGGTACATGCGCCCTGTGATCCCGGCCACAAATGGACGGCACCTGCCGGGCGGCTGCGAGCACAGGGAGCCTCCCTTATCATTGGTGCCTTTGGCACGCGCAGCGAGCCCCCACGGCCCTGGCCCTCGCCGGAAAGCGACGGCGGCCGGACGTCGACGCGAGCGCCACCGCGGGCAGAGTATACAAGTACCAATAATGCACGCCGTGCCACGCCAAAAATGTACGAGATGGGATCTTCCAACAGTGGCTATAGTATAGGTCGTCCAAGTGTGTTTCCAAGAGCAAGCCTTGATGGCATTTCAGTTTCCACAGGTCCTTGTGTCCTTTCTGAACGTCGACACTAGTAACCGACTAAAGCCCGGTCCCAATCTGCTTTTTATACTTTTTTTTTTCTTTTACAAATCGGTTTTTAAACAGAGTCCTTTCTTAAGATAGATTCTATAAATTGTGAAGTCAACCATTTTAAACAAAATAGCTTTTTAACATGAGTATTTCTTACTTCCTCGATCTCTCGTAATCAACCAAAAGTCACAGCTAAAAGAAAAAACTGTGGCACAAGAGGGCACAAAAGAGAGGTGCTTTAGGTAAGGAGAGCTGGAATTGCTAAGTGAACTAAGTAAACGTTTTGAGAAGCATGCGTAGGTGTATAAAATCCGTATTAGTAGGGTTAACGGGTTTCCCTAGTGTCTTAATAGGTGGACCATCAAGGTTGTTGCTGATTATTAAAGGGGATGAGAGGAGGTGAAAATTTGAGAGGGTAAAGAGTGGTGTTTTGGTTGCACCTTATAATTATCTATGAGCATGTAAACTTCATTCTCCACTAGAAATATATTAAAGAAAAAAGTTTAAACAATTCATCCGGCTTGTCGGCATCGGTACTACGACAATCATGTTAATTGTCGCTTATACCATGGAATTCCGCGAGTAACGCCAAGCTGGATAGCCCAAACTTAATGTCGCCCATGTGTGCCACCCGACATATCCCTGCCTGGACTTGACACCGTGAAAGCATTCGGCTACCAACTTGCTCCTGTTACTACCAGTCGTTTTCCTCGATCTGTTTGTTTCTCTCTTGCTTAATAATTTTGCGCCGGGATTTGATCTAACAATGACGCCTGTGGCCAGCGTATTTGGCTACAAGGTTCTCTAGTCATTTAGACCTCCGGATTACTTGTACGATGGCCCATCACATGCACATGAAGCCTAATACGTAGCCGAACAAACTTGTACAGTAGGAGTGGTTGTTAACATCATGTTGGCCTGTGACTTATGAATGTTGTTTTTAAATTCTGGACTGTTTGCGTGAGACAATACTTATAGAAAAATAGTCGCGTATAATTTTAACGGATACAACTAAATTCGGTATATTTTTTATTATAATTAATCTGTAGACTCCATCTCAAAAAATACATGTTTTTTTAAAAAATCTATTATAACTATAGTAGCATGTTTTTTTAAAAAATCTATTATAATTAATCTGTAGACTCCATCTGTAGTACCTGCACGATGAATGGTTCATCTTGCTTTCGCCTGTTGCGCAAATGACCAGTATTGTTGGTGTCAGCTAGACCATTAATCTGTCCGGATTACTTGTACGATGGCCCATCACATGCACATGAAGCCTAATACGTAGCCGAACAAACTTGTACAGTAGGAGTGGTTGTTAACATCATGTTGGCCTGTGAATTATGAATGTTGTTTTTAAATTCTGGACTGTTTGCGTGAGACAGTACTTATAGAAAAATAGTCGCGTGTAATTTTGACGGATACAACTAAATTTGGTATATTTTTTATTATAATTAATCTGTAGACTCCGTCTCAAAAAATACATGTTTTTTTAAAAAATCTATTATAACTATAGTACCATTTCTTTCTCTTCGAGGGAGGATCCATCTCCGACACTTCGATGCTGCAGCAGGACCATCAGGAAGTCGTCTAGTATGTTCTAGATTTCGACGCTTGGTCGTCGGCTCGCCCTTCCACGCCGGTCACGAGCTGGTGGTGTTCAGTTCGGCTTATTTTTTGTGGCTTATGGCTGAAAACATGTGAATTTGGTGAAAAAACATCAGAATGTGACAGAGGCTTATTTAACATAATTAAATTTAAAAAAATTGAAAAATATAAAAAATATGTTAGCCCATCACAAACAACGCAAACGAATACGAGAAAAAAAAGAACCGACAAAAAAGCGCAAAAAAAAGTCAAAAATTCAGAAAAAGACGAAATTATGAATAGTGTCAAAATAAGCTTAAGCCAAAAAGCTTAAGCTCTAGTGAGCAGGGTGCCGTGCGGCTGCCTGCGCCTGCACGCACGACCGGCGCCGTTCAGGACTCAAAAAGTCCATACATGTGTCGGAATAGATGCAGGTTCACTGTCGCAGCGGCTTCCGTGTGGCGTGCAGCGAGCGTTCGTGCGACTGGACGTGCGTTTGCTCAGCGGCGAACACGTTACTGGTCAGTAATACTGTGCTGTCACAGGGGCACACTGAGCTGCAGCACACGGGCACTCGCCGTGCAGTGGGTTTCGGCAAGTGGAGACTATTCCCGACGAAACATTTTTCTACTGCTGGTAAAAAAAAAAGGTGGCTGCAATGCTGCTGTCGACGCGTGTGGCTGCTCATGCTCTAGACAGCGTGGCCGTGGGCAGGCGGGCATCAACCTGGGGGCATTCGTATTTGCTTTTTTTGATAGGTAGATTTTAATTGTGATATATGATTTTTGATTCAAAATAAATAGTAGTTATTATAAAAAATATTTTAGAAGGAGGAGGTGAATGATGTAAAAAGTGATAAAGATATACGTGCGCGTGACAAGAGCAAAAGAAGTGAGATGGACGATGCATCTGTGACCTACTGCTTTATCTTCAAGGCGAGACGGCAGGGAAAGAGATGGAGAAACTATTTTGAGAAGTCGGATGTTCGTATTGAGTTTTTTTTTTCTCAACAAAAGATATAAGCAAAAATTAATAAGAAAATATGATAATCCACCGGCGCCACGATCCTTTGGGTATGTGAACGGGCATGCGGAAATTTCCCAGGTTACCGCATGAATTGTTAGCGAAATACCGCTTGGAAAACGAAATTTTCCTTTCATTTTTTAGAAATCAAACTATTTCTCGTGAAATATCTACAAAATTTATATTGCAGCAGGATAGGCATCGCACAGCTGCCGGTGCCGTCTCTTCCCAGGAGCACCGAAAGAAAGACATGCTGCGATGTCAAGAGAAATGACATGGATCACTGAAACAGGAAAGGGACACGCACAGGATGCGACTTTGCGTCAGTATATTTTTTTAGGATCGTCAGTAGGTTTTTGATTAAGGTGATGCTCGGTTGAATTAAAATAAATTAATTTATAGTTAAATTTGTACTATAACTAACTAAAATGATATTGCAGGTGATGGTGTCTTATTTGATGTAACTGAAAAAATTAAAAATAGAAAAAAACAAGTTAGCCTATTATGGATAATACAAATGAATATGAAAAAAGAACTGATAAAAAAGCTAAAAAAACAAAAAAAAAACTAGAAAAAATAAATTTTAAAAAAATAAAAAATAGAAACTAAAATCGAAATAAGTGAAACCCTGCCCACGTTGGTACGCCCAAAGTTGCAAATGCAAGGGGTATACAGAATTCTCGCTTCTTTCGATGCCGAAGTGCGTGACGTGCTCGCGTCTCATGGAGCGACGCGAAAGCAGTGTTTCTTTGGGGTTTCGAGGCTGCCGGTGCCGGGAGATCGTGCTACATGGCCCCGCTCGGTTGGGCTGAAAAACTATGGCTTATGACTGAAATTGTATTGTAGCGGCTGAAATTTCATTATAGCCGAAGGTGACTTATTTGGCGTAATTAATTTTAAAATTTTAAAAATAGAAAAATATGCTAACTCATCACGGACAATGCAAACGAATACGGGAAAAAAAGAACCGGCAAAAAAGCTAACAAAAGCCAAAAGTTCAGAAAAAGACGAAATTTATGAATAGTGTTTAAGCCAGAAGCCTGAAGCTGAAGCCGAAACGAGCGGGACCGATGAGACCAAACTAAACTTCTTCCGGCTTCTTCCCACTTTATTAGGGTATATACAATAGCTAAGATTATCTGAAGTCTTTAATCTCATCTAGAGACAATATTAGTGACAATCTCTCTAACAGTAAATAATTTCTCTAACTATTTTATACTATTTTCATCATTACTTTCTGTATCACACTTTCTCACTATTTACATTGGTTTACGAGTTCAAGCCATCTCTTAAATAAAAATCAGTACATCATCTCTTCCCACCTCCACTACCACACATGAGATCATCAATTCATCATAGACGGATCGTAACCCTCATCAGAAGCGATTTTTGAACTGTCTGATTTATTGTGTCTATGATAATAGATAGTTATCATAGACGGCTCTCAGACCGTCTGTGATAAGTTATAACACAGATAAATTTTCAAAAGAACTGTCTGTGATATGTCATAACGCAGACGGTTTTTAAAAATATGTGTTTGTGATATATCAGATATTACAAATGATTTTAGAAAATAACCATCTATTTTGTTAATTATCACAGACAGCTGATATAAAAACCGTTTGTGATGGTTCTTTGTATAGCTATTTTTTTTATTTTTCAGCTAGTCTTAGGAAATATTAACCATACACTTTGAAAATAAACAAATAAATCACAGATAATTATAAATCACAGGAAGCGTTGTGAAACTAATTAAGGCGCTAAACCCACTGGACTGAGATGGGTTTGGCTAAGTAGACAAGAAACGCATACATCCACAGTTTCAGTTACACATGCTCTGAACAGATCAGAGAGCATGTGCAGTCAAACCCTGCAAAGGAGCATGGCGCAGCTGCCATCGTCTGATGGTCTTATCTATTGCATCGGCCACCTTTTGCCAGAGCCCGGCCGGCCGTTCCCACGGCGGCGGAGCCCCCTTTTTCCGTCCACCGATGGCCTCCCTCCCTCCCTCGCTGCCTTGCTTGCGTTGAATCTGCGGCTCTGCGCAGACTTATCCACTCTGCGCGGACTGTACGATGTAGCAGCCGCAGTAGCCAACCAGGACTGCAGAAATAAGACTTGTATTCTTTTGCGTGTCTGTTACGGACGCCGTACACCCACTCACATGGTGAAGACTTTTTTGGCCGTATTAGCGTTTTTTGCGCTGAATGGCAGTCATCGCAGAAAAATGATAAAAATAATGCCTCCACCGTGCGGAAAACCGCTTAGCCACTGGTTAAAGACACGATTAGCACGATATTATATTGTATTTATAAAAATAATCGTAAGCGTTTCGTATTGATAGAAATATCGTTTCTGCCGTTCGATGGACGAGCAACAGCATCCGTGAGGCGACACGGAGCGACCGCTGGCGCAGGCGCCTACTGCTCCCTCACCAGACGGTATACTTGCCTGCTGTAATTTTATCTATTACGAATGTTACTAAAAAAATCATACGATTTCGAATATAACAAACAAGCATCAATGGTTACGAAATTTTATGTAAAGTCTCCTGACACAGTCATAGTTGTTGTGTAATTTTTTTTGAATTTTATGTGCTCTCAATTTGTCAAATTATTCAGGTTAATTTAATCATGAGAGGGTGGAAGGCGCCTGTCGTCTAGTGAGAGGGCGGCAGCGCCGGTGTCATCTCGCGAATGCTGTCGACTATTCACCGGACAACAGAAATGTTATTTTTATCAATATGATCAGTATACTACTATTTTTGTAAATATAGAGCGAAATAATATCATTGCTTGGACTCGATTATCCGGTATCCACAAGAGTACGAGTACAACGACTCCATGTACTCTTTTTACGGTTCAATGAACCGCTCGGATGGAGGAGGATCGAGTACTCCTCTAGGCTCTGGTAGTGTTTGGCAGGAGGCTAGGAGCTTCAAGCACGGCTGCACGGGAGTTAATTGCCTTGTTAAACACGCCCCGACGTCGACCGGTTTCGGCTAATCGACAAAGTGCAACTGGACAAACTTGCAACGCCCGTCGCTTCGCAAAGTTAGGCCGATTTTGGTTTTTGGATTTAGTTTATAAATAATAATAATTTGTAAAAAAGAGATATTTACATATAATTTTATTTTATATAACTAAAGTCGGTGTAATATGTATTACAATCGACTAGTAGATTTTATCTTAAAAAATGTTAATACTATAGAAAAATTATTTACTGTATAAAGATAGTAAATAGAAGTATTTAAACAGGGCTTAAGCTCACGCTGCAGATCACACTCTCTTTGATTCGTGCCCAAAATATCTTGCCTGATACTTTATCAGACTAGTACGGTAATCAAATCGGGGAGTACCAGCATTGCCCCACCAGTAGTACCAGCATCCACGGTGCTTCGTCCGTTTGTCGCCTTGCGTAAGCGCATGCCCGGACACCCATGTTCTTTTTGACTTCGGATGTGTTTGTAGAATTTTTTTTTACAAATAATCTATTTTTTAATAAAAATTACAGAAATATATCGTCCAATGAGGAGACGACTGAAGCTAATCGCCCAAACAGAGGCCGACAGAATCTCTGTCGCCCTACCCTCGGGCGACTGAAACCAGTCCCCTCACCATTAAGCGACTTAAAGTGCATTCGCGTCCCCATTTGGCGACTGCACTCAGTTCCCCGTGAAATTTTTAAGTTTTGTCATTTTTGTAGTTTTAGACTGAGAAAAAATCTGGTGGAGTTGTAATAAAAGTTTATGTTCATTGTATGTTGCAGGTGTGTAAATAATTTTTGGAAATTGTTTTTAGGAACAATTGACCGTAGAACGATCGGTACATACAATGGTAAATGATATTTTGATTTTAGTGAGAATTCGTGTATGTAGAGAACCGGTATGTCAATATTGTTAAATGACTAGCTATGGGAATCATTGAATGCGAAAAGATAAGATAATAAGCTTTTGTGAAATGGTACATGAAATTTAGTTGTAGTAACATAGCAGTTTTACAAAATGGTACATGAAATTTAGCTATAGTCTCCAACAACAACTAATCAGGATATGCATTGCATCGTCTAGCTGTGTGCCCCTCCTGACCGCATCGTCCGCAAAGTGCACCAGATGATCCAGCTTGCGATTCGTCCATATAATTTCTAATACGCCGGCTCTGTTGCCGACCCTTCCCACCCTTCAGCATGTTAACATATGGAACCCAGGTCCTCGCTGCAATGTCCAAGGTGGCGAAGTTTTCGACCACTCAGAACCCCCGAAGCTCCCACACCAACCCTGCAGTACCCTCTCCTTAAAGAAGTACTTGGACATTAAGTTCAAAGGATCTATACCCACGGTCCCGCATACAGCGAGGACATGAGAGCATAGCTTGTGTAACAGCTCCAGCTTGTTGCACGTGCATCTAGGTTCGTTTGCATAATTTCCATGTACGCCGTAATTTTCGACGAATACAGGGCTTGGGGATTGGTCGCATGAAGTGTGGCACTCGCATACCTCTCCATGAAATACCCGATTGTGTTGTGAAGAACACATTCGACGATGGCGGCAAGGGGCTGAGAACGGAGGCCCGGAGAACCCAATTGTACACGCAAGGTTAGTTGTCATTATGGCGTACCTTGCGCCATCCGTGTCGTGTAACAGCGACCACTTCTCTAATGGTTCCCTCTCGATCCACTGTGAGAAGCACTTAATGTTTCATGAGCTCCTCCTTCTTGGACTTGCTAGGTTAGGCTCATCGAGTGCTGGCAAGCATTGCGGTTGTGGCGCCCTAGGAATGACCGGCCCCTTGCTCCTCTCTTCGACGTTCTTCCTGGTGTGCTCATCTAACAACGCCCACAAAGTATCAAATTCCCTCCGTTGGTTCTACCTAGCCAGCCTCTTGAATAGCTTCATCAAAGGTTGCTTCGGGAATTACTTGAAAAAGTTAGCCCCTAAGTGACGAATGCACCACCTGTTCCTCATGTCCGGCCAAGAAAAGGGCTCCTCGGCGTCTTCCTGCAGTTTTCTTATAACCTTTATAATACCGGCGTAGCGATCATGGATTACGCACACACCAAGACGAGTGCCAACAACTCCAACCATGACATGTCTGAGAAACCACAACCAACTCTCATAATTCTCACTTTCCGCAAGTGCGATGGCCAACGGCAATATTTGGTTGTTTCTATCAACGCCTATGGTCGTCAGGATCTGCCCCTTGTATTTGCCTGTCAAGAAGGTTCCATCAACTGAGATCACTGGCAGCATGTGCCTGAATGCCTCAATGCAAGCAGCAAATACTAACAAGGCTCTCTGCAACACCGTATATCCCGGTGGACTTGTGGACGGTTTGTCTTGCACGGCGATATACGTTCCCAAGTTCCTTTCCTGCAACACCTTAAGCATACGAGGAAGATTGTCGTACATCGCCTCGAAAGACCCAAAATATTTTTCCAACGCCTTCTGTTTGGCACGCATGCCTTCGCGTAGCTAATCTTGTACTTGAATTTATTCTCGATGCCTACCACGATATGCGTGGCCTCCATGTCTTTCTTCTCAACTATTTTTCCGTACATGAAATTGGCTATAAAGGTGGACATTAGGTTACGATGCCTCACCAAAACATTGTTGAGAATGCAAGAGTGCGGCTCCACCTTTGACACAATCAAGTGAGTCTCATACTTGGGTCTACGTGCGTGCACCCTCCAAAGAAAACCAGCCTGCTCGCACTTAACAGTGTATGCGCACCAATGTATTCAACTCCCATCTGCTGTCTGTGGGAGACCGGATCCAAAGCCTTTGCACGACGACACTGCACACCTCGGGGTCCAACAAAAAACTCCGGGTCAGCCAATGCAGCACATCTGCGATTCGAGCATTCTCGCCATCCGGAAGTACGAGAATGAGTTGCAGAAAATCGCTCAAATCCACACCATTCGGACCTTCACAAATGGTTCCAGCACCGTAATACACTCTCAATGAAGTCGCTACTGCCATTGATGATGTCGGCATGTATATATGTTTCAATTTTGCGACATGTCAAATAACATCGCATAATACTATACTACAAATTGTGCTAAAATTTCTATACCACAAAATGTTCCATGCTACAAAATGTATACTAAAAATTTTCTATACTAAGATTTCTATACTAAAAATGTACTAAATTTTCTACATCTACAATTTTTACTAATACTAACATTTCATAAAAATAATACTGCAAATACAACATAATCAAAAAATACTTAGATCTGAGGATCTTAATGGATGAAATAGCTTCCACTCCTCCTAGCTCCCTCACCTCCTCCTCTCCTCCATCTCCTATCATGTACTCCTCTCCCTCTCCTCCCCCTCATCTCCCTCTCCTCTTCTCCCTTTCCTCTTCTTCCCCTCCTTCCTCTCCTCTTCTTTTCTCTTCTTCTCTTCTTTCTTCTCTGTGCACGGAATGAGGGGGAAAACACAGGAAGTGGGCGGCGGCCAAGCGTGCTGCCTTAAACCCCCTGTCGTAGGCTACTGCAACATCAGTCGCCCAACTGTATAGCGACTGAAATGCAGTCGTCAAATGCTCGGGAGACAACAATAATTCGCCTAACCGTCGCTATATTCCACACGTTTCGCCTCTCGGCTGTGCGATTAGTTCTAATCATAATTAATTGATATTAAGTGTAATTAATTAGTATGCTAATTAATTATAATTAGTAGCTGTTAATTGTAATCCGTACTAATTAATTATGATTAGCGCTAATACAAAGCTGTATAATTCGTTCAACTGCTATCGAGCACGGCGGCTCGTATGCCGACTAGCCGAGCCTCTGTACTTGATAGGCGTCTGCTGAATTTGATAGGTTTATAGTGAAAGCTAGATTTGTGAGACAGAGCTTTCAAAGCTATTTTTTTTTAAAAAAAACGGAGCTTTCAAAGCTATTTCTTTTAAAAAAAGTAGCTACAATAAAAAAATTTATGCAATGCTCAAAAAGATCGTGCTCGCTGAATCTTTTTCACTCAGGACTCGTGAGTCACGACGACCGTGCCGCGGCAAGTGGATGGACGTGGAATGGATAACCTTCGCCTCTAGTAGTTTTGCTGTTCGCCGTGGGATGCTTGCATGGTGCTGGCTCGCTAGACCCGGTCCTGCCGCACATCCATGGCCCACTACTCCTACGCTTCCCTAGCTTTCTTCCTTGCTCGTTACCTGGTGGCCGTATAGTTTGTCGGATATGAAGCGGCAAAATGCATGGCCACGACTTGTCAACTGGGAGCTCGACTGTACTATCCTCCAAGCTTCGTTTCTCTGTTGTTTAAGTGAAGTGACTCTTTTTTCAATCGTTTACACTAGATCAAAACCAGACTCAAATCTAATCCAGAGTCCCACAAAATTGATTCGTGCCCAAAATATCCTTTTTTAGGCAACTTACAGATCCTTTTTACTTGAACCAATCTGATCTGAACTTAGAAAAATCTTGGGAAAGGAATGGGTCTAGTAGAACTATAGCACTGAACCAAACTGATGCCATGAAAAATACAAATACGTAAGGCTTGAGTGTGACAAACTGACAATAAGTCCACTTGGCCTGTTTTCAATTAATAGTTTATGATTTTTTGTAAATAAATAAATAGGATAATTTTTTCATTGTTTTTTAAAAACAATTTATCAGGACTATCTTTTCGAAACGACTTCTCAATATTTATTTCGTTCACATAGGTGCTCATACTAGAACTAAGAAATATCAATCATATTCATATGCTATCGGTCGTAATCGAAAAGAATTCGCACAGAATCAACACGCGCGTGATTGCAAAACGTCTAGCACACATGACCGTCTAGTCCCTCGAGTAACTCCCTGTAGTACAAGGTAGAAGTATCGGTCAGTGACCGGGACCTACGTTTTAAACTCCGGCGAAAAGAGGAGACCATGCATATCAATGCAAGAAGCAGATGCTTCGATGAACGACGACGAAAAATACTCAAAGGCTGGTAGGCTAGCCAGGCGTCCTCTCTGGCGTCCTCGGCTCTCCTTTTCCCCTCGCTGCGTGCTGTTCCGCCCACTGTTGCTTTGCCTTTGCTTTCGGTCGCAAGTAATCAGCAGCCAGTAGGGCCCCTTGGCCCGTTTTGATGATGGCCTCTGGCATCTCGGTCACAAAAAGAAAGAAAAATCTCATGGCAGGGCGAGAAGAAGAGTCCTCATCGCCCTTTACTTCCTTCACAAGAACCCCAACAGCAACATTCAGAGACAGATAAGGACAGTGCACGTTGACTCGGTGGGTTAGAAGAGGAACTACCATAGACCAGCCGAGAGGTCGTTGATCAAGTCTAGAGACGAAAATTTCTCACGGTGATCCGAAACCGTAACATGAATTTCCGGCGTGTGCAGTCTGAGGGCCAGGCGATCGTCCATGACGTCAACAAGAAGGATCGAAAAGGACAGTTCTATCGAGGAAAGGAGAAAAAAAAAGGAGATAGGAAAAAGATACAAAACGAAAAAGAGGGAGGGCAAAGAAAATAAAGACGCCCTCTGTCTCGTAGAACCGGACAGGGCAGATATTTCCTCCACGCAAGGACACCGCACCAGGCGGCAGAATTGAAGACCCACCCACCCGTCGACAGCCCACGCTCCGAGCCAAGCGAGCCGATCCGATCGAGCGCCACGCGAGCACTGGTGATCAGCCACAGATAACACAACGCGACAGTAGAGGCTAGGCAGAAAGCGAGAAGTCGCCGTGATCCAAACATCACATCAGGGGCGTCGCTCTCCCCACTCCACGCCGCTCCATGATTCCTTCCCCTCAAAGTGAGCCTAGCGTGCCTCGCCCCCTTCATTAGATTTTGGGCCACACGACATCGCCCGGCCCCACGCCGTCTCCGTCGTCGTCTCCGACGAAGACCAGTAGCCTCGCCGCGCTCTCGTGTGCATAACTCCGCCCAACTGCAAGGCTGCGACAGCTCGAGCAACAGCTAGATACATGTAGACATCTGGACCATCGCACAACAATTGTAACTTGTAGAGGTGCATGTATATGCTGCAAGGCACAAGAGGAAGTGCTAATGTGCATCGGCGACAAGGACGATGCGGCCGCGGCCGCGCCAAACTTCTCCCCCACCAGAGGAAAGCGACCGGCCGGCAACTCCGCTGCCGTCGCGCTCGCCGGTCTCACTCATGGAGGTTCCATTGCCACGTCGCCCACACTGTTTCAGCTTTCAATCATCCACAGAAACGCACGCGCGCACGCATATCGATCGATCACTACCACCGCGCACCACAAACACTGCACAAGCAAGATCCATTCAAGTACTAAGCAAACTCTGAACTTCCAAGCTGAAGAAGAGACGTGAAACATTCAGAAAGCAAGTAATGAAGAGATGAGGTACCATATTCATATTATCAGGATGATTTACTTGAGCAGAAGACTACATGCATTACATGAGGGGTTTCATCACCGTTGGTAGATGAATCGGCAAAGATTTAAGCTGCTAAGGTACAAAATATGCTGTGGGGGATCATTAAGAACGATTACATTAACAAAATCGGAAAATAAACTAGGGGGCTTGAAATCGATCATCTTCAGCTAGTCGATGATGCAGACGAGGACGATAAAACATCAAACTAGGATACTCCCGAATCAACAGAAACAAGCAGCACCGGTTGTCGCCGCCGTGCCGCCAAGACGGCGGCGACACCGAAATCCGGCCATCTTTCATCTTGATCGTCACCATCAGCTTCCATGCATGCTTCACCACCACACCCTAAGCACAGAGAACACAAACCAACTCCCAATTCCATCTCTACACTCCTTTTTTTTCTAATCTTTTTTTTTCTGGGTATTTTTCAACGACCTCAAAAAACCCCAAAACAAATCCACCCCTCCTTCCATTCCCCATCTTACCGCCCTTCCACCAACCAAGAATATTCACATGGCGATAGATATGTACAGGAATTAGCAGATACTGGAAATAACAAAAGAAAATTGGAGGATTTTTTTTTTGGTGCCATCTAAATTGGAGGATTTTTTTGGGGTGCCATTCTTTTCTTCTTACCGCCACCTTCCCCATTCACTTCCAAGAACGACTGGCCGCCTTCTCAGTTGATGAGATCAGAGACCCAGCCAACGTCGGGGCCTCCAGCTCCAGCGGTGGGGACGGCGTTGCCGGAGACAGCACCGTCCCTGCTCAGCCGCTCAAACACCTTCTCGCGGAGGGCTCTCCCGGACTCCACCCTCTGCACTGGCTCCTCGTCGATGAGGCCGAGGTCCAATGGCTCCAAGTTAGCCATGAAGCTGGAGGCGGTGGTAACGGTCGACGGAGTAGCCCTCGGGGTAGAGGGGAGGCTGTAGAGACCGGCAGCCTTGGGTGACCCGTAGGTGACAGCTGGGGCGGGGTAGGCAGACCACCCGCCGGACGGCGCCGACTGCGCCTTGCTGAGGCGGAGCTGGCGGAGCGAGGCCAGAACGTCGCTGACGGGCGACCCCGCGCTGGGCCAAGAACCGCGACGGATGGCAGCGGCCCCGTCCGGAGACAATGGCGGGGACTCGGACGGGGGCGACTTGGGCGGCGACATCAGGGTGCTGGTCGGCGACGACATGATGCCCTTGGTGAGGTAGCTCTCGAACGCCTGGCGCCGCAGCGGCGAGCCGTCGTAGGACTCGGCCAGCGGCGACGAGGCCGCGCTCCTCGGACTGGACTGCTGCGGCGGGAGGACGCGGAGCTGGTCGGGGGTGTGGGCGAAGAAGCAGACGCGGCGGCGGCAGGAGGTGCCATCCTTGCACGGCTGCGTGCGGTAGCGCGCCGGGTGGAGCCAGCACTCGAACACACCGTGCGCGTACTCGCAGGCGTCCCCGCGCTTGCAGCCTCCCTTGCGGAAGTCCGGGCACGCCGTGCCGGAGTAGTGGTACTTGCGCGGGTCGCGGCGGCGCGCCTTCTCCCCGGGGTGCGCGAACGGGCACTCGGTCCAGTCGTGGCTGCGCCCGCGCGCGCACCGCCGCACCTTGAACTCGTACATGCGGAACTCGTCGCACGCGTACGCGTCGACCGCGGCCGTCATGGCCGCCGCCTCCTCGTCGTCGTCCGCGCACACGCCGACGTCGTTGGACGGCAGGTACTGCCGCAGCGCGGCGAGAAGGTAAGGCGTCATCTCGTCGCCGGCGGCGGCACCGCCGCCGCCGTCGACGCCGCTCACCGGAACGTTCCCCCACGGCGGGACGCTAACCCCTTCACCCATCATCATCATGGCTGCCGGGGGAAGGATCTGTCTGTGTTCGGTGTTCTGTACTGGTCTACGTGAGATCTCGTGGACTCGGCTTATGCGAGAGGCTGTGGGATTGGGACGGATTGTGAAGACAAACGAGAAGCGGTGCGCGCTTATATACTGCTCCGCTACCCGTGGTCACCACCCTCGGACACCGGGGCAACCGCGGTTACGCTAACCAGGGTTAACCCAGACGGCGGAGTCATACCTAGCAGGCAGCAGGTGACTGACGCCGTTCGCGCCCTCCACGGCGGTGGGCGCGCCGCTAGGCCATCATACCAATGTTCTATGAAACAGCATGACCCATTGTCAGTGAGGTAAGCTGGATGGAGGCACGGATAAAATGTTGGACTTGGGTGGGGCACGTGGCGGGCGGAGAGGGACGGTGTCAGGCATGCGGAGGGATAGGGCGCAGGATTTGGGACACGTCGTGAGGTGTGGGGAGCCCTACGCTTTTTTTTTTGTGGGGGTAGATTGGGTTCTGTGTCCGTCGGTCAGGTTAAGATATTCGGGTAGGTTCTAGAAACCTTGGGGCTCTGCTTGGACGCATGCATGCAGCTGCAGGGTGTCCGGATTCATGGAATGCAACCGAGTGTGTTTGCCTTTCCCAGACATGGAGCCCTCTCCAGCTCTCCTGCTGCTTGTTTCTTTTTTAGACACAAGGTAGACGGCAACATATTACTTGTTGATATGCGTGTTCCTTAACACATGTTTAGAAACTTTGTGAAGGCATCAAAGTTTTACAGAACATGAATACATACTTTTCCACTAAATATACACATATGTATGTATCATTTCTAAATATTTAGGTGGGACACACCGAATTCGGTTCTAGAGATCAAACTTGAATGGGCTGCATAAACTCCGGCTGCAAGCGGGTCCAAATAGATGTTAGGGGTGCATGGGACACTAGGTCTAATTTTGTTTTTCTATTGTATAGCACATGCAAATTTCGATGTGAACTCCTCAGCCCAAATTGTGTTGGTTGGTTTTTTTTTTGTCAAATTGTATGGCTCAGAATTAATGTTTTAATTTGGGTTTTTCGAAATTGGAATACCCACCTACTTCATTGTAAATCGGAGATAAAGTTATACATGTAATTATAGGATGTTCTTTTAAGCTGCGGCTGATGTCTTTTATCTGCGCTTTTCGATATGGCACCAAACGATGGAGAGGCCGACACGGATGGCACATACAGTTTTGTGCTTGATAAGCTGTTTAGAGAATTTGACGTTTTGTTTTTTGATTTTTAGAGAAGCTAAAGACCAAAGTTAAAAGACAAAAAGGTAAAAAGAATAGGATCCATATGTATAGTAAACCAATGAACCTCGATCATTTTTGTTCTTATTTTTGCCCTAAACTATGATAGCGACAGCCACCCAAGCTACGCTCGCTTCTCCTGCTGCTTGTTTCTTGTTTGGCCGCATCCCCGTTTTGGGATAGTATGCCAATATCCGGTATTATACCAACCAACACAAGGAAATGAGATAGTACTAAAGTTTACCTGTGGATAATGATTTTGTCAGCGCGCTCTGGCTTTTAGATTGTCATTGGTGGTTTTGATTAGAAATTAACTGAATATTCTGGATTGTTCTTAAACTTTTACAAATATGTTTTTTTTCCTTTTGGAGTCACTAACATTAGGGTGCAAGATAAATTTCAAGGTCGTCGATGTTTATGAAGCTACTAACATAAGAGTATGACAAACTGACAATGGCAAGTTCGCATTTTTACTGTCTTTTTAAAGAAGGATACATTAATTTATTTCAAATAAACGTGTACTAAATCGGAGGTAACATAACTTAGGCTTTTAGTATTGTATTTGAAAACTTGTAAAATAAAATTGTTTTCTTCACTGCTTGCTTATGAGTTTTCCTTTTTTTCTAAGAAAAGAAGCAAATGGCAGCACAATCCAGCGGACACAGGGGCCGGGCAGCCATCCAACGGTGGTCCGCGGATGGGGATGTCACGAGCCACGTAGGCACGGTGCTCATAACCACGCCCACACCATCGCGCGTGAGTCGCCACACTGGCGGCTACGTGGACATAAAGTAGGGCCAAAAGCTCGCAATTTTTTCGAGAAATATTTTATCATTTGTCGCATTTTCAACATGCTATTAATTATTTATCCTATGTACTGATATATAAATCTAGTTGATCAAATTTCCCCCTTTTTTTAAGACAAACAACTCTGGTGTTGAACGCTTTGGAGAGAAAAAAAAGATCTGAGGAGAGGTGGATCCCGCGTGTACTCAGTGGAGAAATCCATCGCCCCCAAACGAAGGTCATACTCCAGTGGATTTCCTTGCCTCTACCTCTTTGTCTCCATGTCAATGCAGTCAATCTGTTGCTCTAGGCTATCCCATCTGTACTGAGCGCATCACCATGATAACCAAGACCTCTTGATCCTCACCATCCCGCTGGCGTCACGTGGTGTAGTGGCATGAGAGGGGGAGATCTGCGTAACGGCAACACTTGGACGGCAGGATCGATGGTGTAGTGACCAGGGGTTCCTAGTGGTAGCCTAACTCGATCCGACGGTGGCACCACGTCCTCCAGCGCCGTCCCTCTCCACCTATGTGCTAATGTTGTCGATTGCCTCCGCCGCCAAGTCACGAGGTAGAGCAAGAAGTGGCTAGAGCTGGGAGAGAAGTGGAGCAATGAGAAAGGGAGTAGGAGAGGAGAGTTAAGGGAGGGGAAGGGATTGAAATATGGGGTTAGACCGTTGATGTGGCTGATGAAGTGGTAAAATTGATGATGTGGTGGCTTTGTCACCTAAAAATCACCCACAAACCAACCTTAGGCATGATTTACACCAGTTTTACGAGTTGAATGATAGGTTCTATCCGATTTTGTAAATAATGGACAAAAATTAGATGCTCTGAAAAGGTTAAAGACCACGGATTGATTTTTTTCCTTTGCTTTGTGTGTAGCGGTAGCAAATGGCGTGAGCAGAGCAAGGGGACATGCAATGCAACAGCAAGGCCCAAAACGCCACGTCTCCCATTGAAAAAGGTGATAATCTGCAGTAAAAAGAAAAGCGAGTGAAAAGGCGAAGTCGTTTCATGTAAAAAATGTTTGTGGAACATGAATAGGGGTGGATATTGAGCCCAATTTTTGTTTTAACGAGCTTTTCTCAAAATTGATATAGTTGGATTTAATATCATTTTACGTATAATTTGAAAGTATTTTTATAAACGAGCTAATGAGATGAGCCGACTTAAAGCAAAATTCAAATTTATTTGAAATCAACTCATTTCAATGTTTAATCAATTAACAAGTATAATTAAAATAATTTTTGAACTAAGCTAATGAGCCTTACTAACGAGTTTTTTTGCCACCCCTAAACATGAACATATAGCACGCACCGCACACGTCTATACCGCATCGAGAGGGGACATGCTACTTATCCCGATTTACAGTGCGCATTAGTAGGAACTGTTTATATGAATAGTGCTGCACCTTTTTTTAAATTTGGTGTTAAACGTTGTTTGTGCAAATCTATCCGTCTCTTCGAGCTCGACAGCCGTGGCATATGTATGTGTTGCTAGATCATACCGAACCACCAAAGCTTGGCAGCATCTGCGAGCAGCTATGGCTTGCAGCATCCTACCGAGCCCTTGGCCGAATAATCATGATGGATACTAATTTTATATAGTTAGCATTAATTAAATATACTTAGCACTATTTAAAGCGCTGTGTGGCTGCCGACATCATGCCGAGCTCTGAGCTCAGCCAGGATGCTAGAGCTACAGAAAGGATACTTAAGAGTCAATTTTTTTTAAAAGTGACTGCATACCATTTATATAAACAGTTTCACTAACAGTGGGCTGGTGAACAGTTACATGGGGATCTAGCAGGGAGAGGATAAGAGGGGAGACAGGGAGGCGAAGGAAAGAAAGGAATCAACGGGAGCGAGGCAGTGACGAGGGGGAGACCAGGGAAGGCGTACGACGTCGCTCCACGCGGCGGGGCTCATCACGAGATGTGGCGCGCGCGCGTACGGCGTGGTACCGACGCAGGGCCCCCGTCCTGCCGAGTCCTCCAACCAGCCCCCGAGCCCCGACACGTCGAGACGTGTTCTCCCAGCGCCACTACACTCCACATCTACAGCGCTGCCAGTACTTGCTACTAGCGCCCATTTGTTTGCTTTTAATCGTGCTGCCATAAATCGGACAACTCAAGATAAATGTAGATTGCTAGGGAGCAGCAGCGCGTACATTAAGCTCCCGATCCAAACGGCGTACATTTTCTGACATCAGAAGTTAAAACTTATTTAAAATAGATTAGTTTCTTAGCATATTTTTTCTTTTTCTTAACAATGTTTTATTTTTATTTTTACTAAATGTTTTAGAAAAACTAACCGTAGCTACGGCACTATTTTTTATGAAAAACAAAAAACCACACACAAAAAAAACTAAAAGCTACGAACCCTCGTGAACATGGCGATGGGGCCATGTTACTACCGATCTCTCCAACTTGGTGCGCCATTAAGCTCGCCGAGCTCACCGCGTGTCACATGAATCCTGACTTGGCGACGTTATCGTCACTGCGTCGTGGTCTCCGTCGAGTTACATGCGTTTTTTTCTCTCGCTTTAAAAAGAATGCATTCGTATCCGCAAGCTCCGACATTGTAGAGTTGTTTTCCAAAACAAATGGCAAGACAGCATTAGTTCGCACAAATGGTTACGTATTTCAACATTTGCCTCCAGCATCAACAGGCTCACCGTTGCTTGGTCTGGATGGCTTTGCTCCCTGCCTATGTTGTTCCCTCGTTCCCTAGCGAAACCATAGCGAGTACTCATCATTCCAAACCATCTGAGGAGCTCCCCTTCCCTTTGCATCTCTCTCTTTTAATTCAGTCTTTATTCCCTGCACCTGCATGCACCGATCGATCTGCAGCTTGAGACCCAAGGCTGGCGACGGTGCAGGAGCGCATGCGTAGTTTCAGGCATCTGTACTGTAATCACTCAGGCAGGCAGGCAGGGGGTGGTTGCTTGCTCCGAGCTGAGTTGCGGAATCTTCTTTGCCCGGACGTTTCAGGAGAATTGCCGGCTTTCCTCTCCGCGTACGCACGTTCTTCCTTGCTTCAGCAGGATGGCTAGCCAGTAGCCAAGCGATAGCGCTCACACCTTTAAATTCTCCTCCTCTTCTTCCTCTTCTTCCTCTTCTTATTTTTTCTTTTGCTTTCCTTTCCAACGCCAGATCTGCTGATCAACCTCAGGTTGTCAACAGGCCAAACAGTACTTCACTAGTGCCAATACATTACAAGATGGTTGTTGGTCACATGCACCGCCCCACCGGCGCCGTTAGCCATTAGGTGTGAGACGGATGGACGCACGGCGTACTGGCTCGTCTGGATGAGCGCGACGCCGTGTTTTTTCGCGTACCTGGGCGCGATGCGGTGGAGATGGGACGTGGACCACGCACCAAACCAGAACAGATCGGGCGATCCACGTACAGAGCTGCGCCTGCTTTATTCAAAGTTGGGTGAGCTAGCATTGCCGTAAGATGCAACGATTAGCCCTTGGTTTCGAGCTATGCTTGCCCAGATTTGTTCGTGGTGATCTGTTGAGCGCTAGTGCTAGATCGGTCGACGGGGATGAGAGGAGAGGAGAGAGCTTTATGCATCAATGGCTTTTTATGCGTGGAATGCATTCATTCATGCAATTTTGTGTATAGGTGGACTTTTTACTCTCTTTTTTGCTGTTTTTTTTACGATGTACAAATTCGGTGTGTAGATGGGAAACATATCGACAAGAGTGCGCGCTCGATCCACCCGAAGACCCTGCCGAGAGCAGCCTGGTCCATGCAAGTTCCTTCGTTATGCATGGATGGGCTCGTGTTGACATATAGTTTTCTTACGCAACGTTCCTTGTCAGTAGGATCCGTTTGGTCGACGTGGCCGTGCCTTTCAGCAAGCAGCTGTCCGCTACCTCTCCGACCACGGATTAGGATTTTTCTGAGTTACAAATGTCGTAGTACATTCTAAACGGCTAATCCCTCTCTCTCTCTCTCTCTCCACCCCTAACTATATAATCCAGAACAAAATGCCAAAAGTAAGACAGGTTGTGGAGGATTCAGTTTGAAGATTCGCCAAGGTGCTTAGAGCTCAAGGTTTGAGCGGTTCCTTGCTTCCCGGGAGTCGATAAAGATGAGCCTCGGCTACCAAACGGCTTTTTTTTTATCTGCTTGGTCGATCTTTTGGCGTCGTTGCGCATCACATGGCCCTCCCTGCGTCCCTAATCTACGACGACACGTGTATGACACCGAGCAAAGCAACAGGCCATCCCTTGTAGTGGCGCTAGCGCCCGTACTAGCTACTATTTTGTAGGTCCCAAGTCGCAATAGAAACCATTCATTCCGCTTTGAGATTCTGAGGCTGCACGTGTGCACGGCATGTGGGGGACGTGGGTAGAATGCAGATTCTTCCTTATCCCCCACCCTCGTCGTAGCGGTCTACATCTATCCTATGGTCCAGCGAACTCATAAAAAAATACTGGGGCTGGGTAGAACCCCCTCCGTCCACCTTTTTAGGTGGCTTCTGATTTTGTCCAATAATTGGCTGGTTTTTTGCTTGCTGTGGGTGGTTTTTTGATTTTTTTACTATAGTAGCTAATTTTTAAACGATGTATTTTTAAAGTAAAGTTTTTAAATTAATTGTAGTAGATATTGTATTAACTGCAGTTATATCGGTTAAAATCACATGTAACTGTCTCTCTTCTACTAGGAGTGTATAAATTATAATGGGTCTTAAGGTGAGTCCTACCTAATTGTTAAGGTCGACTCGTTATGTTTGAGGCCACCGCTCGCTGTAACAAGGGTCCCACTCGGCAGTAAAAAAATTATATTTTAATGCTTGTGGTTGTTGGTAGTTGGCTGATGTGGGAGAGAGAACAACATGATTAAAAAAAATTGTATTTTAATGCTTATGGCTAGATCTTTAGCTTAAGGACCGGTCTTAAGTCTTTTTTACTTATGGTCTGATTAAGATCAACCCTGTACCGTATTAAATCTGGTTGCAGGCTGTCATGTGTATCTTCCCGCGAGAGGAAGAGAAAGTTAGAATAGTCATATTTGCAAAGCATGCATGTATTGAATTACTTCGTTTTTTTTGTACGTAGGGGACTGGCTCGATGGAATAGTGATGAGTATCGTGGGTAATTTGGTTATTTCTATGTGTTTCTTGATATCTATGCAAAAGCAAAATGCGCCTTAAATAAGTATACGGAGGGCGTACTGTCTGTCTCTTGATTCTTGGATGATACGATATCTCAATGGAAAGCCATCTCTTTAATTATTGTGCGAGCAATAAAGCCCTATTTAAAAGGACTTATTTTAAGTGACTTTTGGCTGAAAATTACTGTAACTGGCTGAAAAAATATTGTAGCTGATGGTGGCTTATTTGGCGTAATTAAATTTAAAAATAGAAAAAACATGTTATCCCATCATGAACAGTACAAACGAATACAGGAAAAAATAGAACCGATAAAAAAGCTCAAAAAATCTAAAAAAATAGAAAAAGACGAAATTGTTAAATAGTAAAAAAATAAGCCAGAAGTTAGAAGTCTAAACCGAAACGAGCGGAGACTTCTTGTGCTAATATATAAGGTACTACTACGAAAGAGACGTTCAGTTAAAAGCTAGTAAGATTCAACTTCGACTTTTCACTGATCAAATGGAGCTGTTTTACTGTAGTCTATTTGTTGCAAGTTGCAACATTTCTCCGTTGAGAAGAACACACATGCCGATTTGCGTGCGTCTCAATCCGATTAACACAAAGTAAAGCCCGTAGTTTAGGGCGTTATGGGGCCACTGTGGTTTTGTATAGTCAATTAATCAGTTGTGGTGTCAAATGCAAAGTCCAAGTTCATGCCCAATGGCTGCTTCCATTTGTGGACGCAATTATATGGAGCATGTAGGTATGGGGAATGAATTCTGCTGTTACTGTAGCCACTTTTCAATATCACGGAGGCGCCAAGGTGATGGCTAGTTGAGGACTTAATTGTGGATCAAGTAACAGCGACATGCTGACGTGGCGCACCACGATCGGCTTGATCACGATTAGGCAAGTTGTCTTAAGAGATAAGCAGTGGTTGTTAACTGGGGACAAGGCTGTTCTTTTCAATAATTTCATTGCTATGGAGAATTTCATTGCTACGGAGGAAAAGAGACAAAAATAACGTCAACTATGGATATGTTCTTTTTCTTCGAAGCTGGCGGCTTTGATTTTTGTTATAGTAACTAACTTTTAAACGGAGTATTTTCTCAAAACAGGTCTACAAGTTAAATGATCTACACGTTAAAAGCTCAACATCTGTACTAGCCAAAATCGCAAGTAAATATTTATCTCTCCGTAATCTGTATCGTAAACAGCTAAAATTTAAAATTTTAAACTAAAAATTATAAACCGCAGCCACACCCAAAGCAGACCCAAGCTAGCCAAGCTAGCTAGCTAGGCTCGACATTTCTCTTCTCGACTCCGGTGGAGCAGAGTACCAGTGTAGCAGTCGACCTTGTAAGAGTCAACACTTGCGTGCACTGCGTACATACAGTATTATACTTCCACGAGGTTGAGGTCAACTGGGCACGAGACATCCAGCGTTACTGTTTTCCTACCACTGTGTAGCGTGCAGTGTGTAGGTTATCAAATTTAATCCCATTCACCGGTCCAAATAATACGACGTGCTCCGCTCTGCAATACGAGATCGAGATGGTCATTGTTGCAGAGGACATTTGGGACTTGACACACCATCTTGTGAGCCCCCGGTCACCATCCGTCTTAACAAACCACTCGACATTTCGTTTTATCATCCTCAGCTTCCTTATCCCCAGAAATCTTCCGTGTCGGCTTCTGTTGGCGACTACCTGCTCGCCGGTCAATCCGTTCGTGTCAGACAAATCAATTCCACCTACTAAGCACATCCCCGCCGACGTGGCACCGCATGTGTACCCAGGCTCTGTTTCGGATAAGATCCATGGCGCGAAAAGCCTATGTTTAGCAGCCTAATGCCGCTCGGGATTCTAGGTTATTTTACCATAGATAATATAAAGAAATATAAAAAAAAGAAAAAACTAGAAAAAGATAAAAATAAAAAAGCTAAAATCTAGAAGTAAAAAAAAAATCAAAAACGCTAGAAGATCTGACCGTAGACTTTGCTTCGTAACGTCAGAGAAGTTGCGCCGGCCTAATGCCCTAAGTAACTAGTGTTACGAGCTAGCAGTAGTGATACGCAATAAAGCATCATTTTGGCCGCATTATGGATTGTAATCCAAGCAAAGCGGCCGGCGTTTCAACCTCACGAGATCGATCGATCGATCCATCTTTAGACAGAAAGGAAAAGGTTATTGTCTTGAATTTACATCTTGTTTTAAGCAACTTCTGAATATTGATTTTTAAAAGTCATCTTTTAAATAAGTGGCTTTTTAAACGTGAGTATTCTTTACTTAATTCTTTTTGCAATTAATCAAAAGTAAAAAAATCATAATACTTTTGAACGAGAACTAAATCTACAAGTCAAGTAAAGCATAGATAAAGACCCAATGGACAACCAAAAATCAAAAATCAAAACACTTTTTAAATAAAGACTATATCTATAAGTTAAGTAAAGCAGAGATGGAGACCTCGTGGACACACAGACGAATAAGAAAGCGTTAACTGGCTAGTTAGCTGCAGACCGATGGAATGTTGCCACCTTTTCTTCCAACTTTAGCTTTTGTCTCCGAGACGCGATTAAGGCCTCATTTATTTTAGTTTAAGCTTTTAGCTTTTGATTTATATTTTACTATTTTTAAATTTTATTCTTTTGACTTTTAGTTTTTTAGTATTTTTATCGATTCTTTTTTCGTATTCGTTTGCGTTATCCGTGATAGGCTAACATGTTTTTTCTTATTTTCTTTATTTTTTTAAATTTAGTTATACCAAATAAGCTATCTTTAACTATAATATAATTTTAGTTAGCTGCAATATAATTTTAGATATAAATTAACTTATTTTAGTCTAAACAAGCGACACCTAGCACTCCGTACGTAAATCAATCCTGGTTCAGCCGCCACGTCTCTGTGTAAGGATGAAATACGAGTATCAGAGCAGAGGGCTCGGTGGTCAGTTGAGGCTGGTCAATTTAGGACGGTTTGATTAGTTTGTTGGTGTATACAGTAATATAAGTGTTCGACACGTATACTAAAAGCTCTATTATTAAATAGTATTTAATAAAATTATATTATATTATCTTCTAATAGATATATTAGTATTATATCTTATCTAATAGGAACAACTATCATTTAATTTTACTAAATATTACTTGACTCATGTTTTTTAGATATCTCCGCTCGTTTCGGCCTCAGCTTCTGGTTTATTTTTCACTATTCATAAATTTCGTATTTTTCCTGAACTTTTAGCTTTTTTTTGAGCTTTTTTCCTTTTTCTTTTTTCCTTTATTCGTTTGCGTTGTCCGTGATGAGCTAGTATATTTTTTTTATATTTTTAAATTTAATTACGCTAAATAAGTCACCTTCATCTACAGTGAAATTTCAGTCGCTACAGTGTAATTTCAGCCATAAGTCATAGCTTTTCAGTCTAACCGAGTGGGGTCATATATTTCTTACTACGGACGGAGGGAACCCAAGATTGGAGGGGGTTATTAGCACTTTTACCCTACTCAAATGAGTGTTTTTAGGGTGGCTTATGGTTGAAAATTACTGTTGCTGGCTGACAAAACATTGTAACTGACGGAGGTTTATTTAGCATAATTAAATTTAAAAATAAAAACATGTTAGCCTATTACGTATAATACAAATAAATATAAAAAACAACAAAAAACTAAAAAAAGCTAAAAATATAAAAATAAAATATATAAATAGTACAAAATAAATTAAAATCAGAAACTCAAACCAAAACAACAGGCCATGCGGTGAGTCAGCAGCTAAGCGAGAGGAGAAAGCGATGGGCCGTACGTGCTGCGGACCAGGGATCACATGCGAGTTCATGTGCGAGCTAGGGGAGGCCGCACACGTCGCAGGGGTTGTGGAAGGCGATCGCCGACGGATGGGGGAGCGTCCAAAACGCGCGACGCACAGGGCTACGTGCGCGCGCGGCACCGGCACGTACGAGTACTCGGATTCGAACGAAAGGACGGAAGAAAGCGCCGCCGTAGGCCACGTGAAAGGGAAGCAACTCAACCGCGCGCGCCGGACACGTCGCGGCGTGCTTACCCCGGCTAAATTATCTAGATCGAGTTGGTGATACGGGGTCGCTGGTCACTCTTAACGAGCCGCTGCACGGCACCGCTGGATGGGTGCAGCTAGTGCAGTCCTCTCCTGCTATGGTTATGGCGACGGCCGTGGCCGACCTGCACCCCGGCTGGAGACACAACAACTCTCGATCGATCGAGTACCCACACCGGCACACGGCCGCGTTCACCTGCCAGCCCAAGCCACCTCAGGTCGGCGGTAGCTGTTGGGTGTTGCATATAGTGCTGAGTAATATTATATAAATGAACAAAAAATGTTATGATCGACCGTACAATGTTGACGTTCAGATCGGATATCCGGGCACTAGCAACTCCCATAAATAAATAGAATAGATTCTCCATCGTTGGGATGGTCTTTTCGAAGCGACTTATCGGTATTCGGTTCGTTCATACAACGCTCACATTAGAGCAAAAAACTATAAACCGCAACCGAAAAGAACCGACCCTTTAGGTTGCAGTTGATGGCTTATGACTACGTGTGGTAATTTTTGATTCTAACGTGAGTACTTGTGCAAACGAATCGAATGCCGATAAATCATTTCGAAAAGGCGGTGGAAAAGCCGTTCTGTTATTTGTTCGAAGAAGCTATAAATCATAAATCGAAAAGAATGGAGCCATTGATGTCTTGCAGTGAATGACTCCGACAATAGAAGGTGGCGGTTCTCCCTTAAAAGTGACAAGAGGTCGTCTGTGGAGAGGTCATGTTTATTATTGCTCCATAAGGTGTTTATTTTGTGGGTGTAGCGTGTGTTTGGTAGGAGTTCTAGTTTAGGACTCCTACATCGGTGTGTTTGATATTGTCTTTTTAGGTCCGTGTAATTTTTTTCTCCTTAAAATGTATGACATAGTTTCCGCCGGTTTAAAAAAATGTGACGAGCCAGTAGGCCCTTCGTGGGGTACAATTCGTGCGTGTAGCTTGCGAAAACAAAAGAGTTTTTTTTGGAAGAATAGAAAAGAGAGAGAGAGAGAAGGGAATCGGGCGAGGCCTCATATGTATGTAAGTTGGCCCGACCCAGCTTAATGTTTCCTCTTTTTTTTTTTTTGTTTTACTTGGTCCGGCCTATAGTTTGCACCGTGTTGGGCTCCGCTCCTGAACAAAATGGTATCGTCTTCTCTTGCCGTGTGGCACACATGCAAAAAAAGTGTGCATTGGACACAATGTAAAGTGTGAATGTATTATTGCTGTACTTAAAAAATAAAAAAATATCTTGCAGGCCATACAATATCTAAGATAAAAGCCTAGCTTATTTGATATTTGGTTCTACTTTTTTATAAGCCATTATTCTACCACTTTTTTATTGGTTTTTTAGAGGAATCCACCTTTTAAAGTATTATTGATAAGTGTATGCATAAAAAGACCCAAACTTGACACCTGTGTGTACCAAATTAAGATCATACAGTTAGGAGTGGAAAAAAGATCGTTAGTAAGGCTTATTAGTTTGATTCAAAATTACTTTAATTATACTTGTTAACTAATTAAATATTGAAATGAGTTGATTTTAAATGAATTTAAATTTTGTTCTAGCCCGTTCGGCTCGGCTCATTTCTAAAAGTACTTTCAAAATATATGTAAAATAATATTAAATCAAACTACATTAATTTAAAAAAACTTGTTAAGACGAGTACCGGACTCCACGTCCACCCCTACGTACAACACAATCTTTATTGCCCGATTGGTCGTCTCTCTGGTTTCTTTCTCCTGGCCAGTTTGCGCCACACGTCTGCGAGAGACGGAGGGACCAATGTAGGGACTGTTTGGCAACGGCTGTGGCTTGTAGTTTTTAGCTGAAATTTTTAAATTTTGGTTGTTTATGATACAGATTACGGAGAGATATACTTACTTGTAATTTTGAATGGTACAGATGTTAGATTTTTAACGTGTACATCGTTTAACTTGTAGGTCCTATCTTAAAAAAATATTTTGTTTAAAAGTTAATTACTGTAGTAAAAATTAAAATTCGTCAGGTTCGAAGAAAAAGAACAGGCTTCTCCGGCCTTTGCCTCCATTATTCTGTGGCGTGAGTTGACGCCGTGCGAACGTGTTTGGGAAGGTCGCGCCGCACGAGTCGCCTTCCCTACCGTCCGTGACTTCGGGCAGATGGGCGATGTCCATCCCATTAGATCCTTCATCGAACGCAGTTCGCAGGATTTTCACGGTAAATAACTCAAGGGATTTCTAACGTTCGGACATACGGTAGACAACATTGATAGACTATTTATATAGTAATTATAATCACCGTATATAACAAAATATAAAGTAACATATGATAAAATATAAAGTAACAGGGAAGAAATGTGCCAAGGCAAGAATGAAAGCGGATTTCCGTAAAGAGAAAGCGGAAATCGAAGGAGATTTCCCAAGTTGGTAAAGTTTTGAATTCAAGCAAAATTTCAGAAAATTCAAATTTTTTTGGGTTGTTTCAGATCCTATCATTACAGCCAATCATACCATATCCTCTACAATAGTATCAACACAGGATATCTACGAATATCTTAACAAGGTGATGGCAGGAGGGAGTGGCAGCCATTCTTTATTTTGCATGACTATATTAGGCCAGTAAAGTTTCATCCTCTGATGACACATGATGGATGGCATTGTTTTGCCAAGGACACACATACACAACTAACAAAAGCTCTTCCTCTAGGAACAACTCATTCAGCCATCTCTGCGATGGTCTTTCGATTAGGTGACCCTGATGGTCCCGAAAAAAGGCGTCCTCGGCGATGAGCCGGTCCGATCGGTCTGTCGGGCTGTCAATATCTTCAGCTCTAGGTCAGGCGCCTGGAGGTGCACCTGAGGCTTTGCCATCAGGGAAGGAGGGAGTTTTGGTGCAAGATTTGGTATTGTGCTTCTCACCGCTGATGAGATCTGCTCGGCATCAGAGTTAGGCACGGTGGCAGCACAGCTTCAGGCTTTGGCCTGCTGATACCTAGAGATAGAGTAGGGAATTCCACTCCAGACACAGAGCCAGTCCCATCTTTCAGTCTCAAAAGTTCATTCAGACTCGTTGCCTTCTCACCATTTTCAACCTGAAATGGGAAGTGTTGTTCATACTCACAGTACACACGTGATGTCTCAGAGATGTTGCATGACATGAACATATATACCACATCGAAGAGGCTGGACCTTCTCTTCTGTGTGAGGCTGCTCTGCCTGAGGAAGTACTTCTGAGCATGGCTGGCGACCTGCGTCGGGGTTCGTGTCGTGACGAAGTGCCTAGAAATGCCCCGCCAGTCGCCTTTCCCGAGCTTCTCAACGCCTGCTAGGAATTTCCGGTGCTCTTCCTCGGTCCATGGAACCCCTAATGACAGTTCACTCAGGAGTTTAGTATGGATGCTTTGAAGACTATTATATATGGATGTGATTTTTACATCTTCAAAGGTAGAACAAAGCACTTAATTCAGGCAAACTGAAATGGTGATTGTATACAGTGACGGAACCAGGCCTCGAGCTATCTGGGCTGTAGCCCGAGTTCTGACAAACAAAGCTTATGTAAAATTCATGAAAAATCATAAAAAATACAGAGTTAGCCCAAGAATCGGTCCAAGAGCAACTGGCCTAGCTCAGGGCTTAGGCTTGAGCTGGTTCCGCCCCTGATTGTATATATGTTAGAAAAGGTCATTACTAGTTGGAAAATCCATTATTAAGACAACTAGGCTAAACTCCTTTTTTGACATGAAAGTCGCAAGTTGCAACCCCTGAGGCAATAATCTGAATGTCACGAAGTTACTCTAAGCTATGCATATCCCTGCACCACGTTGGAATAAAAAAATTGACTTCTATTGCAAAACTGGAGAAGAGGATCCAAACAAGTCAAATAACCACTCATCTACAAAAATCTTCAGAATTTTTTCCTAATCAAACCTTAGACTTCATGATGATTAGATCACTGTCACAAACTATAGCTGCTAAAGCATAGCAGATCAAGCATCCATGTAACCGTGTTATATCAAACCAACGAACTGTTCATGAAAATCGCCATGATATGAACTCACCCTTCTTTCTCTCTCGAGCCCTGCCCATGAGGCCATCTGAGAGGTACCCGTTGGTCATCTTCTCGGCGCTCTCCTCTATCGAAACAAGCGACGACGACGACGACACGGACGACGAGGAGTTGGACGCAGCAACAGCAGCGGCGTAATAGGCCGACGCCGACGACGACAGGCACTCCATGCTGAAGCACTTCTTCAGAGGGGAAGAAGAGCCTACGTGCAGCTGCACCCCAAACAGCCTCAGGCCGCCGCCGCCGCTCTCCAGTCTTCTGTGGCCGCTGCAAGTTCTCGAGTTGTGGCCATTGTTTCCACAGCTAGAGCATTTCCTAGCCATGCTGATGGCACAGGGAAACAAGAAGGTGGGGGAGAGAAGAACGAAGGGATCGAAGGAATTCTATGGCCTTGAGATAAGATGATGTAGCGTCTGGGTGGCTTAATAAGGAAGATGTGGCAAGGGACTAGTGAATTGTAGGGGAGCTCACACATGGCATCATCTCCTTTTACGGTATTGACAATTCAATCCAGATTCAGGGCACGCAGGCATATTTAACTGCACTTAGAATCCACAGGAATCTCTGGGAGTCTTGGATGCTAATAATATTATTACTGTCACTGTCATGCTGTATATGTTATTGTATGTAGCATATTTGCCACTGCTTTTTATTGCGACGGGGCATCTGATTAGAAAAGGCCTGTGTTTCCTCATATCCTGTGTTACAAAATATTCTCTATTATGATGTACTGAACGTGTATGCCATGCCACAGAAGGTAGATAATAGTTTCTGTTTGAGCTAGAGGCAAAAGGATGGCATCAATATCGTCAAGATTGTTTGAGATTGGATCGGATTCAGTAATTTTTAGCTTGTTACAGAGTCATTTTGTGGTGTTTTTATTAATACTGGCTAGTATCATAGTTTAGGTCATCTACTACTTGAAGGTATCTCATTTTGAGATGTGAAGGTATACTACATATGCTGATGTCTTTGGAAGGAGCTGTATACTGATGTTATTATCTAGAAATGTAAACTTGATCCAATGTCCTTTTGTATTTGTGCTACTGTTAGCCTATCTTGAGAGCAGAAGATCCAATTGAATGTCAGGAATAATAGAGCAGTAGCAAACTGTAACCAGATTCCTTCATGTTCTTTTGTTTCCTACCCGAAGCTTAGCGTAGGCTGCATAATTGAACGGTTTGGTGTAGCATAGTATAATTTCACGTAATTTTAAATTTAAAAAATATTTTGTAATATAAATTTGAATTTAGGATATTGATTTCATATTTAATTAGCAAATTTATTTTTAGATCTCTCTCCTTATATGTGAAAGAGAAGATTGGAAGGTTGGTTCATCGAGCAAATTTACACTCTTAGGGTGTGTTTGGTTGGTGTGGCTTCGAAAAAGTCTTTGTGAGTGTGAGTGTGGAAAAGTCTTGAGGTTGTGGGTGGAAAAGTCAGTAAGTCGTTTGGTTCAAACAAGTATAAAACTTACCTCCTATCTCTATTTTCCTTGAAACAACTGTGAAACAGCTCTCTATTTTCACCATTTCAAAAGCGAAAGTCAAAAGCCAAAGCGTGGTCCAAGGTGCTTTCAAAGCTGACTACTAAAAGTAGTCGCTTCGAAAAAGCACACGGTTTGCACCCCTTTGGTTGGCTTTTGGCTTTTTGGAAGCAAAAGCAGCTCCCAAAAGCTCAACCAAAGGCACCCTTAATCTTTGAATTAAATATAGTGCTATCTATTTCTTTTTTTTCAAATTAATATATCTCTAAACCAACTATTAAATATAAGACTTTAAAGTTATGGCCCACCAAATTAAGGGTTTGATGTTTTTAAGTCTTTTTCAAATTAATATATCTCTAAGACAACTATCGAATATAAGCCATTGAAATTAGGATCCACCAATTTAAGGGTCATATATTTTTTGTGAGAATTTTTGGCATATTTCTCATGTTTCTCAGCAACTGTAAAAGACCTGTGAATGAATAAATCACCATGGAAGACATTTCAACCTAACCTAACTGCCTCAGAAAAAAGAAAACAAGATTCAATTCCAACATACAAGAAACAAGGAAGATACTATTTTGCTGTCTTGACTTGGAATCTCATATTCTAATGCAGCTATAAGGAAATTAAAGAGGAGATTTAACGCGATAGGATTGGATAAATATAAAGAGAATATAAAGTAGTTGGTGTTGGTGAAGTTTTGTAATGTAGTTCTTTAGCTTCTCTTGTTTCAAGGGTCAGGGACACTGGCCAATTAACAGGAGATGAAATGGAGAACGAAGAGCCCTTACTATGCAAGCAAACATGCATAGCTATCAAGGTTAGGTGCCAAGATCAAAGACTGGATAAAAAGGTCATCACTATAACAACCACAAAGGGAGATATGCCAGTACTTTGTACCCTCTTAGGCTTAACATAACTATTAGAAAATTAGGTGATTGTTTTTTAGTTCCAAGAACTAAGAATTCAGACAACTATCTGTTTTACTTCTACTCCCTCCCTTTTGTATTAATCCATCTAGATGACTTAAGAGTATGAAACGGATGGAGTATACTCTATTAGACATATCTGTGCTGTGTGCACACTGAACTTTTGGTGGTGCCATTTTTCTATGTTTTCTTGAACTCCCATCTTTCTCATTCATTGGTAGACCCAAGTAGCCAACAACAGGTCTATCTTTAATCTTTACATGATTACAAATGGACAACAACAAAGTTTGTTGTAAACCAAACCAAACCAAAGTAAATTAAACAAAGGTGCATTTAAAATTTCTATAGTACATACAAAAGGACCCAATCCAGGCTTAGTTTTACCGGTCCATTAAGCACATTTGTGCTTCACTGACAACAGCGATATTTCAGCATTCTTCGAGGCCTATGCTGTACTATACACGGAAATTCTTGCCAGTTCTGTGTCTTCATTCATAATTCAAGTTCTCAATGGCATCATGCATACGCTACGATCACTGCAACACGGAGGGGATTCGAGGGCATTTAATTAAACCAGGCGTTTAGCTTAAATGCCATCAAATAAGAAATATATGGTGTTTATCTTGATTCAGGGGTGATATGTGCCAATTTAGGGCGTACCGTGACACAAATAAGGGCCGACAAAGCCATAATGAAGGACACAACGTAACATACGCCGGCTTAATTAGCAGCTACCACCACGGCGTTTAGTAAACGTGGTCCAAAGGAAGCAAGAAGGGCACATGATGGACTTATTCATATTGATTGTAACTATGACTTTTAGCTGTGATTTATAGCTTTTAGTTAAAAGTGAATAATAATAACTAAAAGATTGGATGTATGATGTGCTCGTAACCTGATTTTCGAAGTGAGACAAGAGCGAAAAGAATGAGAAAACCGTTTGTTCAATATGTATAGGCCCGATATATGCCATTGTAGCCTATAATGCAGCGTTTAGAACACACTAAAGACCAAAGCAACAAGGGCGTTTATAAGTGCCAAAGTTAACAACCTCCAGCATTGACCAAAAACATGGGCGGGAATTGAAATATAGGCGGTACATACAATTTAGGAGAGGAATGGGTACAAAACATACTAGTACCTGTTAAGAAATAATCGAAACCCAATACAATCTACGCAACTAATTACAGAAGAACACCAGAGAGATAATCACTAGGGAAAATTGAGAGAGAACACCAAAACGTAGTCTTTATTGATTTTAGATTTATTCTCATGTTACATAGGTCCATATGTTTATAGTCTAAACCCTCTAGGGATAGTTCTAGTATTTGCCCACACCGTAATCTTCTAGGTTTCGTAGCACTCCCCCTTGGACGAATATCGTGGCATGCACATACCTTATTAAAAATTCTTCCCAAAAACTCAGTAGGAAAAAAAGGGATGGAGAAAAGTATATCTCAACTATTTTTTTGTGTCGCACTTGTTGCCTTATTAAAAACATTCATGTGAGAAAACTTCAAGGAAAACTCATAAAGGAAAAAATAGTGCAACATTAGATCTTCAGGATCATGTAAGTCTTCTGATCTTACACAAGAGCTATAGTTCAGGGATTTACTCCCCTGAACCTTTTAACTCTCTAAGTTGCCTTATTCCTATGCCTCGAACACACTTTTGGAAGCAAGAGGGGGGAGGGGAGATTTTGCAAATAGGTCTACCAGATTATCACAAGACTTAGCTTTCAATATCTTTATCTCTCCGTTCTTTTGGAGTTCATGAGGATAAAAGAATTTAGGAGCAATACGCTTCGTATATTGCTTTTAACATAACCCATTTGCATCTATACCATACAAGCTGCATTATCTTCATAGATAATAGTGGGGTTATTAATGGTGTTTATGCTACATGACTTCTTGATGTGGTTAATCATTCACCTGAGTCAAGCACATTCTTGTGAGGCTTCATACCACGATATGCATATGCCTTACTAAAAACCCCTTCCAAAAACCTAGTGGGAAAAAAGGAATAGAGAAAAGAGTACATAACACACGTTAAATTGTATTGCATTTGTTACCTCATTAAAACCTTCAAGTAAGAAACCCAACGAGAAAAACTTACTAAGAAAAAAAGAGTGCAACGCTTATCTTCATGATTTATAAACTGCCTTCAGGATTTATTATGATCTTCAGGACCTTTATCATGTCCATCGATTGGACTTATACCGATAGGTGGTAAAGACCTTCAATGTAGTGATCATCGAGTCAATACCTTCTAGGTTAGACTAAAGTCGAGATTTCTGAATCTCATATATAACTATAAAGATTCACATATTCTCCCCTGAAGACCACTTCCGGTGAAGTATTATTATTCCAATGCCTTTAATACATTTTAAGAAATGAAAACATGCTAGTATATTGCGAGTATATCTACTGGATTACAAGAATATATAGTCTTCGAGACATCTGTCTCACTATCCATCTAGATAACGAGATGATAAAACAATTTGGAAGTAATATACTTAACATTCCAAAATACAACTTATGTATATATGCAACACAAGCAAAATTTATCCTAATCAGAATATGGGGGTGATCAATTGCAATGCCACATTTCTTCAGGATACGGCTTATCAAAACCTTTTAGAGTCTTAATATTTACCAACTATCTTTGAGTAGTACTATACGACCAAAAGTCTGTTCTGTAGAACTAAAAGCATGGTCATATCACCACAGAATCAATATAACTAGTCTTAATTTTGGCACTTAGCGGATTAATAAATTTGCCATTAACACCAATGTATATGATACCTTTATGGTAATAAAGGATATTGCCACTCCATTAGCTTCTGGTAGGTGATGCACTTCATATGTGCTTATGTGGTACACTTCTGGCTTTTAGTTTCTTTATTCCATTCCATCGGGTCTTGGATGGGTCCTTATCCACTTCTAGGGATCGCATAATCTTTAGTGTATTTTTGATCAACTGTTGATTTAATTTCTCTTTAGGGAGATATTATCTCTTCTAGGAGATATTTTCTCTTCTAGGAGACACTCTTTCTTTGAGTAAGAGTTTATCAGGTATGGGTTATATATACACACACACATGTTGCAATTAACTTTATATATATATACACATATGTTTTTCACTTATGCACGCTTTCCAAAGCACAATCTTCAACCTTGGCTCTAATAGTCAGAATCCATTGTGCCTTACCCTCTTTTGGAGATTTCTTGATCTAATTTGCTTAGGCCTCCGCCATGGTTTTGCAAACCGCTCACCTTTTCGATTTTGGGCAAATGACCGTAATTCCCCCTCAATCGATGTGCCACCATTCCTTTGCCTCAAAGCATCACCATACTTCACTATTGTTCATATGGCCCTAATAACTTACCATCAAGTCTCTCACTTATCTGGATCCCACCAAACCATCATCACTTGCAAACGAGCCTAAGTCACTTGGCGCACAATATGTCCTGCTTGACCTTGATCACTTGTGTCTTTTATGGTCCTTGTCCATCTTGCATCTTGGTTGAGTCCAACCATCTCACTCGACCTCCATGACTACTCTGTACCTTGGTTCTTCCAACCAAGTCTCGGTCCACTTCGCTGTTGGCCATAGTTCTCTGGAACCACATGCGTAATAATAGATCAAGAAAACTAATTACAGGCACAAGTTTCAACTTGACCCACATTAGTCAAACATGCATCATGCATCTATATGCACTTAACCTCAAAGGACTAAAGCCATGAGCCGTCCATGCATACCATTTTCACCAATTTTGCTTCATAAGCACTTACAAGCATCGTAATCATTTCATGGGATAATATTACCATAATAAACTCACTAATTTCCCAAAATCATCACCAATAGACTCTTCTCAAAGTCCTCAACAAAATATGTTAAGGCCCCATGACCAGATCAAATGAACACAAAAATGTTCTTATTGGAACAATGGTATGTCCCAACCCAAATGATCCACCCTAATGATTTGCCTTTATCTAAATAATACGCCTCTGTATAAAATTCCATGGGCACCAAAATTATCCTCTTTGGATAATTGTACGTTTCAATGCTACGGGTTGATTTGGATTATCTATCTCTGTGTAAATTTCCAAAAACACAGAAAACACCTTCTCTGGATAAATGATACGCTCCTATAGTACGCTCCAAGGCGGATAATCCACCCATATTGATTTTTCTGGCTTAGTTGCATTTTATTTCAAACTTTTGAAATCTTCCAAAAACAAACTTTAAACTCCAAGTTAAATCAAATGATATCAAAGTGTCAATTGCTCATCACATTATGATTATGGGAGGATCTCTACATGGTCTCACAGTTATAGAATCTCAACCCAAAGCAAAAGAACATAAATATTACGTAAAGCAATCCATAAATATTGCGTAAAGCAATCCATCCACCATCCATCAGCCGAAGCACCAACCTTGTTTCTTGCAAAGTATCAGTGCAGTTTCCTACTTTATATACAGGGCACAATAATATGCCTATTCTTTTGATCTGTGTCTAATGATTATTGGCGATTGGCTAGTCTGATAAATAGTGATTACTGAAAAGAGCTAAAGACAAAAATTGATTGAAAAATCGAAAAGAGTAGCACCAATGTCTTCTTTCTTCAGTGATTTCTGCCCTTGCGAGTGACCACACACGAATTGGATTCTCCGACGAGGTAGGACAGGCATCCAAATCCAAAGCGGATGGCGAGTGCGAGATGTTGACATGTTGTTCTCAGTGAATTAATTGCGAAGGAACCAAACTAGTACATTTCAGACAGATATCCAGCAACAGAATCCTTAATCTTTTGGTTCTCATACTGCAAGTAGTATCTATACTGACGAATTCCAATCCTTAATCTTTTCCTTCTCACCTTTTCTTTCTTGGAGAAGAATCCAATCCGTTGTACTTTCAGTAGGAGGAATATCAGTTTGGATAGCAAAAACATATGAAACATGTACACTTCAGCAGTTCAGCTGCCCCTTAATGGCTTTATACCCTTCAAATTATTCTTATCATCCTTTTTCCATAGGCAGAAATACTATACAAAATGCAGTACTTCAAGCTGTCTTTGCAGACATTTATGCTCATCAGTTTAATTACGAGATATATCAATGGGAAAACTGCGTTCGGTCTTTTCCAAATTAATGTGATGTCACCACTGATCCTATAATCTCTCTCCTATTCGTCCATGTTTCCCTTGGAATGCGATGTTTGAGCTGCCAAGAACAGTTTGAGTCGTCACATTTGCCGTCATCAAAACATAGTTCGCCCATTGAAGCATAACAACACAATCTAATTCACCGTTTATGGCTATAGCTTATGATTTTTTACTGAAATTTTTGAATTTTAGCTGTTTGTGATAGAGATTATGAAGAGAGATATTTGCTTGCGATTATAGATGGTACATATATTGAGCTTTTAACGTGTACTATAATTAACTTGTAGATTTCGTCTTGAAAAAATACTTCATTTAAAAATTAAATACTATAGTAAAATTCAAAAGCCGGTTTTAAAAGCCGCCCTACGTCTTGCTTCACCCGTTAAACAGCCGATTGAAAGGTCAAATGGACATTGTAGGTCACGATCCTGGGGAAAACCCCTGTGCCTGTCCCCAAACATATCAAGTCGACTGTTTTACATGACAAGAAAGGCATCAAAGGGTCATATCAGACACTACTTTCCAATTGCTTCGTACTGCACATATGTTGGATTGGATGCCCATCTTTTCTGATCCGGCAGAAAGCAATCTCTTCACTTGTACCACTCGTAATGTTTTCTTGCCTCCGCTGCTTGCTGCAGTTTTGTGTCCGTGGAAACGAAGTATCTTTTGAAGGTAGAATCTAGTAATTAATTATAGTACATACTTCATTGACTTCATTTATATCGTTAGAAATCGCATGTGAGTTTCTATTACTCTGTAATCTCTTACACAAACAGGTTAAAAGTCACAAGCTGTAGCCAAAAACTACAAACCGCAGCAAAAAAGAATAGACCCTTAACCGGCCAGGCAGTCAGTCAGCCAAGACTACTTGACGGTCGCTGAGCCTGCCTAACAATTGAAAAACATTCAAAGTTGTGACCTGAGCTCCGAGTCCTCCAAAGAACCTTGAGGCCAGCAGGAAATACTACTAGTATGAAAGAGGCAGATGAAGCTAGGTTACATGTGAACATAGAGAACTGAAACATCCGGTTTGAGCCAAACACGCATGTTTCCTTAGTGCTCACTAAGTGGTCTGCAATCCTTGCTGCATTACTGTAGAGTGCCATCCGGATCTGCCCCTCTCCAACTAGCACTAAACACTGTCTGTCCCTTCGTTCTTTCACGGGAACTTCCGAGCACACGAAAGGTAACAGCAAACACACCACAACCTCCCGTGATCTGTAATGTTGCGGAAAGCAAGTTGAGAGATGGAGCTTCCATCCCAAAGAAACGCATGCTAATTAGTGGCCACACGAGAGATTATCAAGACAAAACACATGGAACTCATGTCTGCATGTGTATCAAAGCCCAAGCTCGACGCACAGGAAGATTGGGCGCATGGAACATATGCAGCGCAGAGAGAGCGAGCGAGCACGCGGGGTGATGAGGATCTTACGTGTCATGGGCATTACACGAGCAGGCGACGCACGCAGTCGGGCTGTGGATACTTGGAACAGCAAGGTGTTGGTGTTGGAGCTTGGACGGAGCAAGTAAAACCGTGCTCGTAGGGGTGCAATCCAAGTGGATACGAATGAATATTGTTTATCCTGTATCTAATTTCATATTTTTTCTTGGAGTCGAAATCGGACACGGATAATATCGGATATCTATTTCTCCTTTCCGTATCTATTCCATAATCTTTCGGACGGACGGTCGGACGAAAATTACCTATTTCTTTGCATAGCACATTGAACAGTATAATACAAGCAGAACGAACATGAAGAGACTAATTACTGAGATGTTGAAGGGAGAACACTCAATACTTCCATCTGTTTAGATGTGACAATCTGCATGTATGTTATCTTGTTTCTAAGTGAAGTCACATCAGATTTTTTTATATCACTTGACATACGGATATATACGGACGGATATCACTTATCCCGTATTCTATATTTTTTTCTCAGAGTCAAAATCGAACACAAATAATACCGGATACTTATCTACTTCTTTCATATTTATTTTACAAGTCTTCGATTGTTTCCACGGATAAAAATTATCCGTTCGTTTGTATCCTAGTACGTGCTTATCCTCTTGTCTGAAAGGCAGCGGAGCCGAGCGCCCCATCACCCAGGCCGCGCGCCCGTGCAACGCGGGCATGGCCCAGTATCGTGCCGCGCGTGGAGTCCATACTCCTGTCGCACGGCCACGACCCAGTTCCGCGCAAGCCCAGGCGTTCAGGCCGGCCACTCGCCTCTTGCCCACCTTCCCAGCCGCTCGTTCTTGGGCCTTTGCACCGGCGCACGCAACGGCCTTCCGCCTCGCACCTCTCTATATGAGGTGGCTGGCCTCCCCGCCTCTGCCGCCGCCGCCGCGAAGGAAAACAGAAACCCTAACTGGAAACGGATGCGCTTCTGCACCCCCAGATCCATGGCTTCTTCCTCCTTAGTTCGTCCCTCTTCGCCGTCTTCTTTTTCTCCGGGTGCTGCTGTTCTTTTTTTCCTTCTTGATTTTGTTTCTAAGAAGATAAACATCGCCTTTGAGAGAATCGGATGGCTTCTTGTTCGTGCCATCGCGGTTCCGTTGCGGGCGTACACGGATCCATCGCTCTTTAGATCCATCTATCTTGTCCCATCCCTCACATCTTCTTGTGTTTGCTGGGTGGCAGGGTGGTTCTTGAACATTTCTCTGCGCGTTGCAACGCGTTTTCTCACTTGCTCGTCTTACTTTGTGGTTGATCTGGTTTCTCCGGACTGGGCGTGGCCACCGACAATCCCAGGCGAACTCTCATGCAATGTTTGCCTGATACACACGAGCCCTAGAGTCGCAACGGATTGCCCCACCCAGGTTCTTTGCTCTCTTGGAGGTGGTCGTTCGTTGGTCGTTCTTTGCGGCCCCTGATTCAGATCTCTCTTGTTGTTGGTTAATTATTACTCGTACTACTTTGTTCGTGATTCGCGATGATTGATGGCCTTCATAATCCCAGATTAACTCGCTTAGCTGTTCTTCTGATTCATGGGAGGCCAAGATTAATCGTCGGGAGTTTCGCTGATAGCGCCGCCTTCCTCTTTGGAGGTGCTTCATTAGTAACTCGCCACACAGCACACCATCAATTCTCCAACGTCTTTGTTTTTTTTTTGAAAAAAGTAAAAATAGTTTATCTTTGAGGAGGAGGCCGGATGATGCATCCTTTTCCTATGAGCGAGCCGCGAGGCTGCTACTGCGATGAAAATGGTGTTGAACTGTTGACTCCCACATCTGAAATCCCATGTTTAGATTGAAACAATTGAACCTCTAATAACCTATATAATTTGATATTGGAATTGCATTTTGCATCATTGACAACAACAACAACAAAAAACTTCCAGTGCTGCATACAAACGATAACGAAGATTAACGTCGACATGAGAACGAGCGCGCAGACGAGAAATCCAGCCAATCCACATGAAACCTGAAACTTGTGCCTCCATTACGATGGAGGCGTCACCGCAGTACCGTTGTCGTCTTCAGCATTCAGAAGTGCTGTCCGCCTTTGCACTGGGCTTCAACCATGGCATAAGGATGGTCGCAATGGGCTCACACAATCAACAAACTAACAACAAAACAACCGGTTACTGTATTCAGTCCGGCAAGGAACGACAACAAGTGTTATGTTTCGACGACAAGTGTCTACTCCGAGCCTTGGCCAACGTTGAGACTGGATCACAAATCCTTGAACACTGTAGGGGAGGCCTTTGGTGAAGATGCCCATATTGAGAGGTTGAAGGGACATGTAGACAGCCATGCCTTTGGTCAAATTCACCGCTGTTGTCGCATTGGATGTTTTGAATGGTAGTATGAAAATAAGTGGACATAAAGGCAAAGAAGTGTTGGAGAGTGGAAAAGGTGTCTAAGTTGAGCTGTAAGGGGGAAAGTCCAGTGGTAGTGGGTGTAATTATCCAAGCAAACAGGTAGTACTTGCAACCAAAAATACTAGGAACTTGTGAGGTCCAAAAGCCACAATGCAATAGTTCAAAAGCTTTATTAGAATGAGAAAGCCATGCTGTGAATGGCAAGCTTACATGCCGACCAAGTTGACATGCATGATAAAGGGAAGTGTCTACTGTGGATTTATTACATGAAGTGGCTTTTGAATGAACTAAACAACACGTGGACCAATGACCTAAATGACCGAGACAACAATGCCAAAGAGTTAAAGTAGTGCCGGCAACTAGGGCATGAGGCGAGGTGGTAGAAGGTGTTGGCCGAAGGGGGTATAGATCGCTAAAACTATTGCACATGAGTATCTTAGTCTTGGTGCAGAGATCATAGAAAAGCCAAAAGGGTCAAATTCAGAAGGACAGTGATTGTTAGTACTGAATTTGCAAACGGAAACAACATTTTTGATAATGTGAGGGGAGACAAGAATATTGTTAAGGTAGAGGAGGTGGGACGGGACAGGAAAAGATGCATTGCCGATGGCAGTGACGGGCATAAGAGAACCGTTGCCGACAATGACATGTGTAGGATGAAAAAAGAGGGACGAAAGGTGCAAGGGAGATTACCGGGATCGGAAGTAAGGCGGGCAGATGCTCTAGAGTCCATGAACTAGTCAGATGTGGACAGTCAGTGAAGCGTCATTGTATTCATGGCCTGGACGAGGGGGCCTTGATCTCAAGACAAAGCAGCCACGGAGGGGTTGTCGCGTGGGAACATAGCATAGGCATGAGGACATGGCACAACCGGGTGTGGTGCTATGATGATGGATGGTTGCGGGGCAAGGATGCCAGGCTCAGGCATGGCCTGCCTAGGCCACAGTTGCATGGTCCCGGACTCCCGGTCTAGGCCATATTATGGAGTTCAAAGAAGCAAGCCACAGTGGCGAGATCCGGTACAAAGGTATACTACAAGGCTCTTGCAAATGCTAGAGCAGAAATCATCTGAATACATTCATTATTGGGAGAACTTGGAATTTATCAATCGCAAGTGCCTATCCTATGGTGTGACAATTTGGAGCCATATATCCTTTTGCTAATCATGTATTTTATGCTAGGACTAAACATATTGATGTGGATTTTTATTTTGTCTAAGAACGAGTGGCAAGAAAGACGTTGGAGTTTTGATTCATATCAACACGAGATCAATTGATCGATGGTCTCATCAAACTGATTGAAATACAATAAATGAAGATCCTACCATACAATATCAACCTCACTAGTTGTGATTGAAGGGGGGTGTTAAACAAACTAGGATAGTTATATTTCTATTGATGTTTAGTATTCCTATGTTTCTATTGATGATTAATATTCCCATTAGTGATATGTTTCTACTAGAGTTAGTGTTTAGTATTCACACGTGAAAGCGTTTCCGCTCATGTACTTGTATATAAATAGATGATCAATAGAAGGCAAATATGTGCCAGCTGTAAACCATTCTCTTGATATTTTTGACAATGTGTACAACAACAAAAAATCTGAATATTATTCAAATTCGTATTCGTTTTACAGTACGAATGCTATTTTTCTTACCACATTCGCTGCCATCCAATTACGAATACCAGATAAAACGGACTATCCAGATTCATGCAATCGCCCTCGCCCATCCCTGAGGATCTTCGCAAGCATAGATAGTTTTGTTAGTGCTCCACGGCCTATTGATGAGATCCCTGTATCTGTCATTTGCAAGAAAAGTCTCACTCGATTCACCACTGCAAATTTGTAACTGAACACATTTGATACGTACTACACCATGGGCGAATGTGACAAGGAACCAAAAATAGCAGAAAGAATCTGAAGCTTCAATGGTAAATCCGCCACTCACCCAGATTCAATTACACCGACCACCAATCAGTCAATTATGACACATACAGCAATGTGCTGATCAGAAGCTCAGGGGTACATGCAGTGCACACAGACGACGCCAACAGGACAGAGCACAACCAGTCAGGCCAAGTTGTAGCAAGGCAAATTTTCTAAGACTTCATAAAAGGATTCTGCTTTATCATTTTTTTTCTTCTGTATGAAATGATGTGATGAGATATACATGCGTGCTGACTAGAAACATATGAACAGACAGCCATCCTCCACCCCTACAACCTCCCACAGAACCCAGTTTCCCTTGCCTATCCCGGTGACATAGATTACAGTAATCCACAACAAAATCTGCCATTAGCGTATCGATCAAGCATGCCAGGTACCGAAAGGTACCAAAACTTGTGCAGCAATGATCCATGTTCCAACTAGCCCAAGCAGTCTTCACTTTCATGAGCTGTATAGTCAGGAAATCCAAGATTTGCCCATGTTAAACATTAAGCGAGATCCGAGTCTTGATGGGCTTCAGCTTCACTCCCATGCTCTCAGGTGATAGAAGTTCAGGCGATATACAAAATGGGTTTAGTGTACTGCGAGGGCTGCTGTCAAGCTGGGAAGGTCTGTAGAGCCCATATCCCATTAAGAAGTATTCCATCGGAATCAGCATTGCGTGTGGTTGCTCCTCGGTGACAAGTGACCCACATGCCTGAACCTACGATTTGCCCACAAAACACTCAGTACCTGCCTTGCTCTGTGTATAGATCAACTTATAACATCAATTATTAAATTGTGCAATACCTCAACTAGAGCACAGTATCTCCGGTCCAATTTTGTTGCCATGTGGACAGCATCGGCATGGAACTGTGAGTTCTCTCCCACAAAAATCAGTGTCCGGCACTGAAGCTTCTTCAATGCTTCCGTCAAGTCATGTCTCCTGATGGATCGAGTGGTTGAATTGAGTGCATTCAGATCCCATTTCTTTGTATGTTCAGGTAATGCATAGCAAAGATATTATCCACTTACTCGTTAATTGCTTTAAGGAATCGCCATACATTAGCTCCCTGTCTCTCATCAAGTAACTGCATAAAAAAGAAACCATGGCTTCAACCTTATGTTCAAACAGCACAATATAATTGTCACTCATCGAAATAACAGTAGAAGAACGGAATGAGATAAAAGACTAACACTTCTACAGGCTTGCACAATCTCTGATTCAGGATCTTGTGCATTCCCACGAACTTCCTGCACATAGCACGGAAAGATGTTGAGTGAAACTTACAAAGGTACAAGGGTGTAAACAAAAGAAGTTAATGGAAGACCAAATATACCGTGCTAAAATACCGCTGAAGCAAACATTCCTTCACTAGCCCACGTGTCCCATAATAATAAAGCAAGTTTAACAATACCTGACACATGAGATTTTGGGGTTAATACAGAATACACTCCCAATACAACACAAAGAACAAGAAGTGATAAATTAATTACTGAAATTTAAGTGTAGATTAGCACCTTATTATACAACCATTCGCTCCAAGATGGGGCTTTGCATAGAGGCGAAACCAACATTATGCCGAGAACCCTCTCCCGGTACTTTGTCTGTGACAATGTATAGAAGCATTCTAAGCCCAAGCTCAAAAAGCAAACTTTGAAAGACCTAATCATGGGAACACTTACAGCAAAGACGGTGAGAATGTAGGCACCAGCGGTGACACCCAAGCACATCACAGGCCCTAAACTGTAAGAGCAAAGCCACAAGCACAACATCAGAGGCCTCCTTCAAGCACCAATAGAATAAGACGAAATTCAGCTAACAGCTGGTGCCAAGATACAAACCCGAAGAAATCGAGAACATCGGCAACCTGATCCGCGAGATCGTCAACAGATGGCACAGGCACATCGGATGAAATTGGAGCCGCTCCCAACTGTACGGCTCTTAACAGATGCCGTGAAAAATTACCATGTAAGAACCGCAGCTAACAGGTGCGCCGAATGATCATCTAAAGTAGGGTGAGAAACAACCATCACGACTGACCTCATGCCCTTGAGGAGTGATGTGGTAAATACAGAAATTGTGAAGCAACAGCGATGCGGCCTCTGGGCAGAAGAACAATCCTTGGAAGCAAGACATGTCTACCAAACAGCAATATAGCAACGAGTTACTACTACCTTGTTATGACAAAATTTGTAAATTTTTATCAAAACTAAAAGATCATGAGGGCACTCACAATTTAGAGCTACATCCGGGTACGTTATGAGTGCAGGCTTGTCTTCGTCTCCATATACAGAAACAGATACAGAGCCATATCTGGTTCTCACTCGATGCTCCTGATAAAGCACATGGCACAAGAACATATTTCACATTCAGAACCCTATTTGAGCATTAATATAATCAAACTATTCTGATTTAGAACATTAGATTCCATTCCCTAATTTAGCGAAAGTTATTTCTCCCTTGGTGAAACCACAACAATTCATTGCTTAAGAAACAAAAATTACGTGCCATTGCTTCATTTTGCTACGAATAGTAACCTAGGGGTTTGCATACTTGCATCAACAAGAAAAAACAATCATTGAGTGTTTTCTTCTTATTCCTACTCCTGAACGACATTACAACCCTAACATAACTATGAACTGCAAGAACTAACACACACACAAAAAAAAAAAAAAATCACGCAGCAACTAATGTTTGCAGCAACTAATGTTTCTAATTCATACAAGGTCCCTATCAATGTAACAAAAAAATAATATCATAGCACCCCCAATTTACAAGCATTGCAACTAATTAAGAACAGAAATAATAATACTAATAAATTAACAGAAATTTGCAAGAACAAGTTCCCCAGCCCGACAACCCTCAAAAACCCAACAAAAAAGAGCAAACGGAAACCCCACGAGGCTTCCCCGCAAGAATGCACCCAAATGGGGGTAAGAATCTATCGAGAAACGGAATCCGAACACGGACCTTGCCGCCGAAGGAGATCCGCTCCACGTCGATCGACACCGACCCGCTCGAGTCCCCCATGGCGGCTTCCGGAGCGTTCTAGAAGCTTCTCCTCCGCCACCAACCTCCTCCTCGCCTCCACCTTCCGGGTCTCTCTCTCTACCCCTGCCTCCCCTCTCTAAATTCCTCGCATATCTATACACGCGCAGGTCGCTGCCCTGCCTCCGTAAGCTCCCAAGTCCCACCGACGGCGGTGAGCGTACTGAATGGTGACCAGATCGGAGGAAACTGTAGAATAGTTTTAGATCCACTTGTTGTTTGCTCTTTTGGAGGGCCCACCTGTCACTAGCTGTTCTGCAGTACGCGCTTGTCGAGGCTGTGGGCCTAGCATTTTGTTTTTGTTCTGCTGGTGTGACAGCGTGGACCAAGGGTCGCTTGCTATGGGAACGCTATTTCGTCGTGAAAGGCATTGCAAATTTGCAACCCTCGGTGTAAGTAAGATGTCTCCTCTTTTTTTTGTTTTTGTTCTTGTTTTTGAGGGAGTAATGTTTCCTCTTAGAAAATCTAGATCTGAGCTTGAAGCCTTGGTCCATGATGGATATCTCACCATTAGACTATAAATAGGAAGTACTATTGGCTATTTTGTACAGAGAATCAGAAACAAAGCAATAAAGAAAGATCAGGAGTTCTTTCTATCTCTGTGTGTTTTCAATCCACTATTTTCTGTCTTCTGTGATTGATCTAGTTTTGCATTAGCAGAAGAATCGATAAGACTAGTTGCCAGCAACGGTTCCTCAACATTTCCAACTATAGTTTGCCACATTGCTTCTTTTAGTTTTAAGAAAAAAATTCCTCGTAAAATTGCTAAATAGCAAGTCGGGTACATCAAAGGATATTGAGAGCGGTTAGACAACCAACTTAATTAAATAACTTTTAAAAGTGAGACATAATTTGAAAATAAAAGTAATTGATTTTCTACGTGACTTTCCATTTGGTTTTGATGGATTTTGAAACTTCAATTCGTATGTGCTCCTGTTGTTGAAATGGCGTTGTATGTCCAGACAAGATTGAATCCACACGATCTTGCCTAGTTATATTGTTCTTTCAAAGTATATGGCCCACATGTCATCCAGTTAAGCACATCGAAAGCTTTGGACTAGAGGAATTTGCTGTGCCTTTGAATGGCTGAGCTGGACAGGGCCCACATTTCAGTCTAGGAAAAGGTTGACGTGGAACATTTGAGATTGGGGACCTGACGCGTCGTGGGTCCATGTGTCATTGGGAAGTAATGCACTCCCATGTTGCCTCATTGACTCATGGCAGAATTAATACTAGCCTCAAAGTTTATTTATTATTTTTTTGGTTCATAAAAATGATTATTTATACGTGGGCTTCACTTTTGTGTTCAGGTTTTTTTTTTTTTGCTATTTCTCGCCCAGAGCTAAGGTAAACCAATGGAAAATTTGGAATGAAAATGATTTTTAAGAAAATTCGAAATGGTAAGCGAACTAACGAGAGATAATTGTAGAGTATTTTTCGAAAGATATTGGAACAATGATGATTATTTTTATGTGGCTTTAGAGTTGACCTGGGTTGGGTTTCTTTAGCTGGCAATATATATTTGGGGATTATTTTGGAAAATAAAAAATAATCATTGACTAAACTGTTTGCTAAGTTATTGTTAGAGTGGTGGTCTGCTTGGTTGACCTCCCAATTGAGCAACATTTATCTTACTCTTCTTCTGGTCTAATCTTCTCTGTTTCACACAGAGAAGAGACGTTAGATTCATAGCTTATTTTGCTCGGTTGTCTTTGCCAACCTTTTGCATGGTAAAGGATAGCTCAAGCTAAATTAGAGCCATCATATTTTTGCATGCTTTCTCATTGGCGCGGAAGAAGAATTTTTTTTTACAAAAAAAAATGCAAAACAAATGGACACACATCTGCATGTGGAGAAGATCTAGCACCACTGCAAAAACAAATGGAAGACACTTCACTTCAAACGGCTTCAGTTTCTAGCTTTTTTTTTTTGCTTTCGGCTTATTTAAGACAGAAGCCACTTAAAACACATCAGTTTCTAATTTTGATTTTTCTGTCTTTTCTTCTTCCTCTTATTATTTTACATTGTCCGTAACGATATAATATTTTTTTATTAGCGCCCATATGCCAATATATGGGATCCATGTGAACTAAACAACCCCATTTGCAGATGATCTCGCCACCGCACGCTCCCCTGCAGTCACACAATCAACCCGCCATGGTATGTTTGAAAACAAGAATTTAAGTTGCTAATCTGCAATTTCCCGCGTTCTAAACGGGGGTGCTCAGTGTTAATACATGTCTGAATTGCTTGAAGTTATCCTTAAGAAAGTTTGAGACGTTGCTAACTTAATCAGATGGCTAGTTACTGTCCAACACATGCTTAAAGTATGGTATCTGCAAGTGATAAAATACACCTGGAATATATCCATGGTTAATTAACGAATCGGCATGCTGTGTGAGGAAGAAAAAGAATGTGTCGAATTGTAGATCGATCTTACTACGTGCATGGGTTGACTTGCAAAAAATAAATAAAAACAGGCAGGAAGGCGAGGAGAATGTGTAAAAGGTGCATGGCCATCACCTAACGTAACTAATCCTAGGCCCCAGCATCTGCCCTGGCTGAAAGGCTATAAAACACGCACGGCACAGCAATCAATCGCTCCCAAGTCTCCATCAAAATCCGTCGGTTGGTCCTAGTTGTTGGCAAATCAGGGTCTAGGTCTGTTAGTCTGATTTATTAATGAGTATCTTCCACTTAATCTATAAATAGAGAGTCTTAATTATTATATCATGTAATATAACATGTATCATGTATTTTGTCTCTAAAATTTTTTTCCACTAGATTTTTTACAGAGTTTTGATAAGGTATGGACGTGTTGGATGAGTATCCATGGGGTGTTAGGAAACTTTAGCCTGAACCTGCAAGCTTGGTCCATTGGTGGGCATTCTCCACCTAGTCTATAAATAGAAAGTCTCAATCATTGTAAAGTGCCTTTTGGAGGAAAAAGTAATGAAGCAAGGAAGAAGGAGTTTCTCATCTCTTGTGTTCAATTTATTATTTCTTGTATTACCTTTATTCGATCCATCTTTTTGTCTAGGAGGAATCGATCGGACTGGACTCGCCAGCAACAGTTCCTTAATACGTTATCAACACGAGTCGCTCTAGTGGATCGAAAGGTAATCATCGAAGCACTCGTAGATTAAATTGTCTCTCTAGATCGCTTTAAATTTTGCAAAATTTTATTTTCTAGATTATTTTCTATGGTGCAAATCCACTCTAAATCTACCGCGAGCAGATTTGAAGTCACCGGCTAAGCCGATCGGTAGATTTGTGCAAAAGAGTAATAAAGAAAGAAAGGAGTTCCCCTATCTCTTGTGTTCAATTTATTATTTCTTGCATTACCTATGTTTCATCCATATTTTTGTCTAGGAGGAATTGATCGGACTGTACTCGCCAGCGACGGTTCCTCAACACTAATCACCGTATTGATCTTATAATAGTAACACAGTCACAGATGCATCTGGCCTAGTTTGCTAACAGTAACCATAACAATAACAGTAACTATACAGTAGCTGTAACTGTAGCAGTAACTGTAATATGCTCGGTCATCCCAGAGTGATAGTAACCTACTACTACTAGGCCCGGTCGTATTGACTTCTTGAAGAAGCGAGAAGGTAACGTGAACATCTAGTTTTTCGAAGCGACTTCTTCACTTTTCTTACTTTTGTCTCACTCTGAGAATAAGGCAGGGGTCAAGAGCGCATCAGGTACCCTACTCATCTTGCTTCTGTCTCGCGCATGCATCTCTCACTCACTTTTCTCACTGCTCACCCTCTTGTTTTAAAAGTCACGTCTTTCAATAACTACTATTTATTTTAGTCAAAAACTATCCGACGCAGCCAAAAGCACACATGCGATGTGTTCGAGTATTTGAGATATAGAGAACTACTACCATATTCTTGATGAATAATGCTGGTTGGCTTTGTATACTCTTTCAGAGCCAGCTGTGTGTGGCATCCTTAAGGTTAGGTTTTCTAAGGTTCATATGTGTACGTTTGTGAACAATCAAGCACAACAATTTGCCCATCTGTGTTTTGTTGGCAACTCTAAGAATCAATCATTCATCAACAATTTGTCCATCTCGCGCAGTGCTTGTGTTAGTATTTCTTGTTTCTGTAAGATCATATGGTGCAATCATAGGGGGTGAATGATTGCCTTCGCTTCTTAGTAATCTAAAAACAAATCTCAACCCAGAAGACAAGCAATCTAAATTTACCAACTGTAGATTTCGACTGCAAGATGCTAGACCGCTTGCACGTGTTCGATGGAGATTCCGACCACTCGTTCGACCGCTCGCTCTACCTTTCTCACGTAGTCGAAATCTCTCACGGCTCGAAAGCTTCAGCCGCTTGAACATTTCAACTGCTCGAATAGAACACGCCAAAGACAACACTATTCTCTGCTAAGTTGGATTGAACCAACGACTGAAGACACCGGTGAGCTTGTATGCGTTAGCACACGAACGTGGACATAGGAAAACAATGCTTAGAAAACACGTCGATGACGCCGACTAACTTTTCTTGGAATTGATATGATCTATTACTTCTGGATCATATTCCTGGCTACAAAGTGCCATCATGGCACCCCTAAAAACCTAGCACAAAAAGCATCGCAAAGCCACAACTAAACCGTTAGCCTCTCCCCTACTTTTATATTCTAGAGCCCTAAAACATGTTCACCTCAAACACGGCTATCTCAAACCGTGTCCTTAATAACCTGGACATGAAATCCTGTCTCTTCAAAAAATCAAGGGACTCTAAACCCTTCTGAACACGGGTTTTATTCAAACTCTCAATCTTCTCAGTTATAGATTCCATCCATAACTCCTAACCCAACACGTGATGAAGCTTCCAGGACAGCACCTCCTGTAGCTCTATCATGCACCATCAACTCCCGTGTCGAAGCCTCCAGGACTGCACCTCCTGTAGCTTCTACACGCATCATCACCACTTGTGTCGAAGCCTCCAGGACCGCACCACCCATAGCTTATCCACGAATCACCACCTTTGATCTCCACGTGCTCCATCATGAGCCCAACCACAATGTGTGACATTCTCGACTGCCTAGACCTTATATTTTCCCATCCTAGTCCTGGTCCTCCTCGTCACCGACCATGACTGCCTCCACGCCAACCTACAAATCAAAGACCAAAGAATATTTTCCCGGCACAAGTTCTCCACAACTTGACCATCATCAGCACACAAACTCAAAGTACACTTTTAACCATCCACAAACACCAACCCGATCGTCCACGATCACAAATTCCATCTCTTTCCATAAATCAACCTTAGACCACTCAATACGACCGCTAGCTCAACGAGTACTCGGAAACAACAAGTACTTAGGAATTACCATTACTCCACTCAAAACATTCGAGAATTACAAGCATCGCTACGGACCATAGAACCATCGAGTATTGATTATTGAGTACTGATCGCTACGGCTTAAACAACAGATCGCTATCCCAACGCTTACTCGTAGCCTACGAGTATGATCACATATCACAAGTCTTCGACAACCAAGTACCGAGTCTTTCCGACTACGAGTACTGAGTCCTTCCGAGTACTGTTCACCAATCACTACTAGCCAGACATACCACTGGCTTAACACGAGTACTCAAAAATCACAAGAGTTGAAGCACTCGTACCGAACATGAAGTCTACGAGTACCGACCGTGAAGCCTACGACAACCGATCGCAAAAGCCTTCGACTATCGATCATGAGGTCTACGAGAACCGATCAAAAAGTCTAAGACATCGACGGTAGACTGCAAAGTCTATGACAATCAATCACAAAGTCTTTGACTATCGAGTACCGACCAGTAAAAACTATGACTATTGAGTATCGACCAAGTACTGTAGCTACGACAACGAAAAATTACTATAGCTTCGACCATGAGAAAATACTGTAGCTACGACCATCGAAAAGTACTAAACTTACCATCTTCAACTAGGTATGGTCGTTCTGTCGTAGTTGATGTTTCGTGATCGAAATCGGACGTGGTCGAAGTCTGCTGTGATCGAAATATGCAGTGGTCAACTTACCGTGGTCAAAAGCTGCCGTTCGGACCTGCCGATCGAACCGGCCATCACAAGGCTGATCGGATTACCATCCGTGGTCGAAACCATACGTGATCGTTTTGCCATCTTGAAAACTCAAGCACAGAAGCACATCGACTAGAACTTTCACAAATGCAAATTTCAATAAAATCAAATATCAATTATTCATCATCAACAACATACATGACCATCATATGGTCTCAATGTTTCCTAATTGAATTGAACCTAGTTATATCCTGTGTTTGATTTAAAAGATCATCGTGTTCGTGGATGAGCCATTTCAGTTGGATCAGCAGCTTCAATCAATTGTTTAGGTCTACGGCCAACCAAGAAGCCGCATAAGTCTCAAGCTGTACATAACTCTCATGCATGCATGCTTTTACATCGATCGATCGTCAAAGCTGTCAAAAACTGCCTAAAAGTTACGCGGTGACAACGAAATCAATCGAGTCGAGCAATAGTCGCCTTGATTGGCTCTTGTCGATCGACATACGGAGAATGTTTCGCTACGGCAAGTGAGAGCAACTATGGCCTATTTGGTAGCCAAGAAGTCAGACGATTTTGATTTTTGGTATAGTATCTAATTTTTAAATAAAGTATTTTTAAGACAGGATCTATAAGTTAAACGTAGTACACATTAAAAACCCAATATCTGTACTGGCCAAAATCGTAAGTGAGTATCGGTCTCTCCGTAATCTGTACCGTAAACAGCCAAAATTTAAAAATTTCAGCCAAAAGCCAAAAACCGTAGCAAAAAAGAACAGGCCGTAACTTACACGACGCACAAGTAGTCAACAGATATTGGAAATTAATCTTGAAAGCAACTCGATCTTACTATATATCCATGCATCATGCATGGAAATTTAGTATCATAAGCAAATAAATTGGAAGTCAAGAGACCTAGCTTACACTAAGGCACAGAAGACGGTTCATGAATGAGGACAGCCAAATGCTAATTCTTGTCACTGGCTGAAAGCTTAATCGGCCGGTTATGTATATATATATGTACTGTTTGTCATTACACTCTTGTTGGACGATGTATTTATACTTTCTGAATTGATCTGCTAGCTGGATTTCTGCGTTGTTTAATCTCTTGGGTTTTTTATCACTTAATTGACTAGACTTCATTTGTCCTTTTCAAAATCAATCAATTAAGCCGGCAATTGCTTGACCAGCAGATGCAAACTTCCAAAATAGTACTAGAACAGACAACTCAGACCATCCCTTAGTTTGGGCAACCTTTTCTCTAATCAGAACAGAAAGTAACCTAATTAAAATGTTTGAGTTCAACCCAACGCCAGATATTGAAACAAGTTCACAGCAGCAGAAGAGAAAAACATTAGAGGGGAACTTTGGCCGTTAGATGGAAAGATCAGAACTACTTTGAAGTTTAAGTTCCGTTCGGTTGAACTGAAAATATATGATTTATGACTAAAATTGCATGACTAACTGATAAACAAGAGGCTGCAAGTAAAGATCTACACTCATAAGCAGTAACCTTACATGACTAGCTGCAATTAGACCTGTTCAATTATATTGCTTTTCTCCACGTGATAAAAACTTATTCTTTTTAAACCTCTTGAGCTGTCGGTGAGTACAACGCAGCATGCAATTGCTCATCTGCCGCAGAGCTTACCAGCATGCATGCTGCTGTTTGTAGAGCAAGTACACGCTGCTTTAACTAAGCAGCCATGGCCCCCCAATAATGCCAATGCCGATGGCTGCATGTTCATTCATTCGTTCGTTCGTTCGCTCGCATCAGCATGCAGGTGGATCGCTGTGCCAGTAGGAAACCATCAGTAGATTGCTTGTCCATTCTTAGACCAGAGGCAGTAATAGCAACAGTGCTCCGTACTAATAATGCACGTGAACAACTTATGCTCGCGCATATTAAACAGGCCGGCCACGGCCCTCTCCAGAAGAATATGGACGGTGACTTATGGTTAAATTTTTGTATTTTTACTGTTTATGAGAGACAGTATGCAGAGAAAAATAATCGTATGTAATTTTGTTCGGTACAGTTGAACTTAGTATATTTTTTACTATAATTTTTCTATTGATCATGCCTTAAAAAAATATATCATTTAAAATTTAATTACTATAGCATAAACCATAAATCATGAGTCGTAAGCCCAACCGAACCGCCCTTCTACAAGCAAAGCTAATTTGTCCAGTAAAGCAGGCAAAACCCAATTGGTAGATTTCTACTCAAAGTAAGTTGTTTTTGTTAAATCTATGTTCCGGATAGTGAAGTGTTGTCCAGAATAAAAAAAACTTACTGCATTTTTTGCATGAACCATGAGGCTTTGTTTTTCTAAAAATAAATTCTATGGAGGAGGATCTTGAAACCCTTTTCTTGAAGCATCTTTTTGATTTTTACCAAGTGGCAATCATGGATCTCAAAACAATCAATCTCTCTTCTCCAACACTCCTCTATGGATGGCACAAGCGTCACACGGACAAGAGTCGGGAGTTCAACCTCTAGGTCTTGTAGGACCCTACCCTCCTCTCCCCGAGTAGCCGCGCCCTCGCCCGAGTAGCCTCGCCTCCACCGCTCTGGCCGTCACCCCCCTCTCTCTCGAGGTGCTGCTTGCCTCGCCTCGAGCCACCATCCGCCGCCGCCCTCCTCTCCTCCCAGCCGTCGCCCGCCTCTGGCTCTCCTCTCCACGACTAGTTCAATAATGGCACCACGACTACGATCTCTTCGACCACGGTGCCACGACCACGTTTGCGGTGGGGTAAGGAGGCGGTGGCGGACGGCACTCTAGGCGGGCGGGCGGCAGGAGGTGGGCGGGCGGGTGGCGGAGGAGAGGGAGGGTGGTGGCGGCGGATCGAGGCGGAGGGGAGGGAGGCGGGCGGCGGATCGAGGCGAGAGGCGACCAAGCGCTTGGAGAGGAGGGCGGAGGCGGGCTGCAGTGGGAGAGAGGAGGATGGGCGGTGGGTGGGAGGAGAGGAGGCGAAGGGATGGCTCGAGGTCGGGCGCGGTGAAGAAGAGGAGGCGGTCGGTCTCTAGGGTGTCGGTGCCGCCGGAATCCTCAAGGCCTAGAGGTTGAACTCTCCGGCACCGGGGTCTTCGTCCAGGCACTGGCGCTTGGGTGCGGCGGAGCGCATGGAGAAGTGTTGGAGAAGAGAGATTGATTGCTTTGAGATCTGTGATTGTCACTTAGCAAAAATCAAAGGAGAGGTCTCAAGAGATGGGTTTCAAAGACCTCTCCATATAATTTATTTCCTTGTTTTTTTTTTGCCATGAACCATGAGGCCTTGTTTTTTGCCGTGAAAAAAACGACTCACATGACATGTTTGGAACGACGCCTCAAAATTCGTACAAAATTCCTTTATGCAACTATACTTCAGCGGGACAGGTAGGTATGCGATCATCGCATGCGTTGGGGAAAAAATTGGAGTGATCCTACCAGGAAGATGTAGCTAGTTCCTGACACGCTGCAGAGAATTAGAGATCGAGAGGCATTTGTTGCAAACTACCGGGCGTTGCAATGCGTACGTACTCCAGGCCTCCAGCTCAGCGAGCTATGGTTGCATGGCACATGGAGGGCGATCTTAAGATTTCATATTTTTATCATACGCTACGATTGGAATCCAAGATATTAGTTTTTCTGTTCTACTACTATCGGCAAATTAGACAAACTGAGCTCCGTGTCGAAATGGATTGGTCCACGAGTAAAACAACGCGCGATCTAATTAAGGCCGGGAGAAACAAACAATCAAACGATAATGTATGTATGTATGTAGATATAGATAGTACAAATAAATAAGAGAAAAAAAGACAAAAAACTCAAAAAAATCAAAAAGACTAAAAAGACGAAATTAAAAAATATTAAAAGTTAGAAATTAAAAGCAGAAGCTTGTTTGAGCAAGACGCTACTATGATTTTCCGGTACTTAGATGCTTTAGCAAACTGTTCAAGCCTTCTAGAAAAATATGAAAGATACTAACCGTGTTTAGATTTTTCTACTATGATTTTCCGGTACTTAGATGCTTTAGCAAACTGTTCAAGTCTTCTAGAAAAAAGAAATGACATATCACCGAGACCTTTGGGTTTTGGCTCTTCCTTTTCGGGATAATCCCTTTTGTTTTAGAAAAAAAAAACTCAAGACCGTCTCTCTCTCTCTCTCTCTCTCTCGGTGGCCGCCGAACTAACGTCGTTCTTTGGTACTGGGCCCCCAGATTAGCTAACGTGGTTGTGAGCAGCCTGCAACCACTCTACTGGTGGGACGAGAGAGCCATCCAGATATCCTAGCGCAAAAGGCCCACAGCTCCCTCGGGACGCAAATGAAATCGCCGTTGCGAGGCCCGAGGGAAACTCCATCGCCCAACACAAAGCTCGGTTCTTTTGCCATTTTAGTTTCTCCGAAAATTGACGGTTCCTGAAACTTAAAATTATATACGTTATTTATATCAATATCTTCATCTTTTATTATCACCTTGAAAAATATAGCAAAACAATTATCAAATACTGTTCAAAAGAAAAGGGCTAAAACATAGATATGGAAGCGTTTATAGCATCATGGACATTTAGGTTTGTCGTGTGAAACGACATGGATAGATCTTTTTAATCACAGTTTCGCGGTGTACACCACGGGCTCATGTAGGTGTCGACAACTAATTCTTTTTACAGGCTGCATTTTCAATAATCATAGCATGCATGACCTAACCTTCACCGCCAATTCTGAACCCCAGCACACAAATATCCCTTGCTCACGACAAAAATAATTACGCGCAGATCAGATATACTAACTATATTAAACCTGAGGATTTTCGGCCTCCATCCACGCCACGTCATCAAATTTGCGAAAGAGTTTTCGCTTTTTCGAATACTCTTCTTTATCCCACGCTTGCGTCGGCCATTCGATTGGGAGGGCCGTGCGATGCACGACCTTTAGGTAAGCGGGCGGACCGCGCGATGCATAGCCCTCAGGTGAGCTCCACGTGTTCTCGGGAATCTTCACGTCACTTTCATCGTGACGCATCGCAGCTGTCTTTTTTGTAGTTGTACTCGCGTGTTCCGTTATGTTACCCTCGCTCTTGCTCTCGGTTCCTCTTCTTCACCCGCGTCGCACCTGCCGCTCTTTTCCCTCTTTGCTCGCACCGCCCTCCTCCTCTTTGGCCACGCAGACTCCATTGTCATACGTCTCTTCTTCTCCTTCCTGTTCTGGGTGCTGCCTTTATCGAATTTCCCAAAATTAGGTGTTGTCTTTCTTGTTCTGGGTGCTATCTTTATTGAATTTCCCAAAAATTAGGTGTTGTCTTCCCTGTTCTGGGTGCTATCTTTATCGAATTTCCTAGAAATTAGGTGTTGTCTTTATCGAATTTTTTTAGAATTTTTTTTGTTCTCTCATGGACCTGAGGTGCTGCCTCAGTTGCTATTCTCTACCTGTTCTCTGGTTCCTCGCTCTTACTCTCGGTCTCGACCTCGACCACGGCTTCGACATTGCCCACGTCAGCTTTGACCACAATGCCCTTCGACCTCGAATATAGCCTCGACCTCGGCCACAGACCACGCCCTCCATAACCACGCCTCGATCTCAAACACGGCTTCGACTTCGACCACGACGTCGACTTTGACCACAACACCATTTGACCACGACCTCGACTTGATTATGGACCACGTTGTTACGGCCACGTTGTTTTGATTACGATATTTCGACTAAACCCTCCGGTTTTTTAAAATTGCATATGAACCCTTCCAAATTACATATAGATTCTCAATTTTTTTTAGAAAAACCATCCTTTACGGAATAAAACTACGCTTTTCATAAAACACCTCGTTTTATATATTTAAACTTTAATTTTTACTGGAAACCCTCTTATAAATTATTCACTTTTTCTTTGATCCACGTCCCACAGAACGCAGACAGCCCTGGAATACAGGAGATGAAGTCATCAAAAAGTTTCTTGGGCTCTCATGATCTGACCCAAGTAAATAATTGCTTAGTTAATCGGTGACACACATAAAATTAGTAATTTACTTGTGGAGTGAGCAACGCCAACACTGAAAGTCAAACCCTTTAATTCCATCCGGAGCAGTGTCTAACGCAAAGAGATAAGGCTAATTTGACTTGAACGAAGACTGAAGATTCGTCACCTATTTTACTCAGCTCGCCGGAGACGAACCAAAACTGAACAGCTAGCTAGCGAGAGAGCCCACAGAACGCAGACAGCCCTGGAATACAGGAGATGAAGTCATCAAAAAAGGTTTCTTGGGCTCTCATGATCTGACCCAAGTAAATAATTGCTTAGTTAATCGGTGACACACATAAAATTAGTAATTTACTTGTGGAGTGAGCAATGCCAAAACTGAAAGTCAAACCCTTTAATTCCATCCAGAGCAGTGTAAAGTTTGAGGTGGAAGACGAATAGATCGAAACCCACACCGCAAACTAGCGTCAGGCTCTGAATATTTAAAAGAAGGAAGGAGATATTGATAGACTCCGTATACTACAAGTAAACCTATAAGCTACAAGAAATAGACCAAGCGTGAGCATGGGCAAACCTACAAGCTTCTCATGAGCCGATCATCAGCACAATGTTCAAGGCCATGATAAAGGTTCAAATTGGCGACGGCAACCGAACTCTTTTCTGGCTCGACAATTGGATTGGAGGGCAATCGGCAGAAGACATAGCACCCTCCATATGCAAACTGGTACATTCAAATACCAAGAGAACCACCATGGTCGCACAGGATTGCCTTCTAAATTCCTGGACCCAAGGAATTCAAGGAGCCATGACAGTTCGGGTTCGAAATGCTGCAATGGGCTACCTTGCTGAACTTCTAGCTTAGTTCTTCCTTGCTGCAGTGCAGAGCAGCTCCTGTATTTTAGCTTTATGCCCAGCTGAAGAAGTTCCTGCTGAATCTTCAGCTCGTAGCTTTTCTTTTCTTTCTTTCCTGTGCCCGTTTTCTGTACTCCCATCACATCAGTGCTGTTCCTTTTTCTCTTAATGCAATGGTGTGCAGTCCTTCTGTGCACTCCCGATATACTACAAGTAACCTAGAGATCTACTCTGTTATTTAACAAGCACGACACACAATTGCAGTGAGATCGACACTTCGGTTTATCTGAGGGTTGACTTGCAAAGGTGGGCAGCTAGCTGGTTCAGTCTACGCTAGAATAAGAGGTTTCGGTTGCATTATCCTGCCAATGTCAATGCATCTCTTTGTCAAAACCTGGCTTATGTATGTATGGAGTGAAAATGACACCAATATGGTATTAAATTAATTTACTAGCTTGTTGCCAATCCGGTCCCTTAATATCCGTTTGGAAGATACCAGTAGAGTAGTTAATTGATATATTTTGACTGCTTCCGATGGATCCTATGTGGCACCGTTAGCTAGGAGATCGATGTGATTGATTAATGGACAAGATAGTTTTGTATTTTGATCGGTATAACAAGCTTCCTGTCCCAAACTTAATTGGGTGTGTCTAAATATTATCTAAATATTTTTTTCCTAACAATTATCTAGATTTGAGACTGTTGGATTAGAGATCCAATGACCCTCTTGTTTTTGAGGAGGAAGAGATTTGTTTTGGAGGGGGTGGGGGAGAATTCATGGCCGTTGGAACTCTAATCCAATGATCACAAATTTAGATGATAGTTAGAAAAAAACATCCGGGTGATGTTTATCAACACCCAACATAATTTAGGGTTAAATGCATTTTCATCTTTAAACTTTTCAATGATGCCAACAAAAGAAAATTTTAACCTAACATATACACAAGTCAAGAACAGATAGCTAGTACAGCACTACAGTACTGTATGTACTGAGTACAATAACTTGGCTCAGCTGTCGAATTACTGTAATTTTTGCTTCACTAGGCCCTTTTTCGTTCTATTTTCACAAATAGATCTATTTGGAAACTATTTTTTTATATATAAATGATCCTTTTCTCAGCGTCAGAATGAACGGTGTGGAGTTTTTAACGTATGAGCGCCAGTGTCGGATCTATCCAAAATTTTCTTCTCCCAATTAGGCTACGGCGATTTCAACCATTTTGAGTTGTTGCAACCATTTTGATTTCATCATTCTAGTAAACCAATTTTCTTCTGGTTGCAAATTGCCTCAGATGTGTCGTCTGTTGTTCGTCCACGACGACTGGTCCTCACATTCCTTCCAATCCCAAGCGGAAGTGTACATCAACTATTGGCAACTTGCTGCACTTGATCACATCACACGGTAATCAGAGAAGATCATAGGATCTCTCAGCTCCCCTCTGCAAAATATGAGCTACTCGATGCAAATCACCGTAATGCACTGTCAGAAACTCGTACTAACTTGCGATTACGTACAGCGCATTAAAAGCAGCGCAAAGATCTTTTTCGGCCGCGGCAAAAACTACGCAAAGTTCAAGCCGGCTTTTAAAATCAACTTTTAATTTTTTACTATAGTATCTAATTTTTAAATAGAGTATTTTTTTAAGATGGATCTACAAATTAATTATAGTACACGTTAAAAATCTAATATGTGTACCATCTACAATCGCAAGTGAATATATTTCTCTTTATAATCTATATCGTAAACAACTAAAATTTAAAAATTTTAACTAAAAACCATAAACTACAGTCATAAAAAACAGACCCTTCATTCATTCACGCCCGGCTTCATCGATCGTACAGAAGCTAGCAGAAAAAGGCTTCTTGCGAGGAAAAATTGACAGGAACATATGCTCCTATGACCTGCTCATGCAGTGCCATAGCGGCTCGCCATGGGCTCGTACACCTGTTTTTTCCAAAAGCCTATGTGCTCAGCTCGACCTGGATTCCTGCACAGGAACGTACACAACCTGCCGCTCCAGAGCAGCCAGGTGTTCGTCTCCACGGCGCAGAGAGCAGCCCATCGATCAATCACGCCGCGTGCTGACGCTTTCGCCAACAGCGCATATCCCTCTACCTAACCGGTGTCTAAGCACAGCAGTATTCTGACAAAACACTTACTCGCAAGCACGATCAGCTGTAAATCCCTCGCTCGTTCTTTCTCCAACAGTATCCCTTAATGCAATCAGCCTGCCTGGCTCGATCATGCAACACTCCAAAAAACTTGGGATCGATCTACTAGCACGCATGTTCCTAATGTGCTGTCGTGTAGCGGTGTAGATGATCGATACTAACTAATACAGATTTAGTGCTAAGGAAGTGTCGAGTGTGCGTATATGGGTGTGATGCGGTGCAGTTGTTGGGAGGACAGAAAGGGGTGTTCATGCTCATTGCCAACCTGGCACGCAGATGCCGACACGCACTTGGTCGATGGCGTGCCTGGTGTGCTGGCCAATCGCGTATTGTTTCTCAGGCGCTTTTTTGTGAATCGGAATAAAAACATGGATATGTTCTTTTTGGTTTTGACTTTTAATTTTTAGGATGTTTGTGAGGGAGTGTGAAGTAATAGAAACTTACGTACGGTTTTAACGGATATAAATAAAATTGTTATAGCGTGTATTATAATCAATTTGTAGAGATCATCTTAAAAATATACTCTATTTGAAAGTTAATTATTGTAGAAAAGCTAACAAACAGCTTTTAGAAACTGAAAAGAAGAGCGGGTGTACTTGTTGAGGGGATCTCTTGGTTCTCATGCCCTTCTTGTCTTACTCTTGTTGAGCCATGGTCCAGCCTAGCTCCGGAAAGCTTTGGTCCCATTTTAAACAGCTTTAGCTTTTGACTTTTTTGGCTTTCGATTTATTTAAGTTAGAAGGCACTTAGAACATATCAATTTTTAATTTCAGCTTATCTTGGCTTTTTAGCTTTTTTTGGTTTTTTGTCTTCCTTTTTCCTTATTCCTTTACATTATTTGTGATGATATAACGATATTTTTAATTTTTTTCTTAAAAAAATTAACAACCGTTACAATATAATTTCAGTTAAAAATCAAACCCACAGTTAGAAGGCTAAGACAAAAGATATATCGAGCACCACCTTTGTCTCCTTGGCGCTTTGCCAATGGCAATCAACGAGTACATCTCACGAATCAAGATTGATTAGACCAAATTAGAATATTTTGTTTTATTTTTTTTGCAAAAGTTGCAACATGGTGTCATACTCTGCTCCAAATGGCTTTTAAACCTTCGGCGGCAAGCTAGAAACTACTTGCAACTCGTCTTTTAATTTTGATTTTTTGATTTTTAGTTTTTTTTTTCTTTATTACTTTGCATTGTTTCAAAAGATATAGCAGTATTTTTTAATTTTATATTTTTTCTTACTTTTTGACTTGAAAAGCTAACTGTCGCTACAGTGTATTTGCAGCTAAAAGCAGAAGTCAGGCTTAAGTTGTTTGCAGGGGAGCCATAGTGCCTCGTGTAAATGCCATTATGCTGGCACTACTTCAGTGGAAACCACATATATAGGTCAGATCCGTGAGCCGATGTTAGAAAACCATTATGTTACAGTTACGGCTTGAACTTATTCATGTTTCTTATTTTATCACCAAGTGAAATGGCTATCTTACTGAGTAGATAAAGTAGTTTTTCCAGAAAATCTAGAAACTAAAGCTATGGCTTATAGCTAAAATTGCACTGTAGCGGCTGAAATTTCACTATAGCTGAAGATGATTTATTTAGCGTAATTAACTTTTAAAAATAGAAAAAATATGCTAGCTCATCATGGACAACGCAAACGAATACGGGAAAAAACCGACAAAAAAGCTAAAAAAACTAAAAGTTCAAAAAAAGACGAAATTTATGAATAGTAAAAAATAAGTCAGAAGCCAGAAGCTGAAGGCGAAATGAGCGGAGCCTAGGAGTAGCCAGAAATAAGAGACACTGGATCGCGGGATACCTACGACGAAAATGGAAGGTGCATGGAGTATTTCCTGTCTCTACTTCAGGGCATCATGATATGTCCTGTTTTTTTGGACTGTGATTTATAATTTTCGTTTATATTTTTTGAGATAGCAGCGGAGATGTTGAAGTGAATGGCGCATATGACTTTGAACTCAAAAAGATATTTAGAGAATCCACTTCAAAAAGCTATCCCATTTATTTTAACTTTCAAAGAAACAAAAAACTAAAAGCCAAAAAGAATAAAACCTAAACTGAAGGCTACACACGAGACCACCCAAAGCCGCCATTCAATTCCATAGAACACAACTATGGCGAAGTCATGAACAATGAAAGACTCCTCCCAGTGGCGGAGGGAGGGGGGGCTGGGAGGGGCCTGGCACCCCCCAACCTCCTACTAATTACATAATTAATTATATATATTTAATTAGTGGTTTAATTAGTGGTTTAATTAGTATGTTCTTTTGTCCAAATTATTTGATTTTCGGTATGAATGTTACATCATTTCTTCCAATTTACTGGTATGTTGATGTGACTAAATCCGAAACAAGAATTATAACACCACGACCTTTCATCATTACAAAATAGATGTGTTTAATGTTGCAATTGATCAACAATTGATTGAGCTAGACGATCGATTTAGTTCTCAAACAGCGAGCTTTTGTCCCTTTGTGCCTCTTTGGATCCAAGGTTGGACACCTTCGACATAACAAATATATGCACTCTAGTGAAAAAATATTATCCTGTTGATTTCTCAAGTTAAGAAAGAGCTCAATTAGAGTGTCAATTGCCACATTTTCAACTTAATGTATACAACCATCCAAACCTAAGTGCATTACCATCACTTGCTGATCTAACAAGTGAACTAGTTAAGACTAGTAAAGATTCATCTATCCTATGGTGGACACGTTGTTAAGATTAGTCTTAACTCTTCCGGTTTCAACTGCAACTACTGAGAGATGTTTTTCAGCTATGAAACTTGCGAAGACGCGACTTCGAAGTACAATGGGAGATGAGTTTCTACGAGATTGTTTGGTAATTTATATTGAAAAAGAATTGACCGCAAAGATTAGTAATGATGATATTATTAAGGCCTATGATCTTCTTTGGTAGTCGTAAGAGCTAAATTTAAGTTAATAGAGATGTAATTTTCTTTGCATTGTAATTTGCGAAACATATTACTCTGATATGTGACTATTGGATCGGTAAATTCGGCATGGTTCATTGATTCTACTCTACTTGTTGTCCATGTTGCCCCCCCTATATCCAATTCCTGGCTCCGCCCCTGACTCCTCCTAAAGGTTACTAGCAGAACATGACTATTTTTTTAGCTTTTCCGTCGATGTTTGACTTTAATTTCTTTCAATAATTACTATTATTATATTAATAAATCATAAATTATAAATCACAAGTCATAATCTAAAGAACACGTCCATAAAAAGAAGCCGTGTGTTATTGGTATCCTAGACTTGAAAACCTAGCGCGGTGAATAATCCCTATAAGTACGTACATAAATACCATCATCGACAGGTGTACTAGTCATCACAAGGAAATAGACTATTGTGCATCTCCAAAACTTATATCAAAGTGATGATCTCAACTGAATAAATTTTGTTATCCTAATATATATGGACCAGTGGCAAAGATAGGATGAAAATAGAGAGTAGACTTAAAAGACTATTTTAAATTAATACAAATATAGTATTTTACTTTTGTTCAATTCAAATTCATACATGAATAAAAGAGAAGCAAAAAAAAAGAGAGAGAGAAATACAACCAAGGTACCTCGGTAATAGAAAGCGCATCTCGAAAATATATAAATATGCTTCCGATGAATAAAGATCTGTCATCTACATGTTAAAAATAGCAAAAGTGGTGATATAATAATAAATTATAAATGATCACAAACATTCAAAATAAACAAAATATACCACTAAGGTGCTAGCTTAAATCATAAGGCAAATTCATTTTACGAGATTTCATGCATTGGAAGAGTCTTATGATCCTATTATTATCAATACTTATAAATATCTCTCGCTCAGTGTGGCACACCATCAAGTCATTGAGACACTCATTGGCTACCTTGTTGCGTAAATCTATTTTGATAATATATCAACAAATGTTCTATCTTTTTTTGTTTCGACCAACATTTGAGCAATTTTTGAAATATCATGACATCCATAAAATTCATCACATCTCCCAATATTGAGAATGAAAGTTTAAAACCGACTTAACAAGAACCGATCAACTCCCGTGAAATCATGTGACACCTCGGCCCCTATAGAATTAGGCCTCATGATGGTTCATATGTGTGTATGCACACGAGGGTGAAGATTAGTCTAATCTTGCTAGTTTAGCTTGAGAAGCACTAACATATAAACTTAGGGCTTTCAATGGTAGCAACCTCTGGTTAACCGTTTTACGTGAAGCGAGGACGAAAGTGCAAGCAGGTTGCTACGTGTGCGTGGCCTATCCAGAATGGGGTTAGGCCTGAGCCGGTTTGAACCCTAGAGCGTTACAAATGGTATAGAGCCGACCCTCGCGATTACATGAGCGCGTGCGGGTCAGGGGCGCAGGCATATGGCGCATGGCGCGTGTGGGCCCGGAGTAGACACAAAGCATGGCATATGTGCTAGCACTGAACACACGGACATGTTGGGTCGACGAGGACGTCGAGTCCTTTGAGGGGGGTGTATGTGACACCTCGGCCCCTGTAGAATTAGGCCCCGTGATGACCCATATGTGTGTGTGCACATGAGGGTGAGGATTAGTCCCATCTTGCTAGTTTAGCTTGAGAAGCACTAACATATAAACCTAGAGCTTTCAATGGTAGCAACCTTCAGTTAACTGTTTTGCGCGAAGCGAGGACGAAAGTGCAAGCAGGTTGCTACGCGTGCGTGGCCTATCCAGAATAGGGTTAGACCTAAGCCGGTTTGGACACTAGAGCGTTACAAATCATCAGTATAAATCTCAGCAAGTTGAACAAGTTTATTAACATCAAATTTAGAGGAGTCATTTGGATCAAGATAAGATATGCATACCAATAACTAAGAAAACTTCATTGAAGCGATGATTCATTTCATTCATAGTTGCATCAAGAGCAGTATTGAAAATACCAACTTTATAATGATAATGTAGAGTCATTGTATGCTTCCGACGTATAGATTTACATATAACTCCAATGGTATCATCCATATTTGACAAATCAATCCCATGTGCCTCACAAAAGCTTTTAGGTTGGTCAAACAATGGCTCGCGCCTATTGTTCCTCATATCTTATAAGCGATCTTTCACATCATGCGTCAAGCACATAGCTTTAGCAATGTCTTGATGCTTCCTTTGCAAAGAAAATGATAGCTCATTCATAATGCTCAACAAGGTTATTAAGAAATACATGATGTATACAACTTTAAAGGATTTCATCTTTTTTTAGCAAACCTACTGCTCCACTATGATTTGAGTATTGACAATCATATTTACTTATAAGCTCTAGCACACTCACCACTACCCCACACATTTGGTATATACGTAGCAAAGTTTTGATATGTGAGTCCCACCGAGTATCTCTAGGTCTAATTAGGCTAGCTTCCTGATGCAGCTATATCCCATATGAAATCAAACTCTTCTCCAACTTGTTCAATAAGGCATCATGATGCTTTACAATCAACGCATATTTTCTATCACAAGATGCACTCACATGAGTCACTATTAGGGATGCATAATTGAATAAATCAGTAATAACTCTACTACAACTTGCAACAGTGACAACCACCAACTGTAACTAGTGTGCAAAGCAATTGATATAGAAAACATATGGATTTTCATCCCGAATAAGTTTTTCCAAGCCACTAAATTCATGTCTCATATTGGAAGCTCCATCATAGCTCAACCCAAGAAGCCTTGAAATAGGTAAATCATGTCGACTAAGCAAACCAACCAAATATTCTTTCAATGACGCAAATGTACAAGTTGTGATATACTCAATAAAAAAAATATTTCCATGACATTTCCTTGATTGTTCACAAATCTGCATGCCATAAATGTTGCAAAGCTAGATTAACACAACAATGCATAAATGGTATGACTAAAAACAGATGTACAACTAACCTCACAATCACTGCCATTTGCTTTTTTATTAATACATGTCGAGACTCATCGATAAGCAATGCAAAATTTCTCTCTAATATCACCCTTAATCACTTTTGTGACTTCTTGTGCATAAAATTTCGAAAGTTCATTTGCTATATCTAGAGAAATCATAATTGCATGCCTTGGAGCTGTATCAAACTCATTCTTATCTTCGTACCAACTCAACAACTCTTTGAAATCGACATTGTTGATGGAAGGAGATGATTCATCATGTTCATGAAAAGCTTCACCTTACACTATGAGATATCTTGCACAATCTAATGATACAATGAACGAATTTTGTACACAATGTTGGCCTCCTTAGTATAATTACTTATTTTACTAGACACACTGGACCGTTCATTTTTGAAGTCATCGCACTCACCCCTTACAATGTTGTGGAAGCTATTTATAGCACCAACATATTTATTAAAATCATCTATAGCCGTCTTCAAACGAGGGAACCCAACTTTTGTAAATACATCACTCCCAAATAAAACAACAGAAACAAAAAATGGCATCATTTTTCACACTATATTCCAACCAATCGAACTTATTAAACCATGATTTTACAAAGGATTTCTAAACTTTACCATCTAATGTGTTTGGATAGGCATGCTCAATTGCTCGAGCTAGACCATTCAACAAATATGCCCTCCTCACCTGATCTCTAATTTCATTGACATAATCTTCTATTAGTATACGATGCACCGGATTGACAATAATTTTATTAGGATTAAATTCTGGTCAAAGCCTCTTTGGTTGAATTGTGATCTCATTGGTTGGAAGAGTACTACTTGAATTGCTTGTGAAATAGTTATGCAAAGTTTTTTCTTCATTATTGCAAATCGATCAACAAATTATAAAATTTATCACTACACAAAATACAGCTAAATAATAATAGTCTAGATGACTAGAACTCTATATTACTATCTAAATTCTAAATTTCTAATTATAAGTTCTCTATGGAATAGAAAAGTTCATACTTCATAAGTACATCGAGTTATCATAATTCATAAATCATAGATGGTAATTGGAATGGAAACCATACGTATATCAATTCCAAATTTCTAATCAATACCTCATCGAGTCACTTCCTCTTCCTCTGTTCGACTGTTGCTCACTTCCTCAGCACAATAGTCATCTCGGTCGGTGCCTTACTCCCTCCTCCTCCCTACCTCCCCACTCACTTCCCCTTCCCTAGACCCAGCTCCTCACCCAGTCACCCTGTGCTCCCCTAGCCCTCAGTTCCTCCCCCGCCGGTCGAGCCCCTGTGCTCCCTCTTCCCTGAGTTGCCTGCTATCGCTGCCCTGAGTCCCCCTTAGTCCCTCTCTGAGCCACCTCCTCGCTCCTCGCCGGCCCGATTGCCCGACCGCTTAGATATACCATGGGCCACCGCCTTGGGCTCCCTGGCCCTGCCAGTGTTGACCTAGGTTCCCTAGCCCCAGCCGGCTGTTGCCCTATCCTCCAGCCTTGAGGTCGAGGCAGCCTCCCTGCAGGCCGATGGCTTGCCGTTGTCTGCCTGCTAGGCTTTCCCTTCCTCACGCCGCTGGCTACCACTTAGCCTCAGGTGCGCGCTCTAGCTCTACAGTCCTTCGATTCGATTTTGCATCTAGAGTGGGGTGTGGGGATGGATGGATATGTTGCTACTTGACCGGCTCATCTTGCTTGGCAGAGGGTGGACTAAAGCCTGACGAAGCCTAACTGGTCGATTCACCCTTGATGTGGACCCTTATATAATTGGTTTGACAAAGCTAGGTTACGACTTAACCTAAGGGTGGATTGACCTTTGCAAGTAATTCTCCTTTTCCTTACATGGAATTTTCTTGTTAGAACTTGGGATAGATCTTGGAGTTTCGATAACTACGGTTCAATCATACAGTGTATAAATGAACAAGAGTCAAAACAAACTAGGCTAGCTGCCATGTCAAGCGATGAAAGAAAAAGTATAGATAATATGCATTAAAGATATAAATTAATTGAGCAACCATGGACGCGATAGCATTTTCATTGCAAAAAGTTCTAAAGTTACAATAGTATTGGATCCTTAGTCCTTACCGAAAGAGTAAATACTATGAGGCTCAATTACAACTTTCTAACCAGAAAGGTAAAAAATGATATTTAAGGAAGAAAATAACTATAGAACTTAACACCTGAAGAACACAGAATCACACCCCACCTGTTGGATCCTAACTCCCTCCTCCACCTCGCTGACAAGACGCCGAAAGTCGCCGCCTCTCTCCACCACCAACTACACCAAAACAAGTCATCACCACCAGTCACCAGAAGGTACGTGTTCCATCCATCTTTCCTCTGTGAACAAATCGACCCACAAAGTTTGATTTTCTCACATTTATTCATCGTCGACACGGTTGGAGCTTGCCAGATCTATCGCTACTGCAGGTAAAGCAGCCAGATCAAATCATTTTGTGTAGGATCTATTTCTTGATGTTCTTTTTTGTTGCAATATTTTGATTTTATATGTACAACAATCAGCAATAACCAGTACAACATCGAGATTTTTTGTCAAATATTTTATTGCATACGATAATTACAATTGTTGCATACATTGTCTAAGGATGTTGCATCGAAATATATGATGGGAAACCTACGTGTTTGATTTTTGTTTGCAATGCTATTGTATCCTTTAATTGCTACAATATGTTTGTTGCAGTCGGAGTGGGATTTTGTTGCACAGATAGCAATAATTTGTTGCATTGTGCTATGATTTTTTTGCAGGATAGATTTTTTTGTTACAGCTATAGTTAAGTTTTGTTGTATATATTACTGAGAAATATTACGTTCGAGGTACAGAGTTGTAGATTCGAGCGCTAGTGTTCCATACAAAAGAAGGAATTGTGGGCAAAAATGACACTGTTGATCACCAAAATTCCTATTTTAGCCCCCAAACAACAGAATTTCTATTTCTAGCCCCCACCGCATGATTTATGTGGTGTTGACACGTGGCAATCGTGCGGTCTCCGACCGCACGACCACTGTTCATGTACTAATCGTGCGGTCTCCGACCGCACAACCACTGTTAATGCACAGTATCTTTGGATTAGCTGTTGCGTGTGTTTGTGTGCTTGTAATGAGGTTTAAATTTTGTATTGTTGCGTGGATAAGAGTTTATTTAGTCATGCAAATTATTTGTATTTATAAATATTACACATATTCATGTGTAATTTATTTTGTTTGGAGTCAGCAGCAATTGTGTAATATAGTAGAGGAGGAGCAAAATATTATGAAATATATTTTGAAAACTCCTTATGCAGTGTAGACGATATATATAGGAAATGTTTTTCGCACATTCCACCCACACGAAAAAAACAATCTAAAAAACATTTCTTATATGTATCATCTACACTGCGTAAGGAGTTTTCAAAATATATTTCATAATATTTTGCACCTCCTCTACTATATTACAAAATTGTCACGACTCAAACAAAATAAATACACATGAATATCGTAATATTTATAAATACAAATAATTTGCACAACTAAATAAACTTTTATCTACACAAAAAAACAAAATTTAAACCTCATTACAAGCACACAAACGCATGTAGCAGCTAATCCAAAAATAATGTGCATGAACAGTGGTCGTGCGGTCCCCGACCGCACGATTAGTACATGAACAGTGGTCGTGCGGTCGAGACCGCACGATTGCCACGTGTCGACACCATATAAATCGTGCGGTGGAGAGAGGCTATAAATGAAAATCCTATTGTTTGGAAGCTAAAATTGCAATTCTGGTGATCAACAATATCATTTTTGCCCAAAACTTAACTCACCAAGCTCGATTAATTACTTTCTCAATTGTTTAATATGGGTAATTAGTTTACCCCCCAAAAACGTTTTTAATTGTACTTGTCTAATGCGGTTCTCGCTGTGTTGTCGCCTTGTTCCACCTGCCCATGAAGCGGCTCATCCTCGCGAGTGCAACATCCAGCGTGGCCAAGCTCATGTTTGCGAAGCACACCCTGAACCAGCCGGGCTCCGAGCAATGGCACGACGAGCCCGGGGAGATGTTGAGCTTCACCTCGCGCAGCATCCGGTCCCACAGCCTCAGCTCGCCGGCGACGGTCGCCTCGCCGTCGCCCGCAAGCAGCCGGCGCATGTCCATCCACACGAACAGCCCGGCATTGCCATGGAGGCACGGCACACCGGCGCTGGCAAGCCCGGCCACGACGTGGCCGTGCCGCTCCCGGAGGCGCTGGCGGTTAGTGCGGATGTAGGCGTCGGCGAACGCCGCGTCCGAGAGCATGGCGGCGAGCGTCTTCTGCGTCTGCGACGACACGAGCGTGAAGCTGGACATGCGCCGCGCCGCGGTGACCACGGCGTCGTTGTACGAGTACACCACGCCGACGCGGAACCCCGGGAGCCCGAGGTCCTTGGATAGGCTGTACACGATGTGCACGCGCCCTGCGATGTCCCCGCCGCCGCGCTCGCGCGACTCGACAAGCTCCGCCACGCTGACGAGGTCCGGCGCGGCGAAGACCGAGCCGGAGTATATCTCGTCGGAGATGAGGTGGATGTTCTTTCTCTCCACGAAGTCGAGGATGTCCTCAAGAACGGACCTCCTCACCGTCGTGCCGAGCGGATTGGACGGGTTCGTGAGCAGGACGCCGCGGACGCGCATCCCCGCCGCCGCGGCCTCGTCGTACGCCGCCTGGAGCGCGGCGACCGTGACCTGGAACTCGTTAGCGCTGTTGCAGTGCACCGGGACGATGTTCACCCCTGTCCTCCACCTCAAGTCCCTATCAAACCTGCACCAAGCAGAGCCGCCATGCATGTCAGAGTCAGACAAGAGCTCTGGTGGAATGCTCTGCTCATAAGCTGCAAGGGTAGAGCACTGTGGCAATGTAACAGTAGCACTAGTAGGTGCATGCTTGGTTGCTTACCCTGGGTAGTAAGGAGTAGGGATCAGTAGCGCGTCTCCTGGGTCGGCGAGGATGAACGTGAGCAGCTCGTTGGCCGCCGTCGCGCCGGCGGTGAGCACGATGCGGTCGGGGTCAAACCTCGCCTTGCCGCCCCTGATCTTCTCCATGAAACTCGCCATCGCCTGCAAGCATATGACACCATCAGCACGTCACGTTTGTAGCTTCATGAGTGAGACAAGCAACGCAGAGCACTTTCTTGTGCGTGTTCTTTACCTTCCTAAAGGTTTTGAGGCCGTGGTAGTCCTGGAAGAGGGCGTTGTCCCTGAAGCTGGCCACGCCGGCGCCGCCCCACCCAGCCGCCTCTGGGTGCTCCCTCAGGTACCCCTCCAGGAGGTCGAAGGAGCACTGGTTCTCCGCGAGGCCCATCTGGATGACGCCATGCGGGTTGGTGACGGCGTCGTAGGGGTCATCGTCGTAGGCCCTCCACCCGGCGAAGTAGGGGGAGTCCTCGCCGTGGGTGCCGGAGGTCGCCACCTGCGACAGGGGAGGCGACCCAGGGCAAGCAGCAAGCAACAACTTGCCACCCATGGCCTTGCACTCTCCACAAGCAATGCAAGAAGACGGACTCATTTGAGGTTTGCAAGCTTGCAATGCCATGGCAGCTCAAGAAAGGCAAGGCAGGGCAGGGTGTGGTGATCCTACTATGTGTCGGGGGTATATATAGGTAGACAGGCAAGTGCCAGTATATATACCTGTGTGAAACCACTCAAATGTCAAAACCTATAAATTTTTTACAGAATTTCCACGTTACAAACAGGAACCTTAATTGTTTGTCAATGATTGGGCTCTCTCATCTTCTCTTTCCTTCTCGTGTGAGCTTGAGCTAGTGAATGTGCACCGCAGCGTATGTTGAATAAACCAGCTCGCTCATCGTGGTCGAAGAGACAGTCAAAGTGAGCTCAGACGTTTTGATCAGCCGAAGTTCCTGACATTTGGTATCAGAGCCAGGGAATGCTGATACACGATGCAGCCAGGTGAATCCGTGACGCCCCGACGCTCCCAGTTTTCATCGCCACGTCCCAGAGATCGAGCCGACGGCAACGGCGATGCTCTGGTGGTACAAAGGGTGGTGAAGGAGGTCGGGGGATTAGCGGCGTATCCGACTCTTACGAAGCCAAACTATGGTGATTGGGCCTTGATGATGAAGGTCATGCTCAAGGCGCGCAGGCTCTGGGACAACGTCGATACTGGTGGGGCAGAATTCCAGAACGACAGGATGGCACTGGAGGCCATCCTACGCGCCATTCTGCCAGAGATGATCTCCACACTTGCCGTCAAGGCAACCGACAAGGAAGCATGGAATACCCTGAAGATCATGCACGTCGGCATTGATCGAGTGCACAAGGCCAATGCTCAGAAGCTTCACAAGGAGTTCGAGAGCATTGCTTTCTGCGGCGGGGAGTCTGTCGACGACTTCGCGTTGCGGCTCACCGGGGTGGTGAACTAGCTTAGCACCCTCGGCGACTCGGAGCCACCGCACAAGGTCGTCAAGAAGTACTTGCATGTCGTCCCCTCCAGGTTTTCCCAAATTGCTCTATCAATTGAAACCCTACTTGATCTCTCGATGCTCTCGGTGGAGGAGGTGACTCGGAGACTCAAGGCGGCAGAAGATCGACTAGACCCGGCACCCGTTGCTGGTGCTAGCGGGAAGCTGCTCCTCACTGAGGCTCCCTGGGAGGTTCTGGGCGAAACTGTCTCCACTGCCATCTTCATCCTCAACCGTGTGCCAACACGAAGCATCGACGAGATGACACCGTACAGGCTTGGCATGGCAAGCGGCCAGCGGTACACTTCCTCCGCACCTTCGGCTGTGTGGCTCATGTCAAGAACACAAAGCATCACCTAAAGAAGCTGGATGACCAAGCACGCTGATGATCCTTGCCGGGTACGAGTCCGGGTCCAAGGCGTACCGCATGTACGATCCTGTCACCTAGCGCGTGCACGTGACCCGTGATGTCGTCTTCGAAGAAAAAGCACAGTGGGAATGGAGCGCTCATGGTGAGGAAGGTATGGTGAGCAGACATGAACCTTTCACCGTGGAGTATACTGTCGAGTATGAACCAGGGACGGCAGGGACCATTGGCGCAGATGGGGATCAAGGATCGTCACGCACGCCCGCTGGTGCGAGTTTTGGCAACACAGCGATGCCAGGGGTGGAAGCGGTGACGCCCGCGATGCCGGGCATAGTGGAGTTCACCTCGCCGCCAACCAACCCAGGAGCGTTACTCGACGCCGACCACGACGACGCACCGCTTTGGTACCGCACCATCGACAATGTCATCGGGCTAGTTTCAACCCATGGTTTCGCATCACGTGACCTCGACTCTGCTGGACTGCTATTCACCACAGCCAACGAACCAGCATCCTTCAGTAAAGCAAAGCAGCACGAGTGTTGGCGCAAGGCGATGCTCGAGGAGACGAAGTCGATCGAGGACAACGACACTTGGGAACTCGTCAATCTCCCTGCAGGCCATCGACCCATTGGGCTCAAGTGAGTTTACAAGGTGAAGTGCGACAAACACAGTGCCATCACCAAGTACAAGACGTGGCTGGTCGCGAAGGGCTATGTGTAGCGGGCCGATATCGACTTCGAGGAAGTGTTCGCTCCCGTGGCGCGCATGGAGTCAGTCCGATTGTTGCTTGTTGTGGTGGCGCACGAGGGGTGGCCAGTCCATTACATGGACGTCAAGTATGTGTTCCTCAACGGTAACTTGACGGAGGAGGTATATGTGTGTCAGCTGCCTAGTTTTGTCATCAACAACGGCGAGCGCAAGGTACTCTGACTTCGTAAGGCGCTCTACGGACTTCGCCAAGCACCCATAGCATAGAAAGCCAAGCTCGATGCTAGCCTCTCGTCACTGGGGTTTTACAAGAGCATCTCCAAGCATGCTGTGTACAGATGCGGAGATGTGGGGCATCGTCTGATCGTCGGAGTGTATGTCGACAACCTGATCATCACCGGCACTGAAGTCGTCGACATTCACGTGTTCAAGGTCGAGATGAAGAAGATATTTCAGATGAGCGACCTTGGGTTGCTCTCCTACTACCTCGACATCGAAGTGAACCAAGAGCCAAGTGGCATCTCCTTGTGCCAATCAGCCTATGCGCTCAAGGTGCTTGAGAAGAGCGGTATGGAGGATTGCAACAGTTGTCAAGTGCTGATGGAAGGTCATCTGAAGCTGAGCAAGTCGAGCTCCTGTCTGCCGGTAAACACCACTCAGTATCGGAGTTTCATTGGCATTCTCCAATATTTGGTGAATACGCGGTCGGACATAGCCTATGCAGTGGGCTACACAAGCCGGTTCATGGAGGAACTGCACGAAGACCACATGGTCACGGTCAAGCACATACTGCGTTACATCGCCTGAACATGCAACCATGGAGTCCGCTGCGCAAGGAAGAAATACGGTCGGCCACAGTGTTGGGATTCAGTGACAGCGACATGGCCGGTGACGTCGACAACTACAGAAGTACCAGTGGAGTGCTCTTCTTCCTCGGAGGCAACCCCATCGCCTGGTAGTCGCAAAAGCAGAGGGTGGTGGCACTGTTGTCCTGCGAGGCAGAGTACATCGCCACGACAACCACAGCATGTCAAGACATCTGGCTCGCTCGGCTAATAGGAGAATTTCTCTGCTTGGAACCCAGCGTGCCAGTGCTGAAGGTGGACAACAAGTCCGCCATTGCTTTAACCAAGAATCATGTCTTCCACGACCGGAGCAAGCACATCGACACCTGCTTTCACTTTATCCGGGAGTGTGTTGATGAAGGGAAAGTCATCCTCGAGCAGACTCGCACAGAGGAGCAGCTCATGGATATTCTCACGAAGCCGCTCGGGCACGTCAAGTTCCAGGACCAGTGCGCAAGGATTGGCGTCGTCGAGATTACAAGTGAACGAAGCACGGATTAGGGGGTGAATGTTGAATAATCCAGCTCGCTCACCGTAGTCGAAGAGTCTGTTGAAGTGACTATGGTCGTAAGTCGTACTCGTAAGAGTATTATAGCATCATGGTTGTAAGTCGTAGATACACTATAGTAATTATGGTGGTCGCGGTCAAAAGATCACTGTAGCAGTCGTAGTTGTCATGATCGAAAGATCACTGTAGCAATCGTAAACACTCGACGCGTGCTCAGTCCACGCGAGAGCGTTTTTTCCCAGTTTGTTAGCGTCATGTGCGACATGGCATGGATCAGTAGGATCATACAGGAATTGGCACATAATATGGGTGGCTTAACCACTAGAGTTAGACTAAGATTTCCTTTAAATAGCAGTCTAATACAACAGGAAAAGCTATCTCAGCAGCGTAAAATTTTTGTGTTCTTGTTCTGTGCATAATCAACTTTATATGTGATCATGTATAAGTTCAGACGTGTTGATCGGCCGAAGTACCTGACAGCGTACAGCAGTTTCCCCATTAATCCCCCGGCAAAAGCAGCTTCAGTTGTCGCCTTTCACTGGCTGATGGAAGGAAGTTGGCAGATACAGCACAGGCTCGCGATCGTGTGTACAGATGTGCTCCTTATCTCCTAACCCTTTGTTTAATCTTTAATCCCATTGGGAGCCCATGGCCGTGGGAGTTGCCGGTGGTTTCGCCCCCATCGAAATCCTCGGGAATATTTGCCGGTTCTGAAGCGAGCCAAGGGAGAAATCTAACAAGCTTCACAGCTCGAAATGTTCAGGAATTCCCTCGTGGCGTGCACACGAAGTTATTTTCCCACAGGTCAATGGAAGTAGACCTCAAACCAAATGATCATGCTCTGTTACTATGCTGAGCTTTACTGATCAGTGTTAACTCAAACCTTCAAAGGTCGAACTGCTCGAGATCAGCGCGTGTTCTCCGAGTAATTCCAAGAGTTACTAGCAGTACGTGATGACAGCGGATCATGGACTTCCTGCATTTGATTAGAACTAAGCAGGAATTTAGTAATGTGTTTGACCCCTAAATGCCAGCGATTAAGCAAGAATTGTCAGCACTGTAAGGCTGTAACCAGGGACGACTTAGTCTAGCCCTTGCTGTTCGTGGAGGTTGCCCTGAAACCTGAACACTGATAAAGAATTGTGCTTCTTGTTTGAGCACCCCCAAATTAAGAATGCCCCTACTGATAAAGAATTCTCTCCTCACCGATTCCAAGACCAGCCATTTGATTATGCACCTCATGATCCACGAAAAGACTATGATATCGGGGTTGTCGAATCGCTGGTAGTTGCAGCACAAATTCGACGCACTAATCTTATAATTCTGTGCACTAATCTTATAATCGCTGGCTGTCACTGGAATTAGTAGTATAATAGAAACTAAAAAAAACTAAGTACTAGTACTAGTAGTATTACATGTTACGACAAGTTTGGATCCTAGGAATTTCACTTAAAACACTTCAATTCACACAAATCTAGTAAATTTCCGCTTTTCAAGCAGGTCTAAGGTTAGGCTGGTCGGGTAGCATGTAGAAGTGATTTTTTTAAAAAAGAAAAGAAATTTACACCTCAAAGTTTATTTTTTGAGGACAACTAAAAGTTTAATGATGAAATGTTGTTTTTTGAAATGCAGTGCAGCTTTCTTGGACTAAATCCGCCATTAAGAAGTAGTCAAGACTTTAAATGCATGAACACCGGAATTGCATCAAAACCTAGCCGCTGGAATTGAGACGAGAATGGGTAAACGAGGTGGTTTTGCCATACAGCTCTGTGAAAAGATAACCACGGAGCTCCTTCAACGGTTTCGGCAAGTGACATATTTCTAATTTCGCGTTGATTGATTGAAAAACACTCGAACAAATGATAAGATTTAAAGGCTAATCCTGCGTCAGCAACATCAGCATCACGGCTTTGGCAGCAGCAGAGAATGGCATATTTTGGCCAGAAATGGTTGCACATTTGGGGGTAAAAATAACAGCATTATAACGAGATGATTACTTCAATTCATGTGGCTGTTTAAAATGACAATAGTCTTTTATTAGACTCTTTGCGCATAATTAGTAATGTGATTAGTCCTAAGAACAAGCTAAGATTTTTTTTCCACTTAAACAAGCTTATCTTAAGCATGCTTGTTAATCTTTGTTTATTTCCAAGAAAAATCCCCTTTTGTTGCAGTTTCTTTTGTTTTTTGGGTCGTGAGACGTGGATTTGTCTAGTATCAGACATCAATTCTTCAATTAATCCTGCAGAAAACGTTTCCTACCTTAGAAGAAGAATAAAATCAAACACGACATCTGTTCGGTGAGGCTCCGATTGATGCCTAGATCCAACTGTTTGCAGAATCAAATCCTGATCAAAGTTTATGGATCACAATCTCATCAGCTTGGTATTTTATAGGATTTGAGATATTGTTGGTTAGGTGCTAGTAAAGTTGCTAGATAAATTTATGCACAAAATATATGTAGTACCATGTCACACAGGTATACATCGTGAAGAGATTGTCACAATTAGAGAAGTGCTGTAACAGCAACACTGGAGACACTCGGCAACATGTATACGTACTAAGTACGTATGTTGCGAATTCGACTAGACAAGTTATAGGCGGTTCTTTTAGGCTGATAGCTTATAGTTTAAATATTTGAATTCGGCTATTCGCAAGAGGTAGTATACACAGGAAAATAGTCGTATACGATTTTGACTGGTACAACTGAACTCAGTACATTTTTTACTACAATCTTCCTGTTGACTCCGCCTTGAAAAAATGCACCGTTTAAAAGTTAGTTACTATAGACAGTATGGGCATAAGCCGCGAATAAACCAAAACGAACCCGCCCATAGAACAATAAAGAATAATTAAAAACTCTTGTGGGAAAAAACCACAGACAACAAAATCACTATATGGATGAGAAGTTATAGAACATTCTTAACGTATTACATGGGTATTGTGAATTGTGCTTTGCCTACCGAGAGGCTTACATGGGTTATACATAGCCTTGGAAATAAGAGCCCCAAACGATGAAGAAATAGAATCCTAGTCGGCAATGAGAAGAGAGACTTACTCGAAAACGGGAACAGAGTCCTACTCGGAGATGAAGTAGAGTCTCAGAAGGTGATGAGGATGAGTTGTAGTCGATAGCCCCTCAAGTAGCCTCGTCGGGCTCTAGTTGGCGTAAGCATCGTTAAGCACTATGTCTGATGCAGATCGGTGTAGAGTTCATCATGAACACGAATATGATCCTAATCATAACTCCAACTAGTTTGCATTGCTCAAGACTAGCCATACTGGTCGGAACATGCCCGCGCCGCCTTCCCTCCCGCCATCAGTGCCGCCCACACCAGCACGCCACCCACGCCGCCGCCCTTTGCCGAGAGCTAGGCAGGATAGCGGCACCAGGCCCTCCTCCCTTTCCACCGGCAACCGCCCCACTTCCTCCCTTTCCGCCACGACCGCCCCACCTCCTCCCTTTCCGTCGGCGATCGGATGAGAACGCAATCGAAAGTTCCCGATAATGTTTTTCACTTGTCAGAAGTTGGAAAACCACGAAGTTTTGGACTCACGTGACACATACTTCAGTCGGTCGCATTTGCATGGGCCGGACCGAGATATTTAAACTTGGGCCGAAAATTTTGGCTGCATTTGGCCTTTCTGCTGAAATTTGAATCCCTGCTCATGCATATTCTTGAATAAGGAAAAATGCGGAGAAGATAGGAAAGGAAGTCCACATGTGTTCAGAACTCAGTACATATATATACCAACTGTACTAGTAATAAGAATTGATCAAAAGAGTTGGAATGTCATTAGTCCACAGCATCGGAAAAATCCTCGCCATACAATTCGATTAAAGAGTAGATAATAACAGCCTTGTTGCAACTAGAAGATGACTCTCCCTTCATTACTTTTCCCCTCACCAGGAGGAATATGAGGTGATGTTTTTTTTCACTCCTTACTCAAATAGCCTGTGCTGAAATCCCGCAGTCGGCTACGTCAAATTATCAATTAGAAGAGATTCGCGTCGACCCGCAGCTAGCTAGCTCCGTGCGCGCCAACGACGGACGGGAAAGCGAGCGAGCCACACGCTTGCAGGCACCGGCCGTTCAACCCCTCTTGGGGACGGGGACGGAGTCTCGATTCATGGAGATACATGCATATGCATGGAATGGAACAATAATGCTTTGCCGACTGCATATTCGTCATGCAGGTTGTACATGTACGTAAAACACTGGATACATTAATTGTTAATTAAGAACGTCTAGATGCTGTTATTTTTTTTAAAAAAACATCGTATAGGCATTTGGTTGTGAGATGATGATAGCTGATCAGAGGCAGATAGGTTAGAAAAAGAAGCTAAACCACACCGACCGATGTGACGATGTCTGAACAAATGCAATGGGCCGATGTTGAGATCTCCGGTTGTTTATAAGCCCGGTACAGCCCATTATGTCACTATAAGAAAATCCCATGTATTAGCACTTTTTAACTTACCCCTAAAATTAAAGTTACTTAAGTTAGAGACACTTTTTAGAGATATTTTAAAGTTTGTCATAAAATTTTGTACCGTAGAGACGGTTTTGAGACATTATAGAACCACATACAAAAGTTTATCTTGTAGAGACGTTTTTAGGCTCTCTAATTCGCCTAAAGCTTTTTGTTGTGTAGAGACATTTTTTTAGACACTTTAAACTATCTAAAGGCACTCTTTCAGTGGTTTGTATGTGTTAAATAAGCTAAATATAAATATTACAAGGCACAACTAAACACGTGAAAGCGGTGAGGTTGAGATGACTATAGTGAAACATGCCCAAGAAAAGTATTATTCCTATGAGGTCTAGAGTTTGAGTACCAACATTTGCAAAATTTTATTTTCTATGGTACACTATACTAGTAGCACAATTTAACGCCACTATAAAATATCTTTATTCCCTTAGAGACACAATAAAGCATCTTTATAAAACGTCACAAAGGATATAGATACGTTTTAATAATATATCTTTGTGTTCATAGCGACAATGTAGAAAAATGCTAATGGGTCATTTTAAAAAGCATATCTACAACAATGTAGACATGAAAAAACACCTCTACTATATTAAAAGCGTTTATATGTGGGGGTTTTTGCTATAGTCTGCAACAATGTACAGATATGAAAAATGCCTCTACTATATTAAAAAAGTCTCTACGGGGTTTGTGTATGTGTTGTATTGTTCTTGAATTATGGGCCTGCCACGTATTCTTATGATCTTTTCCTTATGGGCCTGCCACTTATTCTGGTGATCTTTTCCTTCTTTTTCGTCCAAAAATGCAAACTATGGTATGATCTGATGGACTGTTTTGAGAGAGACAGATATTATCTAATTGACTCCTGCTGTGGTTTAATTCGCGGGTCCCTGATGATGAATAGTGTATGTGCCGATCAGGTTGGCACCTAAACATGCGAAGTTACAAAAAAGAAGAAATAAAGAAAGATGAATGAACATGGGAAAGTCCAAAAAGAAACACTCCACAAGAAATTGTGAGTTTCTTGCTGGATCGTTAAGTTTTAAAATATTACACTTATACCTTAGCTAGGGTTTTGTTGGGGTCCCGCACTATCTCGGATCCACGACTACCTCAGAGCGATGGCATCCGCTAGAGGACCTACCTTGAGCCAAGTCACCAAATCAACCCCGGTGAGGTACATGAGACCAACCCAGAAGAGTCCGGAGCCAACTCCAGGCGAACTACGTGAGACCGATCCCAAAAGAGTCCGAGACCAACCCCGGACGTAGTACACAAAGCTCATCCTAGGAGGGTCTAAGGCCAACTCCGGACGGAGTACACGAGTCCGACCCCGGGAGAGTTCGGGGCCGACCTTGGTTGACCCTAGGGTCCCGCACATGACGGGACCCGTGTAGAGCAAATAACGCATACATCCCTAGGAGTAAACTAAATCCAAATGTAAACTTGTAACTTATAAATAATTATACCAATAATTTATTATATAAACTATCTTTAGTTCTATCTATGTATCTATGGATAACTAAAAGTACCACCATTTTTATTATTGGAAGTGCATTTACCGTACAATTCAGCCGTGCCTGCAAGGCTGCAAGCATGTACGAAACCGTCTCAGAATCGGACAGACTACTGCCACAAGTTCATACTTGTTCTTTTTCTAAACGATAAGTTATTGGCTTTCCTAATATTCTAATCATCATATTGTTGATCGAAATTTAGAAAGCTTTGACAGCACAAGTCTACATGGATTAATTCTAAAACGCGCGCTATTTAGAAAAGAATGGAGGGAGACAACCAGTATTAGCAAAAACATGACATGGATGGTTCCATACCATATGGTTTAATTATTTTTGATGAATAGAATTATTCAGCATCTAAAGTGAATATTTCTGCCCCGGATCGGCAGGAGGTAACAAGGGACCTACCCATCGGTATCACAGTGCTTGCTCTGTGTTGCGGAAGCCATGGATGCCACGGAGGTCCGAGGAGTCGCGAGGAAGACAAACAGAGGAAGGCTCGGGAAGTCGGGAGTACGGTGGAAGTCATCGAGTGAGTGGACAAGATGGGCCGCCATCGCAACTGGCAAGTACAGCCCACAACAACCCGCCTATCTGCAACCCTAGTCACCTTTGTAAATCCGTCACACTTCAATGTGATTTGGTTAAAAAAAATTTATCCGAGCCTTTTATTATTATTATATATCATTTTTCATATATAAAATAAGTATATACGCAAAATATACTATAAAAATAGATTTTGATGGAAATTTTCGTGAAACTCACTTTAGAGTATTTTATAATAATTACTAGAGTATATTAAAAAGATAAAGAGATATGATATTATTATTTATGCGGTAAACGAGGAGTAGAAGTATGTACTCTAGGAGTGTATATGTATATGTATATGTGTGTGTAACCAAGTATACAAGTCAAGTTAATAAACCAGTTGTAGATCATTCCATAAGTTCCAATAGTTCTCTTAAATCGTTACAGATAAATTTTTTTCTCTTCAAATTAAAGTCTCAGCGGTGCAAGTGACCCATTCACAATTTCACTAGATTGAAAAGTTTACGGTGAACCGAACATAATTCCAGCAGCGAAGTTCCAGCTGATCAGCTTCCAACCCAACGTAGCTCTCTGTCCCCCACCAACTCCCTGCAAGCTGGGCCCGGCTGATGCAGCTCCGCAGGCCACTGGGCACTGGCAGCTGGTGCCGGCTTATCCTCTGCCGGTGGCAGGCACCAGACGAGGAGTACTGCAGTGCTGCACTGCACGGGAGATGGATGCAAAGAGACAAAACAAGGGAGCAGCCAGCCGTTGCCCAGTCCAAACCCTGCGCCATGGGCGGATCTAGGAGTGTTCAGTTGAACACCTAATTTTTTTTATAAAATATCAAATATTTAATAGATATATTAAATATATATACTATTAGTTGTATTAAAATTATATTTTATACTGCAAATAAATTTAATCCGTACTTCTTATTTTTACGCGTAGCTCATGTAATATACTAACCTATTTTTCGCAATGCTTGTTTTGTCGAAGATGTATGCATGCTTTGTTGCAGTGATCGATGAGTGTAGCTAGACTGCAGAGCCTGACCTGGAACTTACTGCTACGAAGGGATGCAGACATGTACTAGCTAGTGGAGAGCATGGTTCACTGGCTCAAAGCAACGAGTAGCATGCTAGGGAGGCTAGCTGGCTCTTCATGCCGTAGCATAGCAATTTTGCAGCTCGAGAAAACAGCAGCGGCGCCGGCCACAAGCACAACCACGCGCTTCCTTCCTGGCTACACGTCGTCCGGTTAACGAAATTCCCATGCAAATTAATTGTGCTAACGGAATGCATTTGTGATGCTACCAATACTAGTATACTACATCAGTAATCTATATACTAGCCAGTACGCCAGTGTAAAGTCGCAAGTCAATAGTGCTAGCGATATGATGATCGCATGGAAGTTTACTGAAACTCCTAGTACTGCAATGGAAGTAGTACTGGTGAGCGATATGATGATCGCATGGAAGTTCACATTGCGACAAAGCATGCATGCAGAGATTCAAACGTGAATTACATGCACAAGCGAAGACGATTGATAATCTCAGCACGCCAAACGAGCTAATGGTATTCCACATGCAGTGCGAGCGAGAGAGAGAGAGAGAGAGATGAGGAGCGAATCAAATGTCTGAGGCTGCATCATTCTGCAGGAACGCAGCAACCAGATCCCTCCGCAGATGCCACCTCTCCTCCCTTTGACTGGTCGGTAAGGTGGACAAAGCTGTGGCCTTTGCCGCTGCCGCGCTTGCCCGACTCATCTTACCGGGACCGACCGGTACGATACGACTAGTACATACCATTTCGTCATATTAAACGGTAAAAAGTAGCCCTATAATTTGTACGTCTCTTATATCGGTTATACTAGTCTGATACTAGTCAATATCGAACATACAGATAGAATTAATAATATGGTCTATTAAATTCATTAAATTATATGTAATATTTAATCATGCTAGTATGTATTTAGCGTAATATTACAACTAAAATTTGGTGTGCATATAAGTATATATATATATATATATTTATAAATATTTATTATTATATTAAAGTTCAGAACGGTGCCACTCCAATGGTACTGACAAACCGAAGAGTATGGTCTCAACTCTCAACTCGATGAAACACCTACTCAAACTGCCCCTGCCACCTCTGCGGCGCTATCAGAGTTCAGAGATGCTTCTTGTACATGTCCTGCGCCCCAAGACCGCCTCCTGACGGCAAACCACTACTGCTCGCTACTCCTGCTGCTGCTGTTGTTGTCAGTTGTCTTCTTCCTCCCCCACCCTACCTCCGTTACATATTGCCTGCGTGTCTTGCGTTCTTGCCGTTGCACCAACGTACAAGCGGTAGCTCTAGCTAGGGGGGATAGCCAAGGGTTGGGTTTCTTCGACCGAGAGAGCGAGAGGTGGTAGCTGGCCATGGTTCGGTGTGCTGCTATGGAGGTGGCGGAGGCCGGGAGAGCGCTGGCAGCGGCGGGCAGCGGCGGCGGAGGAGTCGGAGGAGGAGCGAGAACGGAGCCGGAGGGGCTGCCGTGCCCGCGCTGCGAGTCCACCAACACCAAGTTCTGCTACTACAACAACTACAACCTGGAGCAGCCGCGGCACTTTTGCAAGGGGTGCCGCCGCTACTGGACGCGCGGGGGCGCTCTCCGCAACGTCCCCGTTGGCGGCGGCACGCGCAAGGCCACCCCGCCGGCCGCCGCAAGCGCGCCTCCCAGTCACAGGCCGCCGCCGCCCCGCCCCGCGCGGGCTCAGGCGCCGGCCCCCACGCCCCTGCCGCACTACGAGCTGTCCTTCGTGCCGGGTCTGCCGGCGCCCCTGGCGGCGATGGACCCCGACCGCCGGCTGCTCGACCTCGGCGGCAGCTTCAGCTCGATGCTCGCGCCCGCGCTCCTGCCCAACAACCAGTTCGCCGCCGGCTTCCTGCTGGACGGCCCCGGCGCGGCGACGCCGGTGCATCCTCCTGCCCCCGCTCTGCCTCAGCCGCATCCGCACCCGCAGCCGCCGGTGTCGCAGGCGATGCCGGAGGGCATCTGGTGCATGGGGTGGCCGGACCTGTCCATGTAGGCCGGCCGGACCTCTCCCGCGCGCGCGCGCATGGCGAAGTTGGTCAATGACGACGAGTCAGCTCTAATTTACCCTTCTCTCTAATTTAGGTGTTTAATTAACGGTAGCTTGCTAGTGTTGCATCTATCCAGGTTGTCTTTTTTGAGAGCTTTCAAAGCAGTTGTTTGTCTCTTGTGTTTTAGTTTCAGGTAGGGGGATTATGAGTGTGATCTGAGGATCGATGATGATAATCACGTTTATCTCTCTATCTCTCTTGTTTGCATGCATGACCTGCTGGTGGTGGATAGCTGATCGATGCTAGTTTCTTTGAATGGAAATCTCGTTTCTTTTTAGCGCACGAGTTGATTGCCTCAGTGTTCTATGATTTGTCTGGACAAATTTCGTTTTTGTTAGTCGATTTGGTTTGCAGTTCTTGAGCATTTGGTCATGGAAAATCCTCTTCTTTTCTTCTGGCCGTTCTTTCCTCTTCTGCTTAAGAAATCTTTGAGCACCGGATACACGAGAACCATGTGTACTTGAACAAGATGCAGTCAGAAAAAAAACACAGCTTGAGATTTCAGGACATGGACTGGATCGTTCACTTTTCAGTAAACGAAAAGGCTCCCTGAAAAGTTACGTATAAATAGTTCTAAAAAAAAAAGAAAAGCTACGTATAAATATAAATAGGGTTTTGATCTTCGAGCAAGAAAGCAAACTTGGACCGTTTGTAAACCCACAGTGGCCCATAACTTGCACGGCCCAAAAGTCCCACCGCCCAGCCAAGCCTATCCGCGTGCGGACCAGATTGGATCGCGACGATCCAGAGCGATCAAAATGCCGCTCTCCATCCACCGTCCGATCTGGATTCCGCGGCCCAGATCTACGGGGAACGACTAGCGGAGGAAGTTTTACGAGAAGAATCTGTTTATCGTTTCCGCCCTCCCCGATTTGGTTCGCGAAGATTCACGGAGCGATGGAAACGCGGCTATCTATCCACCGTCCGATTAAAGATTCCGCGGCCCAGATCGAAGCGGAGGCTATTTTGCAGGGGAGATCCTGCACTGCCGCCGTCGATCGGGCCTTCACGACGACGTGCTCCAGCTCGTCCTGTCGTCCATCCCTGCCAAGGAGGCGGAGGCCACCACCGTCCTCTCCCCGCGGTGGCGCCCGCTCTGGCCCCAGACCCGCGCCGTCAACCTGGACGCGGCGCCCTACAACGCTAGGTTCGGCTTCGTCAGCTTCGAGTGGCGGCACAAGCTCACCGCCTTCTTCAACGACGCCGAGGCGGCTCTCGGGTTCGATGACCGCCCACCCCTCAAGAAGACGCGCGGCTGCTCGTCAGGGAGCGCAGCTACGACAAGGCCGCGAGATCGTTCGAACGATCGTACGTGGGGAAGGGCGGCTGCAATGAGGTCAACGTCGTGCTGGCCAAGGCCAACACGGCAGACCGGCAGTATAAAGACGACGTTCTATTAGTTTTAATCTAAGTCCGAACATAAGCAATAAGCTTAACCTTAGATCAAATATGAACACCTAGATTCTTAAAGCGGAAGCTTAATCATCATACCCAAAGTCGGAGAGGCCATAGAGAGATTGTGGAGATGCGGTGAAGCTGAGGTGGCTGACGGCGTGAAGGAGCTTGGCCGGCGTCGCTGAAGCCGTGAACGGGTTGGAGGAGGTTCGGCCTTCGTCCACCTTAGCGCTCTGAGTAGATCGGGTCTGTTAGGGATCTTTGAGGTTTTTAGCAAAACATAAACTCTAGCCCTGCCGAATCCCATCTCTTTTTTATAGCGCTAAGTGACTGGGACCGAAATCAAACGGGGTCGATTGCCGTCTCCGATCAAGACGCGATCAAGATGCGAGGTAAAGATAAAATCTTCCTGACATCTCAGGATTGTTAGTCGAGATCTACCGAACACGGTCGTCTCATTCTACGGCCACGTCGACGATTGCCGCGAGGTATTGGGGCTCCCCGAATTGAGTGGCGCTTCTCCTGCTGCTTGCAGAGTTGTTTGAGGAGAGTGGCTTTGCAGGTTGAGATCGGCAAGTTCAGCCGGCTTGAGGTCCAGCTCGTCAGATTCTTGGCAGAGAATGCCATTGTTCTAGAAGAGATGCACGTCGACGATGGAAGCAAGAATTCTGGAAGCATATCGGCCACAAGGTTGCCGCGCATGGAGAGCAGATTCATTCAGGAGAAACTTGCCAAACAAACGATATTTTAGATATTTTTATTGGAGATATGTGCTGATTATATATATAAATTAGCAAAGCATGTGATCTCAATTCATTCGAAACTTTGAAATTGAGTATATTTTTAAAAGATATATGTTTCATTTAAATTGTTATAGATGGGTATATACCCTGAAACTAAAATTAAAAAACACCCAAATTTGGGTTAAATTAGCGTATTTGAAATCATGGTACTCATGCACCATGGTACCTCATTTCAGCGTCCTATATAGTAACGTATCCGGTGCAAATGCCCATTTCAGCGATAACATGCTAATAATGCCGAGGACCGTCCGATCTGGCTTGGGAGGCCTAGATCCACGCGAGCGAGATGCATTGGTTAGGATGGTTTTTTCTAGATAACCCCCCCTCCCCATGGCAGGCTATGAAGAAAGCCCCCACTCGGTAGGCTACGAAGGAACCTCCGTGCGAAGCTCTAGGGTTAGGCCAAACTGTGCGGCCGTCACCTCCCTCCGTCTGCAGCGCCGCCACCTCCCTCCCGCACTACACGGTCGGCATCCTCCCCAGCCATGAGGTGAAACAAATTTCTAGAAACAAATCGTTGAACAAATTTTTGGAAACAAATCTCATAGCACACTTTTGTCATTTTCAAAGTTTTGACTTTGGTCAAGCTATGAGTACAAGCCCAGCTCCTTTCATGATTCTGTGAGTTGTAAGAACTCAATTTCAGTGTATCATCCAATTAAGTGCATACAAAGTGGTTGTGATCACTAATTCATTCAACATAAATAACAAATCGCTAAATAGTATCAGGTTAAAACAACATTCACCACATTCAGCTGGAAACAGTATCAGGTTGCAATCACAACAACATTCATTGTCACAAAGAAGTTACATCCACTGGAAGCAAAAAAGGGGGGAAAATGGAATTGACGCATCCATTCGCAGTTACACACAATTCGCAGATACTCCTGGACAGATTGAAAATGAAATTTTTGTCGGCCTCCTTCCAATCTGTGACCCTCTGCAACTTGAAAAATCCTGGACCAAATCGGGCATAGAAAAAACTTCAAAATTTCCAATTCAACCAGAAATTGAGCACATGACTCATCAAACAATGCTTTACCAAATTTGTGGTCGGGAAGGGGAGAGGCGACGGCCTTGGGGAGGCGGGGCAGCGGCGTCGGGGACTCAGGGTGGAGGGAGACGGCGCTGTGTATGGGAGCGGGGTGCAGAGGGCAGAGGCTGAGGCTGGGAAGGAGGGAGATGGCCAAACCTAACCCTAGGGGATAGGTCTGTAAAAAAAGCTCAAGGCTCACGAGCTGTTCGAGCTCTGCTCGCTCTAGGTTCGAACTCTAAACGAGCCGAACTCAAGCTTGATTGCTTGCTTGTCACTATATGATTGCAAATCTTTGATATAGGCTTAGATTGTCGGTGCACTTAGGTGAACATACTTGATTTAGACCTTATACGTGCTAAATCAAATTGATTTACGCTTCCACATTATAAACTTGATTTTAACCAAATAGATTTTTAAAACCGCCTATTGACCCTCTCTAGTCGGCCTCCTCGATCTTACATGGGTGTAATAGGTGGGGGCAATAGCATCGGACATAGGTAGGCAATGGCGAAAGGAACAGGGGCATATGGGGGGTTTTATGAAAAAAGCTGAAGTGATTTCGTTGTTCCACCTACGTGGATCCAGGCCGCCCGAGCCAGATCGTAGGGCTATTCACAACTGTACCGAACCGAACAAACTGAACCGTAACGGTCAACTCGGTTTGACCGGTATTTCGTATTCAATATAGTATGCGAAAAATCTGGTTTTTGGTAAATTTGGTTTTTTTGGGGGGAAATCGGCTAAAAATTGAATAAATCGAATTACAAAAAAATTCAGGATTCATTCCCTTATAACCTACTGTTGTCTACTTGTTTGTTGACGTCTATCATTGTTAGTTTGTTATCGTGCTAAAATATCGTCATATTGTTTCAAAATTCGCGTCATCTTTGGTAAATATGGTATTTACCAATACTATACCGAAATAATTTGGTATTTACCGATATCGGACCGTATTTTTAAAATACCATATTTACCAAAATAACAATATCGTATTTACCAAAAATATCGTATTCACCGAACTAAATTTATCGAAAATACTGAATGAACAACCCTACCAGATCGGACGGTCCTCAGCGCTATTAGCATGTTACCATTGAAATGGCCATTTGCACTGGATATATTCCCATACATTCATACGTACGTACATACGTATACACATATACATATATAAATTGTTCGCACAAATGGCACTACAGCTATTTTTTCAAATTTGGTCCTCAGACACCCGTTTTTACGAATCTAGGCTCCTTCTTGGACCTGTCAAGCTACAATAGCTCAGCAGATCGCGGGGCAGATTAGTGTGTGTGCTTAATTAATGTTAATTATGTTTAAGTAGTACTAATCGTATTTAATTAGTGCTAATCATGGGCATTTATTACCTGCCACAGAGGGGTGCAACTCAGCAGGTGCCTACCAAGCAACTGTGGCTCGGCAGGTGCCTACCGAACTCCCCTAGATCGGCAGTTCCAAGGAGGGGGCTAGATATGAATATAGCATCATTTACTAGATATTGAAACAAGTGTATTTGCATAGTTGGATTCCCACATTAGGTACATAAGCTTGAGTGTTTACATGATAAATGCTATGAACCAAATATATTTTACTTGTGTGTCCTCGTTCATGGAGTTAACTGTTATACCATAATACCCCTTCTTATGCACAGCAGCCCTCAGATCGGATCAGAATTGCAAGATACAGCACAAGCGTGTATGATATCAAGAATAAAGTAGATAAATCCTATAAAGAGAACCGAAATAATGATGACAAAACAATTACGACGAGAGAGATTTGGCCAAGCTGATCGCAAATCCTTTATGCACGACCTCAAAAGAATACAAGGAATTGTTAATATAAGGAATTGTCACTTTTTCATAACTCTCTCGAACCTTTTAGGACTCTCGAATCTTTACCTTATACAAGAATCTATTGCTAAAGAATAATCTAACATCTAATGCTTTCATGCACCCCCCGCTTTGGATGAGTTAGTTTGTGGGTTGGGTTCTCAAATGACCCTCTCTTAGCTTTATATAGTACCCTACTAGTTCTCCTCCAAAGTGAAATCAGAATCATAATCCTATAGGATTAGGGTAGAAATTCTTATAGCACACCTTTTCAAGTCCTATTAGGTTAGGATATCAGTCACTATACTCAACACTAATGAAATGGTCAAATGGCCATATTTGATTCAAACAGGGCTGCTGCAGGGACTAGAATAAGCTAAACTTCAGCCAATGTCATCTACTTCAATATCACTTTCTAACAAAGCAATATCTATAACTGAAATATAACAGCCCCCCAAAACTAGAATCTATGAGCCCTGTTTGGGGAGTCAGAGATTCGAGTAGCTAATGGTCCGAGTAGCTAGTGGAGATTCGAGTAGTGGCTAGTCCGAGTAGCAGTGGTCTGAGTAGCTAGCCTGTTTGGCATCTTGGATTCTAGCTGTGCAGCTGGTATCCTAATAGATGTATTGACTAAAATACCCTTAGGTGATTTGATGTCATAATTATGTATTGATAGAAGAGATATCCATGTTGTAAATTATAGTACTTAGTTCAAACATTGAAAAGTAATATTAAAATTTTATAACAATAAATTTGATTGTTTTGAGATTGTTTTGAAAAGTATACTGTGTTGTGTAATCATTTTGAGATTGTTTCTGTTGCTTTTAATTGTGCAAGTTTTTTTTCGGTGAACGATTATGCATAGTTGTCTGACTGAGTTCTGAGGTACAACAATACAATACAACCCTTCTGAGGTACAACCATCCGAGTTCTGAAGTTCATTTTTACAGAAACAAATTGGAATTTGCAGAACATAAAGATCTCAAATATTAAATATCAAGACATCCATTTATCATGCCATCAATACTTGCTGGCATCAATAATAACAAGCCAATACTTGCTGATTGAGGCATTTGTTCTCTGTACATGCTGTCAGTCTTGCAACAAGGAAACAATGCACCCCTTAATTTTCAAAGCAAACCATTGTCGATATACTAAATTTTACGTCGAGAAAGAATGAAGAGAGAATGGATCCTATGTAAGCACCGCAGTGTAACTTCTGAAATGATCAATGGCTATCTAACATCATCATCTTTCATGTATACACATATACAAGATATACAAAATGTATACAAATATACAAGATGTGTCACATCCCTAAATAATCTAACATCATCATCTTCGTATACACATCGTCATAATATATTCGATAAAGATGCTTGTCTTATACTTTTGTCGAAGTGTCCAAAAAAGAGGGTAAGCATCTCTTTCAAGCCTGTAAACAACAAAATGTGGTTAATAATGCCCATAACAAGAGAAAACAATGAAAAATAGCTCCTCGCTATTGTATATGTACATAAAAGTAACAAAATGCAAAACCATCACAGATTGCTTTATCAAGATTATTTGAAACATGAATGCAAAACCACCAAGGGGCACGCCGATGAAGTAAAAGCATCCAGTGTTAATGTATGCTACCAATACTTGCCACCCACAGCCAACAGCCACACCTTCATTAGCCAGTTAACAATTTTGGCATCAGGGGATAGACGGAAATATTACTGAGATCTTCCATATAATTATAAGCAAAACACTGCACAAACTCAGATATCACAAATCATATCACAAATCTTATGAACCAGTCACATTCCATGTCTCTCATGATCAACACACATGGATGTCAACACATCCAATTTGCGAAACAACCTACCTACAGAACACAATCAAGATATATATTCCTCTATTCATATGCAGTAAAATAAATTGTGTAGCTCCTCATGATCACATTGCAAAACTTGAAAGACATGTGCTCCATTGGGATTAGAACCATCGCACTTCGCTTTGTATTGGTTGGACTACAAATATTTGAGGAAATGCGTTATTCAAAGATGCATAATGATATTTTCAGAACAAATCAAGCATTATGATTACCCGAGGATGGGCGACGGCGGGAGGAGAGAGGCGTGGGGAGGAGGCGGCGCGGCAGATCCGGGAGGGGGCTGTGGGGAGGGGACGGGGTGGTCGGCACAGGAGGGAATAGAGAGGCGTGCGGGAGGAGGGTAGGAGGGCGGCGGACGATCCGGGGGGGCGGCGGGGGCCGGGTGGGCGGGGAGGGAGGAGGAGGCGTGGGGAGGAGGGGGAGGAGGAGGCGGAGGATCCGGGGAGGGCGGGGAGGGAGGAGAGAGGCGTGAGGAGGAGGGAGGAGGGGGGCGGAGGATCCGGGGGGGCGGCGGGAGGGGGGTCGGGTGGGCGGGGGGGGAGGAGAGAGGCGTGGGGAGGAGGGTAGGAGGCGGCGAAGGATCCGGGAGGGGGCGGGGGGGGGAGGGGCGGGTGGGGGGGAGAGAGGGCGGGGGAGGAGGGTAGGAGGGTGGAGGGTGGCGGGATCTCGGTGGGAGGGGACGAGAGAAGCTCAGGGGAGGAGGCGGGTCGACGGGTGTGGATCTCGTATTTTTATTCAATGGCATTTTATGGTAAATAACTTGAAATCTAATGGTATTAGTCCACATAATCTATGAGAAGCTGGGTTTTTACAGCTTCTTGTTCCCAGTACAATTGTGCCTTCCCAATTTTCGATTCTCGAGAGTGGCCCAAAAGCTGGAATGTTTGGGAGAGATTTTGGCTTCTAGAAGTAGCTAGCTTGTCTAGAATCCAAAACAAACAGGACCTTAACATAAACCAAGCACCCGTATTGCACTGGAGAGCATGATTTCATCAAATCTCCTTATCTGTCAAACATTGCTTAATTCATTCTGCGGACTGCTGATATGCACTACGTCACTATACACGCACTATAACTTCTGATTCTAATGGCCTTATTATTTGTACCCAGCGAAAATAGCGATCCGAGTATCGGATATCAGCCTAAAATTGAGTTTATTCAAACAAGTTAAATAAATGGTCTTTTGATCAATCCTGGACCAAGCTCTCACTCACTTTTTTTTTCTTTTTGAAAATCCTGATTGGCGAACACAAATTTATCTCAAAGTTCAGTTTTTTAGAGCAACACAGAGTACAATTCAACCAAGAAAACAATAAATTTATGAAAAGGAAAATAACTTCAGCCCAAACAACTTGTTCCAGGGTTGTCAGCTAACTCTAGCAAGATCATTACATTCCTTGTTATGAAACAAAAAATCACCAACACAACATAAATATCGCCAGGAACACCAGACTTATGAATGAAGAGGTAATTGATCTTTTGTCACACCTTTCATTGCATTTGATGATTTGCCCTATAATGTCTCATTGACATGTGTGTCTAAGGCTCATATGTCAATGAGACAAATGGGACAAATCATCAAATTACATGTTTATATATGGGGCAAATGCTCCAATCTCCCATGAATGAACGGGCATTTGGATAATAAGAAATGACAGGTGGGAATGGAATTGGTATATAAGGTGAGATAAATTTAGCGGTTGGATCGAGGGAAATGGACCCGAAATTCCAATTTTAACCAAAATCTACTTTCTTGCAAGTTGAACTAACCATCACGAGAGAGAGAGAGACTGACATAAGTGGGAGATGACAGGAGCGCCTCCGCCTTCCGCCAGCACGACTGCGGCCAGAAGTCGGCGATCTCCACCTCTCGGAGGGCGGGTCCTGCGGCAGTGCCCCCCACGCCTCCACGGCCTCCCCGGCGGTGAGGTGCAGATCGTCGGCTTCGTCGACACCCCTCCTCCACCCACATCGCGTCATCGTGGTAACCCAGCCCTTCGGACGCGTCGAGCGCGAGGGAGCGGAGGTGCGGCCCGAGGAGCGGCTGCGCGGAAGGAGGGCCCCCCGCCCCCGGCCCCGCTCTCCCGGCGGCGGCGTACGCCGGCGGCAGCGCAGAGGCGGACGCGGGGGCAGTGGTCGGAGGCGGCGTGGAGCGCGCGCGAGGCGAGGCGGCACGACGCTATGTCCCCGGCGTCGGCGACGCGGCCGAGCCCATCGGCGAGGATCGCCGCCTGTAGGGAGTCGAGCGGGTCGCCGGCCTCTGACATGTGGGGACGCACGGCACCCCGCAGCGCAGACTGGTGTGTGCGGTGTTTCACTTTCAGCGCAGACTGGGAGTCGAATTTTTTTTACTCTAGTTTTTTTTAGAGGAAAGTTTTTTACTTAGTAGAAGCGGAAACATCAAAGAATTTGCGGCCCAACTGCTCAGGCTTGGCCAGTTTTGTTCGATCTGGCTAAAGCCTACGGCCAGAAACTCCACCTGCCCTGTGCGGCTGTGCCCTGTTGATTAAAACTAACTAATTGAGTCCCAAAGGTCTTAAGCCTAGATCATGCATGAACACCTAGAAGTCATAATAAACGGAAGTATTAGTAAACATACCAAGAAGAAGACGAAGCCATGAAGGTGGTGTGGTGTTCGGACGGTGTCGGTGAAGAGGATGAAGCGATCGTCACGGAGGTGAAGAAGACGTGGCCGAGGTCGACCAGAGTGGTGGTGACGCCGTCGAGTCGTGGAAGAGGACGGAGGATGGCGGTCTTCGCTCACCGGGCGCTAGTTCTTTAGATCGGATCGTGTGGGTTAAACTGGGGCTTGAACCATTGTCGTATTCAAGCTCGCAAAACCCTAGCTTTTTATTTAGCGCCGGTGACCGGACCGTAACCTGTTGGTTGGTAGCGCCCGATCGTGGCGTGAGCGTGGAGGAGTCCTCGATTTCTCGGGAGGCGGTTAGCTCGCCCGATCAACCCAACATTCTCCCTTTGATCGTAAGGCTAACATCATAAGCTCATCCTTTGATAAACAAAGACACCAAGGTAATGTGTTGTATAGTCAATAAAGTACCATACAACCTCGCACCTATAGCGCACTAATTTTATCTTAGAATGGATATTCATTATTCTTAATGGGAGTTGGTTTGTTTTAGGTCCTTTTATCCGTAATCGAGGCTTTCCAAGAAACCCATGCCGCAACATGATCACGAAAAATCTGGGTGGTAAGCCTTTCGAAGCGGATCCGCAAGCATTAACTTAGTACTAATATGCTTGATACTTATGGTTTGATCCTCGATTCTATCTTTAACAACATGATACTTAATGTCAATGTGTTTGGCAAGACCACTTGACTTGTTGTTATTTGCATAAAAGATCATGTTCATTATCGCAGACAAAGTGAGTGGTTTAGAGATGCCGTCACCACTCTAAGTCCCGGATAAAATTCTTAAGCCATACAAAGATGCCCTGTAGCCTCATAACATGCCACAAACTCGCCTTGCATCGTTGAAGATGTCGTAAGGGTTTGTTTGGAGCTTTTCCACGAGATAGCTCCTCCGCGAGTGTGAAGATATAACCGACGTGGATTTCTTAGTATCAACACATCCCGCAAAATCAATCAATAACCAATTACATCAAGGCTATCGAAGACTTATATGTGAGCATGAAATGCTTAGTGCCTTGCATATAACGCAAAGCTTTCTTAACGGCTTTCCAATGGTCCCGGTCCGGATTTGATGATATCGCCAAGCATCCGGTTATAAAAGCTAAATGGGCGAGTACATACTTGAGCATACATAATGCTTCCGACAATGAAGCATAAGGAACCGACTTCATCGATCGACTTCATATTGGTTCCTTGGACATTGAAATGTCCCAAACTTATCGCCTTAACAATAGGAGCAAAGTAGAGCGAGCACTTATGCATATTGTATTTCTTTAGTACTCATTAACGTATGCCTTTTGGGATAAACCCAATATACCTTTTGACCTATCTCGGTGAATTTCAATGCCAAGAACATAAGAGGCTTCACCGAGATCCTTCATATCAAAATTGATGAAAGAAATCTTTGGTCTCAAACAAGATGTCCTTATTGTCGCTAGCCAATAAGATATCATCCACATAAAGTACTAAAATGGTGAATTTACTCCCCTTGAACTTAACGTATATACGCTATCAACTTCATTTTCTTTGAAGTCGAAACTTTTATGATCTTATCAAATTTGAGGTACCACCGTCTCGATGCTTGTTTTAGGCCATAAATGGATTTCTTAAGTCGGCATCCCATATGCTCCTTGCCTTCCACGACAAAACCTTCCGGTTGAGCCATGTAAACATTTTCTTGCAAGTCGCCATTAAGAAATGCCGTCTTAACATCCATCTGATGTAGCTCTAAATCGTAATGAGCTACAAGTGCCATAACTATTCGAATGAATCTTTAGTTGAGACAGAGAAAAGGTGTCATTATAATCGATCCCTTCTCTTTGTGAGAAGCCTTTGCTACAAGCCTTGCTTTAAACCTTTCGACATTTCCCTTAGAGTCATGTTTTGTTTTGTAGACCCATTTACGACCTCATCGCTTTGACTCCGTCAGGAATTTCTACTAAGTCCCATACATCATTAGTGCTCATAGACTTTAGTTCATCCTCCATGGCTTCAAGCCAATTAGAAGAATATTCACTCATTATTGCCTCTTTATAAGAGGTGGGATCATCTACCTTTCCTATATCATTAATATCTTCATTCATATAAACAACATAATCATTAGGAATGGCAGATCTTCTCTCCCGCTGTGATCTTCTAAGAGGTTCATTAATTATTTCGTGAGGTCGTTGAGGTTCTTCATTAGTTGTAACATTAGGAATTTCGGATACCTCGACGGTCGGCAACAACAAAGATTTTCTCTTGGAGGTGCGACCTCCCGAGGCACGAGAAAAAGATCTCGGAATGAGCGTTGGAATGAGCGCGGGAACATAAACCCGCTTTTCCTCAAGATCTATCTTCCGGCTCCGTGTCCTCGTTATTTTCTAAGAACACAGCGTGTCTTGTTTCTACAAACTTAGTTATCCTATCAGGACAATAAAATCGATACCCTTTGGATCTTTCAGGTATCCAATAAAATGGCAACTTATTGTCTTAGGGTCTAATTTCTTAATGGATTAAATAACTTAGCTTCAAAGACGACAACCCCACACTCGTAAATATTTCATACTCGGTTTTCTCCCAGTCCATAATTCATAAGGTGTTTTAGGTACTGATTTACTGGGAACCCGATTAAGAATATGCGCGGCTGTCTTTAGTGCTTCCATCCACAAGCCAACAGGTAAACTAGAATGGCTAAGCATGCTCGCACCATGTCCATAAGTGTACGGTTGCGTCTTTCACCACGCCATTCACCGAGGTTCGCCCAAGATAGAATCGGGCAACAATGCCATTTTCTCAAGGAACTTAGCAAAGGGCTGTGAATTTGCCCGTAAGGGGCATGTCTTCCATAATATTCTCCCCCTCGATCCGATCTAACCACTTTAATCTTTAGGTTATGCTGATTTTCAACTTCAGCCTTAAATATTTTAAATTTATCAAGTGATTCAGATCGATCCTTAATGGGAAAAATATAGCCGTAACGGGAGAAATCATCAGTGAATGTAATGAACGAATCAAAACCATCCACTGATGTCACAGGAAAAGGACCGCAAATATCAGTATGTATTAACTCTAAAAGTCCTGTACTGCGAGTAGCTCCCTTCTTTATTTGTTTTACATATTTTCCTTTAATGCAATCAATGCAGTGGTCTGAGTCCGAGAAATCTAAAGGGTGGAGAATGTCTTTGATGAGACGTTCCATTTCTCCCCTCGAAATGTGGCCCAAACGACAAGGCCACAGTTTCAAGAAGTCTCATCATTAATTTTATGCTTAGCATCATTCACATTCAATACAGAAGATTCATTAAGGGAAAGATATAAAGTTTGTCTTGTCTAAAAGCAAGACCAACATCTTTATTATTGAACTTAATAATGCATTTATTGTCTCCAAAAATACATTTATAACCTTCATCGCCTAATAAAGAAATCGAAATTAAGTTCCTTCGATGGAAGGAACATAAACTACATTATTCAGACGAAGCAGGAAGCCGTTGTCTAAAGTTAATGAAACAGATCCGACTGATTTCACTTCGGCTTCCTTTCCATCCGCGACTCTAAGACTTCGCTCCCCTTTCTTAGTGTTGTCGCGGTAAGGAATCCTCAGAAGAATTAGTAACGTGCAGTTGCACCGAGTCAATCCACCAAGCATTAAGGGAGAAATCAAGATAAAGAGTTTCGTCAATGAAAGTAATTGTATCATTACCCCTTTGGCAAGCCATTTTAGAAAGCCCGCATGCCTTTCCGAAAATGCCTCGTCTGCTTAAGTATGGCACTCCCCTTTAGATGTCGCAATGAAGCAACATGAGGCTTCAATGCATTGTGCACTCGAGGCCCGATTTATCTGAGTTGGGGAAAATGCACTTCTTCTTAGATTTGAAGTCCCTTGAACTTCCTTTTATGAGAGCCACCAACATTAAAGGCAAAATCTTTCTTTTCGTTCTTATTCTTTCTTCCTCCTGAACACACATGGCGATCAAGTCGCTCATGCTCCACTTCTCTTTCTGAGTGTTGTAATTAATTTTAAAAGCGGTGTACTCAGAAGGAAGTGATGTCATAATGAAATGAACCGAAACCGCCGAAATTGCCATGTCCATGCCCTTGAGTTTTTTCGCCATATCACCATCATCATGATATGCTCTCTAATAACGCTGCACCCATCATATTTAGCGGTTAAGAGCCTTTGAATTAAGGTCTTGGCATAAACTTTAGTTGAACCTCCAATTTCTCCTCAATTGAAGCCATGTAATCTTTAGCTTTTTCGAATTGGGAATTGCTCCCCTAATCATGACTGAAATTGAGGTTTTCATAATCATAAGTGACAAACGGTTAGATCGTTCCCATTTCTCAGTGTTTTCATCATAAATCTTCTTTTTCTCAGCAAAGTTCTCCTCACCCTCGGTGGGGGGAACGGGAGCGTCTACTCTTAGGGCATAATCAAGGTCCAATACGCCAAGGACAACATAAATTGCCTTCCACGAGGTAAAATTGCTCCCGTGAGTCGCTCAATATTATCAATGGTGGCGAGAACGTTCAAGCATTAAGTTGAATTTAAAATACAGGCAAAATTAGAATCATCATAATATATATATTTATTGCATGTAATTAACCCTACGTTGGTCTCGATTAATAACATGCATTAAAATTACGATTCAAATTCATATCACCGCTGGCGTAAAATGAAAAGAATCGAATATTTATGGCGACATACGATTATAAACAACGTTGGTCGTAATATAATCATATGAAACATAATGCCAAAATTTAATCATAAGGTCTCAAATTTAAATATCCCGTTGGTTCAATTTAAATTTGAGATTTATTCATTAAAATATGGTAATGATACATCATAATTTGTGCCATTTAATTAATTAAAACAAAGGCATAGAAATATACTAAAACAAAATTAAATGCACTGAAAATTAAAATTATAACAAGGCATAAAAATATACCAAAAATAAATGCATCGAAAATATGACAATATAAATTTTCTTTAAAATTTGGGCCTCAAAATAAATTTTAGTCTAAAATTTAGCCTCAAAGGATTTAATGAAAATTCGCCCTAAAAGTAAATTCTACGAAAACAAGATAAAAGAAAATCCGCCAAAACGGCCCACTTTAAACGGCAGCCCGCCACGGGTCGAATATTGTGGGCGGCCGAAACGCCCATCACCGGGCAAGATGACCCGCCGCCCATTTCTTGCAAGAACGCCCAAAACGCGCTGCAATTTCAATCGCAAGACGCGCAGCGATCACCGTCGGATCCGATCGAAGCGGTTGATGCGCGACGCACCAAATAAAACGAAAACCCTAACCCTAATCATTTGTACCGCATCCACCGAAAAATAAGGATCGGCGACGGCCGGCTCGAGGAGGCGCCGCCCGAGCACAAGCGGCGCAAGAAAGATGAAGGCGGCGGCATGCGGCAGAGTGGCAAGAAGGCCAACGCGCAAGCGATCGAGTGCATGCGCGGCGGCGCCGCATGGAGCGGCGACCGAGCGGAGGCGGCCACAGCGGATGCGGACACTGGCAAGGCAGGCGGCGTCGGTCAAGGCTTCCCGAGCGGGCTAAGGCGGCGGAAGATACGGGCGGGCGGGCCCGAAGCGCAGCGGCGGCAATGGCAGCAATGCATGGCCGGAGCGATGGTGGCGCCCGACATGAGGTAATATTTTTTTTTTTATTTCTATCCGCCGATCTACGATTTCCGGTGTTTTACCGAAAACCCAAAATCATCTCCTTCTAATTGCTAACCGATCCAAAGTTCGGGAAAAAATTTCTAGGGTTCAAGATAATCTAGACATTGCTCGATACCAATGTTGATTAAAACTAAGTCTAATTGAGTCCCAAAGGTCTTAAGCCTAGATCATGCATGAACACCTAGAAGTCATAATAAAACGGAAGTATTAGTAAACATACCCGAAGAAGAAGACGAAGCCATGAAGGTGGTGTGGTGTTCGGACGGTGTCGGTGAAGAGGATGAAGCAGTCGTCGGCCGGAGGTGAAGAAGACGTGGCCGAGGTCGACGGTAGTGGTGGTGACGTCGTCGGAGTCGTGGAAGAGGACGGAGGATGGCCGGTCTTCGTTCACCGGGCGCTAGTTCTTTAGATCGGATCCGTGGGTTAAACCGGGCTTGAACCATTGTCGTATTCAAGCCCGCGAAAACCCTAGCTTTTATTTAGCCGGTGACCGGACCGTAACAAGTTGGTTGGTAGCGCCCGATCGTGGCGCGTGAGCGTGGAGGAGTCCTCCCTGATTTCTCGGGAGGCAGTTAGCCTGCCCGATCAACCCAACATGCCCCTCTCCTGTTCCTAATTTTCTAGTTCAAAAAAATCCATCCAAAACAACTATACTCAGTAATGGCCTCATGTAAAACACGAATCGTATCAAGGATATTCCGGATGCAATTTTAATTATTTGACACTAACTTGAAGAGATCAAACAAATGAATTCTCTTTTACAGTTAAGTGTGTCAAAAATCAATCATATCGTCGACGATGACTGTCAAGATTTCCCCAGTGTCTTTTGTAGGCCGCAAGGATTGCTCCAAGCCTCCAACCACAAACGATCAATCAGAGATCCATGATGGGGAAGTCACATTGGCTTTGGGTGTCTCTTCTGCTTGTTTTTTCAGGGAGCCTTTCTTCTGCTTGAGATATGTTAACTGAAGAATTCACTCAGCAAAATTGCACCCTCATCACCAACAGCATTCCTATAAAACCCAGCAAAATTGCACCCTCATCACCAACAGCATTCCTATAAAACCCAATGTGGGGTCTTCAGTTAGTAGTAGATCAGTTGTCTGGTGACTTTACGATGGCTTAAGTAATACGCCATGTATGGCAGGCCATTCTGAAAAATAACAGAATAGAGAACAGGTTTCTCAGTCATGCGTTCGTGCATACCAGAATACAATCTCTGAACACGAGAAGAACAGCAAATATGGGAGCAAAAAGAATAGATTATCAGTGAGTTGTCAGAAAATATTAGGACAGGATGAGAAGCATTTGAAAACCTTCTGGTGGCTTTAGCTGAACAAAACTGAAAATCAGCATAGCTCTAGTAAGCATACACACTCAATATGAGGAGTGTGGGGGAACATATCTACAGGTATTACACTCTTCAGCTTGTAGCATCCTCTCAAATCTTTACCTTCCTGCGGACAAATTCATTGAAGAAGCAGCTAAGTATTGCAACAGAGCTAAAATACCACAAGACTGCCAATAGTAGGACAAAACATACCATGCCATGACATAGGTAGTCCAAATCCCGTGCACAAGTAGCTGGATTACACGAGACGTACACTACTCGAGGGGCTTTAACTTCTAGCAGCCACCTGGTTAACTTCATGTGCATCCCTGGTCGGTTAGGATCTGAAGGATTTATTGATGTCAATTAGGTCTTAACAAAGCAGATTAGAGTTCCAACTGATCGATCGTATCTCTCTAAAATTCGAAGAATGTCGAGCATAAGTGTAACACTAAAATAAAGTTCCATGCCTAAAGGTGGTGTTAACAGCTAGTGAATAGAATAAGATTTAATACAAAATCAGAAAGAATCGTGGTTAGTTTCTAGGAAACATCATCAGACTAGTGAATTACAATTCCAAAGAGTAATAGCAATTATGAACCAAGACGAACCTGATATGATTATGTCAGGCTTTGGAAATTCCTTCCCAAATGTTTCGTTGATTTTATTAAGGTCTCCCTGAATAAATGTAGCATTACTGATACCATTCAACTTAGCATTCTTTTGAGCATCCGCAACGGCTTCAGGGACAAATTCATATCCATAAACATGCTTTGCCCTGGGCAAAAGCAGAAGGGCATTTACTAATTAGGTTTTATGTTAACCAAAGAAAACAATTAGCCTCTCACAGTTGGTAGCAATTGATATCTCACAATAGCTACTGCCACAAGAAAAACTACCTTCTTGCAAGGGTCAGGCCAATGGTTCCAGTTCCACAAAACAAGTCAAGAACAATCTCAGAGCCATCTCCTTTAAGCCCAGCAGAATCTTCAATAAGCTTATAGAGAACATCAGCCTGCAGGAAACTCTTGCTACTTTCATATGCAGCCATGAAGGGATTCATTGTAAAAATCCAAAGCACTAAACACCCAAGCATTAACACTACAAAGAAGGGACTTCATTTCAACAATCGTATTTCTGTCATTTACTAATTTCCTCAGCTAGGTAAATATATAAACTCCTTTTATCTGCTCATGTGGTTCATATTTAGCTTATGCATTTTTTAGCTCTTTTCATTCATCTAAAAATAAATAAAGAAACAAAACATAAAAAGAAAAGAGACACATCACATGGCATGCTGCAGTGGTGACTGGAAAACATGTTACAATGCATTGATGCATTATAGAACATAAAGTCGTACACAAACCTGTTTGGTATTAGTCTGGAAAAACGAGTTGGCAGATATCTGGAATGTAAGTCCTCTCAAGATCTCTGTAATGGTTGGTTTCCCATACAAGGTGTATTCTTGTTCACCCACAGATGTATTGCCAACAGATGTGTTCACATTATTTACGACACTGACCTATATTAACGGTGCAGGAATATTAATATTGGAGGGCCAAAACTTGGTACCAAAACATTTAATTAGCATAAAAACTAGAACAGTTACCGTATACAAGAGCTCTACGTGGATTATACGATTAGCAAATCAAGTAGCTTAACCATCATGTTATCATCATACTAGTATCAAAACAAGAAGGCTCCAATTACGTACCACTTCAGGTATTTTTGTGATGTTGTTAACAAGAGGCACCAGCAGCTCTGGTTTATAACATGATGTCACAAAATTGACCATCACTTCTGGAGCTCCAGAGCTGACATTTCTGGAAAAAGAAACAAAATGGAATCTTTGAAAGTGGTCATCATGCAAAACGAATTGCTCTAAAGTTAACAAAAGGTTGGATAGTTTCTTTGTTCGGGGTGGGAAACAACTACATGATTTTCCCCTGCCTTATCAGCTATACTTTATTTTCAATTGAAAAAAAAGCACATGCAGAATGTCTCTCTAGATATAAATATATGGTCAAGCAGTTAATGAGGCCAAAGACACTAACTTGAGTAACCATTTAAATACCAAAACAATATTATCTTGCTCCATTGTAAAAAAAATTGTGTTTATCAATTCAATACATAATGCTGTCTTTGTTTGTTTGAGTCCATTGCATCAGTATCGTTCCATTGTTAAGTTCTAGCAATAAAAGTTGTTGTGTCTAGAATTTTATTATGCATAAAATTTGCATGCATTATTAAAATGCAATACAGTACACTCAGCCACTCAGGTTTCAGCCAAGGAAAATGAGATACACAGTATCACTGGTAGAATAAGTGAAAAACACAATCAGATGGGCCACCGTACCTTCCAGTTCTTATCATAAGATGCTTGAGAAACCCAATGTGGTTGTGAACATTGTAAGGCGTGAGGCCAAGAGCCGGATCCATCCAACTTTCTTGAACAACTGCAAGAACCTATGGAAATTAGCAACTAATCAATTCAACATTTCATCACCTGTAATCAAACACTGGGAACCAATGTGCTATGTGCTCAACAATTCAATGATAGTATAGTAACATAACATAATCACAAAAAATTGAACAAACAAACAAAAATTGACCTCCTCCACCACCAGTCATCAGGATGGTCCCAGAAATGCACCCACCCTCATTAACTCCACAACGACATAGCATTAGCAATGCAATATGGCACAAGCAGTCAAGCTTTGAGCCATTTACACAATCACCAAGTTACATAGTTCTAGACTTCTAGTTCAGAATGATCATAAGAATTCAGCAATATACTTATGCACATAATCCTAGCAATGAACGTGCATATTTCTCGAATGTAATGTTAACTCTAATGCACAACCTCATTAATCAGTGCCAACAGCAGACACTATCTAAACCACCCTTGTTCCGCAGTTGCGTATTACAAAAATTCACACAAATTAAAAAGGCAAACTTTAACGCTTCAAGCTAAGCAATCATTTCATCCATAAAAGTACCAATAATGCTACCATCAAGCTAAAAGTGTGGGCTACCTCTACCACCGCACTTCAGCCGATCTAAAATCTAAATTTAGTATAAACACTTTGATCCAATACATCATCTTTTTATATTGAACGAAGCAAATCCAATATATGATCATCGAGCAGTTCATCACCTTATCTGCCGGCTCGCTCTGCAGCAAACACTTCTCAACGTGAAACACCTTGTTGAAGAACCCTGGTGCGTGTAATCCAAGCGCATAACTATCAGCCTCCCTCTCTTCCCCCTTCACCACCTCCTCCTTCCACTCCCTTTGCATCCACCTCTTCGTCCCAAACGAGAACTCCATCTGCAAACACGACAACCAAAAAAGGCGTCATCTTTCGCACCCAAAACCCCTCCAAAAACCCACACCCAAACCTCACCTTGTTCCTGTACCGAAATATTTCGTCGCACGGCACAATAGGCTTGAGGATGGCATCGGGCTCCGAGCTCTCCAAGCTCTTGGGATCAAACTTGCCGAAGTTTACGAGCAAGTCACGGACCTGGAGGTACTTGTGGTGGATCTGCGCGGCGTACGCGAGGGACTGGGTCTTGCAGCCCCCGCAGTCGGCGGCGAGGGGGCAAGGTGCCTCGACGGCGTGGTGGTGGGGCTCGAGCGTCCTGAGCTTGGATGCCTCGGCGAAGGCGCCGCGGCGTAGGCGGCGGACGCGGGCGAGGAGGCGCTCGCCGGGGAGAGCGCCGTCACAGAGCAGGGCGAAGGTGGAGCCGGCGACCTTGCAGACGCCCTTCCCTTTGAAGGCGAGGGCCTCGCAGGTCAGCTCAAGAGTCTCGCCGCGCTTCGGAAAGTAGCCCTTGCGGGGTGGGGGCGGCGGCGGCTGGACTGGGGTTGGAGTAGGTGCAGGGGCTTCCGGAGAAGCGGCCGTGATGGCGAGGAGGCGGCGGCGGTGGTGGAGAGGAAGGCGGTGCCGGAGGAAGGCGCCGGAGAGGGGTGAGAAGGCGGCGGCGGCGGCGGCCATGAGGGCGGCGGGCGTGGCGCGGTGTGGATGCGCGGTGGACGGTGGAAATGGCGCGGCAGAGAAACCATAGGTGGCCAGGCACGGCACGGCCGTTATGGCCCGCTTAAGTAACGGGCCGTGCCGTATCGGTCCGTGGGCTGCGGTCCGAGTCTAGACACGGTTACAACTCGGCCTGTTAAGCCAGCGAAAAGAGAAAAAAATTAAAAAATTAAGAAAAAATATAAAAAAATTATAGAAATTTAAAAAAAATAATCAGAAAAACTGTAGACATTGTTAATCATGAAAATAATTATTTTCAACGACATAATGAGCTTTATTAACATGTTAAATTATATGGGATGGTTGCTTCATTAAAAACTTTATCAAGTAAAAACTCAACTTAAGAAAATCTTGGTGAAGAAAAAAGAATACATCATATAAGCTCATTAGTGACACATGTGAAGAAAAATATTGAAAATCCTATTCATTGCTATCTAGATATAAATTTTCAAAAGATTCTTTTAAATCTCTATTATCTGCAGTATGTTGGAGTCTTGATTAAGCTTATTCCCAGTCTTTGACGATTAAAAGGACTTCGACCATCTCGTTCGAGAGACTTGTTCGTCGCTCCTCGATTATTCTTCCAGATAGACTGAAGGCTGACTCCGATGAAACTGTAGAGACAAGAACAGTCAACACACACCGCGCTAATATGGCTAGCACTTGATATGTTACTTTCTGGGTTTGCCACCATGGGAGGATGTTCAACTCTTGCTCGAAGCTGACGCTATCACTGTTGAGATAGCTTGATAGGACTCTAGTGCTTTGTCGCCTTCCTCTTCCTGACTGATATGTAACTGCACCTACACAAGATTCTCTAGAAGAAGAACCAAAAATTTTGCCCCATTGCATAGTCCCTCTAGAGCTGCTAGGGGTCTTTCCAAACGCACGGACCCAAACTTATTTTCATATTTCTCATATACCTCATATAATTTATCCTCAACTACTCTATAGTATGTACAATAGTCTAAACCGGTAGTATCACTTAAAAGTTGTAATACATTTATAAATCCTTGGAGTTTGGCCCTAGGATCCAAAATAAAGGCGAATGTATATAAAATAGGAATTTTCCTCCAATATTTTAAAACTTAGTTTTTATAGCAACTACAGCATCCCGTAGTATAGGATCATTTTCAAAAGCCTTTAGGTGAGTGGAAATTTCAAGAATGTTATGAACAATTAGAGGAGATGTTAGATAGTATACTCCAGAAAGACAAAATGTAGCTTTATGAAAAAGTTCTAAAAAAAATATTTTTTCACCAACAACCTAATCATCCTCGGTAAGTTCAGGGTCTCTAACTTGGGTTCTACTAGAGGAGCTACGAGATTGATGACCTTGGGTGTGAAGTAAAACAGATAAGGTGCTATTATATGGCAATATATGTTTAAACATAAGGTAAGTAGGATTCCATCTAACAGGCATGTCTAAACCAAATTTTCTAGGACAAATGTTCATTGCTACGCAAAAGCTCTTATATGCAGTTATTCGTTGCTTAGAACAATTAATATATGAAATTGCATCTCTAAAAGAATCAATACAAGCATTTAATCTTCTTAAACCAAATTTAACAATAAGATTAATAATATGACAAGCACAACGTTGATGCAGTAAGAAAGATTGTGCATAAGTATTAAACAAGGGAGTAAGAATTTCTATAGCCTTAGTTTTTGCAGTTGCATTATCTAAAGTTATAGAAAAAATCTTATCCGTGAGGCCAAAATCTTCTACAACTTTAATAATACTTTCCACAATATTTTCAGAATTATGCGAAACATTAATTAATTTAAATCATGTAATTCTTTTTTCCATTACCAGTCATCATTAACATAATGAGCAACAACACTAATTTAATCCTCTCTAGCCCTACCACTCCATATGTCTGATGTCAAAGCAATAGAGAATGTACATGTATGAAACATTTTCTTTCAATTTTTCACGACAATTGTTATAATATTTAATTAAATCTCTAGTTGTGGTTTTCCTAGATACAGTACTAAATCGAGGGTTATGAGCAGTCCTAATATATTTTTGAAAAGCATCAGACTCACCAAAATTCAAAGGTAAATCTTGAGAAGCAATTAATCTACAAAGAGATTCTCGTGCTGCCTCTGGGTTGTACTCCCAAGTACGTATCGAGCCGTCAGAGTTATATTGCAGCTGTGTCTGGCGCATTTGTATTTCTTGCCTTCTTTTGTAGCTTGCAGCATGATGTTGCAGTAACCATTCGACGGCCCAAGGCCCACAAAGAGGCCCAAGCCCAACATCAGTGCAAAAATACCAGATTGCTCAGCAACCATCCGACGGCCGAAGGCCCACAAAGAGGCCCAAGCCCACGCCGCACCGCATCCCAATTACCACTCACCCTAATTTTCAAACGGGCAAACTTACATATGCACCCTTGGAACCCCACCCACCTTGCAAATACGCCCTCAACCGTCCCCTGTCCCCTTCTCCTCCCCCTACTTGTATCATGTGTTGGCAATTTGCCTAGGATCACACACCAGCATGGAAGAATAACAATGAGACTAAGAGAGCTTAAGAACAAAGAACTTGAGGCAAATTTCTGGTTCTATTCTTTGAAGCAAAACTATTACTTGCCTTCTACAATGTTTCTAGCTAGTGCTATTTATAGAACACATGGAAGCTTAAAGATCATGCCATCTCATGACCTTTACACTCTCATGCGTAAACTCACGCATTCACATAGTTAGAACGGAACGCCGTTGCTTGCATTCACATAGTTGCGCCCGCCAAGCCGGAAGCCGACCGACCACCGTCATGAATAGCATTCAACATTCTCCCCATAGTCTTGGCGTGGTCCAAGTTCACGATTTGGCCCACAACACCAGGCAGGTGCCGCATGGTTGCCTGATGAGGTGGTTTCGGTCGGGGTGTGAGGCTTTCAGGTTGGGAAGCCGTGGGGGTTTTGAGGTGGGTTTTCGGCGGTTTTGTGGAAATTTGCGTATTTTGCGCCCGTTTGTGGTGTTTGCTTGGCTTCCCCGGGCAGATGTTTGCTTCATCTTTTGCAGTTTTTTTTTCTCTCGCCATGGTTTGGTCGCGTTGTGAGGTTTTGGTTTGGAAGTTTCCAGTTTTTTGTTGCTTTTCGAGAAGATTCGATTGCCTGTGAGTTGCGGTTTTGGATGGTTTGATATCTCCGAGCAATGTTCGCTTGGATTTCTTCACGCTCGTGTGTGCATCGGTCCACTGCTCATTAGTGTGGACGAACACGACGCAGAACTTCTCTCCTTGGGTTTGGGGATCCGTAATTCCGTTATCTACTCGACTTGGTACACATTGCTTCGAACAAGCAAAGTTTTTGGTTATTGGGTCGGCAAAATTCACGAATGAAATGATACCTTGTGTCGATGTGCTTATCCGCCATGAAAGACGAGGATTCTTCATGAGAGCAATCGCGGACTTGTTGTCGACGAACAACTTCACCGCCCCTCGGTTCTGTCCCAACTAGTTCGCCATTACGCGCCCGAGCGAGTGCACGGCATGCCGCCATCGCCGCCATGAACTCACCTCGTGGGATGAAAGAGCCACTGTCTTCTGCTTCTGCGAGTTCCACGTAACCAGGCAGTCGTTGACGTAGAATGCCATGCCGCCTGTGCTCTTCCGGTCATCAATATCACCACCGGATCACATCTGTGAAGCCGGTGATCTCCTCTTCTCCGCCACCTCTCCCATACACCATCAGAACTCAATTGTACCTTTGAGATATCGGAGGATCGCTTCACGACCTTGTGATGCATCACCGTGGGCTTCTCCATGAATCTACTCGCCATGCCAACGCATAGGAGAGATCCGCCTGTGTGAAGAAGATAGCGAGACATCCGATGATGCACCGTTTTCGGTGGCGTCAATCGTGCCCTTCGGATCCTTTTGCATTGGGTTCTTGACTCCATAGGAATCTTGGTGGAATTACAATCAAACATGCCAAATTGAATCAATACCTTCTTGGCATATGCAGACTGCTTGATAGAGATACCACCATCTCCTTGTGCCACCTCAATGCCGAGGTAGTACGTGAGTAAACCGAGGTCGCTCATCTCGAACTCACCCATCATCTGCTGCTTGAAGTCTTCAATTGCTTCTGGATCCTCCCGGTCACGATCGATCATCCACATAAATACCGACAATGATGCCGGCTTTGGCCTTGCCCTTTGTGTACACGGCTTGCTCTCTGCACACCTTTTGAAGCCAAGCTGCTTCAGACTTTTATCGAGCCGCGTGTTCCACGCGCGCGGTGCCTGCCGAAGTCCATAGAGCGCTTTGCTCAATTCGAGCACTAAGTGCTCCTTGTCTTCATCGTGAACCCCTCCGGCTGGGTCACATAAACCTCTTCTTCGAGTTCACCATTCAAGAACGCCGACTTAACGTCGAGGTGATGTACTTGCCACCGCGGTTGGCAGAATAGCAAGAATGACACGATAGTGTCGAGGCGAGCAACCGGTTCAAAACTTCTTCAAAATCAATGCCTTGCGCGACATAACCTTTGCACCAACCCGCCTTATGCTTGATGACCTCACCATCCGAGTTCTTCTTGAGTTTGTACACCCACTTAAGCTCGATCGCCTTTATGTCCGATTGGCAACGTGGTGAGCGCCCACGCCGCGTTCTTCTCGATGGCCTCAATCTCCTTGGACATGGCTTCCTCCCATGCCTACCGACTGCCGACCTCACGATAAAAGGATGACTCTTCCATCACCACAAGCATTGCTTCCTCATCAGTTTCTTCATACTCCAACTCCACACGCGGTGCATCGCGCATGATCTCCTCCATGTGCCTGCATCAACGGGTCCATCATCACCGCCGACGTGTCCGCCCGACCACGCGTGGGCGGGTTCTGCCCCGGTCGGCACCCTCTGCCGCCACCGGTGCACTAGTCACCACGACTTGTGGAGTGGTCGGGACGAGTGTTGTCATGGGCACCGGCCGCTTGCCGGGCGACCCATAAGCGAACCCGGCCGACTCGCCCGCCGAGGTTGGCCTCCTCTCCGCGCACGAAGTCGGGAGACCGATCATCTCTTGCATCTTCCGACCACTTCCACTCCACATTCTCTTCAAATATAACATCACGACTTACATGGATCTTGCCGCGATGTGGGTCCAGCAGACGGTGAGCTTTGCAACCTTCCTCGACGCCCAAGTACACGAGCGCCCCGATCGCGGTCGCCGAGCTTCTTGAGGTGTGGCGAGTCACCTTGGCGGCGCCTGCGGCACCAACACTCGGACGTGTGCAAAGTGCGGCTTCCTTTCGACCATGCCTCGAAAGGAGTGCGATCAACCATCGCTTTGGTTGGAAGCCGGTTCAGGAGATAGCTTCTTGAGAAGTGAGCGCGCCATAGCCATCACCGTCCTGTTGCGCCTTTCCACCACACCATTCTGCTGCGGTGAATATGGTGCGGTGAAGTGACGTTCAATTCTCGCTCGTCGCACACCTTTGTGAGCTCACCGACAGAACTCACCACCTCTATCGGATCGAAGAACCTTCACGCGGTGACCACTCGCGTTCTCACCAAAGATTTTTGACTTCATGAATGCCGAGCACGCTTGATCCTTAGTCCCGATCACATGCGACCACATCCACCGGAGTATTCATCAACAATTAGCATAAAGTAATAATTACCAGCTGGTGTTGATGGCGTGATTGGTCCACATAAATCAATATGCAGGAGTTCAAGCGGCTCCTTCGCTCGGTAGTTGGCTGCCGCCGAGAATGGCAGTCTTGTCTGCTTTGCCACTAGACACGTCCGACACAGCTGGTCAGGATGTGTAATCGACGCACACCGCCGCCATTCCCTTGTTGGCGAGCATCTTCAAGGCTTGAAGTTGACATGGCCGAGGCGAGCATGCCACAACCATGCCGGGTCATCGAGGCTTGTCAGCGACAACCGGCCTCGCCAACCGCAGCTCGATGCGATAGAGACGATTTCGAGTTCGCCTCACCTTCATGATCAAACGCAGAGGATCCTTGATGGACACCTCGAGTACGTCCTCATCCATGAGAACTCGGTGTCCAGTCTCAGTGAGCTGACCAAGACTCACCATGTTGCTGCGAAGTCTGGGGATGTAGTACACCTCCTGGAGTAGCCATTGATCACCATTTTTGCACGCGAAGAGAATTGAGCCCTTACCCTTGATCTGCACCGATGAGCCGTCGCCGTATCTCACCCTCCCGGTGACTCCTTCATCTAGCTCATGAATTTCTCCTTGTCACCAGTCATGTGGTTGCTGGCGCCATTATCAAGGAACCAGACATCGGTCGGTGTTTTAACGTACTCAACGGTGTGTAGTTCTGGCCACACTTTCTCTTCAGTCAGCATGACGACATCTTGTTGTTCCGTAATTCCGTTATCTACTCGCGGATCTTATCTAACTTGGTACGATACATTGCTTCGAACAAGCAAAGTTTTTGGTTATTGGGTCGGCAAAATTCATTTTTATTTCGTAAAAGAATTGCTTGGAAAGTTTTTTTTGTTGGATGTGGATGGAGCAGCAGTTTGATCTTTCCTGAGTTTTGGGTTTCTTAGCGTTGTGGTATAAGCACAACAGTTCTTGGGGATATAGAGCTAGCTAGAGCAAGTCGAGAGAGAGAGAGCTAGTGAGTAAAATAAATGGATCAGAGCCTCTCGTACCTCTCTTGGAGGTTTTATATATATGAATGGGATATGACGGAAATTCTCATTCTACCTTTTAATAATTACAAATGATGAGGGTATATTGATACATTCTTTTATACACATATTCCTATATGGGAGCCGGGTCACTCCCACAATAGTACTCTCTCAACAACAAGCGCGGAGGTCACGAGGGGCGAACTGACGTGACCAATTGCCCCAGCCCCGTAACATCATATGAACGGCTTAAGGTTTTATTCTGTCCAAATTTATTTTCTAAGGAGCATAAATATTAGAGTTTATCGAAGGCTCAATATATAATTCTTATGCAAGTTAAAGCTACTATATATTTATGATTATGGACAGCAAATGCTGCTTGGTCCTTGGCTGTTCTGTAAAATGCAATTGCTCATGACTGTAGTATCTCGGGTTGAATCTGCTGTAGATAGTGAAAGGCTACCCAACAAGACTACCATTGGTAGATGTGCACCATTGCACTCACTCCAGTCCGTTGATGACACTGTACAATCTAGAGGTCGCACAAATAACAGCAGTGGTCACAATGACGAGCTAGATTCTTATATTACTGCATTTGTCCAAACCTCACTTTCACAAGCCAAGCAGATGGTTGGCGAAGTCATGCAGGTAGGTTGAAAGTCTAGCTGGCAATTCACAACTTCTGTGCAATCAAGGCATGATTGTATTTTTACTCAATATGGTGATGATGTGTTGCATAGGCAATCTCTGAAGACGGTAATGATTCTCGAGAAGAGACATGCACATCAAATCAATCAACAAATCGTAGAAGCCTGGAATCTGAAGCTACTCTTCGTGATGCCCAGCTTCCATCCAACCTGATATCGAACTGCATTTCCACAATTCTTTCAATCAAGGCAAAACATCTACGGATCCCATCAACGATAATCTGTGGTTTACTAGTATTTTTTCAATCTCACTTCATCTTCCTTTTCCAATTGCATGCAGCAACTCAGCGAATCTCGGTATCCGCCTGCTAACGTAGCAGGTGTCCTGGAGAGTGCTTCCTCAATGCTGCGCCCAAGCTGTTCAGAGAACCTCACATTCTACAACGATATAGAGAATTGTATCTCTGTCGTAAAGAACCAGATACTAGCACTTGTGCCAACTACGTCTGCCGTGCTGGCATGGGCTGCAGCATTTTGAGAAGACAATGGATAATCGATGTGTTTCTGGATTAACTGTCCAGCTCCCTTGTAAGCTGTGTATAGACTCTTGCACGAATAAACTCTTCAGTTTCTCAAAATTCCCAAATACAGATTCAGGACGGGGGAAATTGTTAATAATGATGATATCTACGGTCATGAATACAAAGTGCAGCTGTTTTGACATAATAGCATCTCAATTATTAATAGACCTTAATCGAAAATTTATGTACTAAAGAGGAAACCAAGAATGCTGCCTGTAATTCTCCTCCGTCTCATACTGTAATGTGCAGCGAATCCTGACCTTGCTTACAAAATGCTATTGACAGATGCAGTGTGATGTGCACTAGTATATTGGGAGGGTAAATATCCATTGGAAGGAGGTCAAACAAGTAGAATGGTACTAAGTAAAGGAGGACACCAATTAGAGAGGAATGGATCAATAATAACCAGTAGGGAATTAACAGAGCTAGACTCTAGGGACTATAAACTTTTCTTAATTTATCTTTGCTTCATTAAAGAAGGTACAATACTATTCCTTCATAAATCTATAAAATAATATCTAATTTAAAGAAATAAACTAACCAAAGATAATCATCCAAACTAACCGAAACAATCTAACCTCTAATAAAGAAAACTAACCCCACAGATAAGCAGTCGCGTACTGTTTGTGCGGGTCAGTTGTTTGTTATCAGTTGGAAAGTAGCTTGTAATGCTGTAATTTCCCGTGAGATAAATGTACATGATGTTAGTACATACAATGCAGTCAGGTAAGAAACACCACAGAGCTACCAGATGACCACCCACTGATCATCTTCCTTCATCTTCTAGCAGGACGGTGAAGTGGAACTCTATCTGCAGCCGCCGGTGCGGCGCGCCGCCGTCGAGACAGCCCTTCTTCTCTATCTCCAGCTCCTCCCTTAGCGGGATGGCGGCCAAGAACCTCTTGATGAACTCCCTGCAGCACTCCTTCCCGGTGACGATCACGGCATCCTCCTCCGGCGACGACAGGGAGTGCATCTCCGACGTGCCGTCGAACCTGAGCATGTAGGCCTTGTCGCAGCCCTCGAAAAGCCTCTCGCCGAGCGTGTCGACGACGTAGTAGCAGTCGCTCTCCGCCTTGAGCACGAAGAAGTGGTCGTTCCAGCTCACGATGTACACGTCTGCGTGGCCTGGCTCGCGGCTGCCGCCGCTGACCTCGCGCCAGATGTCGTCGAACGACATGGCACCGGAGAGTGACGCGAAGCTCTCCGGCTGGAAGAAACCGACGAAGGCCTTGTCGTGCTGCACGGCGATGGGCCTCGTCCTTGCCGCGAGGACCGTCTCGAGGTCGAAATGCCTGTTCGGGAACTGCTCCATGTGCGCCTCGTCGTCGCAGAGCTTCCTCCACTCCGACGAGCCGTCCCTGATGAGCGCATCGAGCTCCGGCCGGGTGGGCATCGTCGGGTGGTTGGCGTGGAGAGCGGCCGCGAGCACGGCCACCAGCGCCGTGCACGCGCTCTCCCCGCCGGCGGTGTCGTCGCGCTGGTCGATGGAGGCGAAGAACACCGGCGTCTTGAGCTTCGTCTCCGCGTCCCTGCTCGTGAAATCGCGCGTCTCCCAGCTACCGGCCGGATCATCATCCTGCAAAGATCACCGTTAATTATTCGATTGATCATTTCCATTACCAATGCCAATGCATACGATGAATTGATAAGTATAGCTTAATTTCATCATGTGTCAGGAGCTCACCATGCATTTCATGGGCAGTTCTTGGGAGAGCGACTCGGTGCTCCTCTTGTCAAAGTCCCGGCTCCTCCTCCTCCATGGGATGAACCGGCGCTTCGACGTCGAGCCGGGCTCCGGGCTCGCGCGGCCGCTCGTGCTGGCACTGCTGAGGCTAACGGTGCTGCTGCTGCTACTCATGCTGCTGTCCGAGTTTCTTTTGTTCCTGTACACCGCCACCTTGTCTTCCTTGTCAGCCAGATCAAGCAGCTGCTTCAGATCAAGAACCTCATGATAGGTCGCTGCCTCCAAGCTCTTTCGATCGTCTCGCATTGTCGGTGCCAGGTTCGTTCTCGGAGAACTCTTCTCCCTAAAAGAAACAGTTCTTTCGATCTCCGCAGGCATGTTCAGATCCACGAGCTCCACATTAACCTAAATCATTAAGCATGCAATTCCTTTGAGAGCATGTTACGAAAACAGAACTCAATCGATGCATTGATGCTATATGCCAATGGCCAAAAAAATATTAGACCGAAACCAATACGGTAATAAACCTAAACTAACACAAACTCGTATTCTAATACTCTTAACAGTTTCAAGTTGTTTGCTGCAGCAAACAGTGGTCACATCTACCATCCAAATTCCAAAGTAATTCCACTTGAAATGTAATTGGCCGACAATTCAAGAGGATGGGAGGATGTGCGAAAGAAGATATTGCTTACATATAGTATGGCATCACTTGCCCATCCATCCTTCCTCACACTGATGGGGACAACCACCAGCTGCTGCTGTGGCGCTGCGCCTTTCTGCTGCTGCAGTTGCATCTCCCAGCAGCCCTCCTCCAGGCTTGTCATGGCTGTGCCAATCTCCTCAAGCCTCACCATGTCCTTGCCCCTTCCTTGTTCTTGGAATCCCTGCATCGCAAAGCTATTCTTATTGCCAGCCTCAAATGACTAAAAGCCTACGCATTCACAAAAAGGGACCTAAAGATGCTTGATTGGTACTCTGATTCCAGTTCCACTGTAAGTTCCAAGATTACCCTGAAACCGCAAAGGTTGATCTCTCAAGGAACAACAATTCCCTGCCAAGTAAATGTTAACTTGTACTCCTCAAGATTCCTACTTTGGAAGGAACCTAAAATGTTCCTACTTTGGTTCTATTCCTTGGGAGCTGAGGTTCCAACATTCCGGTGCCCTTGTAATATGAAGGTAATGAATATTTATTTTTACTGTCTAAAAAGATTAAGTAATATCAAGTTTAATTACTAGTTTTTGTAAGGGAAGTTTAGTTACTAGTTGATGATTTGGAATAGAACAGAAGTCACACACCAAAACTTACAATATCATCACTGAAAAGAAAGATTCAAAGGGCAGCACTTATGAAATGCAACTTCAACGTACATGAAAGCGAGGGGTGCTGTTAGAACTTAACCCGCAAAATTTAATATCATGACACAGATCTTGCTACCTAAGGTCAGACCAATAGCAATGTCCCGCATGGCCCCATCCCTTGCTCATTTCGGTTTGAGTTTCTGGCTTCTGACCTATTTTCACCATTCATAAATTTTGTCTTTTTCTAAACTTTTAGTTTTTTTGAGCTTTTTTGTCGGTTCTTTTTTTCCGTATTCATTTGCATTGTCCGTGATGATCTAACAGATTTTTCTATTTTTAAATTTTTAAATGTAATTACGTCAAATAAGCCATCTTCAGCTATAGTGTAATTTCAGTCAGCTACAGTGCAATTTCAACCATAAGCCACTATTTTCAGCCTAACCGAGCGGGGCTAAGTATGCATTGGCTTCTTAACGTAGTCTTTTTTTCTTTTCTCTTTGCATTGTCCGTAAAGATATAAGATTGTTTTTTTTTTTTTTTCCTTTTTAATTAAATAACTCAGAAAAAATTAACGACGCTATAATATAATTTCAACCAAAAACCATCAGAAAAAAACCCGAATTAAACGGGCCAAAATGGCCCAACCAGAGGAGATTAATTTTTCATCAACTCAGCACTAAGTTATGAATTATGAAGCCATGCTAAACCCAACCATTGATTTCTCCTCCCCAAATGCTGACTGGTACTTGCAAAAAGCTATGCATTGACCTGAAGCATTCCACAGGGAAACTACGGTCACAAACTTCCAATTTACAAGAAATACTGTCCACACCTTACCCCAACGCACCCCCTAAAATATCAACAATAATTTTAGTTAAAAAATAATACAAATATGCTTACAAATTTTAAAACCGCTAGTAAGTCATGTTTATAGCAGCATAAATAAACGTAATTAAACACCTTAAATGAACCATGTTCATAAGCTTAAAAATAGAATTGCTACTCAGAAACTCTTAGCAAAGGTTCAAATTGTATATGAAATATGCACAGACATGACAAGCTCGCAAGAAAAAAAGGGAGAGAATTCTAAGCTGGATGATTGATTTGCATCAAGAAAGAAACAGTAGTGCTCACATAGAGGATGGAGAAGACGACGCCGAGCTCCGATCTTCCGCCGCGCGCGCCGGCCGGCTCGACGTCGAACCGGAACCGGTTGGCGTCGGCGGCGTCCCACCGGACGGTTCCGTCCCCGCCGACGGCCTCGACGGCGGTGACCCCGCGGGCACTGCCCCACCTCCCCATGAGCACCTGCGAGAGCGCCCTGCCGGCCGCGGGCCACTTCACCTTGACCGCCGCCACGGCCGGCCACGCCGCGGGCAGGCCCTCCAGCCTGGCGGGCCCCACCCTCACGCCGCACCGCCGCGCCCCGGCCGGCGCGCTCCTCACCACCATCTCGGCCTCCTGGCGATCGCCTCCTCCTCCCACTCGCTCGTTCTCCTTGTTCGCGTCGGTGGCGGTTGCTTTCTTGGACGTGTTCTTCTTCTCGCTCTGCCCGCCTCCGACTCGGTTCCGACCCGAGACGCTTCGAGCCTTTCGTTCCGGTGGGGGCGGCTTTTAATAGCCGCACGGGATCCGGCCCGCGACGCGTATATGCGCTGGGATGCGCACGTGGGGCCAGGGAGTCAGCGGGGGAGCCGGTGGTGCCGGGAAGATCGGATGTGGACGGGTGGGGCCGGAGAGACTAGAGGCCGCGCTGCTGGCGCCGCAAGGCCTTGCTAGGCACGCGCCGACGCGGGAACCGCACATGCACGTTTTCTTTCTCCGGCCATTTAAGAATTTTCTTATTATTGTTGCCGTTGATATTTCCTTGGGTTTTATTTTCGGATTGAGAATCACATGGGATTCGATCCTCCCTCCCGGGATCGCTCATTTCAACTTTAATATCTGATTTTTAACTTACTATTCCTTTATTTTGTCCTTTTCAATTTTTAATATACTATAATAAAAAATTTATAAAACGTCGTCAAAACTGAGCACCATAAGTCTCGTGGGGCTATGGATCGACGAGAGTACAACACCACAGTCGGTTAGCTGGTAGGTGGTTGCTGGGTACACTCAGCGTGGTACGTACACGCGTGCGAACAAATACGCGACCGCGATACCGCTTGTGTACGTATGCGCGTGCACTGAGCAAACCGGCAAGGCCGGAACCGGTCGTGCGTACGCTACACGTATTGCCACGAATCCATTATTCCACGCTGACTTGGCCTCGTCCGTCAAGCTAGCAGGGAGTGTGCTTCTTTTCGGCAACAATTCCAGCTTTTTAGTGTGAAGGTTTATACAATAAATTAAAAATTGATAAATTATTTTTTTAAAAAATAAATCACTTTAAAATAACGATAAAGAAACTGACATTCTAAGCTGACACTTTTTGTTTGTTGGTGTTCCATAACCACGGCTCGTACGAATTGAAGAACAGTCGCCTCGGATAGCGAGCCGATTAATTTCATTTATATATATTTGATTAAAACAAACCAATTTCTTTTCTTGTGACGGTGTAAGGCGCATTAATTCAGCAATAGACGTACAAGCTAGCTGCAGTTTGCTCCAAGTTCCAAAGAAAAGCTGCAGTTTGCTTCCAGCCAGCTAGATCGCGCGACGAACATTTACACGTGTATATACACGTACAGATCGACGATGATACATATCTACGTACGGCACGTCTCCGAGAAGCAAATCAAGGATCGTACTTGCGAGTTGCGGTCTCGCTGGACACAAGAAAGCCGGCCAAACCTGCGGACCCGTACCGTGTGCACGAAGAAACAGGGAGAACTAGCTTATGGAGATGTACTACTACACGTCTACACGTATATTCGTGTTTATGTTGGAAGATAGAAGGAAACAACACGGTCCAACTCCCGAAACGGGATGCATACGATTGCAACTTGCAAGCACGTAACTTAGGTTGTGCACGACAGTATAGACGGCAATTTTCTGTCATATATATTTATAAATAGACTATAGATTATCTATATAGTTATCTATAATGATCTCATATAATTAATTATTTATCTATACAGTTGTCCATATAATAATATACATTGTAGAAAACCATCTATAAAACCATTTGTTAACTAGTAGACAGCTTTCTCTCCCCTCCTCTCTTTATATCACCTAAAATATTATAGGCCTCTTCTTTTGGGCTTTTGAAATCAGCTTTTAACTTTTACTACAGTACATAACTTTCAAACGGAGTATTTTATCAAGATAAGGTCTACAAGTTAAACGATTTACACGCTAAAAGTTCAACATCTGTACCAACCAAAATCGCAAGTGAGTATTTGTCTCTCCGTATTCTGTACCGTAAATAGCTAAAATTCAAAAATTTCAGTCAAAAACCATAAACCGCAGCCGAAAAGAACAGACCCTATGTGTCATAGGCTTATAAATAGCTGATGATGTACCGTTGTACATGCCCTTAGCAGACCAGCATCCATAGCAAATGTACAATGGAGTGACATCAGTTGTCTATAATTTTTTCATGTAAGATTTTTGATGATGTGGGTGAGAAATAGCGAGAGAGAAAGAAACCATCCAGCATGCAACACTTTTAGGGTATGTACAGTGATATAGGCAAGTGTTGTCTATATACTTTCTATGTTATCTATAGACGGCAATAAAAATAAGTCATATAATGGATTGTCTTTTTACATGTATCTATGAGACAATGCTCCTATGATATAATGTATCTTGTTTCTCGTGTTATAATCGACTGCTACATGAAAATTGGTCTAATTTTCTATGCTCCTCCTCTCTCCTGCACATCATCATATCTTACGTAGCAAAACTTAACAGTTGACACCACATCATTGTATATGCTTTTATAGACGACTATTGTATTCGTAATGTCTGTACATAGCTGCATCTTGTGGAAGTTTCCAAAAACATAACGGGCACGCACGTATGCATGCGTAGGGGCCTAGGTAAACATGTGCGTAATGATTTTTTTGGCAGTACCCTGGCACTCCCTTAACGCCCCCATTTTTGGGAATAGGGACATCGAACAACCCATAACAGCCTAGGAGTTTAGTTGCGGACAGAAGGAGTATCATGCTTGCTTAAGAAAATTGGAAAGGAGTTAATTTGATTAAAATATGAACTAGCGGTCAATTTAAATAAGAATATGGGCATTCAAACCCAAAATTTAACTTACATTCAGAAGAACCGAAGAAAACTCCATAGGAATGTTTGAGTGCGGTCGTAACCCTAACACGGAAGTTTGCAACATCTTCTTTTCTTTTGCTATCTGTTGTGGCGAAAATATTGCAAGACTGAGTACAATCAACCGTATTCAACAAGTCACATGGAGAAATGCATATAGCTACTTGCTAGGATTCTCAAGTGATGAGGATATAGTTGTTTCATCATGATATATGAATGCGGTTTTGTTTGTAAATATTTTTATCACGAAAGAATAATAACTACTTAAGGATTTGGGGTTTTAAGACTTTTAACAAACCTCAGTATTTTTCAAATCATTTCTAAATCTACTTATACTTCGTTGTTGGAATCATCCACTGAACATAGCTTCTTTTACTGGAAGCACGGCATATTCGAGATACCATTGTGATTACTCGTAGAGTTGCCTAGCTTTACCCATATGATTCCTTAACCCTCATGACTAAGTTAAGAAAACAAGGTCATTTCACTGCTCATCTCTTTATATAAGCTCTACCCGGTAGATCTCCAGCTCAGGCCCGGGTATCCACTGATTCGGTCAGATATCTTCTGCCCGCCCTGATAGGAATCTACCGTTGTTCAATATGGTTTTGCCATTTTCATACTAATGCTCCTTCGCTCCTGTAGAGATTCAATCGATTTGAGCTGCTACTAAACCAGGTTTGACAAATCAAAATTTATGGTTGGGCGATCACTATGTTATTTTAAGTGCGTAAATAAAAGGTAATGAAAGTACTGAGGTTGGCCATGTGTGGGTTCCTAGGGCCACGAGGATTCCATTTTTGAGGTTGGCCGGGCTTGAGGGGCAGTGGTTTGGCCAGCGATGAGGAGAGCTTCCGCAGGTAGGGCATGGCACAGGGCGGCTCCGATGGAGTTCTGGCGCAGTGCTAGAGTTTTTAACCATCTAGAGAATAAGATGAACTTAATGGCGGTGGTGTCTCTAGCTAGAATAATCTGTGTTGGGACTGTCCACGATGACCCCCTTCCCGCACGACAGTGGTACACGGCGCCGGCGAGGATGAGACCGAGGCAAGGCTCAGCGAGCTAGGCTCTGGGTTCCTAGTAGACTGAAGATCCTCTTGTCGCTAGGAATTGAAAATGTATTAACTGAATGACGAGATTGGCCAAGGAGACTTACCGGTGCAGGGAAGAGAGATGGCGGCGAGGTAGAACGGCGGCGGACGATTGGGTGATTTGGTGAGGTACTAAAGGTGTTGTCGAGGCAGATTGGGTAATGATTGGGATCGGTCGGTGAGACTGGCTTACAGGTGAAGCGACGGGGTAGTACTACGGCCTTGTCGGTGCCACACAGACTGACGAGAGCAGAGCATGGCAGGTGTGCACGCGTTGGTCGCACGGCGCGCTGGTTTGCGGCGGCCGCGATGGTCAGCGCGATCGATTAGCGAGGCGCAGGCGAAGCAACGACTAACCAAGGGTGAGATGACGCGCGACGAAACTGGCAGCGGCTGGTGTGAACGGCAAGGTCGGTTGCAGTATGGGCAAAGCGGAGGCAGCCGCGTGGCCAGGGTGCTGTAAAGGAAGGAGGCGATTTCTTGGAAGACATTGGAGAGGAGAGAAAGCAACTGGCCAAAAGGGAAAGAGGGAAATTCAAAAAATTTATCAAATTAGGAAAGAAAACCAAATTTAAATGAAGTTCGAAAATTTTCAAAATTTTCGAGCTATTTCACTCCCACTCTGGGACGTGCCGCCGTGGCAGGTTGCTTCGTCACCACGCACGAATGGAACGGAACGGGCTGCAGGCTTGCAGCGGGATGCTTAGTTTGACTTGAGTTCATAACCGTTATCATCTCTCTTTAATTGACGTACGTAATCATATCTTGACGTATGCAGGGGAAAAATTTCGGCGTTAACAACTGCATGCATCCATGACGCGGCCGAGTTCGGTAACGTGCAGCGATACTAAGCGTAAGTGCCTAAATTAAGTTAACGGCTGGATTTTTATTTATGACTTGATTTTGTATAGTAATTAATTTTAAAATAAAATATTTTTTTAAGACGGGTCTACAAATTATTTATAGTAGATACTGTTTCGACTTCATCTATATCGACCAAAATCACATATAATCTCTCTTTGTTTTGACAGAATTTCATCATCCATCTATCGACCTCATCGGCTAGCGATCTCGTAGAGTTTGGCATGTTCGTGATTTGCGATGCCTCACACGTACCAACTCGATCGTGCTAAAATTTGCAGCTCGATCGATTGCTACCAAATGCAATAGCTCCGAATACGGCAAATCCTACGCGTACGTTCTTCGCAAGGGCAAACCATTGATTTTCCTAAAAAAATTGTGTAGTTTTCTCATTGAAACATATGTATGGATATACATGTGTAGCCTAAATAAGATGTACATCCTTGTTACATGCTCTCTAAAAAAAAGTGTACCATATACGGCACCTGTGGTATAGTCGTTGGTAGTGGGCCTAGTGAATTGCTAGCTTTGCGGTAGCCTGGTCTAGTCAGTGCCAGTCTTCCTTTGCCTTGTACCACTGTACTGCATGGGCTGCTCGACTTTGACGCACTTCCTACTTCTTTCTCAATCTCACTGAGAAGAAATATATAAGAGAAAAACTAACCCACAACATACCATACCTAGCCAAAACAACGGTATAGTCATATGTCATCTAATCCTTCTGCAGAATCCCCACGCTTATCCAAACTAAATTGTTCCCATCCACTCACAACTATCTTATCCTTATACGACAACACCTCATTTCCTCTATCTCTCACGCACAACCGTGAGTAGCTGGTTAGCATGTCAACCCCTCTATCATCTCTCTCTTATCGGTGAGGAGCTAGTTAGGTGGTGGCCACCATGATGCACAGCTAGCGGCCGCAGATAGGTGTGTAGTTGTGGTGTCTCGCAAGCAACAACCGTCAGACACGCTGACAAGTGGTGCCAACAGGCTCACGTGGACAGTATACCTCATCAGAAATTATCGAGGGCAGTGGTGGCCAGTGAGAGGAGGCATGGGCGAGCGTCGGGCCCCACCACCTCCTCCTTCAACTCTGGCGAGACAGCGCAGCAGAGTAGCCATAGGCTCATGCGACGGGCGGCCACATGTTTGTGCGAGCATGACAGGTCCCTCCACCTTGTCATTCGACTCTGGCATCACCCTCCCCTCCTTCTTCACCTATGGCTCTAGATCTGGCGCATGCGATGATGCAGTGCTTCACCTCCGGCTCCGGATCTAGCGACGAGGGGCGATGGCGTGGCTGATCAAGACACGGATCTAGAGGTAGCTCGATGCAGAGCTTAGGCCTGAGCCAAGGAAGAGTGAGAGATGGAGGCTCGACACACAACTCGAGCATGGATTCGCTAGCAAGCGACATCGATTGCCTCCATGACTGTAGCGATAGTCGAGGCCAGAGCTGGAGAAGGTGGTGATATTGCCCACATGACATGATAAGTATGTGGTTTTGCCATGTAGGATGACACGTTGGTTAAGTTGGGTCAGTGACATGTGGGGCTCACAAGGGCTTCTCCCCCATCAAACTCCTAATCAGGCTTCCATCTCTTATGACTTGATACATGTTAGCTGAAACATACATCATATCACACATATGCACCGATCTAGGTCAAAACAAATCATCTTATGACTCAAATTTTCTAAAATCATCCATTTCGCCCGAAGCAACACAAGCTGACCGGTTAGATCGCCGCTTCTGCAAAATGTCCAAAAAATCTACAAATTTTCAAATTCTAAATTTTAACTCATCCAAAATGACAATGGTTCATCACAACAAAACCCTGATCCTTCTCATGTGGTCCTTCATTTTACACATTTCTTTAGTGGCTAACAAGTGTGTCCCCTGTATGGAATAGGAACTAAGGCTTCGTTTGAAACGAGGAATTTTTTATTCCTACATAAATTAGATTTTTCTATGAAATTTCTACTATAGGCTTCCTTGGAACGTAAGAAATAAATAATACAAAAATTGTATAAATATAATAGTTCAATCCTACAAGAATGCAAAATAGAGAAATTGTTCTTGGAAGATGTTTGGATGCTCTACAACAATTTTGTAGGAATATGAAGAGAGAAGGTCCATGCAAGATAGTATTGGTTTCTTTTCCATAAAATCTAACCTCATGGCAGAATTCCTCTAAGATTCTTATGAATTGAGCCATTCCATTGGAATTTTGAAAGCCTATTCCTTTGTTCCAAAGGGCTATATAGAAAATTCTCTTATGTTTCCGTATATATAGGTAAGTTACATGGGGGCACTTGGGTGTCTAAGCACCCACATCAAAAAATCGTCTGATACACATGTATAATCAATAAAAAAAATTGGAGTTTAGGTATGAAAATATTGTATACCATTGATATATTTATGGTAAGTGAGTTTTGAACCAGTTCAAACTAATTTAAACTACTTTTAAATTTAAGGTGACTATAGTGAGTATATACTATGAAACTAGCTCAAACTAGTTAAACGAAGTTGAATTTCATTTTTCGGCGTTTGATATCTCCAATACACTTTTTATGGGTATGTAAAGATATCCACATCAAACATCACGAATCTTAAAGCATATCAGCAAGTATTGATTTGAACGCCTAGACACCTGATGCATGAATTCTCCTTCATAATTCTTTCAAAAATCCTACATTCCAAAAGGGGTCTAAATTTTTGTGAAATTCTTGTGTTCCAAACGAATCATAAGAGAATTATTTATCCATGGTCTCAGCCGTTTGTTTTGCTCAAGAATTTCTCTCTCTTTGTTTTTCCCGCTGCACCGTGATCTTTGAAGTGTTCTTCCCTTCGCCCGCTTGATCTACACTACCGACATCATGACAGCATACTTATGGTCCTTCCACTTAGCATGCTACTGTTTAATCGAGAGGCAAGTGCTGAAGGCTAAAGTACGTGTCCTTCGCCATCATAACTTGGATCTCGATGCACGCAGGCATGCCTACTCATTCATTCATTCAATGGAAGATGAGCTTCAGCTTTCTGGCCCCACTGTATGTTGTCTTGTTGATCATGAATAAATGAATGAACAGGTGCCCTCGGTCTGGACTCTGTAGCTGCAGTGAAGGCATTACCTCCTTCGCTGCACTGCTGCTGCAACCTCTAGTGTTTACTGCATCTGCCATGCATCCTGACACCAAGAGAAACGTTACTGCCATGCCATTTCGAAACCTGAAGAAGTTCGAAAAACTTACCGAGACAGTAAAAAGAGTCAAGGTGTAGCTGTGCTGTAACAGGAGAGGACGCAACAACCTGACACGCGGGGTAAAGTTTTAGACCCCGTTTAGAGCACATGAATTTTGCAGGAACTAATTGTTCTACCAACTCTCATCCGAAAAATGTTTTGTTTGTTGAGCATGCAGGTTTTCTCCATAATTTGTAGTATGTTCTAAGTAGAATCTTAGCATTATATATATACCATTGAGATTTGAGCTAGTCCAGAGAGTAGCAAAATTTTTGGGACCTCTGCTCCAATCTAGGCAGTATGTCCGGACCCAGAAGATGCACTCATCGATTGACCGAATGGGTTGCCAATAAAGTGGTCCTGAAATGTGCGGTGAGATTCTGATCCCTCGAGCACAATCAATGCACTTTCAGTATGGAGAGCAATCAGTATTTTTTGGGGCCAAGTCAGTATGATTGCACAGGGACAAGTTCAGTCAACCTGGAAGCAATCAAAAGGGCCACCACTTTGCAAGAAGCATGAGCATGGCAAATAATAATCCCAACATTTCAAAACCCTGCCACTAGCAAAGTGGTAAGAATATGATGCAAGATGCACATAGCATAGCGCATTGCTGCACTTTTTTTGTATTTCTTCTTTTCCATGCAGGTCAAAAAACTTGTTGGAAGCTGCTTAAACTGCATTTTTGTCAGTGATATGGCTTAGAGACAATTATGAAGATGATTGTATCACTTCTATATTTATGGTCTTTTGAATAATATGTTATTTTGTCTATTGAAAAAAATATCTTTCATATTGATCAACAAGTATGTGACTTGTTCATGGAACTCTTTATTTATATTTTGATGTTATTCGAGACTATCCATGATCTTATATTATTATGTGGGACAATTATGATTTATAGATCAACACATGTATTGCTTGATGATCATGTTTCACAGATCATGAATATGAGGATATCAAATTAATAATATGGACACATGTTAGAGAATATAGCGTTAGATTGACCTACTATAAGACACTGCAGAATTTTATATTCTTAAGTGTCATCAGTTGGTCTCATACATAGTGTATATATGATCCTTAGACCTAAGATCGTCATGGTTTCCTACATATGTTATAATTTACTTAGGAGTTGTCAAACACTACTCTGTAGCTGGATAGTCATAAATGTAACTTTGTATTTACTATGAAATACACGGAGAAATGTGAACGATCAAGATAAATTTTTGGGCCCTCCAATATAACGGGAGAGATATTTTTGGACCCCTCAATGTGATTGGATTAAGAAAGTGTGTGACCATACTAAATGTGGTTAAGGAGTCAATCACAACCGAGTAATCTACTACAGATTTAGTGAATGATCGAGTTATCATAGGGTGGCATGTTTCTCGTCTTAAATTCGATCTGGTATCATAAGGTAAAGAGATCGATACATAAACACTATATAAGTTTGTCTGATATGATCTTTACGTATATTTAGAATCATCATGTCCTGCTAGAGGCTGTTACCAACTTATGGACCAAAAAGTTTTAACCCATAACTAAATATATATGAACATACATGGTCACACACTTAACAGACCGGAATGATAGGGTTTGGATGATAAACTCTGAGTGGGAAACGATCTCTGGTCGTATCGGATAAGAATCTAATTGGATGCTATATAAAGGGAGGTGCGGGGGTTGAGGGTGGAATATGAAACACACCTATCGAAACGCTAACCGTCACCTCACATAATCCTTGCCCTGCATGCTGGTGCTAGCACACCGATGCACGGCGTTACATCCTTGGACGTATGGAACTCGATAGAGACGCTGCTGCGACTGAGGTACTGATCAGGGCGATCATGAGGAGACGGTTAGTTAGAGAACGATCGACTACTTCCACTATATCGACACGCGCTTCGTTGAACCGGTCGGTTCAACTCTGCTTCCGCTGCACTACACAACTAGTGCTAATGATCTACGATCTCTTACTCGTATTGTTTCCTGGTTTACGTGATAGAAAATTTTAATCTGAGCTAGTGTAGCCTACATGTGTCCCAACAATTTTGTCCTTTATTTATGATTATTTACTTAGTTGTTATAGCGCTAATAGCATACGATGCATAGATCACCAAGGCCTTTGTTCTCTGTGACAACAATGTTCTTTGGCCTAGATATCTTGTCTGCTTGTGGAAACATCAGCAGTTCAAGGAGGTCAAACAAGGTAAACCATGTCAGTTTCTGGGCAGAATCTATTGCGGCTATTTAAAGGCCAACCATTAGTTTAGTTGTTAAAAATATCAGCCACATGGCATAAATTACTTCTCAAAGCATGAGAACTGCACAGTAGAAATAAGCTTAGTATCTGCTGGAGTGTTCTTGGTCTTGGCAATCGCAAGGTGTAATGAAATGCCTTTTGACCATTGTTTAAGTGATCTGAAATTTCTAATTGTCTACCTTACCATCAGCTGTTCAAGTAGGTTCGTATGTTTCTGTGGGTAAACAGAAATATCCTAGTCAATTGACCCTAACTTGTAGCGTACTTGTTCAGTTAGGTGTTTCTGAGAATCCAATTGGTCATTTTTCAAGCCTAGACCCAATCACGTAGAAGTTGCTTCCGCCTTAACACACGCACCCACTGACTCCAGGCAGAACATGTATGCTGGAGAATAACCACTGCACTGTACATCACATTTGATTTCAGCTTTGAAACCTTGTTTAAGACCACAGTACAGTACTAAGAATCATGAGAGGCCAAGAACATGGTAATTTGTCCCTTTTTCTGAAATACAGAACCTGAAACAAATCCACACAATCTTTTTCTAGTCAAGGAACTATCTTACAAAGACACTGCCACTGACAATGAGGACTACCCCAAGATGGGGGTAATCCGACAACAAGATGTTGAACATGGGACCAGCAACACACAGACAACCTAACAATCCAGCACCAAGACACTAAGGATGGAGCAAGCCACCTAACAATCGCCATAGGGAGGGGCTAGAAGTTGGCTTCATCTCTGCATCGAGTTCCATAAACATTACGCATTTACGCCTGAGCAAACTTCAAGTCGACACCTGAGCACTTCCTATCCTCCAACTGTTTCAGCGCCGTTGTTCTCTGGGCACTGCACGCCTTTTGCTTCGCCTTGATGGACTCCGTCATGTTCATGTAGTTTGGCCTTGCCCTGATGCTGTCCTCGGTCTTCTCTGATGTGACGAAGGTGGAGAACGATATAGGCGTGGATGCAAAGCACGACGACGACGATGCTGAGCTCTCATCATTGTGCAATTCAGTGCTCAGAGACGAAATCGACTGAGCTTTGAAGCGCTGATGGTGCGTTACTCCTGGCTGTTTCGCGCTGACCCTTTTGCTGACATTGTTCTTGCGCACTTTCACTGAATTCGGCTCAGAGAAGTTTCCAAGAACACCGAAAGAATCCTCGCAGTTCTTGGAGGACCGGAGATCTGGCGAGCTGGAGTTAGTCTGGTTGTGTTCCTCCATCAATCTGTTCTCCCAGGGCCTCGCCGCCATCCACCTCTCCAGCCAGCTCCAGTTGCCATTGCACTTGTCAAAATTCTGATGCTTAAGCAGGATCCCTGACTGGTTCGATCGGCCATTGGAACTAGGCTTCGGTTGCTGCACAAGACACAAGAAAGATTAGCACATTCATATCATAAGTACTAACCACATTTGTGGAATTATCCAAAGTGTAGATTCATACATTGCATTTAGTAACGCCTTCGATCTGCTGCGAATATGCGTAAGCAATAGCTCGCTCGCGCTTGATTGCGCCCTCCTGCCGCTTCTGCAGCGTCACCCTCACTTCCTCCAGTGTCCCCTGGCTGTCGCACCATCCTTCCTGAAAAGTTCAAATGGTACCCAAACGAAACAGTCAGACACATGCTCGCAGCAAAGAGGGAGATGATTCATCATGAGTTTGCGCAATGCGAACGAATTGTAATCTGAATCGCACTGTTCATCGCTTCGCCCATCGATATGACAGTGTACTGTGTACTGTGTACATAGTGGATAGATAACCTCAGCTTCCCGGAGGATGTCGAGCTTGGTGCGGCGTGCCTCGAGCAGCTTCTGCACGGCCTGGCCCTCGGTGGACATGCGCACGCGGCGCGCCCGGATGCGCGCCTGCACCCGGACCAGCGCCTGCATGCACCGGAGCGTCACCGCCGCCTGCTTCCGCACCTGCCGCCCGCGCACGATCGCCTGCAGCCTCACCAGCCCCTTGAGCGCCCGCAGCGCCCTCCGCGCCTGCACAAACACAAGCATTGATTCCACCGCACAGTCGCGTGCAATCCAGGAAGAGATGTTGCGACGTGAGGAGTACCAAGAACCCGCGGAATGCGGTCTGGATGCGGATGGTGGCCCACTCTTGCCGGACGGCCATGAAGTCCTTCGCCGGCGCGCGAGCAACGGTGGCGACGGCGATAGTGAACGGGTCGGCGACAGCGGCCACCGAGGAGGCGTCGTCGGAGGCCTCCGACGCCGCAGAACGGTGGCTGCTGCCTCTCGAGCCGCGCCACAGGGAGCCGTGGTCGCCGGAGGAGCTCCTCCAGAGCTTCCACTTGCGGCCCTTGCCTCCTCCATGGACAGATGAAACTTGCAACTTGTCCTATAGAAACAGAGAAGTGCATAAAGTTTGCAGTTTTGATCAAACCTTTGGCGATATTGGGAGGAATATTTCAGAAGAATCATCACTTGAGGTGAACTAAATGGGGGGGGTGACTTGCAATTGAGGCAAAAGAAAAAAACGAGCAAAAGGTCAGTTCAGAGTTACGATTGTTGGAAAAGATTGGAACTTTGATATAAATATTTGGCGGGAAGAAAACACGCCTTGAGGTAAATACGGTACTAATAAAGATATAAACTATGGGATGGATGCTTCAGGCGAACAAAAATCAGATTTTGAGCTAAACATAGTGCTACAAAACCTTAATTCTGAAGCAGGAAAGTACACTTGAGGAAAGAAATCAATGGTGTTGCATCTTCTGACAAGTACACAGAAATGAAAGAGACACTTTGGTGGTCATTCGAGGAAAATTTCAGATATAGATACGCCCAATCCGGGAGTGGGGAAATAACATAGCTCCAAAAAGTTTGTGCAAAGATGATACCACATATGCTAGATGCTAACCATTAGCGAGAAATCAAAATCTCTGCAACCTGCAAAGACGAAAATAAATGGATACTCGAGCTTGCATAAAAACCGAATCTTTCCGCAGAAACAAGGATGCTCAGAGACAGGACTAGTCCCGGAACAGAAAAACCCACAAAAACGAACTCATAAAAATCATCAAACCTTTTTCTACGTCAAGAAACCAAGAACACCCATTCGTGATTTGCCTCACCTTACAATCCCCCTTGTCCGGCTTCTTGAGCCCTATCAGCGACTTGACCCACTTCCCGGAACCTCCCATCTGTTCCTGCTCTTGCCAAGAACAGCAGCAGCAGCAACCGGAGAAACCAAGAACACAGAGGAGATGCCAAGAACAGCAGCAGCCTTGACCAAGACCAGGTGGCGGTAGCAGAGAGAGAGGAGAGAAGCGTGCGCGTGCGAGAGCGCGGGGGCTTGCTTTGCTGCCTGTGGGAGTGGGAGAGCGTTGGGCAGTGGAAGATGGAGGCGTTCGGAGTTTGAAATTCGAAACGGAGGGAAGAAGAGGGAGACAGCTAACCACTGTTACTCGCTAACCACGCAAACAAATACTGATGCTACTCGACAAAAAAGGCTATCACTAAAATTACGAGTATTTATTCGTGATAAAAAAATGCAAACAAATGTGCGCCTTCAAGAAGCAGTAACATATGGTTGGGACTCGGAAGCACAAGAAGGATCCTATGTAAAAAATTTTCGAGTAATTTTTTCCCTCACCGGGAGTGGTATTTCTCGTCGCATTGGATTCTCTTTTTACTGTGACCTTCCTTTTTTTTTATCCTTTGTTTGTGTTGGGTCTGATGGACATCTGTGACTCATTCATACTCATATAGCTAGCCTCATAGGAGCTCAGCTCTCTCTGTCTCTTGTCTCTCTTTTAAATTTTCCTTCTGGGTCCTAAAATTTCCTCGCGTTTCGTTCCATCGGAAACAGCGTGACAGACAGCAGCGAGAAGAACAGGGACTCGCAACTTTTACGTGCCTGCTCGCCTTCTTTTTTTTTGGGTTCTTGCGAAAGCCAAGAAAGAGCCTGTATCATGTGTGAGTGAGAGAGAAAGAAAGGAGCCGATTGGTCCGGTGGCTTTTCCTGGGGCTGCATTGCGTACAGCGGTTTTGTGCAGAGCCATTTGCATCTGGGTGCCGCAGGGGAGAGGTTTGGATCGGACCTCTTTCTCCTCTCTGGTTTGTTCTTACATGTCTTGTGAGCGTGTCCTATGCGGTTTGCTGCTCGTACGCGTCTGCATCGTTGTGCATGGATGTGATTTGGCCATTTGTGGTTGCTGGGTTTTGACTGATTGATGAGCCACAGAGTGTGGGTTGATGTAAAATTGTTATGGCGCTGTGTTTTCTTCAGGTTCTTTTTAGGTTTTAAGAAGGAGAACTAAGAAAGTTATTTCTCAAAAGAAGTAATAGAGCGGGCATATTTAGGGCCTGTTCGGAATACGAGAAGTTTTCTCTAATCTTACAAGAGTTATATTGTTTTATATGAAAATCTTATAAAACTCGTAAGTTCTAAATGGACCTAAGTACAGGCTATACATAAGTAGACTCCCAACTAAATTTTGTTTGGCATAAAATTTCTAAGTTCTAAGCGGGTAATGAATTTGTTCCAAAACTCAAAGTAATGATTTGATGGACTAGAACTCCAGTCTCGATGTTTCGGATGGTGCAGCTATCCTGATACTGTACTCTTGAAAATATGAGCAATATTTTAATTTCATATTTTATTAGGAGACAAATACAATAAATAAATGATACAAAATTTACTACTAACAATAGACTACTTATCATACTTCAGAATATACACAAGAAAAATATAGTATATACTACAATCGACTAGTAGACTCCATCTTAAAAGACACACCATTTAAAAACTATTTAATGTAGTAAAAAGTGAAAAGTCAAAATAAAATTTAACTCGGCCCAACCTAGCCGTTATCTTTCTTCCGTGCTCTCTTACTGTAGGTAGAGGGGAATATTAAAAAACATAAATCCGACTTTGCCGTCCTACCACCATCCTTCACAAAAACCTGGCTTGTGCAGGGCTAAAAGCATGTACTTCCAACCAAGCGCACAAAAATGTCTTCATTTCATAACCTGAGATCGTCCCGTCTGTTACACTTTGTTGGCATCATTTGGGCATGATGGGCCCATCACCTTCCAAGCTTTTCCCAGTTTAATAGCTCTAACCAAGCCAAAGACCTATACTGTCAGCTCCTCCAAGATTGATAGTACAATGACAAGCCCTTATTAATGTGCTGGCCAGATGCCTATGGCATATTTGCTCCCTACTTGCATGTGCACATCATCAGTTCAGTTCAGTTCAAACTTGTTTAAAATGGCCACACTAGCAACTAGTTTGAAAAAAGGGATGGAGGAGAGAGAGAGAAGGCCAGCAAATGGAGGCAGACAGACATGAGTGACAAAGGGTTTGGTGGTGCCTCAAAAAGAGCAAAGGGATAGGTGAGAGGGCATCATTCAAGAAAAGGTTAAAACAAAGGAATATGTTCTTGCTATTTGCATGAACAGAAGAGAATATTGAGATTTGAACCACAGTTGGTGCTCCCTGCCAAACAGCACTGGCAAGATGCATGGTTAGGAGGATAAACAAGGGATTTGAAAGCTGTGCTTGTCTGTCTTCTGATCCTGTTGAAGAAATCTGACGCTTATGGAGGAGCACCTGTCAGTGTCACGAGCAAGATGCTGAATTTATCAACAGTGATGGTTTTTCAGGGAACATGCTCGTTAGGGTCTGTTTTTTACGGCTTTTAAAATCGTATGCGAGTATCTCTTTCTATAATCTCTGTCGCAAACAGATAAAATTCAAAATTTTCATCTAAAAATACATAAGCCGCAGCCATATCAAACATGCCCTAGGATTAGGGGAAGAGTAGGCTTGTCTTTGACAAGTATGGTGGCCTTCAGTTGTTGGACCCGGCCTAATCCTCTGGTTTACAAGCCATACCGGATAGGTGGCCCATGGGCTTAGCTCATTGCAAACGAGATGGACAAAAAAAAAGTGCTTGGCAATTCCAGTGCGAGTACTTTACTTTCTGGCTCATAGGCTTAACTCATTGCAATTTCTGGCTCGAAGACGGCGGCGCCGGACTTGCACTTCCAGCCGACGGGCTCGTAGTTGCAGCCGACGGTGCGCCGCCGCCCGGCGCACCTGCAGGACGGCCCTGCACGGCGCGCACCGGCCGCACTTGCGCTCGCAGCACGGCGGCCTCGACCCCAGCCTGCTCAGCTGCTCCTCTCCTCCTCCACTCACCTGAACACGTAAAGTACTAACAACAGCATATGCATGCAGCAAGCAACAAGATCGAGGGAACGGAAAAGGGCAGCGTTGTCTGCCTACATTTGCAGTGTAGCCTCACAAGAAGAGGTGATGAGAAAGAGATGTACCGGCGATGGATGCGAGTCCTCTTTGACATGCACCAGCTCCTGGTCGCCTTCAGAGAAACTTGGCACGGCCTTAGGAGGGAAAGAAAAGGAAGCGAAAGGAAGGATCTTTGATCTTTGCAGCTGGAATCAGCAGCGCTTAACCTGGGGACATGCTAAGCAGAAGAAGGAAGAAGATGAAGAACCAAGCCGCCCCTGCTCTGCTTGTGCGGACGACGAGCTGCACACATCATGCAACGCAATGCTGCAAGAGAAGGATACAGTACTTGCTAGCTGCTACTCTGCTTGCTGCTGGTAGATAGATGCCTTCCACTTCTGCTCCGCACTCTTCAGAAATCAGAAGTCTTCAGGGATCTCGGAGCTCTTCTTCTCTTTCTTGGATAAGGCTCTGCTCTGCATGTGGCAAGCAGCCTAGGGGATGCATGCAATGGCAATGCGATTGTCAGGTCACAGCAACGCAGTGTTATGCCATGGCCTTACGAGCATCAAAAGGCTATGCAATAGGAGTAGAGAGGATTTAGGAAACGCGCAGGCTTTTGGGCTTCCTAGGCTGCAGTGCGCTGCTGCATATCAAGGACTTTGCCTCGCATTGACGGCATGGGCCACTGCTTGGTGAGCCGTGAGCCGCTGCTCTGTTGTCAATCCAGCAAGCTAGGGCATTTTTACTTTGGGACAGTACAAAAGAAACAGTAAATAGATGGTAAGTTGTAGTACTACTGTTCAGCTGCTTCTACCAGGTACGGGTAACAGGGTAAGAACAGTGCAGTTCTCAGTGCACCTCTGGTAGATGGTTCAGGCAGCCATTAGGTACAATAATGAAGGTGGCCGTAAGCCCAACAAAGAAGAAACTTTCCTTTCACCAGTCATCGAAGTCAGAAGCCAAGAACTGCTGGTACTTTGAATTCATTTGATCAACAAACCACTGCAGATACCAACTATCATCCAAAATTCAAGGATTTTGAGTGATCCATATTACACACCTAGAGCACAAGTGCTGGTGATGGCGTTTCGCAATGTACGGCGAGAGCTGTAAGCACTACAGTTACTATACACGCGAAAGTGAGCATAACTATGCGATCTAAAAGGGCCAACAGCTTGACCATATCTGGTGATGCTAGTCGGTTAGTAGAATTTTGAGTACGTTAAACAGAAGACAGACATCTAATGAGCAGCTCCAGAACGAAGATCAGCTTATCAATATGGCAAGAATGGGGCCAAGTTGTTCATCTCCTAGGCCGGACAGCTCCAAATGATGTCGACGATGAAGAAGATGACAAGGCCGACCTGTCGAACTCCTCCTTGTCCTCACTGAATGCCTTCTCGAGCACATCTTGCATTTCATGAAACCTCCTCTTCTTCTCTGTGGATACATCTCTTCCAAGGGAAGCCAGCTCAGTTTCATCATCCATGATCTTGTCGAGTACTTGTGAACAACGTGGGAAGAAGCGTTTCCCGAGTTCCACTGGTAAACACATTCAGCTTGCAATTAGTCCAGATCAATAAACTTATGGTGATAAGGAGTCTCTACGGCTTGTGTTGTACAATATAAAATGGCAAACAGATCTTTTTTCTCGAAAATGCAGAACAATTACGTTTCATTCATTAAGAAAAAAAGCAGTACAACGAAGGCCTAAAGGCCGAATTAAAGGTCCAAGGATCGGGTACAAAGAACACGACTCCGATAGCCCAACAAGATAAATGATCATAGCTAACGCACCCCGACGGCGAGCGAACTACCACCATTGAAGGGCTAACACCGGCCAACGCACACATGGAAAGACGAAGAGGGTAGGGTCAGGTGGCCCAAGGCAACGCCTCCAACAAGGGAACATCACCGAAGGCGTCGTCGTCGCCCAAACCAGCAAGAACTGGACCTAAGGTTTTCACCCCGACACACCATTGCTTGCAGCTGCGACCCCGATGCCTCCATTGAACTCAAGAGGCTGCACCCGGCGAACTCCAGCGCTCACCTTCTTCCGCGTGCTCACTGCAGCCGTTGGATATGGCGTTGGCGGCGTCGACGGCAACCGTGGCGCGAGAGACGACGACATGCCAAGCGGGGTAGGAGGAGAAGTAAGGCCCCGCCAAGCTATGGCCCAGGGACGGCCAGATCCGACCACCTCCGGCTCCCCCCACGTCACCTCCGGCCACCAGGCCTCCGAACCCGACCAGATCCGCCGAGGAACGGACAGATCTTTCCTCGGTGGATCTAGCCTGCGTCGCCAGGTCGAGCGGCTGTGGGAGGCCCCACCGGTCACCTCCGGCTCTCCCCGCGTCGCCTCCAACATCCGGCTTCACAACGCCACTCCGACCTAGCCAGATCCACGAAGGAGACAAGCGCCTTCTTCCACGTGCTCGCCGCGGCCATTGGACTGTTGGCGGCGGCGGCGCGAGAGGCGACGGCGTGCCAATGGGGGTAGGAGGAGAAGCCCCCACCAAGCTATGGCCCGGAGATGGCCAGATCTGGCAGCCTCCGGCTCCCCCCCACGTCACCTCTGGTCGCCGAGCCTCTGAACTCGGCCAGATCCGCCGAGGAACGAATGGATCTGGCCTATGCTGCCTCCGACCGCCGGCTTCACAACACCGCTCTGACCTGGCCAGATCCGCAAAGGAGACGATGAAATTTGGCCTACACCGCCAGCTCGAGCTGCTACGGTAGGCCCCGCCGCCGCCGCTCGCCAATGGCAACGGCGAGAAAGAAAACGCGGTGGCGAGGGGGTTCTTTTTGGATGGCGGGGTTGCCCTTGAGTCGCCTGGGGCGGCTCAGGAAGCCTGGGGGGATTTCATAAAATGGCAAACAGATCTCAACCCCGTATCCATTAATACCTAACAAATCCATTTTTTCTAAAATATTATTTTAGAATTGAATCCCAAAAGTTTATGCAAAACTCATTCGCCCCCAAGTAAGACTAATCATTAGCAATTGAACACCAGATTAAAATTTTATATGACCATAGCAAACTGTACATATTTAGGCTAAATATCTACTCTTCAGATAATATGGATTATTATTCTCAAAGAGCACAAAAGAGCCAAATTGTCCATGATTCACAGATTGACGGTAGGGCTAAGAAATATACTCTTTTATTTAATGCGCAAGAGTTTTTAAATCTATAAGGGTACTCGACAGTAAACCTATCAATCTGAAGGGGGGAAATAAAATCTGGAGTTTCAAATTCAGTTACAACAGATACGATAAATATAAACAATATAAAAGTATTGTGGAGAAAGGCAAGCTGCGTGTCACCTGTTTTCGAGAGGGCTCTCATCCGAGCTAAGTGTTCTTCCTTCATTTTAAAAGGAGTTTCATTTAGATCAACAGTTGTCCGCTGTATCTCAGGAGGTGGATTTGCACTAGATCCAAGGGTAAACTCCAGAGTTCCATCCACTTGAGCAATGTCCATTGCTACTCTTGCCTCCATTGGAAACAATATCCTCGCCAAAGCAACTACATAGCATGGAAATAGTAATGTGAAAACATAACTTTCCAATAGAAAAAATGGTTTAAAACACTGGTTAGTTGCCCATGAGAACTGCACTATGCATGCAACACAGCCAACCACAGTAAACAGACAATTCTGAAAGAAAAAAACTAGCAATACTACACGATTTGATCAGTGAGGGTTACCTCGGTTTTCAAGGTACAGCAACCTTCCACGTAGACTGTCACCAGCCATTGCAAGAGAAACCGATGCTTCTCCAAGTTGTGGATCCCTTCTTTCAGCTTGCTCCAGTATCTCAATACATAACCTATCTTTAGGAGACGGTTTTCCTTCTTCAGTAACCCCAAAGTAATCCCCATGTTTTGTGAGTCTCTTTGAGATCTGAACTGCTTTTCTTCCATCAAATGTAAGATCCGATGGCCGAGCCCCCTTGGTTAAAAGAGATACAATGATTTTAGGTTCTCTTCGCATAGCAGCGATGTGAAGAATAGTATAGCCTCTTGGGTTTCTGTGATTAACATCTGCAAGTGCGAGATCCAGAAGTTCCGCTGTAATTTTTGAGTCACAATGTTCTACAGCATAGTGCAATGCAAATGCATCATCAAGATTAGTCTGCCCTTCCTTGAGTAGCATCCTGACTAGCTCCACGTCATCAGAATCAAGGGCTCTGTGTATCCTTCTTACATGTTTGTTAGGAAAGCCCTTGTCTTCAGGTGAAACTAATCCAAGACTCATCCGTGAATCAATAATTTGCTTGATAACATCTAGAGGCAACGCCTTCTCAAGAGTAATCATGTCAAGATTTGACGGAAGTACCATCTCAAGGCATCTTTCAAGCAGTTTCATGCAAGATTTGTTGCATAAGTTTGCAACAGATAAGATCAATGGAAGGTTATCCACTTCAACCTTATCAAGTACATCAAGGAGACGCCGCTGCATGGAAAAGAAGGGAGTAATGTGGCTTAGTACTGGCTTCTTAAAATGGTGAAATTGAATAATGATAGCAGGCTGACAGTACTGGGCTAGTTACATTCTATCAAGATAGTGGGATAGCCATATCTGTCCAACAGTACCACTTTCTGAAACAATGCTGAACAAAAGCAAGTAGCATTAATTCTAATATTTTAATTCTTTCATATGATATGCAACCATTTATTTTTCAGATGTGATGTAGTTCCTTTGTGAAGGACCATGTGAGATAGTCCAGGCTAATGTTGTGATTAACCATTGCAATGTTTGTGGAGTGGTCAATTGGCTTTGCAGAGATTGCACTCTGTCAGGATTGGTTTAGGCAGAAATTGAGGATTTGGGATTTGAGTCATGGATTTACTTAGGTTGATCTAAGTCGTTGGATTAAGATTGCATGATGCATGTTCTAGGTAATGTAGATCAAGTTATGAAGAACTTATACCTGCAAATGAATTTCTTGTCTTTAGATGTGCAGGGTCGTTTGGAGTCAACTGTGGAAAACGGCGGTGATCGGGACTAGACTCATGGAGAAGTTGAGGTCCAGAACAATCAAGAATGCTGGGTGAGACGGTGAGCTCAAGCATGGCACGAGAAATGTGCGAATGTTGAAGGCGAGTTCGAACGGCGGGATGACGCCAGGTGGCTTGCACGGGCCAAGTGGGTCGTGGTTCGATGGAACCGGGACGGGAAAGACTTGGCGGCACGTGGCAAGCTAGTGGTGTACCTATACGTGGCAAGCATGGCGATTGCTTGCAAAGGATGGTGATGACCAGGTCAACAAAGGGGCATTTTGGTATTTTGACCAAAATATCGGGAACCATCTTGGATCAAAACCGCGGCGCATGGGCGATGCGTTGGAGAGTGGTTTAAATCAAGATAGAGCTTGTATAATCAAAGCGAATCAAGGCTAAGGATTTAGCGGATGCACACTTATACGGTTTGAAAAGCGTGTATAAATGAACTTGAGTGAGTAAAACCCATGTGTGTGGGGTTAACGGGTTTCCCCATTGTAATAGTAGATATGATCCATTTTGGGGGTAGGTGGCTAGTTGCCCACCTATAAAAGGGATTGAGATGGAAACATATAGGGTTAACCATCTCACCCCTCTGTCATGTGCTTTCTTATTTATAGTTAGGGTTTTGAGAGTAGAGCATATAGTGTGCACTTTGTCTTTTAAGATGGAGTGGCTGTAAACTCAACGTTCTCAAGTGAGCAATACATCAATCTTTGCATATTTCCATAGATCCATCTTGATTTGGTTGTTCGACCACTCGTTGGCTTACGACCACGTCGATCATTTTGGTTGCCTACTGGTTCCGACCACATTGGTTGTTCCACCACTCGTTGGCTTAAGACGACGTGGGTTACGACTACGTTAATCATTTTGGTTGCCGACTGACTCCAACCACGTTGGTTGTTCGACCACTCGTTGGTTTACGATCACGTTGGTTATGACCATATTGATTACTTTGGTCGCCGACTGGTTACGACCACGTTGATCACTTTGGTCGCCGACTGGTTACGATCACGTTGGTTGTTCGATCACTCGTTGGCGTACGACCACGTTGTTACGATCACATTGGTTTCGACTACATCCATTTTCGATCATATTGGTTTTGATCTCGGTAGTTATCGATTACATTGGTTTTCGACCGTTCCCTGGTCATCGACCGTGAGAGGCGATTTCCGACTACACTAATTTCCAACGTACTGTCATTTCTCGACTACGTGATTTCTGTTCGGTAGTCGATTTTCGACGAAGATTAAACCAATTAAATATACCTAAGAATGTGCCGCCACGTTTTATTAAGAGTGGAAACCGTTGCAGCAAGGCATGGTTTGAGTTGGGACGTGGACGCCCGGGGCCGTGAATCCCCGGGCATAAGAAGGGGATTATTCACAACTTCACCAGCCAATCAATCACCATATAATTAGCACAAGCTTCGCATTGCAATAAGTAAAGTGTAATGCTTAGCTTAATTCTATTTGGCAGATGCATTGAAAGCAAGATCCTTCGTTTGGATAAGCAGCGGCCGAGGGGGAGCAGAAATAGTATGCAAGGGATATCTAATCTCATCTTGCCGCATAAAGCAAACATCCAAGCGCGCAGCAAAAAAGACATCTTTAGAACACACTGCTTGAGAACATGAAACGTCTGACCAATACGCATCCCAGCGAGCACAAGAATACGAAGAAAAAGAAATATGGAAATGAAGAAAGCTTCAAGAACGGCTACGCATGGAGGCATCTTGGCCGCGCGAGTAGAGGGGAGGGATGGAGGGGCGTACCTGGAAGAGGTTGGTGAGCTCGGCGACCTGGAAGGTGGAGGCGGCGAAGAGGACCTGCGCCATGAAGGCGACGGCGGGGCGGCAGCCGACGTGCGCGCACCCGTCCTCGTCGACGCAGACGCACGCCGCCTTGGGCAGGTCGCCGACGCGGCCGCTGTACAGGTACTCGAGCACCAGCAGCAACGCCTCGTACCCGACCTCCACCTCCTCGCCGAAAAGCTCCCGGAGCTCCAACTTTTCGCTGTCAGCGCCGGCGCCGGCGCCGGCGGCGCGGCGGGCGAAGACGGCGCGCAGGAAGGGGCTTCGCGCGGAGAGCACGCAGCGATGCACGCGCAGGTCGGGCGCGCCCGGTACGGCGATGCGCGCGTCGACGAGGAAGGCGAGGTCGTCCGGCGAGCGGAAGGCGGCAGCGAGGTTGTCGGAGAGGCGACGGAGCGCCTCCACGTCCGCGTCCTCCGCGCCCTCCACGGAGACGCTGTCGGAGTCGGAGAACGCGGTGGTGACCTGACTGGTCGGCGGCTCCATTGGCGCGACGCACGGAGAAGCCCAGCTGGTGGGAAGGCGCCAGGGAGTCGAAGAGAGCAAGGGGCGCAGCCGCGCAGCAAAAGGGGTGGATATAAATGGCACACAGTAGTGAACGGTGCGAGAGTGAGGTGGACAGGGCAATCTTGCAATTGGATCCCTCAATTTGTACATTTTGTAAATGAAGCCACTCCATATGTGAAACGAGGGTAAGAATTATATATTTGCCAGGAGTTGAAGGATCAAACGGTAAAAAGAACTCCATAAGGAGAGTACAGCCAAGCTTGCCTACTCGGCGATGGGAGCCGGTTGAAGACAAGAAGCGTAGGAAGAGCAGAAGTTTCCTCAGTTAAAACCACCTTTATCACGTTTTCGTATTGTATTTATAAAAATAATTATATATATAGCGTATTAATAAAAATATTGTTTATGCCGTTCGGTGGACGGACGGCAGTGTAGAGTAGACAACGCGTGGCACCTATCGGCTCTAGTGGCGGAGCCAGAATTTGATTATGCCCCTGAGCTCATTGATGGAATCTGGTTATACCTCGAGCTCCGCCCCTACCTGTCGTCTCGTGAGAAGACGACAGACGTCTGCCGTTCATCCACGGAACAACATAAATGATATTTTTATTAATACACTGTATATATAAATATTTTTATAAATACGATACGAAAACATGCTAGAAGGGGCTTTCATTCGGTTACCTCTCCTGCGTAAGTTGCTCCATAGTTTTTTGTGTTCCGGTGCAGCTGCAATTGGATACAGTTGTGCTGCTGCAACTACTTTACCTGTACCAGTTGGAAGGACGTGGCATCGCACTGCGTGTGTTGGTCCTAATTAAGCTATTAGTAACATTTTAACACCAATTGCACAGCGCCCTACGTAGTTTACTCGAAACAAGGCAATCCACTAGGGGATACAGACGGCCGGCCCATTGTTTCGGTGCATGCATCCAAATTATTTTTTCAGTCATTGGCCAAATCGTATAGCTTTGGGCCAGCATTCACTTACGATAAACTAGCTTGCCTTGATGGGAGTACAGCTCAGAGAGTGATTAGCTGCTGCCTGCCCTGCCTGTGTGGTCCACAGTAAAATAGGCTGGTCAGCTAGCTAGCTTGCTAGGGATCGATGGGTTTTCTTCCGGACCTCCTCTTCTTTGCTTCTAAAAATTAATTTTTGATTTTCTATCGTAATTAGCTTTTAAATAAAAAATCTTTTAAAAATAGAATCTACAAATTAATTATAATACATATTATATCGATTTTATTTATATCAGACAAAACTACATCACGAGTTCTTTGATTGGTCAGAACTGAACAACACACATGAGACGGTTAACATGGGTTGAAGCACACAAGTCACAACGGCCCTGTTTTTTCAAATTTCTAAAGTTGTTTTCGGTTTTCTACGAAGAATTAGCTTCTAAATAGAGTATTTTTTTTAAGATAGGGTCTACTAGTTAATTGTAGTATATACTTTACTCACTTCATTTATATCAGCAAAAACCGCACGTAAATTTCTGTTACTCTGTAATCTCTCGTACAAACAGCCCAAAAATCACAAACCATAGCCAAAAAAAATAGCCCCAACAACAAGTTACTATCGACAGGATGTGTGCAGTTAAAGTTTATTAGAAGAGGAGCTGGAGCTCGCAGGTAACTGAAGCAACTGCCGTGCCGATGATGCTCGATGTGTGTGTCCAGGGTTGGGTTCAGATAGGCGCGCAGTCAGGCAGAGTTTTTTTTTCCTTTACTAATTTTGCACGAAAGTACTATATTCCACGGCACAACATTGGTACTTAGGTAAATATGTACAACAAAAAGTTCCTGCAAGGATGAGGGAACGTTTAGGCCCTATTTGGCACAGCTTCACCAACAGCTTCATGAGCTGTTGTGAGCTGTTTTTTGCCAAACACCTTTTTTGCAAATAGCTTCACCCATGAAGCTCCTTTTTTTGTGCTCTCACAAAGGAATAGAGAGAGGTGAAGCTGAAAAAAGTAGCTTTTCACAGCTCTCTCCCTCAGGCCCATATTCCAAGGAAGCGAATGCCCCTCTAGTTCACAAAAATTTACACGTATTTGCCACTTTCTCCATCAGGCATGACAAGGCACTAATATTGCTTCCTAATGATTTTAATTTTTTTATTTTTTATTATTTTAATTTTTTAATTCATACTCATTCAAATATATTATTTTTAATTCATATGACCACATACAAATATACAACTCAAATGTTAGAACAAGTCGTGACAGGGCATCTTGGACAATTGACCTCTCACCATACATGAAGTCATTGGTGAAGCTATTTTGTCAAACAGCTTTTAAAAGCGACTTTAGCTTCACCGGTGAAGTCGCCGTGAAGTGAATCTAAAAAAAAACTTCACTAGTGAAGTCGAAATGTACAAACAGGCCTTAGAACACATGCAAAATTGTCGTGCTTGCTAGGTTTGACTAGGCTATGTCGTGAAACAAAAGGGGAGTGGTCCAGTTCCAAGAGTTTTGGACACATCTAACATTGTTACAAGTAAAAATTCCAAATCTGATCTCCGGAGCAAATAAATTTCATATCTAACCCTCTGCCCGACCGCGGGATTGTGCCATACCGACACGTGGTCGGTCGTGCGGTCCGCACGATCGCACTGTAGCTAGGTCGTAACAGTGTTAGATGTGTCCAAATTTCCAGTTCCAAACAATCTGTCTTCAGACTTTTAGTTTTTAGAAGTTATTACGTCGTCTATAAAGATATAACGTTGTTTTTTCTTATTTTCTTACTTTTATAATTAAATATGTAAAAACCTAATAATTACTATAATACCATATCAGTCAAAAAGTCAAGAGCACTTAACAAAGCCGTATCTGCTCGCAACAGCTAGCAGGGCAGAATGTTGTCATGATCTAGACGCAAAAGCCATCAATCATCCAACCGAAGGGCACTACAGTACTAGCCACGGTTCAAGTTCGACACGTCTTCTCCGGCTTTCCCGGGCAAGGAATCAGCAGCCGAACCATGCGTCTACTCTCTAACCTTGGGCGGAATTGCAAAAACGCACAAATGGCCGGGTCAAGAGTCAAAGTCCACATTAAAGGGCGACGTCGTGATTGGATAGATATCGTTCCGTCGATCTCACTGGCTGATCGGGCGAGCCATGGGTCCCATGCGTATGCAAGGGATTATCTGTTCTCCTCTTTAGCCAAGTCCCAGTCTTGATTCCTGTCACAAAGCTGAAAGCTCTATCACCTAGTCCATCCGAATTAATGGGAAGGAGCAGCGTATAAATGTTGGATAGGACAGTACGATACGAGGAGCGAGGAGAGAGAACCAGCTGCATAAGATGATGAGACTGGATGCAGGATTAGCTGATCTTTCAGTAGTAAGTGCGTTGTTTTTGCATGCTAAGACGGTAAGATTGGTAATCTCGATGGACGGTAGTTTTCGCATGCTATGGTCTCTCTCTCTCTCATCGTCGATCCCCGGCAAGGTCCACTATTGACGGGCGACCGACAAAGATGCCTTTGTTTGCGTCCATCTCTGCTCACATCACATTCACACCCATCTTTCTTTCACACCTACCTTTAATTAAATTTGTTGATCAAGTTATTTCCAAACTAATACTGCATCCAATTTACTAGGATATATATATATATATATATATATATGTATGTATGTATGTATATGTATGTATGTATATATGTGTGTGTATATATATGTATGTATATATGTGTGTGTATGTTTCAATGTTCAACATCAATACTCAGTTTTTGATGATGTGGCAAGAGAATTAATGGGGAGAGAGTGCAAAACGAGAGATCGTTTTACTCCACGGAACCGAGTCTTCATTGGAATCGAGACACGAAGAATCGCCTAAACCCGTTGGGAGAAACGAGCGATTTCCATCCGGATCCATCGTCGCCGCCGCCACGCCCGGCCCCACTTTCCCCTGCGACTACTTGGCCAGGCGCACTGCTCGCTCCGCCACCGCTTTCCGCGATCATCATCACAAGGCCGCGTTTTTTTCCGTGCGCAGCAGCCCGCTCCCTTCCCCATGCCCCCAAAATCTCCGCTCTCAAGTACTTCATGGAATCGGTGAGGTGCGCCTCAATCCCAAGACCTAGGTCATCCACCCCAATCCATCCCAAATTTGGGCGAAATGAATCACCCGAGGACAAACCGAGCTCAAATTCCAGGCGAGGCATCGATCCTTCGCCGCCGTCCGCCAGATCGCTAGGGTCGTGGGTTCTCCGCCGCCTGTTGATGGATCCACCTTGCCGCGGTAATCCCGCCGCCGTTGATGGATCCACCTTGCCCGGTAATCCCGCCACCGGCTGCAGACATCTCCACCACTTTCAAGTCTCGCAAGCCGCGGTTTTCTTGCGTGGTGGACAAGTTCTTCTCCGATGGGCTCCAGTGAAGGGTAATAGTTCTAGTGTTCAATGTTAATTCATCGGAATTTCTAGCTCTTATAACGTTCGGGATTATTACAATAGTTGTTGTCCTTCTCAAATAAAAGTCGCAAAATCACCATAAACCAACCTGTTACCATGTATGTACAGAGTGTCTAAATTGATTTATATTGTTACCATACAACAAGCAGAACTCCAATTTCTCCAACTGCCCATGTTTGAAAAGAACCCTACCGGTTGAGAGCAATGCACAAGACAAAGAAACAATCAATGTAGATCTTGATGGAACCGACGAAGACGAGAGGACCGAGAGGCGATTGAACTGGACAAAAGATGAAGACATTAGATTGGTAAGCAACATTTCTTATTTTGTGAACTTTGAGCTTGGAATTTAGGGGAAAATCTGCTTGGTAAACAACATCTTCTTATTTTGTGAATGCAGGCTTCTACTTGGTTGCGTAACTCAAAGGACCCAGTTGATGGAACCGATAGGAAGTCAGATCAATATTGGGCGGATGTTACTAAAGAATACAATAAAACCACAGAGGTTTGCCGCAGGAGAAACCGGAACCAACTGAAGATCCGCTGGGATCGTGTTAAGAAACCAGTAATGGATTTCCATGGTTGCTGGGTTAAAACCAACAATGTCTACAGAAGTGGTGTGAGTGATGACCAATTGATGGAAATTGCTGAAAAGATGTATGCTTCTGACCATAATGATAAAGATTTTATGCTGAAGCACTTTTGGAAGGTTGTGCGAAATGAAAGGAAGTGGTCTGCATATGTTAAAAAGGAACAGGAAAAAGAGAAGAACAAGGGTGCACCTAATAGGCCGGCTGAAGTGGTGAATTTGGAAGATAATCCTAACATTCGTCCTATTGGTCATAAGAAGGCTAAGAATGAGCTCTATGGGAAAAAGAAGACACCTGAAGCTTATTCTGCTATTAGTGAAAAGCTAGACAAGTTCATTGAAGTAAGCACAGTGGCTAGGAAGGACCGTGAGAAGATGGCGGAGACGCAGAAAATTTTGGCAACTAGTAAGGTTGAAGCATCTAGGTTGAATGATAAGGCAGCAGAAAAGCAACTTAAGTGTAAAATGCTGGACACTTACAGAGAGCTGCTGTTAGCACCGACAACTGATATGAATGCTCAGGCTTTGGCTGAGAGGGAGAAAGCACTGGAGAGTATGAGGTTGGCCTTATTTGCTACAGATAATTAAGGTATTTTCTGAACCTGTAGTATTTATTAGTACTTATTTCCTGTGAAATTAGCACTGCCCACTACAAACTGAAAAAATAGTGTGAACACAGCCCAATACATCTCTGGAAACTGAAAAAATAGTGTGAATACAGCCCAATACATCTCTGGAAACTGTAAAATTAGTGTGAAAACTGTAGTATTTATTTGTGTGAAAGCACTAATTGGTGTGAACAGCCGACTACACTATACCTCTGGTGTGCATATATATGGACAGCACGACCAGTACTACCCTCCATCTGTAGTTCTCCTCTCTGCCTACTCGTAATGTCGCAGCAACCACCATCCGATGCTGAACCTCATAGCGAGGATGGCAGCATAGACCTAGAAGATTTATACACACTTGATGAATTTGAAGCCGAGCAAGAAGTATTAGAAGAGCTGCAAGATCAAGTGGTTGCAGAATTGAGGGATGATATTGAGGTGCTAGAAGAAGGGAGGAGTCGAAACAGTGCTCCAAGGAGATATGTGGCAAGGCCACGTGAAGAAGCCAATCAGCGGCTTATGGATGACTATTTTACGGACAATCCTGTCTACAATTCTACAATCTTCGTAGAAGGTTTAGGATGAGGAGGCCTCTGTCACAAGCATTGTCGATGCCCTCGGTGAGTGGTCTCCATTTTTCACCTTAAGATTAGATCTCGCTAATCGCCCGGCTATCTCCAATTCAAAAGTGCACTGCTGCTATAAGGCAGTTAGCAAATGGAAGCCCTGCAGATCAGCTTGATGAGTATATTAAGATTAGTGAAAGTACTGCCGTAGAGTGTTTGAAGTTATTTGTGAAGGGAGTGAATGAAGTATTTGGGACGGACTATCTGAGGCGACCAACGGTACAAGATGTTGAACGCTTAATGGAGATTGGTGAGCGTCGTGGGTTCCCTGGAATGCTAGGGAGCATTGACCGTATGCATTGGCACCGGAAAATGTCTCAGATGCATGGAAGGGTATGTATACCGCGGTGATCATGGTGTGCCTACGATCATTCTAGAGGCGTTGCCGCACGATCGTTGGATATGGCACGCCTTCTTTGGTGTTGCCGGATCGAACAACGATATCAACGTGCTTAACCAATCACACTTGTTTGTGGAGCAGCTGAGAGGAGAAGCTCCTAAGGTGCGAGACTCTATCAATGGAAGACAATATGATATCGGCTATTACCTAGGCGATGGCATATATCCAGTAGTGTTTTCGTGAAGTCTATCGTGAACCACAATCGACGAACATAAACTGCTTGCATGCAGCAGAAGAAGGGGCAAGGAAGGATGTTGAATGCGCCTTTGGCATTTTGCAATCTCGCTTTTGTATTTTGCGTCGACCAAGACGCTTTGTATGAGCAAGGGATCTTGAGAATATCATGCTTGCTTGTATAATCCTCCACAACATGATAATTGAAGATGAGAAGGATATAGAGCAGGTTCCACTAGATTTGAATGAGGTAGGCAGCACATATACTGTTCAAGAAGCTACAATTTCTCATGGACAAAACCCAGAGATGGAAGAGGTGCTTAACAGAAATACCGCCTTACATGATCGCCAAGCGTACAAACAACTTCAATCTGATTTGATTGATCATATTTGGCAAAAGTTTGGGAATTCATATAGGCAAAATAATTAGGTACATATCTTCAATCTGATTTGGTTTAGTGTGCAAATATAGCTAAGTCATCCTGGTAGCTCATGCTGTTCATCTTTGTTCTTCATGTTTCTGTTTGTTTGCAAAGAGTAGATTACTTTTTTGAAAGACATGTGCCAATTTATCCTTTCCCATTGCACCGAGTATTGTTTTTTTAAAAAAAATCATCTGATTACTATTTTTTCCTTACAGATGATGGTTTCTGGAGATTTGAGGCGACCTGATGGCTTTTGGAGTAACTGATGGCTTTTGGAGTACATGGACGTCAACTTCATGCATGAGAGCGTGTGTTCTGTAGCGTATTGGACGTCAACTTCATGCATGAAAGTGTATTGGACTGCAGAAATTATGTTGTTTCTTTGCCAACATCTGTAGCGTGTGTTCTAGACACATATTGATCAAAGAAATAGTTGCCACAGTTGATCTACCTTTTTTTTTTGCTGCATTTAAGTTACCCTTTGGATGGATATTTCTTGTGTGGTATCCTATGTTATAAAAACTGCTATGGTTTCTTCTATTGGGACTGCCCTCACCTAGTCCATCCGAATTAATGGGAAGGAGCAGCGTATAAATGTTGGATAGGACAGTACGATACGAGGAGCGAGGAGAGAGAACCAGCTGCATAAGATGATGAGACTGGATGCAGGATTAGCTGATCTTTCAGTAGTAAGTGCGTTGTTTTTTTGCATGCTAAGACGGTAAGATTGGTAATCTCGATGGACGGTAGTTTTCGCATGCTATGGTCTCTCTCTCTCTCATCGTCGATCTCGCGTAGTTTTCAAATTAATCCGCACGCGAGAGCTAGTGAGACGATCGAACGGCCGGCAAGGTCCAACTATTGACGGGCGACCGACAAAGATGCCTTTGTTTGCGTCCATATCTGCTCACATCACATTCACACCCTTCTTTCTTCCACACCTACCTTTAATTAAATCTGTTGATCAAGTTATTTCCAAACTAATACTGCATCCAATTTACTAGGATATATATATATATATATATATATATATATATATATATATATATATATATATGTATGTATGTATGTATGTATATGTATGTATGTATATGTATGTATGTATATATGTGTGTATATATATGTATGTATATATGTGTGTGTATGTTTCCAATGTTCAACATCAATACTCAAATCATGCGAGATACTAGAGTAGTAATCGCTCTGCTGAAAAACGCAACACGTACTGCAGGATAATATAATGGCTAGAATAATTATCGAATGTATTGATTAAGCTTCGGAGGGTGTATACATATAGTATAATATGACTTGAAGGTCAAGTCAATCTGTTTTAGATATGGAAGGAATCATATCAGATACAAATCATCCTATTTGATTGTATTATATCTCTTATAATCTTGCCAAACATGTACTCTAACATCCCTTGCAGTCGGAGCGGGAGCATCGCGGATGTTCAGGCTGGAGAAGAAGTCAACGAGGATCCTCAAGATGAAGTAGAAGCCGACGAGGAATGCCATGAGAAGAATCGATGGTGAAGTTGTCTGCCGTAGAGGTAGTCGTCGAAGGAGGATTGTAGAGGAGGTCGTGGCCGAGGTTCGTAAGACTATCGACCATGGTAGGTGAACAGTAAATCGGTTGTAGCTAGAAGGAACCGGTCGTGGCGACAAGGAAATCAGTCGTAACTACAGGGAACCAGTTGTAGCCACTGTGGTCGATCTGTCGTGGTCGACTAGCCGTGGTCATTATCGAAGATGAGAGAGGAGCAGAGAGACGGCGAAGTTGGGGAGTGACGCCGGTGGAGGGAGTAGTGTGAGGAAAGTAAGGTGGTGTGGGCGACCTATCGTGGTTGATCTCGAAGATGAGAGAAGATGCCAGCGAAGCAGCTGGCATCACCGGCGACATAGGGGGAAGAGAAGATGCCGATGGAACAACTGGCGTCACCGGCGGCTGTGGGGGGAGAAGAAGAGCAAGCTGGTAGGTGCGGAACGCCGACGCGGTAGGAAAGACAGCACCTTGTAAGTGTAGATGAATAAGTAGGAATAAAGGATTGGCATGGTGTGGTGGACGTTGGCAAAGTGCGCAGCGACCAAGGAGATACGAGAAGAGACGATGAAGTGGTAGTCAATCACAATGGCAAACATGGTTGGCAGTTCAGGGCGGTGGCAACTGGGGCCGGGAGGAGGGGTCGCTTGTCGAGAGCCCGGATCTGGGGCCATGGAGCTCGGATCTGGCCGGATTCAGACCCAGCGTGGTGCTCCACGACGCTGGAGCCAACAGGGATGAGCGGCGGAGAGAGCTAGCTCTTGATCCAGGTGGAGAGACCACCGAGGAGAGAAGAGGGGACTAACCGGATCTGGCGCGGAGGAGACCAGATCCTGGGTTGACGGCGACCAGGAGGAAGCGCAGTGGCGTGGCGGCCTATCGGTGGCGCGGCTCGAGCGGTAGTGGCAGCGTTGGGCCTATATCCAGCGGCAAGGTGGCCAGATCGAGCTAGCGGTGGTCAGATCCGGCGATAGGAGGCCGGATCCGACGATGGGAGGCCGGATCCGGCGACAGGGAGGTCGATCCGGGCCTAGTGCCTGCGCGGGTGGCCGATGGAGGCGGCTGGCGGAGGCGCAGGTGCATGCGTGGTCCCGCAGTGGGTCGCTTGTTGGGGGAGGAGCTCGTCGATGGGGAAGCCTAGGGAGAGCGCGATGAGCGCCTCCATCTCCATCTCGCGCTGGCGCTCGTGAGTACGGGAGATGCGCGCGGGCGACGGGCGGCAGCGGCCTGACCAGACTTGATCCGGTGTAGACAGATAGGAGGCCATCTATCTACAATGTTTTGCACAGCCACCAGGAGATTAGATCATGGAGATTGAATAATTTCTCTCAGGGGCAGTACGCTACTAAATTTGGTGGTCGCTAGGAACAGGCCCAGATGCGAGTCCGCTCTGATACCATGTGGGATAATAGAATGTCCGAAATAATTGTTGGATGTATTGCCTAAGCCTTGGAGTGTATATAGAGTACAATATGACTTAGAGATTAAGTTAATCTGTTATCATTACTATTATAAAAACGAGTTGGTGATTGTACATCCATTCTCCTCTAACCGCTCTATTCCCTTAATTTCTTACCATTCTCAACTTTACAACTGATCAGAGCAACTCTCTTCTATAGCACGATTCTCTATACATTCAATGAGTTCCGTTGCAACGCACGGGTACGTAACTAGTAGATATAGAAGGGTACTAGAGATATAGAAGAAAGCATATCGAATACAAATCATCCTAATTGATTCTATTATATCTCTTATAATCTTGCCAAACATATAATATAACACGTACGGAAAATCCAATCCAAACGCGGGCACCAACCAACAGCTAGTCCAACCAGAATTCGCCCATAGCCTGTGGCGTGGCGAACGGGCGAGATTCATTCAAGTCCCACTAACTACGGATTAATTGAATTTATTTATGGGTTTTGCGAGAATGATTTGATCCAGTGACGTTCCAGTAGCCGAGCCTTATGGACGTGGACTTTGCAGAAAAGAAAAGGAAAATCCAAACGTAGTCCGAAACACAAACTTCCGGCCTAGGCCCAACAAGCGATGTGGGGAAGTGGATGCAATGGACTTTGGCCTAGTGATCCATCCTACTATACATTAGGCCCATGCTTGGACCCATGTAGTGTCCAATTAACTTCTCTGGAGAGATCTCGTCTGGGTATCGTCCGTCTCCATTGAGTCACATTTGGACGGTTTCTTCGTTCTTTCGGCCTCTAGTTGATGTTTTTGGTATTGATGTTTTTATTTATATTTTTGAGATAGCACAATAGATGGTAAAGACTCAACGTGAATGATATATACGATTTTAAGTTCGAAAAATTGTTTAAAGAATACAATTCAAGAAACCGTCCTAATTATTTTGACTTTCAGAGAAACCAAAATCTTCCCAAAAAAGGAGCCGTGTCTTTCTTTTTCTCAAGACAGTTTAAATAACAAAATGCTTTGTAGTGTACAGAATTATTTCACAGAGTTTCGCCCGTGCCCACGTGACGATATATAGGCCATGGCTCATGAGGGTGTACTATTGCACGTACGCATGTTCATTGCGGCAGGCACTGCACGTGCGTTGGCCGTGCATCGCGGCACGGACGGAGGAGATCGAGAACCACGCGATTAAGGCCGGCTCATTTTGGCTTGACTTTCTGATTTCTGATTTCTTTTTTATTATTTATAAATTTTATGTTTTCTGATTTTTGAGTTTTTTAGTCTTTTTTGCCTGTTCTTTTTTTCGTATTCGTTTACGTTGTTTGTGATGTGTTAACATGTTTTTTTATTTTTAAATTTAGTTACGTCAAATAAGCCATCATCAGTTACAGTATAATCTCAATCAACTATAATGTAATTTTAATCAGAAATTAATTTATTTTAATCCAACCAGACAGCAGCTAAGAGGAAGGAGTACTGTATAAACCTCGAGTGCTAGCTAGTACAAAAGGAGTGGACAAAAGGACACAGCATCCAGTAATTCATAATTGAAGCAAAATACAAGTATAGAAGAGGATCATGAGAGGAAAGAACTCAACAGGGGGGAGCTAGCTGACCACATACGCACGTGACGTGTCGTGCATGGGGCAACAACAATGGTACTAATTAGTGTACGTTACGAACCTAGCCGGTTTTTGGGTCCCTACGTTTCACTGTATTTGTTCGTGCCCTCTTAGGTATATATTTCAATATATTTGTTATTGAGATAATCTACAATATAGTTATTATAATATTTTTATGTTTTATCTATATTTAAATACTTTAGAAAAGATTAAATAGTATGTAAGATTATTTCTCATTACATATTTTTAAGATTTAGTGCTCTTTTGTGCACATACTATAGTAGGGTGGATGGAGCTTAAGCGTTATGCAGTTGATCTTAAGGTGGTTCCAGCTTAGGGCTTGTTTTGGTGTAGCTTCTGCTCATAGCTACCCCTTCAGATCTCGTGAAGCTGTGCAAAACACTCAGCTTTTCAAAACAATTGGATTCTGATTCTCACGATGAGCAAAATCGAAAATGAACTAGCAACAAGAAGCAGTCTTCGGGTGAACTAGCAACAAGAAGCAGTCGTAGACGCCCGTCCGATCACCTCGTGATCGTAGACTTCACCTCTTGGTCAGATGGCGCTTGTCTGACCACCTCGTGGCCGTGACTCTGTCGGAGCACCCCGGGGTTGTAGACGCCCTCGTGGTTGGGATGGAACGCGTTCAAAGCCTTTGTCCCACCGCCGACTTTGTTAATACCTACGATCACCTCGTGGTTGCACCTTCGGCGATGTCGTCTGACCCCTCAGGGTCAAAACTTTGTCGATAGCCCTCGTTCCACCGCTGGCTTCATCGACGCACATGACCATGTCTTCCTCGACATAGTCATTGGCCACTTCGACGCCCACGACCACATCACGAGCGGCATAGTCGTGAGGCCTTCTCATACCACCCCGTGACCAACTCGTGGTGATCTGACCTACGTCGTCCGCGTCGGAGGCACCAACCCAACGGGGCACCTTGGCCTTCGGCGCGAGACTTCGTCGCCCGCATCTACGTGCGACCTCCGCGCATCGGCTCAGCCTCTGCCAGGTGATTCCTCGACAGCATCCACACCCCCAGGGGCTAAGGGCTACCAGCTGCATCAGCTCGCACATCGGCACCTGCGTGCTTGCTGCTGGGGGACGGAGGCTGGGCCAATTGGTCACGTCACCGCCTCGGACCCTCCGCTTCTCGCCGAGGAGTCTTGTTTGGAGATGGGCTAACCCCAAACGATTGGGCCTTGCAGCAGGCCCAATAGTATAAAGAAATGTACCGATGTACCTCTATCTTTTGTAATTATTAAGAGTAGGATGTGAACTTCCCATCCTACCCCACTCATGTATATAAACCCCCAAGAGGGGTATGAGGAGGTCAGATCCACTCATTTTACACACAAGCTCTCTCCTGTCGTTAGCTCTTTCTAGTTCTATCTCCTCCCATAGAGAAAGAGGTACTATGTACCTACTGTTGTGCTCATGCTTAACACTCATAGTTATTATTATTATATCATGATGGTAGATTTTAACCATATGTATGTAGGCAAACATAGAGCAACATGGTTGTATGTAGTATTATTGATAAACTGGAAGAGTAATTTCTATAGCTTTCCTCTTGTGTTGAGATGCACTGCCATATTTGTCTGGTTTCTGTGCTGATCACAGCTGCAGAATGGGGTGAGATGACCATGTGTGATGTTGAGAGACGCTTACTGGCAAACGCTCTTCTGGATATATGCAACGAGTGATTTGTGCTTGTGTCTTAGTCATGTATTCCTTCCTATATTTGATTTCAGCACTACATACCAATACTTCCATAATTCAAGCCAAAGTCTTGTCATGGCATTTGATGATCTTGGACCATATGGGCGGGGCCAGTACAATTGGAACATGATCCCCGAGGTTGAACTCACGCAATGGCGCAAAGGCTCACAGTGGTTTGAAGTAGACAGGGAACTTGCCATTGAAATTGTTTCGTACAGTAACCTAACAATGGATCATTGAATTATTTGCTCTGTATTCTATCTCTTTATTGGAAGGTATTACTGTGAAATTTTTTAGAGATGCCGAGCTAAAGACAAAAGTTTGCCACACTCCTTTCATTATAAACGCCAGATTATTGCATCTTGTTCTTGTATTCATGTATTACAATATGTATAGTCTGTCAAAGTTTAACTTGTAATGTTTTTATTAACAAGAGTATAAAGGATGTGGCAAGTTTGAGAAGGCTGATGTATATATAAAATTTGAAAAAAAAATTATAATTTGTGTATATATTGTCTTACAAAATTTGGACAAAAAATTTCATAAATTATGTACAAATACAAAGGAGTAAGATACAGTTACAGGTGAAGTGTTATAACCAAGGGTATCATAATCTATTTACCTCTAATCCTCCTTTTATGTTTCTAAAGCTAATCTAATAGCCAAATACTTTTTATGGACAGCCCCAGATTCTCAGAGAAGTTAATTCTTAGAGAATCTAGAGTAGACGCTAAAACATAAAAAAACTGAAGCTCTACCAAATAGATAATTAATTCCTTAGTTATACAAACTAACACAATCTTCCATGCTCCTTAGGCAAAAATGAAAAATGTAGAGTTTTACAAATTTATTTAGGGAAAGGTGTAGCGTTTTACTTGTAGCATGAAGACAAAAGATCCATGCATGGGAGAGGACTAACTGGCCCACGTGATGGATGGATGCGTCGATCACAGGGACACAGTAGTAAGACGATGACAAAAAAAATGATGAGGTTTGTAAGTTTTCTGAAAGACTAGTTAGTAGTCCCTGTTCTTTTAGAATTTAGGATAAATTTGGCATTGTTCTTCACATTAATCTTAAATACAATTTTTTGGTCACCGAAATCTCATATATAGCCACTTTCTTGACCGCATGTTCACGGAAAGCCGACACGGGCGGGAATCTCGATCAAGTCATGTGCTCGGGCACCACATTTCTCTCCGAATTCATGCGCTCGTGGACCGAATCGTGCGGTCTGGGACCGCACGATTAAGCTACAGTGCTGGTCGTGTGGTCCTGGACCGCACAACTAACACGTGTCGCCATCCTGTAGTCCCGCGGTCGCATAGGGGACCAAAAATGGAATTCTTTCACTTAAGAGACTATATTTGGTATTTTCAGGGTAGGCAAGGCTGTCCAAACTTCGTTCTTTTATAGTGAGGTTAATGTCTTTTGTTTTTATTTTTTGAGACAGTGGAGATGTTGACGTAGATGGTATATACAACTTTAGCCTCGAAAGTTGTTTATAGAAGCACATTCAAAAAATTGTTTAGAGAAACCGTTCATTTATTTAGGTTTTCAAAGAAAGCAAAGCTAAAAAAAAAGAGCGGACCGTATACACAACCGGATCCATCTGTGGTGTTTCTTCCGAAGCCAGCGGCCGCAGTGGCTAGCCGACGCAGTGCTGACGGGGCATGCCAGTAGTTGGAACGTGTAGGGTTTTCATTGCTTGTATTACTGCCGTATATATAGTACAAATTATAAGTCGATCGACTGATCTTAAAAATCTATCTGACGTACGTAGTGTGTGTCATCATTTGATGCTCGAGCTCTAATTTTATTTTATTTTTTTACATTTTGCAGCCCATTTATTTGAGTAAAATATGCTTGCATCAAGGTGGCAGCTGTCGAGGACAAAGTATCGTTGTCCCCGCACAAGGAAAGAGATGAGAGAGGAAAGACGGCCTGGTGCGTGCTGACGAACGCCAACCTCTAGAGACGCAATAATTCAGTGGCCCATTCACGCGTTACTCCCGAGTCCATGATTGGCGTCAAGATACACATTATTATTGGCTCGCTTAGGCTTCTTTTGTTTAGTGACTAAAGGAAATGAATTAGGAACTAGGAAGACCCATCGGATCTCCCTTCTCTTTCAGAGGAGAGATAAGGCTAAGATAACAAGATATCGATAGATAGGGTGCTTTGCAACTATGACAATCAATGGGCTCTTAATTGCCTAGCTTTAGTTCTGCTCCATCGATTCACTGTATAAATTCAATACGTGTGTCAGATAGATATATTATTCAAGTAATATTGAATAAAATTAGATCGTATGTGTCTCTAACGAAAAGAGTAATACTGTGTCTCTAATAGGAGTAACTATGATCCAACTTTATTCAATAATAGTTAACTAATATGCTTTATATATATATATATATATATATATATATATATATATATATATATATATATATATATATATATATATATATATATATATATATATATATATATATATATATATATATATATATATATATATATATATATATATATATAAGTAGTAAAAATAATAAGTGCTCTTTGGTGTTCGGGTACCATAGTCTAAAATAGCTATATATCATGTGCGAAAAATTTAAAATTTATTAGATGTCAAGTTTAACTAGTTTACTAACTAGTTCAAATGAGTTTGAGCTAAATTTCGACTTGTAGTTGCCTTTTTATGATAGTTTGATCAGAGGGTATATCGATTATATATATAAATCAAGAAAGTATGTGATCTAAATTTGTTTAAACATTTGAATTTGAGTATATTTTTCAAACTTATACGTTTCATTTGAATTGTTATAGATAAGTATATACCCTAAAACTGATATTTTCAAAAAATATATCCAAATTTAGATGAAATTTATGTATTTGAAATCATGGTGCCGGGCACCATGGTGCCCCATTTCAGCATCCTATATATATCTTTACTATTATAAAAGAAGGAGTTGGTGGTTGGTGTGGCTCCCACCCTTCACACCGTCCTCTCTTGACAAAAAGATACTTTATTTGAGTTGTGGACCACCCACCCTCCCACGTCCTTTGCCCGCCTCCCCCCCCCCAAGTTTTGAACTCCTCCTCGATTTCTCCCTCACCTCCTCCGTCTGCATGTTCTAAAACTTTTACCACGTTATCGAACATATAGTATGATCAAATATTTACTATTATAAAGAAAGAGTTGGTGGTTAAATTTTATCTCCCACCCTTCCCACCTCTCTTGACAAAATATCGACGTGTGGACCACCCACCCTCCCACGTCCGCGTGCGCCCGCCTCCCCACCCCACGAACCCGCGCGCCTCCCTCCGATTTCTCCCTCGCCTCCTCCTGCTGTTCTAAAAATTTTACCACCCATTATCGTAACATATAATATGATCAAATTTTAAAATCCGTGTCCTATATATATACATTCAACTATATATATATATATATATGTGTGTGTGTGTGTACCGAACTTATATCATGAGCAGGGGTAATGAACAGAGATCAGATCACAACTATCCACATCACACAAGTTGGTGTTTATCATGTACATGAGTCCATGTACTTCATGGTAGAAATATGTACAATATTTTAATTCCATATCTTACTAGGAGGCAAATATCATAAATAACTAATTTCGCATAAATCAGTACTAATAGCAGGCAACACATTGTACTTCAAAAATATGCAAAACTAGAATTCAAACATAGTCGATCGGTCACATGAATGACTTACAGTTGGGCCTTATGAAGAACAGGAAGCAGCACAGACTCGATGCAATGTAGAAAGTAGATGAAGCAGCAACGCGAGCGGCCACTAGATGTGTGCTGCCCAGAAACCTTCTCGCCTCCCTATGCAAGTCTTCACGACAACAACGGCCCAATGATACCGCTCCCCTCCTTAACGGTGTACGCCGGGAAGAGAGTCGACAAGGTTCATGTGGCGCAACACAACAATACTGCTTTGAACTTCACGTAATTAACCACTCATTTACCTACTGGTAACTAACAGCCATCGATACCCAACAAAGCCTCAAATTCAAATGTTTGAATCTCATTCAAATAGAGAGAAATGCATGGTTCAGCAAAAATAAGGTGGATTTGATCTGCCAAGTGGAGCGCCATATCATGGCGCGTCGCAGGTCACAAGTCGCGTGATTTTTTACGCGAATATGTTCGCGCATGTGTGTTTAGCCAAAGTCTTCCTCATACCATCCTTACGTCATGGGTCACACGTTTCAAGGAGTGGTAAGAATTTCACCTTATAAATTGCCTTTTTCTACACTTGGTTAAGCAATATGGTACTAAATTATATATGCTTCATAATTTATAAAGGAAATGTGCTTCAACTCATGGGCTAATTTTTAACAACCCCCACCAATTTCAAAGCAAAAGGTAGAAAACATAACAAAGATCGATGTATTGAATGTTGTTAATATATCAATCTTCTGGTGTAAGTCCTGTACGGGTTGAACTTACACCTAGATTAGCAATATTCATCTTCTCACGGCTGATGAATGGATTATGTCTTGAATTCACATATTTTTATCATTAGACTTCACTTGAAATCTCAACTGATACTAGGTTGACAATGAACCACGCCTAAACAGAGCATTATATGGTCATGCTTTATTATCTGCTCATAAGCTTTCTAAAGAATGTCCTTTTCTCGTGAACTATGGTATATTCATTTTAGGTATTCTGTAGGTTGCTACTTTTTTTCCTTATTTGAATATTAGAATACATTAAGACTATAAGCCAATCTTCCAAACTGTTGAGAGTATTTTGTTTATTAGGACACATGTACAATTGATATACTCTCTTGTTACAACATCAACTTGTTTTTTCCATTAACTTAGTCACGGGGTAGAAGTCCTAATCCATAGTAGGATTTATCTAGGACACTTTATAGTATACCTTTTTAAATCCTAAAGACTTGATACGAGTCACTCTAACTCAACAATCTCCACATTGATTCTTATCTGTTGAAGTCATTGTGCTCCTCTAAGAATTCACTCCAAGTCGGCCCACCATTTCTTTGCTTTTTTTTTTTTTTCTCCCACCTTTTGGAGTGCCCCCACCATGGGGCTCATGCACATCACCGCAACGTGCGTGTTAGTGTCCAAGTTGCCCTACCTAGATCCTCTACTTGAGAGCTTCTATATTTTGTAGTTTGATTAACCACACCTCCTGTTCCTACAGTCTTCCATACCACAGCTTTGTACCATGTGTGGTTAGTCCCCCTGTGTCTTCCTTCTTTCAACAGCTCACACCTTCGCCTTTGCATATGCTAGATTTTGCAACCATCTTTACAATTCTATATATAACTGCGGATGAGATGGAGTATCTACTATTGATGACACAGTTTCCTTCTGCTAACCAAGATTTTTATCAGACATCCCATTAGTTGCTCCACCTTTAAGATTATCGTTTAATCGGTATCCTCCACTACTCCGGATACTTTTTAAGATTATTTGTCATTTGCAAGTAACTTGTATAACTCCACCTTGAAGTGATACCTCACAACCTTCGAGTTCAACCGATATCACAGATATTAGATTCTTTTTAAGTAGGAAATATACCGAGCTCCTTCATTGTGCAATGTGTTCCGTCATACATCTCTAATGTAAATGTTCACACCTCAGTAATTACATACTCCTTGCAATCTGCTAAGTAAACAGTTCCACACGTCAAGCATAGAGATCATTCATCAAACATCCTCCTCGCTAAACATATATGAGAGCAACAATTTGAATCTAATATCCATCCATGAGAAGTACCTGATTGACTTATGGCTAGTACGCCCGAATCATTCTTTACTACTGCCACTGAGCATGCACCCTTCATTTACTTTAAACTCGAACAATCTTTTATCATGTGACCATTCTTGTTATATAAATATCATACACGTGTGCCCCTTGACCTTGCTCTTTTTCTTCTTGTGACTTTTGCTTCTGCCTGTAACACCTACTGCACCCAATGCTTCATCACCCGAAGATAAAGATTTCGATGGCTTTGCCAAGGACTCCACCTCTAATAGACATATAACTGTCTCATTGAAGTTGAAAGTGGTTATCCCAATGAGAATATTCATCACCAATTGCTCCCATGATGGTGGTAGAGATATGCTAGTACGATGACCTTGTCGTCCACCTCAATTTCCTTATTCACACTAGTCAGCTATGCGATAAACTCGTTGAAGACATTGAGATGGTTAACGTACCGTGTACCTTCCTCCATGCTCAACCTGTATAGTTGTCGATTTAGCACCCACTGGTTTGTCAGTGATTTTGCCACATATAATTTTCCTAAGTCCATTGAAGGACCATGTGAGAAGGTCTATGATTTTGTTGTGATGAACTGTTATTATTTTGGAGGAGTGAAAATTTACAAATTTGCAGATTTGTAGATTTTTCTAGACAGGTTGCAGAAATGGATGATTTTGGGAAGTTTGAGTCATGGGATGATTTGGTGACCTAGGTCAGTAGTTATAGATTTCATGAGACATGTTATTGCTAATGTGGGTTAAGTTGTGAAGAACTAATATCTGAAAACAATGTCTTTGTCTTTGGATATGTATGGTCGCTTGGAGTCAGCCATAGTCAACGGCGAGGATAAAGGCTATACTCATGGAGGAGCTGATGCCTAGAATGATCAATGATGTCGGGTGAGATGGATAAACTCAACCAGGACACAACGAAGATGAAAAATATTGAAGAGAAATTCAAGCGATGGGTTGCAGCATGTGGCTTGGTCGGTCCAAGTGAGGCATGGTCCAGTGGAAGCAAAACGAGAGAGATTTGTCGACACGTAACAAGCTAGTGGTGCACCTACACGTGACAAGCATGGTGATTGCTTGTAATAGAAAGGTATGTTGGTAGTTTTACCAAAATCCTAGGAGCTACCTTGAAGGAAAACCACGGTACTTGGTAGAGCGGTTTAGGTCAAGTAGAAGCGAAGAGATTAAGTTGGATAAAGGCTAAGGACCTAGCGGATTCAGGTTTATGCGCTTTGAAAAGCATGTATAAATATAGTGTGTGAGTTAAAACCCATGTGTGGGGGGTAATCGAGTTTTCCCATTGCACTAAGTGGATAGTATCGACTAAATGTTAGATATGGCTAGCTAGCCCATCTATTTAAGGGGTTGGGATGGAGTCTTATGATTAACCATACAACCATCCTCTTTTGAGACTAAATATTCATGAGTTCTAGGGTTAGGGTTTGAGAGAAGTTGTGTGTTATGGTGTGCCCTTTTCTTCTCCAAGTGGAGTGGCTGTAAAACATTCATCCGTAAGTAGTAATACATCAATTTTTGTTCATCTCCATGAATTTCTTGTGTTGATTGATTTGCTTTTGATTTGGTTGGTTTTCCTCTTCTCTCTCATTTTCTTGATCTTACTGTACTAGGTATGTGCAAGAGATGGAGATAACATCTAGAAATCAATTTTCACTCATCTAGACACTTGGTTGACAAGTTCATGAAGAAACTCGATTTTTACTCTTTTTTTGCCTCTTCAAGTGATTTCTTGATCCAACTTTTTCTACCTCAATTTCTTTGATGTTCTTACTTTCTGGGATATGTGGGAACACATTTAGATTCATCATAGCCATCATTTACCCACGAGCAAGTCATACTCACTGTTTGTGATTTTTGACCCATTTTGGTGCAATTTATCTTCAAACTAAAAAAGGATAGAATTTTAGCAATGATTTTCTTGATCGTTAATTGGAATAGGTTTATAACATCCTAAAAATGGTGCATACAAAATTTCAATTGATTTGGAGTTTTGGTTTGAGATTTAGCTCAATTTTAGGTTTTGGCCTGGTTTTGATGCAGTAAAGCTTTATGAAGCAAAAGATCCCAATTCTCTTGAGTTCTTTTAGGTTTTTTTTGTTGGGATAGGTTCTTAAGGTAATTAACTAGCCTTGGTTCAAGTTTTAACTCTTTTGGATCGACGGATCAAAAGTTTCATGGTTTTTTATTTGAAATAGTGTTGTTTTCCACTATTGACGGGTTGAAATCACTATGACACCGAGAATTTCTGGATTTTTGGCTTCTTTATCTTCATAGTTTTTCATATTTAAGATACTATTCACCCTCCTCTATTAACATATCAGTCCTAAATCCTTCCATAATTTCTTCGACAAATTCTCCTTGATCACCGAGTACTTAACTCATCGGAGAGACATAGACGAATTGTACTGATAGCCTTTCATTCTATCACCTTTCAGTCTTCATCGAACGTCTTGTTTAGTATATCCCCTTCAAGAGTATTGATTAACCCCTACTAGACAAAGACATCATTCACCATATGTTGTCACACGCTAAAATTTCATCTGTCACTAAATTTCTCTACTTGATTTCACATCTTCAACATCGATCTTGATTTTGTGCCACCTGACACCTCACTGATCTTCTCACAAATCAGATTAATCCGGTTTGACTATGATACCACTTATTAGACTCTGATGCCCCTTCTTATGCGCAGCAACCCCCAAATCTGATCAGAGTTTATGAGATACGGCACAAGCGTACGCGTAATCAAAAATGGAGAAAATAAATCTCGTAGGGAGAACTGAAACAACAACGTTGAAGCAACCACGATGAGAGAGAAAAGATTTGACGAAGCTGACCGTAAATGCTTTAAGCACAAACCTCAAAAGAGCACAAAGGATTGTCGCTCATTCACAACACTCTCGAATCTTTTAAGACCGTTAGATCTTTACCCTATACAAGAATATAGTTTAAAGAATATGCCAACCTCTAATTCTCTTGTACGCCCTATGCTTTGGATGACCAGACTTGATTGTTTGATTGCTTTCCATAATTACCCTCTATGGTTCATATAGTCCTTTCTAGTCTTTCACCAATTTAAAATAGAAATCATATTCTAAATAGAAGTAGAGTCTTTATCCACTAAAATTTATCTTAGTCTCTTTATAGTATAATTTTCTAAATTCTAGATGACTGGAAATAAGTCACCGTAACTTAAGGTGATTATTGTTGAACATTTAATACTCCAAATTTTTTGTCCTTGCAAGCAGTGAATCTGGTTGACGCGGCCAGCATCCATCCCAATGCATACCCACTTGCCTAGCTAGTGGCGATACTACGTACACTTACATGGTTGCTGACCTTTGCTCCCGCTGCCGACATCGGAGTTTTTGGTATTTTAAACATAACCTGTGTTTATAAAAATAGTTATAGATATATAAAAATAATAAAAATAGTATTTTTATCGTTCGATCACAAGGCAATAACAGCGTGAAGCTGACACGTGGGCCTACCACCTGGCCACCTAGCGGCTCCCTGCTTGTTGCCCTACCACCAGACGGCGTGTAATTAATTAGTAAGTTCCGGTTGCAGCCGCTTTCCCAACATTCAACCACCGACCACGTTATCCCAACCACTGCCGTATTCGACCACGGTCGTTCACGACCACAGCCACTCCGACCGCTCCCGATCACTCGAGTCTCGACCACTCTTTGCACTCTGTAGCTTTCAACCACCTAAAGCTTATCAACTAGCTACTGCATCCCTGACTAGTATAGATTCGACCACCTCGTACATTCGACCATTTCAGCTGTCCGACCACGACCATTCGACTATCTCGGCCATTCGACTACTTCAGCCGTCCGATCACGGCCATTCAACCACTTCAGTCGTCTGACCATGCCATTCGACCACCTTGACCATCCAATCACTCCAATCGTCCGACCACGACTATTCGGCCACTTCAGTCATCGACCACGTCCAACCATGATTACTCGACCTAATTAAGGCAGGTAATAGCTGGCAGGGAGCCGCACGGTGGCGGGGCGGTAGACCCACGTGTCAGCTCCACGCCGTTGTCGTCCAGTGACTGAACGGTAAAAGTGCTATTTTTACCATATTCATATGACTACGGCTATTTTTTATAAATACGGATTCAAAATGTGTTAAAAGTATGGATTTAAAATGTGTTAAGAGTGTAAAAAATTCCCGACATCGTAGTGCTTGGCATCGAGGAGCCAAATCTGGCTTGAGTTTTTGTAGGACTCTTGGGGCAATAGGGACTTGCATCTCAGCTGTTCCAGACTTGATCAAATGGTGTGATTCTGAAAGTGCCACAGTGTCACGCGATCTATGTGGAGCAAGGTAAAGCAAGCATCGATCCTTTGCCGGTCGTATCATTGTATGGACGGTGCGCGTCCGCGTGCACCGGAATGCATGCATGATCTGACGGTTCACAACACCGATGACGTCAGCTCCCACACCTTCGTCTACGTCATCGTGCCATCAGAGCCGCCCCTTCCGTTTCCTCACGCCTCTAATATCTCACTGCCAGTACTACTTGACCCCTGTACTCTTGTGTGACGAAGACCAACTGTAACGCCATGCCCAGATTTGAGAGGCCAAAAACTATGGTCATGTTATTTTTAGTTGTGATTCTAACTTAAAAAGGTATTCTGTTTAAAAGTTAGTTACTATAAAAAATCAAAAAATAATTTTTAGAAGCCGAAAAGAACATGACATATATGAAATATGTTAGTTTTTTAATGTAATTTTTTGTATTATTATATATAACAATGTTTTTTATTTTTATTTATTTTTATTTAGTTAAATATATTAGAGAAAGCTAACGGCGCTACAGACGTTTCGATCAAAAGGTAAATGTTTCAGTCAAAAGGTAAAAGCCATGACATTTTTTAAGAGGACCTAATTAAGCAGTTTAAGGTGCCGCTCGATTGGACTGAAATAAGCTAGTTTATGACTGAAATTGTACTATATATGACTGAAATCACAATGTAGCTAATGATGTTTTATTTGGCATAACTAAATTTTAAAAATAAAAAATAGATTAGTTCATCACGAATAATACAAATGAATACGAGAAAAAGAACCGGCAAAAAAATAAAAAATCAGAAAATAATGAAATTTAAAAATAAAAAAAATAAATCAGAAACCAGAAGTTAAAACTGAAACCTAAATGAGCTTCTTGTGTGCGCTAGTGTGCTGAAGAACAATTCGATGGTACCATCGAATTTCGATTGCGGCATATTTGAGCTTCACGCAGAATCTTCGGACCTCATGGATCGACGGTCCATACTGGTCTGCACATCCTACGCACCATTATTTTCTTTCTTTCTTTTAAAAAAACATAAATCTGCGGGATGCATGGATCCATCCAAAAAAAGATGTCACTGGGAATAGCGTACTGTCTCAAAAGAAAAAAGAAAAGAAAGCAACAAGTCAATTTCTTTTCCATAATTCGCCTCCTCACCACCCGCTGGGTGGTAGTCGTCGTAGCTAGGCTAGTAGTAGGGCAGGACTAGATGGTGGTGAATCTAATCGGCGCTTCCCGTCCGGCCACGTGACGCAACCTCCGGCCCCACCGCTCCCCGTCACCGCCCCCGCCTGACGTCACCCTCCCGTGTGCCGCCAATATATACGCCTCTCCCCACCCATCTTCACGGCGAGGCGTCTACTGCCGCGGTAGAGAGCTAGCTAGCCAACGGCGCCGTTTGTTTCGCGTCGATCTTGACGGCGGCGGCAGGAGGAGAGAGCATGCAGGCTGTGGCCGGCATCCGGCGGGGGCTGACCATCGACCCGGCGGGGGAGGAGGAGGCTCCGGCGGAGCGCATCGGGCGGCTGGTCCGGGAGAGCCCCGTCGTCATCTTCGCGCGGCGAGGCTGCTACATGGCGCACGTCATGAAGAGCCTCCTCGCCGCCGTCGGCGCGCACGCCACCGCCATCGAGCTGGAGGGCGCTGCCGAGGAGCTCGCCGCCGCGGAGGCCGGCGGCCACGCGGCCGTGCCGGCGCTGTTCGTCGGCGGCGCGCCGGTAGGCGGCCTCGAGGGCCTCATGGGGCTCCACCTCAGCGGCCGCCTGGTCCCACGCCTCAGAGAGGTCGGCGCCCTCTGCGCCTAGCTAGCTCCCCTTCTCTCTCTTTCTCCTGCACTCGTACGTTCCTAGCTTTGGTCTCCATGTATGTACATATGAAATCCATGTGCTCCGTAATTTGCAAAATCTAGAGGGGGCGGGCTGGAAAACTACACGCTAAATAAGTTGTACTGCACTGCAAAATAGGTAAAAGGGTGTGAGGGCCTGTTCTTTTTGCTGTGGCTTTTGGCTGCGGTTTATGATCTTTATGCTGTTTGTATGAGAGATTACAGAGTAATAGAAACTTACATGCGGTTTTTAGCAATATAAATAAAGTCGGTAAAATATGTACTATAATTAACTAGTAGACCTTATCTTAAAAAAATAATCTATTTAAAAGCTAGTTACTGTAGAAAATTCGAAAAGCAGCTTTTAAAAGCTGGAAAGAACATGTCCTTTGGTTGAGTTGTTTGTGGGGAATCAAGGTTCCGCTTATTTTGGTTTGAATTTCTGACTTTTAATTTATTTTGTATTATTTTTAAATTTTGTCTTTTTCTAATTTTTCAGTTTTATTTTAGCTTTTTTGCGGCTTTTTTCGTATTTGTTTGTATTGTCTGTGATGAGATAACATATTTTTTATTTTTAAATTTTTAAATTTTAATTATACTAAATAAGTCATCATCAGCTGAAAAAGTATAATTTTAACCAGTTATAGTAAAATTTCAGTCATAAGTTATTTTTTAACCCCATGAGCGGCACCTAAAAAGGGATTTTGTGATAACCGGTTGGACCTAAATGTAATTATCTACTAAGAGTACTCCGAGTCTCCAATATATTTATTTTTACAGTAGCTACTAGCTGCTTGTTTTAACTCTTGCTTCTATTTTGTCCGGATCGATGTGATGTTTTGTTTTGGTGTAAATTAATTACTACACATGATTGGCGTACAATCCTACTTGGAAGCTGATTATTTTATGCCAGCAAGATAACATATTAAAGTACCGCGGTGGGGGTGAGTAATGGAGGTGGACGTCAACACAAACTTACGGCCTACTTATATTTGCTATTGTTTTAAGTTAAAAGTTAGAAAACCATACCAATAGATGGCTTCAACTTTCTTATTTTTCTGCTGTCGCTTCGCTCTAAAGATAAAATAGAATTATAGATATGTCATACACTACATTTTCTTACTTCCGTCTCATATAGATACTTCTTCGCCACTCATCCTCTCATTGTAAGTTATTTCTTTAGGTTACTACTATTTATTTTTTAATTAAAGATATCAATTACAATAAAAAATTATCAGTCGTAGTCAATATGAACCCCTTTAAAACCCTAATAACCGCTTTCCTGCCAATGATCAAAATGCCCATTAATTTCATTGACAAATGACATGCAATTGAGATTTCAATCTGTCATGCCCTGTGGTTAGTATTCAGCTACGTGTGCACTCTGTATGGTCGATCTCTTTTTCATGGATTTATCCGGACCATCCATATTCGCCAAGCGCTCTGTTCTCTGGTTGATCCGGACCATCGATTTCGGAACGCGGCATTTTACATTGCTTTTAGGAGGAGAGATTTAGGGTTGTTAACATCGCAAGGCAGTGCACGGCGAGGGGAGTTGGTTCGATGCATGCATGGGTCGCATGGCATGTGCCTGCCGCTTAATTCCCGGTAGAAAAAAACAAAACAAAACAGACTGGACGCGAAATTTCATGTGCCGATCGAGACAAGCAGCACACGATCCCACACTGTTCACCCGTGTACGCGATTTTACCAGTGATGGGGCAGTGTGGAAAATACTGCAGGCCTACGTGATCCTTTTTTTTCTTCTTCTGTACCATTTTGGTTGTCTCTTTCTGCGAGGGGGCCTCGCTGGACACGTCACCGTGGCAGCATGCAACTCGTTTGAAAGCCAGGGTTTTGCAAAGTCAATTTTACAGCGCGCGCATGACTAGTGAGGTTGCAGGTTCTCCGAGCCGTGGTAGTAATTAAGGAGCACTCCAGGGCACAGATGTAGGATTTGTTTTCTTAGTTTGCGTCCGATAGTTTTTAGTTATACTTTACACGATGGTAACAGACGTTGAAAATATCAATATAGAAATCACACATGGATTGAGCTCGAAAAACAGTTTAAAGAATCCGTTTTGAGAATCTATTCGCTTGTTTTGACTTTTAAAGAAGCGAAAAAGTAAAATATATATATAAAAAACAAGATTGTAGTAGCACTAGTACTATAGTATAATACTATGGTATACTCCCTGTTGAGTGATTATGAGATCATTGGGTAGTAGTACTATAGTAGCACTAGTACTATAGTATAACATTGGTAGGCTAGCTACGATCGGCTCATTCTGTTTTGTGCTGAAACCTAGCAGATATAGGTATTTTTGGCGTGAAACAAATGGACTGCTTCTTCAGACGGTATCTCGAGACTAAAACTGTATACGTCAATCATATCAACGTCTCTATCATATACCACTGTCTAAAAACACAAACAAAAGCTAGCCGTCGTAGCCAAAAATCATCACCCGCAGCTAAGAAAACCTGGCCATCACAGTTAACAGTGGCCCACAGAGACAGGGAGCTTGGCTAATTGACGGGCCTGAATGTAGTCAGACCTATATTGTCCCATACTTAAAGCAGGTCCAAGTTGCCGTTTGAGTTAACTTCATTGTCCATGTAGGCAATGTTAAGTTGGCATAGGCCTTAGAAATACTCACTATGGGACGTATCGGGCCCAAATCAAGAATCGGGCGTACTGGCATAGCTTGGTTTTGGGCCACATTTCCTCGCCAACTTTGGAAAGGCCTGTATGTTACCTGGGCCTTTCTGTGCTTCTCTAATTACGGTTCTCTGAAATCTGAAAGTGCTTACATATATATATAAACCTCAACCTTAAGCATTTTTTTTATATAAACCTGAACCTTAAACTAAAGATCATCTATGTTTTGCGAGGAAACAGGACCACTATAAAACCTTAAAAAAACAGGACTGGTCGATAATATTTCCTAAGCATTTTCTTCATCAAAACCTGCTAATAGTATTATCTCCAGATCATTCGAACATCTGTTAATCAGGAGTCAGATGACGTCATGGCTCACGACCATCAACTGTTCGTCTCGCGTGGATGCCCCCTCGTCTGTCGTTATCGTATCACTCGATCGCACATTCGCCTGTGGACTTCACTCCTTGGCGGCCTTCGCTCGCTTTCTTCCCCACAGCTGCCATTCGCCTATCCTAATTAGTAATTAACCTTTCGGATCGATGCGTGCACCATGGCCTAAGCTGGCCAACCACTCGGAGATAAAAGAACGACCCCAACGCTTGCTCCAACTACTGGCTTCAATTAACCTCGCTGCCGCGAGATCCATGCGTTCCGAATAGTACATGCATGCCTAGCTCAAAACTTTTCTTTAAAACTAGATACTTTTCTTTTTGCAAGAATTTCTGGTGATCATTCTAATTTATTAGGTAACATCTATGGTTATAGATTGCTAACCATAATTAGGACCTACTAAATTCACGAACAGAAGTTTTTCTATCTTTGAGAGAATTTGTACAATATTTCTTTTTCTCTAAGCTGATGTAATCAGTCATACTAAGCTTTTATTGTATGATAGAGAACACCCAATAGTTGATATAGTTAACTTTAATTAGAATCCAACAAATCCATGTTGATTCTACCAAAAAATTCAAAGTTACAAAACACACGTTATAGGGAAGTGTGCAGATAGAATAGGTCTATCTTTTTTTCGTTTCTATTTTTTTCTTGCCGAGTGCCACTTTTCTTTTTTTCTCATTAATGGCTTTTACTCATTTATTTTGCACATACTTGTTTTTCCCTTGTACGTGGCTTTTAGTGCGGGCTATCAAGAATTGTTTTATTTATTAAGTTTATATAGAATCTATAATATGTAGCCTTGTGTTGTAAGATTCCTTGTTTAATTTAAGACATCCAATGGAAATTATTTACTGATCATAACAAGGGTCTACAGAAGCGATGGAAGGATGTTTTTCTTTTTTAGAATTTCAAGAATATTTCTTTTTTTCTTAGCAACTCTAAAAGATCTGTTATCGACTTTTAGTATATAAAATAGATATGTTTCAAATTAATTTACAAATCAAAAATCTAATTATATTTTTTATATCTAATTTGCATGCTTTTAGATTGTACATATAGTAGATTTCTTTTTAGTTACAGCTAGAATTCATATAAAAACCATTTTGTTTTTTCTTTTAATTATTCTTCTAAATTTAGTTTTTAGGGTTTACTTTCAAGTCCATATGAAAATTAAATTGCTAATTTTATTTTATGTTTTATTCCAAATTTGGTCAGTTTGGATTGTACTTGACAAGAACTCTTTCTTTTGATTTGCTAATTTTTGTTTAATTATTATTGTGAAATTTAGTTATTTATGGATGTTACTTTGGAAGTTGTATGAAAATAAAATTGCTAATTTTTCTTTATCTTTAAGTTTGAATTCTTTTAATTTGGATTGTATCTGAATTTCTCTTTTTCTTGCAATTCTAAAATGGTTGTCATCAAGTTTTAGCATATAAAATATATAGGTTTCAAATTCATTTACAAATCAAATATCTAATCATCATTTTATTTGTATTCCGAATTTGAATGTTTTTAGATCTTACTTGCGGTGGATTTCTTTTTAGTTTTAGGATGGAAATTGTATAAAAAACATTTTCTATTTTCTTAGTTATTATTCTTATTTTAGTTTTTAAGGGTTTACTTTGAAATTTTTATGAAAATAAAATTGATAATTTTGTTTTATTTGTTATTTCAAATTTTAGTTAATTTGGATTGTATTGAGGAGGTGGACTCTTTCTTTAATTTGCTAATTTTTTTAATTGTTTTTACGATTTTTTGTTATTTATAGATGTTACTTTGAAAGTCGTATAGAAATCAGGTTGCTATTTTTTATTTTTAATTCTGAATTTCTCCTACTTTGGATTGTAGTTGATATATTCTCTTTCTTATAATCTGAGCCGTTATGACTTGGATCCGTCATATTGATGACTATATCCTTCTCTAAGTGTATAATTAGTATAGATATAGATAGATTATTATATCTAGCTAGTTGTTTTTGTTTTTTTGTGAGGATTTCTAGCATATTTTTCTTAGAAACTTTTTTAAAAAACTTGTCATTGACTTTTAGTGTATAATAGATTTCCACCGCCATGCCTGAGAAATTTGTGTGTGTGTTTTTTTTTACAAAAATTGTACTTGAATGATGTATGCCAAATCTCGGGTTAAAAATACCATGTAGATATGATGCTCTAGCTAGATCCGGCACTGCTCTATACACCACTTGGATTTTTGATACATAAATTTGTTAGTACATTTTAGGGGGCATTAATTCTTACAATCGTGTTTTACTGATATTAAACCAACATGGTATTCCGGACATTGGGCCCATGATCACGGTACCATAAGTCGATCTAATTTCGTTCCATCCGCTGTACCTACACTGAACAACCATTTTGGTGTAACTAGTTAGAGATCCGTGCGTTGTAATAGACTCATAAAAATGGTGAGATAAAACTTACTGCCTGGCCAATTTCACACATCAAACATTGGAGATCAAGCGACAGAGAGAGAAGGGTGGCCAGAATGCGCGAGTAGATGGAGAAAGCGAAGAGGGTGGGCGGTTGTATCCTGAGAGAGAGGAGGAGGAGAGAGACGATCCAGATCAAATCAGGTGGTTATAAAAGGAGAGAAGAATGCACCGACGACCACCAACTCCTTTTTATATAATAGTAGAGATAAGCAGCAGCCCATGAGAGCGACCTACCTATCACACAGGGGTCCAACAAGTTGCCAAAATTTTACAAAAGCTCCCACGCACAAAAAGCGTCATGGATTAAGGAATCTACTGTACATGCATGCATGTTTGGTTGCGTGCTTTGCTTACCTAATGTTTCACCGGAACAAATTAACAAAAACGAAGCTGACGTGGGAGTGTATGCCTCCGTCGCTGGGCTCCAAAGGAATTATAAATTAAAGGAGGCTAACCTGGAAGAACATCCAATCTAATGCATAATTAAAAAGCCTTCAGTGTTGCGTCCAGGGCACGCTAACCCACGGGTCTATAAACTGTTCCTTTGATGTCTACTTCTTTTGTTTCTTTCTACATGTATATGCTGATATGCATCCGGGGACAAACTTGCAGGCTGGTGCAAATAAACCCTCAGGCCTCAGGTGATTAACTAGCTTAAATTTGTCAAATACACACATTCCCCACTGTTTATCTTGTTATCTACTGTAGAACACTATATACCAGTCATCTACGTGGCACCTAAACACAATGACGGCAGTGACGCCCGCTGAATAAGCTGAAAAGACGGCCTACGAGATGTACGAGTGATATAGGGCGTGTTATTTTTTGCTGCGGATTTTAGTTTTTGGTTGAAATTTTGAATTTTAGTTGTTTATGATAGAGATTACAGAGAGAGATAGTTGCTTACGATTTTGGTTGATATAGATGTTAGGTTTGTAATATATATTATAATTAACTTATAGATTTTATCTTGAAAAAATACTTTATTTGAAAGTTAAATACTATAGTAAAATTCAAAAATTGTTTTTAGAAGTGTAAGAGTAGGCCATCATATCTGACGTCGTGGTCGTGGGTGGTGAGATCTGAAATGGGGAGCGCGCGGCCGTTCGACGGTACATGCGTACAGCGACGTGTGACGCCCGAGTCCGATAACGCGTGCGAGCTAGCAAGCCGGCCGGGGCACTCACGTACGTACATGAGAGAACAGTATGTATTATGCGTGCATGCTGCATGTACGACACGGCTACTGCTTGAGGATTGCACATTCAGACAGATAGGGCGGATTTATATTAGGTCCGGTCCATGATTTTTGGCTATGATCGAAGTTTTTAAGCTGAAAATAAATAATAGTAGTTAAAAAAAGTAATTTTTAGAATGGATAAGTGAGCGATGGGAAAAATAATGAAGAGATACATGCATAGGATAGGAGCGAGAGGTGTGGAGTGCGTAATACGCTCGTGATCCTTTATTTTATTCTCGGAGCGAAATGAGAATGATGAAGCTACTTCAAAAATACATGTGTTCATATTAACATGTAATTTTTGTTAACCAGAAAGTAAAAGGCAATATAATCAGCATCAACAACTTCGACTCTCCCTCTTTTCATATCCAGTGTAACAAAAATATATGCCCAGTAGAGATTCCAATGATTTGAAATGTATTTGAATCATGTGATGTTTGAACCGGATGGCAGGTCGATGGAGGGATGGAATGTGTTGGAGTCTCGTCGTTTTTTTTTCAGATTTTAAAAGCTGTTTTTTCTTATTTTTTAGTAACTAACTTTCAAACAAATAGTCTTTTTAAGACAAGATCTATAAATATATTGTAGTATATATTGTAGCCACTTCATTATATCAGCTAAAATTATATACGAATTTTTATTATTCTATACTATTTTCCATAAATAAACTAAAATCTATAAATTATAGTCAAAAATCATAATCGGAAGCAAAAAAAAAAAAGTAACAGCCCTTTCGGCCCCGGCCGATGCATGCATGCATGCAGGGTGGGGTGGGGCAGTGAAAGCAGTATAGTCAGGCCAGGTATCAGAATTTTTTTTGCTTTCGTTGCGGTCCCAAAGGCTTTAATTGGGACCTCGCATCAAAATGTGTCGTTCGCTGGCCTAACCTCCTAGTACAAACCCCTGCCAGTCCTGCCACTGCCACCCAGTACTACTACACTGCCTGCAAGCATTGACATCGCAAGCTCAGCTAGCAGCTGGGCTTTATGGCCATGGAGGCTAGCTAGCTAGCTAGCTTGCAGTCCAATCATCCGCTGTAGTGCATGTTTATAAATCTTTTTAGTTTATAAATAGTAATAATTTGTAGATAACTTTATAGAGTTATATTTACATATAATTTGATTGATATAAATAAATTCGTTATAGTATGTACTATTGTCGGCTAGTAGATCACGTCTCTAAAAGACGCTCCGTTTGATAGTTATTGCTATAGGAAAATTATTTACTGTAGAAAAATAGTTTTTAGAAGTTAATCTGAACATGACTTGATCTGACATGCATACTTTTCTCCTTTCCATTGCAGTTTTTGTTCTTAAGTAGCTAGACTTAATTTCGAAATGTTCTAGCAATAGTTATCGATCATCTCGAACAATCGGAGGACTGAAGGATAATAGGTTGCTTATGATTGTAAATAAATAAATTGGCAAGATGCTCTTTCCCACCATCAACTTCAAGAAAGATTGGTTAATTGGAAGCTAATAGGACAGGCCAATATATAAAATGATATGGAAGGCCAATATAAAACTTGGATCAGGGCATGGGGTGATGGGCATATCAAGCTGTGAATTCAATCAATGGACCAATGATGTACGTGTAGATGCAAAAGGCTGACCCTTTTGCTAGCCCGCTTTACCACTCACTCCCCTTTCCCTCCCTTAACAATATAAATGAATCGAGAGCCCATCATTCTCCCGGAAAATCATACCCGCCTTTCCATCAGACTTTCCCGCTTTTGAAGACAAAGTTGTGTGCCCTAACTTCATTTGCCCTACCTGCTGAGCCTGCCGTGCTCACTACTGCATTTGCAAGACACCAAACCCAAAGCAGGAAGAGGGAGATGGATGCTGAAAGACATATACACATGCATGCACACACCGATCGAGCAGAACGATGGAAAAGCCAGATCTTTGTGTCTCATGTCTTGTTGTTATCTCGTCCGTGATGGTGCCTGGTGGCTGACCCTCTGAAGTAGTACCACAAAGCGCATTCAACCATGTGATGACCCTGATTAGTTTGGATGATATGACCTAAATTGTGCTAGGATTTAGTGCCTAATTTTTCTAGCTTTAGTTTATAACTTTTAGCTACGGTTTATGACTTTTAAGTTATTCGCAAGAGAGGGGATGGAGTAACAGAAACTCACGTGTGGTTTTGGCTAATATAAATGAAGTGGCTATAGTGCATACTAAAATCAATAGGTTGCTCCCGCTTTACAAAGACACTTTGTTTGAAAATTAGTTACTGTAGATAAATTAAAAAATCAGTTTTTAGAACCTGAAAAGAAGAGCACGGTCCAATGTGACGAGGACATCACTTTCTTAGATACACACAACACTCATCCACAAAATGATAGGCATGGAACTATGACAAGGGCACGCGCAACCAGTTAAATTATCAGGTGAGCTTGTTTCTAGGCTTGTATAATTCAGCTTCTGAGAATGGGTTGCTGCCTGATGCATGTGATGTGATTGTGCTTAGGAACATGGGCAAGGACCAAGGAAGGATACATGGAGTCACAGACATGCTTGGGGTGAACATCGAAGGTCACCACGTCACTTTGAGGCCAGGACAACAAAGAATGAAAGCTGGCCATGTTCTGCAATCCAATTCGGTTTCCGAAGACAGCGCTGACTTCAAACGAGCATACAGGATGCATACGGAGTCTAATGAGGTGATTTTGGACTTGTTGGAAAGCTCTTGACGTTCTCTTTCCAATGGTTCTAGTCCCACCTCAAAACTTCACCTGAGCACGGCGTAAACTACAAAATAATTCTGAATCAATTCCAAACTTAGGCACTAGGCCTTGTATCAATTTAAGCTCGACTGGAGAGTTGTAGTGGGATATCCCCCCATTCTAACAGACTTGCCCCCTCCCCATGTCCCTAGCACAGGGGCGGAACTACAGGGTGATCCCTGTGGGCCGTGGACCACCCTGCGCTTGGTGTATTTTAGCCTTATGTGTATTTTAGCTTTCCTTCTTTCTGCTCTTTCTTTTTCTGTGTCCTTCTGGTTTTTCGGCTGCTCTTCTTCTTTCTGTTTTGACATGCTTCTCTTGTGAACCCGTGTGTCATTGTTCGAAATAGATGCCCACCGAATGTGAACTCCTCTGATCCAAGTAGAACATCAAGCTTGATCTTCTTTCTTTTATTTCTTGTGTTGATCTTTGACGATTTTGCATGCAGATCAAACGGCAATATTTTCAGCTGAAATTTTTACTGATTACTCTCTGATTTACGCTGAATTTTTTAGTACTGCATGCGTTCTAGTTTTCAGCAGAATTAATTTTCCGAATTCTCGGGGGCGATTTTTAAGAGAACCACATTCACTCCCTCTGTCGTCATTTCGGTCCTACACTAGTCACTTTTATTGAGCGGGACATCTTCTTACAATTGAGTGAAGAAGAGATCATCAACACTTTCATGGCTATTAGAAGACGCAGGCCTGACAAGAAGAAGTAGTGACGTACTGTTCTTCAACTATTATAGGTATGTAATATTTCAATTCTATGTTAAGAAAGCTATATTCGTCTATTTTATGAAGTTTGTATGTCCTTTTTACCTTAATTGCATTTCGTAATTTATATACTTGTGTACCGACATGTTAAATTTATAGCGGTTAAATAAATTTTAGATAACGGACCACCATAGCTACAAATCCTGGCTACGCCACTGCCCTAGCACCATAAAAACTGTCAGAGACGCCGCTTTTAGGGTTTAGGCTTGTTTAGATTGATTCTCATTCAGAAAACATCAGTTGTGTACTTGTGTCGACTAGACCAACTACGGCGACTTCAGATCTCTTCATTGTTCAATGAAATTTCGTATTTCATTCGCAAATTCAGATCACGCTTATTTCTTTCTTGCTCGATTCTCGATTGTTTACAGGAAAGATCATCCGTGTTAGACACGGTTGGTACCGACAAGAGTGTGGCGTAGCGATTATAAGACAGACTTGATTATTTTGATCAAGTTGTCTTGTGTTAATATCATATCAAACAATGGTAGTTATCCTTCTTATAAAAATAAATCGGACCAAATTCTCTCGTCACAATGTATCTTCTTCGTATTATTAAATATGATGCTGACCCTTCGTTGAGTCAATCCTGCTGGGCTCCTTAGCTAGCACATGACGCAAGCCGTTCTGGTGTACATCGTAAGGTTGGAGGTTGATTTCAGTGGTAATTCTCGTAGAAATTGGAAAATATTCCCTTGTTCCAAATGCCACGATAGTAGAACACTTTGGCCAGATAAACCCGAAAGTAACATATTTATACTGCAGGTAATACTCTGTTCAGCAAACAAAAGTATGCAAACCAGAAAGTTGCCATCTACTATATATCCTTTCAGAAAAGTTCTTAGAAAAAGGATAACAACACCCACAATTTTTAGGACTGTAGCAGCACTGTGCCGTAGTACTGTAGTAGCTAGGTGATTAATTAGGGTTGTTTTTTTAGTTGTGGCCTATGGTTTTTGGTTAAAAATTTTGAATTTTGGTTGTTTACGACAGAGATTATGGAGAGAGATACTCGCTTGTGATTTTGGTTGATACAGATGTTAAGCTTTTAATGTGTACTACAATTAGCTTTTAGATCTTATCTTAAGAAAATACTCTATTTAAAAATTATATACCATAGTAAAAATTAAAAATCGCTTTTAAAAACTACAAAAACAGGGCCTAAAATGCCCTGGAAGAGCATGGACTGGGATTAGAGAGCTGCAACAGAAGGTACAGCGGATTTCTTCAGGCGAGTGCATCACCAGAGAGAATCCAGAGAGAGAGAGCCAGAGGAAAAGACAGAAAGCCCAGCGCTCCGTGTGGCTGCTGTTCAGAGAGAGAGAGAGAGCAGTGTGTACTCCAGTGTGATTGTGGGTATCGAATGGGTGGACGGTTGCACACTTGCTCTTTCCCCCCGCATCCGCCTCTCTCTCTCTCTCTCTCTCTCTAGCCATCAACCCTAGCTTAGCTAAGCTACCACCTGGCCTAGCTTCTTCCTTCAACCCACTCTTCCATCTCCCAGCTCAATCCGATCGATCAATCAATCACTCACTAAGCTGAGAATCGAACCTGGGTTCTTGCTCAGAATAGCCAGCTCCATGATTTCATCTTTGCCAATGATACTAGTTGTACATCACTAGCTAGTGGTACTAGTCCCCTTGGCCTCAAGATTCAAGGAGCTGTGCCCACTGCAGCACAGCCAAACGACTGGGCCTGTCTGGGTGCAACTGCTAGTACCACCGCCCCAGTCCGCTGCACATGATCGGATCGCCCGCGAGATCTGATCCGTATGTCCGATTGAATTCTCGCTGAATCCATCAGACATCGCAGCAGCAGCAGCTGGTTGATTGGTGGCATCGGAAGAAGAAGATCAAGATGATGTTGAAGGATCTGGCAGCAATTCAGCAGCAGCAGCAGCTGGCCGCCGCCGCCGCCGCCGCTGACGAGAACATGTCGAACCTGACCTCGGCCTCCGGCGACCCGGCCAGCGTCTCCTCCCACCCCCTCCCGCCTCCGCCCAAGAAGAAGCGCAGCCTCCCGGGAAACCCAGGTGCAGCGAATCATCCATCGATCAGCTGATATAGTTCTTGGTTAATTTCTTGATGTGAAGAATTCAGTTCATTATTGAGTTGTGACGGATGGATGGATGGATCAACTGCATGGTAGACCCTGAAGCGGAGGTGATCGCGCTGTCGCCGCTGACGCTGATGGCGACGAACCGGTTCGTGTGCGAGATCTGCGGCAAGGGGTTCCAGCGCGACCAGAACCTGCAGCTGCACCGGCGAGGGCACAACCTGCCGTGGAAGCTGAAGCAGCGCAGCCCGAAGGAGGTGGTGCGCAAGAAGGTGTACGTGTGCCCGGAGCCCGGCTGCGTCCACCACGACCCGTCCCGCGCGCTCGGCGACCTCACCGGCATCAAGAAGCACTTCAGCCGCAAGCACGGCGAGAAGAAGTGGAAGTGCGACAAGTGCTCCAAGCGCTACGCCGTCCACTCCGACTGGAAGGCCCACTCCAAGGTCTGCGGCACACGCGAGTACCGATGCGACTGCGGCACCCTCTTCTCGCGGCAAGTCTCCCATCTCTTCTTCGTCGTCGTCGTCTTCTTCTTGCTCACAATTACGCGCTATATACATGCCATGCACGAGCATGATTAAGCTGTTGAGTTGATGTGTGTATGTGTGCATGTGTTGGTGCGTGCGCGCAGGCGGGACAGCTTCATCACGCACAGGGCGTTTTGCGACGCACTGGCGGAGGAGAGCGCGAGGGCGGTGACCGCGGCGGCGGCAGTGGTGGGGCAGCATCCGGGCCTGCTCTTCTCGCACGGCGGCGGCGGTGGGAGCGGCCACGCGGGGTTGCAGCTGCCGGTTGTGCTGGACCCGTCGCAGCCGCTGGGCGCGCACGGGCTGATCCAAGAACCGTGCCTCAAGAGGGAGCACCAGCAGCAGCAATTCGCGCCGTCCTGGCTCACGGCGCAGCAGCAGCAGCAGCTGGAGCTGGCTGGCGCGGGCAGTCCGGCCATGTTCGGGTCGGCGAGGCTGGACCAGGAGTTCATCGGGAGCTCCACGCCGGAGAGCAGCGCGCATCCGGCGGGCCTGACCTTCGGGTCGTTCTCGTCGTCCGCGACGCCGGCCGCGGCGCACATGTCGGCCACCGCGCTGCTGCAGAAGGCGGCGCAGATGGGTGCAACACTGAGCCGGCCGTCGAACCAAGGCCAGATGGCAAGCACGCACAGCACCAGCACCGACTTCAGGACCACCAATTCAGCAGCAGCTGCTACTAGCAACGTGACGAGCACTGCCGTTGGCGCCGGCTACGGGCTTGCGTTCGAGGCGTCTCACTTTGGAGCGGACGAGAGGGCCAGGACGACAGACCGTGACGCTGGCAATGGCGGCGGCAATGCCGCAGTCGCCCGAGGCGGCAACGACGGACTCACGAGGGACTTCTTGGGGCTAAGGGCCTTCTCCCACGGCGACATACTCAGCATGGCCGGGTTCGATCCTTGCATGTCGACGTCGGCCTCGTCGGCGGCGTACGAGCAAGATCACCAGTGCAGCAAGCCATAGCATGGCTAGTGATCATCTTCGCAATCAGCTCGCTCGCCATGGATGAACTGAATCGTATCCAATTTGATGCACCATGCATGGACTCATCATCGAACGCCCGGCATTGCTTGATCATATATATATATATATATATATATATATATATATATATATATATATATATATATATATATATATATATATATATATATATATATATATATATATATATATATATATATATATCATTGGGTATGTCGGATTTAGCTCTATGGATATCCAGTTCGTTTTTTTTTCTGCTTGGCACTTAATTTGATGTTCTTTAGTGGGGTGATGGGCTGTTCAATTCATATAAATGCTTGAAGGTGCTATATATGGGGCTGTTCATATAAACCGTAGCTTGATTTGATGTTCTTTAGGAGGGTTTATGGCTACGGGGATAGTTTTTTATTGTTAGAGTGAGTGATTATACAAATGAATCGAATGCCGATAAGCTGTTTTGAAAAGATGCAAAAGTCATCCTATTTGTTTTTTCTGAGAAATCCATAAGCTGAAAAGAATATGGTCCTTCTGCTGATACAGTTGTGTACTGCTGCTGGTCCATTTGTAATCAGTTATAATTAATAAAATAATCTCTCCCTAGTTTTGGAATAATTAATAGCTCTGGAGTATATAATGTGATGCTCAATAACTTATCTGGTAAGTCAGTAGTGTATGAAGTTAATTTTGCAAAGCCTGTGTTTACCGGGTTAATGGTTCTGATATGTTATATAAGCATATTGTCGGCTGTACATGAGAATAAACGGAGAAGCTTCAACTTTTCAGGTATAATCAAATTTGTATGTTCTAAAACTACACAAAAATTTGAATGACATGTATGTTTTTTTTAAAAAAAAGCATGCTAGAAGTGAAACTTTATTAAACGATTAAAGAAACAAATTGAAGGAAACACTGTTAATAGTGCATCTAAAATCCGTAGCATTTTAGAACATGAATTACAGCAGTGTAAACGAACTGTTATCATATTTACAGAAAACATCTGACTTGCGCATAAATAAAGTGTTGACAAGGAAATAACACCGTACAGTACAGCAGCAGCAGTAACCTACACTACTGACAAGGGCATGCAACAGTATAAATGATCAGATATCACTCTTGTAAATTCATCAGAGCATCTCGCATTTTGGTTAACATAAGTTATATATAGCTTTGCTTACCTATAGCTACATTTTAGCTAAACTAATGCAAATGTAACTACACCGATCATGAATATACCTATGACATGCTAAATAATGTCTCTTGCTCGTTTTATATACTGTCACCTTTGACAAGATTAATTCAAATTTTTATCTACCCTGGGGACCATTGCATATTCTCCATATACACTGTTATTAATGTTGTTCACAGACACAGTTACTGGTAGGTTACACATTTAACAAGACATATATAGGTCAGGTAAAGTTGCTACCTTTTTAATTATGAGAAATGCATACCGACATCTTTGTTTCCTCTAGCTCCCTGTGAATCATGGCTTCGTGGAAGATAAAAATATTCCTTACAAATCTTTCATCGAAGTGCAAGGAATGGGCATTTGTGTTAGTTAACTGTTATAGCTATCTAGGTTATTACAACTTTGTCGAGCAAGAACAGAATGGGAAAATTTTCTTGTCCCCACAAAAATCGAGCTGACTTCTTTGAAATTTCAGAAAAAAATCCTACAAAATCCTTACATTCTAAATTATTAAGCCTTGGTTACACACTTACACAGCTGTAGGCCCATGTTATATTTATGGTGAAGAGGTCTTCCATGGCAACCAAAATGATGTTATAGATTCATAAAAATCAGTGAAACCTTGTTGGAGTATGCATGTATATATGTAAGCTTTCTGCAAAAACGTTTAATTTGTTTCTGTTACTTGTCTCTTTTGCTGAGAGATCATCCGATTCACCTGTCACCACACACGAAGAGGTAGAAGTAGCTAGAGAACCTGTTTCGTTTCTTGCTCTTTTCCTTTTGCTGCTGTAGTTTCTATCATCATTGCAACGCAGACACAGAAATCCAACAAGTTCCTTTCCTCTTGGCCATGCCTTGGTGATCATAAATGTTTGTAGTTCTCCCTTTGTCTTGTTTTTGGGAATCCTCATGATGTCATGGCAGCTTTCATTCCAGGAACAAACCCTAAATTTTCAAAATGCCCCATCATTTGGACCTAGCTAGCTAAGGTATATAGGGCTGTTCTTTTCGGCTTCTAAAAACTATTTTCGGTTTTTCTACAGTAACTAGCTTTTAAACAGAGTATCTTTTTAAGATAACATCTACTAGTTAATTATAGTATATATTGTACCGACTTTATTTATATCGTCAAAAATCACACGTGAGTTTCTGTTACTTTGTAATCTCTTGCACGAACAGCCCAAAAGTCACTTAAGATGCAGATAAAAAGAACAGCCCTATATATGTACAACCATAATTTCAACTCTCTATTGTTTCTTTGTTTCTTCCTCGAATGTATGCTCCGTTTAAGAAGTAATGTGCATGCCCACACAAGTGCAACTATGCAAGCTAGTAGATTGTTGTTGCCTTGTAACGGCAGCTAAGCTTGGCCAGTGGCTGCTTGCCCTGCAGTCTCCGGCGACATCGGCACTGCTCACATGTGACTGGCCTTTTCTAAACAGTTATGGCCGGTGTCTTCTGTCTAATGGTTGAAATGGCCTTACAGTGGTTGTTAGTTTGTCTAGACATTCGCTTAAAGAAAAAAAATTACTATATCTTTACAGATAATGCAAAACAAAATAATTAAAAAAGAAAAATAACTGTATTAAAAGGCTAATATATTTTAAATAATTTTTTGATTCTAAAAAGTAGAAGTCGAAAACTATTTAGAACGGAGCTCTGGTTCTACGAATGATAAGTACGTTACTATGCTTGCAAAAGAAAGAAAGAAAAATATCTTGTGAGCTAGGTTTGTAAGTTTGGCTTTTGTGCATAGGCAACTGCCTTCCTTTCCCCGTCAAATATTCCACGCATCAAAGTTTGGGAGTGCCTCCAAGAGCTACCCGACAAATGCATCGTCACGTGTCCCTTTCCCGGTGTGCTTGTGTGCAGAGAGAGAGAGAGAGAGAGAGAGAGAGAGATGCTGCTGCTTTGCGTTGCAGGTGTGGTACGCTCCTTGCAAAGCTTCAAAATTTGATGGGGTCGAGAGCACGCACAATTGCAGACGCTGAGATCGATGGTCGAGGAGGCAGCCTTGCCTCGTGTTTTGTTGCTTTGTGTCGTCAACGGGCCAGGCCACGCGACGGGGTGCATGGTGGGGGACGCGTTCGTATTGGCGACTATAATTTATAGTTTTTTTTTAAAAAAATAAAATAGCAGGTACTCAAAGAAAAAAATTTAGAAAGAAAACACGAACAAAAGGAAAAATAAAAGGGAGAGAAACGTATGCAAGATATAAACGAGAGGAGTAAATTACATGATATACATATGATTCTCTGTCTATATTAAAACGAGAAGCCTGGTATTTGTATTAGGTACCAGATGCATGAGGCGCCGCACAGTCAACATACATATTGTTGCACCCCAAAAAAAATAAAAAGAGAATCACAGTATTTCAAATATCCACCTCTCTTTCTTGTCTCTAACCATATCTCTCTCTACCTTATCTATTCATCCATATATTCCTCATCTCTTATTTTCTCTCTCTCCTCTCCAATACCTCTCTCCTCCCGTTACCTATCTCTCCCTCTCTCATTTTCCTCCCCCGGCGGCGTGATGGCTGGGGTGGTGGGGGAGCGCGCGGGCTCACGTGACAGAGCGCGCTGTGGCGGCGGCAAAGCGGCCGCGGCTGGGAGCAGCGCGGACGGCTCACGCGACAGTGTCGGCGTGGCGGCGGCAGCAGCGCAAGCAGGCAGGGTGCATGACGCGCGGCCGGCGGCAGCAGCGGCATCGAAAGATCAAACTCCATTTTAGTTGGTTTTGGTGTTAATGACAAATATCATTATGGAGTTTTACAAACACAATTATAATGTTTTGATGTTAATGACAAATATTTTTATAATGTGTTGGTGATAATCACAAATGTATACATGGGACTAATATGTTTGTTTAAGTTTATCTAAGCTTAGTCTCATTTGGATGGAAAGATGAATTCAATGGGGTATGCATTCGAAATCACATTCCCATATACTAATGCATTTCTTAGATCCAAAATATAGATTGAATTCCTCTTTTAGTACAAAATTAATATGTGCATATGTGTTCATTATATACACTTGTATGCACACATTTAGGAGGAGCTCTCTCTATGTTTTGGAGTTTCATGAGTATTGATCCATGCTTCTTTTAATATGCATATTTATGATCTTTACTTTGAAACACATCCGTTGAGTATATATAGCTTGTGTAGTTTATATATACTCATGTGCAATCGGTTTGTTATCTAACTCCTCAATTATGTGTTAATGGTTGGACGATTAATGACAACCGGATAAGTAAGCTTTGTTTAAACTTATCTTAGAGTATACAATTGTTGTGTACAAGTTGTATATTCGTAAATCAATTTTTATCTTATTATTTGTTGAGATTGTCATGAATTACCAAAAAGGGAAGACTGTTGAATCTAGTCCCTCCATTATGTGTTAATGGTGAAGTTTGGTAATTGATAACAATTGTTTTGTGGACTAACATTTTTCATGAGTTGGATGAATATGTTAGATTCCATGAATGAGGATGACTTAAGATAACTTCATGTGTTGAAGATCATCAAGTCAAGGTGTAAGAAGAAGATGACTTCATGTGTTGAAGGCCATCAAGAAGAAGATGCATCATGAGTTGATGTATATCCAAGATGATCATGTGTTGATCAAGAAAGACCATCATGTATTAATGGAGTTGATGAGAAGAATGCATCATGAGTTGATGTATATCAAGACGATGACTCAAGGCAAAGGTATGACTAGCTAGGGCTAAGGATGTGTTCCTAGTCTTTTACCGGCCTTGTTATTTGGTTGGAAGACCGGATTACTAGTATAGGTTACCGTACTATTAAGAGGGGTCATGTCTAGTAGTTTTGAGCCTCATCATGTGTTGATGGCTCAACCCCACCTATTCTAGCTCATCTTGACATGAGGCTTATATTTGCGAATGTGTTTTGCAAATAGTTGAAGCTCATGTGTTGAATCCGTGCAACATGGTACTATGCATTGTAAATGTGTTTTGCAAGTGCTTGAAGTCCATGTTTTCATTCCTTGTGATATGAGGCTTATATTTGCAAATATGTTTTGCAAATAGTTGAAGCTCATATATAAACATTGTGACATGAGACATGGGTTTGTAAATGTGTTTTGCAAATGTGAGAAGTCTATGTACTAATTCTTTGTGTCATAATTCCAAGAGTGTACAAATGTGTTTTGCAACTTGTTAGGAATCATGTATGATCCTTGTATGCATGATATTGTAGTTTATAAATATGTTTTGCAAAATCTGTTGAGATATATGTACTTCTTAGGAAAAATCAGAACTACCGCTGTACGCATAGCGGTACTACCGGAGGTCGAAAGTACCGGTTCTGTATAAGCGGTACTACCGGAGCTAGCGGTCAGACCGGCCTGTGACCGGCGGTCTGCCGGCTTAAGCCCATTGGTCTAACCGGCGTGAGATCGACGATCTGACCGACTTTGAGGTAGCGGTCTGACCGGCTCACGGAACTACTGTTTCTTCGCGTGGAACCTTTTTTCCAGAGAGCAACTCCGCATATTTTTCTGAGAATTGGTCAGACCGGTGTGATTTGCGTCTGACCGGTCCTGTGTGGGCGGTCTGACCGGACCTAGCGGTCTGACCGGTCCTATGTGGGCGGTCTGACCGGGGTTTTCTCCACAACGGCTATTTTTCTGACCGTTGGAGAGGCGAGCAGAAGTACCGGTTGGAGAGGTTGTTGATGAACCCATTTCTGTTCTTTTGAGCTAGAGTGAGACTCTCCACTCAATTGTGTATGTGTTGCACTTTATGAGAGAGAGAGAGGATCTAGATTGCATGTGTTGCATCTAGAGGTGGACTTTATGTCCAATTGAGCTAGTGCATTCGTTGCATGTGGTGAGAGTCAAGTGAGGGACTTAACTTGTTACTCTTGGAGTTTGCCGACTCCTAGACGGCGCTGGAAGTGTCGTGCGCGGTGATCTTCTCAAAGAAGGTTATGAGAAGACCCGACGAAGTGTGAAGGTTGGAGCTCACTTATCCGGAGTGAGAAAGAGCTACCACTAGTGGAATTGAGGTGAAAGGCTCAATTCGTGGAGCCGGTCCGATTAATTCCGGCTTACCTCAACGTGGATCAGGAGAGACCAGCAAGTCTCCGAACACCACGGTAAAAAGAGAACGTGTCAATTGTGGTTTATTTCCTTGTGCTCAATTTAGTTCAAGCAATTTACTTTCATAGAATTAAATTGATTGCTTGTCATCCTAGGATTGCAAACTTTGACCTAGGCTAGAATTATTAGTGCACTTAGGCAAACTTGTTTGATTTAGCCACTATTTGTACTAAACCAACTTGAATTTAGCTTCTGCATTGTTTACTTGGTTTAGACAAATAGAAAATGTCTTGAATTAATATTAATAATTGGAAGAGAATTTTTAGACCGCCTATTCACCCTCCTCTAGTCGGCCTCCTCGATCTTACAGCGGCGGCGCTGGAGGCGAGCGGCGCGTGGGTGTGTAGCGGCGTGGCGCAGGTGGTCGCAAGGCGGCGTAGGACGTGGCGCCGGAGGCGAGTAGCGACAGGTAGCACACGGGCACGCGGCGGGCGCAGCGGCAGCAAGCAGTCGGGGCGCCGGTGGCGATGGCGTCGAACGGCGGAGGCGCTACCGGTCGGTGATGGGGATGGTAATCAGTGGTGCGGGTGACCACCCGGCGGCAGCCGTGGTGGCTCGGTGCGACTACCGGCCGAGGCGGCCTAGGCGCACGGGTGCACAACATGGTCGGCTGGTGATCATTTTTTCACGGTCACATGGTTCGGCTGGTCGGACGCATCACCGTGTTGTGACCGTTGTTGGTACTTGTTGAGATTTTCAAATCTCACGCTTGCTCTTTTCATTCTCAGGTAAAAGGCCAGTAGAGTGATAGCATCATGCATGGGTGGGAGCACTCGAGTTTTCAGTACCGTGGCTTGCCACTATTTGCATTATTTCATTTATTCTTCATTTGGTTAGGAGTGGACCGGTCCCCTGTTTTAAAATTTATTTTAGTTTCCGCTGGTTCTTTAATAAAGAACTTTTAATGTTTAATTTTTTATTTTTATTATTGCTTTGATTTATTCTCACTTTGGCGATGACGTTCCATAGTAGCATCTCATAATGGTATGTGAGGTGCTACAGTTGGTATCAGAAGTTAGGCTGTAGTTTCTAGAAAAAACATATTTTTGCACTTGCACGGGGCTTCGGGTTAATTCATTCATGCATGCATGCATATCTAGCCATTGTCATATTACCATGATTCCATATCTAACTATCGTTTCCTTTATCACATTGCTATCCTATGACATTGTTCCAATCTTGATTCCATTCTTCTGCCTGGGCTACTCAAGAAGTGCAAGCCTCGATTGGCACTGCAAACTAGCTTGCCTTTTCACCTTCACCGCTGGTAATCAGAATGAGGTTGTTGTAGCCGGTTCCTACTCCAATTGCTATTGTACCAAAGGGTATTGATGCACATCTCTATGCATTATCGATTCAGGAATGGTGTAGTTGGTTTCACACCTTTCTCCTCTCCGAATAACAATTATCTTGGTTTCACATTTTCGTCATCTCCATCCCCGATAGGTATCAGTGTCTCTAGTAACCTAATTTTATTGCAATTAACCTATGCCAATTACTTGCTTGCATTACTTGTCATTTAATCACCGTGTTGCGACCGTTGTTAGGTACTTGCTGAGATTTTCAAATCGCATGCTTGCTCTTTTCATTCTAAAGTAAAAGGTCAGTGGGGTGATAGCATCATGTATGGGTAGGAGTATTCGAGTTTTCAGCACCATGGCTTGCCACTATTTGCATCATTTCATTTATTCTTTATTTAGTTAGGAGTGGATCGGTCCCATGTTTCAAACATTTATTTCATTTTTCACTGGTTCTTTAATAAAGTATTTTTAAAGTTTAATTTTTCCTGATTTTTATTATTGCTTTTATTTTTTTTCTTATTTTAACAATTATATTCTTAGCAGTATCTTATAATAATACATGTTGTGCTACACGTCCATATTGCTTTTTACATGCAGTTATTTTGCTATTTTACTTGCGCCCTAGAGAGAGAGAGAGAGAGAGATCAGAGTTATGGCTGCGCTGCCATGCATGCATGCATGACCGAAACTCCCACACACCTGCATCCTTGGTGCAGTGTCATTGCTTGCTCGATCGATTGTCTACACACACTTCACATACGAGAAGAGGAGAGAGATGGAATCTGCCAGCTGCAAGGACACCCGTTCCAGACAGCCATGCCTTCTGGTCAAAAGCCGTTTATCTTAACATACTTTTCCTTTTTATTATTTATAGAGATATAACTATACTTATGTTACTATTTTAGCTAAAAGTTATAGCACTTTAACTCTATTATTTTATACTACAACCGATGATTTTTATCTATTTTTTAAATGATGGTGAATGATAAAGACACCGACGTAAATAGAGTATATAGTTTTAGACTTATGAAACAATATAGAAAAACAGTATCGAAAAATCGTTTAGAGAAGCAGCTTTTGTTTGTTCCATCGTCCGAAGAAACCGAAATAAAAAAAAAGCAAAAAGAACCGGTCCTTCAAACAAGGCAGCTTCTTTCTTTCGCATGCCTTCTTTCTTTTAGGGTCGCGTCCCTGCGTTGTGTGGACGTGTAGGAAAAAAGTTGGCGGCCAACACGAGGCCTTGTTCCATGGGGCCGAGCCGAGTGGCTCCCCACCACTACACTACACTGCTACAACAACCCTACGCCACGCCACGCGCCTCATGCACACACACCTCTCGTCCCTAGATGGCCGTGCACGCCTCTGCATGCATGCAAGAACGAAAGCAAGAGAGAGAGGGAGAATTCTTCTTGGCATGGCATGGCAGGCAGAAAAAAAGGGAAGAGAGACTGAGAGAGACCGTGAACTGTGATCGATGCAATGGTATGATGGGGAGACAACTGAGAGGTCAAGGACGGAGAAAGCCTAAGCTTTTGTAGCCGTTGACATGGGAGAGCCGGCCAGCCATTTTTTTTATAAAAAAAATCTTGGATACTTCGAGCAAAGGAGTGAAAAGAAGTGCATGTCCCTGTGCGTGCATGCTTGGTAGTAGTTCCATTTGTACTAATGGTTGGTACCTGTGTGAAGATTGGGACACAAGGTTGACCGTGTGGTCGCCTCATCATGTACTCATCTACGGTACTAGTTTTACTATGTCTTGGTCGAATCAATTAAGCTTGGGTTTGGTGACAAGTCCACGTAAAGTTTGACCACTGAGATTCTAGACATCCCGGGTCGTGGTTTGGAGTGCTCGCTGATAGCTAGGATTCTCTCATTTCAGTTCTCGAATAATGTCTAGTATGGGGTAATATAGCATTGGCTAGTAAGTTTTGGTTGGTTTTTTTGGGGGGGAAATATGTTTCAAATTTTGGTTTAAACATTCTAAAATCAATGCAATCGATTAGTATGAAATACGAATAATTGCTATCTAGTATTGGGGTAATATACGACCTTAAAATTTCTAACACATTCATTGATCTTTAGCGAATTTCATCTGCATTAATACTTTTCCGCCTGTGCGATTTATTTACCCTCGCAGTCTAAAGTTCTGGCTCCGCTTCTCAAGGTATGAACTCACATGCCAACCAACCGCGGGCTCACACGGCACAGCCAACCAACCGCGTCGCGCGCAGTTGCACACAACCAACCACCCAATTAATGTACTAGGGCTTCGCACGACGCTCCTCCACGCCCGCTGGTGCACGGCTCGATCGTTCCAGCCTCCTTTCCCCGCGGCGGTGCCGTGATTTTGCCAGCCGGCGACGCGCGCGTCTTCTCTCATACGGCGGCCGAGATGCGATTCGTGCGGGTTGATGATTTGGCGCCCGCATCAACGGTCGTCCTTATATATTACCCACATATTGGTGATTTGCTGGGACTTTCAATGAAAAATAGAGTAAATCATCAATTCATCCTATGTAGTTGCTGCTGTCTGCCTGTCTATTGACCGCGAATAAGATTGGTGCTTGATGTATATATAGCTGTATACACCTTTTTCAATGACTTGGCGGTGCAAATCATCAATTCATCTCGTTTAACCATATCATAGTAGTAATCCGGCCCTTCCTGCTGCCTTCCTTGAAAAGGGCCATGGAAATCTTTCGACACGGAGCATCAAAGCAGAGCCCATGGGAAAAGGCTCTCTCTCTCAACTTTTCTCCTGGTCCTGGACCAAGGAGAAAATAATCCTTCTACTGATCGTCAGTTACGAGTCTAAGTGGTAACGTCCCTGGCTCTCCCTTAATCCCCTCCTACCTAGCAAAGAGAAAAATCTTCGACTAATCAGTTGTAGTAGTCAAATCGGTAAGGCACTGATAAGACACTCCAATAAAATCTCAGACATTTAGTGGCTCTCTTTCTGCTCTGTCGGTCTCCGTTTGCCCTTGTCTCATTTGTCCCAAGGAGCTTGTGGTTGCATCCTATCGCAACCTAAATTGCATCATTGTTCATTCGCTCGTTGACGCTTTTCACGTGTCTTACAACTCATCTAGCAACTACTACATCTCTCTCTCAAAACATTCTTCGTTCCTGTTTGATTTGTGTTCTTGCGATGTTTTCTTTCAGAGGAAGATTCAGATTTCGATTCTCCAAAGCTTGAAGATTTTGCCATTTCTAGCAGTCTGTTTTAAGGACTAAATGAACATGGTTTAGCAATCATAATGTGGTGGTAGCAATTTGGCGCATTACAAGCAAAAAAGGTGTGACTGAAAAGGGGGAAAAGTTAGGAAACTTGCCACATCAAGCTGCAACTTTTGATCCAACTGAAAAACGAAGTGAGACTTTTCAGAAAAAGAAAGTGGCCTTAGAGCTAACTCGATTGCGGTTTTGTCTCGCCAAAACTGTGGCTGCCCGGCGAGCTGCGAATTCTTATTCCATATTCTCAAGAAAAAGAGTCTGCAGATACGTGTTAGAGAATGTTCAGAACTTCAGGATGTAGAGTTGCAGATTTCTGTTCAGAAGGCATCTATTCTCAACAAGCTGCACATCAACACTGCAGCAGCATTATCCACTCTGACAAGAGGGAAGAAAGAACAGAAGCAAGCCACTGTGTCAGAGTTACACTCACAGTTTCTTCTGAAAATCAAGTGGAATCAACCAGAAGCAGCCACTAGTCAGAACCAAGAAGCTATCATCCTCATTGCAGCAAATGTTAGTGTACAAGGATTTGAAATCCACATGTCCAAATGTAGCCTGAATCTATACATCAACAATTCCTACCAAATAACTAATCAAACAAAAAGGAAAATAAATTAACTCAAACTGACATGCTGAAAAAGAGAAACAAAACAAATCCAAATGCAGGCATATCTGTGTATGGCCACATAGCAGTACCCAGTAAATCGATCCAGATGTTGAGCCAAATCCGAGCGGATCTTATTAAAGCCTCCAGTAGTCCACAAGACCACAACTCAAGCTCAGCTCTGCTACTCTGATGATCCCGAACTATATATAGCCTTTATCTCCACATACGTAATGTACACATACTAGGCCTGGAAAACTCTTTATTTCCAATCAACTGAATATTCGTCTTGAGAAAGATTGGAAGCTGAGAAGAAAAACCTCACCTATTTCTACCCTGTGAGCGCGTCTCGAAATCTGGTGAGACACCATGCTCACTCATACTACCTCTTGACAAGCTTTGCATTCTCTGCCAGAACTTCCTGTTCTTGCCTGTCATCAGAGGGCCTGAGCTGGACTGCTTGTGGAAAGAACTTGAATCAGCAGCTGGAGTGAAGACAGGAGTCGAGCCAAACATCTCAGATAATAGCACCCTCTCCGCTTCCATGCCACTTACATCATAAACCGCTGTAGTATGAGCCGCCAACTCCAGGCTAAAACTTCCTGATCCGAGACCCTCATCACCCTCACTGCAGACAAGTTTCAAGGCCTGCACTACTTCACCCATGCTTGGTCGGTGTGCAACCTCAGGTTGTACACACATTGATGCGATAGCAGCTGCTTTTGCAACATTGTCCAGTGGCACATTAGGGCCAAGAAGTGGATCGACAGCCTGACGTAAGCTCACCACATTTGTCAGAAGTGGGCGAGCCCATGAGACTAGATTTTCTTGCCCCGCGGGCCGAGACATGTCCACAGGCTTCCTACCGGTGAGGAGCTCAAGTAATACGACACCGTAACTGTACACATCACTCTTGACAAGAAGATGCCCTGTCATGGCGTACTCCGGTGCAACATAGCTGAGAAGAAAGACAAGACATCATAATTTGTTTAAAACTTTATGAAGACAGAGTGAGGAGGATATAGTTCATACCCGAATGTTCCCATGACACGAGTGGAGATGTGCTGGTTCCCCTCCCCCCTAGCAGTCCTGGCCAGTCCAAAGTCAGACACTTTTGGTGTGAAATCATGCTCCAGCAGTATGTTGCTTGACTTGAAATCGCGATGAATCACGCAAGGGCTTGAATCTTCGTGTAGATATGCAAGTGCTCGTGCTGCCCCCAAGGCTATCTTCATGCGGGCATTCCAATCAAGTGGGGCTGTCTCACGATCCGCTCCTACAATGAGCAAACACGTAAGTCATTTCTTTCAATCAATTGCTGACACTTCCTATGTGCTTATGGAGTTAAATCAGAAATTACTTACCGTGCAAATGGGACTCAACACTGCCGTTTGGAATAAGTTCATATACCAGACACCGTGCATTCTCCTCTACGCATATGCCTAACAACTTTACCAAATTTCGGTGATGCAAGCGTCCCAGCATCTCAACCTCAGCCAAGAACTCTCGCTCACCTTGGCCATCACATCTCTTCAGAACCTTTACTGCAACCCTGGTTCCATCTTCAAGTGTGCCCTGGTAGACACATCCGAAGCCACCCTCCCCAAGTACTGTTGAATCATCAAAGCCATCTGTGGCCTTTTCAATCTCAACAAAATTGAATGTCTTTGCCTGTCCTGTGTATGTTGTGATGCTTGAGCCCAATGAACCTGATGGACCTGACGGTGAACTATAGCGACCAGCTAACAGTGTGTGACCTGTTCCTGCAATCATGTGATGTTTCAGGAGGGAAACTAGTGCTGGCAGAAATGGACAAATAGTACTGTAACAAGGAAATGTTACACGATGCGGAAGCTGTAAAGAAGGCCTTATCTGAAAAGGTATTCCCAGCACTGCTCATTAGCATTTCAAGTAGACAAATTAATTTTCTCAAGCATATGCTTGAGCTATTATAAATTTAGATTTTAGCAATCAGGCCATAGGTATAGTTAAGTGCTTGAATGTAGCGTTAAACTCTAGAGGCAGTGACTAATTTAGCCCTCTCAACATTGCGAATTTCCAGTTTAATAAAGTAGATGTTAAATGAAGATGAAATCAGGGCTTTGAATGTCTACTCTATAGGTACTAATTACTGTATGTATGTGACCAGGACAAAGTAGGGGAAAATAAAACCAGTTTATGTATTGTGAGGTGCATTTTTTTAAGTGAGTCTACATATAGTACCATAGTAGGTGTTTCTAAATATACATCATTATACGGGATGTTTGAAATTGAAAATATATGCTGCATGGGAGTCCATGTGTCACCATTCAATATGATAAACAGTTTGGTATATGTTAGTCCAGAAGGATACTGCCGGAAAATGTCTGCCTATAGTTCACAGTGAATTTTCATAGCCACTTGGCATCACTTGATTGAAAATGTGCAACTGTTGTTCTGCTGTCAATCAAACAGCTAACGCAAATGACATCACATGATGGTGCATTTATCAGAAAATTAGCATGATAAGAACACATACCAGATGACCTGGAAAATTTCGGAAGTGCACTATGTGGAAATCTTTGAGCCATGTCATCTGAACCCCTGGATCTGAGTATCAGCAACCATGCAGCTAGAGTGCAAATAATCAACGCTATAACAGTAGACAAGACAGCAATAGCAATTAGGCTGCCATTCACTTTTCTTTTGGGCCTTCTTACATCAACCCCGAGAGGCTTCATTGCCCTTGCATTTCTGCTGTTGCCAAATGCACCATCACCAACACCTTCTGGTGCTGAAGGTGGAGAAGGAGGAAGCCCTGAAAAAAATCCATACTATCGGTGAAAACTCATGGTGCAGAAGTTCAAAATGTTCAACAATGAGATCATAAATAATGAGGATAACACACTGAATTCCCCACTGATGTTTATGAGATCAATCAAATGACTATAGTACAACAGATTAACAATAGCTGGTAGCATTGACCAGCCACAAAACAACCAAATAGAAGGGGTCAACAGCACAAGCAAGAATGCAAACCTGGATATACAACATAGAGAATCTCGTAGTCCCCAAACACTGATTGTTTTAGAGAAATTTTTTTGCTCCACAAGCTTTGAAATGTTGAAAAGGCAGTAGCATTGTCAAACTTCACTTGCATTGGTACGAGATCAACAAGAACCACTGTCTTGTCAGGTTGATCCCCAGCCACATTTGCACCCATAACACGAACCTGCCTCTGGGCCATGTTTACCCCAGACCCCACTTCTTCAGCAAAATCAGAAACCAACGGAAAGAATGAATAGAGGTCAACACTTAAACGGATTCCAACTTTGATTGGTAGAACACAAGCACATGGGGCTCCTGCAGGTGGATCTGTTAGAGGCTCTGGGCATGCTAACGAGTTGCAATCTGCATATTAAAGGCTCAGTAGGTAAGCAATCATCAATATTACACACTATGCATATATTATTAGATCCAATCTGTAAATTTTGAAAAGACAAGGGTTTGAGAACACAAAAAGAAAAATGTACCTAAATTAGGTGGCGGTGGAGGTAATGCCCAAATAGGATGGGTTGATGGGGCTTTGGGCTCTGCTTTGGGAGGGATTGGTGGAATAGTAGGAGAAATATGAGGCCCTGAAAAGGCCAGCAGTTTTAAAAATTTGTACTGGCATGAGGAACAAGAATAACAAGCGAGGCAAAGCAAGAAGGCTTGACAGTACTTTTGTTGGCATTAGTGGGGCCCCTTGGTGACACTGGTGAAGGAGATGGAGAATGTCCGGGTATGTTTGGATGGCCTGGACAGGAGAACATAAATTAAAGTTGTCAGTGCTATGAAATGAAATCAATGTGTTTGAGCAGGAAGTGAAACGAAATCACTGTGTTTAAACAGGAAGTAACCTACATTACCTCGAAACATCGGTGGAGATGCATGGTGCTTTTGCCTTTTAGCCCCAACCTGCCTTGGAGCTCGAGAGATCTCGGGACCTATAATGCAGAACTTTTGAGAACCTTATGTTCACAATTGGCAATAAATAGGTTGTTGGTGCAAGTATTTTGTCGAACCTTGAGCATGCGATGGTGGGTGAGACGGGGCAAATGGTGGATTTTCTCCTTTCTTTGGTACCCATCCCCGAGCACGAGATCTACTAGTGGGTGCTGGTTTAGGAGCTACTCCTCGTGATGGGGGTTGGGCATGTGAAACTGATGAAGCATTTTTTGGGATTGAAGGCATATTTGTGTTCTGGGGCAAAGGACTTGTTGCAGGTGCAGACCCTGAAATCAGGAATGTTAGCAGTCAAGCTACATTCATTTGCAAGCTGCAGCTGCCCAAAATTTTGACTGAGATTACCTCTAATTGGTGATTTGTGAACTGGGGCATTACTAGATTCCTTTGGAGGAGGTGCGTGTGGAATGTAATGGTTCTTGCGACTTGCAGGAGGGGAAGTATTTGCCGGTGGCACTGCGTTTGCTAAATATAAACATGAAATTCAATATCAAAGAACAAAAGACTTGGAGAAACATAATCAGATCAATAGCATCAGATATTTTTACACTCACCATTGTTATGCTCACTACTTGGAGCCAGTGCCTGCTGTTGCGGTGCTTGTGCAATAATGGGATTGGGTGGTGCAATCGGTGGTGTCACACGTTCCCGCGGATCTTCTAAGAAATGGAAAATGGTAAAAAGATTTGCAACTTGGCTAATTTAATCTACCCCCAAGGAAGCAATTTACCTGAAGTGGAAGGAGGAACGGCAGGGAAACTTCTTTTAGGTGGTGGGTATGGAGGAGCATCATTACCTAGAGGGGGTAATGCAGGGGGTGAATAATGAGGGAATTATAATTATTTGCAGGGAATTATAATTATTTGCAAAATTGTGACTAGCTTTTTGTACATAAAGAATCCAGGAACCTAAAGTGATGAATCGTTACTGTCAGAATATACACCTGACCCAATTGGTCTACTTGGTTGATTATTCGCGGGAGGAGGCGCTACTGGCAGATTAGGCTTCATGGCAACAGATGGAGTAGGAGCCTGAACAGAAGGTAGCAATGCAGGTGTCCCAGGAAGTATTGGCGTGGGATTTGCAACTGCAGCTTGCGGAGGAGCTACTGGCGGAGGCACCTCATCAGTGAGAGCAGGAGGCGTAAACTCAACTGGAGGAGGCGCGTTATATTCTACACAAGATATAGTTAGTGATGCACCCAATAGGATTGGAATGCCATATCTAACTGCAGATGAGCTACCTTTAGGGGGAATTACTGGACTCGGTGCATTTTGCAGTCCGGCGGGAACTGCAGGGCTAATAGCTCCCTTCTGGGAGGGAGGGCTTGCTGATGGAGTAGAGGCTGCTGCAACAAAGCAACGTATGGGGCTACACATCAATGCTGGTTATGATCTGAGACGTAATGCCACAATGTATAAGAAATTCAGAGCTACCTGTTGGAAGAGTTACAGGACTGAGAGCAAACGTAGGTTCAGGAGGACTAGAAGCTTGTACTTGATCCGCAGGCGATTTACCAACCACAGGAGAAGGAGCCAGGACAGTACCTACAGCAGAGTGGAGAACACAAGTTCATGGAAATAAGAACAAGTGTGCACACAACTACGAATTGTCACTGTTCAACAACAACAACCAATCTATAGGTTACTATTAGAGGCAAATTGTCACTGTTCTTTCACCATATGAAATTAGAATATTGCAAAACAAGGGCAATGATTATGCAAGTAGTGCCCAGCATATTTATGTTAAGGGAAAAATATTCATAAATGCCAAGCATTTCCCATAAATAAACAAATAGATGGAGAGCCAAGCACATGTGATAGAATTAAAGTGCCTTGCAGTTAGTAGAAGCCTAGGACAGCCCAAGACAAGAAACTAGAAATGCCAAGCCACCGACATTGTACCATCCCTCTTAATGAGAATTCAGAAATAAAGAGCCCATTTAATTCTAACAAACTTCACAACATCCTCCCCACAATTTGGTCAAATTCTGAAGTAAAAAACAGTGAATTGCAGTCTCCCAGCCACAGATCAGCTAACCAACATGTGCGTTGCAAAGAACATTCTTGAATCCACAAGTTTGTCACACAAATCACACAGCATCCTCCTAACAATGCTAAATTGATGCAGGAAAAAACATGGAGAAACAACCAGGTCTCCACATTACTGGGCCATCATCCAGAAGACATCAGATGATCCCAAACAATACCAAGAAAAGGGGGCAAAAAACCTGAAACTTTGGCAATGCTTGGAACTTCCCTCACCTCTGGATCCAAGAACCGAAGCAAGAAGAACCACCACACAAGCGAGAGGCCGCCGCATCTTGCCCTAGTCTGACACGCTCATATCAAGAGCAAACGCAGCATCAGTCGCCAATGCCGTCCCACAGATCACAACCATCTCGGCTCAGGCGCGGCGCCTCTCCTCCCACACCCGCAGCAAGAAGCCCCTAAAGCTCAGGAAAACGACGGAGCCTGACTACCATTTTGGCACCAACGCCACAAGCAACCACAGGCCTATGTGGGGAGGAGGCAGGAGCAGTGGGGGGAGGAGGAAGAGGGTAAGGTGCCCAAGAGGCCAAGACACCAACACCAGTACGAGACTACTGGTACTAGTAGTTACAAGGGGGAAAAGGTGCAGTAGTAGTAGCTAGGAATAAATTAGACACCCTAACAACAAGAGAAAAAATAAAAGAAAGGAGAAAGCTTTGGTGATTCAAGGAGCAAGAAACCTTTCCCGGCTCAAGATACAGTAAACAAAACATTCCTTGCTTCCTCCTCTCCTGCTCCTCCAGACCATACGACTCAATTAACAAACTAATCTCACACATGGAGGTGACAAGGAATCTTGGTTGGTTTAACCATGGAGTGGTACGAAAGATGCAATCTTTAGGCAATTAATCCAGGGATAACGCCAATTGCAAACCACACGCAAGGCGAGCTTGCTGTGTCTCTCTGTCCCTCTCACTGTAGATTCTTGGCCTGCGGGTGTGGGGCTTTTGTTTGTGCGCCCGGGTGGGTCAGGTGGAGCTTGTCCTGCCTCGACAGCCTGGTCAGAGATTAGTCGAACGCATTGCTTTACTGTGCAGAATTAGGTTGGTACTTGGTGCCTTCTTGGTTGGTTTGGATACTTGGACGGGCGCGCCTGGATCCGAGTACGAACCCTAAAATTCGCTCGGTTTTGATGCGTTTCCCCCGTGCCACGGCAGTCGGTCGATCACGAGAGCGCGTTTGCGTTTACTCCGCCGCCGCTTCTGTCACGGCTGCTGCGTAAATGAGCAGAGCAGGCCATCGGATTCTGCGTGTATCTCCATTGCCGGCCGGCCCGCCGCTGAGCCTAGATGCGAATGCGAATGCGATGCAAGGCTATCCGAACTCTGAAACAGACATTTCAACCGTACGAGAAAACGTAATCCGCTCACCCTGACACGCAATTTGTCCCTGTACGCGTTCGTTTTGGGGAGGCGAGGTTGTGGAGTCGCCATCGGTGAGAGAGACCACTAACTAGCAGCGAGCAGCGGAGCCTTGCAGGGTCAGGCTGGCTTGTGGAGGACGGACTTACTGCTGTAACTTTGTATACGTGTGTGCACAACAACTCGGCAATCACAAGGGTATTATTAGTTGGTTTTTAAGACTGTGGTTTAGACTTTTAATTTATGATTTTAAATTTTAGTTATTCGTGAGAGACAGTACGTAAATGAAAATAATCGTATGTAATTTTAGCTGATATAACTAAACTCAGTATAGTGTTTATCACAATATATATATAGATATTTATTTTAAAAATATCGTTTAAAATCTAGTTACTGCAAGTGATAAACCTGCTTGTCCCCACCGAACCCATCAATTACTGTGTCTGGTGTAGTGCTCTATACATATTAGTTCTTTCCCTGAATTCCCGGCGACCGTGGATTAGTTAAATATAAACCATTCGCGCGGTTTTGTTGACGGCCTCACGGGGGGTTCCTATCAGACTAATTAAAAACTACTAATGTTCTATGGACAAAGTTTGTTCATTGGTTGCAATCTTATAAATTCGAGCAACGGGTAACATCCCTTATTGCTTGCAATGTTAGCTAGTTAATAAAATGAAGCGGTAGTATAGATAAATCACATGAATTTCACCGGAAGCAGTATAAATACTCCAAAATTTCCTTGCGAATCCTCGACTCCAAACGAAACATATCACCTGTCCTGTGTTTAGATCATTTCTTGATGTTGCAAGAAATCTACAGGTATCTTTTTCTTTTTGGATGACTAGATCAACAGGTATCTTGAGTTGAGAATTAGAGAAGCAAGCAAACAACATACATTATACATGTACAGCGAGTCTACTAGTTTAATTATATAAATCGGAGAGGCATTGTCAGGCTGATATCGCTCGTGATCACGGAACAGACAGCTATAGACACCATATGGTCGGGCAGAGCCCTCCAAAAACCATAATACAAAACTAATACTCCGAACCAAATAGATTGCGCCCGTGGGAGACTGCCTGCTAGCGACTGAATTACAAAAGACAATTTGCAAGTGGGCGTATAGTAACCAATAAATCTTCAAGAGCTTATCTTTCACTTCATGTGGACAATTGATCTCTGAAGTAACCGTACTATCTATCTTTACTACTTAAAAAAAGAGTTGATGGTGGTACGTTCTTTCTCCTTCCTCTTCCTTCTCATATAATTTGCGCCGACAGGAGGACCTACTCGTAACTCGTGCGCGTGACCTCGCTCCAAGCTTGATCCCATCTATCCATCACCCCACACGAACCTCAACGCATGCTCCCCATCCCCTTACCCCTCTTCTTGGCCTCCACCCTCACCGTCTCCCCGTCTCCATTTCCCTATGGGTCAAAGCAAATTGCGCCCATCTCGCTTGCGTCTCCACTCTGTTTCCCCCAGGACGCCGCCGCCACCACAACCTGAGAGCACAACCAACCCACTAACACCATGTGGTGCCACTCCAAACCCTAGCCCCCGCCCACTGCCCGGCTACTACCAGCGTGGCTCCCTCCTCCATCACCACCACCTGCCGCCAACTTGCCTCAATTCCGAGAAGTTTTCCTGTGGTATAGAAGACTTGCCGGTCTTCACTAGTCCACATTGAGGCAAGCACAAGTGACATGGACCAGCTCCACGAATTAAGTCTCAATTCCGTAATCCACTAGTGGTTGTCCTTCCTCCGCTTCAGAGATGGTGGACACCAAACCACTCACAAGTCAGCGTCGGACCTCATCACAATCTTCTTTAAAAGGTCACCTCGCAATCTCCCGCCAAGCCGTCTAGATGCCAGCAAGCACCAAAAGTAATAAATGAAGGCTTCGTTTGACGGCGATCAAGTGACAAAGGATCAATCTAGCACTTGATGTTGGCTCAACTATCTCAAATGAATGGAATGAAAGCAATTGAGGTATGGAGTGAATGCTTTATGCTCAAGGATGTTTCAATATAGTGTCTAACTCTATCCTTGAGTAGGTGCCCCCACCAACCAAATATAGTCGTTGCAAGGCAATCCCTGAAAAATCAAGGCGAGCGGAAGTACCGTCGTTCATCGGTCGGTACTACCACACATGTACTATAGCAACAGTAATGGCTATATCAGAGCATCAAAACTAGCAGTTGAAAGTCGGCGCGGTACTACGGCCATTATAAGCGTGGTAGTTCTGATCTACGAAAATTCTAAAATTCCAGCGTGGTACTTATGTTTGCTTCGAGGCCAAAAGTTGGCGCTCTCTGGAAAAAATGTACCGCTCGGATTTTCAAAGCTTCCGAGCTCCGGAAGTATCGCTCAAGAATTGCGGTACTACCGCTCTGCGGTAGTTCCTCTGTTGAAACTCCGACACTTCCATTTCTAGAGAGACAAAGTGATTCCGCGGGTGCTCTTTGGAAAAAAACATTTCGCTCGATTTGCCGGAACTTCTAGAAAGTGGAAGTACTGCCGATTACACTCTGGTACTTTTGATATTCCTGACAGTGCACAATTTGGCTATCAATTTTAATTTGAAGTGCATGCATAGTCCTAAATTGATCCAATTGCACAAGAATATGCTATCAAGTTATTAGCCATGATCCCTCTTAATAGTATGATATTTATCCTACAATTCGGTTTACCACCCTTTCTCCTTAGATCGGTAAAAACAAAAGGGATCCTAAAGTATTTATACCTTTGTCTTGAGCCACATTGATCTTTATGACGACCCTTAGCATGCATCTCACATTTATCGTTGGGACTGAACCTTTTAAACACTCAGTAAATATATTAGTCCCATATTCACATAAAGTTATTAATTACTAAAACCTTTTTAGGGGCTTAGATGCTTTCAATCTCCTTTTTGGTAATTGATGACAACACAAATATTATGTGAGAAGAATAAAGTTTTAATATACCACTTGTTTGAAAAACGAGGTGTATATTCTTTTGTGACTTTGAAAAACAATTAATTCCTGCAATGAGCTCAGTTTAGTTTGGAGAATTAATTGCTTCTAAAGTCAATACATGGAAAAACTCCCTCTAAACATGTGCATATAGATAATAAGATGTATTGCAAGCACATGTTAAGATTTAAATAAACATTTGGGGGAGTTTCCTTTGTTTGTTGAACTTGAGGGAATAGACAATTGCAATGATACAATTTATATAACAAAAAAAGCACAAGTTGCAATTTTATAGAATAACCGCAACTTCAAGTTCAATATAATATAAATATAACATAGAGCATGTCCACAATTACCATTGTCGACCTGCTATGGTCGATTGCTATAGTCGAGTTATCGTGGTCGTTCTGCCTTGGCCATCTACCGTGGTCGACTGTCCTAGTCGACTTACCGTGGTCTTCTGTCTTGGCCATCTGCCGTGGTCGTTCTACCTGCTTTGGTTGTCTGTCATGGTCGTTTTTCCAACATGAAAGCTCAAGCACAAAAGCACATCGACCAGAACTTTTATAAACGTAAATTCGAATGAAACCTAAATGCCAATTATTCATCATCACTAAATGCACGACCACCACATCTTACTTGTGCTTAGATCACAGTTGACTATGAGTTCCTCTCAGATAATACTATGTATTTTTTTGGGCCTTCTACCTAGAATCTGATTCCAGAACTATTGCTTCCGTCATTTTCATTACCATTAGTACACTATAGCTACATGACAAAGGCTTTGGTTCTATCTTGAGCTTGATACTGTTTTCCATGTTTATACTTGGGTTTATCTCCAACAAAATGCTTTATCTCCAACATAATTTAATGCTTATTGTCCATCTTTTTCCTTGTGAATATCGTAAAGGGTAATGTCATCTACCCTATTAGAAGAAAGTTGAAAAAACAGTATGCACACTTGAAGGGTAATCAGATAATGAATTTGAAACAATCAGGCGCTAAGGTGAGCTATTGTAATCTCTCGCACAAAAACACCAAAAGTCATAACCTAACTCAAAAATTAGGAATATTTGAAACAATCAGGCGCTAAGGTGAGCTATTGACCTACTCTCAATTAGGAATATTCCTTACGTTGCTATTCACTTCATGGCTTTATATTAGATTACAGACACCATACTATGCCCAGAAGTTGCCTTCACTAGAGATACAAAGTTTGATTTTATTCTTGACCCAGGAAATGCAGATGACCTGAGAGCAAAAATTCTCATAGCTGAGGTATTGGCTTTAGTTTTCCTGTGCCTAGGGTTTTTATTTTCCTAAAAGCACCTTTGAAATATAACATTTTTGTTCTTGCTCCAAAACCATATATACATATATATACTCCTGCGAGTACACACTCCCGATTGTTATGTACCACTTAAATGATGATGTTATACATTTTTATACTTTGATTATACTCTAATAATGATTATAAGATACTCCAAAGTGAGTTTCATGAAATATTTCATCAAAGTCCACTGTTTATGACATAATTTGTGTATATACTTCTTTTATATACGAAAAGGGTATATAGCAAAAATAAATGACCCCGATAAAAAATTTTCAACCAAATTGCATTAGAGTATATTAGAATTAGTATTTAAGTATACCGAAAGTGATAAATAAGTATAACACATACGTTCAACTGGTATATTGAAAGTGGGAGCACTTCCAATATGCCACTTATACGCACATGTTATATCTCTTTATCATTTTCAATATACTTAAATACCAATTCTAAGATATTCGAATGTGACTTGGCTAAAAAATCATATAACCCATTTATTTTCGCTATATACATTTTTCCATATATAAAAAGAGTATATACATATATTATTCTATAAAAGCTGACTTTGATAAATTTTGTCATGGAACTCACTTTGGAGTATCTAATAATTAGTATTAAAGTATGCTTAAAAGGATAAATATGTATAACTACATCATTCAAGCGATATATTAGAAGTGAGAGTATGTATTACCAACAGTATAGAATCATTTTCCTATATATATAACTGGGATACTATGGTGTCTAGACAACATGAAATAAAATTGATGTTTTTATGTATCATGTGCAAAAAAATGGAATTTTTGGATGTCGAGTTTAACTACTTTACTAATTAGTTCAACAAGTTTGAATTAAAATTCGAACTGCAGTTGCCTTTTTGTGATACTTTGATTTTAAATATGTTCTAATTTTGTATAAAAATCAGCAAAGCATGTGATCTAAATTCATTTAAAATATTTGAATTTGAATATTTTTAAAGGTATTTATTTTATTTGAATTGTTATAGATGAGTATATACCCTAAAACTGAAAATTTCAAAAATATACCTAAATTTGGGTTGAATTCGTGCATTTAAAATCATGGTGCTATGACACCAAGGTGTCCTATTTCGGTGTAAATCATGTTTATACCCAAAATCCAAAATCTCTTTCAATTTTATGCATCTCACTTACTATAAATATATCAAATATAAAAAATTCATGCTAAAATTTCTATCAATCATACATATGCATTGAACCGTTCTTGATGTGGGTGCCTAGGCACTTAGGTGCCTCATGTAATTTACCTACACACACTACGCTCCAGCCAGTCCCCCCAGCCCCGTCCAAGTCTGTCCCCGACCGATCGGTTCCCACTTGCTCGCAATACTTACGGGCCATGAACCCCACGTCCCTCCTGCCTCCACCCACGTGTGATTCATCTTGGCAGTATATGCATCTGGACATAAGTATGGTATCATTTTTTACTTCGGCCATCATATGCCTAGCATGCACCATGTAGATGTGTCGGTAAACCCTAACGACATGTCCAGTAAATTCGTTAGTACAATAAAAGTGGTTTCATCTGGCTGTAAATCAATATGCATCTGGTCATAATTATGATTTTTAATTTTACTACCACCGTCACATGGCCAGCGTGCGCCATGGCTAGTCGTGACAATAAAATCTAACGACATGCCTAGTAAATTTGTCAGTACAGTAAAAGCAATTTTATCTGGCCGTAAATTTGTACATATCTGGTAGTAAAAGCGGTTCCGCAGGGGCGCCTAGGATCACACGTAGGTGGGTCATGGTCAGGTGTGTGGTCAGGTCGCGTTGTTCATCTCGATGTAAATTGGCATGTATCTGAACATAAATGAGGTATGCTTTTTTTACTACTGCCATCACATGGCCAGCATGCGTCACAACAGTTGTGTTAGTAAACTATAACAATGCGTTTGGTAATTTTGTTAGTACAGTATAAGAAGTTTCATCTGACTGTAAAATAGAATGTATTTGGTAGTAATTATGGTTTTTAATCTTATTGCAGCCGTCAAATGGCCGCATGCGCCAAGGCTTGGTGTGGCAATAATATCTAACGACACGTGCAATAAATTCATCAGTACAGTAAAAGCAATTTCATCTAAAGGTAAATTTGGTATGTATCTAGTCGTAAATGTGATTTCCATTAATACTACCGCCATCACACAACTGTGGCATCAGCACGGGAGACGGTGGCAGTGCGATGGCGATAAAACCGCACTACACGAGTGACGGTGGTTGATTATTGTCAATCGGTGGGGCTACTGCGCTGCGTTTGGATGGCCTCACACCAGTTTATCGTCGATTCCACATGGCACCGCCGTGCGGCGCGGTGGAAGACAGGGTCGGGTGGCAGTTGACGGGGTGGCAACCGGAGTGGTTTTACAGGCTTCGTGGGAGACCTGAGATCACGTGGCGCGTGGGAGACTTAGGATTGTGTGGTTTTACCATCATGTTGTGCAGCTCCTGTTACGACCAAAGTGTAGAATAACTTATTGTACGCTCAGATATAAAATAACGTCACCGTGTGTGTATAAATATTCAACAGCAAGCAAGAAAGTTTAATTTGCCACAGTTCTAGATTTACAATTAAGATTGATGTTTGGACGTATGTGCCAACCAGCAATTGAAGCAACCATGTTTTTGCTTTGCAGGAATGCATGTAACGTCAACTGCAGTGTACAAAGCTTACGACATACTACAGCCAAAAAGAACAATGTGCGCGTACGTGTCAGTGTGTCGTGGTCGCTTGACCTACTTCTGCTTTGGCCTTTTGGCATCGGATGACTGTGTCAATGTGTCGCATACAGAGATTGCGTGACATGCAAAGCTGAAAGTTACCGGATCGATCGCCACCTTTGCTTGCCAAGTTGCCATGCATCCACATGGTCATACTACGCGGATACGTACATACACAGCCCTTTTTTGTTTGAGAACTACTACCGCACAGCATCCCGACGGTAATACCTTTCTTTACCGTTGCTCTCCTCTCTTAACTTGCTCTCTCTTCTCTTAACTTGCACCATCACTCCCCCTTCTCTGGCATCGGAGCAACCCTGTACCCCTCCTCTACCCCCTCCTCCATCATTGGACGCCAGCGACGACCTCACTGCCTGACCGCACCGTCACCTCCTCCTCTCCCGCCGCTATCACTCTGCCCAACCTAATATTCAGTGTGCCACCATCGTTGTGCCTCCCTCCGCCGCTGCCCACCGCTGGACCAACCACCTCCCTGGCCTACCTCTATGTCCAGAGGGTCGCGGTGAACCTGTCGTCAATAGATCCAAAATCAAAGGTGAAGGAGAAGGGGAGGGTGGCACCGGAGTTGAAGAAGGAGATGAAGGCGGCACCGGAGTTGAAGAAGGAGAGTGGCGTCGTGGATCCCGTTGATTTTGGCTTAGACGGTATATCGTATGTCTCAGACGGTATATCGTATGTAAGTTTTATGTTTTTGTTTTTGATTCCTTCTAGATGGTCATGTATGATTCTATTGATAGATTTAAGGGCGATTGTCAGTTTAGGGTTGCTTGGAATGTGGAAAATATAAAGATATTTACACGAAACAATGTAATTTCTTGTTGTTGTGACTAGGAGTGCAACTTCATGAGGAAGTGAATTAGTACACTGTAACTTTAGATGATTGGGAGTACAGCTTCAGATGACTGAAAGATAAAAAAAACTTCAGTCAACTGTGCAATAGCAAAATCGGATCTAAATTTGGCTTTGGTCTGGTCCATTGAGTGAGTAAGTTTAGATTGCATCCCCCAATCCTTTTATTGTTCTTTAGCTAGAACTTGAACTAATAGACCGGTCCAGGTATAGGCAATAAGTATAAGCAGCTAACCTTTCTTGCGCAGGTCTATTGATTCGCCCTTGCCATCAAAATCACCATGGACGCACCCTCGCCTATTAAAGCCGTCTTGGCTGTAGCTAGCGTGCAAAGAGGAAGGCTTTGTACAACATAAGGACGTTCTACCCATTAATACACCAATTCCAATTGTAGTCGGCAAGAAACCCAAAAGGGTTATCTTACTTGCCCTCCAAAATAACCAGTATCACTATCACTTTTCCTTCTTCAAGGCATGCATACACATCAACATTTATCAACTTATGTAGTTTCACACACACAGAGAGAGAGAGAGAGATCAAGTTGTACATGTGCATGTATGCTCACATTCTCTTATGGGAGTCAACTTTTGTTGTACTCCAGAAATTAATTTGCTTAATTTCTCATTCCGATTATGTACATCCATGTAAAGTGCTAGCTCATTTGATTAGTTACTTACTGCGTCCTTCGTATGTAGAAGCTAGGAGTAGTATATTGCCAGGATACATGTTGCAGTTACGACCACCTTGGCAGTCGTTACGATCATTCAGAGTTTGACTACGACCATATTGTAGCTGCTCGATCACGCTTCCCAACTTCTATCACATACTCGTAACTTTAACTGACAAAAGTTACGATCACGTTCACGCTGCGCTACGCTCCTTCGACCACATAGTAGGCTTAATCACCGTAGTCGTAACTCGATTACGACTATGCTATAACTCTGTCAACCGCCGTGATTGTAAGGCTTACGACCACGTTGAAGACTTGATTGACGTGGTCGTATCTCATTTACGACCATGTCTTCTGCTTTGCGACCATGGTCGTAACTCGTTTATGACCACGTCTTCAACTCCTGCGGACACCTCCGCTCGATCGCCGTGATCGTAACTCGTTTACGATCACGTCTGCGAACCATGTCAAACTCGATACTCGATAGATTTTCTGGATCTAAAACCGCTCCTTCTTCTCTTCTTTATTTCTCTCTATTCGATCACACCGATCGCTTTCTCTCGCTATTCTCTCATAACAATGCTCTCTTTTATACCTAGCTCTATGACTATGAAATGGACTCGACTACGACTTGACTTCTACGACTGCGACACGAACTCGAAGAACTGAATCATACTTGTACACAAACTCGAACACGACTACGACCACTAACTCGTACACGACTATGACCACCAACTGAAAACAAGATTAGTAACTCTAACAATCACCTCCTTAATCTTGTTTTTCCATCTTGATCACGTCGATCTTCTCTCTTGCTTCTGCTTCTTCCTTTTACCTGTACTCCTGTGCGCCGTTCTTTCCTGAGCCTTGCACAATCCGACGCTTGCCATGTCTCGCACCTGGACTGATCCCGTCCTTCCTTTCATGTCTACCTGGGTTTGAGCAGCTACTCCCACAGCCGTCTTTTTGGCCTCGTTTCTATGTCTGGTCATCTTCCACCTGCTGCGCTTGCCCATTCTTCTTCCACCAGCACCAACTCTTCCTCTGGCGCGTGATCTCGCTTTCGACCACCGCTCCCGCTGTGTTCTCGCTGCCCTTGCATATACGTGGGACCACTCGAGCCAGTGCCCACCACAACTTCAGGGATGCACCTCCTGCTGGTTGTGCCCGTGACTTTGACCTCCCGAGTCGTTGCACTTCACTACCAATGCATGCACGCCTGTATGTCTCCCCCTCCTATGTCAGTTGCACCTGTGACGACTGCATGCACTTGAGGCACACTGCCCCCACCAACCGAGCCACTATGCGCAATGCCTTCATCTTGTTGAAGTTGCCGTCCTTCGTCAATGTCGCGTGCATGCACATCATGGCGGCTGCCTGAGGCTTGCCACCTGGACCTCCGTCTACATTGCTTGCTGTGTCAGCATGGGGTCTACCACCCTGTCGTCTTCTGGCTCCTCCAGACCGCTATTTACACAAACTGATTTACAAGTTTTCAAAAAAATCTTATATAACCGATTTGAAGATCTTTTCACCTTCATCAACAAATCTCTGTTCTTGTCGTACACACGCAAGAACTCATCCTGCAGCACCACCCTGCACCCTCTTTATATCATCTACCCGAGACTAAGTATGTTGTGGCACAGACTTGGTATAAAGTAAATCCCTGTCAACAACTTCTTATCTCCGTTCTTGCATTGCAACATCATCATCCCTTTGCCTCCTATCTCCACCGTGGAGCCATCGCCAAACTTGACCTTACCCCAAATGTTCTCATCGAGCTCATGAAACATGGAGCGATCTCCCGTCATATAGTTGCTTGCTCCATTGTCTAAGTACCACTGATCTCTGTGATCGTAGCAACCTTCCTTCGTGCGTAGTTTTGTAACTACATTCTCCTCATTCAGTATCACCAAGACCGGTGCCTTTTCAACATATGAGGAGAGAAGTAGTTTCAGTTCTTCACCTTCTTTTTTGTCTTGGGCGAGGTTCACCTCTCCGTCCTTCTTTTTGCTTCAACAATCCAAAGCATAGTGCCTAAACTCATTACAGTTGAAACACTTTATATGGCTGCAGCATCCTGACACGTAGTGCTCATACTCACCACATTCAAAGTTCTTGACATGTGACTTATCACAAGATCTGTCACCACTGCCTTGCTTGGTCTTGTTTCTATGGCCACCTCTACCGCCTCGACCACTCTGGCCACCTTGACTGTGCCACTCCCGCGGTTGTTTGGTAAGCCACGACCGTCTCTCGAATCTCCCTTTACTAGCAACGCTTGCTCGTTGTGAGTCTGGGATCCCTGCTCATAATGTGACTGAAACCCCTTCAGTAACTCCTCATGTGCCTTAAGGGAGCCAGTGATCTGCTCTATCTTCTTCTTGTTCATATCGGAGGAGTACATAAGTGTGGTGACAACAGTATGTACTTCTTCGAAAGCACACGCAGGTATTTCACCGCCATAGATTTCTCCATTTTGTCGCCAAGAGAGTTAATATGATTGTGCAATGACGTCAGCTTGCTGGTAAACTCGTCCACCAACTGGGTCTCTCCCATCTTCAGATTCTCGAACTCGCTCCGTAACTTCTGGAGCCACACCTCCTTGACACGATCAATGCCCTCGTGCATCGTATGTAGCATTTCCCACGCTTCCCGTGCCATCTCCTTGCCAATGAGCTGATGCATCATCGAGTTATGATATGATTGTGCACCTCCTTATGTCGACGCACCCTGCAACAGCGCGCATGTTTGCCTTCATCTTTATTTCCCACACCGGATAATTGTCGGTCATCAGGAGAGGGTACTAGAGAGAGATCAGCCCACTCCATGCACTCGAAGTTGACGTTTCTCCCATGTTCTTCAGGTACCACCAAGATCAGTAAGCTCTGATACCACTTGTTGCAGTTACCACCACCCTGGCAATCGTTATGACCACTCAGAGTCTAGCTATGATCACGTTGTAGCTGCTCCGACCACATACTCGTAACTTTAGCTGACAAAAGTTACGACCACGTTCACACTGCGTTGCGCTCCTTCGACCATGTAGTAGGCTCAATCACCGTAGTTGTAACTCGATTACGACGACGTTGTGACTCCGTCGACCACCGTGATCGTAAGGCTTATGACCACGTTGAAGACCTGATTTCGTGGTCGTATCCCATTTACGATCATGTCTTCTGCTCCGCGATCGTGGTCGTAACTCATTTACGACCATGTCTTCAACTCCTATGGATACCTCCGCTCAATCGCCGTGGTCGTAGCTCGTTTACGACCACGTCTGTGAACCACGAACTCGATACTCGATAGATTTCCTGAAGCCAAAACCACTCCTTCTTCTCTTCTTTATTTCTCTCTGTTTGATCACATCGATGCTTTCTCTCGCTATTCTCTCGTTACAATGCTCTCTTTTATACTCGGCTCTATGACTAAGAAACGGACTCGATTTCTACGACTGCGACACGAACTCAAAGAACTGAATCATACTCGTACATGAACTCGAACACGACCATGACCACCGACTCATATACGACTACGATCACCAACTGAAAATAAGATTACTAACTCTAGCAATCCACATATGGCGCATACATGTATGGCTGATGCTGCAAGAGCCAAGAATTAATGGAAGAGCCAGGCCACCAGTTAGTTGGGCTAGCTCTTGTACTTGTACAGTTGTACTGCTGAGCGTATTAGTACCACTGCTCGAGCTAGTTGCTGTGGACCTGCATGACCAGAAGCCATCAAGCCAGTTGGTCCAACATATATTGCTTCTTTATGTACCTGCCTTAATACTCTTAATTTGATCGATCCATGAAGTTGTAACACATGTATAGATCGATCGAGAAGATGAGCAGGCAAGTAATTAAGTATGAAGCTGTGCTACGATGAAGTTGTTCGATAGGACAATTCTCACATCAATTTAGTAGGGCATGGCAAGTGCCATCGAGTGTTAGTTGCATGCATGGTCAGTTAAGAGATTGTCACAACTGATATTGGATTAATTCTTGGAGAGATGGACATAAAGAGTAGCATCAATTTGTGTCTTGTAGGCAAGAGGGGGATACTGTACATATACTGCATCACGTTATATAATCGTATTATCAATTAGGATATTCTAAGCCCAAAAGCCAGCTTAATGATTGATTCCGTATCATTAGTTTTTGATGATGTGATTTTCGTAATGCCGTGATCGAATACTAATCAAGTAATCATGTCCCCTTTTCTCGCACAAGAATAAGGCAGTACATTGCTATTTTAATTTCATCATTACTACTTCAGTTTTGTATTGTCATTGCCTCATTATTTGTGTCACGCGAACCATATCAAATCAATCTGTTCCTGACTCGTGCCGTTTTTCAATTAGCGCGCGCTACAATATCCTAGGATTTAAAAATTGGGATAAGAAATCTCCATCATCCTTATGTCAACTTCTAATATATCTGTGTGAAGTCACAATCTCTGGCACTCGAGTGCTTGCAAACAAGAACAACAGCTAGTACCCTTGAAAAGAAAAGAAAAAAAAAGGAACAACGACTAATGATTGGGTGAGATGGTTTTAGTAAAGAAGAAGAAGATCAAAGAGTAATGTCAACACGGTGATCAGTGAGCCCTCTGTAAAGTGGAAAAAGAGTCGGCACTCTTTCACTGCATGTGCCAAGGCTCCACCACGCACAGGCAGGCACACCCTCCTCCCCTCTATCTCTTCTAACCTCCCCTCTCTTACTGACACATGTAAGATCATGGCGAACTAGTACCGGTGATGGAACGATCGGACACAAATCACCATTCACACTTGGTCAGAACAAGACTGATCGACGCATCACCAGGAAAGAATGGGTGGCTAGTTTATGCTCATGATGCCTGCATTTTGGCAGAGCGTTTTCAGAGTGATCGTTCTGAAAAGATGCATGCTCCTGCGGTGCCATTGCATTTGCATGCTTGCAGTGCTTAATTCCAAAGAATTCGAGCTCAGGCCCGTCCAAAACCCAGACCCAGACCGAAAGCTGTAAGGGTGGCATCCATGGATCATGAAGAGCATCCGTCTGCTTGTCCTTGGTGAAGAGGTAAAGAGATCGACCTAGGAAGAAGAGATGGACCCGGCCACCAGAAAAGCGACTGAATCCGGCAGCAGGGCAGGGCTGTGCCACCACTGCAGTGCAGTGCGCATGTGATGCAAAATTTGCAGATGAAACGCAACCCTGGCAAGCAAGCAGGCAGGCATGTGACCGAGGCATGCACGTCGCTTTGCCTCCAGCAATCAGCGCGCAAAGCGGCGGCATCTTTTCCTTTGCCCTCGCAAAGGAACAAGGCACAATGATCATCGCTTTGCCTTGCCTCGCAATTCTACCCATGCGTCTCGCTCGCGATCTCACAGTGGATACGCATGGATGAACAATGATGGATCGGCTGAATGGTTGTAGTAGATGCCAGTAGCTAGCAAGACTGGCATGAGAGATGATGAGACTGAACTCAAGGGGCTTGACCAGGATAGGTAGCAGACAGTGATCCTGAACTCAAGGGGCTTGACCAGGAAGTTTCTATCCCCTCTCTTTTTGCGGGGCCAGAAAAAGAGCAATAGCTAAAGGAACAGTTATGAATATGATAAAGCCCTTTTAAAAAGATTTCAGAGATTCATCCTAGCCATTTTATCTTTTCACCTTCGCTCTCTTGTGGCACTCGTATGTGTTGAGCGGAATCACCTTATCTGTCTAGGCCTGAATGGATAAATCTGGGTAGGAGGTCAAGGAGCTGTGCACATTCTTCGATGAGGCTTTGATCTTTTGGCATGATCACACGCAGCACGATTGGTCTTTCGTTATAGTCTTTTGATGAATAAAAGGGCACCGGACGCATGCAGCTAGCTTTCTTCAGTTATTCTTGCATTTTACGTTGCGAACGATGCTGGCAATTCCTCTCCCTTGAGCTGGGAATTGCAGAGAAATGGCAATGTTACAAGAAGGGAAAGGAGACGGAACGAGCGATCGATTCATAGGCTAACGGCCGGAGTTACGGGCTGCTCGGGCCGATGGGCTAACGAAGCCTGCGAAACTGAAGCCCATGTGAACTGATATGACACTGTAAATGGGCCCGACTGGCAGCCCTTGCGCGGCCGTTCTGACGAAATCCGCCAGACCATACTCTCTCCCAATCAGACTCATCAAAAACTCTCTCAGATGGGTTCGTAGCCTTCGAGCTGGTTTGATGATCCCGTGCCTGTGTTTGCCTTCACTGTTGCAGACAGTTTCAGGAGATACATATACTGCATCGATCGTCAGGTGGGCGCTGTTCATTTCAGTATGGATATGTCATATCAATGCATCAGCAGAACAGCAACAGTAGTACTCAGGATTTCCTCCTTGTCGATCCACCGCTTTGATCTTCTCTCTCCTCCTCATGCGTACACGCATACGTATAAGCAGCTTTGCAGAACAAATTTTGCTAGTGTAAATTAATCGAACCGCCAATGGTAATCACTAGCTAGGATGCGTACAACTACAATGGTGGTGACGCATACGAAAATCACATGTGGTGTGAAAAAAAAGCAGCTTTGCATTTGACATAATTAAATCAAATTTTGCCTGTCAATAGCATGCAGACGAGACGAGTATGCAGTACCTAACCTAGCTTGAAATTTGGAATTAGGATAGATAGAACTCACCTGCCTGTCCGTGTTCGCCTTTGCTGCTGCGCTGCAGTCTGCATTCTGCACTTTTTGTGTGTGTGTGTCTCTCTCCTGTAGCAGCGTCACCTCTCTTCTTATCGCTAGCTGCGATCACTACTGTGGATGCAGCCGCTGCCTCTAGCTAGCTACCTGCCAGCCCAGCAGTCGATGGATGGAAGCTGCAAGCCTGCAGCTGCAGCGGTCGATCGATCTAAAGGCTGCCCTCCTTTTTCGTTCATGAAATTAATCTGGTTACTCTGCTAGCTTTAGTCATATTCTTTACAGCTTTTAAAAGCAGTTTTGAGCTTTGCTATCAGTACTTAACTTTTAAATAGGGTATTTTCTCAAGACGATGCCTACAAATTAATTGTAGTACACATTAAAAACCCAACATCTATATCAACCAAAATCGCAAATGAGTATCTCTCTATAATCTCTGTCGCAAACAGGTAAAATTCAAAAATTTCAGCAAAAAATCATAAGTCGCAGCCGTATCAAACAGACCCTTAGGATGCTCGATCACCGAGCTACATACTGTTACATTAATACATTGTTGATCATTCTGATCAAATGCTAACCTTGAACTAAACATGCTCGTCGTCCATCTGTACAAAGTGGTCGGCGTAGTCGTCTTGGTCATCTCAATATAGGAGTTTTTAGCACATATAGTGTTTTTGAAGTCCGTATTTACAGTAATGTTAGAACACGTGTGAAATTTGTAAAAATATCACTTCTGATGCTCGAGGCCGGACGGCAACGCCGTGAAGCTAACATGTGACCAGCGAAGCCTAGCTACCAGGTGGCAGGTGCCTGCTACCCGCCCACCATTCGGCCACAGACCTGGAGCCCTCTGGCCTGACTCCAGATCATTAGCCTATACGATTAGCTGGTTAATTACATGGTTAGAAAATTTATTTATGTATTGTTTATAGAATGTTTTAGATGTAGCAAATGACCACAAAAAAAACAATTTTTTGTGGAGCTTCCCGAGGCAATGTACTTCAGGTCTGCGGGAAAGGAGAAGCATCTCGTCCGTGGATCACAGATGATGGCTTGGATGGGTTATGTGCATATGTCCACCAAAGTGATCTTATTCACCTGATATCTCTTATATATATATATATATATATATATATATATATATATATATATATATATATATATATATATATATATATATAGGAGCATATCTAGTGCTAATAGGCAATTCGGTGCTAACATGTTAATAACAATCTTGGTCATCGGATCATCTCGAATGGCCTAGATCGAGGCGATGGAACACCCTTCCACTTATGCCGTTTTGCGAAACCCCGCATGATAAAATTTTATCAAAAAAATATCCCTATCACTACCCCTTCGTCTCCCTCATCAAACAACGTCCCCGTTGCGAGGTGGTCAAACGTGCACATCATCTGGCCGTGGAACAATGATCGCTCCTGTTTAATTAATCAATGGTTTATCGAGATTTAATTAATCAAAGATCTCTTTCTTTTGTTTGTACTCGTATACCAACTAGTTTTGCTAATGGGGTTTTGAATCATTTCTATGCAGATTTGTGTTTTGGGACAAGCCATGAGCGAACGGCTGGTTGTTAACTAACAACCCTCTTTGTAAATTATAAGCAACGGAAGCAAGGCGCAATAATGGTGTGTCCAGAAGAGGTCATTGTCGGAGATGGAGTTGTTTGGTGCAAACCACATCGCGGAAGATGCCGCGCACCCCTAAATCCTCGAGGGCGGCTCTCAGCGGCATCAATTCGGTCCTTGCTGCTCTGGTTGGCGAGTCTGACAGCTAAAATGTTTCTTCTTGTTTGGTGAAATGTGTAGGGCAAGAGATCAGTTCGGAAGAAGGAGAGCCATGGCCATATGATGTGCGGTGGCCGAGAGGCTGCTTGATGAGGGAGACGAAGGGTAGTGATAGGGATATTTTCTTGATAAAATTTTATCATGCGGGGTTTCGCAAAAGCAATATAAGTGGGAAGGGGTGTTCCACCTGCCTCGATCTAGGCCATTCGAGACAGATCCGATGACCAAGATTGTTATTAGCATGTTAGCACTGAATTGCCTATTAGCACTAGATATGCTCCCATATATATATATATACATATATGTACATGTATATGTTATTTTTTTACTTTTAGAAAAAATAACATTCAGTATATACAATTTTAACCATAAATCAAAAGATATAGCCAATATTTTAAGTTATAAGCCAGTTAAGCACCACCTTAGCTAAACCCTCCTCTGAGAGCTACTCCTTCGGCACGGGCCCACCTGCCAGTAGCTCCACCAGCCACTCCCGTCGACCAGCTCGGCCACGTCCGCCGCCATCAGCTGCTCGTACTCGCGCGCCGCCTCGGCGTCCGCCGGCGAAGACCATGGCCACGGGACGGGCGGCTGGGGCGGAGCCCCGGCGCGCGTGTCCACGGAGGCCATCACCGTCGACGCCGCGGCTGAGAAGGACGGGCCGCAGCTCTCCTCGTTGCCGTTGATGGTCACGAACCCCGGCTCCACCTCCTCCTCCGACGCGAGCGAGATCTCCATCTCCAGCCACCGCATCACCTCCTCCACGGTCTCCTCCGCGATGCCCTCGTACTCCTCCTCGCCATCCCCCAACTCCTCCTCATAGCAAGCGCCTCCTCCTCCATCCCCCGCCTCTCCGTCAACGACGCCGGCGCCGGCGCCCCCCTCCTCCTCCATCGATCGATCTCAACGATGCCGGGGTTTGGGAAGCCGCTCTCGGGCGGCCACGTAGGTATATATAGCCGCGGAGAGGGGGAGCTGGACGTGGCGGCGCGGCGAGCCCCGGACCGTCGGATCCGCCTCGGCGCACATCTGGCGGTCGGCAGGTGGGGCCCACCCAAGCACCAGCACCCTCTGCTGGCGCCTGGCGCGCTTTGGGAAGCTGCGGCGTTTGGACGCGACGCCGACGAGAGACGGGAAGGGAATGGAAAGCCTTCTCTCTCTCTTCTTGCCTTGTTGACCAGGGTCGCCCGGGTGGGTGCCAGCTGGGCTCTTGCCAAACGTTTGCGACCGGAGCCGAAGCAACTTTTTTTTTTGAGACCGCAAGGAAGGAAGACGAGGCACATCTGGTGGCGGCTAAAAACGCACCGCCACTGGAAGGATCAGAACAAAACTGACAGGTTTCGTGTGTCAAGAAATTGAAGGCTCGGTGCACATCGACAATAGGCGGCCGCCTCGCGTCGCGCCGATCTTATTCAAGAAACGGGAAACTCCCCAAGTACTGTAGAAGCCTTGCAAGGGACGAACTATGAGAAAAATAAAGAAAAGATGCATATACAAGACAGAAGCAAAAAATGAAAGTATGTGGTGTGTACATAACCTCTACCTTATTCCAAAGTGAAAAGAGTGAAAAGAGTGCCGGATATTCATACTAGATTCTCACGTCTCTTAACAGAAGGTAGAACTAAGAGCTACGAACACTTGAATAGGGTCTTAATCATCTGATTCGTCCATCCACGGTGTGCGAGCAAGAAGTTTGTTGCAAAGGAAAAGGATAAGCAAAATATCTTAAACTGCGCTCGTGCACGTGTGTGTTGTCGTGTTGTACAACGTACTTGACCACCAGTTTCAACGCCTCTTCTCCTAGCCCAGGCCCATCAGCCCAATTACATATTTGGGCGTCCATCCAGGGTGTGCAAGCAAGAAGTTTGCTGCAAAGGAAAAGGATAAGCAAAATGTCTTAAACTGTGCTCATGCACGTGTGTGTTGTCGTGTTGTACAACGTACTTGACCACCAGTTTCAGCGCCTCTTCTCCTAGCCTAGGCACATCAGTCCAATTACATATTTGGGCCTGTATATGAATCAGAATTAAGAAGGCTATGGACAAGGGGATCAAAGTAGAGCAGTATCGAGCGTCCTCTCAGAAAAGAAAGGCAGTAGAGACGCCGCCACTATCAAGCCCTAGCTGCCAGCCATAGCTCCGTCAACCCTCCGCCTCCCCCTCTCCTCTCTTTTTCGGTGTTTTTCACCGACGTTAAATGGGTGGGGAACTCTTGAATTCCAAAAGTAATTTTACACTTCTTTAGTTCCTCTGTTTTATTTACTAGATCAATTGATTCTAGTTTTGTTCTTTTCTGATAGATTCTTGACAGATTTTTCTTTAACTATGATGGGTTTTATCGAACCAACTCAAGTGGACGACGACAACGACACCTACGTCGAAGATTGACCTCTGACCGAGTTCAATATAAATAAATACTCTCTGTTCATCTTTTGATGAACAGTACTGCTACCGAGATGTAGGTCTTACACATCAATAAAGATCACCAACATTCTACTTCCCGCTACCGTGATTATCGATAATCATAACACCATTGCAAGATATGATGTCTAGACGAGAAAGATAAAAAAAATCCAACACATTCGTCAAGGACTTATGTTAACACGTTGTTCAAAGAGCATCTGACTAACCAGGGGGTGGACTTGCTTTCCACTAAGTTGAAACTGAAAAACGAGGTTAATGTTACTAAGCACTTCCGAACATCATCCTTACTGCAATTCTTAATCGGGGAACTTGCCAACAAGTGCGTGCTATTTACTACTAGACAATTAGGATAAACAGTTTAGGATCCTCCTCTACTATTTAGGTCCCGCTCGTTTCGACTTCAACTTCTGACTTATTTTTTACTATTCATAATTTCGTCTTTTTCTGAACTTTTGGTTTTTTTAGCTTTTGAGCCGGTTCTTTTTTTTGCCGTATTCGTTTGCGTTGTTTGTGATGGGCTAACATATTTTTTATATTTTTTAATTTTTTTAAATTTAATTATGTTAAATAAGTCTCTGTCAGCTACAGTGTTTTTTCAGCCAGCTACAATGCTTTTCAGCCATAAGCCACCAAAAATAAGCCAAAATGATCACCACCTTAATTTACCGCCCTTAACCATCCCATCAGAATGTGGAAGTGACACTTGCTATCAGGATCGACCGAGATTACCGTAGCAAATTTACTTCACTAGTAACTTTGTGTAATGCAGAATATAGTTGCAGCAACTGATCTTAACCTTCGATTTTCGGATGATCAGATCGAAAAGTTAAAATTAAGATCACGACATGGTATTGTTCAGTATTCACCTCAGTGGCCATCATGGTAAGAGTACTAACAATGGGATTTCACTTGGCTACGGGCTTACAGCAAATCAGCAATTGTATGATGGGATCATTAGATGAAAAATCGCCAAGCCCCGATATATACGTTGTGGTAAACAAAAACCAGGGGCAGATTTTTTTCCCCATCAAAATCTCGATCTGATTAGTTTATCAGATGATCAGACTGCCCATCGAAGAGGCGTGCAATCTCAGCTCAGCTCAGCTCAAGTGGTTGGTTACTGTTTAGGCATCTCAGCTCAAGTGGCTTTTCATTACGTGAGTAACCACAGGTACGAAATGTAAATTGCCTTCTTTTTTTTCCTCTTCTTTTCGTCAATTGGGCGTGTTGGGAAAAGATGCAACCCCGCTTTAATGATTGTGTTGACCTTCAAATTAAGGGTTCATCAATCCCAGTAAACAACCCTCGTCATGCTTAAGCACAAAGCATTTTTTTACTCTTTTTATTTGCGAGGCAAAGGGGCCGCTCCTGAAGATAGAAGGCACGTGAACGTGTCAGCTTCTTTTATTTATTTATTAATTGTTCATACAGATATAACGATATTTTTATTTTATTTTACTTTTTAATCAAATGACTGAAAAAAATTAACCACCGCTGTATTATAATTTAAGTCAAAACCCAACTGCCACGGTTGGAAGCTCAAGCCCATTCAACGAGGGCAAGCCTTTTGTACTGATATACTAACAGCTGTGTTCGGTGAGTAGTTGATGCGGATACGCACACGCTTAGTATTTTTCAGGCGAATACATTATTTAATTGGAAAGAAGTATTGAGCCGCATTAAATATTGTCAGGTGAATTTGTTTCTAAAGGAGTTTCTTTTAATTGATGATGAACTTGGAATACTACGTCATGCTATTATTTTACGTATTCTTAGGTATAATTCATGTGAAGATTTGGGAGAGCAAAAGGGAGGAGCACAAGGACTAAAACTACAAGTTTTGGATAAGATTTTCAAGCCAAATTCGGACCTCCCACGTGCTCAATCTAATTCAAACTCGGATTCAACTCAGAATTCAATTCGGATTCGGTTCGGGACAGCCTGACAGACAGTTACTAAAAATGCCATAACTTTCACAAACGGAGTCCGATTCAGGTGTTCTTGTACTCGTTGGAAAGATAATTTCAAGGGCTACGCAATGGATCCGGCCCCACCTTCAAATTTGTCACGGATAAAAAGTTATGACCGAAACATTGTGACGGTTTAATTTTAGGTTTTTCCTATTGTGTGAGTTTGTTTCCAAATACATGTAGGGATGTGTTGGAGTTTGTTTAGGACCTCTTGGCCAGCCATGAGGTGGCCAGAGTACTATATATTAAGGGTTAGACCCCCATTGTAAGGCAGACCACGTTTGAGAATAATCAATCTACTAAAGTATGTTCGAGTTTAGCATTGTTGCCTAAGTTCCATAGGGAATTAGGAGTTACTTTCTTCAATCAAAATCGTTCAGCCTTTCCATTGGAAATTGGGTGCACGATAGATCTTCGCTTGGTGGTCGGCGAAATCAACACGAGTGTGGTTTGGCGGATTAAAGAGTGTTCGTCCCTTGCATTGGCATTGGAGGATCATTGCGATTCATCAAGACTTCCGTAAGTATCCATCCTACGTCGAGAAGATCGGACGACCCCGTATCAGTAGTGCTACTACTATACACTAGTGTGTGTCCTACTCAGTACTCACAAGTCACGTAACGCCCAGAAGGCCAGAACTAAATGCAGGAGGACCTCCTCACTTCACTACGCTTCACATGAAAAAGCAACCCCTTAATTCAACATACCTCACTTTTCCCCTGTGTACACGATTAGCCAAACACCGGCAAGATCCGGCTCACCGACACCGCCTCCCAAATATTCTCCTCACATTTACACATCTTTTGCTAATAAAAAAAGTTCCTTTTTTTCCTAAAAAGGTGAAGCTTGTGCAGTTGTGCTGGAGGAAAGGAAAGAGTGTAATTTCACCGTGCACTGCTACATGCCACTACCAGCTACACATTCATCAGATAAATTTGCAGTACAGAGTTCAAAATAAGAAATCCCCAAACTGTACTTGCACTAACAACAAGAAGGTACAGAAAGAAATGCAAAAAAAAATAACCAAAGGTTTCAAGCCTCACACAGTCACACTCCGTAGCCTTCTGCCTCCTTTCACCTCACGTCACAGGTCGCTTCCCTCCCCCGCCAAATTTGGTAAATTTCAAACAGAACAAAGAAATTTACAGCGCAACCGACGGTTGATTTTGGTTTGGTTTCTACTCCACCCCACCACCTCACCTCACCCCTGGTGAAAAGTAAAACAACTTTGCTTTTTTGCCCGAAAGCTTTTGCAATGCTGGCCCTAGGAGTTTGGCGTCGTTACTAGAAGGTCCACTTCCAGATCCTGACTCGGATCCTGACCTGGCACGCGCGCGCGACGGTCGTCGGCGCTGCCGCCGCGGGCGTAGTTGAGTCGTCGACGGCCGCCGGATCCGGAGCCGGCGCCGCCGCGACGGCGAGCTTGACCCCCTTCTTCTTCTTCGCCGGCGCGGGCGGCGGGGCGGGCGCGGCCACCTTGATGCCGTCGCAGTGCACCTGGATGCCAATCTTCTTGGTCTTGAGGCCTCCGACCCTGACGCCGGCCTTTGTCTCCAGGTCGAGGGCGATGGCGAAGTCGCCGGACTTCTTGATGTCGGAGCTGGCGGCAGTGGGGTCGACCCCGAGCGCGGAGGCGGAGACGGTGGCCTTGATGACGGTGATGTTGCCGGCCTCGTGCGCGAACCCGGGGACGGAGGCCTCCCCGAGCGGGACGGCGTTGGCGGCGGTGGCGGCGGTGACGGTGAAGTCGTCGTAGAGGTAGACGAGCTTCTTGTTGGGGTTCTTGGCGGTGAGCGTGACGTCGATGGAGTCGGTGAGCGTGGGGGCGGTCGCGGAGTTGGAGAGGCTGAGCTTGTTGACGCGCGCGACGGAGAGGGTGAAGGCCGGGCGGTGGGGGCGGTAGAGGAGGTAGAAGGCGCCGCCGGCGACGGCGGCGAGGAAGGCGAGGAGGAGCACGACGAGCACGCCCCAGAAGATGCAGCAGCAGCAGCTGAAGCGGCAGGACCGCCCGCCCCCGCCGCGGCGACGCTTGGCCGGCGCCTGCGGGCGGTAGATGGGGCGCTGGTACATCTTGGGCGGGCCGCCGGCGCCGTTGCCGGCCGCGGGGGGCTGCGGGTTGGGCTTGCCGTTGGAAGACATTGCCACCGGGGAGTACGAGGAGGCGGTGGTTCTCGGCGCGGCGCTGCTTGGATTGGATTCCGTGCGCTTGGCGAGTCTTGGAGGAGATCTATAAGCGAAGGGAAGACGACGGCGAGGAGAAGGTGAGGTGAGGGAAAAGGGACGGGTCACCTTACGGATGGTTCGACCTCACCAAATCATTTGTTGCTGCTGCTCACTTGCTCAGCTCAGCTGATGCTTTGCTTTGCTTTGCTTTTTTTTAAAAAAAAAAGAATCGAAGCAAGCCTCGTCTTAATTCTCATTGGTGGTGACTTTTTTCCCGGGAAATTTGGTTTGGAGGCTGTCTACTGTAAACTGGTGTTTACCGATTAACTAACCTGCTTTACGTAATTACGTATTTCTATTGCTGTTGCGTTGGTCGATCCTGATTGGATGAGCAGAATTTGGCTACAATTTGGATCATATCCTAAGGAAAATCCCCCTCTGTTCGGGGAAAGTTTGTTTGTATATACAGCAAGTCAATTTGGTTGCCGTACATGTACATTGCGACTAGTGGTGTACTACGTACAGTACACGTTAATGCCACTTGTTTCTGAGTGGTCAAACTGCCGAAACTGGAGCCCCTTCGATTAAGGTGGTGATCGGTTACTGAAAATTTGAAAGTTTATGGCCGAAAACACTTGTGGTGGTTGAAAAAAACATCAGAATGGGAGAGAGGCTTATTTAACATAATTAAATTTAAAAATTGAAAATATAAAAAATATGTTAGCACATCACGGACAACGCAAACGAATACGAGAAAAAAAGAACCGACAAAAAGCTCAAAAAGTCAAAATTCGGAAAAGACGAAATTACAAATAGTGCAAAAATAAGCTTAAGCTTTAAGCCATAAGCCATATTGATCACCCCTAAGGCGCTGGCCTTCGGTTAATTTGTGGTGGAGGCTTGGTGAAAGCTACGCTGAGCTGGCCACTGAGAGCAAGAGCGAAAGCCGTCCGCGCTAGTGGTGGAGCCGGGCCGCGCCCGTATATGGAATCGACCAACGACTTGTTGCGCCTCGGATCCCCTTTTGTGGTATGCTCCCACCCGCCGCCTCCTCCTCCGTCGGCACTCAGCCGCCGCCGCGGCCGTGGCGGCCGGATCTGCCACGGAAGTTCGGCCATCATCCCGGTGTCGGCAGACTGCCTCCCGTGCCCATTCGCGGCAGCTCGCCTGCGGCGGAGATCTAGCGCAGGCGGCCGGCCGGATCCAACGTCACGGCTCGCCGACGAGAGAGGTCGCGTGCTCATGCCCGGCGTGTGTCTTGTCGCGCAAGCGGCCCCGCCCGTCGGCGTGCAAGGCCGCCGACTCCCCGCCTCTGCGCCGCAACCACCGGCATCTTGACGCACGACCGGCGCCCCAAATCCAGTACGGCCATCTCCGTGTGAGCCATTGAATGTATGTCATGCGACGGTTTGGTTAGGGTTTCTGGGTTCCGTTTGGCGTCGTGCACAACCGGCCATCTCAAGACCGCCTTGCCCGCGATGCTGCGCAGATGGCCCCCGATGTGGACCGATGAGAGTACGCACGTCTTCTTGCAAGTTTCTTGAGGAGGTGGAGGCACACAACCAAGCCATTCTCACGGTTGAACACGCAGACATTTTTCACCACTTAAGATGTTTTCATTATAAGCTTTCGACTTTCACCAAACCGATCACCCCTAATTGTAGCAAGAACGAGTCATCGTCCCTCAAAGCTTACTCTCTTTTTTAGGGGTCCCTCCAAAGTTTACTTAAAGGCTGTTCGGTTGGGTTAAAATAAATTAATTTATGATTAAAATTATACTATAATTAGCTAAAATTATACTCTAGCTGATGGTAGTTTATTTAGCGTAACTAAATTTAAAAAAATAAAAATAGAAAAAACATATTAGTCCATCACGAACAATGCAAACGAATATGAGAAAAAACCGATAAAAAACTCAAAAAAAGCCAAAAGTCAGAAAAAAAAACGAAATTTCGAAATAATAAAAAAAATAAGCTAGAAGTTATAAGTTTAAACCGAAATAAGGAGTGTCTTAACTAGGAGTGAATTGTGTTCAGCAATATCTTAAGCTAAACCTTATTAAACAACTTAGCGTAGCTGCAGCAGGTACAGAGCAACATCGCAACTCGCAAGTTCCCTGCTCAGATTTGACTTGCAGAACGTCAGAGATTAGTTATTAAACACTCTATATGGAGTAACTAATTAAACTAGTGCTAGCATTTGTGAACGGGCCCGGCCGGTGATCGTTCAACGTATACACGTGTAGTGCCTCATTAAAGACTTGTGATTCGGGTTTGGGTCGGGCAGGCATTTTTGGGATCAAACTCGCAATTAACCCCTCTAACGATCCATCCTTTGTGGGGTAGCCGCGAGACTCCTCGGTTGGCAGCGAGTGACCACCCTGCCCACCCACCCGGACGTCCTACCATTATTTTTACTTCCATTTCTTAAAGAACCAAAATAAATAAGATAGTTTTTTCAAATGATTTTTAAAATCTATTTCTTCAAACGACTTCTTGAACATAAAAGCGTGTGCGATGTCCGTGTCAACGTCTCTGTCATTCACCGTTATATCAAAAAGCACAGATAAAAACCATAAACTAGAGACAAAAGCTATCAGGCACGGTACTAAGAAACACGGTCTATAGCTTTTGGCCAAATTTTCAGAAGGAAAATAATAATCCATGATTTGTTGGAATTGTACTGGAGGTTTTATAACCAGAGGGCAGTTGGGCGTGACTCCGGAGTCGAGAGGGGGAGAGAGAAATCTCGTGCCTCTGCCTCCCATGAATTGAACGAACATATCAAGTACATTTGGATTGAATTTTCATGCGACTCCGTTGGTAACGATGCTTCGGCCAACCGGTTATTGGTCGTTTCAGACTTTCAGGCACATGTGCCTGTTTAAATTTACTCGCTTATTCTGAAGGCATCCAACGACAAATGCAGTTTAAGCGTAGATGTTATGTGCATGTCGTTACAGGTTGGTAAACATGTACGTACGTACTACACGTCAATTTTAATAATCATTCAATGCAGTTTGGAACGCAGGGTCTTGGAGCGGTAGTGTGTATGTAGCAGAATGTATCAATTAATCAATGTATAAACGAACATATTTTCTCCAAGCATAATGTCGGATGTGTGTGTCGTCGTGTACTCGTGTGGTGTAGGTCGACGTCCTAGTTGGCGCGAAACTTTGGCAAGATCGACGCGCTTCCCTGTAGCAGCTGTTGCTGGAGCCTGGAGGTGTCTCGCCATTTCCCTTCCTTGTTAGCTGATTAAGGACAACTTCTACGCCCCAGCAAGCTGCTGCTGCTGCTGCTCTCTCTCTCTCTCTGAGAGGTAGAGGGAGAGGGAGAGAGAGAGACGCTTCGTCCCAATTTCTCCCAAGCCCTCGCTGCCGCACTAACTGGAGCGAAAGAGCTAGCCTTGCCTGCGCCGTTGGCTAGCTCCATTATCGACTTAATATCACCATATGTATGCACGCATTATTGTGTGGTTAACTTAATGTGTGTGTGAGAGGGCATGAATTAGCTAGCTATAGTTAGGGTTCATGTACTGTAGTTGTTGTGCCGTGCCTGGTAGAACGTCCCCTGCAATCCAGCTGTGCCCTCTCCTCAGAGGCAGACCCAAGGTGGATCAACTGGGGCTAGAAACCCATCCTATCGTTGGCCGAAACTTGAATACCTCATACAATACCGGCATCTATTTATAAAAAGGAGTGAGTCATTTAGTAGTCTGAAGGTAGAAGAAGACCTCCACGAGCTCCTCCTCTGTTGAAGTTCTGGGTCTACCACAGCCTCTCCTGCACCTGAAATTGCGCATGCCCTACTCACTCAAATTAACGTCGTATTCATCCATTTGTTTATATTTATTCATGTCAAGGTTGGTTGGTTGGTTGCTTGTGAGTTCTACTTGCATACTAAATAAAGTTGTGTGAATTCCATACTTATTTTCTACTTATTTACGTTACCCAACCACTTATTTACAAATGTTGTCAACACAAAAAAGAGGGGGGAAATGGGTTAATTAGCTGGCTAGATGAGCAATTTTGATAAACTTGTTTGTATTTAAACCTTGCAATAAAATATCCCTAACATTAGCATTAGCTTTAACATTAGCAGTATTTTTAGTTGTAACAACAGGAGCCACTTCATATGTATTTTTAACTTTTTTGCCAAAATAGTATTACTTTATACTTGTAGAAAAACCTCTCTGCGTGTTTTCCAATAGAGATATCCATCAAAAATGGTAGCTTACATGAAAAGCGATCTCGATCTGATGCTATTGTAACCTGCTTTGATACCACTTGTAGAATCGTCGATGGTAATTAGAGGGGGTGAATAATTGTAAACCAAAGTAGAAGCCTTTTTCAAATATCTACTGGACGTTTTGTAAATCTACAAATCACAGAAGGCATACAAAAAAAACAGTGGAACAATAATAATAATTTTTCTCAACTAGGATAAAACTCATCCGATCTCTCGGCCGGTAATACCTATTCTTGGAGGCGCTCAGTTTGGTGATGGCTTACGATCTCTTTTTTACCGTAACTGGTGGTGGTTTTATTGGTGTAATTAAAATTAAAAAATTAAAAATAGAAAAAATATATTAGTCCATCACAGACAATACGAAGGAATACGTAAAAGAAAAAAAAGCAAAAAAACCTAAAAAAATCAGAAAAAAAAATAAAATTAAAAACTAAGAAATTAAAAACCAAAAGTCATAAGTTGAAATTAAAACGAGCAGGGCAATCCCTCACCGATCACAAATTCTCTGATCGTGCATGCAAGCAAAAGACCAATGAAAAGGATCACGCAGGCAGAGGAAGCCAGAGAGAAGGTCACGCATGCAATCACCTGAACTGAAAGGCAACTCTCGGCGGCTCATGCCAATTGCACGCAGCCGTAATGATCACAAGCTGCCACAATATTTTATTCATCTACTAGCAACCCCACGCACAAAGATCTTCAAGCCTCAACGCTTAATAGCACACGGCCATGAGTCCAGCAGCCATGCATGCATCCTCCTTAATGCTTAACAAAGAACCCTAATTAGCCCTTAATCACATCCGGCCGGCCAGAACTCACCTCATGATCTGTGTCCAGCCGCTAGCACTACTAAAAAAAATCCGCGTACGGCCATGCATACCGATTCCAGCTCCAGGTCGCCAATGCTTTTCACCTAAACTAATTAGTACTTACCTCTAATTACTTACCTCAGAACCAAACGACTTCACGTCCGGCCGCCGCATCTTTTACCTTCTCACGTGTTCACTTCTAATACAAAAGTCACGGCTACGGCCCACGGCTCAGCAAATAACCAGCCGCACGCCCTTTTAACACAAGTATCAACCGAAATCATAATACTACTCGTTCAACTAGACTTTGACCTTTTTACATCAATTAGATTTTTGATCTATTACTATTTAAAGGACTCGAAACCCTTATATAACACGGGTTTTTCATTACCATTATATATCATAGCATCTAAACCGTACCCCATAGCTCCAATATGTATTATTCATCTTTGATCTCCATGAGTCCTAACTCAAGCACGACCGTCTTCTCCAGTATTCTTGACCCTTTGGATCATGGCTTCACACCAAGCATCTCTCAGTCCTCATCGTAGACCACAATCCCCTCCGAGTTATCCTGCACATGCAAAGACCCAACCAATATTTTTCCGGACAAGTTCTTTCCAACTTGACCGATATGAGTCTACACATGTCACACGCCTCGCATAACATCACTAAACAACATTGTCAATTGTTCATTACCATAAAAATTCTAGATATGACCATATGGTCTAACAGGATTTTTTTTTTGTAAAACATAGAAACACATTTTATTTGATGAGTACTGAGCACTGACTATATACAACTATTTGATGTGTGTGGGACCTAACCACGCAAAGAAAAAAAAATGGCTTCAACTACGTCCTAGCGAGCAGCTGTTACGTCAGCTCACGTTTATGTGCCACCTTTTTGTACGCGTGAGTAGCTAGCTAGCTCGCCGGAACCAACCATGGCCCCAATCATTTATATTCCCGCCCTTTTCTCCATAAACAAGAAATCGCTCTGAAAATGATGGACTCTTGAACCGCAGCAGACGCTGCCTTGTCAATGGCCACCTTACTTGCAAATTAAAGCTTTCTGTTCCAACAGCGGCAGTGATTAAGAAGCCTCTTTTCCTAGTCATATCATAATGCCGCATTAATCGTGTCCACGACGTCCCCCCATAATCCTAACCCAATGAAGCCAGATTATAGACGGTATGGTGCTGTTCTTTTGGGTTGTGATCGATGGCTTTTAGCTGTAACCGGTAGATCTGATAAATAATACCGATTGATAGAAGTCTAAGCAAAAAGACAGCTGATAAAAAGCATAGTACAGTTAATGTTTATTTCCGTAGGGATCTTATCTTGAAGAGTATACCTGCTAACGAAAAGCTAAGATAGCATAAGTGAGCAGTTTTCTGTCAGCAATTAACGCGACGGGTTCCATTGTGAACACCAATAACATGTACCCAAGTAAAGCACACTAGACACGATCCTTGTTATATCCAGCTTCGTGAAGAAGTAGAAGATTGCGTAAGCAAAAAGGTACGAGTGCAGAAGAACCAGCAGTGAGGTACGATCGCCACCACCAGAGGTAATCCTCACTGCACAGCTGGAAGTAGCAAAGTACGATCGTGATCTCAGCGCGTGTTACGATGAGGATGACAAAGACTACGAAAGGAATTCACAGATGTAATAGAACTGATTCAGCCAGACAGAAGTCAAGATGAAGAAAAGCTCAACGAAGACTGCACCGAAAGGGCTCCACCAATCAGAACCGAGAATGCTGGCTGCATGTACCAGGCCTGCTCAGGAATTTGCCTAGGTATCTTGTTGGTCTTAACAGGATCCTCAATAGCTTCCTTCCTGTAACCCAAGTAACTCCCCACAAATACGGGTGGAACTGAGATGCCAAACCAAAGCAGGACCAACGCAAACATAGTACCAAAAGGAACGGCACCAGAAGAGCATTCAGGATGAAGAATATAGTGAAGACAATGCCAGGGAACATGCATGCAGTTCTCAGTGTATTCTTCTTCCAGTCTGGCCCTTTAAACATCTTGTAAAGACGGGATGAGGAGTATCCAGAAAATAGGCCCATAAAAACCCACTGAAGGACCGTAGCAGTCATGAGGCCTCCACAAATACAACTTCAGTAACGATGCTGAGATCTGAATGTAGTAGGTTATGGCCGGCACCTCTCGTCGTGGTGGCGCGTCCACAGCTATGTTTTTGGCACTAAAGAGGCCAAAATGAGATCCTGTTCTTTTCAGCTTCTAAAAACTGCTTTTCGACTTTTCTACAGTAACTAGCTTTTAAACGAAGTATCTTTTCAAGATAGGGTCTACTAGTTAATTGTAGTACATACTTCACTAACTTCATTTATATCGTCAAAAATCGCACATGAGTTTCTGTTACTCTGTAATCTCTTGCACAAACAGACCAAAAGTCACAAGCCGCAGCCAAAAAGAACAGGCCCTGAAACTTCTTGAGGGCCTTATGACGACGACGATGACTAGATCGTCAAGATTCTTGATACCGTGTCAGAGTTGATTCTATTTATCATATTTCAATCCTCAAATATGGTCTGAGTCTGTTTTTCAATCCTCGATTGTAAAATCGTTTGAAATAAACCCTTAAACTATTAAAACCGGATCACGTCAGCCCCTTCGATTGAAATCAGGATGGTTTTATTTAATATGGCACCGATATGGTGGTGATTTTGGCACATAAGCATATAATAAATTTAAGCCCATTGGACCGTGGTGGCAAAGTGGCATCGGCCGGCTGCATTAGGCTCAGGCACTGCACGGCCCTACAAACAACGGTGGTCCGGCGTTGGAAAAAGGGACGAGGGAGAGTTGGGTGTGGCAGTTATGGTGGCACACTTGGGTGCCCGGAGGGCATTGACGATGGTGGTGGCATGGACAGAGCGGCGGTAACAAAGGGCGGGGGGTCCACCGGTGGCACGAAGATGCGCACCGGGTGCACCCCAAGGACGAAGCTCACTATAGGTGACCGGAGTTGAGGAAGATGAGCCTGATCTCTATGCGGAGGGGACATTAAACACGGCGTGACGTGAACATATGTGTGAGAAACTTACTGGTGCGATGGGGAACGTTACGGCAATGTTTCGGACACGGCGGAGCACGATCGGACTTGGGGAAGAAGGAGGTGGCGGCGTTGTCGGGCACAAACCCGAGTTCTCGCGTCATCTTATGTTCCAAAAATAGAAGAACTCATTAGGATGATTGATTTAGACCGCAGGGCTTCGTAGCTCCGCCACAACATGCGCCTTTGTCCCCAGCTTCAGCCGGCGGTCAGCCATGGCCACTGCGGGCCAGATCGTCGCCGCCATTGTAGTCCACCCTGAGCTTCGCCATCGCCGCGCGTAGGGTTGTCCAGTTCACGAGGATACATTTTATTGCTTGCCCGCCACCGCTGGTGCCGAGCTTGACCGAGCCAAGCCATGGCCACCTACCTTGTTTCACCCTAATCGGGGCGATGAACATAATGCCCCCCGTCTCTCTCTCCCTCTGTGTATGACAACTGGGCCTCGCTCCACATCGACGATGGCTGCTCTCCTCGTACGCAGAAAGGCATCGGCTTTCTCTCCTTCCCCACTTCTCCTCCAACTCCGACACCGGCTAGGGCTGGGATAGATTTCGGCGCCGCCGCCATCCACCTTCCCCATCTCGCCTCCCATCTTCCTTGGATCCACTCAATTCCATCACCGTCGACTTCAATTCACGATGGAATCGCCGTCGTCGGCTTGTCTCCTTCACCGACAGAGCTCGATCCAGTCATCATCGACCTCGGCAGCTCGCCGTCGGCCTCGATCCGCTCGCCTCTGAGTCTGATCCGAGCCTCAGAGTCGTCGCCGGCCCCTCCATTGTCATCACCGGTATTTTCTCTGGTCTGCTCTGCTCGTGAGCACGGCCAGACAAGGTTAGTGTCGACGATTTGCAAGTCGATCAAATGAATACCAAGAAGAGGAAGATCACTCAACACTGTATAGGAAAGAGACAAGGGCTTCTTTATCGCTAAAGGCACGTTTTTAGAGGTGCTCTAGGAGCTTTGACTACAAAAAGAGTGAAATTGGATTCCGTTATGAGTTGTTCATTTGCGGTGAGCGGGGAATTGGATATAGGAGGGCAACATGGATGACAAGTGGAGTAGAACCAATGAACCATACCAGTTCTTGATCCAATAGTCACATATCACAAGAATATATTTCGCAAATTACAATGCAAAAAATTACATCTCTATTAACTTAAACTTAGCTCTCGACTACCAACAAGATCATAGGCCTTAATAATATTATCATGACTAATCTTGCGGCCAATTCCTTTTCAATATAAATTACCAAACAATCTCATAGAAATCCATCTCACATTGTACTCAAGTCGCTTCTTGCAAGTTTTATATCTGAAAAACATCTCTCGGTGGTTCTGATTGAAACCGGAAGAGTTAAGACTAATCTTAATAACCGTCCACCATAGGATAAAATGAATCTTTACTAGTCTTAATCTGGTCCACTTGTTAGATTAGCAAGTGATGGTAATGCACTTAGGTCGGATGATTGCATACATCAAGTTGAAAATATGGCAATTGACACTTCAATTGAGTTCTTTCTTGACTTGAGAAATCGGTGAGGATAATATTTTCCACTTCACTTTGGGAGGATAATATTCTTGACTTAAGAAATCAACAGGATCATTAGGTGAAATGTACTTTGTATTTTTTGAAGGGGCCAAATCACTAATTAAACACATTTAATTAACTACATAAAGAAGGATTCGTATAATATTGGGGGGTGCCAGGCCCCTCCCAGCCCCCCTTGTCTCCGCCACTGTTCATTCGTCGTCTCTGATCTAGCCTTAATAGCTTTTGTTTGGGTGTCACTTGCCACTCGCTAAGAGATATCTCATCGTTCCTAAGACTCACTCGAGAGATGCCCGATTGATTTATGGAATTCGTACGTGTCGTCGGTTATTGTCAATGAGATATCCTTCATGTAGAAACCATTGAGCGGTTGTTGTTAGAGAAACATTATTGTCTATAAGAACTATCATGCGGTTCTTGTTAGCATGGTGGAAGAAATATGTGATCATACACCTTCTTTCCTTCCGATGACGTAGAGCAAGGTGCGTAAAGCTTATCAACCACTAGGGGAATAGATTCACATGCCAATTTAGTGGGTTCTCTCTAGTGATTTTTAGTCGAGAATTTGGTACTGAGTAAATACATTTACCCTCCGAGGGGTATACTTAGAGGACCATAACTAAAAATATTACGAATACCATAATTAGTAATAAAGTATTATTTATAGATTATTTAATCTTTATCAGTTGGCTCATAGGGCTAGAGAGAGAGAGAAATGGATGAGAAAGAAGCGATGATTTGACATGGGTGACGGAAAAAATTAAAAATCACTTTATTTATTGATTCAGCATACGCTATGTCAGCAATTTGATCACTGGAGGCCACACCAGCTGAAACCATGGTGATTTTAGGTCAATGGAGAGTTTTGCACTAGTTTTGATAGTTCAAGATCTATTTTTGTTGATTTTATAATTAAGAATTAGAATATAGAGTCGGTTCATAGTTAAGGAATGAAAAGTGAACTTTTTCCGACATCTAATAATCTAAGCTATCAGGAGTCCTCATTATCCTTATGTAACTGGCAAACACGGCATCTAAGATATTAGGAGTCCTATCGTGACTGCTTGTCGGGTAGGCATGCTCTTACAGTGGCTCTGGTCTGTTGTGGTGATATGCTGCGCTGGCATGTTGAAGCTTAGTTTAACTGGGTGAAACTTGTCTGGATCGTAAGTTCTCTTTCCTACTTTGCTGCCGAATTAACATGTGAATGATGTTTGCATTGAGGAGCAGCTGGGTCATGAAAGATACCTCAAATTGGTAAGTGTGTGCCGTCCGAATTGGTCTCAAATAGATTAGTGTGAGCCGTCCGAATTGGTTAAGTAATCAGGCGGTGGCATGACATACAGATGCGTCAGCAGTTTCATAATCAGACTTCGAATCTGAGAAATGGAAATCTTAACAATATGTAAGCACCAATAGATTCCCGGACAACTTCAGTAACTTCGAATCTGAGGAGCAAGATTTCAATGAACATTCATCAGGCTACTGCATGACTTACATTGATAATGACGGTTCCAAGAAAAGAGAATTTCACATGAACAAGATTTTCTTGATGCACTGATAGAAGAACATTGCTTACAAACAACCAGTGATCGTACATCATTGAGATCTATTTTGCTGCACGCTGATCGCAATAAATAACTAGCACAAAACACCAGATTGTTTCTATGAAATCAGAAAAACGCAGAAACACTATTAATTTGCACTCTTCTTTGCATGATCATAAACAGATGGTGCAAAATTGTTCTGAAACTTGAGACTCCCAAACGCACAAAACATTACACTTCAAATGGATACCATACTCACTTGCAGGAAATCAACTATTAAATAAAGTTGGATACAAGGAGGCAAGGTACCAGTGGTACATAAAACACCACTTGTGATTGAGCCCAGATATTAAAAGAACACTTGTGTCTTTGGGGAGTAGCGATGAAGAACTCATGCAAGAGACAAGCCTTAACAGCCATACTCTTGCCTTATATTTCTACTAAATTTGTAACTCCACTGGTATTCTGCCTTGTAAACCATATAACGTCAAGCAGCAGCAACCTTCCTTCCATCTTCAATGAAAAAAATGGCCGACTCAGGTACCTGTGAGGTAGAAAAGCAATAGGACCACAATAAATAGCATAGAATCGTCTGTGATGAAAACATTAATATTTCACAGCATGTGGTCGCTACAGCAATCAGATTATTGTGATAAACAACTCACAAAACACAATTTAACTTTTTAGCAGTTTTACAGCGCAAATGCTATATCTGGTCATACTTGAACCATAGTTCGCTAAAGAACATAGAGGCTAGAGCTACCATCACTCCATCAGAATGTACTCCTGATTAATCTAAAGAAAAGGATGCATTCCTGATTGATTGTCAAGTAAACCACAGTATTTTGCTTCAACAAATATAAGCACATTTCATCACAAAATGAATCTATACCATGAGTTAATGAAGGAATACTTGTGCTTGTTGTGTTGAGAACTGGAATTGAACCATATGAGACAGAATCCCCCCTTGTTCCTGCCTTAAAACCTTCTCAGCCAAATAAGACAAAATGCACCGAAAATCCATGTGCCAACCGCATTGTCTCCAGCCCATATAGCCACTTACTGAATACAAGATCACGAAATGCGACCATGGTTGATGGTTCTCTGTTCCTATACCAATCAGGGAGAAACAGGTAGTACTACACTACACTTTCTCAGTCTGGAAGTATATTATTACTGAACTTGATTTGGTTAATTCCTTAATGTAAAAAGAATTGTTAATTCAGGGAGCAAATAGATGTAAACCATAATAAAATGCAGAGATGATGGATAAATTACATCAGGCCATGTATCAGTGATGAACTCCACAATATCATATGATATGTCCCCTTGCACGTCAATTTGCTCCTTTTCAGTTGGACCCTGAGGAAGACATAAACGAACATGTGCTCAAAAAATGAATATTAAAAGCCTCAGTAACCTCACTAATACTGGTATACCTTAACAACAGAAGCTCCAGTAGCAAACTTCTTCCCAAGCTTCTTTGAAGCATCACTCAGCTTTACACCTAAAGGTTCAGGAAATAAAGTATGATCAATAATGTTTAGACTATATCCCAACTTAAAAGCAAACAGCTGCGAAGGTGCCACTTTTTTTCGGCTTATGGCTTATAACTTATGGCTTCTCTCAAACAAACAAATAGGATGGCTTCTTCGCTGCTGTTTTAAAGCAGTTTATCGGGACAACCTTTTTAAAGCGGCTTATCGGTATTCCATTTGTTCACACAAGCACTTATCGGTATTCCATTTGTTCACACAAGCACTTATCGGTATTCCATTTGTTCACACAAGCACTCGTACTAGAATCAAAAACTATAAGCCGCAGCCATAAGACATAAGCAACAGCTGAAAAGAACCTACCCTATATGGCTATATCCTAGCTTAATAGCAAACAACTGCCATCATGAAACTTTAAGGTAGGTTCAGTTTGAGCCTAGATGGCTAGATTTGACATCCACATGGCAATCTCTTCTACAATGTTTAGACTTTATAATACAGTCATGTCCATTCTGTTCAGTCGACAAGTTATCAATAGTTTGTACGCAATCATTTCATTCATAATCAAGATTATTTATCAAAACACCACTCACCAAACAATTCAAGGCCTTTGACCACAGTAACACATTTGCGCTTGTTGCGGACAATCTTCTCGATTACAACCTCTTGCTTCTCCTGCATGTTGAAAGGGAATATTCATCATTGCCATCAATGAAGTACTAGATGTTGTATATAGAGACTTAGATTGGTATGAACTCAAACCAGAAGACATTAGTACAGTAGCACTACAGCGTAAAATGACCACATCACACACTAAAATATCCAGTACTAGAGTTTGAACATTGAACATAAGGGTAACTGAATACCCCAAAGCAGTACTGAATTGCCGATCATAACTCACAATCTCTCAATTCCAAACTAACATCTGATTTTTCCTTTTGGGTAAGGAATCTAATAGTAAAGTTGGACAGGTAGAAATCTAATAGTACGTAAATGACACTGGTCCCATATTGTGGGAACTGCGCAAGGGAACGAACCTTTTTCTTGATCTTACCACCAGGCAGGCGTTTCACGTCTTCCGGCTTAGATGACGAAGCATCCCCTGCAAAGACAGAGCAGAGAGCACACAGATCAAAATTTTTTCCGGAAGCATCCCAGATCGAGGGTTCACATCCATTGTCACTGCCACTAAGAGAGAGAGAAGAAACCTGCGCTGGTGGAGCCGTCGGCAGCGGAGATCCCGACGCCCTGCAGGCGCTGGCCGACCTTGTCCACGTCCTTGTCGCCGCCGCCTGCACACCCAGCCAGATCAAACGAACCACCACATGGATTACACACAGTCGAGGCAACAAGGAATGGGAGCTAGGCGGCTAGGTTATTAGGGCACGGGAGGGGGTGCCGAACCGGAGGAGGGGGAGGGGGCGAGGAGGTCGTCGGGGTAGACGCCGGGTGCGTGGGCGCGGAGCCAGGGCTTGCAGCGCTCGAAGTCGGGGCCGAACTCGCAGTACTCGGCGGGGAGGCCGCAGACGCCGCAGTAGAGCACCCTCACGGGAGCCGGCTTCTCCGCCGCCATTGCCGCCGCCTCTAACACACGCCTCTCTTCCTTTCACCCCTCTCCCGATTCGATACGGAATGCTCGACAAGGTGAGGCGATTTGCGGAAGGAATAATTTAGCGTATAGACGAATTTGTGGCACCCTATTACGGCTGATAGCTTCATGCAGCAAAGGAATCGGACGGTTCTTCGTCGGTTTTTCTAATCGGCTTATCAAAATACTTTTTACAAAAATAATTTAGCGGCAACGTAGCTATAAACTGCAGTCTAACAAAAGCCCATCCATACCGTATGTGCGCTTTGCTCATGTTCGTGATCGGTTTTTCAAAACAACTTATCAAAATAATTTTTTAAAATAGTTTAGCGGCATCTAATATTCAACTCACGTAACTATAAACCACAACCGAATAAAGAATGAGTTCTTTAGATTGATAATTTATGATTTAAAATTTAAATTTTAACTGTTCACAAGAGTAGTACGTATAGAAAAATAGACATATACAATTTGATCGGTACAACTGAATTCAGTATATTTTTACTATAATCTTTCTATTAACACTATTTTAAAAACGTATCTTTTAAAAGCTAATTATTTTAAATAAGACAAACATAATTCATGTATAAGCTAAAACGAACCGCCCAAAAGCCATCCATACGGTATGTGTGCTCTGCTCGTGTCGTGTTCGTGGTCGATTGACCATGTACCACGGATTCGGAATGATCTTTTTTTCCCCAAGAAGCTTTTGACAAGGGTGGTATTTAGCTGGGTAATAGGCCGTATTCGGCCGTATATGGGCTGGTTATGGTAGTTTCTGGACGGGCCGGTCTAAGTTGGCGGGCAGGGCCGTCTTGTAATTAAACAGATGGTTCCTCCCAATTTCCGTTCTTCAAATATTGTAGCGTAGCAGAGCATCTCTTGGAAAAAAAAAGTCGCGACGTTCGTCTTTCAAGGCCGGAAATCCTTATATTAATTTAAAAAAAGAAAGATCGATGAGTCTTTATCGTAACTTGCATATATATATATATATATATATATATATATATATATATATATATATATATATATATATATATATATATATATATATATATATATATATATATATATATATAGGATGTTTCATAGTGCCTAGGCACCCATATCAATACTCGTTGATTTGCTTTGAGATTCATGACGTTTGATGTGGGTATCTTCATATACCCATAGAAAAGTATATTTGAGATGTCAAACTCAAAAATTAAATTCAACTTCAGTTTAATTAGTTTTGAGCTATTTTATGGTATATCTAAAGTATATATATATATATTCATCAAGAGTTACCATCATTCATCCATTTCATGGGTCATATTTTGGGTTATCTTGTACATCATTCTTCTCGGATAGACCCGTTTCCTTGCAATATAACCGTTACGTGCTAGTTTCGGAGCAAATCATCGTTTCTGCGTGTGAATGGTTTTATGGTATGTGGCGTGGATAGCGTAGTCGGTTGGTATGTATTTGGTTTTGAATCAGCGCGCAGAGGATTATCTACCGTTGTTTGTCGTTAGCACATACTCGTGATGATTTTCAAAGGGAGCATGTAGAAGAAGGGATTTTGTGATCTTATAAGATGTATGTTTACAAGGACGCACAAGATAAATTCATCTGTACACACCGCTGGGTTGTTATTAGATTTTTCTAAGATAGATTCACATGCTATTATGCTAGCTCCTTCTTTGAAACTGATGCCAAGTAATTAGCTTAGCCCCTGTCGATGAGATCCGGAGAGTATTCACGCCCGTGACGCCGACAATGCCCAGACCTGGGAAGCGATGCAATGGCGCAGAATGCATTCCTGCTTTGCCTCCTGCTGTCAAGCGTGCCTTGTAGGGGCACCGAGACCTGATTCAGCGATCATGTGATGAGGTTGTTTGAACATAAGCGAGTACAAATCAAACAACAAAATGGAGCGAGTACCTAAAGTGATAAAGAAGTATTTCAAGTTTGTTTAGGTGGTATATTAGAGGTGGGTGTAATTACACCCAGGTGTAAAAGGTATTTTTCCTATATATATATACCTCTTTCATACTCCGAGGAGTACATGCTCTCATTTCTAATATACCATTTAATTAAATATGTTATACTTATTTATCACTCTCGGTATACTCAAATACTAATTCTAATATACTCCAATGTGATTTAGTTGAGAATTTTCATCAAAGACCTTTATTTTTAATATATACCTATTTCCATATATAAAAGAAGCATATACAAAAATTAAGCTATACAAAGTGGACTTCGATGAATTTTTTTATAGAACTCATCTTGGAGTATCTTATAAACATTACTAGAGTATACTCAAAGGATAAAGAGGTATAACAACACTATTTAAATGGTATATAAGAAATAGGAGTACGTACTCCTAGGAGTATGTAACCATTTTCATACACATACACTAATCACTGGCTACGCATAGAATAAGCGTGCACCCCTAACTAACCCAAGCACCAACCACTCCACCATCCCACCCCATGCTCATTTAATAGCGTTTGTTAATTATGGCAAAATTATTATCGTATGTACATCAAGTTATCATCCGTAATTCATGAAGTTACTGTCATGTATGAGTGAAGTTATTGTCAACACGCATGTATTAAGAGGAGAGAGAACTATGCATGTCAATAACAAATAACTCGTATGGGAAAGTTACTACTGTGTGTGAGTGAAGTTATTGTTAAACACATATAGAATTAATGTCCATTTGTAACACTATTAAATTGACAGTAATTTTATATGTATTTGATAGTAACTTCATTCATACACTATAATAACTTTATATGACATAATTTTCGCAGCGTCAAAATATATTCAACATAGATCTTGTTTTGTTAAGCTCATAATTTCAAACATAATAGTGAAAATGGATCGTAGATTGGACTTTTTGTGAAAAAGTTGTTGTATTTTTTAGCATATAAACAAAATAAAGCAATCATAAGTCAAGTGCATCTATTCTCTTCTCTTTCCTGTTGCATGCATACAAGTTTCACGCCGAAAAGTTACTATCTGTTATGAGGAAAGTTATTCCCGATGTGTATTGTGAGTATTTGACAATAACTTCACTCGCTACTGGTAATAATTTCATTTAGAAATGATAGTAACTTTCATATTACAATACTACATAAAGTTATCGCCGAATTTATCATCACGTACCAGAAAGCCAAGGAAGCAGGACCTACACGTAGCGTGCGTGCACGTGTTAAATAGTGCAACTGTGTGTGTGTGTGTGTGTATATATATATATATATATATATATATATATATATATATATATATATATATATATATAATAGTGCACATGATAAATAGTGCAATGGGCAGCACCAGGCAATAGGTAATTAGACCCACCTCTATTAATCATCCGATTTAATTAACCGCTGCTTAAATAATATTTAGAGGTAGCAAAGTGGTGAAAAAAATTACATAAAAACTACAAGATGTATCACACTATATATGGAAGCTCCACAAAAAATTTCATAATTTTTCATGACCATTTGTTACCTTTAAAAATTCTTAGAGCGGCGTATAACTGTTTAATCGTCTGGTTAATTATGTGTCGTTCCAAGAATGTTTAGAGGTAGTAAATGTCTTCAAAAAATTACAAAAAAATTACACAACATATCAAGATGCCTCATGAAGCTCCATAAAAAATATTTACAAATTAAAAAATATATAAATTATGAATTAGATAGGTGTTGTCCCGTGGGTGGGGGCTGTCACCCGCGCGTGTGCTCGCGGGGCGATAGGTACCACATGTCATCTGCTGCACACCTCGTCCATCAAACAACATAAATGATATTTTTATTAATACACTGTTATTTTTTTATAGATACAATAAAATATGCTAAAAGTGGCTTTTTAACTCGAGGGCATGCAGATGCACAAGCGTACGGACACGTGCCGCGCTGCGATTCAGGAGTCAGGACCCCCTGCCTGCGTGCCAGCGAGAGATAGGAGACACCGATGATCAGAGAGAGAGAGAGAGAGGATCGACTGTTTTGGCTGGATGGACGGGTAGAAGCATTTTTTCTATGGGAGGTTTTTCCGTCTATCGTTGACCTGACGAATCTCACATTAGATTAACAGTAGATAAAGATGACCTCACATACTGGATTTTCTTCCGGTCGGGTACTGCTTTTCTTTCTAGTTTCTACGGCGGCTCGCCGGGCTGTGCTGGCTATCTCCAGGCTCCCGCATTGCACACGCCACAAGCAGATATCTGATCCTATTCTTTTTAGCTGTCGTTTATGATTTTTTGCTGAAATTTTTAAATTTTGATTGTTTATGATACAGATTACGGAGAGACCGAAATTTTTAAATTTTGATACGTTTAACTTGTAGATTCCATCACTCCGTTTGAAAGTTAGATATCGAGTAAAGTCAAAAGAGAGACCGAGTTAATGCTCACTGACTATACTGGAGTAGCACTGTTCATAGATTGGAACACTTTAGATCGAGCTTTTTCGGTTTATGTGTTATATCTTCCTTCGAACAAATAAATAGAACAATATCTTTATCGTTATTTTAAATCGGTTTATTAAGATAGTTTTTTGAAGCGATTTATCTGAACAACCTTTTTAAAATAACCTATTAACTTATCGATATTCGATTCATTCAGATAAATAAATAAATAAATGAAGACAAAAAAACTATAAGCTACGGTTATAAGACATAATCCAAGGTTGAAAAAAACCCTCGCAGGATTTTCCGATCCCGGCGTGTTGGTATTGTATCGTTGGTCGTTACTCCTAATTTAATCTGTCCCCTTATGTTGGAGTTGGGAAAATGTGAAAGCTCACCGACTCCGGGTCTATCCCGGATTCATGATTGCGCGCGCGAACCGCCCTCGAAATTTCTTTGTTCGTTCCTACCTTCTGCGTGCACGCGCAACCTGAGACCAGGCCAGCAGACCAAAACCCAACTGGAATGTGACCCATGCCGTGTGTTGTTCTTCGAACCGTGCACAAAAATGATACTGTAGCAATACATCTGCCGAGCCGCCCACGTGCGCACAGCCGTCCATTAATTAGCAATACGATTAGCATTGTAATTAGCGATCGCTAATTGAAATATGTAGCGGACTTGCACCACATGGATGGCTCGGCATCAACCTGCCAGGTTACGGTAGCTTGGCAGATAACTTAGAGGAGCTCGGCAGATACTATCGAGCTATCGTAGTTTATTAGGTCTTCTACTAAGCTCTTCTGATTCGGTAGGTATCTGTCAAGCTCAATAGATCTATGAAGAAGACTAGATTGGCAAAAACAAACGTTTGAGAGCTATTTTTTGAAAAATAATTGCAATAACGCCATTTGCATGAACAATTCTTGTCCTTCGACGCTCAGCCTAGCCTTAACAGTACTAGTAGTAGTTAGTCCTGATTAGGGCTATAAACGAGCCGAGCTCGATCGAGCTTGGCCTTCCAGGTTCGAACTCGGTAGAAGCTCGAGTCGAGCTTGAGTTGGGATCCGAGCCTGAACCTGGGCTCGAGCTCAGCTCGAGTAGGCTCAAGCTTGGTTCGTTGAAACTCGATAACAATTAAAATAATTTATTATGCACTATTTTTTCAATAATAAGAAAATTTTGAATTCGAACTCGGCTCTAGTAAACTCGATAACAGTCAAAATAATTCAAACATACACTAATTTTCAACAATAAGAAAAACTCAAGCTCGAGTTCGGCTCGAGTAATCTCGATAAGAGTTAATATGGATCACTATTTAAGTTCGAATCAAGACTCGTGAACTATTCGAGCTCGGCTCGGTGAAGCTCGTGAGCTCGAGATCAAGTTCGAGTTCGGCTCGTTTAAAGTTCGAGCCGAACTCAAATCGAACCTAGAAAGAGCCGAATTCGAGCAGCTTACGAGTTTCAAGTTTTTTTTACAGCCTTAATCCTGATTGCATTTTTAAGCAAGTTGCAACTTAGCACAAATTAATTCACACGCTAAACGTGCTGTTAATTTGCACAAGCTCATTCCCGACTTGCTCTCTGGCCGGCCATCTCAATACACTAATTAGTCTATATATTCTACATATAAAATGGTTTACATACATGATTGTGGAAAATGCATTGATGCATGTATCTCAATTTTGCCAGATTAATCAGATGCATGCATGGAGCTGACTAATCCTAGTACCACAAGCTAAATTTAGGATATGATATACATATATTATTCATGCCGAATTAATGGAGACTGGAATTCCTGCACGCCCATCCAAAAGTTGTTCAAAATTGTAAGGTCCATCTGAGTTCCCGGTTGCATGCGGCAGCCAACGAAATGGACCGTGGACTCCGACCGTCTGATCTCCGTCCTCAGACTTCAATTCTCGCCATTTATCACTAAGCTAGCTCCAATTGGAGCAATGGGGGGTCAGCACGTGCCAGTCTTCGATCTCCTCCTCCTCCTCCGCCCATTCTTGGCCTTTCAATCCAGCCTCAAGTACTACTGTACCAGTAACTAGTCATTATCGGTTGCTCTCCTGCTAGCTATATATACACGTACATCCGATTATATAATCTCGCACTGCTGCCTTGTGTAACAGCATATGCATGGTGCTCATCGTACTCCCCCTACTGATCTGTGCGGAGCTTAATTAGTTTGCACAATTAATTAAGACTCCATTAAAGCTAGAGATAGAGATCGAGCAACTGATCATCGATCGATCCATCATGGATAGCAGCAGCTGGTTCCATGGCTACACCGACTACAACGCCGCCGGCAACAACGGCTTCATGTGCGGCTACGCTGCCAGGTACTCTACAACGCCCATCCATTACACCATCTTTGTTCTTGCATGTCTTGGCTAAAGTTAAGTGCATATATATACAAAACACATATATATATATAATTAATAGCTGATCAGATTACGTGCTCTCTGTACGCGCAGAGGCACCCCTGCGGAGTTGCAGTACAGGGAGCAGCAGCAACTACTCGTTAGCTCACAGATTGAACACCACTTGAACCAGGCAAGAATTCATTGACTAATTGAAGCACGCACCGATGCACACACCACCAGATCACGCGACCATGCATGCGATGGCACACGTGTATATATCTGATCAATGTAAACTTAATTTGGTGCATGCAGATCAGCATGCACATGAACGTGGACGACGAGCCAGTGTACCTGCCTTCCAGTAATGGCGCCGACATAGACGTGCAGCACTCCATGGTGGACGACCTCCTCCCTTCGCACCACGCCGGCAGATACTTCCCCTCGTCGTCCTCCTCCTCCTCGTTTCGCTCCGCCTCCCTCTCCTGCAGCCCGGAGAGCTCGGCGCACGTCCTTACGGCACCAGCGGCCACCGCCGGCTGCCAGTACCCGGAGGTCTCCTCGCACGTACCATTAGCACCCGTAGTACCCTACGACCACGGCCAGTACACCAACCTTCACGTGCCGACGCCGGCGGTTCATCACGACACGGCGCCAATGGCGCCGGAGCTGCCAGCGACCGGTGCGTTCAAGCGCTACGCGCGGCACCTCGGCCCGAGGAGGCCGCCGAAGCAGGGCACCTGCGGCCAGAGGATGTTCAAGAGGGTCATGTCGGTGCTGACCAAGATGCACATGGCGATGAGGAATAGCCATCAGCATCAGTACTACTACCAAGAGGCGGCGCCGCCATCGGGGAACCAGCTGCAGCACGTGATCTCCGAGCGCAAGCGGCGGGAGAAGCTCAACGACAGCTTCCACGCCCTCAAGACCGTCCTCCCTCCCGGCTCCAAGGTATATACATGGCTACGGCTATATACACTGTATATATATACACGCGTCCTGCTTCTTCATGAGCATTTCTTTACCAATTAATGTTCGATTCATCTCTTACGGCAGAAAGATAAGACGTCGATACTAATCAGGGCGAGAGAGTACGTGAACTCTCTCAGGTCCAAGGTGTGCGAGCTCGAGGAGAAGAACCAGGCGCTGGAGTCGCGGCTGGCCCGGCGCGCCGGCACCGGCGTCCGCAAAGAAGATGCCGACGCCGACGCCGGCGAGAAGGTAGAGATCGAGATAACCAGAGCCTCAGCGGCGAGGGAAGAAGAACCGCGAGAGCTTTGTACGGTGAAGATAGCGGTGAGGTCACCGTGCGACAACACGACGGACGTGGTGCTCAGGACGCTGCAGTGCCTGAAACATCAGATGGGGGATGACGTCAGCCTGGTGGCGATGAGCACAAGCAGCGGAGGTGGTGACGCTCCTCGAGCAAACCTGACGTTGCAGCTCAAGGTATACACCTTTTTCCCCCCTTTAACTCTATGATCAATCAGTTTAATTATGAGGCATTAGCGTTTCAGTTCGATCATGTGCTACTGGCCGGCTTCATTTCATTAACCTACAGCACGGTAGTACTTCACTCTGTTAGCCTATGAAGACACGCGTCAAGCTCCAAAAACCTTAGCGCGTGTATGTGTGCATAACGAGTAGTATATCTAGATAGATTATGTGGACTAGGCTACCTGAGAATTGTCAAAGAATCTTGCGATTGACTAACGGAATGCATCGATCACGTACAGCTCCAACATGCCCAGCAAGATCCTATGAGAAGTAAACCCATGATTGCTAAAGAAATTCTGCAGATCGGACAAAAACACTGCTTGCATGCACACGCGCGTACATGGCGTCCCTTAATTTGTAGCATGAATTGGCTTTCCAAACAGTAGAAAATTTGAGAAGGACAATTAAATGTCAATTGCAAATGTATGTCAGATCAGATCCCCTGCTACGTCACTATATCAGCTAGAACTAATTAACGTGGTTTCCTACTGATGTCGCAGTCGACGTCGGCCGTCCAGTGGGAGGAGGAGTCGGTCAAGGAAGCCGTGGCGAAGGTCGTCGCCGGTGCGCTGCCGCCGACGTCGCAACCCGCGGAGACCGCCGAGCGCCGCAGCGGCCGCCGACGCCTCGATGGTCAGTAAACAATTATGAATTAAGCTGCTGCTGCTGCTGCTGCTGCTGCAGCTGCTTCGCGGAGGCTTCATGTCTTCATGATATGTACTAGTATCTAGCTCGTGCAGTGCAAATCCTCTAGTGAACGCCGCTTACATCAGACGGTGTGGTCAGAACAACAAGTAGTTGATCGAGTGGCACGAGGGTAGAATTAATCTACCTTGGTGTCGCCAGAAGTGTCAACACATGGACAATTCTACTGCTACATGATGGGGATCGGATCGACATGCTGACAGGAAGGATCGAAGAATGGACGACGACTTGCTGAAGGCTCGCCATTAACGATGTTGACACCCAACATGTTGGACCACGCAGTTGATCCATGGAAAAGCACGCAGTCGCAGTGCTAGGAGTAACAAAACTTAGGCGCTTTAATTTGGTTAGGGAGGAGTGTGACAGGTGCTTACTTTGACTATGCATGTACTGCTTTTACCAATAGTAATGATCAGTAGCGATGTCCCTAGCTGTGGAATTTTCCTTTGCATCCTTGTTACATCCCTAAATACTTAAACATGAGATGTGCATATGTTTTAATCAAGTTTGTCTGTTGGGATAGAGAGAAAAATAATCAAGTTCATTCGTAGAACCATTGTTAAGAAGCTGGTCTTCTGGAATCACGACAGTGCCAGTACTACCTCTAGCTAGTCCAATATAGATGCATCTATATTAGTAGTTAGTTTAGATTGCAAATACTTGTCATTTTAGTTAAGGGGTGGAGCTAGAAACGTGTGACGAAACACGAGTGGGGCAAATACTGTATAATAGACGGTTTAATTCTCTATGCTCTTTCTCTCTCCCTCACATTAGCTCGTATTCTATGTGGCAAGGTTTATAAACAGCTGATATTATACCATTGCACATGACCTTAGACTGCGCTATTATACCAGATTTTATTTTACCTTTCTCTAAATTCAAACACAGCCACGTCTAGCTCGTGTCATGCAGTAGGTCCTGCAAGACTGCAAGCACCCTGGAGAAAATAATAAAATGAAATTAGTGGGCAAGGAAAACTAAAGGCTTAATACGATATTACTCGGTAAAATCTTTTAAAAAATCTTGCCCGAAAAGATCTACATGAAAAAGAAGGTGAGAAGAATTGGGACAATGAAAGGGCCGAGGACCGCGCGCATCTTGATGTGTATTCTGCTATTCGCTTTCAATTGCGTCAGCTAAACAGACATTTCTTCTGCAAAATCGTATATTTCAGAATGATGTTGGTACGAGTACGCTACTATGTCATGCATCTCCCTGATTCAGATTTGTGCACCAATCATTGACTCCAAACTACATGACTAGAAAAATCGAACAATGGATACTTCATCTGGGATGAAAGAATTAACCGCATGCCGTCACCAACCAGGGCATGCTGCCAACAGGTGCCAGTAGTTTTCGGTTTGCTTCTATGAGAAAATTTGGTTGTATGACGAAGTCTCTCGATCTTCAGCAGAACTATTTTTAAAAAAAAGACTAATAGATTAGACACAGGGTCTATTCTTTTGGGCTTTTAAAATCAACTTTTGGTTTCTGCTGCACACTATTACAGAAAAGGTCATTACAGACGGTTCAAAAACGTCATCAGAGACGATTTTGTGAACCGTCTGAATTTATGGATCAGTGATAATCGAAGGTTATCACAGACGATTGTCGAACCGTCTGTGATACATCAATATCAGTGATACTCGAGCGTCATCGACTGTGTTTCATACTTAGATGCTTTCCACCACCCATCGTACTCATACACCTTCTGACTGCCCATGGTACTCAAACGAGGTGTGCTACAGTAACTGGACTTGCTACAGTACCAACATACGACCCATAGTCGATGGTTTTCAACCACAAGCCACGATCGATGGTCGATCGTTTCTGACTACCGGCTTATGACTGATCATCGATGGCTTTCGACCACCGACCACGAGCGATCGTCGATGGCTTCCGACCACCGACCATGAGCGATCGTCGATAGCTTCCGACCTACCACCACAAGCAATGGTCGATGGCTTCCGACCTACGACCACGAGCAATGGCGATAGCTCCTGGCTTCCGATGGATTTTGACCACGTTGGCTTATGACCACGGATAACTTTCGATGGGTTTCGACCAAGATGGCTTTCGACTAGGGACAACTTCCGATGGCTTTCAACCATGAACAATTTTCGATTGATTTTGACCATGATGGCTTTCGACCACGAACGACTTTCGATGGTTCTCGGCTACTGACTACATTCGATCGCTGAGGGTTTCTGGCTTTCAACCTTCGACTACTCCCGATTGCCGATGGCTTCCGGCTTTCGATCTGCGACTATGTTTGATTGCAGATGGCTTCTTGCTTTTGACCACCAACTATGTTCAATTGCTAATGACTTCTGGTTTTTGTCCTTCAACTATTTTCGATTATCGATGACTTCCAGCTTTCGACCACCAACTACGTTTGATTGCAGATGGCTTCCGGCTTTTGATCTTCGACTATTTTCGATTGTTGATAGTTCTTGGCTTTCTGGCTTTCGAGGAGTCTTTCCCAATGATCACTTTCTACCATGTCAATACTGGACCTTGGCATCCTCTCTATTAAAAGTAAGGATGATTTGGCCTTATGACATCGGAGTTCGCCTAAGTGAGCATGTACTGCAGAGGGGTCATTCCCGTTGGTCACTTTTGACCACTTCAACATCTGACCCAGGCATTCTGCTCTGCCAGCCTCATCGCCCGAACTAAGTATGTCTACTACATTGATTATGTTATTGTGTCGTCAGATCAGTTATGCTTGACGTGAATCATGCACTTTTAACCACTTCAATTTTATGTGTCATTTGATACCGACGAGGTCAAGCGGCATGGGAGGGCACGGCCAATGCAAAGGCTACGTTGTCAACGGCCCCATAGACCGACGAAGCTATGGATAATGCCAACGCCATATCTACATCAATCATTCATCACATGCATGGAGAACATAAAGCGAAGACTGAAGACAACGAAGATGGGAGGTTGTTGTGGTTAGTGAGAAAGTCACGGCATTGAAGAAGACGAGCGACCGACATGGGAGAAGAAGACATCAAGCACGCATAGCATCATGCATGTGTATACACATGCATGCATCCGTATAAATAGAAGCATAGGTGTACAAAGCAGGAGAGTAAAGAGCTCGGAGTAGAGATGGCGCAGCCGTGGGGAATAGGCTCGACACCACTAGATAGAGCGTGGTAGATGTCTCCGGCAAGGACCAGTGATGGTTGCACGTGCATGTGTGTTGATGTCGCAACGATCAGTGTTAAGTAATAATTGGAGAGAAGTAGAAGATAACTATATAGTAGTGTGTTGCACTAAAAGGAGTAGTAGCTAAGAGATATCAATCAAAATTGAGCTTGTTGTTGGAGGTTGAAGCAGAAAAGTTGTGATGGCAAGAAGAGATAGAAAACACACGGTTTGGTGAGGCAGATGGTGTGAAGAAAGATAAGTTCAAGGTAGATGGCCCATGGCGCATCGGTATATGTATGAGTAAGGTAGTCTAATACTATATAAACTAAAAGGATAATTTATCGTACACATAATCAATGTATTGCTTGAGATTAAATAGAGATACATGTGCATGCATATATTTTAGAAAAGAGTAACTAATGGAGGAAGAATAGGAAAGAAGAATACGGACATGCACCTAACAACTTATTATGCTTGATGATTTTCTTCTATTAAACTCATACTTCAATAACACCACTTAAGTTATAGGCTATGTTCTTTTTAGATTTTCAACTGCTTTTGGCTTTTACTTTCTATCAGCAATCACTATTCATTATACTAATAAGCCACAGCCAAAAGTCATAAGTCATAGCCCAAAAGAACATGCCCATATTTTCCTTCAAGATTATATTGTCATTTCCAATGTTTCTGATGTCTTAAAAAATCTAAATAGCATGTAAAATACGTAAATATATTCTCAAGTATCTAAATTATACCATTGATACTATAAATTTTATAATAAATCTAGCCGCGTAAATGCACCGGCCACCGTGCTAGCTATTGATATAACATGTGCTAGTTCACACCGATTCACAAGTAAATACCTTAAAGTGCCAAAAATAAAAATTCTACGGTTATTCAAGGTGATAAATTGCTTAACCCAAAACTGCAAGTGGCTATTTAAAAAAAAATAAGAGGACAAATTTTCTTGCCTTCCTAGTTAAGGTTTGCATCAGGGCACGTGATTGGACCTCTATCTTAACGTTTATACACATCAACTTATACAGTTTTGACCTGCTTTGGTTTTACTTTCCCCGTAATTTCCTCAACTCCCAAGTCCCAACGACCCAATAAGGAAACTGAATAAAAGGAACTCACATGGGAACCATCTCAGTTGGGTGAATTCTGGCAGGATGCTGAATCAACATTTCTACAAAGGAAATCAAACCGCAATCCTGATCCATGTCCCCCCCTGAACTGTGTCTGCCACTCACCGCAGCCTGCAACAACTGACCACAGGCATCAACTTTGACAGCGGCACATCAGAACGATCAAAGGAAGTGCATACCTGGAAGTAGGGTGGGTATTTAGTTTATTCAGCTATATCGATATAATTTATTTGGTATTAAAAAATTTTGGTTTTTGCAAAGTGAAAACCAAAATGCCTATTGGAGACAAACAAACCGCACCGAATAAACCGAACTAATTCGGTATTCGGTTTCCAACAAGTATATGTTTGTGATGGGATTTAGGGATCTAGCCTCTAGGGATTTGGGGAGGACCGGCGGTCAGCGCCGACGACACATGGATGGAGGGCCAGAGGCGGCACCAAGCCACCAACGGCAAGTGGGCGGAGGGTCGAAGGCGGCGTTGACACCACGCGGGTTAGGGTTAGGAGTGCGGAGACGAGTGCGAGTGCGACTACGGAGTGCATACGGGTGTATGGCTGTGCAAATGTGCGATGAGGAGTGCCTGGAGTGGGCGTTGGCGTGCGCTAGTTGGGCCTCATGGACCCTGGTGACTTGAGTGAATCGGTGAGACAATGTGGTATATGGCTTATTTGGTTTTCTAGATTAGAAAATTGTACCGTATACTGAACATCGAATAGCAGTAAATAAAAACTGAAAATCAAAAAATCATAATATTCAGTTTATTCAGTTCAGTTTTTCGGTTTTGGTGAAAAAGACCCACCCCAACGTGAAGCTTGCATTCTCAGCACTGTGGAAAATACCTTCTCCTTGCACAGATATCTAGGTAGCACATGGGATGGGCTCTTCCTTTGTACTACTTCAAATCCTATATATATAGTATAGATGTGTAATGTAGAGGTGTATTCTTTTTTACTATGGTTTATGATTTTTAGTTTAAATTTTTGAATTTTGGTTGTTTATATAAGAGAATACAGAGAGATACACACATGTAATTTAGCCGATATAGATAAAATTAGGATAGTATCTATTAAAATCGACTTATAAACTTTATCTTAAAAAGACACCCTATTTAAAAACTAATTACTACAGAAAACCAAACCAAGCTGCTCACCTTTCAAGAAAATAACAGCGCATCAGTGCCAGTTTCCTGGAAGAATAAACTGCAATGCAAATAAGCAAGGTAAAACAAGTCATGTCCCTTACTTGGATAGCGGCCGCTGGGAAGTATCTCTGGGCTCCGACATTTCCACGTAACAAAACATGTGGTGCTGCGTACTGAGAATAGTAGGCAAGTCATGGCCCTCACGTTTTACTCCGACGAAGATTAGTATTTACTACCTGTTCTCTGCTTTATGGTTCCTTTTACTGCTCTTTTGGCAGTCAACATGCGACTAGACCAAGTTACATCCCTAGGAGACAATTCAATATAACTCGTCTGAAATAATTATTTGATTGCGAAAGTGCTTCTTACACTAGCGTAATAAAATCATAACAATAAGATAAGTCAGTGGGGTACTCATTTTCTACACAGTGCGCATTCAAATATAATAGGAGTATACACATGCTATCATTAAAGGGGCAACATCTGACCAGTATTTCTGAAATGATCTACGAAGGCTCCTGACTGTAGTTCTAAGAAAGGAGAGACGACAAGGAAGTCATCTTCTGACCACCATATAGAATGCGATTTCCGTAGACTAGTTGCTTGCTAGCTATCACATTGAATTGGCATGGAAAATAAACAGCTCTCAAAAGTCAGGGTGTGTTCGTGTAGGACTATCAACATAGGATGCCGCGTTGGTTACAGAGTCTTGTATGTTGCTTCTCTATATAAGAAAGACGAAAAGGACGTAGGCGTATCACGTTGCCAAAGATCTTTCTGTGTTCACTCGTGTTCATGTGCATGATCTCAAAGTCCAAGTTCATCTCTCGTCTAGATCTCAGGCAAATTTTCTAACAATTGGTATCAGAGCCTAAGGGGACGAAGCGATGGCCGGCAATGCTAGTGATTCATCAAAGTCAGGAGCGCTCATCAAGACCACGGGCAATGAGCTCGATCCATCGAAGCCAGACATGTTCGTCAAGCCGACGATAAGAAGCGCCTCGATCCCGATCTAATACCCGATGTTGAGTAAAACGAACTACGGCATATGGGTCGTCAAGATGAAGTTAATCTTGCGTTCGCTAGGGGTATGGTCGGTGGTCGAAGATGGAGACAACGACGGCGGCAAGGATCAAGGCGCGATGGTGGCCATCTCGCAAGCAGTGTCAGACGACATGATAATGTCAATCGCCAAAAAGAAGACGGTGAAAGAAGTCTGGATAGCACTCAGAGAGATGTGAGTAGCCGAAGATTGCGTCAAGAAGGCACGCGCTCAAGTGCTGAAACAACAACTAAATAAGTTGTAGATGGGGGACTCGAAGACGATCACCGAGTACTCCATGAAACTTACCACGCTAGTGGGAGAGATCTGTTCGCCTGATACGAAGCTGGAAGAGAGCAACGTCGTTGAAAACTGTTCAACTCGGTACCAGATCGGTTCCTCCAGATTATCAGAATGATCGAACAGTTCGGCGATGTCGCATCTATGTCGCTCTCAAAGGTGATTGGTCGTCTCAAAACCTTCAAGGAAGGACTCCAGGGTTGACGACACTCGAAGGACGGAGTGATAAACTTCTCTTTACCCAGAACGAGTGGAAAGAGAGGAGCTCGAAGACAAAGAAGCATGAGAGCACTTCTAGCGCCAAGAGAGGAGGTCGGGGACATGGCCGTGGACAAAGCGGAGGCCAAGATGATGGCAATCGTGTCATCGATGAACGAATGCCACAAAACTCTAACAAGACCAAGGTCAACTGCTTCAATTGCAATGAGTATGGGTGTAACAACCCAACTATTTATTTCAAAAATTTTAAAATAAAAAAAATTAATTAAAATTAATCTAATTTAAAATAAAATCGAGTGTTATTTGGTTGCTTGAATTATGGAGATTTCATTTGCTTGTTTTTACTTTTTAAAAAGGCTTTTCTTAAAAGTAATTTAACTAAAAACTTAAAAAAATATTATCAAATAAAGAGTATTTTGAATTTCTATAAAATCCTAGTTCAAATTAATTATTTTAAAGCATTTGGCCTTTATCTAGATTTTCTGTGTTTTTTGGATTTTAAAAATCAATTTCAAAGTTAAAAACTATTTTGTAAAATTAAAATATTAAATTTAAGTCGGAAATATTTTACCTAAGTCTAGAACATCTCCAGGGATTTTTGACAATTTTCCTAGAATTTTTAGACACTATTTACTATTTTCTAAGTATTTATAAAGCCTTCTGGTATTTCTGAAAATTTAAAACAAAATTTAAATCCGGATTAATCTCGGGCTGCACGTCTCGCACCCGAATTAAATCCACCACAACTTACCCCTTCGTTCCCGCTCAACGGCTTGGATTTAATCCTCCACCGTCCGATCTAATCTCGCCCCTCCCTCTCCATCCGACGACCCCGATTCTCTCCCCGGCCATGTGCCCTCCATCCATACGTCCTCTCCTTCCTCCTCTCCCCTCTCTCGCCGACAGAAGGGCCCCGCCTGTCAGGCCCCTCTCCCTCCACCCCTTCTTCCTCCTCGAGATTTTCAATGCGTCGATTTTCTTCTATTTCTTCCCGAATAAATGGGCATTGAGTGCCTCCTTCGCTCCTCAGTTCATCCCAGCCATTTTCCCTCCATTTTAAAGTCCGATAACCGCCACCGCGCCATTTTCTTTCGTCTTCACTTCGGCGAGGTCGTGCTCATCCGTTACTCCTCCCCGCCTCCTATAAAACCCTCCACAAGGATCCTCGTGCGCCGCCGCCCATTTCCCCTCTACCGATTCCTCCTCTAGCACAGCCGAGAGCCCGGGCACCGTGCGCCTCCGTCTTCGACGTTCGCCCCTGCGCCAGCAAGCAATTGCCGCCAACCTAAGCTCCCTCCCGCCCTACCGACGCCATCATCACCTTTGCCGAGCTCGTGCGAAGCTCCTCCGCCCCTCCACCGGGCCCGAGCATCACCGGAGCGCCACCGCACCGGAAGACCGAACTCCTCCGCTGCACCCTCGTCGCCGGCCGTCTCCCGTGCTCACCAACCCATGCCAGGTAGCTCTGGATTCCCCGCAGCCTCCCCTTCCTACTCCGCACGCATGCGTGGCAGCCACCTGGCGCCACGGCCCGGCCTGGTCAGCACGTTGCCACGTTGGCTGTAGACCGGTCTACGGTGGACCGAGCTAATCCGTGAACCCAGTCCACCATAGATCCGGCCCACCCGTCAGTCTAATAAAATCTTTTTCAATGCAAAAATAATTCAGCCGAAAATGAAAATACATGCTGACTTCATAAATCAATTTTCTAGTATAAAAATAATTCTAGAAAATCTGCCTTTTCCTTTTCTTTAGAATTCAAACTTCCGAGAGCCCGTTCTCCTTCGTTTTAACTCCGATTGAGCCTATTCAAATTTCTAAATTCTTCAAAAATTCCAATATATTCATTTATACCATAATTTTTTTAATATTTTAAGTTTGTTTCATATTCCAAAATTTTAAATTTTAAATTCCAATGCCTAGTTCATTTTCAAAGCCTCAATTTCATTCCAAATATTAAGTTTACTTCCAAAATTCAAATTCAAGCCTTGTAAATTCTCCATAAAATCTATTCTATTTTTCTTGGTCCAAATATTTTCCTAGCAACCAAAAATCCAGCCAAAAGGAAGGTCTAAAGGAGTATTCCCTCGTTGGTATTTTTTCAGCAATTTTCTTTCCAACCGATCTTCCGATGACTCGTTCTCCGTCGTCCGAACTCTGAATACGTTGATTATTTTTCCTAAATTAATTTAAATTCATAATATATCCCGCAATATATATTTTATAATTTTTGGACTTTATTTGAATTTTTGAGTTTATTCGCTTTGGCTCTTCGCGTCTACTATTCCGGAGAGTACGATTTCGACGATTCGCAGCACCAAGTCTTTGAGAAAGGCAAGTTATATATTTGATCATTACCCATTAATTTAAATTATTTATGTTTTTTTAAATTATTATGCATGCGTACTTTTATTCAAATTAGTTAATATCTAGTTAATACACTAGTATGGACTAGAGAAATTTTGTATCAAATGCTTAGACCTGCTTAGACACAATTTTTGTTTTGGGATAACCTTTTTCACATAAAATGGTAAGCCTTTGAAATGTATTCTTGACTTTGGTGAGTCAAGAATGATTATGAAATATTACGAAACAAAATATAAAAAACTTGGTTTAGACTTAGGCAAATGGTTAGGTGGTGGGTGCTTGCTGGCATTCATTGTTGTTTGGTGACATAATATTGATTGCTAGGCACAAGGGGTATGTGGTTGGTGCCTAAGTCAGTTAAGGACCGATCTGTGAGCTACTGTTGCAAAGCCCTATCGTACTACCACAAGGATGGTATGGGCTAGTCCTGACTGATTAATTTGCGGGTCCCAACCCGAGTCTCGCTGTAGGTTGAAAGTGAGCGTGGCATGTGCCATGAGAAGTCTCACTCGGCTCAAGAGAGGGCTCCAACTTGTGGATTCAAGTTGTGGTGAAACGTCAGTGTTGGCTTGGCTAGGTTGAAAACTTTGTATTGTAAAGGCCTTGTTATGATTTTCTCAGTCGCACGTCTACGGAAGCGTGTAATGGCCGATATTATGATATTATCATATCTTGTGGGTAAAGCTGTATAACCTCTACATAGTGTATAATCTATCCTGGGCAAGCTGAGTAAAGTTTTTCACGGATTAGACTTTATTTTTCAAAATGCTTTATGAAAACCTTATGGATGGAATCCATGAGAGATTGAAAAATGTATGGATGGATGGAATCCATATGAGATCTTTTTGGAAAAGATGGTCTGGGTGGGATGCCCGTGCATAGGTTAGTGTTTGGTTGAAGCCTGCGCTAACGATACTATTTTGTTAAAGTCTTGTTTTTACCTATGGTATCAAATTCAGCTTTTGAATCTACTTACAACATTTACTTCAATTCTGCTTTTCGCTCAATTAACCTTATTATGCCTTCCTTTGTCAATCATTATGCATGCATTAACTCTGTTAAACCTCCTGGTGTAACTTGTGGAGTACTTTATGTACTTATGTTGCTCAATTCATCATTTTTCAGAGGACAACTTCGACTTCGGTGAGGATCAGAACATCTAGGTCGCGTCTTACTGTCGTTTGCCTGTGGGCAGGCTCAATGGGCTTCTTCCGCTTCAGTTTTTCTTCCGCTGCTTATATTTAATTTTGGCTTATGTGCCATTGATGTAAACTTTAGCCATCAGGCCCATATTCAATTAATAAAGTTTGTCATTATGCATGATATTTGTCTTTGTTAACACTGTGTGTAATAGCTGATCCTGGACTGGTGCGGTTTACACAGAGGGTTCTAGAGTTGTTGCTCCGGGATCCGACAATGGGTACTTTGTGGAAGAGTGTTCAAAGCCAAACCGACGAGAAAGGGCCAATCTTGTAGCGAAGAAGAACGATGAAGATCCATAACTGCTGATGGTCAAAACATGTGAACTCATCCATATTGTCCCGACGCCTGAAGATGAGGTATTCCTTTACGAAGATAAGGTGATGCCGAAGCTTAGCAGCACACAAAATAAGGCTTGGTATCTTAATACCGATGTAAGTAACCAGATGACCGGCTGCAGGGAGAATTTTGCTGAGATTGACATGACTATAAAAGGCTCAGTTAAATTTGGAGATGGTTCGACTATGGAGATATAAGGAAATGGCTCGGTGCTGTTGGAGTGCTCTATGGGTGAACATCGTATCCTCATGAATGTTTACTACATCCTGAAACTGAGAAGAAATATAATCAGCCTCGGTCAGCTGGATAAGAATGGATGCAAGATTGTGGTCGAAGGAGGAGTGATGTCGATCTTAGACAGAACTCGCAGGTTGTTGGCCAAAGTGAGCAGATCAAAAAACCGGATGTATGTGTTGCACACCAATCCGGCTCTCCTGGAGTGTCTATTGGCAAGAAGCACTGAAGAGGCATGACGATGGCATGGCAGATACAGGCATGTGAACTTTTATGCTTTGAAGGATCTGACTCACAAGAAGATGGTGCATGGGATGCCTATGATCGAGCACGTGGATCACATCTGTGATGGTTATCTGGTTGGTAAGCAACATCGGAACTCATTTCGGACCATGTTTTTATACCGAGCAGATATGCCCCTCGAGTTGTGGCACGGCGACATCTACAGGCCAATCACTCTGACCATGAATGGAGGAAATTGTTACTTCCTGCTGTTGGTAGATGACCACACAAGGTTTATGTGGCTGGCTTTACTGCGAAGTAAAGATGAAGCATTCGAGGCATTTAAGAGGATCAAGACTGCAGCCAAGATGGAGACAAATCTAAGGCTGAAAGCTCTACGCACCGACCACGGTGGTGAGTTTACCTCGAATGAGCTCACGGACTACTGTGAGTTGTTGGGAATTAGGCGTTATCTGACATCGCCTTATTCAACCCAACAGAAAGGTGGGTCTAAAGGAGGAACCAGCCGGTGGTTGGTATGGCGAGAAGTCTGTTGAAGAGCATGAAAGTCCCAGGCAAATTTTGGAGAGAAGCAGTATCGACTGCTATTTATCTCCTAAATCGGGAACCAACGAAGAGCATCATCGGCAAAACTCCTTACGAAGCCTACTACAACCGCAAGCCAAGTGTTGGTCACTTCCACGCTTTCGGGTGTGTTGCACACGTGAATACGACCACGCCACACCTCTCCAAGCTAGCAGATCGAAGCAAGCCAATGGTGCTCATTGGGTGTGATCTGAGGACAAAAGGTTATTGGATGTTTGATTCGTAGACACGATGAGTTGTGGTGACTCGTGATGCAGTGTTTGAGGGGGAGAGGAAGTGGGAGTGGAGCAGAGTTCCCTCGGAAGAGGTACGACCAATTGAATACATCTTCATGGTATACTACTCTCCTAACACTGATGCAGGTCCTGACGATCACGTGGGGGCAGCTAACACATCGACAAAGGAGGGCATAGTCGGGAGACCCGACCATGACACAGTCGTAGGTCCTAACGACCACATGATGCCTTCCGATACTACGACCACGGAGGACATAGTCAGAGGACACGGCCATGAAGTGGTAACTCCAGGCACGACCACGACCAATATGAGCACGGGATCCGGGACACTGGCTCATCTACACCACGTACTCCTACAGCAATGTTGGAAGCACCAGTCTCACCTGGAGCTCCACTAGGTATGAAGCTCAACAAAAGCTTATCTGAAGGACCACGACAAAAGTGTGACATCAAAAGTCTCTATGATGCCATGTCTCTGGTAGAGTTGGAAGATTCAGAGTTCTGCTTATTTGAAGAGGAGGAGCCTGCGAACTTTGAAGAATCCAAGGCGAAACTAGAGTGGAGAAGAGCAATGGATTGAACATGGGAGCTCGTTCCATTGCTAGACAACTATAGACCGATTAGATTGAAGTGGGTCTATAATTTAAAGAAGGATACTCAAGGCGTGATCATAAAGTACAAGGTGAAGCTAGTTGCGAAGGGGTACATTCAATGATAAGGTGTTGATTTCGACGAAGTCTTTGCCCCTGTTGCGACGCTAGAGACAGTGCACCTACTTATTGCGATCATGGCGCATGAAGGATGGGAGGTTCATCATATGGATGTGAAATCAGTCTTCCTCAACGGTGACCTAGAAGAAGTCTATGTTGTGCAACCTCCAGGATTTGAGAAGGAATGAGAAGAACACCTGGTGTTAAGATTGCAGAAAGCTCTGTATGGTCTGCATCAAACCCCAAGAACTTGGAATTCGAAGCTAGACAAATTCTTGGTGGCACTTGGTTTTGAAAGATGCTCGTTAGAGCATGCAGTGTACAAACAAAGCCAAGAAATGGGGAGTTTGTTGGTTGGCGTTTAAGTGGATGATTTGATTATCACTGGAGAGAGTATCGAGGAGATTAATAGCTTCAAAAGTAGATGAAAAAGGTGTTTAGCATGAGCAACCTCGGGTTACTCAGCTACTACTTGGGCATTGAAGTACGTCAGAGCACTGGGAAGATCACTCTCAGCCAGTCCGCATATGCAACAAAGGTGTTGGACAAATGTGGCATGAAGGATTGTAATCCAACGCAAATTCGATGGAATTCTGCCTGAAGTTGAGCAAGGACAACACAAACCTTCCTGTGAACAAGAACCTGTACTGAAGCATCGTCGAAAGCTTGAGACACTTTCTACACACACGATCAGACTTAGCGTTCTTGGTTGGCATGGTGAGTAGGTACATGGAGAAGCCAACTACGGAGCATATGGGCGCTGTAAAGCACATATTAAGGTATGTGAAAGGAAGTTTGAGCTACGGGTATATCTACAAGAAGAAGCAAGAAGGTTTGAGGCTACTCGGTTACTCTGATAGTGACCTAGCTGGTGATACCGATGACCGAAAAAGCGCTTCGGACATGGCGTTTTTCCTTTGGTCGAACCCAATCAATTAGTGTTAGCAAAAACAAAAGGTTGTTGCTTTATCCTCGTGCGAAGCAGAGTACATCACAGCTTGTGCGGCAGCATATCAAGGGGTATGGCTGGGACGATTGTTGGCTGATATGCTAGAGACGAAGGTTGAGAAGGTAACCTTGAATATCGATAATTAGTCTGCAATTACGTTGTGCAAGAACCCAGTCTACCATGAGAGAAGCAAATACATCGATACTCATTTCCATTACATTAGAGAATGTGTGGAATAAGGGAAGATAGAGGTGCAGCATGTTTGCACAAAAGATCAGCTCACTGGTATTCTGACCAAGTCACTTGGAAGATTGAAGTTCATGGAGATAAGGGAGAAAATCGATGTGCGGAACATCGACGGGAGACAACAAGCTTAAGGGAGACATTGATAGAGTTAATCTAGTTGTCTTCAAATCTAGTCGAATCCACGACCAGTCCTACGACCACAGCAGTCTATACGACCACTGTAGCTTACGACCAGTGCATAATGTAGCAGTCATAAGTCAAGTAGCAGTCGAAGAAGGATATTGTAGCAGTCGTGATCGTAAAAGGTCAGGATTCAGAGTCTGTGTAGGATTCGAAGTTTTTGTAAAGGAAAGTTAGGGTGTGTCCATGTGGGACTCTCAACATGGGATGCGCGTTGGTTACTGAGTTTTGTATGTTGCTTCTCTATATAAAAAAGACGAAAATAACGCAGACGTATCATGTCACCAAAGATCTATCTATGTTTATTCGTGTTTGTGTGCGTGATCTCAAAGTTCAAGTTTATCGCTCGTCTAGACCCAGTTACACAGCTCTGGTGTCCTCAAAAGCTTTGAAATTCTGGAATTTAATGACCTCTTAAAACTCTTCATCTTGCTTTATTTTCTGCTCACTGATTACACAGCTCTGGTGAAACTCCATCCAATTCCACCCCAAAAATCCGGATATATTTTCTTGTCACTCCCGTTGCAAACTAATAAGAAAATGGCAGCCGCCTAGGATCATATCAAGTGGTATCATACCTTACACAGACAATGATTTACCAAGGAAGAAAATTGCTTGCTTACGCTGCTGGTGACCTTAAGCAACCGCCATCCTTTAGTCAACGAAAAGCCTCCACCTGCATATGCGAGCCAGCTTCTAGAAGTATATCGCTTTTTTTAAAAGGAAAAGCTAGAGAACCGTCTTCATTTCACTAAAAAGGAGGAAAAGGTAGGCTAAATCAAGCCACCCTATAAGAGGATTAACGAGGGACTAATTGAAGCAAATGTTAAGCGTCTATGTCCGTTCAAGAGTGGATTTCATTCTTGATTGATTGAAGAAGTATGTTACGAGGGTGTTCAACCAACTGAAAAATTCTTGCATTTTTTTTCATTCCATAATCCCCAAGTGATGTCCATTATGACAGGGCTGACGCCTGATTTGTTACTGTCGTGGTATCTGGGCGATAAGTCTTCTATCTACCAGTGCTATAAGTTGGTTTGTGTCGAGGTGGTTGTCTTTTTGGGATATGGGTAGGCTATAGTAACGCAGATTAAAATTTTCTATCGCGTAAATCAGGAAGTCACACTAGTAAAAGATTATAGATCATTACCACTAAACGTACAATGCAGCGGATGTAGAGTTGAAGCAGTCGATTCAACGAAAAGCTCGTTGGTGTAGTGGAAGCAGTCGATCATCCTCTGACCAACTATCTCCTCCTTGCGATTATCCCAATCAACGTCGCAGTCACAGCAACACCTTTGCCAATGTCCACATATCTAGGGATGGAACACCGTACATGGATGTGCTAGCACCAGCGTGCACGACAGGGGTTATAAGAGGTAATGGCTAGGGTTTCGATGGGTGTGTTTCGGGATGCCTCCCTCAGCCCCGCACCTCTCTTTATATAGTCTCCAATAAGATCCTTATCCGATACGATCAAATATCGTATCCAACTCGAAAAACATCTAGCTAGATCTTTATCTAATACGAGTAGAGATCATATCCCCACTCGAAGACTATTATCCAGACTCTTATCGTTCTAGCCCGTTAAATGTGTGACCCTGTAGGTTCATGTATATTTGGCCATGGGCCGAAAACTTCTTTCCGATCTACAAGTCGGTAGCGGTTCCTAGCAGGACATAATGACTCTCAAACATACATAAAGATCATATCGGACGAACCTATATAGTGCTTATGTACCGATCCCTTTGACTCATGATACCAAATCGAACTCAAGGCAAAAGCGTGCCATCCTATGATAGCTCGATCCTTCACTCGAACCTATAGTGGATTACTCAATTGTGATTGACTCTTCAACCACATTCGGCGTGGCCATTCATTTCCTTAATCCAACTACATCGAGGAGCCCAAAGATATCTCTTCCGTTATATAGAAAGGGCAAATTCCATGTTGATCGCTCACATTTCTCTCGTATGTTTTATAGTAAACCTGAAAGCTACCGTTATGATCATCCAGTTACGGAGTAGTGTTTGGCAACATCTAGGTAAACTATTACACATGTAGGAAATAGTGACGATCTCAAGTCTTAGAATCCTACGTACACTATGTATGATACCAACTGATGACACTTGAGAATATAACAATTTCCGCAGTGTCTCATAGTGGGTCAATCCAACACCATATTCTCTCACATGTGTCTATATTATTGATTTGATATCCCATATCCATGATCCATAAAAGATGATCATCAGCTAATACATGTGTTGATTTGTAAATCATAATTGTCTCCACATAATGGCATAAGATTAGGGATAATTTAGAATAACATCAAAATATGAATAAAGATGATACGGATACGCTCATGTCTTGTACTTCTCAATTAAACATATTATTTAACTAGAAAGAATTATTGAGACGCATTAAATATTATCAGGTATACTCTAATTTAATTGGGTCTTTAATTATTATACTTGAAGATACAGAGCAACTACTATGTTATACAATTACATATAGACCCATACTCATTTGTATAAGTCTAAAGTAAAGATGCGTTTAGAAGATATTGTCGACACTAGTGCATTGTACATCTCTTCAAATGTACCAGATGATGAAGACATTTCGATTGGACCATTTACGCAAGCACATGCTAAAAAGATTAATCAACGGTGAAGTTGCTCCTAGTTGAATTTGATTTTAATTTACATGAGAACTGGATACTACCTCATACAAATGCTTTGTGCATTATCAGATTTGACCGTTATGAAGCTTTTGGAGTTGAAACAATGGAAGAGAAGCTCATGGAGGCCAAGCAAGGAAAGATCAGTCCAAACAATCAAGGCCAAGTCGGATCATCCGCAAGTTCAACCAAACTCACGAATCCACTCAGGACGTTCGGACCAGTCCAATCGGCATCAAAAATAACTTTTGGATTAGGATGAACGATTTCGGATACAGTCGGTACCGTTCGATCGTCTTCGGACCGTCAGATCGCTTCTGTGACGTTCGGATCACTGCTGCTTTTGACCACAATGCCTTCGACCACAATGCCTTTGACCATGGCGCTTTCGACCATGGTGCCTTCGACCACTTCACCGACCATGGCTTCTCGATCATATCTTCAACCACGGCTTCATCGACCGTTTCACCGACCACTGCTTGTCGACCAACATTTTCGACCACATAGGTCTTCAAGCATCGACCGTCACTCACTACGACTATCGACCTCGACGACTATCGACCCACGACTATGATCGACCCACGACCACCGCTGCAGCTTGACTTACACGATATAACGCTTCACATGCACATGCTTTGTTTGAAGTTTCAACAATGTCTTCGGTAGTGACTAATCTACAACCTGGAAACGACGGTTGAATAGTATCTGAATCCGCAGAATATTCTCAAATTGACTTACGGACGAATCTGGCGGAAGTATAACGCTCCACATGCACATGTTTTAAACCACCTAAATTCAAATTTTGTTTGAAGTTTCAACAATGTCTTAGTATATCACTGGTAGTGGAACTACGACGGTAATGAAGACAATATTGAAAAGCAGACCAACCACTTGGGGCTAAAGTAATAATTGATCTATTCTAAAGAACTGACAATGATGTTCATGATATCTTCTAAAAGATTACCCATTTGCCTTTTATCAACCAAGAAGATATGTGGCATTGTAATACCTATTTCTTCGGTAAAAGCGTATAAAAACAACCGTTTCAACATACGGAGGCTTAGACATCCAAAAGAATAGCTGCAAATTGTTTTCATCTGGTTACAGAAAGATTCTGTAAGGGAATAATGAATAGGGTACAATGATGAGTTGGAGATCCAACTCTCTCCTTTACGATACAAAATACTGAGGAATAGCTTCCACAGGTTTCCTGGATGGCACCAACTATTGACGAAGATAGCATCCCAAACTCTGACAGGTGGGCCAGTGATGCGCTAAGCAGTATTGTGCAACGCTATAGCATCCTTCAGTTCTGAACCTGAGAAGTCTTTATGCATCACATTTGTTTTACAGTGATTAGAACTTGTCAATAGAACATGTATAAAACCAATAAATTCTGAATTTTAATAGTCAGGTGTTTTCCTTTTTTTCTCTACACTATCAGGCTCCTGTGGGATAGCTGTCGTGATTGTACAAGAGAAACTAATTATAATCAACAGAGGACGTTTTGAATTTTCAACTTCAACAAATAAACATGACATAATAGATCAAATGGGTGCTGATCTTAAGAGGGGGAAAACAACACACATTAGATAAAAAAATGATTTTTCTGAATGCTAATTACCTCAGAATTACAATTCAAGCAACGCAAGCAAATATTTGTCTTGACATAAACAAAGTGTGCACAAGCGTGCGTGCAGGACAGAGAGAACATGTTGTAGAGTACTATATTATTGTACAAAATAGGGAAGGTGGGACGAAGGGGCGCAACATGGAAGAGAGGTACCAGCGTAAACCACTGTAGCAATATACAAGTAGTAAGTACATCAGCCATTGACCAGAACAATTAAAACGGCATCCATGCTGGACGGAATCAAGAATAAAGAACAGATCTTTCTTTACCTGGAACAGCACGAACAAATTGACACCCTACTTCTGCATTAAGAAATTGACCTATTAAAGAGATCCTAACCTCAGTACTACCTCTATATTGAGGAAATGATGTATTGCTTACATTAGATAAGAAACATGAAAAGGACTCCGCTTGATCATCAGCTTCGTGGCAGAAATGGAAGGGCCTTCACATTAAGTATTTAACTGCTAGCACATGGGCTTGTTGTAATCAAAGTTTACTTTCAAGAAAGATATTAGGGTGCTCCGTAACCATCCTGCATAGTTGATCTACTGCAAAAGGAGTGTTTGTACAGAACAATAAATTTCACAAAGCGATATAAATCTAGTTGAAGAGAGCAACATTAAATTCATGTGTCTAATTAACAATTAGGGTAATGAAGCAACGCAAAAAGGACAAGAGAGCTAATGCCACATCATTGACTAAATCAACGGGTAAAAACACAATATTATGAAAGTGCCTTTGATGACAAATCTTACTGATGTTATTTTTATATGGCCAATCTAGATGGCGCAAATATATCGATGGTCAAGGTTGAAAATATTTTACTAAACGGATGCCATAGCAACTAGTTTTTGAACCAGAGGTAACAGCTCTGAATAGGAAAAAAATATTCATGTATGCTGCTCGGTACAAGAAAGTCCAAACATTACAAACGACATAGGTGATATGCATAAAAAAAAGGTACAAGAGACATTAAAATGTGAACACCCTCTTTTCATAAATCCTAATGTCATCCAACGGTTCATCATTGGTTGCACAATATGTGTTCAAAGGACTGACGTTGCACCATATAGATTACATAACCAGGATATGGCAGAACTACCCACTGTGGCATTCACAGGAGTATGACGCCTACATGCAAATATACAAGGTCACCACATTATGAATGGTATATGGGACTTAACAAACAAATTAAAGTCAAACCCTAATGCTAATTTGGGTAATTGGGTTTTAGATCTTCCTAGGGCCTTGCTGGGGGCCCTAAAAGCCTGACCACTAGGAAATTTGCACGAAAATAATTTTAAGAGCCTATGCAATTGGAGATTTTCTCCAACTAGCACCTACAAAAGGCAGTCTTTTCTTCATACACACATGCTGCCTTAAACATTCTCTCAATAAACATTAGCTCAAGAACTGCTTGGTCCAGGCGTCTACACCATCTTCTGCAACATGTGACATTGGATTCACTTGGTGAACTCAATATCCAAACGAAGTGCATTATGCAGCAGTTCAACCTCAATTAACGCAACCTACTGCTTTCAAACAAAAAACATACGCAACCTACTGCTTTCAAACAAAAAACATTAGTATTATATGTCAGAGTACTGCCCATTTTATCTCATCATAAAGTGGATGCAATTGTCATTACACTTGTAAGCCTGATGATCGGCCATGTATCCAGTATAATTCATATATTTGATAGTAAGCACAGCATGGTATAGAGCAAAATATCAATTGTAATGTGTAGTGAGTGCACTAAAAGTTACAATCCCTGGCATGGGCATGAATTATGGCCCAGAGACCCTTTGTCGCCCCTGTTGTTTATCCTTGTTATGAGCACACTTAGCGTGCTGCCTAACAAAGCTGAGCAAGCAGGTGTATCAACATAAATTTGGTTCACATATATAGGTGAGGTTTTCAACACCAACTGTTAACAGATACGACTTGGTACATGCATGCAATGCACTTCCAACTGCTACCCATTCCTCCAGGCGAGAATATCTGCATGCACTAACAACTCCGGTTGGCTCGGTCCATCTTAGTTACCCTCGCCCACCTCTCTCTCTCATTCTGTTGTATGCACGCTGTGCTCTTGTACGTATATATATACATTGATCAATACAAAGACAGTGTGTTGTGCTTACTTCTCTCATCTCAATTCTACATGGTATCAGACACCGAGTATTCTCATCCTCGGACCCTCTTCCGCTCCCACTCTCTCCCTACACAGGACATGGCTGGCACTACTGGCTCTATTACGTCCACCACCAGCACTCATACACCACCTGCCTCGTCTGCGGCCATTCACTCCACCAACCTCCAGCTCGTCAACATCCGGCAACACGTTCCCATCATTCTTGATCTGCAAGACTCCAACTACACTCAATGGAGCACTCTCTTCAACGTCGCCTTCAGAAAATTCGGAGTGGCTCATCACGTCGACAGCACAAACGGCCACCACGACGATCCAACCTGGGTCCAGGACGACTTCACCATCGTCTCCTGACTCTACACCACGGTCAGTGGGGAAATCCTCAACATCATCCTCAAACCAGATGACACCGCCTATGCCGTCTGGACTGCCACTGCTGGCCTCTTCCTCGACAACAAACTCACACGTGCCGTCTACATCGACGCTGAGTTCCGCTGCCTGCAACAAGGGGACATGACCATCACGGCCTACTGCGCGCGACTAAAAACTCTCGCCGACAACCTCCGCGACGTCGACCAGCCGGTACCTGATCAAACTCAGGTATTGAACATGCTGCGGGGGCTCAACGCAAAGCACCGCCATGTCATTCCCATACTGACAATGCAGGAACCCCTTCCCTCCTTCAACCGTGCACGCTCCTTCCTCCTCGACGAACGCCATGAGCTGCAGTCGGCGCCCTCAACAACTGACACGGCGCTGCATGTCTCGGCTCCTCCGCACAACGCCACCGGCAGTGGATCCACATCCACACCGGGATCACGGTCCAAGTACAAAAACAAGAGAGGCAAGGGAAACGATCGCGGCACATTCAACACCACCGGTCGTAATGCGCTCTGACAAGACTCCATGGACCGGCATGGTGCACGCTTGGCCCATGCCGTGGCGCCCCCATGTGCCAGGTGCGGGTGTCCTTGGACCACGCCCCGATCTTCCCAAAGAACTCGCCGCCGGCGGCCAAGATGCTCGGACGCACGGTACCTCCGTCACAAGAACCTCGCTGGGACCAGACACGACTCATCACCGCCCTTAACAACATGTCTGTTCAGCAGCATGTTCTGGGCGCCGGTGAATGGTACCTCGACACGGGCGCTACCTCACACATGTCCTCCACTCCTGGTAATCTCTCCTCCATTCAACTACCTGTTTCCTCTTCTAACATTGTTGTTGGCGATGGATCTACGTTACCGGTAACGCACACTGGCCATCTCTCCATCCCCACAAACTCTACACCTCTGCACCTCTCTAATGTTCTAGTCTCCCCAAAACTCATTAAGAACCTTATCTCTGTGCGTGCTCTCACCCGTGACAACTTCATTAACATTGAATTTGACAATCTTGGCTTCTCTATCAAGGATCGTCGAACCCAGAAGGTGATTCTCCGCTGTGACTCTCCAGGTGACCTCTACCCCGTCGGCCAGCCTCACGACGTGCCTTCACTTTCCACAAGCCTCCACGCATCCTCCGTCCCCGTCAAGCACTGGCATGCCCGTCTCGGCCACCCGGGACGCGCCACCCTCTCACGGACCCTGCGCCACCTATTCCCATCATGCAATAATGTGCCCATGCACACCTGTCATGCATGCTGCTTAGGCAAAAATACTCGTTTACCTTTTCCTCGTTCTAGCTCAGTTTCTTATGTTCCGTTTCAGCTCGTACATTGATGTATGGACGTCCCCCATTTCTAGTTTTTCTGGGTTCCACTATTATCTAGTTCTACTCGATGATTTTAGTCACTTTGCCTGGACCTTTCCCCTCAAACACAAATCGGATGTTCTTGCGACGATCAAACACTTTCATCGCTTTGTTCAAACCCAGTTCAACCTACCGATTCTTACCATACAAACGGACAACGGACGCGAATTTGATAACACTGCCTCCCGATCCTTCTTCTCCCATCATGGCATTGTGCTACGCATGTCCTGTCCCTATACATCTCCGCAAAACGGTCGGGCTGAGCGCATCCTTCGCACAATCAACGAAACAATCCGCACTCTCCTATTCCACGCACACATGCCACCTCAATTCTGGGCCGAAGCTCTCGCTACGGCCACTTTACTCCTTAACCGACGACCGTGCAGACCCCGTCATCTCACCACACCATTCGAGCTTCTGTTCGGCGCTCCTCCGGACTACACGTCTCTACGAGTCTTTGGCTGCCTGTGTTACCCCAACACAACGGCCACATCTCCGCACAAGCTCGCCCCTCGTTCTGTCGCTTCAGTATTCGTCGGGTACTCGCCAGATCACAAGGGGTTCCGCTGCTACAACCTCACATCCAAACGTGTCCTCGTGTCCCGGCACGTCTACTTCGATGAAACAATTTTTCCATTTCAGCGCACCATGCCACAACCACCCTCATCTTCTCTAGACTTCCTTGATGATCCTCATCCTACTCACCTCCCGCCGGTTCAACCGGTCAACCTCCACCGCACCTACTCAACCGATCGTGAGTGCCGTGTTCCGCGCTCACCACACCTATCACCCGCGCCCGCCGAGCACCCCACAACCCAACCTAGCGTTCGCCAATCCAAGCTCCACCCACCGATCATCGGCCATCTCATCCGATGACAACTCGGGCGAAGGACGGCATCCACAAACCCAACCCAAAATATGCCAACCTGGTCACCTCCTCAACCATCTCTCCAATACCAACATCCGTGCGATCGGCTCTACGTGACCCTAACTGGCTAACATCAATGCAAAATGAGTATAGGGCGTTGATGGAGAACAGACACGACACTCGCCCCTCGACCCCCGGTGCGAACGTGGTGACCGGCAAGTGGCTGTTTCGGCACAAGACGCGAGCCGACGGCACCCTCGAGCGCTACAAGGCACGGTGGGTCATTCGCGGATTCTCCCAAAAACCAGGGATCGACTTGACGAGACATTCACCGATGGTTAATCGGCAACAATCCGCACCGTGCTCAAAGATCGCCTCCTCCCGCGCCTGGCCCGTACATCAACTAGACGTGAATAACGCCTTCCTGCACGGGTTTCTCAATGAACATGTTCATCGCCAACAACCGTGGGTTTAAATCGATGACACGCGCCGGATCATGTATGCCTCTGTCCAAATCCCTATACGGGCTAAAGCGAGCACCGCAGCATGGTATGAACGCCGCCACATTCATCCGCTCGATCGGATTTGTTTCGACCAAATCCGGCCCTTCCCTTTTTGTTCTACGGCGTGGGAACCACATGGCGGTTCTCTTGCTCTACGTCGACGACATTATCCTCACAGCGTCGACTACTGACCTCCTTCGGTCCATCATCACACGCCCACCACGAGTTCTCAATGAAGGACATGGGACCGCTACACTTCTTCCCGGCATCAGCGTGACCCGTCACGGGCTAGCTTTTTCTCTCGCAAGGAAAATACGCCGAAGAACTGCTTGAGCGTGCCAACATGACAGCATGCAAACCCGTCTCCACACCAGTGGATACCAGCTCAAAGTTGTCCTCCACCTCCGCCACCCAAAGGATCGATCCATCGAATACCGCAGCATCGCCGAGCGCCACAATACCGACCATGACACGGCCGACCGACCTACACCGTCCAACAAATTTGTCTCCACATGCATGATCCCAAGGTCGGTCACTTGGCACTAGTCAAACGAGTTCTTGGTATGTACGTGGCACGACGAGCTACGGCTTACAAATCCACAAGTCACCAAGCTCGACATCGTGGCGTATTTCGATGCGGATGGGCAGATGTCCCGACACCCGCCGATCAACGCCGGGCTACGGTCTTCCTCGGCGACTCACTGGTGTCCTGGTCATCGAAGCGCCAAGCGACCGTCTCCCGATCAAGCGCGGAGGCCGAGTATAGGGCGGTTGTGAACGTCGTTGCTGAGTGCTGTTGGCTGCGACAGCTCCTTAGCGAACTCCACGTCCACATCAACAAAGCTATCGTGGTATATTGTGACAATATATCAGCGGTTTACATGGCAGCCAACCCAGTCCATCATCGTCGAACCAAGCACATCGAGTTGGATATACATTTCGTCCGTGAGAAGGTAGCTCTAGGCCAGATTCGGGTGCTACATGTGCCAACGACGCAACAGCTCGCAGATGTCATGACAAAGGGGTTGCCTACGACAGCGTTCTCGATTCGATCCAGCTTGTGCATCCGCCACCGGACGCTCAACTGCGGGGGGTGTTAACAGATACGACTTGGTACATGCATGCAATGCACTTCCAACTGCTACCCATTCCTCCAGGCGAGAATATCTGCATGCACTAACAACTCCGGTTGGCTCGGTCCATCTTAGTTACCCTCGCCCACCTCTCTCTCTCATTCTGTTGTATGCACGCTGTGCTCTTGTACGTATATATATACATTGATCAATACAAAGACAGTGTGTGTTGTGCTTACTTCTCTCATCTCAATTCTACACCAACGTACGTGGATGACATCATGCTCTTCCTACTGCAAAATTATCTCAAGAGTTCTATGCTAAAGCAGCGAGGTTGCAAAGAAACACGAATAAATCCTCCATTCTACCCATCCAATGCACTAGCTACCAATGCTCTGCTACTGATGTGATCGGATGTGTTGATTCCTTCAATACACACAAGAAGAAAGTATTGGAAAGGATTATCCAGCACTCTAAAATGCCATATATCTTCTTTTAAAAACGCGATATACATGCTAACTTTCGAGTTTTCTCCTCGCTCTGTGATGATTCCAGTACTTTCTGCACCCCATATATAATGGATAATTGTACTTGGTGCCTTCAAAACTTCTATAACAGCAATACCATTTCTAGGTTGCTCAGCATTGGCCACATTGGGTAGCGGTACAGTGTCAAGGAGATAAAATAAATTGCTCTACTATATTGTACTTAAAGTGCAGCAACACAAAACAAAAGCTCAGCAGAAAATGCGTTAAGATCATGATGATGTATTTGTCAAGCCAGTGCAATTTTCATTGCCCCCAATGTTCGAGCAAATCAATGTATCATTGAAAATTCCCATCCTAATTTAACCAGAAGCGCTGCCATGCGATGTTTTATGATACTTCTTTAAAGCTATCATCTTACAAACAAAGAATGTAAATTGATACAGTAGTGCAAGGTATGTTGAAAGTGTGAGCTGTAATCAGCATGAAAACATAATATCTTCCATGAGCAACACTCGCCGAAAGATGTACTTGTAGCAGAGAGCAAATCAAAATGCTACTTAGCTCTAGGCATCTCATATTTAAAGTATCAACTGTACACATATCAGCAGGAAATTTGGCAAAAAGCTACCTTTGGAAGAGCGATCCTGTCTAATAGCACACCTACTTTGTAAACCAGTAACGGAAGCCCCAGCAGAAAATTTCCTTACTATGTCCTGATGCAATATGTATGGCCGAGATAAGGAGGAGTGCTGAATCAGCATGTTGTAATGTAATTTGTGCGCAGGGGAAAGCAAGCACAGTGCCGAATTCCCGAGTCACGGCAGCACAAGTAGCATGATGGGAAGAGCAAGGCACAGCAGTGGATGCCAAAACTATGGCACAACAAGAGGAATTTATCAGTCCAGATTCTCCACTCTAAAATCTCTAATCAATTACCAACACCCTAGGAATTTTTCTCTTTACTTTAGCTTTGTTGGTACGAATGTACTGGACATATATGGCATGCATCTGTCCAGCACTGTAGATGCCATACCACCAACCATTTCTACCACCCCCCCCCACACACCATGACCAAAACCCTAGCGAGTTCGCAAAGGTACCTTGAGTTTTGGTCATAGTCGACGGCCTCGGGTGAGACGAGGAGCGGGAAGCGCGGCATGGCCATTGCAGAATGCTGCCGCGCTAGGATTGGGCCAGGAGGACTCCCGCAGCAGCCACCGTTGCCTCGCCGCCGGGAAGCATCCGAGACGCGGGCGCCAGGAGGAGGCGCGCGTGGCGCTGGGGGGAGCTGTGGACAGCGATCGACTGGTTTTTTTTTAGATTACAACGGAGGACTCAGGCAAACGTACATATACGTGTATATTCTACTGGATCACATACTAAAACTTAAGTGGAAGTCGTCGGATAATCTATGGTCTTTTTGCTTTGGTTTCTAAAATAAATAGTTTTTCTATATTATCTAACTTTTAAACGAGATAGTTTTTAAGACGAGATCTACTAATTAATTGTAGTAGATACTATAGTGACTTTATTTATACCAATCAAAATCGCACACAAGTATCTCTCTCTACAAGTTGTTACTATTTATAAATAAAAACAAAAAGCCATCAGTAAAACCCAATATGAACACCTCCTACGTTCGATAAATCCTAAATTTAGGCCCTATTAGTATTACCTTCTAAAAGCTATTTTTCTAAAGTAAATAGCTTTCTACAGTATCTATTCTTTAAACAAAGTGTCTTTTAAGACATGATCTACTAGTCCATTGTAGTACATATACAGTGACTTCATTTATATCAGCTAACATTGTACGTGAATATCTCTCCATAAATTTCTCTATAAACTTTTACTATTTATAAATTAAAATCAAAAACTAAATCTAAATATCAATATATAAACCACACTACCTAAGGGCCTGTTCTTTCTATTTGGCTTTTGGCTTTTGGTGAATTTTTGAATTTTGGTACATTTACAGTATGATTACGGAGAGACAGATACTCACTTGCGATTTTGGCTGGTACAAATATTGGGCTTTTAATGTGTAGATCGTTTAACTTGTAGACCTCGTCTTAAGAAAATACTCTGTTTGAAAGTTAGGTACTGTAGCAAAAGCTAAAAGCCGCTAACTTGTGAAGTAAAGAACATGCCCTTATACTAGGAGACCTCGGAGCGCGGAACATACCTTTCCGGCTGAACGGCCGGGCCGATCCGACGATCGAACCGGGCGCGACGACAGCTTTGCCAACGGAGTCGTTCCTCCACAGCGTGTACTGGATGACCTCAGCAAATTAGTCCCAGCCCATCCCTAAGCTGGGCCTGGTGGTCAAGACAAGGCCAGCCAAGCCGACTGCTATATTCGACTCGGCTGTGCTTAGCCTAGGCCTAGGTCAAGCAGGCCGAGCGGAATCAGGCCCGACACCGACTCAGCTTGGATTTTGCTCATAGTAGTATCGGTCTAGCAACTGGATGCAAATGCCCAACTGCTTGTCGGAAGTAGACTTTCGCGTACAAATGTCAGTATATGATCAACAACAGTCTCAAAAGTTTCCCCGGCATCTGAATTACCAAACTCAAAGTGCAGGGTTTTTTCCTCTCCAAACTTGATAGATAGTACGTGTAAACAAGGGGAAAAGCATTGTACGGTTCACAGAGATCAGAGTTTACAACCCTTTTTTCATCACCACTGGATCCAAAACTTCTGATGAACCAGCGTCATGCGGAACACGAATCACCAGCTACAAGTTCTTCGTCAGATTGGGCAAAAATCAGCACTACCAATGCTCAGCTTGCACGCCCGGAATACTAGGAAAAGAAAACAGGACCACAAGACATCGCCGCATGGAGCACACTCAGGTCCTGCAAAAACGAATGGGAAGTTTCTCAGTCTTCGAATGGGAATGCCAGTTGTGTATACTGGCTACATGAGCTACAAAACAAAAGAAAAAGGAAGTAGCAGATTAAGCAGAATTGCAGGCCATTATGTATTTCAACATTCCTGCTCATTTTATTCTCTCTTGATAGTCTTATCTTCCATCTTCTTTAACCTGAGTATACTACCTTGATAAGTGCACAATAAAAACACTTCACTAACTACGCTCACTTCTCTCTACAAACATTAATAGTCCCTAATTTTATCATATGGGTCAATGCTTCAATGGTGAACTCAGGGTTTGAAAAGCGGTACCGCCTAAATCCCGTGGGGACCGATTCTGATTACTACCAGAACAGAAAAACCGGACAAATTTCAAGTTTTAAATTTTGAATTTGAAACCGGTAACTGGAAAAACCGGCCGGTTACCGCCCAAAAAAAACGGAGAAAACCCGCTAAAACCGGAAAACCACTAAAAACCAGGAAAGCACAAAAAACAATTGAATTTGGAATGTTTCGAAGCATATTTAGCTCATACAATAGGTAATCTAGTACAAAAAAAGGTCTAAACTAACCTAGGAGGTGCATTACACGGTCACAAAAAGACTCACGAGTTTAAATCCAACCCGGCCAGTTTTTGATTTCCCGATACCCACCGGGAAATCCGGTTACTGGCCGGTAACCGCCGGTTTTCCGAACCCCATGAACTCAATCAGCAAACATTCACATGTAAGAGTGAGATTACTAATGTTACATTCATGAACTTTTAGCATCAATATTCAACAAAAGAAGATTTGCAACTGGCAAGTTTGCAAAAAATCATGGCTGAATCTCATCAAACTTTGATAAAAGACTACTCTTGCCCTCAAATTCAACAGGTCAGGACTCTGCCCTCAACAAACCGCTAAGCTAGTTCACTCAATTGTTGGTTAACTGTACCTCTCTAATGCCAAGAGAAGTGGGGAAGGAATTGCCTCCCACTCCTTGGAAACTGACTCTCATTAGTAGGCCGGAGAACATTTCTACAATTTATGCATAACATCCATCTCCTTTTGGCTGGCCCTTACAATAACTCTGCCCTCCATGAAACAACAGACACATAGATACACAATTGGCAACTATTAGCACGCGGTGTAAAGAGCAACTATTAACATGTGGTGTAAAGATATGACATGATTGCTATAACTGTTTTGAATGCATGGAATTCTATATCTTTTTGGATAACCTGATAGTAACAACTACTCGAGGTCACACAAACTCGGCGTACTGTCAATCAAACTTCATTTACTAAATATTTTATGCACTTCTGAAAGTTTCTGCAGCACAATTAGAGGTCTCTTTTCTTCTTTTGTTACAAGTTATTGACAAATCAGGTACTGTGCAGTTTAAGAGGCTTAGGAGAATGCAAAACGTCTCAATCTCACTTTGAAAAGGCAATTTCTTAATTATACGTGGAATGAAAGGCAATCTGTTTGACCATGCAATTCTTATTTAACACATAACTAAACAAGTAGCATGATTCTGTCAAACTGAGGTCCAATTGCACAATTAGCTGCTCTAAGTTATCTACTACACAGGTAAATTCGAACAAATAGATGAGAAGCATCATAGATTCCAAATCACTCGCAGCAATGAAGTACCAAGAAACTTGCATTCATGTTCAAGAGCAACAGTAGCATAACAAGAACACATTACCAAATCATTCACCATCCAGCAGCAAGAAGAACATCAATGCGTACAAAATAATGAACACAACGGGACGGACAAGGAACCAAGAATTGGAAGCGGGCGATCTCACACTAGTGCGACGGCGGCGGTGGCACGGCCGCGTACCAGCGGCCGACCTGATCATCGACGTTGTCCTCCGCCTTGCGCAGCGCGGCGTGCAGCACGACGAGCACGAGGCCACTCAGCAGCGAGGAGAGGATGTTTGCGGTAGCATTGGTGAGCAGCAGGAGGCCGAGCGTGACGACGGCAAGGACGGCGGGGACGGCGCCGTCGCCGACGACGCGGCCGAAGAGGACGATCGGCTCGTCGCCGAGGAAGTAGAGGACGAGCCACGCGACCATGCAGATGAGGAAGACGATGAGCGAGACGGGGTGCCAGAGGAGGGAGAGGAAGACGACGACGAGGACGACGATGGCGTAGTTCATGGCGAAGTGGACGAGGTTGGCGCGCACGCGGAGGTAGGCGTCACCGAGGCTGGGGGGCAGCCCGACGGCGTGCAGGTCCGCGAGCTCGTGCCAGGGCCGGCGCGTGGCCAGCGCCGTCGCGCCGCGGGCCTTGGCGCGGGAGATGAAGTCGAGCGGGGAAGGCCCCCCGAGGGGCGGCGACCCCGCGGAGGACGAGGAGGTGGGGATGGTGCCGTACTTGGACATGGCTGGCGACGGCGAGGGGCGGGCCGCGGGGGGTTGGATCCGAGAGGGGGTGAGGGGACGGGAGGAGGAGGCTGGAGAGGGATCGGGGAAGACGATGGGATTACGGACTGTTTGTTTAGTTTTTTTTGTCTGGTTTAAAAGTAAAAAAAGTTAAAGGCTAAATAAAAGAGTGGTTTTTTTAAAACTGGTTTATAAATAAAAACTTAAACCATTTTAAACCTATAAGCTAAAAGCTAGGGGAGAGATACTTTTTTGGCTTTTGCGAAATAGAATAACCCTTTACCACTAAATTTCGTTGAAATTAACCTCAAAATATCATTCATATATAAGTGCAAACACTTTCATTTTTCTCTTGCTTCCTTCTCTCCACCCATTCTTTTCCTGACATCGCCGCCTCCACACCCTCCTCCCCATCGACGTTGCCCCGCCGACGCTGCCACCTTCGTTGCAACGCCACCGATTATCTGCCCCGCCTCCACACCCCTCCCCTACCGACGCCACCTCCCCTGCCTCGACGCCGCTAATTGTTGTATGTTCATGCATTATTTGTGAATTTGTTATGTATTCATGCATGATCAGTTGCATATTCATGTGTGATTCTCAAAACTATGGAAAAGCCAGAAAGCCTAAGCCTAAACAAACAGGGCATATACCTGACTTACTTAAAAGCTAGGTGCTTGTAAGATGATTAAGCCAAAAGGCTAGCTTTAAGCTATAAGCCAAAAAGACTAACAAAACAAACAGAGCTGTCGTAACAGCCCAAATTTGCCTCCAAAATAACACTTGCATAATTTTTATGAGTTTAAAAAAATTGTGTATTTATTTTTTAAAAAAACCTTGCTTAAATTTTAAATTTTAAAATAAAATTTCTTGGCTTAAAAATCATATTTGTAAATTTCTAAAAAATGTTTGTGCGCTAAAAAATTTCTCCATAAAATTATTGGTGCAAAACCTCCTCAAAAGTTTAAATCCAATTTCAAATCAAAATCCCAAATCCTAAAAAAAATAAATCTTTTCTTTTCTCTTTCTTCCCTTTGGGCCGAAACCCGTTACCGACAATTATATTGGAGGAGAAGAAGATGTGGGCGGGTGAGAATCAGAAAGATTACCGGATTGTGATGTCATATGCGATGTGGCACCCGAATCCAGATACCATTCTGTGTTTGGCGGTGGCTGAAGTGTCATAGCATTAAATGAGTTAGCCAAGGCCTGCTGGTCCCAAACCGAAGTGGCAGGAGATGGCGCCCACACTAGAGCCTGCTGCCAACCAGGAGGAGGCTGGTGTAGAGGCATCATGCCCACATGACCCACGACCGATGCATCTTGAGGAGGGCCTTGTTGCTTCTGCTTGTTGGTGCCCGGACGGACGAGTAACGAGGAGGCCTGGAGAGCTACGCGGATCGTGAGCCAAACACGAAGGTCCAGTCCATGGATTGTACGTCGGTGGCCACCCGTAAGTACCGCGCGGTGGATGTACTCGAACCGCCGGTGGTTGTACTGGAGCCACCGGTGGATGTACTGGAAGCATCATTGCGGCATCCGCGACGGCGGTTGCGACCATTACCCCGGGAGCCGCCATTGCCGCCAGAGGCACCGTGGCTGCCGGAGCCGGAGGTGACGCTGCCCTGGCCGGTGCCATGGGCGCTGCTGCCGGCAGCAGGAGAGCGGGGGGCGGACGACGAGGTGGCGACGAGAACAGTGGACAATGAGCCGGGCTTGGACGTCATGGTAATCTCCTCAAGCAGGAGGTCAGAACACACCTCAATGAAAGACAGGAACGCCTTTTGGCGTTTAAGGAAGGCAGCCATGTACGAAAACTTGTCGTTGAGGCCACGCAGAACGGAGAGGACAAGCGTGCGATCAGGAACCGGCTCGCCAAGGTCCCCGAGTGCATCGGCCATACCCTTGATCTTGCAGCAATAGTCAGAAATCGAGATAGAGGAACAGATCGTGCCACTTGCTGTAGTTCGCAGACGTGAGGTCAAGCACGATTGGAACCAACGCCTTGATATTCGGGCGGTGGCGACTGCGTATGCGCAGCGGCGGTGGCGACCGAGCTCTGGCGGTGGTGAGCGGCAGCGCCTCTTCGTCTTGACGGCAAGATCATCGGCGACCAAACGAGTAGCGCCATCCGCGACACGGGCCGCGGTCTAACGGAGGTCACCGTCGTCGGCCATGGCAGCGGCTATGGATGGAGAAGGGGTGGAAGGAAGGTCGCGGGAGCGAACTAATTTGATACTATGATAGCGGATAATATCACGCAATGTATAGAATCAAAGGCCAGGTGGTTAGGTATGCATGGAGGAGGCGTAAAGCACAGGAAACCGGTGCTACACAAAGATCTAACCAGATACGGTAGTTATCAATCCTACCAAACATGGAACAAACCGTATAATGGTATACCAAGACTATCTTTCAGTTAAGTCGTAGTGTCAACTGTCAAACCAACCCCATCCTCTCTCAGAAGAGGACAACAAAAATCTAACATCTCCAATGGCGGCTCCGCCCTTCTCCGCCCTTCTCGAACCCCCCGGCGACTCGCCGCCCCCACCACCGCCCTCCTCGCTCACTCCCTCCCCTCCGCCCCCGCGCCCCGACCCTTCACCGCTTCCCGCTTCCTCCTCCTCCTCACCGCCGCCCTCGCCGTCGCCACCTCCTACCTCCTCCTCCGGCCTCCCCTCTACACCTCATCCGCCGCCGCCGCCACTGCACGGCCGCTCTCCAAGCTTCCGAAGCCGGTGGTCCTTCTAATCTCCTCCGACGGCTTCCGCTTCGGCTACCAGCACAAGGCCCCGACACCGCACCTCCGCCGCCTCATCGACAATGGCACCTCCGCCGCCGAGGGTCTCATCCCCGTCTTCCCTACCCTCACCTTCCCCAACCACTACTCCATCGCCACAGGCCTCTACCCCTCTTCCCACGGCATCATCAACAACTACTTCCCCGACCCCGTCTCGGGGGACCACTTCACCATGGCCTCCCACGACCCCAAGTGGTGGCTCGGGGAGCCCCTCTGGGCTACCGCCGCTGACCAGGGGGTCCAGGCCGCCACCTTCTTCTGGCCGGGCTCAGAGGTGAAGAAGGGCTCCTGGGACTGTCCCGACAAGTATTGCCGCCACTATAATGGCTCTGTGCCATTCGAGGAGAGGGTTGATGCGATCCTTGGTTACTTTGATATCCCGGTTGACGAAATGCCGCAGTTCCTGACGCTGTACTTTGAGGATCCAGATCACCAGGGGCACCAGGTCGGTCCTGATGACCCGGCCATCACGGATGCGGTGAAGAGGATTGATGAGATGATCGGGAAGATCATCTCTGGTTTGGAGGCAAGGGGGGTGTTTGAGGATGTGAACATTATATTAGTCGGGGATCATGGGATGGTTGGGACCTGCGACCAGAAGCTAGTGTTTCTGGAGGAATTGACTCCATGGATTGAGGTGGAGAATGATTGGGTTCTGTCAATGACGCCATTGCTGGCAATCAGGCCACCAGATGGTGTGTCACCGGCTGAGGTCGTGGCCAAGATGAATGAAGGGCTGGGGTCTGGGAAGGTGAAGAATGGGGAGTATCTGAGGATGTACTTAAAGGAGGATTTGCCTTCTCGCCTGCATTACTCGGAGAATTATAGGATCCCACCAATCATTGGGCTGGTAGAGGAAGGTTATGAGGTGGAGATGAAACGATCGATGAGAAATGAGTGTGGAGGGGCACACGGGTATGACAATGCCTTCTTCTCAATGAGGACCATATTTGTTGCGCATGGGCCTCGTTTTGAGGGGGGTAGAATGGTGCCTTCCTTCGAGAATGTGCAGATATACAATGTTGTTGCTTCCATTCTCAATTTGAAGCCAGCTGCAAACAACGGCTCAGCTTCTTTCCCTGGCACGATTCTTTTGCCAAGTGAATGATCATGGATGCACGTGAAGGATGAGGTTTTGGAGGAGGAAGGACACGCTGATGGTATCCTCTTTTGGTTGTACTAGTACTTGTACACTTCTTAAATTAGACTTCTGTCACTAGCAGCTATTGCTACTGCAGTACTGCTAATGCTGCTAGTAGAGAGTATCGTTTTCCTTAAGGACGGCATTTGATAATGTGAATCATGTCTAAAATTCAGAACTTATGTTATGCTAAATTTATCATATGCGTTCATTTAAGTTCCTTGTTTTCTGCTTGAGATTTTGATTTGTAAGTTTTTATTAAGCCATGATGCCTAGTTGAGTCAAGGGGGTTGGCGAGTTTCTCATTGTGCTGCCATCGAGGAATTGTTGTTCCTCAATTCTTTGCTGATCCTTGTGATTCCAAGTTGCGATTCGGTCTTCAAGATTGGTTTGCATCTCCTGTGACTTTGGCTTGCATCTGTACAGGTTCGTAAGCTGGTTTATTTATGTGGTTGGGTTTGCATCTGTCCGACTCTCCTGTTGTTCTTGTTGCTAAACCGAAGGCAATAAAACTAGCTGTGCTGCTGTTCTGCTATTGCCAAATCGATCTATCTAGTTTGTAGCATGAGAATTAGGAAATAAAGATTAGTGGATTACATCTATGTTAGATAATCTAGTTAATCTAGCGTTTTTGAGTCTGCATGTCTTCATGTCTGCATGCATGTCAGTTACTTCTTGGCGTTTTGAGTCTGCATGTCTTCATGTCTGCATGCATGTCAGTTACTTCTTGGCGTTTTTAGTCTGCATACCTTCATCTACATTTAGTCTTCAGTTTCTTCTTGAATTAGTGCATGTCAGTTACTCTGTAATCACTAAACAAAAGGAGAAGGAATAAACCAGAAAAGGTTGCAACGTTCTGCAACGCAAAAACATTTTTTGCTGTTCCAGTGTTCTAGTGTGTGTGCTATTGCTCATCCGGAAACACATCAAGAATACATCGGCATTAGCAGGCGTTCAGCCAACAATCTATTCCCTGATTCCCTGCTGTTTTGGCCGAATCAACAAGGGAAGTTAAACTGCTGCTGTTCTCTTGAACTGAGAGTAGTTCCATTGAGTTGGCTGCATATACATGATATACTGGCTGCTTGTTTGCTCTGACCCGAGAGAAAATCTTTGGGGTTATTTAACCCCACACATTTTTTTTTTGAAAAAAGCCTAGTTTTTACATAGAGTTATGTATAGGTCTGTGCAACTCTTAAAGATGTTACAAGAAATGGCCTCACAGCAAATTATTGAGTTATATCTTACCCCACAGAGTATAGACCTGGACCAACTGCTGGTTCATCGAGTTGATAAGAGACGCATCTCTTCTAGTATCATGTAATTTATTACAACATTTTATATTTTTATTACTTTATGATATTCGTTCAACTTTCATATTTTCTGCTATCTGGGAATGCACCAAACCATTAAACATGTGTTCTTTAATAAATGCATAAAGTTTCAATTGTGTCTCAGTTGCTGATCTAGGTGTACTCGCCCCATCATATGAAACTTTGACAGCAAACTGTGTAGTAGCATAATATTTAGCTGAGCAGTAAAAAATATTATCGCCTTGGGATTGCATCAGTACTTTTGTCATACTCTCTTACTGTATTTGTATGCTGTTGTCACCACTTGGTACCTGTCAGTAAAACGATTTAGTTACTATTCTTTGTTTATATGCTACAACAAAAGCCAGCATAGAGTTCCTTTATTTTTCTTTGTAGGACCATATAGGATATCTCAGACTATTTTTGGCCTCATTTTTACCCTTCAGCTCACAAATATGTGTATGGATGTAATGTTCTGTGACCAGAAGAAAAATACTATCGTTCCAAATTCTTGAAATCGTGGTTTGGAAAGCTGCAAACTACGTAAGAGAGTAGGACATATAGTTCCATCCATGGTGCGGCGAGGCACGACGACTCACCATCTTCACACAACAATATCGTTTATGTCGCGTGGCGTGGCGACACCATACACATAAGTAACCACAATAATATTGGACTTGGAGGGTCTAAACAGAAGAAATATAAAGCAAAAAGGACTTTATTACAATTTCAGAAAATAAGAGGACTAAATTGCAAAATATCAAAACCTCCTCATAACCGGCGTGGAGGCGCCGCCCACTCGGCATTCTTCGCCCCTACCTCTCTCCCTGTCTCCTTCCCCCATCTCCTCCACCTCCGGCGTCGGTGAGGTCGAGCCAGCTCGCCGACGACCGCTCCCTCTTCCCGCCGCCACTCTCCACCGCCCCCAAGCGGCAGCCGCGGAGGAGGCGGAAAAAACTCATCGCCCGGCGAAGCAGGAGGCGGCACCACGGTGGATCTGGCTGCCGCGACGGCGGAGGCAATGGATCCGGCGGCGGCGACGACGGATCTGGCTGCGGCGACGGCGGAGGCAGTGGATCCGGCGGCAGCGACGGCGGATACGGCGCACCGCCATGTCGTCCGGACGGCATGGAGCTTCCGGTCCGCCGATATGGCGACGAGATATCGACCTTAATAACCATGGTTCCATCTAATAGCTTTCTTGAATGCATTGTAACACCATGATTGCTTCTTTTTGCCTGTCTCTTTCTGTATATAGTTGAAATAACCAAATAAACATTGTCGGCAATTCATTTCTTTCTTGTCATCTGAAAAGCACCATTTTGTTTATGTACCTGCTATTTTGTGTCCGCATCATCGTGCGTGCCTAGGTAAGCTTCCTTTCTTTTGTTTCCTACCAATTTTCAATACGTTAGCTATATATTGGTTTCATTTGTGCTACCTTTCTTTTACCAGTGGGTGGCCAGAAGTTCCTTCGTCTTATTGATGCAATCATGCAAAGACAGAAGCTCTTGAAGGTTGAAAAGTTCTCACGCCATCTTGAATATACTCATTAGTTCTCATTGACGCTCTGATTTAGCTATCCTGAAGCATCCATAGTTACGTCATACGATGTTTTTCTTTTGTAAACCTATAGTTGATAGTTGGTACAATATAACTTCTTTTAGTTGGCCAGCTTTGCTAGCTGGTTAGGCTGATGATCCGTAAACTGTAGAGTGCTTACTTGAAATGCCATGAATACGCTTGTTCATTCTGATCTAGACTAAAATTATTTTTTGACATAGTCATGGCAGACATAGTCATGACAGATTGAGGATTTTATGCTGCTGGAACAATAACACTTAAGCTACCAAAGGAAATGCAAAAGGTAACTTGGTTCATTTGTTAGTCACCTCCTAGTGTGTCTTCATAGATATTATTACATTTTGACCCAGTCACCTCCACGTACACGGGGTCTACATGGACATAACTGCTACCTTGTCTTGGCAAGTAGGGCGTCCCAAGCACATCAACCCTTAGTAACGCTATCAATTCTAAAGGGCATTGCTGTGCACATTTGCTATGTGAGCATAGAGTTCCACTTCCTTTCCTATTTGTAAGCAGGCCTTTCTAGCTGTTTATCTCATTTGCATCCAAGGCTTTATTTGTTGTTCTTTCTTCTCTTGCTGAGATTTTCTTGGCGTTGTTGTTGGTTTTGTGTGCAAATTCTATGCTAGCTTGCAAGTGAGCACATTACCTGCTGTCTAGTTTTGAGTCAACTTGAATCAGAAAATTTATCAAGAAAGAATTTACTTGGACTTGGTTGTGTTGAAAGCACAGTTGTTGCTGATCAGAAGAACACAGCTGAACCTTTCTAGCTGCCGCATAAAAGGCCTCTGCTAGTCTTGTAATTTTCTTAACTACAAATTCTGCTAGAGTTCATTGTTTAAGACATTTTTTGGACCTACATACGCGATATTCTCATGAACTGATTTGGGTTTTCTTTGTCAAAATGTCAAAAGTTAATAGTCACAATAGATGCTGCAGAGCAGCATTGGTAAGGCTTGTTGTGGTCCCTTCTCAACTGCATGTGTTAGGTTCTGTATTTAAGTATGCTACCAGTTAGAGCCTCAGAGGGCAAAATAGCTTCGTACCGAGTAGCTAGGCATCCATATTAAGCAGATATTCTCTTCTCTGGTTGTACATTGTTCGATTGATACCGCGGAGACTTTCTTGAACTAGTTTGCGATGTTGTTATCCAAAAAAACCTACAAGTTAAAAGCACGGTAGATTCAGCAATAGGACGTCTCAAATGGTAAGACTATTTTTGGTCCCGTTCTATGTTGAAATTTGGTCGATGTGTTTCTGATAATTTTCATCTGTTCAGAGTGAACGAGAAAAATAGCGAAGACCCAGAGAAAAAAAACACCAGCACTGAGTGGATTTCCTAACTTCATCATTAGTGATCTTGAAGGCATGGTATGGATTCTATCTTCCACATATGCAGGCACAGCTGCACAAGATCAATCTATCTGGTGGAAATGGTAACACTAATTCTGGCCCATTGTCTGCACTCTCTTAAGTCTTATATTTATGAATAGTTGCTGTCTGTATAAAAGCAACGTAGCTTCAGAAATAGCAGAGATAAATAGCCTGGGTGTGAGCATGTTTATCTGGCTTTTAACTGTTTCTCATTATTATTGTCTGTTCATAGTGGTGTTGATAATCAGTGGAGCTGTAGTTTGATATTTTTCTTCCCAGTCCAGTGATAAATGCAACCCGGCAGGAGCACAATGGCCATGCAATCCAGTGGGCCTTTCAATGTAGTTGGACGGTGTCCTGCAAGCGCAGGTGCCATAATCTGGTCTGGCAAACTATGCCATGAACAGATGGAGATAAATGTTATGATGAACACTAGCAAACGTGGCCTTACTCTAAGATGCGGCTTGCAGGGACCGGTTACACGGCAATAGTGCAATAGGCCAATAGCACTATAGTAGGGGCCATAAATAACGAGGGTCCAATTGCCACCCAAATTGTTAGTTTTAATAGGTTCTTTTATTGGCTCTGGAACGCAAGCCATGTACATATTTGTTGCCTGGTAATTGCTTTAATTCATATTGATGTGCATGATTATGATTTGATTGGCCTTAGAAATGCTCCAGTGTATGAACTATATCTGTCAAACAGAAGTGTAGGCCCTTTCTCTACCATTATCACAGTTCCATCGTTTTCAGAAATCTATATTAAGTAGTACTGTCCCATTTTCTCTGTTGCTATTCAAATCTCTAGTGTACTACTCATAATTGACTTGCATGGTTTGCCAGGACAAACAAGTGCTGCATACATCTCATTTTTCCAAAGCAAAACATCATTTCTGTTACTTGTGCAAAAAAAGGGTAATGCTTGTGCTCTACAGATATCTTGGTTCTGCTGAGTAAATTACTAAATTGTTCCTCATTTTATTTGACGTTTGCCATTCCTCTTGCAGAACTCCCTACATGTTTTGCATGCTTTTTCACAGTGCAGAGGAGGTGCTGTGATAATATGTGGCGATCTGCCAGGAGAAACATCAGTACTGCCAGCAGCTGCAGGAACTACCAGCAGGTTAATCTGTAGGCAATAATTCCCATGACTAATGATAATAAAGCCTTCTGTTGCTCTATAGATCCCTTGGTGAGTACTTGCTTCTATTGATAATAAAGTTACCTTACCTATCATTCTTTTTTACCATTGCCATTCAGCATGACTTTCACACTCAGCAATCACATAGTTGCACAAAACAGTGGGCGGACCCAACTTGATTCAAGGGTATTCAATTGAATACCTGAATTTTTTTCGTATAATACCCAATATTTAGTAGGTATATTACACATATATACTGATAATTAGATAAAATATTTTATATATGTATCACCAATTGATTTCAACCCACTCCGACACCTCCATTCCCCAGTTGATTTCAACTCACTCTCACATCTTCCCTCTCCAATTCACCTAGAATAGCGTCACCTAATAACCATCCGCCATCTCATCAGACCGTCCCATTGGCCCATCCGTAGACCCCTTAAACCCTAACCTATCCTCTCCTCCCTCTCTTTGTGTCTCTCTTGTGCTCCACTAATCCAGAACAAAATTGCCAATCCTGATGACACTGGCGCACGAGATCGAGATATAATTGGCCTCCAAGTGACTTGGTGAGGGGCTGAGAGCAACTCTAGCCTCTGGTTTGGCCTCGGTGGCAAGGAGTATAGCCACAACAAGTGGCAATACGTCTGCAATGAGCAAACGGGCGGCAGCTGTCACCTGAGAGCCTAGGAGGGAGTGTGCGGCAGCGGTGGCCAGGTCGACAAAGCAGTAGGCACTAGACAATGACTACACATTGTTGTGCACTGGTGCACGCATGCTATATACATCAGACTGCATCAACATAGTTTTATCTTAAGTTATTTCGTAATTTCTCTAAAATATTTTTTAATTTTTCTAAATTATTTATAGGTATTGTATCTAGCATGAAGCATTTTGTATTTTTTTGCTATTATAGATTTTTATATTTTATTTGTTAACTCTGAAATCTATTTTAGTAATCCTGGTCCGTTGCTTGTCACTGTCAGATACCTTTACCGTTTAGGAGCACTCCCATGGTAACAAGAAAATACCCAAGCAGTCCATAATGTTGCAAGACTGCAGGATAATCTGTGGGCACTCATTCCAAGGACGCTTCTGTTGCCCCATACAGAGATCCTTTGCTCCTGGCCTTGATCCATTAAACTCCGAGCCCATCTTGCCCCTGCTCATTTTTCTTGCACTCACGCTCGTAAAGCCCTAACTGCAACTCACCAGTGTCCTCGTCAGCTGCATGCAGTAGGAGCATGGCTCTGCGCAAGGTCACTATTGAGATCCCCTTTTGGCTTGCTGGTGGCTACTGCTGCCCAGAAACATTGTTCCAGCGTCTGTCCTTGTTGCACTCGCCCCTCATTGATTCCGTCTGTTCCTGCCCTTTCGATCCCAATGTGATGCCCCTCTGCGTACACGACGGCCTGTTTTGTTTTTGCGTGTGACCTTCCTGCATCCTTCCACTAACACTGCCAAGGTCGTCGTCTAATCGTTATCTGAAGTTCCAGAGTGTATTGATTCCTATACAGGTACCTAGCTAGCTTGCTTGTTCTGTTTGTTAGGGTTCGGGTTAGAAGAATGTTCCAATGATTGTCGGGGTATAATCAAGCTGGCATTTCCCATCACCTTAATCAGGAAATTCCTGGCAGATCCTAATGATTGGCGTCCAGCTATCCATAATTGGGCCATATCCACCTCCATCTGAGTGTTTCTATGTGCACGAACCAAACTTCAAATTTTCGTTATGTTCGCCATCAAGTGGGTGATGCATATATTGAATTTAAAGGCTTGCATTACTAGCAATTGTTATGAAGCTTCCTGAAAGATTTGCTCTTGTGCAGGGCCATGGTACCTCCACATCCGTACTTTTTTCCTGATCAGTCAGCTTCAAATTTCAGGTAAGGTGTCATTGCCTATTTCCCTTAGTTTTCAGTTCTTTCTCACGAAGATTGCATCTTGCTACTTTCCAGAGATAAATCAATTGGAAAGAGTCTAACTTAGCAAACTTTGAAAAGGGGGATTTCTTTATTTATTACATAATCCACAGATCTATTTAAAGCATAATACCGAGTGCAGAAACTAACAACTTTCCTGTACACCCTTGTCTCGCCAATGGATTTGGTCAGCACCAAGAAAAATCCAGCTATCACACAAAAGTGGTTTCACTTTGGGCTTTGCTTTGTTCTTACACCATGCTTGCTAAGTGCAAGGTTCCACTTGTTAACCTAGATTAAGAAACTTAATGCGTCCTAGATCAAGCTAAGTTTGTTAAGAAAGGTATGGAGAGCTCTAGTATCGCACGGAAGCACCCTAGCATTAGCTCAAGGTCTGACCGACTAATGAGCTCATCACTGGGTGCCTTACAACAGAATCAAAAGCTCCAATCCCTGACCCCACTGGACCGAACCATTAATGTGTGGCTGTGTTAGCCCATCAAATCACTGATGCAAAGCTGACCTAGAAGAATAGAACCATGTGTGCAATGGAAGGGGAGGGGCTCATAGAAGAAAAGCGGCCTTTGATCATGAGATTAAACAAGTCATTAGAGCGTGATGTTAATCATTTTGGTAGCATGGGGTTTGGGTCTGGTCACATCACTGCTTGATAGAATTTATGCAAATCTCATCATTTACATATAATTTATTTCCAAGCCGAAGGGTTTGCACACTGTGGGCTGTGGCTGACAGGGACTCCTAAATTTCACCGCCGAGTGCTAGGGCTACTTGAGGATAATTTTTTTTAACAAGGGTGTTTTTCACCTTGTGTCGGGGATCGAACTGGGGTCATGAGGTGCGCGCATTCCTGCACGCTCGCCCTCGTTTGGAACGCAGGAATTGACCCTGTGAAATTCTTACGAAAACTCTTCCTACGGTCCAAAAGGGCCCTTAATTTTCACAACTATAGTTTTGCTATATCAAAGATTTTTCCAGGGATTTTTTAAATAATATTTTTTCATTAATATTACATTAATATATCATCGCTTAAAAATTATACAAATAACTTTCGTCGCCATTTCAAATGGCGACAAAAGCTGTCACCATTTGAACTTAGGATAGAGCTTTTGTCGCCATTTAGCTCTGTCAAACGAATGGACGACGGATTGCTATGTCGGCACTATGACATCTGTTGCCATTCAATTGGCGTCAGAAGAATCAATCATCAATTGAAATGACAACAGAGACCAATCTATTTAAGGGCCAAAAAATCAGCCAAAATTCATGAGAATTTGGTAAAAAAGAGGGGGGAGGGGAGGAGAAGAGAAGAGAGCGGGAGTGGTTTTCGCATTGGAGAGGTGAGTTTTTGGCTTGTTTGTAGATTTTATTTTGAAACCATGGTAGCTTAGCAAATAAAATAATTAGATGTGTAATTATATTGGGTAGTTTGTAGATGTATAAATAGTGTGATTGTAGATATGTAGTTATTTATGGTACTTTGTGTAGGATGAATTCTTGTGGAACTATTGATTTCTCGTAGTTGTAAGTTGTAGTGCACTGATTAATTTTAGTATATTAGATTTTAGTATATTAGATCTACTAGTTAGGTCTATTTAGAACATGAAGATTAGAATGTCTGTAGAATCCATTATTAACTATGTTCGCTACGTAGATGAAGCATGCATGATAAGTTATGTTTTTATAAGATATACGATCGGTTGTCTTTCTTATTGGAAAAGTCTCTTCTATGCAAGTTTATTAGTGACTAATGGATTTGTTATTAGCAGTGTTTACCTTAACACTAGGCGCTAGTCGGGCGGCAGACCTGCGTTTAGCACCTAATCAACGCCTAGACGGGCCATGCAGCCGCCTAGGCAGAAAAATGGCTAGGCGGGCAAGGGAAGAGGGTGGCACCTAACGCCTAGGCACCGCCTAGGGGATCAGTGGTTATTAGGTTTATTTCGTGTTTATTTAATCGAATAAGAAGCTGTCGTTAACACCAGATTGGTTGTGGAATTAATCATCAGGTATGACTGAACGTGTGGCTTTCAAAATACAATATGGAGAAAGGGTTCCACAGATCGGTGCAAAATGAGTCAATCTGCATGATTTTCTATTTGTGACGACCAATCTTTCAAATGTAGTGCAGTGTCCATGAGGCACTGTTATGAGATGGTTGTACAGTTATTCTTACTGGATCATGCGTTGCACGACCTGAAGTTGCATGGCGTTACTACCGAGCACGGCAACACACATACGGGGAGTTAATGGAACTGAAGGGGCGGAATTCATAGATCTCATACGTGAGATTGACGAAGGAGCGTGGATGGTTGCTAGTCTTGTTGGCCCAAGAATATGAGGAAGTCCCTCCGGCTTATGTGACGATGGAAGATGGCATAGGTGGTAATGCTGAAGAAGTTGGGGAGTCCAACTAAAGTGTCATATTGTTTGAGTGAAGAAAGGGGAGGTACATATTACTAACCTTTATATGTTATGGGTATCTGTAGACACACGAGAAATGATGTCACAAGACGTACAGGATAGGCTCGACATATGGAGCCATGCATACAGTAGTGGGGACTTGCATTGCAGGATGTCCACTCGAAGTCTGCCTTGCACGTCCATTCTACGTACGTCAACTACATCGAGTGGTATAACACACGTACCAAGCTTCGAGTCGTGCGTGTCATGGAGGATCCACCTAGGCACGTCGCTACCACAGCAGACGTGTACCTTACCTAGCGAACTCCGCCTTCCATCGCTCGGTTAGTAACACAGAATTATTTATATTACATTCCTTATGGTCGCATTGATTCTAACATGCCTTGCTTGTCGCATAGAGTGATCTCGCTAGGTTCACGATGACACGACAGGCCACGGGGCGCACTCGAACGATGACGACGTTGTAGTGGACGTTTGGTTGGATGACCCCCTGAGGACGATGTCGCCCACGTCCTATGGGGTTCATCCCTCTCCGATGCGCCTGGACCGAGCCAGTTGACCTGGTAGGATGTTGTGACTCCCACAGTAGCCACTCATCCAGCCAGGTCACAGCACGCACCAGACCAGTAGACCAACCCGTCAGGTCATGCACAGCGTCGGCCCAGGGCTGGCGCCACTCGTGGGGTAGCGTCTAGGAGAAACCGTGCGTAGGTTCTTTTCAATTAGTTGGCCTTTGTAATAAGTTGTTATATGTTTACCACATGCTATGATATTCGCGGCGTTATGCTCCTTTTTGTTTTGGTTTCTTTGTTAAGTTGTTTTATTACATGATTTATGCTATGACTACGAGATAGCGACCCTTTTGAGCAGCGCGATGAAGGGGTCATGGTAACACCATGCATTGCAACAAGGTGAATCCATAGCCTTTCTGTTAGAAATGATAACACCATGCCACCTCCCTTTTCAACCCGAAGTGGCAAGACTCCAATCAGGCATTTTCAGACCGAGGTGATAGCACACCGCCACGTGTTTTTCAGACCGAAAAGACCGCACCTTGATTGCCACACACTCCACATGCCTCAAGTCTATTGCCTATATTTGAGAGGGCCCTCGAACGCACTCCATCCACAACATGGCAGACAGGGCGGGTAGCTCAAGGCGTGGAAGGGGACAATGAGCATGGACTGACTTTCGAGGCCATGACCCTTACCTGGAAGACACATACATCTATGGTCCCTTGGATCCCGATCCCCTAAGCCCCGATCTACCGCTCAAAACTAGGGAGTCCTACACCCTTAGAAATCCTCTCAGCAACTACTCACACATCCCCGAGCTTTGGTTGCAATGCAAGCACAAACATGACGTGGTGATTTGGGTTTTCGAGGACATGGGGAAACCAGACGTTGATTCTTTTGTTGCCTTCTATTCATGGTAAGTACTTTATTTCCTACCTATACTTCCACGCATGCATCCCTTGTAATCATTTTGTCTTCCTTGTAGATCGCAGATTACAAGTTCTTCAAGTGGGTGGATCAACTGTATCTAATACTTGCTCAGGTTTACATCCATACACTCCACATCTGCCTAGATGAGTTGTGAGAGGAGCTCCAGATCGAGAGGATCAACAACGATGAGCTCTGCAGACAGAGAATTAAGGTGATGAACGAGTAGTTAGTCCACCTCGGCGGCGACTACCATCCGTACTGCTGCTGCACCAACTCGAGCTGTAATTGTGCTTGCTACTACCATGATAACCAGCCATGTTCATGCCACTCTAACGACCACCCCTCCATATGGGTGCCCAACGGTGTTTCATTTTCACCTTAGGCACGTTCACCTACATGCCCGTTGTTTACATTCTATAAGGCGCACATGTATTTTACATATAGTTTGGGTCGACGGTTTGTACATGTTGTCATTTGTATCGTAGGAGTAGTGAGATAAACATATGCACCTAACCAAACCCTACAAGCTGTGTAATTCGCACATTTATTATCAAGTGTTATGTCAAGTTTGAAATAGTTTATTTAAACATAAATCATTAATGCAATATGAGTCGTACTAGTCAAAGTCTCTCTTTAATTGTTAGCTATAATTTTAAAACTACTAAAGACAAAAAAATGGAAGAATTATTCGTAAATAATATATTTTTCATTAAGAAAAAATGTATTGTTAAAACTTTCAAAAATAATTTTGTTGCCATTTCAATTGGCGATAGAACTTTTGTTGCCATTTAAATTGGTGACAAGGTCTCTGTTGCCGATACATTGAATTGACGACATGGCTTCTATCGTCAAATCATTTGGCAACAGACTTGTAGACTACCAAAATGACTTCACGTATGATTGTTGCTAGCCAATAGCGACAGAGTGCTATGTTGTTATTTAGAATGGCGACAGTAAATTATTTATGTAATTTTTTAAGTGGTGATATATTAATATATTATTAATAAAAATATATTATCTAAAAAACTATTTCCGAGAGGATCTCTCTTTCGACTCTCTTTGAACCCCCACCACCCCAATCCATGGAAAGGGTTTTTTTTGTGGTTGTAGCTTATGACTTTTGGCTGCAGCTTTGGCTATTCGTGTGAGAGATTACAGAGTAACTGAAATTCACGTGCGGTTTTTACCGATATAAATGAAGTCGGTACAGTATGTACTACAATTAACTAATAGACCTCATCTTAAAAAGACGTTTTATTTAAAAATTAGTTACTATAGAAAAATTAAAAGTTAAAATCAAAAGTCATATAAGAACAGACCCAAAATCTTGACAAAAGCTAGCTGCTGCTGATGGCGTAGTAGTAGCAGTCGTCGTCGTGGCGAAAACGAGCACTAGGTACTCCATAGATAACGAGACAAAGGAAATGATGTGGCCGCTGCGGCTGCGACTCGTGGCGACGTGCCGAAGCGGGAGAAATGGGATCGTGTGCGTTCCGGATTGGACACGAGCACGTATAGTACAGTACCAACGGCAAGGACGTGTGGTGCTTGACGCCTCCAGCTAATTGGTGTGCCCTGCGTGCCGTACCACGGCCGTCGTTTTTCGCCGTTGCTGTCGCTTGCCTGTTTTCTTGCAAATTTTGCTGGGTTATCACCGTTAGTATTTATTTTGAGAGGAATGTTAACCTCTCGCTTCCTTCCTTTCTTTCGTGATGTGATGCAACGTCGTTTGATTGTTTTGGAGGTGCATACAAGCTAGAGAGGGAGACCACATGTACTAGTCTTGCTTTCCCCTTAGATGCAACAACAAACTCAAAGCCAACTCCGGAATTAGGGCAAATGTTGGAGATTTAAAGACAAAGGAGGCTTAGTTAAAGCTTGATCTAAAAAGAATTCCGGCCGAAAGAAGTTGAATCGAACTGCGCAATGATTCACCCCAGCAGCTGCCATCGTTTCTTTACAACTGTGGTCCTTTTGATCTTCTAAGGTCTAGTGTTTTATCGCATGAGATCCTTCGTCGGGTAGTATTCGTTTACTTTTCTAATGCAGTTCAAAGATGCGATCAATTGCAAAGCCAAGTCAAATTGAATCACGCACCGAGCAAGTGTTATCCATGATTGCCCATCATGCTTTTGCGTTTGGGTTTTGTGACTAGTGTATATCGAGATTTGAGCAACGGCTGAACTAACCTATTGACGTTGATAAATTTAGTTCTCTGTTATTTATTGTAGGTCTCCCTCAATTCGAATAGACAGACAAAAAAATCAAGTATTTGTACATGGACAATAATATTCTGTTTCTCGTTATCAAAGGCATATGAATCTTATGAGGGTAAGGGTTTAATTGACAAAATTACATGTCTGCAGGAGGCATGTGGCAGTGGATGGGATAGCAACTGGGTTGAGTGGGAGGGGATGGGGAAGCTGTGAATTAAGTTTTAGGGACCACGGTTGGCATAAATCTTGAGGCGATCAAACGATCTAAAATGTGTCAAGTCCGTGGTGAAAAACCATGTAGTTCTTGCTAATACCTAGGACATCCGTAATGCTCCATTTCAATTGCACCTAAACCCACCGTGGATTTTAAATGATGTGGAGGAGAGAGTGAAGAAAAAGAAATAAGTTGCATCTCACATGAGATGCAACCTCTTTGACCAAACTATTATAGGCAACATATTCTATACATTTAAGTTTAAGTATACTCACGGTGCATCTTAACTAAAAATTATAAAAAAAAATTCAAGAAAATTTCTATATGTATTTCATGATTTATTTCACTTATGTATAAAATTTCATGTTCAAATTCATCCTATGTTAAGAGCAGCAAAAAGAGAAAATTTCAATAAATTTGAACTCTTAATATTTGTCAGATTTTTCTTTTTTTGTTACCGCTACCATATAATAAATCTGAACTTGAAATTTTATGTATAATTAAAGTAAATTTAGAAGTACATGTAATTTTTTTTTGAAATTTGTATGACTTTTTTTTAGTTAAGATGCACCGCGAGTGCATCCCAAACTTGAGTGCATAGAATATGTTGCCACCATGATATGAGTCAATGCCCCATTAGAGCAAAGTTGCATCCAAATAGACCAAGCTGGAGTAAATGAACTCGCAGCAATTAAAATTTTGTTGGGCCTTTTAGATACAACACGCTCCAATGTATTTGAATAAACAGAGCATTCTCTCTGGGTGTATTGTACCCTAGATCCCCAATTGCTTTGCTAAAAAGTTACTAGCAGCATATCCGGTGCTAACACAACTTTAGGTGCTAAAATGCTAATGGCGACATGGGTCGCCTGATCTGGCATGTGTGGCTGTGATGGAGGTGGGTGGAACATCCCATTCCACTTATGTGTTCTTGTAGAAAACCCCTTGGCGGCCGGTTCTTTTCACGAGAAAGCCCTCTCCCCCTTCCCTTCTCCCTTAGATCAAACGAGGTTAGGGTGCACCTGGCCTCTGTCCTCCTCCCCGGCCTCACCCTCCGCCTCCTCTAGCCTCCATCTTCATCGTGCTAGCACTAGTCCATCCTCCCTCACCGCGCCAGTGCCAGCTCGCTGCCTCTCCCTCTTGATCCCATCCCCGCGTGCACTAGGGTTAAGAGTTAGGCGTCTCCACCATCACCCTCCACTACTATGGCGTCGCCTCCCTCCATCTTCACCGCGCCAGTGCTAGTCCATCCTTCCTCACTGCGTTAGCGGTAGCTCGCCGCCTCTCCCTCTCGATCCCATCCACACGGGCGCTAAGGTTAGGGTTATGTGCCGCTATCGTCCTCCACCACCATAGTGCCGCCTCCCTACAACACCGAGGATCCCTTCTCCCCAACCGTCACCCTTCTTCCCAGTTGCCTATCCATGCTGCCCTCCTCCTCGGCCTCGGCCTTCGCCCTCCTCACCCTACTCCCGAACGCCGTGTTGCCTCCTTCCACATCGATGCCATCACCCTCCCATCGCCTCACCCATTCATGTTACCAGTAGACCACTCCGTCGCCTCCTAGTGCCGGTGTCTCAGCCCCTCTTGGCCTTAGCCGGCGCCATCAATGCTAGAACGCCAAAGAGCTCTCTTTCTTTTTTCAAAGTTGGTAATGGAGATGAATTGTCATATTAAGGATTTTTAGCTTTTCTTTGCATTTTCAGATTACCAGTTGAGGAATTGTAAGTTTTTTTTGCTCTTTCAGATTATTAGTTGGAATGAATCAGTGGAATGGTATATTACATACTAATTTTGTTTGAGTTATGCATGGTCGTTGCTTATGAAATTAACTTGTGAAATGTGAAATCAGTTTTGTGAAATTGTATGCTTTTGATTGTGAGAAATTGTAAGGAATTGTGTCTCCCAATGAAGGTTAAGTGAGAAAATTGTGCTTGACAACCAACTGATGGTTGGGTGACAATTGTGCATGCTCAGTGAATGTAAATAGCAATGTAAGTTGCAAAGTTTGGGAACTAAAAATTGTGAGTTTTTTCATGCCAGTTTTCTGTTAATTGAATTGTGAAATGAATGTATGGATGGAAAATATGCTAGCTACTGTTGTTGCTGCTCGACATTGCTACAACATCAAGATGGAAAATATCCTACAGCATCAAGATGTATGTATTGCTTATTAGAAGCTACTGCTGCTACAAATTCACTCCATTAGAAATGAATTATGAAGCTTGAGGGTGAAGGAAGGCGTTGCCACAGCTAGGGGGGTGGGAGGAAGAGGAGTGGCGCAGGTTGTCGGCGGTCAGGGAGGAGGGGAACAACAGCGACGTGGTCGGACAGGAGGGGACCAATGTTGGCCTAGAAGATAGGGGGCAGTAGAGGCTAAGGATGGAGGGAAGCAATAGTGTTGAGGGTGGAGGGAGGCGAAGGCCAAGAGGAGGGCGGCGGCCAAGTGTGCGCTCTCCCGAGCCTCTCTGTGTTTTGGAGAGAGGGAAGGAGGGAGAGGGAGGGCGAGCAAGGAGGTGATGGGCTTTCTCGCGAAAAGAATCAACCGCCATGACGTTTTTTTGTAAGGGCACATAAGTGGAATGGGATGTTCCACCCGCCTTCCTCATAGCCACACACGCTAGGTCGGATGGACCATATTGCCATTATCATTTTAGCATCTAAAGTTGCATCATCACTAGATATGTTACCAAAGTTAGCGGTAGGCATTGAATGTGCACTGATGACATGTTGCATCCCAAAGTCTTTTCAAACCAAATATGTGCACAAACTAGGATGGAGAAATCGCATGATATAGACGACATTAAAGACAGCTCCTACAATATGTTGTGTTTTTTACATATTTCTGTAGACAACTTCTTTATGTATAATGTATCTTGTTTATCATATTACAATCGACTACTACATAAAAGACGACTCAATTTTCTATATTCTTTCTCTCTCTGTTTCATATTATCCCGCGTTGACGACTGAAATTATAATACTATACATGCTCTTAGTATGCACTAGTCTAATGTGCTACTACCACTCTCCTAATCTTTTTTGCTAGCTAGCATAGCTAAGACCACTCTATTCTAGAACGTGGTCTCAACTCTCGGGGCCAATAATATTTTGTGAAGTTTTTCGGTGTTGACTAATCAACCAATGAGCTGCCGCCCTCGGGTTGACAAACAATGCATCATTCGAGATGAGCCCTCTCAAAACAGTCGGTTGTAGTAGCAGTAGTAGAATAGAATAGGGTCAGCGTAGAATTCAGAATTCTTTTCTCCTTTTAATACATAATTTTTTATAGGAGTTTCAAGGAAAGAACTTAGCCAGGAATATTATGAAAACTGTGCTCAGAATTGTTCTCAAATTCATACAGTCCAAAATAAATCTTATGCCCGGTCTAAAATGCAAGAATCATGTAAGAATTTTACAGGAATGGCTTTTTTTTGAAATTGGAAACCTTCGCCTTTGATGTGTATGTGGTTTCCTACGAAACTCCCACCAGACGTTTCAAATGGGCTCTTAGGTCTGTTTGGAATATAGATAATATTGGGAAATTTCACACAAGAATTTTATGGCAAAGATTTTAATTCCTAAAAAAAATGTTGAAATTTTCATGCGTAAGGGGTTTGAATATAGAGGATTTGGCACGAGGAAGAAAAGAAATAGTAAAGCAATATCCTCTCGTCCCTACCTTGCTCTTTTATGGGCGTGGGCCCCACACGTGCCCACGAGGAGGTGAGCACCAGCCGTCACCAGCACAGGCTCGGCTCCTGCTCCAGATCAATATAAACTCATTACGAGATTATAGTTGTTATAATATTTTTATTTTAATACTAGAAAAGATGTGTGAACAGTTACAGTATATTATTTAATAGAAACATGTATATGTATAGTCTGATAGTATTAGTCTTTTAAAATTTAATGATTTTTTTGGTCTGTGCACATGATGCTGTACGTTGGGAGTACTACTAAGCAGTATTGTGCCACGATACACACAATCACAGATGTGGGACTATACAAAAACAAACAATTAAATAATGAAATAAAATAAACATTTTCCCTCGCCTTCTCTTCTCCGTGAGCTCCCCTCGTGTACTTTGCACTTGCCCCCTCGCTCGCTACATATAAGTGCCTCTCCTCAACATAGAGCGAGCAGGCGTGGGTGCAAGCTGCGAGTTCACACACTGCAACAGCTAGCGACAGCAACCTTTCGCCATGTCGATGACCGTCGCCGCCGCCGTTTCTTGGCCGGCGCCGGCGTGCGCGGCCGTCGTCGCGCTCCTGGCGGCCACCGTCCTGTGGGTGCTGTCTTGCAGGCTCCTGCCGGCCATAGCGAGGCCGAGAAGGCGGCCGAGGAACAAGGAGGTCCAGCTCCCTCCCGGCAGGTTCGGGTGGCCGCTCGTCGGCGAGACGCTGGAATTCGTCTCCTGCGCCTACTCCCCCCGGCCCGAGGCCTTCGTCGACAAGCGCCGCCTGCTGTAAGCTTGCTTCTCTCTCTCTCTCTCTCCCCTCTGACACGTGCGTGCGTAGCATCGATCGACGCCATGGCCATGCCGTGCCAATCTAGCTAGGCTAACACTGTGCGTGGTACTGACACAATCACTACTTGGCAATAATCCGGCATGCATGCAGGTATGGCAGCGCGGTGTTCCGGTCGCACCTGTTCGGGTCGGCGACGGTGGTGACGGCGGACGCGGAGGTGAGCCGGTTCGTGCTGCAGAGCGACGCGCGGGCGTTCGTGCCGTGGTACCCGCGGTCGCTGACGGAGCTAATGGGCAAGTCGTCCATCCTCCTCATCAACGGCAGCCTGCAGCGCCGCGTCCACGGCCTCATCGGCGCCTTCTTCAAGTCGCCGCAGCTCAAGGCGCAGGTCACCGCCGACATGCAGCGCCGCCTCGCCCCCGCCCTAGCCGCCTGGCGCGCCCAGGGCCCCGGCGCGCTCCTCCGCATCCAGGACCACGCCAAGACGGTATGTGCCTGCCTTGTTCCAACGTTGCATCGCATTGATTGCTCTGCTACTCCCACCATTGGTGGCCGCCGTCTTGGTTTCTTGATTCCACACGTCTCTGCTACTAGTATTACCCCTACACTAGCTCCGACGTGCCTGTATATGCATGAGAGAGAAAGGAAGAAAGAGAGAATTGGCATGGCGCACACACCAAGGCGGAGGCCGGCGTGCACACGTGCGCGGCCGTGTCACCACATGGAAGGCCTCTCTTAATGAGATTGGGAGAGCTGGGCACTGCTGGTGCCTACCTTGCCTTCTCCCCCATTCAATTCCACGGGCACCCCCCCTACCCCACCCTCATGTGGGGCCCACTGTCAGGACTGGATTACCAGCGGTCAAAATTTACATCGCTCTCGTCAGAATGTACAGTGGTACTTGCACACGACACTACTCCGGTGCTTATTCTACCGTGCGTTTCTCCGTGGAATGTTGCAAACGGTCTACCTGCAGCCACCGGCTGTCAGCCATACGAATGATGGCTCTGTAGAGAAAATACTTGACCCGAATTCGTGTCGTCCTGCTAAATATCGGCATTTCAAGTGAAGATCCCGACGAAGGACTTGTTTCAATGAGCTTTGGTTCTTTTGTTATCGATTTATTTAAATCAGAAGTCACTTAGAATATATCAACTTCTAATTTTAGTTTTTTTTGTCTTTTATTTTTTTCTCTTATTCTTATATAATTATTTTTTTAGAAAAAGTTAATGTACAATTTCAAGTAAAAGACAGAATCATATGTTTAAGTCAAAATTCAGTTAGATAGAAGACCCCGAAATAACATATTGCAAATTTACAAGAAAATGAGAGAAAATGGAAATAGACTAGTATGGTAGTACTCCACTAGTACTGAGCAATGAATGAATGTGTTGTGGCAGATGGTGTTCGAAATCCTGGTGAGGGGTCTGATCGGGCTGGAGGCAGGGGCGGAGGTGCAGCAGCTCAAGCAGCAATTCCAGGAATTCATTGTCGGCCTCATGTCCCTTCCTATTAAGCTGCCAGGGACTAGGCTCTATAGATCCCTCCAGGTACTCACTCTCCCTATCTATATAACCTGCGCGCGCACACACATTGACCTCTCTCTCTCTCCCCATGCATCTGTGCCTCTGTGATGGCACTCAGACTGGGTAAGTAGTATCAGTATCACTGCCAAGATTATTAACCTAGCTTTCTTTGTTCTTTCTATTTGACACGCTTCTGCTCTGGTGTACCTGTGCACTGCTGTCACCAGGCCAAGAAGAGGATGGCGAGGCTGATACAGAGGATCATACAGGAGAAGAGGAGGAGGATCTTCGACGGCGAGGCTCGGTGCGCGCCTCCGCGCGACGCCATCGACGTGCTGATAAGCGATGGCAGCGACGAGCTCACCGATGAGCTGATATCCGACAATATGATCGACCTGATGATCCCTGCGGAGGACTCCGTGCCGGTGCTCATCACGCTTGCCATCAAGTTCCTCAGCGAGTGCTCCCTGGCTCTGCAACAGCTGGAGGTAAGTACGATGTATGTGTAAACTTTTAGTGAGATCTCCTCCAAATTAAACTTTCAGATGGGTATTTGCTGATATGTCATTTGATAGCAATCAAGCACTTGGATCGATATTCAATAGATTGCTAGTACATCCTATAGTTTGCTGGGGCTGCAGTCTGACCAAACAATACTAATTTATAGAAGCCCACAAATATGAGCATGATCCAACTTTTTCATTTTTGTCAGATGCATGTGTAGGATCTACATAGTTCCGTAATGACAGAGTATGTGTCCCAAACAATACTAATTTATAGAAGCTCACAAATAGGAGAGAGATACGTATGAGCATAGAAGGGATCATCACATAAAGGGCGAGTACGCTTATGCGAACGAACTGAATTCCAATAAGCTGATAAGCCATTTTGAAAAGACTATCATGATAAACCGCTTCGAAAAGACAACGAAGAAGCCGTCCCGTTTATTTGTTTGGAGAAGTTATAAGCCATAAGCTTAAAAAAAAATTGTCCTAGAGTATAGTGCCAACTTTGGTCCATGCCTTTCTTGTTGGCATGTTAAGCATTATTGTTGTTATCTATGTGCCTAAAAAAAATGTGGCCCAATCTTTGCAAGAAGACATATGTGCATCATTGTTAATGTCAGGTACATGCATATCATCAAAATGAGTCACCTTCTCACTCGAGAAAGTTTAGTATCATGATGTGCCATCTACTTGGCTGATTAATTAGTCGTGTTATTAGTATGCAGTCGCTTTATTTGGACATTGCCATGCCACCTAATCCTTGTTACCTATCTTTTGACACTTGATGATATGATGGCAAGGCTAATTTGTCCAGGTAGAATTTGATGGCGATGAGCACCTAAATATAAACACATGCACAATGGGTACTGTTAATTTCCGTAGTTTTCAAAAACTAATTTGCACAAAGTAGCACACTTAATAATCAAGCATTTTGTTTAAAATATATACATAAGTATGAGATACAGTTATCTGTTGGCAAAAAAAAAAGGAACTGTAAATTTTTCTTTATCTATGCGATGGGAATTAGAGGACAACAATAATATTCCCCAGCTAGCATGTCCTCTTACACAAGCAGCAGCATCACGTCAATTACTAGTTTCCATTTACAGCACTACAGTGCAAAGAAATTACTCATGTGTCGACCCTGTTCCTGTTTCGATGCAATGTGAACAATGAACTCATTGAAAACCTCTGCGTGCCTGTTACTGTCATAGAACATGACTAGCTAGCTATTTTGATTTTCCTGCCGCAGAAAATAAATTTCAACTTCAGTAATGATTTGCTGCAACAATGATTAATGACACCAACTGCATTGTGATGGCACCAGGAAGAGAACATGCAGCTCAAGAGGCGAAAAACTGACATGGGTGAGACCTTGCAATGGACTGACTACATGTCCTTGTCATTCACACAACATGTAAGTATATTAAACTAGCCCCATGATGTTCGATCATCCTAGCGACAGTCGCGGACGCCTTAGGATCTCTGCAGTTTTCTTTCCTGACTTGGCGTGAAATGGATCGATCGAGCGTAGGTGATAACGGAGACGCTGAGGATGGGCAACATCATCAGCGGGATCATGCGCAAGGCGGTGCGGGACGTCGAGGTGAAGGGACACCTCATCCCTAAGGGGTGGTGCGTGTTCGTCTACTTCCGGTCCGTCCACCTCGACGATGCGCTCTACGAGGAGCCCTACAAGTTTAACCCATGGAGGTGGAAGGTAAGGACTGAGCCCCACATTTGGTAGAGATGTTCATCCAATTGCTGCCGCTTTAGGCAACACCAACATAATAGGGATTCGATGAGTGCAGCCTGTGGGACTCCTAACATGTGGGTTTACTCCTATATTTTAACAGACCATCCTATATTTTAAAGTTGCATTGCTGTTATTTGGACACAAGTAGGTTGAGCTTCCAAAAATAAATGGACTGGATAGACAATGTGCTGTTAAATTTTGCCTACATCAGTACGTCTTGCACTGACCTTGTTTGAAGCTTAAGCTGCCGAGGGAATGAACGTGCACATTTTCACCCGTGCACAGTTGTTCAGTAAGGTGTCAAATGTTGTGTGATACAGTTAATCTTGGAAGATAATGATGAAAATGATGTCGTTCTACTTGCGAAGCCTATCGTTATGATTTGATTTGGGAAACCTAATGGTGTGCTAATTTGTCAACAAACCAATCAAACAGGGGAAGGACACGAGCACTAGCAGCTTCACTCCTTTTGGTGGTGGGCAGAGGCTGTGCCCAGGCCTGGATCTGGCCAGGCTGGAAGCTTCCGTCTTTCTCCACCACTTGGTCACCAGCTTCAGGTATGGATCATCCATGTCACTTGCCCGGATCCCCTTGAATTCCTTCGTTGCATAGATGATCAGATCACTCTCACCAATATATATCGTGTCCCTGTCCTTTGAGCCTAGCTAGAGCTTTGTTTTGTTTGTGCATCGCATCGATCTCCATGCATGCATGCATGCCTCGTACGTTTCTCCTCACATCACATGCACGTTCATGATGCTAGCTAGCGGAACGTAAGTTTGATACTGAAGCTAGCACATAAAACACAAGCTCTATCAAGCATAAAGTAATACAGACACAATATATATTCCTCTACAAAATTTCGTAACGGTCACTGACAGGTAGGCCGCACGTATTTCGCCGATTTGTCGTGCCCATGGATCTTACCAAATTCTTGACAAAAAATGAATGGAGTCGATGGGAAGTGAGATCGAATGGGCATGCCCCCCCAATAATTTTTGAATCGAAGTTTGGATCTTCAATTTTTGCCAGTACAGGCAGATAGATACCTAGGGAGGACCAGGCCACGGACCCCTACACTAGGCATAGAGGGGGGTTCGCGCGTGGGGCACACATGCGACGCGGCCTCCAAGTACCACACCAACTCGTACCTGTACTGCCTTGTTGGCTAGGCGCCTACATCTACTTGTACATACATGGGCTAGCTGCCGCACGCGTGCGGGAGAGCGGCAGCGAGGGGCCGCACGTGTGCATGAAAGCAGTGGCCGGGAGAGTGGGGATACAGTAGAGTATGGATAGCTGTGGCTGTGTGCGCGGCGGAGACGTCCGCGCCCTCACCAGCACGTGTGGGGGGCACCCGTGTGCTGCTACAGCGCCAGTCAGCAGCTGCCACTGGTTATGGTTTTTAGCTTTTGTCTGTATTCTTTAAAATGACAGTAGATGATAGCGACATCGATATGAATGGTGTATATGATTTTGTGTTCGAAAACCGTTTGAAAATTTTATTTTAAAATACTGTTTCGGTTTTTTGATTTTCAGAAAACGAAAGCCCAAAAAGAATAAGACGGATAATCAGTCTAAAAAACAAGACGGATAATCAGTCTAAAAAACATCACCCTTCTACCAGAAGATGTAATTGCTATTTTGCACTTTTCACCTTGTTCTTTCCCCCATATCTTAATGGTGCGAATCTGCGAACCAGAGGGTCGGCTTGATTGGAAATCTGCAACGTGGAAGTGAAAACTGTGAAATACTGCGGTTACCACCTAGCTACTCCTGAGGAGTAAGTAGGTTGTATACGAGACAAACTCGAGCAAAACTGGCCCGTAAAGCTTGAGCGAGTATGAGTTAGGATTTGAGCTTGGATTTAAGTTTAAGTTCGGCTCAATCCAAACTCGATTGAGTAGACTTAACTCGATTTAAATAAGCTCGATGATAATCAAAATAATTCAACATAAACTAATTTTTAGAAATAAGAAAAACTCAAGCTCGAGTAAACTCGATAACAGTTAAAATAATTCAATGTACACTAATTTTTAACAATAAAAAAATATCGATCTCGACTCGAGTAAACTCGGTAAGAATTAACATACATCAATATTTAAGTTCGAATCGAACCCTAACAAGCTATTCAAGTTTGGCTCGTTGAAGTTTGTAGGCTCATAATCGAGTCTAGAGTTAAATGAGCTCAAGCAAATTGCGAGCCTCAAGATTTTTTTACAGCTCTAAGCGTAAGGACTAAGGAGGAGCACCAAGCTTGCAATGGCTGTGAATTTTGTAAGTAATGTAAAGGACCCGGTTCCCACCTCACCTAGCTTGGAACGCAGCAATCTTGGGGGAATCACTACAATTCCTCCAATATCCTTATGCAAATTCCTCGATTCCAAACCGTGCCTTAGTTAGCGTGGCCACATGCATGTTCATACATACATGCACGCATTGCATCGGCGTGCATTGGTACATTTGGTTGCATAAACAGCTGCACCTATCAAGGCGCGTACGTACATATATACGTACACCTATCAATACCATGCATGCAAGTAAGTGGCCATTGCAAACCAATAAAACATCTCGAGATGCGCACATTGCACAAGCTCATGCAGGAGGTCCTTTTCACGGCGATTCATCGTGCACGGCATCGATCGGCGTCGTGTGATCGGCGACGAGATCGCGGCGGCGCCTTGTTCGTTGCCTGACAGTGACATTGAAATTGACGGATGCAGGTGGGTGGCCGAGGAGGACCACATCGTCAACTTCCCCACCGTGCGGCTCAAGCGAGGCATGCCCATTAGGGTCACCAGCAGAGACTAGATGCAACGGTTGATCTATATCAGCAACAAGCCCCGTCAAGTTACATACATATATACTACCTACTGTCATATTGATAGCAAGAAGGAAGAAGAACCATTCAAGAAGGCAAGCTCTGAAGAGGGCACGTACATCTAAGCATTGGTCCCAGCAAAATGGCATTGCTTTGCCTTGGATAGAGGTACATACATATGAGTGTTATAGAGGAGAGGTAGGCAGCTTCATTAGCCAAGTAGAGTACTAAGTACTAGTACTACTCACTGTCACTGGTTTATTATAGCTATGGACTTTGATGATAGTGTTATAGTAGTATATGTCACAAGCAAGAGGATGATCTCTCTCTATATGTGAGTACGTGTTACATATATGTGTAGGAAAAATATATTTTACTTCTAGGTGTAATTACATCCACCTCTAATATACCACATAAATAAACTTAAAATAATCATTTATCATTTTAGATATACTTGTATACTAATTATACGATACTCTAATGTGAATCACACGAAAAAATTACAAGGGAGTCAATAGTTTTTATCATATTTTGTAAATACTTTCAAATACGCATATAAAAAGGAGTATGTCAAAAAAATATACTACATCTGAAAAATTGTTCATACCAGCTAGATAGCCTTAAATACTCGTATGCTATATATACATACTTTTAGTTACGCAAGATACTTCTTAGAAGATATGACGGAGGGTGTAAGAATTAGCCCCACTCGGTTGGGCTGAAAAGCTGTGATTTATTGCTAAAATTGCACTGTAGAGGTTGAAATTTCACTGTAGCTGAAGGTGACTTATTTGATGTAATTAAATTTAAAAAATTAAAAATAGAAAAATATGCTAGCTCATCACGGACAACGCAAACGAATACGGAAAAAAAAGAACGGACAAAAAAGTTCAAAAAACCAAAAATTCAGAAAAAGATGAAATATATGAATAGTGAAAATAAATCAGAAAATAGAAGTTGAAGTCAAAACGAGCGGTGACGTAGCCAAAGGAATGGGTCCTATGCATTGCAACCAGGCTGATAGGACTGTGACCATTGGAAAGCTGGGCTGGGGTTTGTTCTCTGGGACTGGGCCATAGTGGTGGTTAGGCATGCACCTGCATCTGCCTCTGCCTGCTTTGGAGCGGGGGAAGGAAGAGAAGAAAAGTATATAGGACCTAGAGAGAGGTCCAACATGGCACATATATATTTTCAAAAAAAACGTGGCACATATATACCGGACAGGAGAAAGAGAGGCTGGATGGATGGATGGATGGGCATTGGTGACTGATTTGAGTTCCCGATGCAGTCCAGCTTTGCGTGATCCTGCAAGGCTCAGCTGCAATAAAAAAATGCTGTCACCCCAGTGCAAGAAGGGGCAAAGGCACTGGATCGTTTTTGGGGATCTTTCATGAGACATTTGGTATGGCATCGAAGAAGAATAGATGAGAGGCCAATTCAAGCTGCCAAGCATAATCAGTATCCTCATGTCTCAAGATCAGCTTTTTTTTTCCTTCTCTTGTTTCCATTCTCTTCGAGCTAGATTTCGGTTTTTTTTTACGAGTCAGGCTAGAGCAAACCAGCCATGTGTTGTATAAGTGCAATTGGATGAGGAAGCCATGTGTCCCATGAAGTACATTGTACATCCTCCAGTGTAAAGTTGTAGCGAACATGTACTGCCTGTCTTCCCTGTGGAGATGCGTGTCTTATGCTATTGGAAGCTTCTTGCTCTCCTCTCACGAGGATGAAAAGCATGGTTGATCGGTGTGTCCTAGGGCAAGGCATGCAATAATAGTGGCCCAAGCCAAGATCGAACCTGCAGCAGCTACTACTGCAATCTAACATAATATCTGGCAGGCCTGGACCTTTGCTGTCGTTCCTTCTCGGCGTGCCCGGCCTGTTATTTTTGTCATGCGCTTTTAAGCTTTTAAATTGAAATTTTGAATTTTAAACATTTACAGTCTGATTACGGAGAGATTGATAGTCACTTGTGATTTTGGCTGGTACAGATATTAAGCTTTTAACGTGTACTACATTTAACTTGTAGACTCCATTTTGAAAAAATACTCCATTTAAAAGTTAGGTACTGTAGCAGCTGCGAGAAGCCAACCGGCTTCTTCACTGCCGAACACCCCCTCAAGACTAATGAGATCAGCTTCTGGGAACACGTGAGGCAGAGCACGCACACACGCTTGCCCTGCCCTGCTGCCTCTTCAATTCTCTCTGTGGCCTAATGGTCCATTACCATAAACAAGCCATCCTTGTTTCCTCTGGTCCAGCCTCATGTGAGCTTGTTTGCTCTGTGCCATTTTTTTTCCCAGAAAAGTTGCACATTGCAAAGGCCAGGATCCCTCTCTTTTTTGGAAACTGCTAGGTTTTCGTATTCGGGGCTACCCAAAAGATGACTTCAGAAAGATATCAAGATGACTTCAGGAACAACATGACATCGGCAGCAAGAAGAATGTAGGTGCATCATCCCTAGTAACAAGTCAAGCTTTACCTTCCCCTCCAGCTTTTGTGAATACTTACTGTACTGCAGACTCGGTCGGACCACCAGAACCAGCACTTGTGAGCAAAATACATGTCTACCTCACTAGATTATAACTACTTCACGATGATTCTGCGACATAAATGTACACTTGACAGCTTCGGCTTTTAACTTCTCGGAGAAATCACTATTTATTAGATTAATAAGGCACAACCTAGCAGAACAGTATAGAGACTACAGTACCAACAGAACAGTGAAATATCAAACTCAGTCTGCAAATGTTTGAGCCTGATCAATGGTAATAACCTATGTGTAATATCAGATCATGAGCTGAAAGTTGCACGGTGAACTGAAGAAACGTGGTTAGGTAGAAACTTGCAAGGGCAAATAAGCCCAATGAGATCTGCACAATTCTAGCAGATAACAAGGAATCCCCAATCCAGGTTAGTCCAGTAACTAAATATCAAATTTGCTAGCTTTAATTACTACAGAAATCCTCACTTTCTTTTCGAACGGTACTAACTTAATGTAAATACTAACAATGAAAAATCAAACAAAAATCGTTCAAGAGGAGAAAACTTGCAAATTGCACCCAACAAAATTTTTGAGCCCCAAGCGATTAACAACATACAACCGGCGCAGATATACAAAGAACATAGAGAAAATTGGCAACATAAAGAACGACGGATTGTTGATGTACACATGGAGATAAGATTCACGCAATCTGGGAGTGGTAACAAAGTATTCATGTTTTCAGGTATCATGACAGATAACTCCAAATGGCAGATGTATTATATACGCAACAGCCGCAAGGACCACAAATCCATTATGCTGGCAGATCCTAGTTTACCACATGATCTTGGATTAGTACAGCAAAAGCTGGTGAGAAACTGAAGAGCGTACTAACAAAGATGTGGATATATCGGTAGCAACCACTACGGAGGGAACCACATGCCCAACAGGGTCATTAATTTCAGACTGCAGTTTCACGTATCTGCATTGACTTATGAACCACCCATGTAAAACTAAACAAGAGACTATGGGGCAAAGTTTCTGAAGCCCCAGTCCCAGCAGACAGGTATTTCTTAAATCTTGTAAAGAACTTACAGTAATAGTATAGATGCACATCAAAAGCATCCTATGTTGGGCAGAGAGAATCACTAGACCTATTATGGCTGTCTACCAAGAAAGTGCACGAGTTATGACCACAACATATTTCATGGAGTAAAACTAAAATCCCTGTACATAACTAAATCATGTGCATCGTGTTATTCCCAATTTTATTGTAAAGTCTATTTTAATTCGTAACATCAAATCTCGTCATCTTTTCACATTCAATTCTTCATGTACCAACGCATCCAACAACATGAAAAAACGAGTTCTGTAAGTACGCACAAAATATCTAGGCATCTTTCATGAACGGTATCGTCTAGCATATGTCTATCATTGTGCTCGAAGGGTGGGGCCCATAAAAAAATTATCAATCCATATACGTATTTACATTCAGTTAAAAGGATGCTACTATTGCAAAAAATAAAATCACAAGTATAATTTTGTGTTTTCGAATAAAAAAACGATTATTTAAAAAACTCACAAATTATCTATTACATCGCAATAACACTTACCTTTTTAATTACAAATAGCTGCTACCTTAATCATCCTCATAAAATTTTTCAAAAGATTTATCGCACTACAACGTACAACAATCGTAAAATGTTGCGAGTCTAACAAATTTTGTACCATTCACAATCTATGAAAATCATAAATAGATCAGCCAACAATGTATGCCCTTTAAAAAAACAATTTACAAACAAGATTTGCTAAATGTTACCTGCCTACAACAATTATCATTTACCCCCCACAATTATTTCCATCGGATTAATAAATAATTACATATTTTTTAACAATCGTCCAACAGTTAGACGACTAGAGGATTATCACCCACCATTAGGCGACACGTGCCAAAGTCGCCCAACCGTTGGACGACTTGGCCACATATCGCTCAAATGTTGGACGATAATCCTTTAATCGCTCAACCGTTGGACGACATGAGATCAAAAGTACAAAAAATCAATTCACATGTATATTCTTGTAATTCCGAATAAATATTTGATTATTTAAAAAAATTCATTAAATGTTCTGGTAACCAAAAGAGGGGGGATAGACAAGGTCCACAAATCTAAGGATGCATTGATGTCCTGTATAAATTCTTACCACATATATGAACGCCATTCCAATTTAGTTGATTATCATTTTATGGGAAAACAAAAAGGTTCTATATTGCCATTGATGGAATCCAATTATGAATTGCGTATCACTTCAAAAATATGAAACCAAAACTATTCTCTAATGAAATTGCAAGCATCATATCATGTCACATTTCTAACTAGAGACAATGGGTGAAAATGTTTCAGTCATGACGCTCATGGTATTCAAAAGTATATAAACCCATCTTTACCAAACACTAGCCACAAGATTCAGTGAGCCAGAAATACATAGCCGTCCACAAACAAAGGTCAAATATTGCTCTGAGCAACAATTGAATATTTGAATGTCAGCTCCATTGCCGGCCACCTCCATACCCTCTGTATCTATCACGGTAACCTGCAAAATGTGATAATAGTCAGTGTCAATTCATTCAGATGTTATCTCAACAATAAATTAGGGCCAAAAGATGAAAGGCATAGGATAGAAAAATCAGCAAATCTGTAAATATTTCTTCCACGATAATGAAAAAAGAGTAATCCAACAGCAAACTTACCTGAAGAAGGGGGTGGGGCACCACGACCCATATTTGCCAATTCAGGGCTGACCTTTTGCCCAGCTTCTTCCAAAATGTTGATAAGATCCTTGGCAAATCTGGCATTAGCGGCGGTGAAAAAGGTGTAAGCTGTTCCTTTTGCACCAGCTCTGCCAGTTCGACCTATGCGATGAACATAATCCTCCAGTGATCCCGGAAAGTCATAGTTAATGACATATTTAACATCCTTAACATCTGTTTTCCAGACATAAGAAACACGTATTAGTTTCCCCGGCAACATAATCTATACCTCATTATATCAGAGAATTTCTTTATACCTAAGCCTCGAGCAGCTACATCAGTAGCTGTCATAATAGGGCTTTTCCCTGATTTAAATTCAGAAAGAACCCAATCCCTTTCTGCTTGGCTTTTGTCACCATGGATAGACAGAGCAGGCCAACCATCCATTCGAAGCTGTCTAGTGATCTGATCACATCCCTTCTTGGTGTCCATAAATATTAAAATTCGGCTGCCATCCATTATATCCTCCAGTAGATTAACCAACCTTATATCAAAGTAATTCATCATTAAGACATTGTGTTTGAATAATTTGAGTATGTAATTAAGACATTGTGTTTGAATAATTTGAGTATGTAATTAAGACATTGTGTTTGAATAATTTGAGTATGTAATTAAGACATTGTGTTTGAATAATTTGAGTATGTAATTAAGACATTGTGTTTGAATAATCCTACTTGTTATACTTCTGACTCTCAGATAATATCTCTACATGCTGACAAATGGCATGATTAGCTTTCAAGTCTTCAGAACCAATAATGACCTGCATCACATGAAAATGCAATTCGTTCACAGTATGCAATAAATCCACCTGCAAAATGGTGTCTGGCTACAATGTTCACCTTGTATGGGTCGAAAAGGAAATTCCTTGCTAGCTGCTCAACCTCCTTTGGCCATGTAGCACTCCAGTAAAGTGTTTGGCGATCTGGACGAATCTGAAATGACAGATAATCTTTTGACATCATGTAAAACAATACTGATACTTTCAACGAAATCAATACCAACAATGATGAGAAATGTGAAGAGATGATAACATATCTGCCACAGTTGATTAAATGATTTGAGACCCCGCAACATAACAACTAAATTCATCCTGATATTGACAATGTGCAAGTAAAACAAAGCATGAAGCAAACATAAAAGATCAGAACATTGATTTGCATGGATTCATGGGGGGATGATTACGAAATGCAACAATGCATGTAGTAGCAAAAGAAAAAGGTATACCTGAGAAACAATTTTCTTAATCTGAGGTTCAAAGCCCATGTCTAGCATCCGATCTGCCTCATCTAAAACAAGGTAAGTGACCCTCCGCAAATTTGTATGATGTGATTCTATCATATCAATTAGTCTTCCTGGTGTGGCTATAACAATTTCAACACCTGACATGAAAACCATAGGACAAATTAATCTGACTAATGCTGCCATCAAGGTTATATCAAAAACAGGCAAATGTACCATTTTTCAGGATAGGCCAACAGATTGTCAGGCGAGAGAGAGGGGGGAGAGGGAGAGAGAACCTTTTTGAAGATCACGAACTTGAGGACCTTTTGGAACACCACCATATATGCATGTGCTTTTTATCTTTGATGATGCACCAAACTTAGTTGCCTCTTGTTGTATCTGGACAGCAAGTTCACGGGTAGGGGCTAACACCAGAACAATTGGACCATCGCCAGGAGCTTGAATAACAAAAGACATATTAATCTTTAGATTATCATCCAGTATGATTCCAGAAAAGCCAGCCGAAAAACATAAGCAACATATTCGCACCTAGAATAGGCTGAGCATTAACATGAACAATGGCAGGTAAAAGATAAGCAAGTGTTTTCCCTGATCCTGTTTCAGCAATGCCAATAAGATCACGGCCCCTCAGTACCATTGGCCAACCTTGAGATTGGATTGGAGTAGGTTCTACAAACCCAGCTTTTGTGATTTCTTGCAGCACATATTCTGCAGAACAGAAGTGAAGCATCTTAGGTCAGCAGAATCTAGAACATAAGATGCTAAAGCTAAGGAAGCATGAACAAAATAATGAAGCATGTAGCTCCAAAGAGCATCCTTTTTGTACTAAAAAGAATAAAATTTTAAGAACAAAAGGTAAATGAGCTCTCAAAAAATCAAAATTATTGTGACGACTTGAAAGCAGAATAATCTCCGTAAAGTAAAATATCTCAAAGGTAGACATCAAAGGGCATTTCGATACCCTTTCCTCCTGACGCATAAACTGGCTGACGTTATTCAGATATTGTTTGTGTCATGTGAGGACCAGACAAATCCTAGTTCAAATAAAAGCAGTAGATACTTTCACCGTTAGTTTCTAGTCAATCAAACATATCTATTGTGGACAGTTTTTTTTTTTGAATAACTGAAGTATCTTTAAAGCTATAAACATGAAAAATCTAAAATTTTCATGCAAAAGAACGCATTGACTGATACATGCAAGAGCAGATCCTATTGTTGATTACACATACATGTAGTTCCTTAAGTACAGGAATTAATACAGTACAAGGAATGCACAAGATAATTAGCATTGAGAGGCGCTAAGCACCAGCTAGTCATAACATTATAGTTACCAGTCAGTACAGTCAATTCTGTTGGGGAAGGGTCCCCGCGCTACCTCGAGCCAACGATAACTTCAACGTGGCATCACACATCAGGGGATCCACCCTGGATAGGGCCCAAAGTCCAACCTGGGATGAGGTCCGAGGACCAACATCGGACGAGGTCTGGAGTCCAACCCCGGACGAGGTTCAGAGACCAACCTGAACGAGGTTCAGAGTCCACCCTGGACGGGGTCTGAAGTCCACCCCAGACGAGGACTAAAGTCCAACTGTTGTGAACTAGCACAACAAGAGGGTAATCATCCATCGGAGAGAGGTTGAACGACGACGACTTGAGGTAGAACGGCTCTAGATGAAGGAGGGCACTGGTTAGGGAAAGAAACAGATCTAGAGTAGCCAGTCTAGGGGAGAGATCAGAGCTAGAAATCCGAGATTTGGGAATACTTCTTCATTATTCATTTTTTATAGTAATAGATACATGCCATCCCTTTTATAGAAATAACTCGACTTGACCTCTAAGAAACAATCTTAATCTCTAAGGAAACATATCTCTAATAGATGGAATATATCTATAAGATAGTAAACCCATATAATAAGAAAACTAACTATTCTTATATCTATCCTAACTAATCTAACCCTGCCATAAGTGGTTGCTACTGATTACCACACCTTTCTGATACCTAGGTACTTGTTTGCACGCTGCGTGAACGATGGTCGGCGTGATGCTTCCCCCATCGGCGATAGCTCGTCCTCAGGCTGTGGTGGCGGCCATGGTTGCAGCCCTTGGTATATCCAATCTAGCGAGTAATTGTGATGCCTCACGTGGACGATGAACAGTGTGTTGATGACGATTGATGGCGAAGGTGTGAGGGTCTTAGTGTTGCTCGATGTCGAGGAAGTTACTGGCGACGAGGGCAGTCAATGTGGAATAGTAGTGGCGCGCTTCATAGTAAGCAGAAGACGTGAGAAGGGATCAACTGTTCTGATACCAATTGTTGTGAACTAGCACAACAATGGGGTAATCATCCGTCGGAGAGAGGTCACACAACTACGACTTGAGGTGGAACGGTGCTAGACGAAGGAGGGCACCGGCTAGGGAAAGGTACGGATCTAGAGTAGCCGGTCTAGGGGAGAGATCAGAGCTAGGAATCGAGAATTTGGGAATACTTCTTTATTATTCCTTGCTTGATGATAATAAATACATAGCATCCCTTTTATAGGGATAACACGACGACCTATAAGAAACAATCTCTATCTCTAATAGGTAGAATATATCTATAAGATAGTAAACCTATATAATAAGGAAACTAACTATTCTTATCTCTGCCCTAACTAATCTGACACTATCATAGCGGTACGCTACGATCATCGCACGCCTTCTGAGACCTTGGTACTGTTCACACACATGAACAGTAATTCGACACATGACACCAACCCTAGATGTTCGCGGACTAACCCTGTACAAGGTCCGGGGGCCCATGCCGGCATGGTGTCACACATCAAGGGATCCACCCCAGACAAGGTCCTAGCTAGCCACGCGCCGAGGTCTCGTCGGCAGCCACGTAGAAAGAAGGTCGACGACATTATGAATCTCAGACGTGGTGGGGCCTACTTGGCACGATGGACGAAAGTACCCCTCAGCGCGAGCTAAGATCCGAGGGCAAAAATGTAACTTCGGGCGCTTTCCTCTCCCCTCCATAAAAAGGACCTCTTGTAAATGTAAATAAAAAGGACCTCTTGTAAATGTAAAGGTGGAGGCCACTTGTAACACTCATACCCATATGCAATACATTCGTACGATCACTTGTGTGTAATTCTCGTTGAGTCCCTCTCCCCCATTGCATCCTCGCTAGTTCGTGAATCCGATTAGGGCTGTCTACAAGACCAGGGCGCCATCTGTGGAGACTTGAGCGAAAAGCCATGCCGCCCAACACGAAGAAGACCCGCTCCGCCCGTCCGCGTCGGACCTGCTCCGCCCCTCACGTCCACCGCACCGGTCGACATCTCCGCTCAGCCCCACGTGTTTGCCGTGCCAGGTCGACGTCTCCTCGGGGGAGCCGGATGAACTCGGTCCGCCATGGACCATTTTGCCTTTAAATATCCATGCCTCCACCGGTCTATGGAGTCCCAACTCCCCTCTCCAATCCCCCATTTCTCCACTTCCCACCCCGTCCAGCACACCTCCAGCCCGCTCCCCTGCTCGTTCGACGCGCCACCAACTTCTGCGCCCAGCTCGCTTGCCCACGCTCCTGCGGATCTAGGCCATTCCCGGAGTCGGTCCGAGGCTCACCATCAACCTCGTTCGGGCCACCTCTAGACCCGTCTGTGCGCCCCGAGCGGGTCTGCGCCACTCCCCCATCCACCGAACTTTGTCCAGGCGCCGCTACTCCAAACCGTGTCTGGGTGCCGCTCCTCCGGACCCTGTCTGTGCGCCTCCAGCGGGTCCACGCCGCTCTAGACCCGGTCCTCCGGACTTTGCCCGAACGGCACTACTCCGAACCATGTCCTTCGAACCATGTCCGAGTGCCACTACTCCTGACTTTGGCGGGGCACAGATCCTCCAAACCGTGTCCGTGCACCTCGAGCGGGTCCACGCCAATCCGGACCCCAACCTCCGGGCTTTGTCCAAGCGCCACTACTCCGAACCCTGTCCTCAGGCCCATGTCTGGGGGCCACTCCTCAAGATTGTCCAGGGGACGCTCCTCCGAACCCCGTCCTCTGGACCTTGTCCGGGAACCGCTCCTCCAGACCGTGTTCAAGCACCCCCGAGCAGATCCACGATGCCTCTCCAGACCTTGTCCGCATCTCCCGAACTTCGGTGGTCAGCGCGATCCAGAGATGGTCTGAACCCCACCCCCAACTCAGGCTCACGCGCGGCACGCTTCTAGCCGTGTTGTCGCCCCGTGCTCGCACTGCCCCCTCACCATGACCTCGAAGAGGAAAGTGGCCTCTATCGGACCCTCTACTAGGAGTGGCATCCGCGGCTTTGCCTCGATTGGACTTCGCTTCGCCTCGATGGCGTCTCCTCGACCAAGGGCTCCCTCTATCTCGACGGATTCACCTCGGTGAGCCCAACACGCCACGATGGCTTTGCCTCGGTGCGGTTCAACTCGGCATTGATGGTGTCTGCTCGACTAGAGCCTCATCAGGTTTGTCCCTGGCACGCACACCGACCTTGAACATCTCGATGTGTTGGCATACATCGATCAATCATGTCTCGATATGTCGTCCAACTCAGCGTCACCCATCGAGCTCGTATGTATTGATGCGTACGCCCCCATCGACCTCACGCTCTTTAAAGCTCCATCGCACCTCAGACAAGCAGTCCATCCATGCCCATCTCAACGTGTTCGCACACAATGGCTCGTTCATCTGAGGGCTCCCCGCACCTTGGGCTGACAAGTCGGCCACACTCATCGTGACATGTCCATGCGAGTCAACCTTGCGCACCTTGGCATTATGTCGCTCCTCGAGGTCACGCCTAGGCGAGTCGAACTTGGCACTCAACTCATACCTACACATCTTGAAGGCCATGAGTCAAGAACTCACTTCACGAGGCACTCCTTTTTGCTAGGTCCAAGCTCTGCACCTCCACATAACGTCGGCATCTAGGCAGTCGACACATGGCTCCATAGTTTTCCGTGACCCCACGTCCTTTTCATGCAATGGTGAACTCCCCAACATGACCCGGAATTGGCCTAGTGCGTGCACCAAGGGAACCCACCTTCGGGGGTGTGTGCACAGCTCGTTACCTGGGATTCACAAGAGGACTAAGGTAAATTAAGATATTGTCAGTGCGTGTCGTAGGTTACTAGAAGAATTGTCGACCCAAGGCCGCGCGCCGACCCCTTTTACAAGTCGGTGCGTCGGCCTAGGCATGCTATTCACGACCACCTGGTTCGGCGAGGGGCTATTGTTAGGGAAGGGTCCCCGTGCTACCTTGAGCCGACGATAACTTCGGTGTGGCGTCACGCATCGAGGGATACACCCTGGACGAGATTTACGGACCAACTCCAGACGAGGTCCAGAGTCCACCCCGGACGAGGCCCAGGGACCAACCCGTGACAGGGCCTGGAGTCTACCCCGGACAAGGTTCACGAACCAACCCTGGACAAGGTCCGGGGGCCAATGTAGTGTGGTGTCACACATCATGGGATCCACCCCGGATGAGGTCCTAGCTAGCCCTGCACCGAGGCCTCGTCGACAACCGAATAGAAGGCCGACGACATCGTGAATCTTGGACGTGGCGGGACCCACTTGGCACGATGGACGAAAGTACCCCTCGACGCAAGCTAAGATCCGAGGGCAAAATGGAACTTCAAGCACTTTCCTCCCCCTCTATAAATAGGACCCCTTGTAAATAGAAAGGAGGCCACTTGTAACACTCACCCCCAATCCCCCATATGCAATACATCCGTACAATCGTTTGTGTGTGATTCTCATTGAGCCCTCCCCACACCCGCATCCTCGGCGGTCTGCGAATCAACCAAGCGCCTACAAGTTTATTGTCCGATCTCATATCGACGACAATTTCAAATAAAAAACTGTCTAACCAATCTTTTTCCTTCCCTAGATTCAACATTTCAGCATAATCCCATTCTGGCACTTCTACACATAAAATCAAAGGGCCACTTTGAGCTACATTGATCTAATTAACTTCCCCTTCTTAAAACCGCAGGATCGAATACAATAAGGAATGCTTCAGTTGTTGCAATGTTAACAAACATCTGTCTGTACTGACTTTATCATTTTATTATTTTGTTAATAGCCTTTTCTCATGAAAGAATTCCCATTTTGGTTTCACATCTTTTGGATATGCTGGACATGTACAGAGGCCACAATAGTTTGTGCAGCACCCATTCAAAAGCAACCATGGGGATTCCTTTCAAGATCAATACATACTTGAATATATCTAGTTAGGATCCTACATGTTTAACACTGAGCACATGTACATATAGACATAGCTTTCACCTTCTGTTAAAAGGAAAACGGCCCTCTTGCATAATGAGCTTTTGCATATTAGGTGTAAGGAAATCAACATGTGCATTGAACACACCAAAAAGATGTTAGTAGAGCCCAATATGACAGCAGTAGAGCGTGAAATCCAGTCGGAATCCCTTTGGAATGCTTTTAAGTTGCAGATAAATTATTTCAATAGCTGGTACGATAACTAGACAATGATCATGGACAATATGGCTTAGCCTACAAGAAAATTGTCATGATAATAAAGAAAATTGTCATGATAATATTATTCAAAATCATTGTTCACCTAGGCGCTAGGCGCTAGTCGGGCGCCAGACCGGCGTCTAGCGCCTAATCGCCACCTAGGCGGCCGCCTAGGCGGCCGCCTAGGCGGGAGAAATCGGCTAGGCAGACAAGGCACCACCCTCCCGCCTAGCGCCTAGGCGCCGGCGCCTAGGGGATCGGTGCTCAAAATGCAGCAGTACAACTCCTTTTCTTTTTGTGTGTGTGCGCGCGTATGCAGCTGTACAACTCCTTCACTTAAATTCATTAGTGCACAACTTGCTATTTTGAGCTAAATGCAACAATGAAATGCTGCGTTCATTAGTTACTTCATCATCACTGCAACTCCAAATAACAATGAGCATTTCAGCAACAAGTTCTATATCTTTGCATGGCAAGCCAGGACTTAAAAGTTGGGTAGCCTTTCGATAGCTAGTGATAGTGGTCACCCTTCAATGGGAGAAACAATTAACTAACATTTGGCTTTTCAATAAGGATCACAGGGCAGACTTTTTCCAATCAGGCAATCAGCTAACAAGTACCAACTCAGCCCGGTGCCATCTTCCTTCATTATAACGCCCACTTAAACCTCATACTCCAATTAGGTGCTTGGTCTGAGAGTAGTTGCCTGAAATTATAGCTAACCTAGGAGCTTCAACATTATGCTTTCTGCGTGTGGTATGAGATAAAGAGATGCAGCACAGCATAACCACATAGTGTGGTTACTGGTGTATGATAATGAGGCCTGCAGCTAAATGATGACGAGGCCGTTCTTTTGGGCTATAGCTTATAGCTTATGGCTGAAATTTTTGAATTCTGACTGTTAGCGAGAAACTCGCGTGTGATTTTGACCGATGTAGTTGAAATCGGTAAAGTGTCTACTACAATCGACTTGGAGAACCCGTCTTAAAAAGACACTTCGTTTGAAAGCTAGTTACTGTAGCATAAGTCATAAGCCATAAGCCAGAAACTGAAAAGAACAGCCCCGATGTTTCCAACTTTCCATCATTTGATTCGAATTAATACAGCACAGATGCTAACAGAACAGATGAAAGCTGAAAAGAACGGCCGATGTTTCCAACTTTCCATTATTTGATTCGAATTAATACAACACAGATGCTAACAGAACAGATGAATCAATCCCATCCCCTCCTGTTTTCTAATTTGTGTCGCAGCAACACAGCAATAGCACACCGGGAAAAAATGAGCTATAAGCAGAATTGCCGAACCTGGGAAACCAGCGTCGCGGAACTCGCGCACCGGCTTGGGCATGTCGCGGCCCTCGACGGTGATCTCCCGGCCGCGGCGGTACGCCTCCACCTCGTCCTCCGTCATGCCGACCACCGCGGGCGACTCCACGTAGAAGTTCTTCTCGAACCGCGGCAGCCCATCCAGCTCCGTCGCCGCCGCCGCAGCTGCAGGATCGGCCCTACTTGGCGGCGCGAACGCCCTCGTCCCGCCTCCGAACGCCCCCTCGCTGCAACACAAGCGTGAACAGGGTAGCCAGGATTAGAGTCAGCGTTAGGGTTACGGCTAGGGCTTAGGGTTTAGATAAGGTCCGGGTGGGAGGCGAAGAACGGTTACCTGCGGCGGTCGCGGTAGGAGCCCGGGTCCGCAGCGCGGCCGTCGAAGCGGCTCATGGCGGAGGTCGCCGGCGGCGAGGAGGCGGCGGAGGTGGGTCGGTTAAGGTTTAGGGGTGAGAGGCGGGGGGACTTCGTTCGGATTGGGAAGCGCCGAGGCGGTGGGACCGACGGCGCGCGAGGTTTTTCGGCCGAGAATTATTGGGTTCTTTTTTTTCCAGTTTATGGGTTTTAGTTGCGATCTATTGTTTTTAGCCTATTTATGTGAAAGAGTACAAAATAATTAAAATTTATGTATAATTTTGATCAATATAAAAGATATCGTTATAGTATGCATACAACTAATTTGTAGACCACATCTTAAAAAGATATTATGTTTAATAGTTGGTTACTATAAAAAGCCGAAATGCAACTTTTAAAAAACTGAAAAGAAAAGAACCCTAGAAGGCAAGCAGACCTGGCCAAAAGGCCTGGTATAGATCTTGATACAGCACGACATAATTAGGCCCATTATGGCTGGTCTGAAAATATTATCGTGCCACGTCACACCGTGTCGTTTCATGTTCCTGCCCTACAACTCAGGTACAACACGAAGAGTGGTCGGACCGTGCCGGACTGGTCCGGACATGCTTAGTCAAACGGGCTAACTCATTAATTTTTCTGCCAATCACAATTAATTTTACTGTCAGTCGCTGAGTCGTAAGTATTTTTAGTGCCAATCATAAATAATTTTATGATCAATCGTAAATAATTTTACTGCTAAGTCACCCGTCCACACTCAGAAGAGTGTAATAACCCTAACACAAGTAATGTTACTGTCAACTATAAATAATTTTATTGCACTACCATAGAAGAGTTACGTTGGTGTTGTGCCAAGCCGGCCCGTCTAGTCAGACATGGTTGTATATAAAAATATTTACTATAAATATATAAGAGACTTTTATTATAAACACATCAATTCATACCAATAAAGAAAGTCGTCGATTATTCTCTTATCTCTTATGTCAATTATTTATCTACTTCTATTCTTGCTTATTGTGTGATTTCTCTCGCTTCTAGCTATGCTGATTGGCTATTAGATCTTTCGACGGCAATAGTTTTTCAAAATGTCATCAACATCGACTTCTACAGGACATGGTATGTCGTTGAATCGACCTTCTAGTTAGCAAGTTCTTTTTTAGATCATTCGGTATGAATCGATGATCGCTATCGTATCGATTATCGACTGTGCGAACATGTTTATCTATTTCAATTCAAAAAAGAAAATGATCTAGGAGTAAGGAAATTTTGCAGAAAACCTACTAGACTTTTAGGAAATTACAGAGAATTTCAAATTCCAATATATTCTTGCAGAATAACCCTTTTTGGTTTTCGGGTTTTGCACTAGATTTAATAATCTAAGGTTTCTTATGACTTAGCCCGGAAGGTTTAAGTAAATTAAGGAATTATTTAGGTAATTTTCTGTTATAACTATAATTAATCCTAGAAACATGGTTTTTATGTATATATGGTTCCATAAATTTATGAAACCTCAGACTTAGCACTATTTGGAAGGGCCATATTTTATAGTTTTATTTCATGGCATATTGTCTGGTGGGCAGTTCTTATGGGGGTTTTGGTAATTCAAAGAATTGTTAAAGTAACTAATTGCTCACAGACGCATTGTTCCGAGCGTTCTCGAGCACGAGGTCCCAAGCGCTCTTAGGGGCGTGGTCCCAAGTATATGTGTAGCTTGAAAAAGATAAGAAAAATTCTAAGAAATTAAGAAAATTATCCAATAAATACAAGTAACCATGTCTTTACTATTTTGCACACATACCATGCTTTAATCTTATTTACACGTAGTAAATTTATGGAAAATTGCATAGATAATGTAGGGTGTGTTTGATATTGCTACGAGAGAGTTTGTTGCGCTTGCCCTGGATGGCAGCACCTACCTTACTTGGGCTATGGATGTTGAGATCTTGCTTGATGCCAAAAACTTAAAAAAATATTAAAGATGTTCCTAGCAGCAGCAACACTGGTGCTGTTATTGTGCCTACTTCGTTTGAAAAGAATCAAGTTTTGCATTTTTCTGAGGAATCACCTTAACTCAACCCTAAATGATGAGTACATTACTGACCTTGATCCAAAGGTCTTGTAGGATTCCCTAAAGGAACGTTATGAGAAACAAAAGTCTACTTTTCTCTCAGAAGCAAGACGTGACCAGAAGAATTTGTGTTTCCAAGACTATAAGACTGTGGCTAATTACAACTCCACCTTACATTGTATTGTTACTCAACTAAGACTCTGTGGCAAGGATATCATAGATGATGATATGATTGACAATATGTTATCTACTTTTTTATGCTAATAATGTGAATATGCAATGGTAGTATCGGCACTGCAAGTACCTGTAGTATTTAGAGCTGATCAATGTGCTACTAATTGCAAAAAGTGAAGATAAGCTGCTCATGAAGAATCACTCATGTCTTCCCACCGGATGCATAGCTACACCTAAATCTCATGCCAATGCTTACAATAAAGGGAACAAAGAGAACCATGGAAAGTGTTTTGTTCAGAAAAGTGGAAAAGGCTAGAAGAATGTAGCTTTTAAGAGAAAACCTAAGCATCGGGGAAAGGGAAAAACCAAGAAGAAATTTTGAAGTGGTAAGTATAGGGAGTAGGAGCAATCCTGCTATAGATGTGGAACTGCAAGACATTAGTCTCGCAATTGCCGCACCCCTAAGCATCTCGTTGACCTCTACTAGCCAAAGAGTGGTTGGAAGAAACCCAAGGGTGATCTAGAGTCACACTTCACACTTTGCGGCCAACACCAGCAAAGGATTGGTAGCTTGATGAGCATGAAGCCATGGCTCTTGATGAGAAGCATGAAGACTCAATTATGAAGTATGCCACCAAGGATGTCCAAATAAGTGATGATTCTGATGATCTTGTTTGAGAATAGTATGAAGACTATTATAGAGACTCAAAGTGGTCTTCCAATTTGTATCTTAGCTATTCTAATATATAGACATTTACTCATTAAAAGGGTATGCATTTAGTTTAGAGAAAGTTCATGAAAAACTATGGTTATTGTAAACTCTAGGAGAGCATGGTTATCATTTGCCTGAAGTCATATGCATTTATTCCTAGATTTTAATGAATTGGGTTCTATTCTAAAGCCTTATCTTTGCTTTGTTGAATAATTATTTATGCATTATTATAGAACCTATGTAGTATCCAATGGCAGAGGAAGAAGACGTATGTCTTGTAGATAGCTATACCACTAACACCATTCTTAGGGACACAAAATATTTCCAGGCACTTCAGAAAAGGACTGGGAATATTATGACCATTGTGGGAAGCGATGCTTATATAGTTGGCACTAGAAGAGCCACTATTATTCCCCCTATGGATACTAGATTAATCATAGAATATGCTCTGTTATACCCAGAATCTAAACGTAATCTCTTGAGTTTTAAAGATATCTATGCATCTGGTTTTCATGTAGAAGCCAATGAAGAGAATGATACTGGATATCTACTCATGTCAAAATTTGATGGATATGAAAGAAAAGTGGTTGAAAAGCTCCATTCCTTCTCATCAAGATTATACTACATTGATATTAAACACGAAAAAGAATATGTTGTAATGGAAACAATTTTTAGAAGCCTAGATCATTTAAAATTTGGCATGATAGGCTAGGACATCCTAGGTTGACTATTATGAGAAAAATCATAAATAATTATGCTGGCCATGAACTAAAAACTAAGGATTTCCCTAATGCAAAAGATTTTGTGTGCATTGCATGTGCAAAGGAAAAATTGAAGGATAAATATATTGCTTTCTTGAAAAGAATTCAAGGTGATATTTGTGGTCCTATTTAGCTTTTGTAAGGGTCATTTAGATATTTATGGTACTGATAGATGCTTCTACTAAGTGGAACCATGTATGCCTATTGTCTACTAGGAACCACGTCTTTACAAGGCTAACCTCCCAAATTACTCAACTGAGAGGCAATTTTCCAGATAATCGTATTAAATCCTTGAGAATGGATAATGCTGGTGAGTTCACCTACAAAGCATTTACATATTATTGTATGGCATTGGGGATTAAAGTGAAGTATTCAATACCACATATTCATACTCAAAATGGCCTTGCAGAGTCATTGATCAGAAGTGTTAAGTTCATTGTTACGTCACTTTTGTAGAATTGTAATTTACCAACAATTGTTGGGACACGTAGTATTGTTTGCTATGGCATTAAATTCAACTCAGACCAACTGCATATCATATTGTTTCCCCATATAGTTAGTGCGTGAAAAAGAACCAAATATTTTCCATCTACATAATTTTGGTTGTGTTGTATACATGCTGATATCACCACCACAACATACATCCATGGGTCCTCACCAGAAGCTAGGGATCTATTAGGTTTTGAAACTCCATCTATAATTAAATATTTGGAGTCTATGATTGGGGATCTTCATATGGCTCGATACACTGATAGTATTTTTAATGAGTATCATTTCCCGATATTAGGGGAGGAAAGTACCTTGAATCAAAGGAATGCCACAAGATAAAGTAGAAAATCACGTGGATCCATGCATTAGACTCATGCACAGAAGAATTTTTAGCAAATAAACTACAAGATGGTTTTACTAACAACAAAGGAGTGACGAAATCACATATACCTATAGTTAATACACCAGAGAGAGTAGAAGTGGCACTAACAGAGACTACTAATACAACTCTTGCCCCTAATAGAGGGGGTACCACCGACAACTTCACTCCAAGGTTCTCGGAGATGTCCGAAGAAACAAAAGGCTGAGCAGAATACTTCGCTCTCTAAGATAGTTAGAGAACCTCAACAATAAGTTGAGATATCTCAACAAGAAATGGAGCAAATCCCTGATTTGGATCATCCTGTAGATGAACAACCCATTAAAACAATATGCGCACATATAGGCATTGGGACACCGGATAATCCAAACTCTATCGTTATGGGAAATCACAAAGAGCTGAGTGAAGAAATAATTGAAGAAATTTTCACTAATTACGTGGATTCAGGAGAATCATTTAATAGAAAGACTATTACTGTTGATATTTATTTTGCCTCGAAAATTGCTGATACTATTGATCTAGATCTAGAACCAAAGTCCATGGCAAAGTGTTAGAAGCGCTCAGGTTGGGTCGAATGGAAAGAAGCAATTGAGGTAGAATTGCACTTGCTAAATAAGAGAGAAGTGTTTCAGCATGTATCTCACACTCCTCCCAAAATATTCCCTGTGGGATATAAATGGTTGTTTGTTCGAAAGAGGGATGAGAACAACCAGGTGGTGAGAAATAAAGCATGGCAAGTAGCACAATGGTTCATGCAGAGACTTGTCATTGATTACAATGAGACTTACTCTCCTGTTATGAGTGGAGTTACTTTCCGATACTTGGTAGTGAATATGAATTTAAAAACATAGTTGATGGATGTTGTGACCGCATATTTGTATGGGTCATTGGATACATATATTTACATGAAAGTCCCATAAGGAATTAAAATACTGGATTCTAATAAAGCAAATCACAACATGTATAATGTCAAATTACAGGGTTGCTATATTGGTTAACAACAGTCTGGTAGAATGTGATACAGTTGGCTGAGTGACTTTCTCTTGCAGAGAGGTTACACAAAGAATGGTGATTGTCCCTATGTGTTCATAAAGAAGCCCCATAATGGATTCTATATTATTTCTGTATATGTTAGATGATCTGAATATTATTGGAACCACATAATATATTGAGGAAGCTAGTTCTTACTTAAGATAGAGTTTGAAATAAAAGATTTGGGTAAGATAAATATTGTGTAGGCTTGCAACGTGAACGTTTCCCTTAAGGAATATTAGTTCACCAGCTTGCATATACCAAGAAGGTATTAAAGAAATTTAATATGGATAAATCATATCCATTGAGAACCCCCACGGTAACTAGATATCTACAAGTAGAGAAAGAACCATTCAAACCAAAGGAGGAAAAGGAGAAATTGTTAGGTCTAGAAGTTCCATACTTAAGTGTCATAGGAGTATTGATGTATCTTGCAAATTACACCAGGCCTAATATCATATTTGCTATTAACCTATTGGCAAAGTTTAGTGCAACACCAACTAGAAGATATTGTGCTGACATTAAGACAATACTTTGATATCTCCAAGGAACTCAAGATCTTAGATTGTTTATTTTCAGAAGAATCAATATTTAACCATGGTGGGATATACATATGCTGGATGTGGGATATATAGATGCTGGATATCTATCAAACCCCCATAAAGCAATATCCCAGACTGGTGTTTCTTTGTGGTGGTACAACCATTTTTTGGCGGTCAACAAAACAAAGCATTGTGGCAACACCTACTAACCACTCAGAGATAATTGTACTATATAAAGCTTCATGTGAATGTGTTTGGCTTGGACAAATGATTAGTCGCATACAATAGTCATGTGGTATGAATATTGTCCAAACCCCCACTGTTATCTATGAAGATAATGTTTGTGTTGTACAAATACGAATGGGTTATGTAAAGAGTAATCTCACGAAGCATAGTGCTCCTAATTTTTTGTTTGCTAATGAACTCGAGAAGAGAGATGAAATAAATATACTGTACACTAAATCTTGTGAAAATCTTGCATATTTATTTATTAAGTTTCTGGCAACATCTATTTTTGAAAAATATGTTCATGGCATTGGAATGAGGCGACTTAGAGATGTGTAGAATTTAGGGGGAGCACTTCCCTAAATAATAGACCATACGTACGTACGCACGTACATACAGTATAATTAACTGGGACACCATGGTCTAAAATAGGTATTTTCCCTATGCATCGCATGCGAAAAATTTTAAAACTTTTTGGATGTCAAGTTTAAGTAGTTTACTAACTAGTTCAAACAAGTCTGAACTGAAATTTGAATTATAGTTGCATTTTTTTATGATAGTTTGATAGTTTGTGTGTGTGTGTGATCAAACCAGATTAAATGGTTGTACTCTTTTCTTCTTAATGAGTTTTTACTATAATTTCTCTCACATGAAGGTTTTTAATGAAGTAATTAGTGCAGTACAGTTTGCGTATGTGACATACTCTTTTCTCAATTCTTTTCCCACCGGGTTTTGGGAGGAGTTTTTAACGACACATTTACATGCGGCGGTGTTCACCCAGGGAATGTTACGAAACCAGACTCCTAGGGGAGGTGTGTTTGGGGGCGTAGGTCCCGCATAGGTTTCTTTCTTGATCTCCAAGAAGATGGCTGATTGCTCTCTCTCATTTTTTTGCGTCAATTGTTTATCTATTTTTACCATTGCTTATTGATTGTTTGATCGTCTATTGGATCTAGTTTTTCAATAGAATCAATGGCTGCGGGTTGAAAGAGGAGAGCTAGCCGCGTGTGGCACCCGGGGTTGAGCACTCGAACTACACCTACGCCCTTGAAGACATATTTTCCAATACACAAATCCACTCGCTAAATGTACTCCCTGTACTTACGTTTCACTTATACGTAGATAGCATCAAGTGGAAAGGAACAATGGGGTTGATTATCCATTTGTACACGCGACGGCGTGCGAGCTGCCTTGCTTGCAATGGCCACCGCCGTCCGCCGCAGTGACCATGGTGACGCACCACCCCCCACTTTCACGCGCCACCTGGGACATGAACCCAGGGTGCTTCCACTGTCGCGCTCACATTGTTGGTGATGTTTCCACTATCAGATTAGATACCTTTACCTCACAAATTTCAAGCGTTTGGAGCAACTGATGTCTCAATTAGGTTTCACAAGCGGTGCTTCTTCATAGCATATCATAGATGAACTGCCCTCGAGCTTCCAGTAAAGCATCCTTGATTTATTGTTCTATCTATGATCGCAGTGTTTGTTTCTGGGGCTGCACTCAACGGATAACCTTTGGCAGGAAAACAACCTCCTCTTCTTTACATTCTGAAATAGACTGAAAATTTTCAAAAATTTGAATTTATTTGAATTTTGTTCCTAATTTGGCAAGTCCCAAGCTTTCTAATCGGAGAGAGATGTCGAGCCCTAGGCGCCATTGCGAATGCCGCCAGTACTGCTGAATACCACCGAATCCTCCAGACCGCCACCACGACAGCCACGCGCCAGCGCCGTCGAGCTCACCTCCCTACTCCCACTGCCTCACAACCCCTTTAAAGCCTCGCCAATGCACTGAGGAACTTCACGCCAACCTCAATTGCCCCGTTGGAGCCGCCCTGTCCCCAGAATCAAACCGCATCGCCGTCGCTTTCATCCCCTACACCGGTGAGCCCTTCCGGCCAATCTTCTGCTTCAATAGATGACTAGCCAATTCCGTGCAGCCATAGCACTTATGATCCCCCACGAATACTTAGTTGACCTCGCCGACCCTCCCACTGGCCCCATTTTCGCTGGCGCCGTTCACCGCTGCCATGCAAACCGAGCACAAAAAGGCAGCTCGTTTCAAGACACCCGAGCCAAAATAGCCACTTCCATGTTGATCCCCATGCTCTTTATATGCTCCAAGCCATCGTGACCTTGTCGAAGAGCCACTAGGAAGGCCTGTGCCATGAAAAATACCCGAGGGACCTCCTCTCGCCACTGGCCATAGCCACTGACCCCTGAGCACCACAAGTGCTGAAAATGGAATCCCATCGCGTAGTGGAACCCACCCATGCCCTCAGTATTCTCCATCAACCTTCACCGGTGCCCATTTCTGTGCCGCCGTCTTCACTCTGTTCGGGAGCACTGTAGCTGCCCGAGGAGGAAGACGATGTTGTATTTGCTTTGGGCTGGGCCATCTCCAGTGGACCCGAAGTCATTATGGGCCGATCCCAACACTGTAGCAAGCACAGTTCAACCTGACCCAACATTGTGAAGCTACTATTCACACCCGACCCAACACTGTTTAAACCAAACCCGATCCAGTACTATTCCTAAACCTGAAATTGTTCCTAGCCTGACCCATCAGGAACAGTGATGATCTATATTGTTCACCGAAACCCAATAAACACATATCCCATTTCGACCGTCACAAGCCTATATACCCCATTTGCAATTCCGTTCAACCAAATCAAGCTCTGTTTAAACTATATTCACCCAAACCTATTTTTCTTTTATGTCTTTTATCATTTTTTTATTGCATTTTTGTTTTTAGCTTGCATTTTGCAAAGTACGAGCTTATTTGTATTTATTCTTTCGCACTAGCATTCAGATTCGATTAGTTGGCTAACGGAGAAACTGCTGGAACAATTAAAAGGTGGACGGTGTAAACCTGAAACCTACAATAAAATAATCGAAAACTATAGAAAAAGAGGTAAGTCACATGTCTTTGATCATGTTTAGCCTACATCATTTAATTATCAGTACTTTCATTATTCTTTTATTTATATATGTTATTTCTTTAAACTAATTTTTTAGAATGATATGATAATTTAGCTATGTCCTAACACTGAAAAAGCCATGTTTTACTTGATGGCCATATTCACCTTGACAAACCCTAATAATAGTAAATTAGTATAAAAGTTACCTTGGTAGATTAGGAATTTAAATGTTTTACACTAATAAGAGATTCGACATTTTGCCGATAGAGTTACAAAATAATACTAGAGTTAGGATAAATCATGGAAAGCCACGAGATAGTTGGAGTCCGTGACTCTACCCTATGGACGAAACTTTGGTTGGTTTGATGACAGTACCATAACACACTGGGTTGTTGGTTTGTGGCCGATTGCCTCATTGGTGGAAAGTAAGGATTAGAAGTGCTGACTTGTCAAATCTGATCTAGTAACTAGTCAAATCAATTGAATATTTACTAGGTGTTGGGGTTCCCAGAGTGGGAATGACCCATGAACAAATGGGTGGTATGAAAATGGTAAAACCATACTTGACAATGGTAGGTTCACTCAGAGTCGGATGATAGCGTTCCTCATTGGCCAGTGGATACCCGACAATGTGTGACCTATAACCTACCGGGTAGAGACTAGAAAGAGGAGAGCAGAGATCTTGCTTTCTCAACTCAGTCGCACGCTAGCTGTTGCATGCCTATTGCATGACATTGAGAGTTTGAGAAATCTTATGAGTAAAACTAGGCAACTTTGCAAAGTATAACAAATGGTATTCGAATACGCTGTGCTTCTAGTAAATGAAACTGTATTTCATGGGTGGTTTCAACAACAAAGTATAAGTAGAATTTGGAGTATTTTGATATAGAAATTTTGGATAACAAATCCCTTTTGTTAAGTAAGTACATTTTTACTATTTTAAATGCAAAATTCTTTACCAATAAACTTGCATCCACAAATATTGTCCACCTTAAATTTGAGGGAGCCTATACGTGAGGGGAGTATTGACGTATAAGTAACTTGTCCTCCTTTCCCCATCAGTTTAAGCTTTTAAGTAAACTGGTTAATGTATGCAACTCAATATTTTCAGCTTATTTCAGTTTGTCTTATAGCTTATGACTTCCCTCGAACAAACAAATGGGACGACTTCTTCACCACAGTTTTGAAGTGGTTTATTGGGACAGACTTTTAGAAGTAGTTTATCAACTTTTGGTTTGTTCGTACGAACGCTCGTACTAGGGCTAAAAGCCATAAATCACAATCATAATCTATAAAAAGTCCAAAAAAACAAGCCCGTAGTATAGTGTCTTCTCTCATGTCAACTTCAATATCCTTATCTGTAGTCCATAGCCCGTGACCTTCAAGTGAGTCCTCGCCCCTCATAATCACCACAACTACTCCACCTCTTCTCCTTCCTTGAAATGGGTGGATTTTTCCGACTACAGCTGATAACTTATGGCTACGGCTAATAGATTTTAATCCTAACGCGAGTGTTTATGCGAATGAATCAAATACTGATACGCCGTTTCAAAATATTATCCCGATAAACCGTTTTGAAAAAGATGATGAAAAACTGTCACTTTAATTTATTAAAAAACCATAACTTAGAAGTTAAAACCATAAACCCAAAACATAAGCCCAAATAAAGCACCCATAAAAAACTATAAGCTAACCACGCCCTGAATAGAAGGTGACCATTATACGGCTAGGTTCTTTTTGGCTTAAAGCTGGCTTATGCTCATCTCGTCTACGATGAATCAACTTTTAAGCGATTGTGTTTTTCAAGGCAAAGTTAACATGAAGATTATAATAAAAAGTATATTGAGTTTAGCTGTACCAGCCAAAATTACATATGATTATTTATATATATATACTACAATTCACAAACAATCAAAATTCAAATATTTAAACCATACCCATAACTCACCACCCACGCGCACACACAAAAAAAACCACCCTATAGCAGCACTCGAAGTCTCGAAGTGCCTGTGCCGCGCAGAGCTTTTAAAACCACCCCACTGCCCGGTGGCTCTTCTCCTCCTATCTTTCCTCGCACCGCACGCGTCCCCCTTCCATTTCCCAACCGCGCTCTCTCTCGCACGAAAAAAATATCGGAGGAGAAAAAAAATCTCTACGCCCGGCCCTACTGGGGATGACGAGCTCTTGCCGGCGATGGCCTTACCACTAGCCCTCGCCGCGCTCCTCCTCCTCCTTCTCGCCGCCCCGGCGGCGGCAGCGCTCCTCGTCAGCCTCCGCATCCCCCGCAAGGCCCGGCTCCCGCCGCTTGAGCCGGCGGCCGCGGCGCTCGAACCGCCCGCACCGGCCGAGGAGGAGGAGCCCGCCGAAGAGGGCGGGAGGGAGAAGAGGCGGCGGCGGAAGGCGAGGCGGAAGCAGCAGCAGCACAAGGGCGGAGACGAGGCGGCAGCGGGCGGGGAGGAGGCACTGCTGCGGCGGCCGCGGTTCCCGCTCGCGTCGGTGGCCGGCGCGCTGCAGCGCCGGATCACCACGCGGTACGACGACCTCGCGCGGGCCAGCCAGGCCCACTCCATCACCATCGACCAGGTGGGTGCATGCCTCTCGCCTCTCGCTTCCTTCCAGATCTCTCGCACCCCTACTTGCACTAGTGTGCTGAACGTAGTAGGCTCGCTGCTTCGATGACAAGTGTTGCTATGCTACAAATTGGGGGCATTGGTGCTGTGCGAACTGCGAAACACAAATAGCCGCTATTAATTTCTAGAACTGGTGTTTGTTTCCATTGCATGCTACTAGTATATTGAAGTCAATGCCTCGATTAGGGAAGTAAGATGCCAAATCGGCTCCAATTGCTAGGCCGTTACATGCTTCATCTGCAACTGGATGCCGTGCGCTCTTGGTTTCGCTAATTGCTTTGACTTAAGGTTTTACAGCGAATGATAGTTAAATGATTAGGGATTTTATGACGCTAAATGGTATCAAATCCCATTCCAAACTGTGCAGGCTTCAGCAAACGGGTGTGTTGGGGGAGTGGCTCCCACTTTGGTCCGATCGGCCTATTAGGCCAAAGTCCCATTATGTGTGGGATTATGTGGCAAGCCTAATATGACTATGCCAAGGAAATGACATATTTGCCCTCACTATTACACACCCCAAGGGGGACATTTATGTAAACAGCCTCTCCTATATCTATAAATATGGCCCCTAAGGCACCATGGAGGGGGAGACAACATTTATGTAAGAAAAAGCCTAAGTAATAACTACGCGTGGTATATACACTCTACACCTCTCTCTATAATGTGTCATAGGCTTCAGGTAGCCCATTGCGGTCTTCTCGTAGCCCCATTATCCATTGTTTGGCGTGTAACCACAACAATTGGCGTCGTCCGTGGGAAAAAGGCGTAGAAGCTACAAGTCGAAGCAAGGATGCTTGGGCATGATGGTGCCGAAGAAGATGATGACGTCAGCCCCCAAGCGAAAGAGGAGTATCACGACCGAGACCGTTGTGACGAGAGCAAGGGAGTCGGTGGTTGAAGGCCCCTGCCTCCATGGCAGCGGCACATCGGGGTAGCCCGCGCATGGGGCCGTGGCTGGTAACAAAGACAACTCTTTGACAGCTACGTCGGCTATGGAGCGGGCGGCATCATGAACGGAGGACCTGGCCTCGGGGGTGCCTAGCAACATCGGCGTCCCCACCGCCCATGCGACGACTTCTGCTGAGTGTTCAAGAAGGTGACATTAGGCGGTCAAAGGCGGAGCCGCCGCCACGCCAAATCCACCGGGACTGCATGCTACCGAAGCCTCCGCCTTGCCGCAATCCGCCGCGCCGCCTCTGCCTCGTCGAAATCCGCCACGTCGCGACCGAGGTTTGTTCCGCCTCTTCCTCCCCCTCTGCCATCTCCCCTCAGTCACCTCCGCCATCTCCCCTTCGACCTCTCCTCCGCTGGCCTCACGGCCTCACCACCCCTCCATGCCATGGATCTGCAGGAAAGGCGAGCGAGCCGGCGAGGGGAGGCGAGCGGGAGAAGGCGAGCGGGGGGAGAGCAAAGGCACGCGGGGGAGAAGTGAGAACGGGGAGAGAGAGAAGAGATAAGGGGTGAGGCACTGAGGCTTGCGTGTGTGGTGAGGAGAACAGGGGGGAGAGAGAGAGACAAACCCTAAACCCTAAACGGAGGTTAACATGGTCGACAAACCACAGCTAGGTTGGAACACCATGGTTGCGTTCCATGCGATAGTACCATTGTTGCGCCACCCCAGACATGTGGTACGACGCTAGCCAGACTTTCTCTTTCTCCATCGTACGCTGCCCTGCAAAGAATTGCTCGCAGCAATTCAACCATGGAAGAGGGTCCTCCTTGCCATCGAAAATTGGGAAAGCTAATTTGTGGAAGTGAGGTGTGCCATGGCTGGCCGAACTGTCTTCCCCATTGTGCTTGGAAGGCGGAGCGAAGCCCTTCTCCTTGCTGCTGCTGCCGCCCGAGCCATCCGGCCAATCTGCAGCTTGTTGACTGCTTGTTCCAAGTGGTGACCCGTTCAATGAAGATCTCTCGCAACATATGCTTCTCGTCAGAATCCATGGTGTGTGGCCGCGTCGGGGGTGGGGGGCAAAGGCTCGATACCAAATAATATGGTGGGTAGGAAACAATAAGGAAGGGCTCTGATCCAGTCGATAGCTTCTTAGGAATAGATCTTTATTGCCCTTTTCTCAATAGCATCCGGTCTCCTTTATAGCCCAGGAGCCTTCCTAATAAGAGATTCTATAATAGATAGCACAAAATATAGATTACCTAATATATACTAATACTAATGAGGACTTCTTAAATATGAATGCCCTTTCCTAATACTTATCTGCTCCCTGGTGTGGTTATCGATCTGGATCAACTAGCAAGTCTTTGTTGTCGAGTTTGATTCCTCACCGCTACGGCGATCGCAGACTTCATTGTTGCCATGACGTCCCCTGTGCCATATCTAGCCGTTGCCGGTAGTGGGGACTCTGCAAATTGTCGCGAGCGTTGTGTGTACACCCTTCCAACAAAAGCGTCCATAACAGTGCTATTCTGTACTGAGAGAAATTGTTGTACGCTTGTATTGCGATATTTTTGCTGTTTCTTATATAATATATATTCAATATTGTACTTTTCTGTTAAATGGTGATATGATGCCGGACAGACAAACTATTAGTTGAGTAGTCTAGTTTAGGAAGAGTTAGTGAACTTACTAGATTCAATCACTGATCATTGTAGCATAAAATTTCTGTGTGGTAATATGATGTTCCTATAATGGACAAATTTACTTTATTTGTGTTATGGTTTTGTTCGTATTGGCTTCTACTTAGAAAAACCAAAAGCCAATATGAACATTCGGCTTTTCGAAGTGGTTTCTCCACTCCTCTCGCTACTTTCTCGCTCCAGGGATAAGGCAGGGTGTCACGGGTGCATCACGTACCCCACTCCTCTTGCTCCCGTCATGTGCACGGCTGCACGCATATCTCCCTCACTTATTCCACCGCTCGTCTTTTCCTTCTAAAAGCCATTTCTTTCAGCCAAAAGCCATAAGCCACAGCAGAAATCCATCAGCAAAAGCCAATACGAATGCCCTCTATATAAGACTGGTTGCAAATTGCAATTGTCTTGTGATTGCGCCTTCTATTTTCTATTGATTAAAGATGAGCTTGGCAAACTCTTGCCATGCTAGTTATTTCTTTGACTTATAAATATATCAACTTAGTGGAGGTTGATTCATGAGGAATGGAAGTGAGAAGCGGAGCATATTGTTGAAAGAGAGGGACCTAGTTGTAATTTCACAACTTGTTGTTTTGGACTTTATCATCTTTATTCATTGCCATGCTGGAGGATAAGTTTCTTTTAGCTTTTTTAGCACTTAGTGACTTCTCAAAAAAAAAAAGAATTACAATTTTTGTTGTACATGATGCCCTTAGCATATGTTGTATGCTCACACCTGCAATTAAGACCATGTTTATCTGATTAAATGGTCAGTTCCCTAGAAATTATTTTTCTTGGTTTATATCCTGTACTAGATGCAAATATCTACACTTGGATCAGCTAAGTGCTACGGTTTTTTAATTTCTTTTATGATCAGCTCTTTAACAAATTTATGATTTCCATTGAGAAAGGGCACGTGAGGTGCTAGCTAGGTTACCTCTAGGCTCTAGATATATTGAAAATAGGAATCTCTATTTGTCAACCATCTAGTTTTTGTTGGAATTTGCCCCTAGGATCACACATGCAATTTTCCCGTGGACACGCTTTCACGGGGAAGGAGATGAACACTGGAATAAAACACGAAGACACTTTGTTTGGCAAGACCGAACTCAGATAGGTCTCTTTTTTCTTCTATTCAACTCGACTCAACTCAATAGGAAATACTCAGCTTAAATAAGCTTTATACACACATGGTCACACGACCTGTACTCCACGTGTGACCATGTGTGCATAAAGTTTATTTAAGCCGAGTATTTTCTGTTGAGTTGAGTCGAGTTGAATAGAAGAAAAATGAGACCCAGCTGAGTTCGGTCTTGCCAAACAAGTGTCTTTGTGTTTTCTTCCAGTGTTCATCTCCTTCCCCGTGAAAGCATGTGTCCACGGGAAGATTGCGTGTGTGATCCTAGGGGCAATTTCCAACAGTTTATAGATGTGGTGTTAGGACTTTGGAACGGTGTGTGGACTGAAATTTCCTTGTGTTGCCTCATAACCAAGTAATATGGGCTTGAGATAATGTTGACCAGCTGAAAAGAAACTGAAGCTAACTGTTGCAAGATTACAAGTTTCTTCAACAATTTTTATTCTCCTGGCACTCTTTTGGTTTTGTATATGCTGCAATGGCCTTGGTGGCTTGAATTGTAATATTTGTTATCAACAATGCACATACTTGATTGCTTTTAAGAGAACTGCCACGAAAAGACAACAGGATTTCGATTTGAGTTGATTTCAGCTTCTGCTGCTTGACTAGTTGCTCTCCAACATTTGGGTATTCTATCTTTTGCCGACATAATTATGGGTGCATTGTTGGTTAGGAACCAACAATTTCTAGTACAGGAGCTAGTGATGTGGACCTCATATATATGAAGAAATCTTACAAACAATAAAGTAGGTAGGGTCTAGAATGCTGCATTATGTTGTAAAATTGCACCACTAGCTCGATCGGTGAAAAGTAACTTCGGAAATAGAAAGTGCGTCCACTACAACCATAAATTTGCACCTTTGTTGTTTAGGGATGCAACTAGTTCCAATGCTTCTTTTTTTAAGGGCTATTTCTACTAAGGTGTTAGACCACTCTGTAGGCTGTATCATATCTCTATTGAAGAATTCGTCCATTGCAAGTTTGCAACCGTAAATTATATGTTTTGTTCTCTTCATGGCTTCATGCTTTCTATAAATTGCAACATGTACTTATCAAGATATATGCCATCTACCTTGTTTTTCAGGTTCGCGAGTTTATTGACTGTCTGGTAGATGCAAGGAACGAATTGCTGCAAAAGTATGTTGCTATTTGCATTAAATTTTACCTATAGACATCCGTTGCTCCACATATTTTACAAACTCTCAATGATGTCTTATTGCCTCTAAGGTCTGAGAACGTCCAAAGAAGCTTCAGAATAAAGAAGGCCATGTTATCCATCGCTCATAATCGTAGGTCTTCATATGACCACCTTCGCCTCTGCGAACAGGTTAGGCATTTGAGGAAAGAATTTCCCTACCAACACAATTAAACATTGTTGTTAGCAGCATATGATGCAAAGTTCTGCTGGCTTCAGCTTTTGATGCCGTTTTATACTGTTGGGCATTGTCGTAGGTACATAAATTGGAATCCGAACATGAAAGACTAAAGAAAGACGCTGGTGTTTACAATTATCTTCAAGAGCAGCTTCAGATGTCACCATCATACAAATTGGTACCTCGCTTCTGTTCTGCTTGTAAACATCCCTGCTCTGTGATATAAACCACGAAGGTTGTGACACCGTACCGTTTACCATGGCAGATGATGGAGCTCAATGCTGTGATGGAGAAGGAAGCTCGGGAACATGCGCTTGCCACCGAGGCCCCAGAGATATCATTCGAGGAGTTGCTGGCTCAGGAGAAGAAGGACGCCGCCTTCTGGCAGCGCAACGGGAAGCTGAGGTCAATCTCAGGCAAGTAGGGAGCGAGACAAGTCAACAACCCGCAACGCGATTGCACCATCGTCGTCATCAGTAGCCTAAACTTGGAAGTCAAAACCGAATTTGTTCCTGGGAGAACTTTTACATTTGAATCACGGTGTGAGACGCTTGTCGTTGTGGAGCTCTCGGGCGCCTGTGCCTGAGTCCTGACATTAAACTGCGCAGATTCAACAGGTGTGTTGTCGTTGGTTGGTGACTGACCAGTAAACGTTTCGCCATATGCTGTGTCGGGTCGGGTGCTCGGGCCACGAGGATTTTTTTTGCTGCAGCCTGCTGCTGCTGCTGTGGTCAGCTCAACTGTTGTGCGGCTGAAACGAGCTGAAAAGTTCGAGCTGGCGCTATTTACCGCTGTTGCTCAGGCAACCTCTGCTCCGTCTTGCCTCCCTCCTACCCAGCTTGCGATCGGGAGGTTTCTAGGCCTTGTGCTCTTCTAGGGGAGGGTTGCCACAGAAATTGTCACAATTATGCTCTCCTCTCTCCGCCTCTGGTTTCAGAGGGTTGGCGGTAGTATCATCTATCTGACAAAGCATTTCTTTTCAACGACAGCCCATCAGAGCAATCAGCAATGGCAGCGCAAGAGCCGTCGTCGGAACACGCGACGCCCGACGCCGCTGAGCCTCGGAGGCCTCGCGTCCTCGTCACCGCCTCCGGCAGCGTCCCGGCCATCAAGTTTGGGAGCCTCTGTTGCGGCCTCACCGAGTGGGCCGACGTCCGGGCGGTGGCGACCTCCCCGAGCGGCGTCGCCCTCCTCACCGACGACGACGAGTGGTCGACCTGGAGGAAGATCGGCGACGAGGTCCTGCACATCGAGCTGCTCGAGTGGGCCGACGCCATGGTCATCGCACCGCTCTCGGCCAACACCCTGGCCAAGGTACACATACCGAATCCCTAGTGCTCTCAGCTTCTTGTCGGATCACCGGCGGTGAGAACTGAGAGAATCCCGCTTCTCAGATCGCCGGCGGGCTGTGCGAGAACCTCCTGACGTGCGTCGTGCGCGCGTGGGACTACAGCAAACCCGTCTACGTCGCGCCGGCCATGAACACCTTCATGTGGGACAACCCCTTCACGAGGAGCCACCTCGACGTCATCGGCGAGCTCGGCATGTCCCTGATCCCTCCGGTCACCAAGCGGCTGGCCTGCGGGGACTACGGCAACGGCGCGATGGCAGAACCCTCCGAGATCTGCAGGACTGTGAGGCCCTTCTTCTGGCCACAAGATCTTCAACTCTTGCAGTCTGAATAAGGTGCTATTCAATTGGGCTGAAATAAGTTACTTATAACTGAAATTATACTATAACTAATTAAAATTACATTGTAGCTGCATCTTTGCCCATCACCCTCACCCTCCTGGAGTCTTCCCACATCCCGCAGGCGGCGTACAGGTTTGTGATAAGCATGTGGCTCCCAGTGGTATCTGCGTCGGCCTGCAAAACCTTGGCTATGGTGGCTTCCGCCATGGCTGCATTCCCATGAATTCTGCAAGAGTTTGAGCAATACTCCCCACACGCACAGGTCAGCAGGCCTCATCGGCATCGTCGCAATGAGCTCGGACGCGCCTTCGAGCAATCCGGCATGCCCCAGGAGGCCCACCATGCATGTGTAATGCTCCGTTGACGGGGAGATCTTGCGCTCCCGCACCATCTGATCAAACAAACGGCGGCCCTGCGTGGCTGCACCGTCATCGCACAAACCATGCATCCCATAGCCGGCCATCATCGAGTTCCATGAAATCAGCTAGGTCCCTGGTCCTCGTACCGTCGAACACCGTGCGCGCAGCAGCTAGCAGCTCTACCACATTTCACGTACATGTTGATGAGCCCGTTCTCGCCTAGCGAGTGCGGGTCCAGCACGTCCTTGATCGCGTGGGCATGGACTTCTTGACCCAACCGCAGCGCCAGTAGCGCGGCACAAGATGAAAGAACAGCCGCCAAGCTCACCACGTTCGGCGATAGCCGCGGCTCCTGCGTTTGCCGGAACAGCTCCAGTGGCCGGTCAGTGTCCCCGGACGACGCGAACCCGGCCGCCGATGACAGCGTTCCAGCTCACCACATTCGGTGCAACCACGCCGCCGCACTGTTCCATCCGGACCAGCACATGGAACGCCTCGCCGCACATCCCATCCGCGGCGTAGCTCGTGACGAGGGCGTTCTATGTCACGGTGTTCTTCTCCCTGGCGTCCCCAAAAATCTTCTCGGCGTCGTCCATTTCCCCGAGCTTGCCGTACATGCACACCAACGAGTTAGTGACGAACAAGTAGCCATCGACGATGCCCTTCACGACGCCGTAGCCGTGAATCGCCCTCCCCTTCGCCAGTGCAAGGTCACCGGCATAAGGGCACGCCGAGAGCGCCACAGCTATGGACTCAGCGTTCCCCTCGCACCCGCTCGATCCCGTGCATGTCTCCGAGGAGCTCGAGAGCCTCCAGGTGCTTGCCACACCTCGCATGCGCCGAGAGCAGCGCCGTCCACGTCACAGCGTCGGGACGTGCCCCGGCCGCGGCGGCCGTGCGCACAAACGCGTCCATTGCAGCGCCCGGGTCGCAGCCGGTCGAGTACGCGGAGATGAGCGTGTTCCAGGAGAGGGTGTTCCTCCTCGCCGGCATAGCGTCGAACACGTGGCGGGCCTCGGCGGCGCGGCCGAGCCTGCGTAGGCGGCGAGGAGCTGGCCGGCGAAATCGTGGTGGGCGTGGAGGCCGAGGTGGAGGGCGAAATCGTGGTGGGCGTGGAGGCCGAGGTGGAGGGCATGCGCGTGGACGGCGGAGGCGAGGCGCGGAGGGCGAGAGGGAGGGTGTAGGAGTTGGAGAGCGCACGCATGAGGCGGTAGAGCGCGAGGGCGAGGTCCGGGCATGAGCGGCGGAGGTGGGCGCAGAGTAGGCGGTTCCATGAGAGGCGCTGGTGGTCGGCGAGTGGTGCCGGCCGCGACGGCGGCGGAGAGGCGGCGGCGGTGGCGCTGGTGGTTGCTGGGACGAGGGGAGGCAGTGGCGCGAAGAACGTTCATCTGGGTCCCACCGGTCAGTGTACCATGAGGCCTGTTCAGGATTTCTACTGTTAGCTAGTGCAGGCTTGTCTAATAATCATTTGAGCAAGCGCAACAGGATCATAGAACAGGTGTTAACAAAGGAGCAACAAATTTGACGATTGTTTCACAATCTCGTCGTCCAGTCCTTTTCCAAGTTAACAAACTCCAAACACATAATTCTCACAGCACGAACGCACAGATCAATAGGGCCGCGGTCCCTGTCTATGCCACCATCAATCTGAAACACTTCATGCAGGGAGGGAGAGCCAGCCAGCCACCCAGCAGTGAAAAAACAAGGATAGTTAGCTACGTTTCTTCAGGTGCTTCTGGAGGCCCTCCTCCGAACAAGAGATTTCACAGGATTGCTGCGCCGTGTTACAATCAGCAACAGTAGTCACGAGTCCCTGTGGAGAAGATGCAGAATCCTAGATTAATAGGAGAATTATAACGCGATGAACTCCAGAGGCTTTTCAGGATACGCAGTCACTACTATTTAATTTGGAAAGGAACAACCATCTTCTCAAGTAACTAAGCCTACAAGATTACTGCATAGGACTGAGAAGAATAATTCAAGAAAACAGCTCTCCAGAGTCTAAATCTGATGAACATTGGTTAATTGGTACCTGACGATCTTAATGTTTCTGAAGGACAACATCACAGTAAGTATCAAGGTAACCATGGCAAAGCAAAGGTGCTCCAAGGAATGGCCGCTAATGAAGTACCGATTCACACTGTAAACCTTTCTGTCAGCAAGGCCTTCGAATCTTGCCAGAAGGTAAAAACCTGCACCAGGATTAAGTGTTTTTTTAAAGGTTAACAAATCTCAATGCATTAGATCATTAACTGTTACCTGTAGCAAGAAACCAAAATCTTGAATGTGTATACTTTGGAGGGAACAAGAATAGCATTGCAGGAATCGCGATGCAAGGGACAAAGTTTAAAATCACCCAGAAACGCATATCATCAAGAACCCTGCAATCAGCCAGAACAACACATTAAACAGGACCCGTTTTCAGAATTTATTTGACATCAAACTTAAAAGAAACAAGCTAAAAGAGTGGGCACATGTGTATACCTTTCACATGCACTGCTCACCAGTATGAGAGACAAGAGCGAGATCAAACATGATAACCCAGCCCTCTCATCAACTCTTTCAATTACTAATATAGACAAAAGTGAGGAGGCTGATATCATCATCTGCATTGCAAGAGCATCCAGTGAACATTCGTACCCATAAAATGTTACTTAATACTCATTGTTCCCATCAGTTACACACCAACAAAATATTCAGATCAAATGCTTAGCACAGTAACATCAATCACTAATTCCCCCTCTCAAACTTAAAACACTCACATGGAAACCAAGATACGGACATTTTTCACCTATGGTCAACATTTGGATGATTAAAAAAAGATAATTTAAGTAGGCGAACTGCATTTTTTGAACAGGGATTACTCAACACAAAAATTTCTCCCAATAGGCTCAAACTATGTAAACGGCAACCCAAATTAGAAAAAAAATGAGAGCCCAAAACTACGTAAAAGAGACCAAGTGATTAGTAAACAGCATAGGGGAAGGCAAAAGAAAGAAGAAATATTTAGATACCGGCAACCTGTCCCAAATTAAGCGGTCATCATCTGGCTTGAGGTGATAGTAAGCTGAGCCAAATGCTGCTGCTACATTCCCGGCATAGAAGAGGAACCATCCTAAGGCCTCCCACCTCAAGCTACATAATTCCACAAAGTGGCATAGATTTTATCAAACACTAGTATAATTCATTTGGCATGTTCAATTGAACCTGAAAATACAAGTTTCTTTAAAGCGACAAATCTTAGCTACAAATTTGCCTTCTATGAAACTTGACCAAATGCAAGGAGCACTAATCATTTTATTCTGACTTCTTCTTTTGACAATGATAATATGTTTCTTTAGGCAGCACGCCCATGGAAAACCAGATTAGTTGTACATTAGATGGCAGTTCAGAAAAAAAATCACACACATATCAAAAATCATTTTTCAGATCTGACTGGTGCATTTTAATGATTTAATCAAGCACCCATATTTCAAATTCCATTAACCGACCCATTCTATCCTGCAAGCTAGCCATAGCTAGAAAGTTGGTTTTCCAACCTAACAGCAAAACCTTTCAACTTCATTGGTAACTGATATTCTCATTCAACTTGAGCATTCTCTATCTCAATTAGCGGAACCTCATTGGGGCCATGGTATGGGTCATGGTCATCCCTTTCATTTTAGAAATGCTTAATACAGTACTAGTACTTGCTAGGTATACAGTAATTAGGTAGCAAATTGACCTTCTATTCTAAGGTTTTCAAGCATAATTGGGTAGATTGGCGTCCTTACAATATTGTTCAAGGTCCGTTACTAGACTCTGATACTTGGTTACGCGCCCCTTCTTTAAAAACAAGTATAACCAAATTCTTCGATTAGAGCATGTTACGAAACTAAAGACACTGTATGCACTTCTTTAGTTCTTTAGGTGGGGCATTTCATCAAACAGCTGGTGGGTGAGTAAAGGCAAAGGCAAGTGCACGGCGCACCTGATTCCGAAGCATCCATTGCCGCAGAGGCAGAGGACGAGCCCCGGTACTCCGGCAAGGAGGAGAGGGTAGGCGGTGAGCACGTTGAGCGTGTTAGGCACGCCGAGGAGGTTGCGCATGTCGGCGAAGAGGTGGAGCGCAGGGGAGTGGCGGAGCCGCGGCGTGGCCACGAGGAGCAGCGCCGTGGCGAGGACAGCCCCGCCGGCGAGCGCGCGGCGTCGGTGCTCGCGGCGAAACGCGGCGGCCCCGAGGGGCCCAAGGCCGAGGCGGCCGCCGCGCTGGGGGTGGTCGGCGGCGGCGAGATGCATGCGGATGCGGCTGCCTGCGGCCGGGGCTCAGTGGGATGCGGTGGCTGCTGCTCCAGACCTAGATTTCTCGTGTTGGGCCGTCTGGTGGTTGTGGGCTTTCTTTTCTTGGAGATTCTTGGAACCAGGTCCATTCCATTTGCCTGCCACATAAATTAGTTCTTCCAAAAATATCCCTGAATCCTCTAAAAAAACCCCTGAAATATTCTTTCTGCTTAAACTAGCAATGTGGCATGCACATTTACGTGGCTAGATTTATTTTAAAATTTTTAATATAAAATATTATAACTTTGATTTTGAGAATATATTTACGTATCTTGTAGGTTATTTAGTATTTTAATACATTATAAGTGTTGAAAATAATAATAGAAACTTAAAGGTAAATACAACTTGAGGAATGTAATTGAAATATGATCTTGATGAATTGATGCTCTTAAGAACATAAATACTCTCTATCATGTATGGATCATGTTAACTGTATACCCCTATTCTTCCCCCATAAGTTACTCTTTTCCAAAATGTGTGCATGTGTATGTACCTTTATTTAATCTTAAAGTAATATTTGATTATATATGTGACAATCTTATTAGTTTATACGGTATTAGAGTATATTCTCACGTATACACCGATGCGCTATGGACGATCTTCCTTGAACTTATAATCCCTCATATATCGGTTACCCTACCAAACCGTGTGCCTTCTATCTCTTCTCACTATTACAATTTTTCTGCTTCAACCTTCAATAGCACACCCAATTTTTGATCCACACCTCTTAGGTGTTACTGTGTATGCATGCGTGTCGCACAACTGCACAAGCAGAATCTCCTGGTTTTATCCTGTATAAAATAGTAAATTAGCTAGTTATTTATTTTCTTTTGTTTCTTCCAGATGCAGTAGAGTTTTGGTTCTGCAAAGTTTTGCAACGTCGCGTAGCATCTATGATTCTATTCCCGTAGCTACGTTAGCAAATAATATTTGAGATTTTTTAAAGACTTAGTACAGTAGGTAAATCTTAAAAATTAAGTTCTCACTGAGAAATGCATGGTTCCCGCCAAATACGCGCCCTGTCGTGTCAGAAACCAAATATATAGTGCAGGGTTAATTAAAGACAAAATGCAGGGTGCATCAAGTATATATATAATCCGATTAACGTTTTTGCAGCTTGACACCAACCGCAGAATGAACTGGACACAAAACGCCAAAACTGCACGAGCTAGCTGATCGCCGACGAGGGCGTACAGGTCGATCGATCATGAGTGAAAGAAACCAACACAAACAAGATCAGAACATCTCACACTACCAACAGTTCCTGCAAACAATACCGGCCATGTGGGCCTAATCTACAAAAACAGTGATCAAGAGGCCCATCTGTCAGCAAGTGTCCCATCACTTTAGTGGCGAAGTTAGAATTTAATTACGTCTTAGACTCAGTGGTGAAATGATCTAGATTATCTGGACTGGAGCATAAAAATATTGTCTAAACTAGATTAAATTTACCTAGACTATATATTAGACGGCTAAAATCTACCTTATTTAAGATGTGACTTCGACCAGTAAAAAACTACGAGTACAAATGCAAGCGTGCATGCAATGAGGGGAGAGAGAGAGAGATTGTTTCGTCCAGTTGCTCGCTTGGCTGTTGGCATGTATACGCGTCAATGCTTGCAATTGCAAGGACGTGGCGGACAGGGACTGCACAGCCGGTGATGTACGGCCAGCTCTGGCGCAGTGGTTGCGTGAAAATCACGGCGGGGCAGGAGGACGGAAGGGGGCCGACAAGCCGGCCGGCGCCGGTGACCGAAATGGAATGTGCACGGTTCATGCCGTATCTGAGGATTCTCTATGGATCTTCCATCGACTTGCTAGCTGTTGCATTACGTACGTCGCTTCGATCGCATCGCGCGCGCCACATCAGATCTTTCAGCTTGCCAGGTGCTAGTACTAGTACTGTACATACGTACTTGTTGCTAGTAATTATGCGTGTAGTGAGGGACTTTTAATTGCATCATTAATTACTGGTCTGTTTGGTTTGAGGAATAATTCCGTCCAAGATGGATTGGGGATCATCCTACTCTGAATTGGATGGTTCAGAGTTTGTTTGGTTGGAGGAATGAAATGGTTTTATACCTTATGTGGTTAGGAATGAAGTGGTGGTTAAGACAATTTCGAACTTCTCAAATTTTTGTAAGACTTCTTTAGCAGAGTTGATCTGTACTGTAAGCACAAATTTGTATGTGGTATTCGCATCAATGTGTGATGTTCCTGTTCGTTGGCCCCAATCTTTCCCAAATCTGCATGCCATCCACGGATTAAACTGAAATAGCAAGAAGAAATCACAAGAAAGAACGCAAGAAGAAATCAAGAGCCACATCACCAGTTCGTACTTACTGGCCTTGAGGGCGGCAGCATGAGGTATCTTACGCAAGATGAAAACGCAGCAGAAGGCAGTTGGTGATGGGGCGGCCATGGCGAGCTCAAGCGGCCAGGGAGGCATGCATCCGTGCCGTTCGTTCTATATGATCGATCCCACCCAGATCTCCGTGTCCGTTCGACTCCGATGATCCTATGAAGGTAGCATATGTGATAGTCACACTACTACAAAAATAAGCTATACTAGATATCTCATCACAGACAATTCATGAGAATCATTTGTGCTGTTATTATCATAGACGATTTTACAGGAGTGACCGTTTACTGTCTATGATGAGCCACTATCACTGACAGTTCGTGTTAATAACCGTTTATGAACTATCATAAACGGTTAATAACATAAACCATCTGTGATAGTTGAAGACATCACATATGGTTTACATTAAAAATCGTTTGTGATATTTCATAAGCGGTTATTAACACGAACTGTCTTTGATATTTGCACACATCACAGACGTTTATTAATACGAACCATCTGTGATAGTTTACAGACGGTTATTAACACGAACCATCTGTGATAATTATGTATTACAGACGATTTGTGGTTGGGCGTGTCTGGGATATGTCGCGTTATTAATTAATACCAAGCCAGACCGACCCCGACAAATCTATCTTCATTGCGTTGCATTGAAGGAGGCGGTCGGCTTTGGGAAGCATTCCAATTGTAAATCTAGCTGCTTGTAGATCGATTTGTTCTAGCTTGGTGATTAGATGTTGGTATTTGTTTCTAATTTATATGCCCTGTAATAAAGAGAGATGATAGCTAGATTTAGATCTAGTCTAATCGGTAGTTTGCTGCAACTTAAGAATGTGTCAGTACTCCTAGTTTACTTCAATATATTAATTCTTGCTTGATATATATTGCTTCATGAATAGTACGTATCTAGCTAGCTATAGTAACAATGATAATCCAATTTTACACTAATTTGTTACGTGCGTAGTGTAGATGGACCGAAGCTAGATGTACATTGAGAACCGTACGAGTGAAGAGTACATTAATGACGTGTCTGCTTTTAGAAGAGTAGCCGAGCAGAATATGTTGAAGAAGGGGATGGAATATATGTACTGTTCATGCATTGATTGTGATAACTTGAAGATATTTACCAACTCAGCGCAGATCAAAGCTCACTTGATTCGAAGGGGTTTCAAAAAAGAGGTATATATGTTGGACCAGTCACGGTGAAGAGAAGATTATACATGAAGGTGTCGAGGGAGACAATGATATGCCGGTTGTGGACTGTACTTTCGATGAGGATATGTCGTATGCTGATAATCTGGATCAGATGCTATGCGATGCAGAAGAAAACTATAGTGATAGAGAGTTTGGTAAATTCGAGGGCTTGATCGAGGACCTGGAGAGTAAATTCAAGGGCTTGATGGAGGACCTGGAGAAACCTTTTTCCCCAGGCTGTAAGCCGCAATACACAAGGTTGTCATCTGTTCTTGAACTGCTAAAATTGAAGGCAAGCAAAGATTGGTCTGACAAGAGTTTCACGGTATTGTTAGGTCTCCTAGCGAACATCCTTCCAGCGGGAAATATGTTACCAAGAACCACCTACCAAGCCAAAAATGTTTTTGTCCATTGGGAATAGAAGTAGAAAGAATACACGTATGTTCGAATGATTGTATCCTCTACCGTAATGAGTATGCAAAATTACATGTTTGTCCAGTATGCAAAGCATCCCGATATAAGCGTAAGAATGACTCCGATGACGGCAAAGGCATTGAGGTGAAGCAAAGACCTCCTGCTAAGATGTTGTGGTATCTACCTCAGAGGAGCGTAAGAAAGATGGAATGATAAGACACGTTGCTATTCTGCCCAGTGGAGGAACATCGATAGGATGTTTGTAGACTTCGCTGCAGAACCGAGGAATATAAGGTTTGGGTTGAGTACAGATGGAATGAATCCTTTCGGTAACATGAGCAGCCGACATAGCACCTGCCCCGTGAATGTTTGCATGTACAACCTTCCTCCTTGGATGTGTGTAGGTGAACTCCAACCTTCACAATTTTGCCGGTTCTTCTCACAACCTTCTTTGAGAAAATCAACACATACGACGCCTCCAATGCCATCTAGGAGTCGGCAAACTCCAAGAATAATAAGTCAAACCCCTCGTTTGACTCTCACCATGTGCAACGAATGCACAAACTCAAATGGACACTAAGTCCATCTCTAGATGCAACACATGCAATCTAGATCCTCTCTCCTTGCTTATAAAGTGCAACACATGCACTCTTGAGTGGAGAGCCTCACACTAGCTCAAGACAACGGAAAAGAGTCAATCAATCTTTTATCCAACCGGCCAAAATGGGGTATTTATACCCCACACAAGAAAATTAGCCGTTGGAGCCAAACCCCTGAAAAATCAGAGCAATCGGAAGTACCGTCGGCCAAAGTCCGGTACTTCCGCTCGCCTCCCCAACAGTCAGAAAACTAGCCGTTACAGTTAAAATCGGAAGTTCCGCTGTTCATTCTACGGTACTTCCGATCATCGGAAGTACTGCTCCACAAATGCGGAACTACCGATTTTGTGGGGAGGAGAAGACCACCACTCGTGTGTCTCTTTGGAAAAAATGTGCCGCAGGAAAATCCGGAGCTTCCGAAGTTCGGTAGTACCGCGCAACACATGACGATAATTCCGCCTTCCGGTAGTACCGCTCACCATTCTTCTTTCCTGTTTATGATATGATAATGAACAATGTATAATCAATGGTTACAGGTCCCGAGGATGAATGCCTGGGCTTAAGTTTTACTTATGCCCTTTTGATGTCAATATCCCGAAGATAAATTGCTAATGCTCTTAAGCATCAATTCCCTAAATAAAAGATAAGTCATATTTCAGTTCTCTTTAGTACAAATAGAAATAAAAGCAAATATATAATAATAATTGAATTTGATAGTACTCATATTCACACCAATGTATATAAGTCATATTTCAGTTCTCTTTAGTACAAATAGAAATAAAAGCAAATCTATAATAATAATTGAATTTGATAGTACTCATATTCACACACACACACACACACACACACACACACACACACACACACACACACACACACACACACACACACACACACACACACACACATATATATATATATATATATATATATATATATATATATATATATATATATATATATATTTCATTTGTTATATGCTTGTAAAGCTATTGGTTATATATAGATCTCAAATCAATGACTCACACAATTGTAATTAAATACAGTTGCACAGTGCTAGCACATTTATGATGGTTCTAATCCACAGTGCACCAAGAACTCCAATCCTATCTAAAAACTATCTTTTTTCAACAAAATCTTTACTATGTTCCTCGCCCCCCAACAGTGCCTTGATCATCTAGGTAAGAATATATCCACAAAAGGGCCCCTTTTAAGGCGTAATTGTTGCATTGTTGAATACTTATTAATTTGCTATGGCTTTCTTAGTAATTGAATGTGATGTATTTGTTTCACAATACTTATTAATGTTTTCTTCCACTTTAGCTTCACGATCCGTATGACAACTGTCTATGAGTTGGTGATGTCTAAAGTAGAAAAAATAATTCTACAATCACACACCAAGTATATCTTACATAATAAGAAATAAATTAAATAAATTCATTCCTTATACTATAAGATATACTTGGTGTGTGCTTTGTAAAATTAGTTTTTCTACTTAGATATCACCAACTCGCAGACGGTTGTCATGGACAAGCTTTGACCAACCTCCACTAAGGAATCACCTGTTACCATTATTAATCACCATCTTGATTTTCCATATAGTCGCTATGCACTGAAAGAAGTACATATATATTTTATGGTAACACTAACATATATAGTTTTGGACACCCCACAATTTAAATAAGTTAGAGACAAAATCAGATCCTATATCACACTTGGACTTCAGATTCAGTGTGTGATTTACTTCATGCCATTTGAAGCCCAAAAGTGATATGGGGAGGTAGAGACAAAGTCAGATCTCATATCACACTTGAGCTTCAAATGACATAGAGCAAATCACACAATGGATCTGGTGTGTGATTTTCTTCATACCAATTGAAGCGCAAGGATGGTACGGGGAGCTAGAGATAAAGTCAGATCCCATATCACACTTGTGCTTTAAAGGCTTGAAGCAAATCACACACTGGATTGGTGTGTGATTTGCTTTGTGCCCTTTAAAGCCTAAGTGTGATATGGAATCTGACTTTGTCTCTAACTCATTTAAATTGTGGGGTGTGTAAGACTGCATATGTTAGTGTTACCAAGAAATATATATGTACTGCTTTCCAGTGCATGGGGAAGATGTGGAAAACCAAAAAATAGTGATTAGTAATATCACAGACGGTTATTTTTAAAAATCATCCGTGATAACATATCACAGATGGTTTTTTATCAGTCGTCTGTGAATATGTCGATATCACAAACGATTATATTTAGAACTGTTTGTCATACACATCACAGATAATTATTTTTTAAAAATTGTCTCTGATACATACACATCACAAATGGTTATTTTTGAAAATTGTCTGTGTTGTTACTTACCACAGACGGTTTTAAAACCGTCTGTGATGATGATATGTCATTACTGATCTATAAACTCATACGGCTTACGAAACCGTCTGTGACGATGTTTTTGAACTGTCTGTGATGATATTTTCTGCAGTAATGGAAGGAATTTGAAAAAAAATAGTGTTCAGAGCAAGGACAAGGGATAAAAAGGAAATTTCTAAAAAAATGGACCATTTGGACACAAGATTATACCGGTAAAATTACTGTAAACCTTTAGAATTCCTTTATTCCAAAGAGGACCTTAGTACCGTCAGTTGTTGGTTTGGCCTAATTTACTTGTTAGAATGGCCAGCTAAATAGTAAACATATTGTACGTAAAAATAAAAGTATACGTATCTACAGTGTTGGCCACTCGTCAATGGTCTTTCTTACCCCACTGGCTTTCTGCAACGTATCAAACAAGTCAGGCTATTTTGTTTTCCTGCAGTCCAGATGCACCTGTCAGATCGATGGATGCAATTGTGTGCGTTTCTTTGTCGACCATGACTCGTCGCATCTTAATCCTGTCTCCTCTTTGACAACTTTGGTATATAAGGGTGATTTTTTGGTTGTGACTTACGAATTCTAGCTTATGTCTTTTGAATTTTGGATGTTTACGATAGAGATTATAAAGAGGGAGATAGTCATATGTGATTTTGACCGATACAGCTAGATATCGGTATAATATCTACTATAATTAACTTATAGACTCCACATTAAAAAAACACACCGTTTGAAAACTAGTTACTATAGCAAAATACAAAAGCCATAAGCCCGAGCCCAGCTATCCTTCTCTCTTAATGGCGTAGTTTATAGGTCAATTCTTTTTTAGTTTATGGCTTATACTTTCTTTCGAATAAAGAAATATGATAGTTTCTTTGTTGACGTTTTAAAGTGATTTATTGGACAGTCTTTTTAAAATAATTTATTGATATTTAATTTATTTATACAAACACTTATAAACTATAAGTTACAAAAAAAAAAAAGAACCGAATAGCTAGCGATCGAGGGAACGCTTCAATTAGAACCAAGTCCTGCATGTATGATGTATATATCGTACTCTGAAATATAAATTGATGTATATGGATTGAGTTGGAAGAAAGCTGCAGAGCAGCGAGATTCCTTCACAATTCGTGAGATGTTCGGTACGAGATCTCGATATGAACGTACGCAGACCAGCGTCCGATCCAGCAAGATATATGATGAAAATGAAATCTTTCTCCAAGAAATTTCGAGGTACTCAAAAGAAAGCTTGGACGCACAAAGTACATATAAGTAGGCCAAACATCGAGATAATTAATCAAGCTGGCCAATGTTAGTACGGATCGATACAACTCAACGACTTCGACTATATCTCTCTGCGGTCTGAATATAGATTTTGAGCTTAATCTGTTGCGACTTGCGAGCTCGATCTGTCTTGTTGGTTTGAGAGGTAGTGCACCCGAGATCTGGCTCAGATCTGCCATATCCATCAATCAGCCAGCAGTGACAACTGAACAAGCGACCACAGGACAATAACACTGTGGGTGTCACGCTGCAGTCACTTTGTCCTAAACGTCACTCGACATTCTACGTAAGATTCCATCTGTATGTACTCTGCAGGTTCCTTTCATGTATGTAGCATCCAATTTTCAGGATTTAATTGTGCCTGTTTGAATTCTGAAATTGGAATTCAAATCAAAAGTTCAAACTCACTTTGCAAGCGACTTTCAAATTTCAAGCCTATTCCTAAACTACCCTGGGCTTGACCCTGCCCAACTCTACCCTTTTCTCTCTTGGGCCCAGTCCATTTGACCCCAGCTCGTCAGGAATGGCCTATGCCGTGCAACGCGCTCTGGCCACGCACCGCGCGCATGACCGCCTCGCCGTGCGCCCCCGTGCCAACGCGCCGCGCACGCCCAGGAACTGCGCCACTTATGCCCGTTGCGCTTTCTAGGATTCTCGGCCTTCGCAGCGTTGTTGACGCCTCGCCTTAGCTCTGCGCCACCCTCATTCGCCGGCACCGCTTTCCCCTTCTCCCTCCACCTTTTTCTCCCGGCTGCGCCACTCCGTCGCGTCAAACTAGAGCAATTCCATCACGCCTATCACTCCCTCGCTACAGAGCCTTGCGTCGCATGCCAAGTATTTTCCCGAGGATGCTCTGCACCACTTCCCTCCGCCGACGTCCCTCTTGACTATATCAACACCACCATGGCACCACAACGGCACTGATTCCTTTTCCCCCTATAAAGGTGTGCATCCTGTTTCTGGCATTCCCACACACCTCTCCTTGCAAGCAATCGAGCCGAGAGCTCATGAGCCCCTCTTCGTTCTCCCCTCCGGTCATAGCACTGCCGCCAAGACTTTTCAAGCACCAAGCCATCCTAGTTCAATTGCACACGTGTGAAGCTTCGCCTAGATATCCTAAGGTTGCCCCGACCACCGCTAAGCACTCTTTCCTTCTCCGACAAGCTCTCCACATTGCTCACGTCACCGTTGTTCAGCGTTGTCGTCGCCAGGCCACCCAGGCACCCACCTCATCTTCGGGCTTCATCTTTGCGTCCGATGAGTTCATTACCACCCATAGACACTTCCCTAGCATGGAATCGAGCTTTAGTGCTCTGTGCCGATGTTGTGCCATGCTCCCTTTTCCGCCATAGTATAGCTCATCGCCGTCAGCACCACGCCTCAAATCCGGCAGTGCCGCCTCACCCAAAGCTTCGCATAGCATTGGGGAACCCATTGTTGAAAAGCTCAAATTGCCAACATATAAGTTGAAGACACCCATTGTACTTAGTTCACCCAGAGGACCCTTAACTTCTACGTTAGTGAGTCCTAGAGTACAAATCACCACAGAAGATTTTTGTTTCCTAGCAAACCTCATGGTACTGTTATCCTAGATGTTGGATATTATCTTAGGGATGGACGGGTTGGCAAAATATAAAGGGATGATAGATTGTACCCATAGAAGGGTAGTACTTACTAAGAGCCCAGGATTATCAGTAAAAGTTAATGTAGATCAACCCTACTGCTTGGGTCACACAATTCACCACCTTGAGGCCATACCCCTAGAAGCAACACCGGTAGTCCAAGAATACCCTGAGGTATTTTTTTGAAGAATTGATGTCACCAGATTGAGACATAGAATTTATCGTTAATCTAAAACCAGGGACCACCCCAATTTCCAAGAGATCTACCGAATGGCGGTTGATGAACTTGGAGAGCTAAAGGCACATATCGAAGAGAAATAAGAGAAAGGGTTTATTAGACCGAGCTCATCACCCTGGGGTTTGCTAGTACTCTTTGTAAAGAAGGACGACACCGCCAGAATGTGCGTTGACTATAGATCTCTAAATGATGTGATCATTAAGAACAAGTATGTCCTGCCCTGCATCGATGATCTATTCGATAAGCTTACAGGAGCCATAGTATTCCCAAGATAGACATGAGGTTAGGGTACCATCAACTCAAGATCGGGCCTAAGTATATTCCTTAGACAACCTTCACCACCCAAAATGATTTGTATGAGTTTACAATCGTGTCTTTCGGCTTGACCAATGCACCCACCTACTTTATGAACCTCATAACTACGGTACTCATGGAGTATTTAGATAAGTTTATGGTGGTATTCATAGATGACATCCTGATCTACTCCAAGAATACTAAAGAGCATGCTAAACACCTATGTTTAGTCTTAAAGAATATTAAAGAGCACCAATTATATGTTAAGTTCAGCAGGTGTAAATTCTAGTTTCACGAAATTAGTTTTCTCGGGCATATCATGTTCGTTAGGGGAGTCGCAGTCGACCCAACCAAAGTAGAAGCTATCCTAGAGTGGAAGCAGCCCACCACCATAACTGAAATATGTAGTTTCCTTGGACTTGCTAGAGACTACAAAAGGTTTTTTTGAAGCGTGCTAGACTAATGACCAACCTGCTAAAAAAGGAGAAGTATGAATGGATAGAAGCCTGTGAAAAGAGTATCCAAGAATTAAAGAAGAAATTGACCTCTGCACCTATGTTAGTCCTGCCAGACATACAAAAGAATTTTGAGATATATTGCGATGCTTCGCACCAAGGTCTTGGCTGCGTACTTATGCAAGGAGGAATAGTCGTGGCATATAAGTCCAGATAACTCCATCCCGGTGAAGATAAATATCCTACTCATGACTTAGAGTTGGAATAGGTAGTGCATGCATTGAAGATTTGGTGACATTACTTGATTGTAAATCATTGCAATATCTACATGGACCATAAGAGCCTCAAGTATATCTTCACTCAGACAGATCTCAACCTTAAGGCAGAGAAGATGGTTGGAACCAATCAACGACTATGATCTAGACGTCCATTATCATGATGGAAAGGCTAATGTAGTAGCCGATGCATTAAGCCGTAAATCCTACTTCAGTAATATTATGGTTCAAGAGTTTCAACCTAACACTACTACAAAAAGGCTTATATTAGACGCCTCACCACAGACGATTGACCAAAACCGTCAGTGTTGAATGCAATCATAGACGGTTTAGGTTTAGAGACCATCTGGGTTGCTACCAGTACTAAAAACTATCTGTGAAGAGATAATATCATAGATTGTTCTTGATAAGAACTGTCTGTGATACTTCACAGATGGTGCTTACCAAGAACCGCCTGTAATCTTTGGTAATATCACAGACAATTTTTTATTTAAACTATCTGTGCTACTTCACAAATGGTTTATAATAAAAACCGTTTGTGATATGTTTCCCGCCTCGCAATCCCCTAAATTTCATAATCTCCTGCCTGAGTCCGAGTAGAATTTCGTTCTGAGATATCTTTAGTAAAACGGGCATAACTTTTGCATATGATGTCCGTTTTTTATGTCCTTGTATTTGTTGGAAAGCTACCGATGAGCTCGATCAAAAAAATGACTTGTTTGTGCTGTCAATCTCTAAAACCCTTAAAATTAGACATCTTTAGCCCTAAATTTGTGTTGCAAGTTTTCGGTGTCTGTTTTGCCAAAATTTTTGATCTTTCCTACGGAATTTGGGGTTTGCCTCAACTGCAAAGTTGTAGATCTCATCGAAACCTTTCAAATGAGCATATGTAAGCCATATAAAACTTTGATATTTTATCTTAGAGACTAGCTATTTACATTGCACCGATATATACATATATATGTATATATACATCCAGCGATGGCGGGCATCAAAGACATCCAGCTCGTGCACTGCATCAGGGGCGAGAGGGCCTAGGCATAGAGGCCCCGTCGGCGTGGTTGAGCTTCTACTATCTTTTAGGATCTTTGTCTTTTCTCTGTTCTTACCATGTTTAAGAGTTAGATTAATAGAATTAAGGGATGTGTTATTTATATGTTCTTGTTGTATCATCTAGATAGGTAACTTTCTCGTTATCTTGGGATGTTGTAATGGTTGACTCTAATCTTAATGGAAATAGAATGTGCTATTGTGTTTGTTGTTGTATTTGCTTGTTTTCAGAGGGCATAGTTAACATTTCTTGAGGCTAGCCAAAAAAAAGAAAAAAATTAGGTATAGAATGAACTATAACATATGATTTTGTGTTATAAATTGTCTGTGAAGGATTATCACAGATGACTGAAACAAAAAACCATCTGTTATACTAGCACATCATAGACGGTTCTATGTACCAACCGTCTGTGGTGGGAAAGTGTCACAAACGGTTCTATATACCATCCGTCTGTGATACTCGCCCATCACAGACGATTGGTAGCTAGAACCATCTGTGATAGTATTATTTACAGACGGTTCTAGTTACAAACCGTCTATGTTGTTCTTCACCTCTCTAAAATTGTTTTCAAACCGGTTAAACTCAGCATGGGCCACTGACAAATAGGCCTAAGCTACCGTTTGCACAGTGCACCGGTCCCACCTGTCAATCCCTCAGCCTTTTCCCTTTAGAAAAATAATCATGTTAAGTTAAAATGTTGTGGGACCCTCATGTAAGCCTCGGTAACCCTTTTTGACAGAAATTTAATTCATAAATTAAATAAACATCATGGGCCCTTCATGTTAGTGAGAGTAACCTCTCTCTTCTTTTTATTTTCTCAAATTAATTTATGTTTCAAACTTCGAATGACTCCTTCTCACTCATTTTAGCTCCAAATTTAATGAAATTTGTTTCTAAAATTTTTTAAATTCAAGATCTATCAAACAACACTATATTTGATCAATTGGAGTTCATTTAAATTTTTATTTGTATTTATTATTTTGCTCTCTCGTGTGCACAATTTACGATGTGACCATTCGAGTAGAGTACAAAGACGCCCAGAAGCCACAGTTCAGGCAACTTCAAGTATTGCAAGACCACCCTACTTGTGAGGTAGGCGAGTCATCACTTTGATCATTTTGCTCCTACATTTTGATGCGAAGTGTTTTGATTAAAATTATTAAAATACATGCTTTAATGTTATTGCGCAATTTATAATCACATTAGATCATTGATGATCCCTTATATATGACTGAATAACCCACTCCTTGTCTTGGACTTAACACCTTGTCACCCTTCGGTCAATGACTAATCTACCGGTAATAAGTCCTTACTTAAAATGACATGCTTAGTCTGGCTTAGATACTCGGGGGCACTAATTTGTCCCAGCATCATTTCATACATGAAAACTTGGTTTGGATAGTTGCTAGTGGGAAGTAACTGGTATGTTGAACTCTATTATTTTATGCTCCCAAAAGTCCCAACTTGCTTAAAAATTTGGGCAGGTGGTAAGAAGGGTTGGTGCAGTGGATGCATGAGAGTGTTAGATTACGGTAGAACCACTCAAATAACTTTAAGAACTGAATCTTGTGATGACCTCTCAATGCAAAATAGTGTAATGACAAGTCTATAATAGATACGACATGACCAACTAAATTGCATCAACACATTGTGGAATGCACCATAGGTGTGAACACATGCAACAGGGAGGGCCTCTGACGTGATGGCGCAAGATGGGTCTTCTGGAGGGGTTGTTGTACCGCATAGCGGTGGAAAACATAGCGGGTGTAGCCTCACCGGGGAGATGCATTGTAAAGGCCTTGTGATGACCTTCTTGATCTGCATGTCTAAGGAAATATGTAGAATATAACAAATTAGTTGTCTCTTGTGGGTAAAATGTACAACCTCTGCAAAGTGTGAACTATTGAAATAGCGGTGCCCATGGTCATGGACGGACATGAGAACTTACTCAAGTTAGTATCTATTTTGAAAAACTTTGTAAAATGAAAAGTGTCGGGCAGCTAAAGCCTGAATTGTGTTGCCCTAGTCATCATTCCTAGTGATAATGATAGGCCAATGTAACATTGGAAATCTATCATATGGTATGGGTAGCCATGAATGGTGGATGGAATTTTTTCTACTATTAATATTGTAATCTTTCACACACTTGAGAAAAAAAATCTGATTTAGTTAAAATGCTAAGTCCTAGGAAATTTCTAATTATTCGTAGTTTTAAAATGTTGGCTTTAGCAATTAAAAGATCCCGAGTCCTCCTTGGTAAACTTTGCATGAATAAATATCGTATTCTGTGCGTTGGCTCACTGAGCACTGTTACATATGCTCACACTCGCTCACAAAATCCTCAGAACCTATGGATCAAGGGTTGTACGCATCCTACGACGATCAAGGAGATGATGGTGATGAAGATCGCAGAGTTTAGTTTAGGCTCTAGTAGATTAGGTCTCGCCCTAGTCTAGCTAACTAAGGTGGTGTTTATATGCACCAATATGATCTAAGTATTTGAATAAAATCGGTTGTGCACAAACCTTCCCCAATCGCTTGCTTGTGGTGAAATGTGCCCTCCCCTAGTTGCTTCCGCTACCACTTCCGCAATCTTATGTAATGTATTTGTCGGCTCTATTGTAAACTTGACCCGATACGGTCTATTTAAACTCTGATATCATAATATTAATATATGGTTCAGTTTACGTATTGTATGAAATGATTCAGTGATGTGTCTGTAAGCACTATATACTGATATAAAGAATAGTACAGTAATTTCATAGAGAATTCTGGATTAACTAAATCCGGATCCGACAATGTAGGGGATAACTATAATTAGAAGTTGACTTCTTTTCTTCAGAAATACTATGCAAGGAATGGACATTTGACCAGCATGTTAATTATGCATGGAATCGAAATACTACGGGCCTGTTCTTTTTTCAGCTTTTAGCTTCAGCTTTTAGCTTTTCTATAGTAACTAACTTTTAAACAGAGTGTCTTTTTCAAGATGGGGTCTACTAGTTAATTGTAGTACATACTGTACCGACTTCATTTATATTGGCAAAAACCACATGTGAGTTTCAGTTATTCTGTAATCTCTCATACAAACAGCGCAAAAGTCACAAGCCGCAGCCAAAAGCCACAAGCTGCAGCCAAAAAGAACATGCATGTCGTTATGTATCCCGCTAGTATATATTAACTTTGCGAAAAGCTAGTATTAATTAACCTTGCACATATATGTATTATTGTATGGGAGTGACTATTGCATAGGTGACTGAATTTTTTTTATCTCTCAGTCACCTGAAGTTGCACTCTCAATCACTTGAAGTTGGAGATGATTTTTTTGGAGAGGAGCTGCAACTTCAGTTGATTGAGAGTGCAACTTCTGAATCACCTGAAGTTGTAGTTGTTTTTTTTGGAGGGGGGCTGCAACTTCAGTTGATTGAGAGTGCAATTTCAGGTGACTGAGAGATAAAAAAATTTCAGTCGCTTGTGCAATAGCAAAACCGTTATTGTATTAGGTTAATTTGAATGGTTGCATCTCTGGGAAATTAAGCCAAAGCTCGCAGTTCATATGCCTTATTATCCAAGCGCGCCAACTGTACAATATATGCATGAATGCATATATGCATGGTTCATGCAAACTACGTACAGGTGTTATCACATACTAAATATATATATTAGCATCGGGGACAATGATGCTCCATCGACGAATGCATGACCTAGTAATTAACTTCGGTCTAACATGCATTTGCCGTCCGCTAGCAGTACTGCAAGCGACTTATTAGATCATTCCCCTTGACAATATGACATATATATGTGCACGATGTATCGATCCCGGCCACCATGACTAGCTTGCAAGAATCCCTAGATGCCAGCGATCAATTCAAGCAAGTGGGGACGTGAAAATTCCCTGCCCACGGGAGAGAATCGCCTTGGGGTCATACTTGCTCTTCCTCTCCGCAAACTTAGCCCACTTGGCACCGAAGTGCTTCTTCTCCCACTCCACCTGGCTGGTGTAGTACGGCAGGTACTGCCGGAACGGTATCCCGGCCTCCTCGCAGAAGCGTATGATCTCCTCGTTCTGCTCCTCCAGGTACGCTAGAACGCCGTCCGATACCGCCGATCGCAGGATCCCCACCGTGTAGAACACCTCCTCCTCCTCCGGGAACACCGCCGACATCTCATCGTCCCACCTGCACATAGTACGTCTACAGTTGAACTAGCAGCTGTCATAAATAATTTGGATCCTGATAGTGTTTTTATTTGTCGTACTTGTTTCGGTTCATGGGGTAGATGAGGACGGGCCCCATGGCGCTGTTGCGTCGGAGGATGCCGTGGAAGACGCCGGCGGCGAAGTCGAGGACGCGCGAGCGCGGGAGGAAGAGGTTGAGCCACGGGTGCGGCACGTCCCACAGGCCGGCGGCGCGGAGCCTGAGCTCGCCGTCGTGCACTCGGTCGAGGAACCCCACGTACGACACGTCCTGCACGAACGCGAACCCCCGCGCGTAGCGCAGCTCCCGCAGCAGCACCTGCAGCCTCTGCATGCACCCACGCAAGCAACCATCAAGAATTCAATACACGCCCACTTATTTTTTTGTAAGCATGCATGCATGCATGGCAAGATCGATGTGCAGATGTGACATGCATATTTTCTTTTCTTTTTGGGAGTGACTATTGTACATGCGATTGAAATTTTTTTATCTCTCAGTCATCTAAAGTTGTACTCTCAATTATCTGAAGTTACAGGTGATTTTCTTGTAGGGAGGCTGCAACTTCAGTTGATTGAGAGTACAATTTTAGTTGCACTCTGAATCACTTGAAGTTGCAGATGTTTTTTTTGAGAGACCTGCAATTTCAGTTGATTAAGAGTGCAATTCAGATGACTGAGAGATAAAAAAATTTCAATCATCTATGCAATAGCAAAACTGTTTCTTTTTTTACCTGCCGAAGAAAATACATGCATACAAGTCATCACAAGTTATCAAAAGGTAAATGGGAATGAGCTACTTTTTGAACAAGTGGCATGTACAGTGCAGTGGTACGTGACAAGATTCGGTTAGTGTGACGTATGCAGGATGCCGGGGCGTAGCATGGAACTAGTACGACATGTAGGCCATGCAGGGATCGAGTGCTTCACTGCTTGCATGCACGGTCGCTTCCCAAGGAATAACGTCTCTCCCAAGCATGAGATCGATCCTGCTGGTGCATAGGCTAGGGTAACGATATATGACCTCTATTTGTTTGTCATCATGCTCTGTCTGTAGTGCACGGGTCTGTAAAATATCGATCGATATCCATTCCAGCTGCTTCTCGCTAGCTGTTGATCAAATGATACATCAAAAGCATTTAGGTCGACATCCATGGTAGGTCCTATCCATGTATATAGCTACCAGAATGATTTATTTCTGGCCAAGTTATACTTGCTAATTTTGTAAATGTGCATGTTTGTTTTTGAGCACTAGTCTTATGATACGAATGCATGGTGTGGGAGTACGTACTGCTCAAATTGATTTGTTCGTCTACTCCCTAATGGTCACTTACCACAGGTTATTGATGTGCTTTTATCCCTATTTTCTTTGGCAAGGATGCCCTTTACTATTCTAGAAGAAATTATTTTTCGTTATTATCGGTATATGACATTTGTTTTTTTTCTTATTTTAGTTCCATAGGTCACTCCATAAATACCTGTTTAAGTAAGCCAAACCGATTAAATCAAATTTTAGCTTATGGTATTTGTTTTTCGGAGGATAAAAAGGGCATGCTGTTAGGTGCGCGATAGCGAGAGAAGCATCGCATGGGGCAGACAAAGCTCGGCCAAGTACGACGTTGACGGTGCACGAGCTTGCCCCTTGGAGCCGTGCATCCATGCGATCACACGCTGTGCTAGCTCGCGCGATCTCACGAGGTGGGCCCCGTCAGGCGCAGTGATGCATGCATGCACGGCTGGAGCCCTCGCGCGAGCGCGCACCGACAAAGCTCACGCACGCTTTACCTTGTCAACGTCTGCGGCGGACGCGCCGCGGGCGCCGCCGTAGTACAGCGCCCCCTCGAGGCAGTACAGGACGCCACCGGCCTCCTCAAAGAGAGCGGCGACGCGCGCTGCGTCGGCCTCCGTGAAGAATGACGAGGACGAAGGCGGCGAGCGCCAACTCCCGATCAGGCCGCCGTGGTCCGCGAGGACGGAGCCCTCGACGTAGTCCATGAGCCCGGACAGCGCGCCGCCGCGCTCATCGATGAGCCGCTCCTGGTCGCCCGTCAGAGCCGCTGCGCCCGTGTACACGAGCCGCACCCAGCGCGCCCTCGCCGGCGCCGGCACGAGCGGTATGCGCGCCCGCGTTATGACGCCGAACTGCCCCAGCCCGCCCAGCACGGCGTCGAATAGGTCCGCGTCCTTCTCCTTGGAACACGTCACCATCTCCCCGACTCCTAAACATTCACACGTAGGTACATACGTGACAAGAAAAACCAAACGTGCTGTGAGTACTGAGTACGCCGTGTCTTGTGCTGTCATGCACGTACACTGACTACATATAAGTCGCAGTAGTTAAGTACACGTACCGGTGATGACGTCCATTTCTTGGACGTTGGATATCTGAGGGCCGTGGCGGAAGGCCTGACCGCTGATGCCGGCGTTGGAGAGCGTTCCGCCGACGGTGAGGTGGAGGTAATCGGTCCATGACCGCGGCGTTAGGCCGTGCGCCAGGGCGGCGCGCAGCACGTCCACCCACAGCTGCTCGCCACCGGCGTCGATGTAGTGGCCGTCGACCGAGACGGAGAGCCGCGTGGAGCCGTCGTGGGTTCCGAGCGATGGCATGTCCACGACGGCGCCGTCGGGAGCGGACGCCTGGCCCCGGAGCGAGTGACCGCAGCCCCGGGCGGATACCGGGAACGGGGACGGGCACGCGCACGAGGCGCGCAGCAGCGCGGCGATGTCGGCGGGGCAGGACGGGTAGAGCACGGCCGCCGGCCGGGCGGCCGTGGATGACACGTTGCCGAAGTCGGCAGACGCAAGCGCGGTGGCCTCGGCGTCGGTGCGGATCGGCGCGGTAATGCCAAGGTCGCGGAGCTCGTCGAGGAAGGAGGCGGAGGAGGGGGAGGGCGGCCATGCGAGTGTAGTAGGGAAGGTCTTGAGGACGCAGTTGAGTACGAAGAGAGCAGCCATCCTCTCTTGTGCTTGTTTTACGATCTTGTCTTAGCAACCTCACCGAGCTCTCTGTATTTTTGAGACTCTCTTGAAGCGGAGAGTGGCCTATAAATAAGCGTAGTGTAGGTCGTGATGTTTAGGTATGGACTTAGATGTGATATACATAGATGAGCCAGTGGCAGGCGGCTGTGACGATCGACGACTTGCATTGGAGTCTTTGAGATGTAAAGGACAGACTCAAAAGATTTTCTCTGCTTACGTCCTAGCTACTTTGTGACCAGACATGTCTGTACAGTGCATGAGCATCAGGATCTATGCGTATCAGATAGTACGTACATGGCGCCAGTGTCAGTTTGGCGCGCGGGCCAGAGACGAAAACGAAGATCAGGTGCACCGCCGGGCAGAGCGCTCTGTACGTCTCCCGTCATGCATTATTTTGCCGCCGGATTACCTGAACCCGGCCGGTGTAGCGGTTTCGAGGGCAAAAACCAGCTGTGCTAGAATTAGTATTTAAGTATATCGGAAATGATAAAGATATATAAGATATTTATTTAAGTGGTATATTGGAAAAGGTAGTATATATATACTTTCAGGAGTACGAAAAGGGCTTCATATATATATATATGGCAACATATCTAGCGTGAACAACCAATTCAATGTTAAGGTGTGAAAGACCACGTGGGGCATTGGATCTAGCTTGTACGGCTGGGATGGAGGCATGTAGGAACTCTCAGTCTACTTATGGAATTTTGCAGAGCACCCCCTATGCCATAACAAATTCTCGTGAAAAGATCCCTCCACCTCTCCATCTGCTCTCTATCTCTCTCCCTTGTTTGTCTTGCTCGATCCCGACCCAACCCCCTCACTCCCAACCATACATAGCTAGGGTTAGGGCATCGCCCCATTGGCCTGCGTCGCCAATCCCGCCTCAATGCCGACTGACTGAGCCATCGCCTTCTTCCACCCAATGTGCGCGACAACAATTTGCGCATGTAAGAAGCTAGGAGCAAGAAGCAACAGCTGCTGCCCATATGCCTAGCATCGCCCGAAACACAGACATCTTTGCATTCCACCACAACCCGAGCATAATTTTACATCCAACACAAAATAAATCAATGCATTCAAGATTATCATTTTTTATTCATGCAAAAATTTAGAACAAAGAGGAAGTTGTAGGATAAATTGAGAGCAAAACTCAAAAAACATGATCAAGCTCCGACTAGAACCTAGCGGTCCACCCGGTGGTGACAGAGACCTCATTGTCTGTGACCTCCTTACCGGCCCTTGCCTAGATCTGGCACCGATGGGAAGAGAAGAGCAGCGCTCACTGGCGGTCATGCCCAGATATCGTAAAAGGGAGAAGAGTGGTTGTCGCCGACGATCGTGGACACCCTTTCTGGCTCGACGTCTCTGCCTCCCAGCCTAGAACAACATCTGCACGACGCTGATGGAGTCCCTAACCCTAGCACTTCCCTGCCATGAAGAAAGGGCAAAACGAGATCAAGAGGGGGAGATGGGAGTGGCGACCCGGAAGCAGTGTGTGGGGGGCTGGGCACGGCGAGGTTGGGAGGGGCCGATATGGTGGCACAACGTTGGATGTAGAGGTCGCCGAGGGGGAGGTGTGGCGGTATCGAGATTCCAGAGGATGAAGGAGTATAAGAGAGGGGAGGACTCATGATGGGGAAAGGAGGATGGGGGCATTTTCTAGAAGGATTTCAGTTGTGCGAGGTGGTTTTCGCATAATTCCATAAGTGGACTAAGGGTTCCCACCAGCCTCCATTTGAACCGCCAAAGCCAGATCCAACAACCCATGTGGGTTTTCACACCTTATCACCAAACTGACTGTTCACACTGAAAAATCGGTAGCACCACCCTGGAGGTGCGGTATTACCGGCCGACGGTAATACCGTCGTTATGGAGCGGTACTACCGGCCGACAGTAGTACCAATTTTTCTATAGTACGTTTTTTCCAGAGAGCATGTTTTTGGGTCATTTTTTGAGCTCTGGAAAATCGATAGTACCAGCCTGATCATGCGGTACTACCGCCGAGCGATAGGAACGATTTTAGTTAGTGGTACTACCACACTTTCAATGTAACGACTAGTTGAATCACAGTTAATGCACCCGAATTGGCTGTTGAATAGTAGGTGCGGTCATATTGGCCATACATGGTAGTACTACCACCCCTACTGAATTTGTTAGGGTTTGCTCCTAAACGGTCGAATTTGCTATTGGGGGCTATAAACACCCCCTCATCAGCACCATGGCTGCAACTGTAGACCTCATTGAACATATTGGAGCGTGTACTCTCAACTACTCATATTGCTCATATTTCAGTCTTGTGGTAGTTGTGAGCATTAAGTGCATTTGCATCATTTGTTGATCATTTGGCACTTGTTTCTCCTCAAGCAAGGGTTTTGGTTTATTACTCTTAGTGTTTACCGGTAACTAGACGGCTTAGGAGAAAATTACGCGGTGATCTTTTCAAGAAGGTTGTGAAGAGGCCTAGCGTCGAATGTGAGTGGTGTAGTGCTTGCCATCTCCTGAGTGGAGGAAGAGCAACACTAGTGGATTGAGATTTTTAGGCTTAATTTGTGGAGCGGGTTCAATTCGTTTGGACTTACCTCGATGTGGACTAGTGAAGACCGACAAGTCTTCGATACCATGGGAAAACATCGCATGTCTCCAATTGTGGTTATCTGTTGTCTATACTCTTTTGCATTTACATTCTTAGCTATTAAATTGAATTGAATTTGTGGTTCCATAGAAAATTTAGAGAATTCACTCTTGACTTGTGCTAGGTTCATATATTGCTCATTGTGGTTATAATTGTTGAATTTAGAGCGAAGAAATTTTAGAAGCTCCTATTCACCTGCTCTAGTCGGTTATCGTTGATCCTACACTATTCAATGTTCTTATCAGTGACTTCATCTCCCACCAATGCCTCTCTCTCCAGGCAAGAACATCCTTGCCGCTCTCTTCTCTTTGTCTGTGTCCCCAAATGAGTTTCCCCCAAACCTCTCTCCTGTTCCTTCTCTCCCCAATCCAATCCCTTGTCCACACTTCTCTCCATACTGAACTCCACCAACTGATCCACAGCCAGCAGAGGTGAATCTCATGGCCACTACGAGACACGTGCAAATGCATAAAATAGACGCTGCAAGAGAGTCCCCACCTCGGCGACCTCATTCTCATCATCGGTTCTCCCAATTTCTCCACCCTGATGCCCCATTCTCAAATCTGATATAGAGGAAATTTGGATTTGGTGGATATGTGTCATGTACTCTATTAGTACTTAGATTTCAATGGTTAAGAAGTTTCATTCACAGTTACTACAGTGATTACAACCAATTTTTTGCTCGATGTACTTGCTAAAACTTGCATGAAATTATATTTCTGTTGATACTTTTAGAGGAATTTCTATTGATACTTCATATGTGTATGTAGATATGTGTGTGAACATACATAAGCCTATGATGGTACCATCGCTTCAATGTTGGTATATCTGTGATACGTCACATTTAGTTTGGAAATATAGCATGCTTTTAAACAATGGTTAAATCTCATATTCTGCACTATCCAAACGATGGGGTCCTATTCTTCTCTAAATTATGGTTCCAGCTCCTGGAGCTAACATTGTTTTGTAAAATTATTTTTCTATGTTCTGTTATGTGCTTCATTTTCATCAAGAACTATCTCAATATTTTATTTCGTAAAGTACTCAAGTTTCATGAGGTTTCACGACTAGATTATCATAAAGATTACTGAGGTTTAATGTGTAAGTTTCATCAAGTTTTCAAGATGTTTCATGACTAAGTTTTTTGTGGATTCAAGACTGATTTCAAGATTAACAAAGTTTTTTTGTAGCGAATTCATGAAGTTGAAAGTTTTTACAGCGGATTCATGAAGTTTAACTCCAAGTTTCATAATGTTTCATAAAGTATTAGAAGGTTTTATGACTAAGTTTCATAAGGTTTTATGACTAAATTTCATAGTGTTTTATTGAGTTTCACAAAGTTTTAGGAGGTTTTATGCCAAAGTTGACTAAATTTATAAGGTTTTATGTCTAAGTTTTATGATATTTCATGAAGGTTCATAAAGTTTTTTAGCGGATTCATGAAGTTGAAAATTTTTTTATAGCGGATTCATGAAGTTGAACTCCAAGTTTAATGAGGTTTTTAAGAGGTTTCGTTACTAAGTTTAATGAAGTTTCATGAGGTTTCATGACTAAGTTTTATGGTGTTTCATTATGTTTCAGGAGGTTTCATGCCTAAGTTGACTAAGTTTTATAATATTTTATGTTTAAGTTTCATGGTGTTTCATGAGGTTTCATAAAGTTTTTTTTGTAGCGGATTTATAAAGTTGAAAGTTTTTTCTATAGGATTCATGAAGTTGAACTCCATGTTTCATGAGGTTTTATAAAGTTTCAGAAGGTTTCATGACTAAGCTTCATGATATTTCATGACTAAGTTTCATAGTGTTTCATTAAGCTTCATAATATTTCAGGAGATTTTATGCTTAAGTTGACTAAGCTTTATAAGGTTCTACATCTATGTTTTGTAGTGTTTCATGGGCTTTCATAAAGTTTCAGAAGATTTCATACCTAAGTTGACTAAGTTTCATAAAGCACGTTCGAAACTCTCGAAAACTTTGTGAAACTCATGAAAGTTAGGTAAAACCCAGTAAAACTTGACTATACCGTTATAATCTTTTCTAACGGTATACGGTGCACTAGCATGACTCTTCTTTTTGAAACTTTAAACGTTGCATGAAACTTGCTTGAATTTTTCTTTGCAAACATGAAACTTGCTGAAATGTGGATATAGAGTTATGAAACTTGTTGAAACATGGATGCAAAAATTTGAAACCTTTTGAAATCTGAAACTTGTTGAAACTTATTGGAACATGAGACTTTAATGAAACTTACTTTTAAAATATAGAACTTGCTTGAAACTTTCATGAAACTTCCCTTTTGAAACTTGAAGTATACATGAAACAGACTTTTGAATTATGAAGCAGGCTCAAAACTCCCCCTTGAAACTTAAGCATGCTTCAAACTTTTTTTTGAATCATGAAACCTTGTTATAGGTATATTTTCAACCAAATCGCAATTGAGTATCTTATAATTAGTATTTAAGTATTCTAAAAGTGATAAATAAGTGTAACACGTTCGTTTAATAGGTATATTGCAAACGAGAGTATGTACTCCGGAGTACGAAAAAACTTCATATATATATATATATATATATATATATATATATATATATATATATATATATATATATATATATATATATATATATATATATATATATATATATATATATATGAGAGGCATCATGGTGTCGGGCACCAAGCCACCTTGCCTTTGGATTGCTTTTAGATGCGTGCTAGTGTGATTGAGACTTTTCATCCATGATTAAGACTTTTCATCCATGATTGATTTAGCATACATGATATATTATATACCATTGCACTAGCACGCATCTAAAAGCATGATATATATATATAGCCTCCTGGATTTAGAGGCATGCTGGGGACGATAGACGACATCAATGGTGCGGAGGTGAGGCAGCGGTGCTGCCGCTTTGGCCATGGGCGGGAAGAGGGCGGTGGGCAGTGGAAGTCGGTGGAGGCAACGAGGACAAGTGGTTAGGAGGTAGTAGGAGGCGGCGGCGGATCCTGCGATGGTAGCTAGCGGAGACGAGAAAGGAGAATGGTGACAGGGGAGCTCACTGGATTGGGGAGGGAGGTGACGGCGGTGGCTCGCCTGGGCATCACCTACGCCAGGGACGGTGACGACACGGTGGCGAGGGGATGGCTAGGTGGTGGCTAAGGGAGGAGATGGCTAGGGTTTAGAAAATTAGGGTGCCCTCTAACAAAAAAAATACTCAATTGTCACCTAAACACCTCCGATAATAAATGGTGGGCCCCACAATGTAACGTAATATGGGGGATACGGTCGTTAGAAAAGAGGAAAAGGGGATGAAATACAGTTGAATACATGGGCACTGTATTGGTACACACAAATCTCAATGCAACTTGGATGGAGGATACGGAAGCTAGGGGGACGTCCTCGACAAATGCCTTTTGGTTGTTCCAAGGCCAGATCGAGTATATGCATCATGCATCGCTCATGCATGATGATTAACTTGCGGAATTACGTGAGTACGAGAGCTGTGCCGCGGTCAGAGATCGAGAGCTAGCAAGTGCGGAGATATACGATCGTTTGGATGCACATGTGTACGCCGATCTGCAATCCTGGCCGTATGTGTACGCGCATCAAATCCACTGTTGCAGCCTGACCCCACTTGCCGGAAAATGAATCGAACACCGAAAGGCCAAAACTGTGCAAGCTAGCTAGCGGATCGATAACAAGTAACAACAAGGACAGAACACCAAATGGGAGGCCTCTACTCTACATATATTAAAGCGAAAAAGGTTTTATGTACACGTGAAAACAAAATAAATTATGTTACAGCCCTCTAGGGTACAGATCATCAAAAAAATCTAGCCAATCAAAGATATTTTGTCGATATTCTTCCTTAACTCGGTGCACATGCCCCTGATCATCATGATGATGAGGGGAAAGAAGGAACCACGCAAACTGTGGCGAATCCAGCATAAAAATAGAGGGAGAGCTCTGTTGTTGAGGCTATAGCATAATATAAATATACCAAAACTATATCTACTAGCCTTTTGCCATTGAAATATTAAATTCAAATATAAATAGGAAGAGAACAAATTGAAAATGTACAATACAATAAATTTAGTACCTTGCTTCAGTTCTGTTTTCTATGCTTGGAGGGTTACTGCTAGTTGCATTGTTTGAGAAATATTTGTGCAATGTTCGCTTCACCATTTTTGTAAATCTAAGAATAATTAAACAACAACCAATCAACAGTTGATTAAACAAATTAGCTAATCGGCTAATGCCTAATGGCTACTGTCGAGTATCGATTAAAGTCATTAAACAATAATTTGCATCACTAGAACAATAACTCAGTGTCTCAGTAACGGCTGTGTCTCAATTAGTAACTTACTCAACTCAATGCCCTCACGGCTCACGCCTCACAAAGTCACGGGCAGATGGGCTGAAAGGCAGCCGACAGGGGCAGCTCACGGCCTCAGTCCTCAGTGCCTCACCTGCAGTCTACAGACCTGCTGAGAGAGTCACAGCACACAGCTCACTAGTCACCACTTCATTCGGCATCTCGACGACTCGGCGAATGGGGAATAGCCGGACGCCTAGGCGAATGGGGAATAGCCTCGTCACCTCGTCGGTGTTGTCGCTCGTCGCCTCGTCCGCCGCTCACTCTGCCGCTCGACCTCGCTAGCCCCACTCTGCCGCTCATCCTCGCCCGCGCCCGGCTGCCACTGAGTGGCCGGCCGGCGACCGCCTCCCCCTCGGCCCCTTTGCTCCGCGGTCTCCCCCTTCGCGGCTTCGCGCCGAGTCACCGACCAACGACCGCCTCCCCCTCCCCGGCTCCCCCTCCACTGCGCTGGGTTGCGGGCTGCTGACTCCGTGACTCGTGACGTCATGACAGTGAGTCTCTCACTCTCTCTCCGACTACAATCTATTGTTCAGCGTCGGCGCATCGCATTGTGTGCCTGTTCATCTTCCTCATGAGATCTTATCTACTATTCTGCTATCTTTGGGGTTTTGGGCCAATATTTGCCACTGATTTGGGCCGGCTAGGGCACTGGGCCTTAAGACACCGACTGGGCCTCAGTGCTACTATCTCATGCTTTCTTTACTCCGACTCACCATGGCAGTTCGGCTCTTCTTCATCCTCCGACCTCTGGTTCTTCAACCTCCGGGCTGGCCGGATCTTCTTCAACCACGGTTAGAGGAGGAGGTGCTCAAGTATCCATAAGCATCTACGGTGGATTCGCCACTGCACGCAAAGGTGGGCGTACGATATGGTTGAAGTCGTTGATGCATGCATCACGACTCAGTTGCATATATACGCATTTGAACTCATTCATGTAACCCGTGCGCGCGATCAACAACCTTCCATTGATGATAATCCTGCGAATAATCGCTGAAATGTGAGTCCAACACTCCTATATATAGTAACTCAAGAGATCCTTGTGTCAACGAGCGTTGGTTCATACATACAATAAGTCTATTAGATGATCAAGGCTAATTTGTTTTTCGTAATCGGAAATGCAATACATCGAACGCAGGCTTTTTCGTGGGAATTTTCATGTGCTGACCACATCTGTACGACGAAACCTGTGAAACATGAGTACCGGCGTATCTGGCTAAGTAGAGCGCATGCGAGAGCGGCAACCTCTGGCGAAGCCGGCTCACCGGAGCTACTGATTGCCCTATTACTCCACCACATATTCATTTATTTTATTTTATTTTTGTCTTTGTCACGACACCGAAGTGCATGCCGGAGGCGGCGCCGACCCGGGAAGTGGCGGAGGAGGCACATGGGCGGAGGTGGAACGTGGAGGCTGTCAAGTGGCGGCACTAGGGTTTCGTGGGATCGTGGTCCGTGGAGTAGAGTGGTGGCTGCGGAAAGTGGACGCCGGGAGTATATTAGAGGGGGAAATGGAGTGGAGGGGATTCGTTGGATACCCAGAAACCGACTGATTTGAGAGGAAAAACCTTGCGAATGTGATACACCCGTGCGCATGCAGGGGGTGGCTGTGGAATGGCTAGCGGACAGGGACGGCACAGTCGGCGATGTACCGCCGGATCTGGCGCAGTGATCGGGTGCAAATACGGCCGGGCCCGGACCAAATGTGAGAGGACGGAAGGGGGCGAGACCAGTCACGGATCTAGTATTTTCATAACAGGTGTTTAGAGAGGTATGAGATTGGTCTCAAATCTACTAGAGATATAAATATGAAATATTTAGATTAATTCATCAGCATATATATAACTAATATACCTATTAAATATAGAAATTTTTTAAAAATTTATGTGTTCAACCGAATACCCAACTATATTAGGATCGCCCCTCGCCAAACACGGCCGGCGGCGGCGACCGAAATGGAATGCAGTCGCACTGTGCATCCGTGCATGGCCGGCAGATCTGAGGATTCCCCGTCGCGCATCGCATCAAATCTTTCGCAAGCAGCCACTTGCCAGCACTACGCGCGCATGCAGGTACTTACGTGCAGTCCAGGGGAGAAATCAGAAAAGGCGCGCGTTATGAATTGATCGTGGGTACGTACGTGCGTACTGGCTTAATTTGTCTGCCTGCGCCGACCGGCCTTGTGCATGATTGCATGCAAGGATCGGTCGGGCCGTGCCGTCCCAGCTAGGATCCCGCCCAGATCTCTGTGTCGTCCCCCGTTCGATTCGATATAACTCTAGTGCGCTGCATGCATACATGCATGCGATTCACACACACATAAATTTAACATCTAAATTTAAAAATTTTCATACGTGTTATAGAAAATACACATTTTAAATCATAGCGTCACGACTCTATAGTGTCCCAGTTAGTTTATATATTTATTTATTTAAACTAGAATCTAATAAACTAGAATTGAGTGGAAAAAAAGAGAGGAAATAATTAAATGGGGAGGATCGACTAACCAGAGATATTTAGGATCTTCTTTACATCAAATAAATACTGACCAAAATTTCTCAGGTAAGGATTTATCAATTACGTTAGGTAAATCCACCGAGTCCTCTCCGTCTCTGTCTTTTAAGTTACGACTCTTTGTTTCTTCCTTCTCTCAAGCCAGAGGGAAAGTCTACGATGGATTTTAAAAATTCATCTCAATCTTTCTCTAGGGCTCGGGCTTCATGATAAGTGGGGGAAGAAAACATCTTCCCCAATTTCTTTGTTCAGAATACCTTTTTTAATTAAGTGAAATACCTTTTTTAAGACCATGGCACGATGATGCTCCTATTAATTGTAATATATATATATATATATATATATATATATATATATATATATATACGCGCACATATCCCGGTATGGATTATTTAGTTGCATGCACCAACCAGTTCACCCAAAAGCTTAAGCTGATGAAGAAAGATGTGCAATTCACTTATACTTCAACACTCCCCCTCACGTGTAGGCTCTCTTAGGCCTAATACGTGGAATAGACGTGGACTGCAATTATTATTTTTTAATTACGTCAGCCGGGTCTCGAACTCGAGACCTCTTGGCTCTGATACCATATTGAGTTGCATGCATCAACCAGTTCACCCAAAAGCTTAAGCTGATGAGGAAAGATGGGCAATTCACTTATACTTCAACATGGATGTTGTCGATAATTAAATTGCTGGGAAGTAGAGTATACAATCATGCGAGTATCTCCATCGTCGATCAGCCGTAGGATCAGTGTGAGGGGATCGATGATTAATAATTGTCCTTAAACATGTACAACATAATACAGGGGTGCTTGCACTAGAAACTCACGCTACCAAACTTGTGAATTTTCGTGACGATTTGTAATTTTTCTGACGAGTCCGAAGATTATCGTGAAGGAAATTATATTTTGTGATGGATATCATATCCTATGATAATGAAGTTTTAACACGGTATACATATGCATAATAATTAGACTCCAACAAAAGTGATCGATAATTCGAAGTGATCGATAATTCGACAATCTTGCTGTTGCTTTGTACGTGATCACGTCGATGCATGCATGCATCGATGATTCTGCACATGCATACCGTCCAGCCATCCAAATACCGACCGATCGATCGTCGATGGTTCGACGAATTAAATCCGGTATCTCAAAATTGTGGTACGATGCAATGTTATCTTCAAACAAAAACATGATGCGCGCGTGCGTTTACCTACCTACGTCGTTAGAATCCGGCCGACACTGACAAATCAAGTAGTAGATTCGATCGGCTAGCAAGCATACATCCATCGATCATATGTTGCAAGCTAGTGCGCCGGCCTGTACAAAAATGGCCGTCTTATGACACGTGAATCACATGAACCTACTAGCTACGGGTCAGTTATTAGGGTCATTAAGACCGAAGATGGCGACTATAGTAGGTTTATACGAGCCACAAGATTACAAGACTTTTTTTAAATATTTTCAATCAATAGCATGACTCTAAGCTATTCATTTCAATAACTATGAGGAGTTATGAATTTTAGAGACCAATCGCCTACATGAAAATACCCGTAGTACCGCTACAGTAACTTTAGTAGTACCGCTATAATAAACCGATAGTCTGAAGTTTATCAGTCTGAAGTTTCTTGTATTGTAAGTATTTTTCTGAATTTGTAGTCGTGAAGTTTATCTTTGCAAAATTGTAAATGTCCTCTTGTGTATGCAGTGCTATGGGTAACCTACTCGATATTTTGTGATGTTGTAATGGTGGATTCTAATCTTAATGGAAATAGAATGTGTTGCTATGTTTGTTGTTGTATTTACTTGTTTTCAAATGATATAGTTAACATTTCCTAAGACTAGCCGAAAAATAGAAAAAATTTAGGTATAGAATGAACTATCACAAACGCTTTTGTGGTATAAACCGTATGTGAAGAATTATCACAGATAGCTCGAACCAGAAACCATATGTGATGGAGAAGTATCACAGACGGTCTGTGATGTGTGAGTATCACAGACGGTTCTAATTATAAACCATCTGTGATTGTCTATGATAACCTCTGATTACCACTGACGCATAAGTTCAGACGGTTCAAAAACCGTCTATGATGATAGTTTTGAACCATCTGTGATAACCTTTTTTGTAGTAGTGTCTGGTTTGGGTATCGCATATAAGGAAATACGAAGATTTATTCGCTACAAAAATCAGAGTGACAATGCAAAAAGTGATATAAACTTGCACAATGCTATACAAATCATGAATTCATGTCTGTCTCCTAGATTGGAGGCTACGAAAACTAATGGAGGTTTTTAGCTATTTATACGAGTATTGAGTAGTTTTCTAAAGTTAATAAATCCAAACTCTTTCACAACCTAAAAACATTTTTTTATGTAGTTTGAGAACGAGAATGAGCATGAGACTGAGGTGTAATAAAAGAGGTAGAATAGTAGCACACAGTGCATAATTGTTATATAAACTTGTTGAATACTCCGTACTCATCATTGCTATTATTTTCCTTATTTAGAGGATATCCAACTAGGATTCACAGCTAGAGTGAATGAGGCCTACACGAAGTAGCCCTATTTTAAGTGGGAGGGAGATTGTACCGAGACCGAACCGTATGAGAGTGACACCTTATACGTGGACTAGGACAAGTAGAGTTATAGGAGCAACACGGACTCGAACCCTAGGGTATCTATATTACTAGTGTATTGTATTCGTATTCTTCTCTCTAGTATAATTAGATTTCTGAACTAGATTACACTTCTGGTATTGTAATAACTTAGTTGAACAGGCTGTATGGAACTTCAGCCTTGCGTGGCTATTTGGATGAATGTAATGTATTGTATCTAATTATTCTTATGCTGCAATACTCTGATGGACTTATTATTCATTAGAGCGATATTCTATCAGCTAAAATGAATAATCACTACGACAGAGAAAGTCATACTGAACGTCTCATCACAAATAGGTCTACAGAATCCATCAGTGTTAAGCTGCAACGTAGTTATCTCATATAGTTTTACTAGTGTGACAGTCTATATTGCAACTGATGTTAAGAACCGTCAATAATGATCTACTTACCATAGACGGGTTTTTTACACAAACCGTCGTGTGCGATTTTAGCCGATATAATTAAAATTGGTACAATGTCTACTATAATTAATTTATAAACTTTGTCTTAAAAGATATATTATTTAAAAACTAGTTATTATAGTATAAATCAAAAATCACAAACAATAAATCCAAAAGAATCCAGACTTTCTTATGGCAATCGGCTGAGATCTGCAACGTATCAAACAAGCAGGTAGTCAATCGTTAAGTTTCCTTCCCAGATTCGCATGTGTCAGGACGATCGATCGAGTCGATGCAATTATGTTTCTTTGTCGAGCATGACTCATCGCATCTTGACCTAATCTTGTCGCCTTTGCCAAGTTTGGCACAGTACACTTCGTTCTAATTGGCCTGTAGGCTCTAGCTAGTGATCGAGAGAACGTACGTGTCAAGAACCAAATGGCCTCTACTCTCTCTCTCTATCTCTCTGCACATATCGTTTCGATCAGCTCGTAGAGTTGGTGTCCAAGATCTGGAAGAAAGCTGCAGATCGACGTCAACAAACTTTTTTCTTCATGATTCGTGAGATCTTTAGGAGATCGTGAATCTTGGTATAGTAGGAATGTAGACCACCATCGATCATATCAAGCAAGAAAGATGTGTGACAAACGTGAAATCTTTGATCCCGATCCAAAGAAACTACCACACACGCGTGTGTGTAGAGCTGGATGCATCATATATCATGCATGCATTGAGACTAGGGGCGGAGTCAGGATATAGTTACGTCTCAGGCTCAGTGATGGAATGATCTAAGCTATCTAGACTGGATCATGAAAATGTTACTTATACTAGATTGAATTTATCCGGACTGTATATTAGATATTTTTTTACACTCTAGACTAAAATCTATTCTGTTCGAGGTGTGGCTCCGCCTTTGATTGAGACCTTGACTCTCACAAGGATGTTGTACATGTGGCCGTCAAATAACACGTTAATTTTATTGCATAGGGTACGTATTAATGTATTATGTGGATTTGGATCATCGATCCACTCTGCCTTGTTCAAAGGAATCGAGGCGATTCGATGACATCATGGCCACAGACTTCCATGTCACAGCATGTCACAATATAATACTGCTTTTTTGACAAAAAAAAATGACAAAACAAAAGTGTAGAGTTAATTTTTAGCGAACCATCGGTCTAACATTGTAACTAGCTAGAAATTAGAATTGGATGGGTTCTTTTGAACGATAGATTATGATTTTTAAGCTCTAACTATTCGTAAAAAAGATTATAAAGAGAGTGACAATCACATGCAATTTTAACTGGTACAGTTGAAGTCAATATAATATTTACTATAATTAACTAGTAAACTCTGTCTAAAAAAATATATCATTTAAAAATAAATTATTATAGCAACGTATATAAACCATAAGTTATATTATAGCACCGTATATAAACCATAAGTTATAAGTGGATTGGAAACCCGCCCTGTATTGGAAGATACCCACAGAATTGCATGCATGTTAGCACGTCAAACAACATGCATTGGGGTAGTTTGCTTTGTCCAACACGCATATAGTATATACGATTTCGTGATATATTTATGGCGGCACTCAAAGCGGCTTACAGCTTCCACTGTTAGCTTCTGACTAAAATTACATAGTAACAACTGATAATTTTTTTGAGAAAAAAATAAAATATAGGAGGGAAATAAGGAAAAAAATAAAACTAGTATATCATCGTAGACAATGTAAATAAATACGAGAAAAAAAGAAAAAACCAGAAAAAAAATAAAAAAAACAGAATTGGAGTTTTTGGTTTAAATAGCCTGAAGCATTCGTGATGCGGATAATATTCTCTTTCCACTTGTAGCATAAGCTTTACATATAACAGGTCAAATACCAAACCTCTCAAAAGTCCCAATCAAACACTAATTCTTATTAGATATGATCTTGAAGGATCTTGAGAATGTAGACTGAGTACATATATTTCCACTGGATTTAATATGACAGGCCGACAGCAGTAGTAGTCTTGGTCTAAATCTCATGCTGTAGATCGAATCAGATATGTCCGGATCCTCAAGCTAGGTCGAAGCTAATCCATCAGCCATGACTGATGACATCTCATGAAGATCATATGTCGCGATGAGATGAGAACTTCGTTAGAACCACCATCTACTTTCCTAGTGTTCAATTTTCAGGTTGGATAAATAATCCTACTCTGTAATACTAATAACGGGCCGGCCAGTTTGTGATTCCTGTTGAAAACCTGATTCTGGTCTGCAAGCCTGGTCTGTAGTAGACACCTCACCACTTGGGAATTAAAGTTGAGCATTATGTACCGTATGTTCACACCCAAAATGGACTAGCAGAGTCATTAATTAAGAGAATTAAATTTATTGTCCGACCGCTTTTGCAGAATTATAATTTATCGAATACATATTGGAGACATGCAGTCCTGTATGCAGAAACCGTCATCAACTTTAGACATCGGCATATAACATACATTCACCTATACAATTAGCGTAAGGGTTAGCACCGAAAATTTCTCATCTTTGTATGTTTGGTTGCAAAGTTTATGTACCTATACCTCCACCACAGCATACTGCAATAGGCCCTCGCCGAAAGTCCAGGATATAAATTGGTTATGAGACAACATCCATAATCTGGTATTTGGACCCCATGACAGGAGATTTGTATACTGCCCGTTTCACTGATAGTATATTTGATGATGATAGTCTCTCGACATTATGGGAAAGAAATCAACCCATTGATGAAAAATATAGGGAAATTACGTGGCAAACCACAAGAATCCATGCACATAACCCACACACTAGTGAAGCAAATAGAAAAATCCAGATGACCACTGATTTGCAGGCATTAGTAAATCAATTGCCTGACCACTTTAGTGATTTAAAGAGTGTGATCAAGCCGCATGTACCTGCACGCAATGCATCAGAGAAGGTTGAAATACTGAAGAAAGTTGAAGGTATCCCTAATCTTGTCCAATGACCTCAGAATAAAAAGGACGAGAACTCCGGCCCCTCGAATCACAAGCAACCGGGGATGTCTGGTGAAAAAATATAAGAAGGACTTGACACAGTCAATTACCAAAGTTTCCTCGAGCCAGCAGGGGAGCCAGTTGAGACCTGGCACCAGTATAACACCTTCAAGGAAGGCATACCGGATTTGAATATTCCTTGGAGGGAGAAATCAGCATGGATGTGTACGCACGTATCGGAGCTGAAAAAGTAAAGGGAGTTGCCCCGCAATTGGAAGAAGCGGTGAGCAAGTATAAATACTAGAAGAATCAACCCATGATGAAATAACTATAAACTATGTGCACACAGGAGAATCCATGAATAGGACAACAACCGATGTTGATATTTATTTTGCAAAGTAAATTACCACAATCATCGATCTTGATCCAAAGCCTTCATCACTCGCTAAATGTAAGAAAAAATCAGATTGAGAGGATTGAAAAAAGGCAATAGAAACTAAATTCTTGTCTCTGAATAAAAGAGAGGTATTTAGACATGTAAGCCACACGCCTCTCCATGTGCACTCAGTAGGGTATAAGTGGGTATTTATTCAAAAGAGAAATGAGAAAAATGAAGTTGTAAGATATAAAGTAAGACTCGCTGCACAAGGTTTCACTCAACGTCTGGGAGTTGATTATTAAGAAACATATTTCCCAGTCATGGGTGGTATTACCTTTAGATATTTGATCTTAATGGCAGTAAACTTGAATTTAGAAATAAAATTGGTGGATGTGGTAACTGCATACCTTTATGAAAACTTAGATTAGGACATTTACATAAAGGCGCCTAAAAGTATCTCTGTCTCAAACTAAGACAGAGCAAATAGAAACATGTATAGTGTGAAACTCAGGAAATTATTGTACGCACTTAAGCAATCAGGCAGGATATGGTATAATCTCTTAAGCGACTTTCTATGTAAGAAAGGCTACACGAACAATAACAATTGTCCTTTTGTATTTATACGATGATCGCAGAATAGATTTTGTATAATCTCAGTATATGTAGATGATCTGAATATCATCGGAACCCTAGAAGATATAAAGGAAGCGAGTTCTTATCTAGAGTCAGAATTTGAAATGAAGGATTTGGGTAAAACCAAATATTGCCTAGGCTTGCAGCTTGCGCATGTCCGTGAAGGGATATTAGTACATCAGTCCGCATATACTCAAAAGGTGTTAGAAAGGTTCAGCTTTAAAAAGATGTATCCATCTAAAGTACCAATAATCGGGAGATCTTTACAGCAATGCAAGGATCCGTGCCGACCTAGAGAAGAGGGGGAGGAAATCCTAGGACCGGTATTCTCGTACTTAAGTGCAATAAGATCACTTATGTATTTAGCAAACTGCACTAGACCGGATATTGTATTTGTCGTAAACCTGTTAGCAATGTATAGTGCAGAACCTACCGAAAGACATTGGCAGGGAATAAAGAACATCTTCCGATACCTCCAAGGAAACAAAGACATTGGACTGTTCTACAGAAAGAACCAAGATCTGAATAAGACTGGCTATACAGATGTAGGGTACCTATCAGATCCGGATACAACTAAGTCATAAACAGGCTATGTGTTCCTATGTGGTGGAACCGTAATTTCGTGGAAATCATCTAAGCAAAGTCTGGTATCGACTTCGACAAATCACTCGAAAATCATAATAATGTACGAAGCCACATGAGAAAGTGCTTGGCTTCGGCGAATAATTCACCACATCCAGCAGTCATGTGGATTGAATATAGTGCAATCTCACACAATTTTCTATGAAGATAATGCAATTTGTGTTACACAAGTGCAAATGGATTACATAAAGAGTCATCTTATAGAGCATATCAACCCTAAGTTTTTCTATGCTCATGAGTCACAAAAGATGGATGAAATTAAAATACTACATACCATGTCATGTGAAAATCTTGCAGATTTATTCACTAAGTCACTTTCAGCATCTAACTTCAAAAGGTGTATACGTGGAATTGGAATGATGAGACTTAGATAATTGTATAACTCAAAGCGAGTTTCTTCTCGAGCTCACTATTAAAACTTGATCACGAAGATCGAATACCTAAAGAATAAATCATGTAGATTAAATGAAATTGGGTGGATTATACTCTTTTTCCCTTGACAAGTTTTCCGGAAGTTCTCGGCCAAGATTTTTAATGAGGCAATTCGTACAACACATCATAATATGTATCATGTATTTTTTCTTCAAATTTTTTTCTCACTGGGTTTTTATAAAGTTTTGGTGAGGCATGAACATGTCAGATAAGTGCCCAAGGGGAGTGTTGGAAAACCTAGGTCCAGGTCTGCAAGCCTAGCATATGATAGGTATCTCACCATTTAGTCTATAAATAGAGAGTCACAATCATTGTAACTTATACTTTTGAAGAAGGTAGTAATAAAGAAAAGGAAAAAGAGTTTCCCGTCTCTTGTGTTCAATCTATTATTTTTTTGTATTATTCTATGATTGATCTATCTTCTATCTAGGAGAAATCACTCGGACTGGACTCGGCAGCGAGGGCTCCTCAACAATTCCCTCCTACTCAACGTTATTTCTTTTTCATTTGCTTGCTTAACAATAATTGAAATACGTCGGATTAATTACCATGTTCAATCATCCTTCAAAATAATGGAGAAGTAGCTCCTATGAATGTTTTGGTTTTTTAAAGACTGCCCAGGTTAAGAGCTTAAGATTGACAAATATATGTAGTAATAGTCTCTTCTCTTCGGAGATGTCCGATAAAAAAAGAAAAAATGGGCAGTAATCGGCTTGTTACCATTGGGAACAAAGAACCCTAGTCAGAGGAGGAAACAATGGCACGTGGTGCGTGGACGCAAACCTGCATCTATCCGGCCAATACGCTTCTCCCTCCGTGCGTAGTATCCATGTGAATCTAGCTTTGTCGTGGTTCCGTCTTCTCCATCGAGCCGGCGAATCTCTGGAAAAGATATCGATGCCTATCGATATATATCTCTAGTATGTCACGTGGACACTGAGGTAGCTCCCCACGCGAGTCGCAGTCTGTGTCTAACCAACTAACTACGCTGAATTGACGCGCCACAAAAGAGGGCCACGCGATCGGTTCCATCCGTACATGTGTGCCATTCCTGGGAGATCTTGCGAAGATCCTGAGAGATCTGTAGCAGATCACGAAGGATGCATACTGGTTGAACCGTCTTCTTCTTTAGTGCCAATTTACGTCATGTTTCAAAGTACTTAAAATACTGTAGCATTTAGCTTTTAGCTGTGATTTTTAGTTTTTAGATGAAATGATACTGTAACGGCTGTTAATATTTTATAAAGTATTTGATTAAAAATAATTAAAAAACATCGTTATATCTCTACAGAAAGAAACCGCATTAAGAAGTCCACACATTCTAAACAGTTTTTTTGGCTTTTGAAAACTAAAAGCCATCGCTATTTAAAACGAGGCATTGGGTCTGTTCTTTACTGCTTCAGATTTTAGCTTTTATACAGTAAACGGTTTTTCTACGGTAACTAATTTTTAAATAGAATATTTTTTCAATATAAAGTCTACTAGTCAATTATAGTATGTATTGTAATGATTTCATCTATATTGATAAAAATCGTATGTGAATATCTCTCTCCACACTTTGTTTTATGAATAATTATTATTTATCTACTATTTATAAATCACAGATAAATACCATAACCTGTAGCCACAAAAGAGAGGCCCATTAGTTTCTCTTCTTCTTGGGACCGTAGGCTGCACGTGTCAATGTTTGAACGTACGTTGCACGAGATGGCTAGCTTCGATTGCGTACCTGGTGTGCAAAATTAGCAGGGCAGAATAGACCCTCGAATCCGACATGAAGCCTGCACCGTCGATTTCTTAGATTTGCTTCCTTGCATCTGCGAAAGCTACGCGTACGACCTCTCGCTGGGAAAGCCAGCATGTTGGACCAGTGAAATATTGTTTTTTAATAGTATATAACCTGGACGTACACACGCACACATGAACACTTCACACTCTTGGATGTGTCTAATGCACGTTAGAGACGAAAGAGCAAGCGTAAGTCTCATGAAATGCAGACACACACATTAATCAGTGAATATATCTATATATACATATATACTCTAAGGGACATTATTTACGCCAACAATACCAAACAGTACTGTTCATATAAATAGTACCCCGAGAATGCCATGCCATAGATCTATCCCAGCGGCGGGACCAGTGAAATATTGTTGACGACGTAGAAATTATACACGTCAATAGAATGGATAATACACCGTCGTACCCTTTTTAAAACTGTTATATTGTTTTAGATACGGTAACAAAATTCTTTCGGCCCAGTTCGGAAGGGTAGGGTTCTCACGGCAGACTTTCTCCACGTCTAACAGGAGTGGATGTTTCATTTTGTACGGGAATTCTATGCTTTAAATTGAGACCTAGAAACCGCGCCACAACATATACCTGGAGAAAATGCTTCCAAAAACATGCCTGCCGAAATTGGTAAATACTTTTATTGTCTAAGAAAAGAGAAAACTATTTTTCTAGGTAAAAGAGATAAATAAATGGGTTATTAAGACGCTGTTCTTTCATGCTACAATCATGGATTTTAGCTAGAGATGATGGTTTTTATCTATGTTTTTTTTAATACAGTGGCAAACGACGGAGACACCGTTGTGAACGGCATACACTGTTTTGGACTTGAAAAGCTATTTAGAGAAGATATTAGAGAAACCACCCCGCTTACTTCGAATTTTGAAAAAGCCAAAGTCATAAGAAAAAAGCAAAAGAAAAAACTAACCTTACAATTCCGTTGGGCCGTGCTGGCTTACGTTCTGGCTCAACAATCTAATACGGGCCGAAATCGGGTCAGCCAGCCAGTAGACCGCCGAGTCATCTTCCGACAATCCGCGTTGCAACAGACGAAAGAGGCTGAGAGATCAAAAAAACTCACTTCACTGGGCTTCAAAACTGACAAGACAGAGGACATGCATAAGCTCTAAGAAAGGACGACGTCGATACACACACAAACACAAAGGCATCAGCAGTTAATCCAGCACGCATCAGCAGTTAGCAGCAACACATCCCCGCATCGCCTACCATTACTGCTACTACATAATAGATAGATGTGCTACTTGTACACGGGAGGCACTGGCTGTAGATCACGTAACTAGGCACAATATATATCTGTGCGTGCCGTGCCGACGCAGCTACGTGCTGCGGCCCTTCTTGAAGACGTTTGCAAGAACCGGGAGGGAGCAGAGCACCGTCTCGCCGCCACGCTTGAGCGCGTAGAGCTCGCACAGCGCGCGGCCGGCGACCTTCCACGCGAAGCCGCACTTGCCAACGTCGTTCCGGCGCAGCGCGTGCTCGTACACGACCTGGTAGATCGCGCAGGCCTCGTTGAACAGATCCAGGCGGTTCCTTTGGCTCTCGTCAAACTCCGCGGCGTTGTACAGCATCTATGAGTGAGTGTGAGCCGTATCAGAAGAATTTAATGTTGGCAACACAAGATCCTGCCCTCCCCTTTGGGCAAGCTGTTGTTAGTAGTACTCAATGGAAGACTGGGGATCGATGCTTACCAGCATATATTTCTGGTAGAGCTCTCGAAACCTCATGTTCCTTTCTTCTTTGGGCTCCACCTTACAAAGTGACGAGCTCTCTCCTAGGTACTCCCGGTAGCGGCATCTCCAGAGGTCCTTGCGCTCTTGGGCTACTCCTTCCTCGGTAAAACATGTGAGGGGCAATATCTCTGAAAAACAAAATGAAGATGGAAATCAAGATAATCATTGTTTGTTTAAAATTAATCGCCTTCTCCATCGTTACTGTCGAGTGGAAAATGAACCGAGATCTATCAAGAAATTTCAGATTCATGTATTCATATCCAATCGATGTCATGGATCATGATAGCAAAGTTTATACAAAACTTAGAAATGTGTGTGTTCTGAATGTCTTCACATATGATACAAAGTGCCATAGTCTAGAATCCTAGCACACATCTTGCTAAACTACGTTCCCTGCCTAAATCCTAGCACACAAGGCATGGCTAGGTGCATCTTTATCACCCAACTGTAACGAAATTTTTCTTCCTTAGCCAAGGCAGAACACGCACATGGAAAATGCATCAACAACCTAGAAAGCCAATGAGCATGGCCTAGTAATGCTGCTGAAGGGCTTGATTAGAGTACTGGAAATGGCTGGGAAAGTTAATGCTTGGGAATTCAGTGGACCCCACAGCCGTGCCCTTTGAAGGTACCAAAAGCACTATAAAAGACTAAAGCATGTGTGCGGTTCATTGCAGATGTGGAGATTATGATGGTTAAGTTGCCAAGCAAGTACACATCTAATTTCCTGGCTTATTCTTATGAGAAAACAAGAGTCTTTTCGATACAATATGTGTACCATCTGGGCCTCTAGGGAATGAAATGGAGTACAAGCTGCAAAATAGTGGCACCAGCAGCTCAAAGCTGAATAGCTGTATATCACTAGTTCCGTCCAAGGTAAAAGTAAAGATTGCTGGGCATCTGGCTGATGGCGCACTACTGACGAGGAAGAACAAGTTCCTACGTCAAATCAAGCCTGGCAAACTTCTGAGCTATGTGGAATGCATGAGAACTCTTACCACGCAGTAATTACATGCCCAATCGCCGACACACCAAAAGGATCTAGCCAACTGTGCACAATATCCAGACCTTGTTGGATGGGCAGAAGTTGGAGCATACAAGACCTGATTGATTGCTACTTATCCTAGATAGACATGCTGCAGCGCATCATAATAAGGTGTTGATGATGTTAGAGTGAATCTAAGATTACTGGAACTCATTGAGTCATTGTGGCATGATGGTGAGGAATGATTTCTGCTTGGAACATTCACTGCTGCAAATCCGGCATAATTCTGGCACGTATGTTCATGCAGCAAAGGGGAGAAGCGAGTGTACGAATTGTGACTTGTGATGACAAGGACACAGACTTCTTCTGCTCTTGGAGCACCCTGTTTTTGACTGTAATGGCATGGAAAAAGTTTTATTACAAGGCTCTCGTTTCTTTGATCTTTAGAAGATTTTGTTCCTAGTCTACCCTAACTTGTTTAGGACAAAAGGATTTGCTGTTGTTGTAATGGCATGGAAAAAGCAGAGACCCTTGCATGTTTAAAACACATCAGGCTTGCATCACAATGGCACAAAGAGTATATTATTCTCGAGACAGGTTGCTCTAGGCTAGTGGAGGGCCTCCGACCCAATTCTGATCGATTGAGCCTCACATTCCTTTTACAGAAAACCAAGGAACGAAATGTGAACAGGGATTACAATAGAATCCCTCAAGGCTAGCAGCCTAACACAACGTGCCCCTAGATCTGCCTACTGTGCAGTTTGTCTAGTATAAGTTCCACAGTTTATTTCTATTCTAATCTCTGAAGAGCGTACACATATAACGTGTGATCAGTAAAGATCTGTTTCAATATATGCATGTGCTAGGTGGGTAAAGAGGTTATAGTTATACGCACACAAAAAAGTTACATGAGCCAACTAGAAATGGCAACTTACTAATTGGAGGGACATTTTCAGACTGATGTGACATTGCTTCATCATAGATTTTGCCCAGCACAGATGTTGAATGATAGGAAGCTTTCCGTTCCATAAAGTGTGGAAATGTTTTGATCACCAGATCATCACGGACATTGATCTATTTGGAAGATAGATGGAGAAGGAAATATTAAACATTCAGTTGAAGTAGAATACAACATCACTTTCTTGCAAATGATATCAACACTATTAATCAAAATTCAAATCCACAGTTCACGTCTTCCCTTTCTGTTTTAGTTATACTATTTCATCGGGATTGTTTCACATGTCAAGACACACACACATCTTGTATTCAACTTTCATCAAATAATTCCCAAACCAAAAAAAATGTTATCAGATGTATAATAAGATGGGCAATGAAATGCATCCTAAGTTACTATCCTGCTGCTATTAGCAGATGAAAATCAATAATAGTCAAAACTTGTGACAGCATTCTTTAGCATGAGGACAGGTAAAGTGCCGTTGATGATAGCACAAAGAATCAACCACTGCATCAAAAAAAGGACCCTTTGCAGGTTCCATGGATCATGACAAATCCAGCCACCAATACTAGCTAAAAATATAGTAAATTGCATCAGTGGTTAATTAATCTATGCTAATATAAAAAGGGAGAGTTGTGTTCTTTACTACATCTACCCAATATTTATGCACATGAAGCATTCCTAGATCTGTGATCGACTTGATCAAATGGCTACTATCCAGTCCATATCCTGGCATCCACAACCAATTCTAACCATTGATCTTTATAATCCAATGGTCTAGATTCAAACTATACCATGCCAATATTAAATGTAGCAAATCTTTCGCTGATCCTTAACTTTAATTGGTCTTCCCAATAGATAAGTCATCAATTTAATATATTGCTGCATAATAATGTAGTTGAGGAAAGCTCTCCTGAGGGAATGGCTAGAGTGGGGACGTCCCACTTAACCGACCCGGGTCCAAGCCCTCACCCAACTTTAAGGTTAAACCAGGGGGACGTCTCTTCCCCTGCGTCAACCTTTTTTTTAATAATGTAGTCGATTATGTAGATGAACCACTATAAGAAATAGATCATTTTGGATTGCATGTAAGGATGAATTTTTTAATTCTCTGCAGCACCGTGCGTGCCTCTGACTAGTTTGTATGAGTGTGCCACCTAGTTCTTCATGAAAATGTGCCACCTAGCTCTTCGTGCAAAAAAAGGAACAGATATGATTAAAGACAGTATGCTCATAGCACTTAGCAATATTAAAAACTTTCTGAAGTAATGTGCATTGCACAATCATAGAAGAGAAAAAAGCTATGACATTCTCTTTCACCATGTCTATGCATATCGATTGACTACCCATACCAACAGATTCTTAAGAACTTATTCAGAATAGTCACTAACAGATGGAACCCTCCTAGCTCCACCATAATCGCAATTCTTATGTCAGTCAATGTTCATCACTATTTCTGAAAAAATATTCAGATGCATAGCCTTGCATTCATGCATAACATTCAGACCACCCAATCACTTGGCAATAGCTGCCGCAAGGTTTTGGTTCATCTTTTTGGATGGTTAAGGACATACCAGCTAATGACAGCACATGGACTGTAAAAACAGGACTCTGAACTACAAAGCATATGAGCCCAGGATTGAAAATAACCTTGTTCCCTGTCTTCGGAGCATCCAGAGCCACATAGTAAATGTCAACTAATTCAAGCATCTTAGTTTTTATCGCTTCCTTTTCACTTTTGCTTGTATGAACTTCAGGTGTCAAGAGCCGATCCATAAGTGCCAACCAACAATCTGCAGCTGTACCCAGTACATAACTGAAGGGAGGAAAATCTCAAACTGTGTTATACCACATAGCAGGCACAGCTCATATATATTGATAAGGTCTACAAAATGGTCACAACTAGACAGATAAAACAAACTGATCAGATCTGGTGTCCATATATCTGTGATTTTAGTTGGCAAAACTAACAAATAGACGGCATGCTGAAACTTGGGACAACAATGAAGAATGACAAAATTACAACATTATGTAATGAAGAAGTCACTGTACTTATTTGTGTAAATATAATACATATGTGTTAAGTGTCATGTATATATGTATATTGGTCCATATGGCCCAGCTAACCCTCTTTTATGTGTCTATTTGCTATTGGAATAGGATACACTGAATAGCCAATTAGACACTTCCTATCTCCTCTAACAATATCAAACAGACAAATTTGAGCCCTACAATGTATAAGCAATGGAGAGAATTTTGAAAGGGTAGCATATGCCAACATTCTTCTTTTTTCTTTCAGTAAGAAGTTGTTCTATAACTTAATAATCTCTCATCTCAAGTTCTCAACTAACGATGATCTTGATGCAAAAAATGCCATAATTTTGTAAGATTTTAAATATGTATAATAGCAAACTCAAAGATCAGCAGTAATATATGGTAGATACTGAATTCCAATCTGAATTCATATCCAATCATGGTCGCCGTGTCGTCCTGGCGCCAGGGAGGATCGCCTCGCCTTGGCCCAACTCCCTCCCTCCCGCCGCCGGCTTCCTCCTCCGGCCGGCTTCCTCCCTCCGCCGCCAACTTCCTCCCACGGACCGTCTCCTCCTCCTCCCGCCGCCGGCTTCCTCCCTCCCGCCGGCTTCCTCCTCCTGGCCGTCTCCCTCCTCCCGCCGCGCCTCCTCCCTCCCGCCGAGGGAGGGAGGCGACGGGGAGGCGGCGGCAGGGGAGGCGGCGGGAAGGGAGGCGCGGGGAGGCGATGGCGAGGAGGGCGTGGTGAGGGAGGAGGGCGGGAGAGGCGGGAGGCGGCAGTACTGGCGGCGGGGGGCGTCGAGAGAATGGAGACAGTCGGGAGCTTCGAGAGACTCGGGAGAATGGAGAGTCGGGACTCGGGAGAATGGAATGGAGAGACAGAGAGACATGCAGACATGTTAATAGACCGAGAGAAACCGATAGCGAGATGGAGAGCGGTCGGATGGTCGCGACTCACGCCTGGCGTCGCCTAACTCACGCCTAGGCGTCGCCTAGGCGTCCAGGCGCCGGGTACTCGCCGAGGTCGCCGACTCCGCCATGACAACCATGTATCCAATAATAATACGGTCCATGTTTAAATCTGATAAATCTGAGTCAAGTTCATTTTAAAAATAGGGATGCAGGTTTGGTATGATCACCGCCACCTGAACCAGATCCCATCGGTTTATGGACCTACTTCAATTCATCCAGATGATCATTATTTGTCAATGAGACACCCATTGGACCTTAAAATTACTACCTCCTACAAAAATTAAATGTGCAGTGTTTTTTTTTAATATCAAGACATTCTCCAGCCAGACTAACCTTCCTAGAGGCAAATAACAGCAATAACAGGCTCATAAGTTAATAATACCTGGGTGTAAATCTAGTTCTCAAAAATTCACAGAATAACAGCCTTTCCAGCTGGGATCCATCAAAATCCTGAGGATTCTTTTGTTCGGTCTTTTTCGGTGCGATTCTTTCATACCATGGTTCAGATGGATTGAAGTGCTTCAGTAACTGAAAAAGTCATTTTTGCAATCATAGTGACAATTCTGCCCAGAGAGGAGCCACAGAATATGATTAAATACCAAAACATTTTGGTGCTACATGAATGCTACAGCGTACACTCTAGAAAATATAGTACTACAGTTTTGTTCAATTGAGGAAAAACAATGGCAATGCGTAAATTTAAAAAAAATACCCTAGAGGCACGCAAAACATGATTCCACTCACTTATTGAGTTAAAGAAGTCACAACATGTGCACCAGATATACATTTAGTTAAAAATATTACCAGAAAAGATTAGAGAAAGAAATGAATTATAATAAAGGCTATCTATTGAATAATGTAACTCTTGCAAAACTACATAATTACAGTGTTATATTTATCCACTAGATGGAAGCCTTCAAACATCGTACTTTTTCTTTTAAAAAAAGAAAGAAAGATACATTTTGTACGATTATCAGAAACCATCAATAACAATATAATGAAAACAAAAAAAATAAATTGAGCTGCAAGATAAACAAGCAATGTGTGTACTAAGTAGTGATGTGAATTTAACTATCACAAAAAATAGCATCGCAAATTCCATGAAGAAAAATATAATATTAACAAGCAATGTGCTTCAATGGATTCTGTGAGTCGGCAAGGATAACTAAACATGAATAGTCCACTACTAAATGTCAAAAACAATGAGGCAACCTGTGGGTTTCTCGAGACCCAGTACATGTCACCATCAAAGTCACTATTGGCCATCTCATCAGCCAAGGATCGTGGTCCAGAAGTAGGGAAAAATATAGCATATTTGGAATTTCCCACGATCTCCTCTAATTCATCAATATATGTTGCCTTTAAGACATGTATATCACCAAAATGGAGCCCGGGATGTTTATAGACAAGAACGTCTCCGGAAAGTTGGCCATGCTCACTGTTTAATGAAATAAAATTAGTAACAAAAGGAGGAGCCGACACTTTATCTTCTGAATTCTCTTCAAAAGTTAAGTATTGTTAATATGAAGGAAGCTTGTCATATTGCAATAGCCCATAGGATATATATATATAGTACAAGAGACACACAAGGACCCAAACCCTAGACAATAGGAAATGACCTAGATACCCCTAACACACCCCCCCCCCTCAAATGTAAGGCGTATGCAATAGCATTACATTTGAAAAGAATTGACCCTAAAATAGGGAAAATCTAAAGCCCATGTCTTGAAGATGTTGTCGTAGTGTGCGTCTCTTGGAAAATTGTGTCGAGTACCAACCATCTGGAATCGTGCAACAACCTAGAACGCACAAAATGCAAGGGCTGAGAAAGTAGAGGTAAACGGGAGCAAAATCGACCGCGGTAACACGACGAAAAGGATGTGGAATGTGACACCAATAGAGAGAGCTGTCGAATCAAGCCGGAGAGGGAGATAGAAACATAGCGGCACAGATCGAAGCCCGAGACGGCAGCGGCGTAATACACAAGAAGCGCAATAGAGGCACGATGCAGAAGAAGCGTGGCGGCCTTAGAAACTCGGAGCGGCGGCTCAAAGAAAGGCGGCGGCATCATAAAGACATATACGATCTGCGGTGGCTCAAAGAGAAAAGCGGCGGTTGCGGCTATGCGAAAGAAAGAAGAGGACCACACTCATTCAAGAGGATGACTCATGGCTAGCAAAGCAGTCGGCTGACTGACAGAAATTTTGTGGACTCGCATGACTTTGACGAACTGAAAGATAGATGCTACGGATTTATATGAACACAACGGAAGACTCAAAAAATAAAAAGACTCGAGGTAATACTAGCAACAACACATTGTACAGCTAAACACCAGACTAAAGAACCAACCTCCCACACACTCTTTTTTTGCCCGAATACAACCTCCCATATGGGCTGCTAGCCTGCTACACGCCGCGTCGATTCCCCTCTCCTCGAGCGCGCGCGCATCCCCGCCCCCATCCCCACCTCGCCAATGTCGCCGATGGAGCGTGGCATGCGTCGATCCCGACCTCTGCATCGGCACACACGTGAAGCAAAGGAGTGGCGGGGCAGTCGATCTAGGACGGCGGTGACCCCAAGGGCGACGGCTGAGAAGGCGGTGACCTGGGAAGGGCAACGACGACCCAAGGGCGGGCGGCGGCAACCCCAAGGGCGGCAACCTGAGAAGGCGGCGGCCGGAGAAGGCGGCGACCCGGGAAGAGGTGGGAGGCCGCCGAGCCAGCAGGAGGCGCCAGATCCGTGGCGAGGCCGGATCCGTCTGGACGACCACGGAGGCGGCGGGATCCGGCGGCGGCCACGGAGCATTGGCACATCGCGAAGGAGGTGGCTCGGTCAGGCGGCGGCGACCGCGGCGGCGTGGGCGGATCCGCGGAGAGGAGGAGCCCGGATCCGGCGGCGGCGGCGAGATCCGGCGGGCGGCGGAGGATCACGGTGGTGGCGGTAAGGATAAGAAAAGGAAATAGATTAAGGAAATAGATAATGACTCTTATCTATTTCCTTTTCTTATCCTTAACAGCGCGATCGGCGTGGCTAAGCTCGGCGGAGAAGCGAGTGACGGCGGTAGGGAGGTCGGCAAACCCGGATCCAAGTGGATCCGGGGGAGAAGACAATGGCGGCCGGGGGTGGTGGCGGCGACCAAAGAGCCGATGTCGTGCGGCGTCGAAGCGGATCCAACAACGCGGTGGGCGGATCCATGCGGCGGTGGCCAAACCGGTGGCGGCGGCGGATCCGGGCTGGCGGCCGGATCCGGGTCTGGCGACGGCAGCGCAGCAGCGGCGACGACGCGTGACGACGGTCGGAGGTGGCTGCCCCAGGGTGAAGCACACTCTCCGGGCGGCGTCGGTGAAGAGTGCATCCGGTGAGGAAGAGCTTGATCTTGCCGGATCCGATAAGGAGGAGCGGGTCGAGAAGGCAGTCGAAGTGGTCATCGCCGGTGGCCGAGAGCAGGTGCGGGCTGCCCGGATCCGACGAGGCGGCGGCGCTACGGAAGGCGGAAAGGTGCCGGCGACAACCAGATCTGGGCACATCGAAACCGGTAGCGACCAGAACCGAGGCGGCGGCGGCCGGATCCAGGAGGGAGATGACGGTAGGATCCGGCGGCGGCGGCCAGATCCACGCCGGGATAGAGCGGCGTCGGGCAGAGTCGGTCACGGCGGCCTGGGAGTCGACAGCACGGGCACTGCGGCCTCGCGCCGAATTCGCGTGGAGGAGGCCGGAAGCGGGCGACGACAACGGCGCGGACAACGAGACGCCAGATCTAGTGATGGTGGGCTGCGATTACTGCTACTACAACTAAGAGATAGCCGCCCCTGGGAGTGGAGATTGCTCCTCCCAGGGGCAGCGACGGCGGAAGTGGATGGAGTCTAGGTTTCAAACCTAGACTCTGATACCATGTTACAAAGGAAGAAGCCTGTTATATTGCAATAGCTTATAGGGCATATATATAGTACAAGAGACACACAGAGACCCAAACCCTAGACAATAGGAAACGACCTAAATATCCTTAACAAGTATGAACTTTAATTAAATGCAGAACACTCTTAAAAGTCTAGAACCCCCACATATTTTGTGTATCCCTGATAATATGTCGTCAGTCTAGCATATATGTAAGTCATCGTTAAGACATACTATCCACCAACTTCAGACCAATCAAATTAAAAAAACATTTTATTCTGAAGTTGTTGCTTCCTTATCAGACCTTCTTCTCTAAAGGCAGAAGGATAGTCAAAACTGCTGAAGAACTCACAAAAAAATCTTGATGTAAAAAGTGTTTTCTTTAACATCTCCATGATACAAAATATAGAACCCTCTAGTCCAAGGGTTAAGTGCCATGGCTCAATTTCAGGGCATTAAACTAAAAGACTTACTGATCTAAAAAAAGGTTTGAAAACATAAGTCTAAAAGAATGTTTAAGCTGGCAAGTCCCTACTACAATAATTGTAAACATTCAAAACAGATTCAGAGAAACCCATGTCTTGTTTATGTTAAATTGCCAATGTAAGACTGTTAGATTCTAATTTCTAAATTATGACGACAGAAAAATTGAAAAGCATCAGAAAGACATAAAGAAAAGAAAGAGCAATTCAAAGAATATGGTGGATTACTGGATATAGCTGCCACTTACAGTATCACACAAACTTCACAGGGTTTTAGTTTCCCTGTAGGGTCTGCTGTTCCCATCAGATAATAACACTCATCAATTGGGATCTTTCCTTGTTTGATCCCTTTTCTTTCCTCTTTAGTCATTAGTGCTAGCTGGGATTCCAAATATGCATCATCTTCGGGTTTAATTCCGGAAAGAATCATTCGTGCAGACATTGAATCATCCATGTCAGCATGGTTAAATGCAACTGTAAGAGGGACCACATTAATAAAAGGCGCAACCCAAGGCCTAAGTGTTACTAGGTGAATGTATACTTAAAATGGCAGAATAGTTGGAAAGTGACAAATCGCCAAACATTAAACAAATACAACTTCTCCCATATCGTGTAGCATAAACACATGGTCAATTCATGATATTTCAAACTAACCTTCCAGACAATTACTAGTTTTATGACGAGCGCTTTCAACATCTTCTAGTGCCTTCCCTAGAAGTTCCATAAAATACTCCTGCGGAACCCCTCCATAGCAAAGTAGTGCGATTAAGAACCTCGATGTCAATGCATTTTTGGGTCGGTTGCTGAAAAGAAGCAACAATACTAATTGATGTTAAAGTGTCAACTGAAAGGAAAGGATTCCAACAACTGTACAAAGCTCTCAATGAATAATCTCTACATTTATCAAAAACATAGCACTACCACTATAAAGAAATTAACTTTTTGTTGACTTTCAGATACCAACCAATTCACCCAAAGCTTAAGTAGTTAGGTAAGCATGGGCAACCCTACTCATACTTCAAACACCGAACACTCCTTTGTCATATAAGCTCGAATACAAAGCCCAAGGACAAAGTGATCAAAATACATTTCATTTGATCACTTGTGTATAATGCCACCTAGAGTACACATCTAAATGTTTTGAAGAGTCTGCCAGAATAAAATGGAAAAAAAAAGAGTAGCTATGCATTCCTAGAAAACAGATGTCTAACTCGCAGTTACCAGGTTCGCAGTTTGGGTTCGGGGTTTGCGGTATGCCAATTCACAAAAGTAGGGTTTGTCGGGGGGTACAACTCTTAAGTATGCGAATCCGAGATGGGGTTCATGAACCCAATGATTCTGATACACCAACTCTAATACACAACATCTTTTCTCTATACAGGGATCAAAACACTAAGCAAACCACGGAGTTTAATAAGCAAATGATCCTAGCCACGGCCCACAACCCAGTCCTCCACGACCAGGCCATACTGACCACAGACCAGTAGGGCTTCTCACACAACACACAGCCACATACACAGACAAAGAGACAGGGGAGTTGTGCCGCTGCAACACATACGTGTGCAGACATAGGTGGAAGAGAGATGAGGGTGGGCAGCTGTTGTTTGCTGTTGCTGGGAAGAAGGGTGCCGATGGGGGCTAGTTGGAGGTAAGAAGGGAGGAAATGGGAAGGAGACAAGGGAGGTGAGCCGATAGAAGACAAGGGCATTTTTGTGCAATACATGTGAAATACATAAGCCTATGGCATTTCTCTAAATACAGTGACTATAGTGGCATGTTTCTAAGCCATCCCTTTGCAGGGACATATTTCAAAACTAGAAACTTTACAATGGCATATATCTAAGGGAAAAAATTGTTGGTGCCACTGAAAATATGTGCAATTTTGCTTATACCATCCAAAATCTTGTCATTTCATTTGTCATTCTTCCACCAGTATACATTTCGTTTTCGCCACTTCATCCAATTTTCCGTCAAGTCAATAGGTTTGGCCGTTAAATATATGCAAAAATATCAGGAAAAAAGAAAATTAGAGGAAAATAAAAAAATACCAGAAGACACAGAAAAATTAAGGGACCACTTCTAAGCAAAAGTTTTTTAAAATTTCACAAAATTTTTACATCAAGAAAATGTTAGCAATGTTCAATAAAAGTTGAGAAAGATTAACATGTTCCTCCATGTAAATTTTTTGAGAAACTTTCCTAGTGTGAACTAAAAAACAAAATTGTCCAAAGTTATCCTTAAAATTTTCTATGTTTTTTGGAAGTTTTTCTTGCATTTTTCCTGATTTTTCTATGATTTTCTTTTTTTGGAGTTTTTTATATATTTTTTAACGGTCAAACCTGTTGACTCAATGAAAAAGTGGACAAAGTGGCAAAAACAAAATGTACACTGACAGAAGGATGGCAAAAACAAAATAACAAGATTCTGGATGGCATAAGAAAAATTGTACACTTTTTCAGTGGAACCAATAAAATTTTCCCTATATTTAATTAACCAACCGACATTAGTAACCGACTTCGCAAATTGTTTGGGAAATTTCCGTATTCAGCTGGTGCTCAACCCAAGGTGGTTTGAATGATTGCACCTAAATTATGGTTTCCACTGGATATGCCCCCTACTCATACCTCAACGCAACAAATGCAATTCGAGGTTACTTGCCTTACCTTGTAGTAACTATTTCCAATGAGTTGTTGAAGGACTGGTCGCCTAATAAATTTGGATCAGCTTCTACCTTTATCATTGATGGTCTTATATGAATAGTCTCAGGAGGAAGCTGCAATAGAGAAGAAATACATTCGTACAGACTTTGCTTGATGGGTACGAGAATAAAAGTTGGGGAAACTGAAAGTTACATGGCCAGCAAAAATGGTGTGCTTGTAAAACAAAACCACAAATATATTTTTTTCAACCTGTCCATGTTGACAACAATATAACAAAGAATTTGAAAACAATCTTTATTGTGATCGTTTAATCATAATACTAGTAACAAATTGTCAGTCCAATATGATCAGTAACACCATACTGCGATCATGATATAATTTAGAGACAGAGCCATTGAATGTGAAAAAAAACAATAATCGAGATAAATAAGAAAGATATGAATGAAGGTAATGTTCCAAGCAACCATTTCTTCATTGAACCTGCTAAACACTAACAAGCCTACTAAATTGTTAAGTCAAGTTATACAAAGTGATAAACACATACCCTTTTATCAACAAGAAGGGTTCCCTTTACAGCAGATCCATTATAAAACATACGGAACTGCATAAGAAGAGGCTAGAGAGAGAGAATAGAGAACAATAAATAGATTAGTTAAATAATGGAGTATTTGAGAAGTAACAGATAAGATCATCGTAGTGTTTAGTCCACAGAATACATGCTCAGCGATGCCATAGTGATTCCTCTTTGAATCCACAATATCCTGTGCAAGGAATAACTAATAATGAATAACAAAACCAAAATATTGAAGAAACTACAACAGTGAAAAAGTTGGCATTGGCTAGAAATAGCAGGCAACATTGTCAATAACTATTCTCAGAAACACGAATTTTGATGGTGTAAATTTCACCACTAGTACCAATTCGTCAGTAGCACAGATTTCCCAGATCAGCCCAAATTCGGACCTCTCTGTTAACTCTCATAATGGATTTGATGATGTAGCATGACATATCGCAACCAAATTAATATGACATAACATATCATCAAAGTACTGATGATGTCTTTCCCGATGCAACATGAAATGTCATCAAGGTTCATCATGCATGCAATGCCATTTTGTTTTAAGTTCGCTACGGGATTTAATGAGTGGAGGAAATGAATTTTACAGGACCCAATGGAGACCCCCTTGTTGGAGTACACCATGTGATTTGCCAACAACTGAACATTTAGGACAACCAAACATAATATATGGGGCGTCTGATTAAATGAACCAACATGAATGCAGAAAAATTATGTACAGTGGATATAATTAAATGAATCGACGTGAGTGTGATATATGACAAAGCTCATTAGGATGAAATAATTACAGTAATGGCCAACCCAGAATGGATACTTAGGCAAGCTGGAAAGGAAGTAAACTAAGGTACCAGTACCACCAAAACACCACCACTTCTCCCAAATCGAGACAAGAAGAGTTGGTATGCCAATCGTATTGCTTAGCCAATCCATGAACCTCCACTATAATCTGTGGTTGAGTGGTCTTGCATGTGCAGTATGTATTGTGACATTTACATTGCTCCTTTCTTTTAGTATGCAGTCTAATTCTGGAAGAACCTAAAACTTGACATGGTGAAGCAACTAAAAGTTTCATATCGTACTGATTCAGAATTTAAACAAACTACTCTGTGCGAAGTTCGTACGATCATAAAGGAGCTGTGTTTATCCTAAGTTTCATTTGGCATGTATATGTTGCCCAGATGAATTTTCTCAAACTTCGCAAAACATAACCTTCACAGATACGCAGGATCTATGTTAAAATATATATGATAACTGATAACCAAATCTTTGATATTCTGGCATCATGTAGAATTGGGAAAAAAAAGAATAAGCACATACTTGCAGCCGTTGCAGGTCATGTGTCTTCAAAAAGTTTCCCTTAAAGACATTTTTGGGGCATTTCCGAGCTAAATCTTCCGATATTAGGCCAGTCCCATCAGTGTGGATCAAAGCCTCTCCATCATTGCAAACAATGTTTCCATTTTCATCCTGAAATATTTCCACTGAATATAAACAATATATTCCAGTAGCAAGCCAAAACATCAGGGAGGAAAGAGGTATTTACCTTACAAGGTTCATCATCAATCGGTATAATGTTAACCGTCGAGAAGTCAACATCTAGTGTGATAGTTTTGGACAATATCAAAGCAAACCTGTATCACTCACAGAGAAAAATTACATAAATTTAACTCCAAAAATGGGACAATGGGACAATGCCTGCAGTCATAAACAAGGACAAAAGCAGACCACACACAGGGATAGAAATCCCGGTGGTAACCGGATTTACCGGTGGGTACCAGGAAACAATTTACCAGCCGGATTTGTTTACATTCAAATTTGAATTTTTGAACGTAAAAATTGGATTCCCTAACGATATTTACATCGTTTAACTCTAATCCAATGTATTAGGACCTCCCGTGCTTGACTTGATGCTTTTTGCTATAAATGTATTAGGAATTTTCAATTGTTAATTACTCATGACCGATTTTTAGCGGTTTTCTCCGGTTTTTTTGGCAGTAATTGTTCGGTTTTTCCGTTACCTATTTCAAAACAATCCAAATTCAAATTTTGCTATTCAAATTTTGGCCGGTTTTTCTCCGGGTTTTCCAGTAACCGGCCGGTAACCGTTACTAGCCCCCGGCGAGATTTCCTCCGATTCCGGGTTTCTAGTCCCTGACCACACAGCATCCAATGTTGGTTTCCATTGTAGAGGGTGTAGTAACATTCCAAACACAGTAATATCGAAAGAAACATGGAAAAAGAAAAGTAGGTTATGGACTTTTGCATAAACATCAAACGTATTGTCAAATCTAATAAAACTTCATGCTTCCATAATGCAGCACCTCTCTTTGGTCATTTTATCAGCGGTCCAAGCTCCAATTCAGATAGCAAGAGCACAAAATTTACTAGCAACAGGACATCACCTAGCATATATGCCTAAAGGTATGCATCAATTAGTTGATACTGGGCAACAAAAGTGAATAAGATAGTTAACCTGGCCAAATATTTCGCCACAGTGGTAGCAGTGTGAATGTGCATAAAGAGCTTGCGGGCCTGATCAATTGTTTTGTTGGAGAGGGGATAAGGCACATCCCTGTCCCACCCAGACTCAGTGCGAACAAAGTAGCACCTAACAGAAGAAGTGCATTTCCCGTTTCTCTCTTTATTTTTCTCCTCTCTTTTTTTCTCCTTCCCTCCATCTTTGTAAACTGATAAAAGGCAGACCAGTGAAGACAAATCATCCAATCGAATCAACATGTAGCTACTAAACATGAAACACAACCTTTTAAAAAAACATAGAACCAACTGTACACAAAAGTATAGAAAATCTGTAAAAGTAGTGAGCTGTCCTCTTGCTATCTAAGTAACTCAGTGGCTTATTCCAAGACACTGAACCATCAACCAGGAACAATCTTTCCCTTGAAAACAGTACAGATTTTTTATGATAATTTAACTATATAGGAACTTTCCATAATTTCATTTCCTTATTGCGATATGGTTTACAGTACAAGGATGTGCTAAAAGAGTTGTGTTACAATTTAATTTTCATTCACATAGGTCGCATGAGAAAAACATAGAAGACAGGCATGGTGTCCTCATGAGAAGAGTGCAAATTTTTATCATTAAAACTTGGCAAAAAAATAGAAACCTAGAAAGACATGCATTCTGGCTCACCACGTCATGAGAAGAGTGGATGTTTTATTATGTGGTTTCTATTTATTATGCTTAATTTTCTTGCTTCTTGGTACCATGGCATGTGTCATCTTGATTTAGGCATGGTGCCTACATCCTGATAACCTGATTAGCAGATCTACATTGAGAATTGTGGATAAGGCAGAAATAAACTGAAGAACTGTGACAGAGCCAAGGTTGGCTGGCTTCTACTTGCCCATAGGATCTATAATGCCCACTAGCATAGGTGCAACTGAGTGAACTGTGGTCTAAAGAAAGTTTAAATATTCTGGTTTCTACATAAAACTCTTACTCTATAGTCTGTACTAATATTCTAATTACAGGTTCTTTTGAAATTGTCCTTAGCAGTATTAGTAAATTAAAAAGTTGATCCGTTTTCATTCAACATGGATATGTTACCGGTTACTCTGGAATATTCCATTTTTGAAAGCTGCAATTGACTTCAGTGTGCTTGTGGAATAGTAGTGCACTAAATATGTCAACACCAATATGACGTCTGCCATTGTAAATAGATCCAAATAGATGCTGCATTCCAAGACATGGAAACTTACTGAGAAAGCGATAGCGGCGCAAACCCAAAATGATGCCATCTTCAGCAACCGGATGGTAAAAATTACAGTAGGTACCAAAGTTATCGCCAGTGTTTGTATGCCCAGGTATATCTGAAAACTTCACAACAAGCACATTGTCATCACCAACAACTTTCTGTAGATGAGTCCTTGTATTCTCTATATATGGCCCCTGAATCCAATCAAATAAATATGAAGTTATAAACAATCTTTATATACTGATACACAATATTCAATATGAAAAATAAAGTCAGCCTTTTAGGTTGTGGAAAAAATGAAGAAAAAAATCATTCTCCTTATGGTGTATACTGTCTAGTTGCAACAACCAGGACTTAGCCTTTTTCTAACATTGTTAAGGGAGATAGCATGCTACAAAGCAAGCTTGCACTTGACATTACTATAGGGAAGTATAGATAAAGAGGTACTCTCCAATATTCCAACATTTGAGAACAAATGACATTCAAACTTGACCTCCAATCATTTTTTTTTCAATTCATTGAATGGCTGAGTATTTAAAAAATTCAGTTAGGAAATTGATCAACGAGGTGCAAATACCACTCCACAGTTGTACACATACAAAACACGGTTTTCGTGCCCATAGGCAGCCACATCCATGTTTGCAAAAAGTACATGATAATATTGAAATTTAACATGAAATTTGTAGTTCCGTATAACATTGCATGCACTAAATCTATAGTTTTTTTTGGTATAATTGGTCCAGTGCATCAAGCACTTTCAGCAAAACGAGGACGTTGGAACCCATGGGCACCAACGAATTTTCCAGCTAGGATTATGCAAAACTGAGGAGCAGATCAGATAAAAGAATATCATGAGGGAAAATGAATATCAAAGGCTCCGCTATAAGAGGACTAAGGAACTTTCAAACCTTAAAAACTGTAACTATGGAATCATCTCGTTTCTCAATAATGCAATGGTACACTCTCATCTTGCTTGGGTCCCAATCAAGGTTCTGCAAGTAGCAGTTGCAGAACAATTCCATGAGACAAATGTTAGCATTTACTATAAAGGAAAAACACATAAACAAAGACAATATATTTGACTTATCCGAATTGGGAATACAAATTTCACATTCAGAAAGGCATCAATGCCGGGTGTACTACAACTACATGAGTCTACGGTGAGTTCTAGGAACCGTGGCAAGATTTATGAGCGTAAAACTTTGAAATAAGCTCATGGTTGCTGATTCCTTTCCTTTGTTTCCCTAGAACACACCCAAAAAAATGATGGGTCTGCATAACACATAGGGGTACTTTCTAGAAGATAACAGCAAAACTTTCTTTTCTCGAATCACAGGAAGATGGTACAGTTTGGTGCTAGTAAAAATTTATGATCATGTTCTTGGTTTTTATGTAAATTAACTACTCCCTCCGTTTCGCTATATTTGTCTATGGCCTTGAGAGTATCTGTTTCAATATATTTATCCACTGAGGGAATCTAGAGTGTAATTATTGCAATTTTTTCACTCTCTACCCCTCCTTAAATGCTTTGGAAGAGATTAAGTGGTTGTGGCATGCTATTTAATAGGGGTATGTATGGTCATTTCTCATTAAGTATTTCTTAGATTTAGTGCTTCCTTGGTTTATGTGCATAGTGGGCTGTGGACAAATATAGCGAAATAGAGGGAGTAAACGAAAATTTGCGAAGTGTCATAAGCAAAGAATGGATATCCAACAAAATAGACTTGTACTATGCCATGTGTCCTACACATGTCTATATTTTGATAGTAGAACCTGAAAAAGCGCAAGCTATTAAGAAAGGATATATATTGGTGGCGAAATATCATGTGAAAATGCGAATCTGGTGCAGATTCCATTTTCACCTATCTTAGAAGTTTCTAAAAATTCCCCAACAATTAACACATGTAGGGAAAGACATGTTTTATATCTATGCAAAATTTCAAGATCAAACTCGATCGCATTTGCAACATACGAAAAAGACAAACACTTGCTGAAATAGTGCCCAGACAGTGTTTTGTCTTTTTCATACCTCGCAAACGAGAATGTGTTTGATCTTGAAATTTTGCAGACATAGAACATACCCTCCCCTACATGACTACATATGGTAAATTTTGGAGAATTTTTAGAAACTACTAAGTTATGTGAAAATGGAATTTGCACCAAAATCGCATTTTCATCGGATGCGCCACTTATATCAGTTGCAGCCATTGGTAAACATAATAGACAATAATGAACAAGAGAACAAAAGTCCCAGCATAATATAACCTTTCTTCTATCTGATGAGGCTACAAACTTGTGACCAAATTTGTTCCAGATTTCTGACTCAAAACAATCCATGGGCAGCGACTTCAAGGACCTAATATAGTCCTCATGTAGTGCGCTTACATCTTCTATCTTATTTCTACAAATGAAGGCAAGATGGATTAGCAACAGCATAACACAGGCAACAGATATCCAGAACAAGAGGTGCATGTGTTTTAGAAATTAGTACTGTGTAGTCTGAAGGATATAGCACTAAGTTTTACGAGGTCGTGATAAAGTAAAAATAAGGTGTCTTATCCATTAGCGAGCAGGGTAAGTCAACAGAACCCCTTCTTTTCTTAAGTTGAAAGCAGTAGGCTGTCTGTTCATTAAAAAACATAAACCAAATCGAGACTAACCCTGCAAGGTACACATGTATCAGGAAAACTTGAATAAACTCTAGCTCCCCCAGTGCCAACATCTGAGGGCTCACTGTTGCCCTCAATGCGTCTGCAGTGACAAGAGGTTCTGCTTGCGTCATGCGCTCCAGGGTCTGTGGTGTTTCCACCCCCACCATTCCCGACGGGCCTCCCATTCGCTGCACACGTTTTGTGATATCCTGCACAGGGCTTGGGGTGGAATCCACCATTAGAGGCGTAAGAATGGTCTGCCGGACTGGGCTCTTGACCCCCACCTGATGCTGCAACCCAGACAGCCCGTAACGGCCAGGGCTCCCAACTTGCATCATAGCATGGTCTGGCACCTTATGAGCCATTGCTGGGACACGAGGATCAACCTCGATGGGGATCGCGTTCTGCGACCCGGAAGGGAACCGGCTAGTTGGGTTCTCAACCTCCATCCCATCCTGGTTGTGCGCCATGCAAGCAACTGCTCTGAGAGGACTCTCATGGCTCTGCAAACCGAAAGACACCTGATGGGCAGGGGCGCTCTCAACCTCGATTCCACCGTTGGGGATATCAACTTCCATTCGAGCGCGATCATGGTACATCTGTCCGAAAACGGAATCCTCTGCTTGATCAAAGCATCATAGTGTGAGATATGTCGGCAACACAAGCAGAATTGACCAAGAGAGTAGGAGAATTTCGGTTCGGGACAGGTGTAAAATGGCATAACAGAGACTTTTTAACAGCGAAACACAAACGGATCAAACGAACTCAAACCAAACAAGCTCCAAAATCATAACTTGACAAAGAGGAACACGAAAACAGCATGCCCGAAGCAGCGCTCCGCCGGAATCCGCGAGAACGAGCAACGAAAACTTCAAGATTAAAACAAACTTCCCACGGAGAAGAGCCATTCCCCTTTCCAGCACAGTGTGTACTGAAAAACCGAAATGCGCTAAAAAAATTTTAGAAACGCTGTCCCTTTATAAATACAAGTTCAGTACAGAAAAACTCAAAACAACTAGCCACTGTTGAAAGCAAGAAAAGAAAAAGGCAACCACCCAACACCGAGGTGAACCAAATGCGTGCACAAACAAGCAGAGTTAACCCCAAGAAAAGAAAACAAAATACGCTTTCCCACCAAAATGACCCAAAAAGCAAAGTTAGACAGCAAGTGATTCGCACCTCCCCGGAAGGGGGAGGAGCCGAAGACGGCGCTGTCGGCGGTGGGGATGCTCCGGGCGTTGCGCTCCGCCCTCTCCTTCTTGGCCATCCATCTGATGTAGGCAGACAAGTTCCGGACCTCCGTCCGGGACTCCCCAATCATGCGCAGCACCCGCAGTGCCCCCTCCTCGCCGAGCTCCGCGAGATGTTGCCGCGCCTGCGGGTCGGCGAACTGGCCCAGACGCCCCTCGAGCGGCGCGAGCACCGCGCCCACCGCCGCCGGGAGCATTTTGGGTCGGGGCAGGGGAGCTGGTCGGGGTTTAGGGCTACGCGTTCCAACGAAGGGCACGAGGAGGAGGAGACGGCGGCGTGGCGCAGTGGCGGGGAGTATCCTTTGCACTCGTAAAAAGGTAGGGGAAATGGGGAGATGATCAAACGATGGAAAGCAGGGAAGGAGCTACTAGCTGCACGGGGCGCGATGGGAGGAGGCAGCAGCTGGAGCCCACATGGCGGCACGGGGGCTCCTTTCCTTTGCTGCAGCCGAGCCGACTCATCATGGCCGGGGACTGTTCACATAGATGGCTCCATAGCCATTTCTTTAAAAATAATTAGTCTTGGCATAACAAAATTTAAAAAATTAAAAATAGAAAAACACGTTAGCCCATCACGAACAATATAGATAAATATGAGAAAAAGAACCGACAAAAAAGCTCAATAAAACTAAAAATCAGAAAAATATGAAATTTAGAAATAATAAGAAATAAGCCAGAAGCTCATATCGAAATGAGCGGGGCCTTTAGTCAATGTTTTTTAACTTTGGTTGTTTGAAATAAACGAAACGATTTCTTAAAACAAATTCTTCAAATAGCTTTTTAAGTCTAAAATTATATGTGTCGTCTTCTCTGCCATCCAATAACACTTTAAGAGCACGCTCATTTGGGCTGAATTTTGGTTATTTATGGCTGAATTTTCACTGCAACTAGTTAAAATTGTACTGTAGCTGATAATGGTTTATTTGGCATAATTAAATTTAAAAATTTTAAAATAAAAGGAGGTTAACCTATCACATATAATGCAAACAAATATGAGAAAAAAAGAACAATAAAAAACTAAAAAACTAAAAAATAAAATTTAAAAATAGTGAAAAATAAGCGAGAAGCCAAAAGCTCAAAGTCCAAATAAACGGGGTCTAAAAAGTATAGACTAAAAAAACCATCAGACTAAAAGAATAGGGTTTAATCTTTACTAAAAGAAGTAGTCTGAGTCAGAGCTTTAGTCAAGGAGTAGTCTGACTCCGAGCTTTACAAAAAGTCTCACTCGGAGCTTTAGAAGTAGTCTGACTCAGAGCTTTAGGGCTGTTTGGGTGCGGCTGCAGTTTATGCTTTTTGACTGAAATTTTTAAATTTTAGCTGTTTATGATTAGATTAAGGAGAGACAGATATTCATTTGCGATTTTAACTGGTACAAATGTTGGGCTTTAGAAGTAGTCTCACTCAGAGCTTTAGTAAGTAGTAGTCTGACTCAGCGCTTTTACTAAAAGTCTGACTCCGAGCTTTAGAAACAGTCTGACTCCGAGCTTTCACTAAAAGTCTGACTCAGAGCTATAGTCTTTACTAAAAGTCTGACTCGGAGATTCCGCTCTGTTTATATTAAATTCTAAAAATTATTTTTTTATAGTAAATAATATTTCTAAAATAACTTCAAACAGAGTATTTTTTTAAGATAAAATCTACTATTTAATTATATTATACTCTATAGCAATATCATTTATATTGGTCAAAATCATACTCGAGTGTCTATATAAACTTATCGACAAGCTATTACTATTTATAAGCCAAACCCAAAAGACAAAGTTAAAAGTCTATATAAATGAGCCCTTAGTCTTTACTAAAAGTAGTAGTACGAGTCACACAGTTGTTTGCTTCCACTGCTTGGGTCTATTCTTTTTAGTTTCGACATATAGCTTTTGATTGCAACTTATATTTTTGGATTGCTCGTAAGAAAGAGTACAGAATAACAGAAACTCGCATACGATTTTGATCAATATAAATAAAGTCACTATAATATATACTACAATTAACTCGTAGACTCTATTTTAAAAATACTTTATTTAAAAACTATTTACCGTAGAAAAACTAAAAATCAGCTTCTAGAAGTTGAAAAAGAAGAGGTCTTCTACCCCATCCTGTTCAACCAAATTGCAAGCAACCAATGTTAGAAATTGCCAGATGCGATAACGTTCCAAAGCTAAGCCTGGTGTCTTTGGTGGTGATCAATATGGCTTAAGCTTATTTTTACACTATTCATAATTTCATCTTTTTCTGAATTTTTGACTTTTTTTGAGCTTTTTTGTCGGTTCTTTTTTTTCTTGTATTCGTTTACGTTGTCTGTGATGGGCTAACATATTTTTTATATTTTCAATTTTTATAAATTTAATTATGTTAAATAAGCCTCTATCACTCTGATGTTTTTTCACCCACTGATGTTTTCGACCATAAGCTTTTAGCTTTCAGCCGAACCGATCACTAGGGGTGAAAACGGATCGGATTCGGTCGGATATTGCTTAAACCGTATCCTAACCCATATTTTTCTCCGGATTCGAGTCGAATACTGTAAGACCGGATCTGGATCTGAATCGAATATTCGGAGTTTCGAATACTGATGCCGTCGGGACGGATATGTAACGGATTCGGTTCGGAAACGGATAATATAGGCGGATAATACGGATGATTATAATTCCAAAAGCTTATACTTTAGTAACACAACATAAGTTTATACATAAGTGGTAAATTCATACAAGCCACAATAGAAACACAACATAAGTTTATCTTGCCATAACAGAAACACAAAATAAGTGGTAAATTCATACAAGCCACAATAGGAACACAACATAAGTTTTTCTTCAAATGATTCCAAAAGCATGTTGTACCATTGTTGGTCTCACATCTTGCATTGTACTTGCAATGGTTGCATTTCGCCCAATGTTGAACAATCTTCTTCCCATTCTCTTCAACTATCTTTGTACTCCTAGTATACTCATCCCAAACAGCTGATGTACTCTTCTTTTGCCTCTTTGCACTAGGCTCAACATCCTCTTGTGTGCCACTTTCAATGGACGGTACCTCTTCACATTCAGTTGGCACTTCACGAGATGCAACTACACCCACATTATCACTTACACTTGCACTTACAGATGCCATCACAATTCACAACTCACAACTAAAGATAAATGCACGATCCAAGCTGTCAACGTAGATTGAGCAATAACAACATCATGAGTAAAATGAATAGATCATATAAACAAGAATATAAATCGTACAGCAACACAATCTATCTAGACAACAAACTGAGAATGGAGAATTAACAAACAAGAAATTCATGTACTATCATCCAATCATATAAACAACAAACTGTGGACTTGTCCTATCATATAAACAAGAAATTCATATAAACAATAAACTGTACTATATTCATCCAGACATTCCAAACATACAATCTATCTAGACATTCCAAAAAGAAAACCAATCTCCCAGCCTCCAGATAGCCTCGGTCTTCACTGAGAAGAAGAATCTCTGCGACTGTAATACAAGCAACCCATCAGAAGCAGTGCAGTGATGCGCAGATGCAGTGCAGTTTGTGAGTTATGATCAGAGTACAGTCATCAACTGAGAATTGTTCTAGTAATAGGAAGAAATGGTTAAACCTGTTGCTTCATATTAGCATTGAATTATGTGGTTGAGTAGAGGCATCCAAACTTTGAATAGTATAGAGATTAAAGACCAGAAATTGCATTATGGATGGGTGCAGTGCTGGAGTACCTCAACACGGTGGAAGTCCCAAGTGTACTGCCGCAGGAAGTCGATGAAGACGATGATGCCAACGGCCGACCACCAGCTCTTTCTTCTCCTCGTTGATGCCGACCAGAAGCAATAACCAAATGAATCCCTGGGCCAGTTGGACACCCTTCTCCCGCAAATTTCTGCAATGTCCCGTAGCCAACTGCTTAAAAAGAATGTTCTGGCATGAGGTATTATTAAGCTTACCACCCAAATCTAGACACGAGACTCGAGAGGGATAAGGGAGGCAACCGGAGCAGGCAAGGAGACGAGAGGGCTTCTGGCTGCTGACGGTGAGGAGATCAGGATTTGGGCTGCTGCGTCGTGGCGAGATCGAGGCGGGGAGGATTTGGGGGCGGCGAGATCGAGGCGGGGAGGGATTTGGGGGCGGCGAGATCGAGGCGGGGACCGGGAGGATTTGGGACGGCGAGATCGAGGCGGGGAGGATTTGGGGGCGGCGAGATCGAGAGGCGGCTAGGGTTCCGCGAGAGCAAGGCCGCCGCTTTCGCCGTTTCGCGTGAGGAGAGGTTCGCGTGAGGAGAGGCCGAGAGGGCGTGTGGTGTCCCGTGTCCGCGTGCGCGTGGCGTGAGGACTGAGGCAGTGAGGCTCGAGGCGATGGCCGCGCGAGGCGCTAATGGTCGGGCCGGCCGGGACTCGGGACGGTCGGACGGAGATAGAATCGGATAGTTATTCGGTTTTATCCGGATACTATCCGATTAACCAATATCGAACCTATTCGATCGGATATCGCTATACCGAATCCGCTCACGAATCCGTTACACATATCCGTATCCGAAACCGAATCCGACCGGATACCAAACCAGTTTACCGAATTTGCTACCAACCGGATTCGGTACCGGATCGGTCGAAAAAAAACCCGACCCGTTTTCACCCCTACCGATCACCACCTTAGCGCACCGCTTTAAACGAATGGTCCGATCTAATCTGTGTGGACAGATACCTATCAGGAAGTTTAGTGATAAGTCACGTAACAGCCGATTTATACGTACTGATCTGAACCACAATCATACTGCATGCCTGTGGGCTGTAACATAACAAATTAACAACGTAACAACAGTAAAAAAAAAGCACTCAGGTAGGCGGTAGCCACTGGTCCACTGCAGCATGAACAGAAAAATTGGCGCCACGTTTGGGAAATAGGGAGCTAACAAACACGTCTTTACTACGATGGATGGTACAGATTTGACAAGGGTCTGTTCTTTTTTTACTGAGGTTTATAACTTTTGACTACTGCTTATGATTTTTAGATTGTTTTTATGAGAGATTACATAGTAACAGAAACCCACATGCGATTTTTGCCGATATAAATGAAATCGGTACAGTATAAACTACAATTAACTAGTAGACCCTATCTTGAAAAAACACTCCATTTAAAAACTAATTATTGTAGAAAAATCAAAAACAAAAACTAAAAGCCGAAAAAAAACAGGACTAAAACTTTCTTCTATACATGGCAGTTAAGCAAGTACACTTCTAACTTTGTTTACAACATTATGCTTTGCATAATTTAATCTATGCACAGCCAAAACACAGCCACAAAGCACACGGCTCATGCTACCAAAACACAACCAAGCTTTTGTCATAGGTGGTTGGTTACCTTTGGTTAACTATGGGTAACTAAATTAGTAAAGTTTGCACTTCCAACCCCCCTCTCGGGGTGGCATCTTGTCATAAAACCAGTTCTTCATATTGGTAGATCTTACCAAGAACCAACTCAAGAGAATGGGTTTCACGACACCGACCTTCCATAGCAAATGGAAGCTAAGTAAAGATTTTTTGACCATTTGTCCTGCAAATAGATCGATCAGCTGGTGGTGGAAACAAATATTCCTTATCTGGAATTTACACAAGGAGTAAGAAAGGCCAAGTCACCTTCACATGCTCGCTGGGGAAAGCAGATGTTCTTAGGGTCTCCTGTGTTTCATCGGTTGGCTTCCTTCTAGGGATGCTCAAGATAAAAGCCGCCTGGTCCAATGTGGCAGCTGTCGCAGTGATGCGATAGCCATGATCCCAACGCTGATGGATTCCCTCACTTGGATATAAGAAATCAAGCTCCACTACCTACAAAAGAAAGGGGGTTAGTTCGGATACTCATAATTCGCAGTATACATTCATAAAAATCTTAAATTATTCCCAGATTCAGTTCAGCATCAGAGAATCAACCGAGACCGCTGCTAAAATCATTTCACTACACAAGCCTTGTGGAAACTCAAAATGAAGGATACACATACCTGATGTATGAAACCAGCATTCCGTGACATGACGACTGCCCATCGGCTTCCTGCTGTGGCCATAGCAGTGACACAGAAGCCCTCCTTCCATTTTTTGTTTATCCACTTGAAGGGAAATGAATCGCTTACTTTGTAGGATTGCTGCGCATATTGTGTTCCTGTAAAACTGCTAGTCAGTTCTTGTCCATACATACCAACAACCAATATTCCAAGTTCCAAGTGTTTCCACATTGGACGGCCCCTAACCAACATATGTACAAGCTTCTAGTAGATCTCACTAGATAGCCTACCGAGGCTGAAAGCTAAATATAGTGGTGGCTATTTCTAAATGCCTTGATGCATCAATATTAACACATCCAAGTCCATACAGCATTATTTTGGGCAGAAAGGAAACATGTTAGGCAAGGTATACTTGTCCAAATGTACATGTAGAAGTTTCCAGCAATCTCTTAACATATAGCTTGTTAGGGCCAAAAGCTTGATTTTGTAGCGCGATTTCCAAATGCCTTGTCACATAATCAATGTTACATTATTTCAGGTTATTTAGCATATTTTAGGGCAAAATCACAGGTGGGAAAATTAAAAAAAAAGTATTTGGAGGAGATTTCTGAGATAAATCTTGGCACAAGGTCATAACAGGATGATCCAGGCACCGAGCATGCAAGTATTGTTCAGGAGTCCAGGCATCAAATTGAAACAATAAGATTACCTCTCGACATGATCACCAAAGAGCTTCCATTATTCACACCAGCCAACGCCGTGATATAGTAATTTTTCTCCCACTGCTCCATTATCCATTCCTAACACAGCACAAGCAAGTTAAAATCTGTAACTACAGAAAACAATACCATACAAATGAAATTTAAAATATCATTGAGAATGCCTGATTAGTAAAGTATTGCTGCCTAACCATAAACAGAGAAAAGCACATTCAGGAAATTAGGATGACTTGAACTAATTGCTTACCTTGTGAAGAAAGTAATGAGAAAGTTCATATACTTGAGAAAAAAAACCAGTGCCAGCATCCATGATTAAAGCCCAAAGATTTGAGCAAGAGGAAACTGAACTTATAAACAAGCCATCTTCGTTTCCTTTTTGGATATGTTGAACTAATCTATTATCTGCTACATTGTAGTGGTACCTGAAAAAAAATGTGGTAAGACAAATGGAAAATTCTCTTTACTATATAAAGCAGATAGCTGTGCCATGCAGACCTCTGCTTCATAGGTTGCCGGCCATTGTAGACACTAATCCACTGGTTCGCTGGCATCCCCATTCTAATCTTTTTCTTAGGTTGCTCATCATCTTCCTCCACTATGAGGCGGCCTCTCTTCTGACCAACCTGATATATAAGCTGGCAGCAACCCAACCAAGCATTAGGCAGATAAGTTACTATTACATAAATAGAAAAGGAGGTTATTTATAATAAGCCATGGGCAAATTGGAAATATGGGACACATTGCTGAACTTTTGCCAGTTCACTATTTTTCCACTGCATAACACATTATGTATTGAATATGCCACTGCCCCTACTCTAAAAGACAAATGTGTTTATGTGGCCTAAAATGGCACAACAATATAATTTCAGCCCCATCCCATGTAGGGCATATTCAATACTTAGCTCTTTATAGAATAGAATATAAGAAATAGGCAATAGCCAATAATTCAATGGCTGATCCAAAATTGAGTTGATTTGTAGTGACATATAACAAATTACCCCCATATAAAATCACAAGGTTACCCCAATGTAGTGAACAACCAACTGGAACTATAGAGAAATAGTACTATTTCTAACACAAGTGATGGCTCTCCGGCCCAATGATGGAATCTTAAATTACTTAGCGAATTTTTGTCAGAGGACATGGCCACACGTCCTTAAAATTAATGAAAATGGAAGAAAAATAAAAGGTCACAAAGGAATATTGTACCTTCTGAGCACCATCAGTGTTTATTGGTCTGATGTCAGGATTTGGACCAACAATGCCATCAAAAAGAGAGATGCACCTTTCATAATTCGGTTCTTCATCAAACTTCAAGTTCACAACATACTCAACAAATTGTCGAAAAGGTTGTGGACAAATGTTGCACAAAGATTCTGGAGAGGTCGCCATCTTTTTCTTGCAGACAAGAAAACCTTTGTTCTCTCCCTAAATTACTTAAAGAATGGAACAAAAATAAATAAAAAGAAGAAACAAGAACAAAAGGAATTCAAACATCAAACTAAATTAACCTGGTATCCTTGCCAAGGTAGGCGCCCACGGAGAAGAAAAATAAGCGTGTATGCGAGGGATTCAAGGTCATCTCTCCTACTTCCAGTTCTTCCCAAGTGGGCATGCACACTAGCATAACGAACAGTTCCCCTGTTTACAGGAGCAAACAAAAATGACGAGCATGTCAACCAAGTAATGCCCAAAATGAAGAGCACCATAAAAATATTTCCATCCGAACCTAAAGACACAAAGCAAACAAAAAATGACAAAAGCATGTCAATTAAGTAGTGTGCAAGGAAATCATAAGAATATTTCCATCCGAACCTAAAAACATCAGGCTTCTGGTCATATCCAACGTGCTGTCCGGTACCTTCATCCTTCCATTTCGTAGCTATGTTGGTACAAAACAATAGATAAAAGGAAGCAACATAAATATTTGACACCAAAAAGACATAATATAAGAGTGGAATCTGATAACGGATTTACCCAATCCAAGGTCAACAAGAAAAAGTTTCTTCTCTTCCGAGGTGTCTGGGGGACCAAGCAAAAAGTTCTCAGGTTTCACATCACCATGGACATACCTGCCATACACAAATCTTGTTAGCTATAGTTTCACAACCACCATGCAAAACACTGTTAGGGCCCCATCTGAAGAGTAGATCATATTACCCTTTAGAGTGCATCTTCTCCAGTATGGAGATGGCTTCTATAGCTATACAAGCAACCATCTCAACGGACATCCTGTGACAGAAGACCACGATTGGAAATAATTGAAAAGGTTGCATATAAACAGTCAAGATTAATTACAAAGAATCACCAGATACTCACGAGTGGGAAATATTATTCCAAACATCCCACAGGCTTGGTCCCAACATATCCATAACCTGCACATTAACCGAATAGGATTGATTAGAAGCAAATTTGTTAATAGTCCTTAAGGGAAAAGAAACAAAAGAAATCTCTACAAAACAATGAAACCATAAACCTGGAAGAAAACTAAAAAAAAATTCTTATGCATATCATATCCATGTGTACAATTAAAACAAATAGTTGGTCATGATCCCCTATAAATATACAAAAATAGTACATGCTCCATTACCAAGATGTAAAACTCGCCCAGCTTTCCTTTGTAGTGTACCCGTGGGACACCATGATTTCCACTAAGAGTGCTGCCAGAGGGAGGTTTAACGTAAGCAACAGAGGTAAAATGTATCCAAAAAATAATACCAAAAAAAAGAGAAGAGAAACAGAAGTAAAAATCAACTACTTACTTGTAAACTAGCCACTCATAGGGAGCTCCATAATTGCAACCTTTGCTAGTTCGATGTTCAAATTTTAGTGCAACCTAACAGATATGGGTACATGAATATTGATGCGACTATGATAGTGTCAGTTCCAACAATACTTTGAAGCATTCAAGGAAATATACTGACCTCTAAAGCATTTGCACCAGGGTTCCTGTCACTAAGACTAGGAGAGGAAATACGTCGGCCAACGTATACTTGTCCAAATCCTCCCTTTCCAAGCTTTCTTTCAAGCTTATAGGTTGGTGAATTCCCAATTTGTACCTGTTCCAAGCACATACTCAGCCAAAATAAATAAATAAATAAACCACCGAATAAATAAATAAGGGATACGAATCATGCAGCCATAAACCCAACATATACATGACTGCACACTATATCCCAGATTAAGAGCCAGCTACCCTTATAATAACATGATATGAAATGTAATGGAGATGCATTAAAGGAATTAAGTGAGCATTTCATCGTTGGAACAATGAACCCATACATGCAATAGGTCCCTGCAGAAGCAGGTACTGTATGGCTCAACATGGCGCACAGTGAAATAATACATTTTTATATTCTCCTGGCCCTGAGCGTATAACCAATGGTATCCAGAGAAACACGTTATTGATGTTGTGGGCATATAAATGTTGCTAACATTGGAATACATTGCAAGTAAAAACATTCAGTTAACCAAATGAGTTTTATACAGGTATGTGCAGGCTCAAACAGGCATAACAGCAAGACTGCATAGGAACAACAGTTGGCAATCCACATGAACAACATCCGCTTAATGCATACAGTAAACACCAGAGACGGTACATTCGAAAGCATGTACACCCATCCAACCATGTTGCATACACAGCATTTTGGAACTACGAATAATAAAAAAAAGCATTCATTGTTACAACTTTACTAGCTGGATTCTACATATTAGCTACTTCATCAACCATCCCCTTGAAATACATAACCAAACTCCATAATCCGTATATTTCCATAGAAAGCGACAAAAGAAATTTAGCTACGTTTTGGGACAATAATGAAGCAGAACTCGCTGAACTCACAGCACACTAAAAGCACCAGGCAACGACAAAAAGGAAAGGTGCATGCACCATGTGTCATACATAAAATTAGCAAACTTCCCAAATAACAATTCATTTATAAGTTTTATTAATCAGCAGACCTCAGCATCTTCTACAATAAGTATGTTTCATCTATATCCAAACTTCTACCAGAAAACAAACAATTGATATCCGCCTGTTCCCCATGACCCTACCAATTGCATGCTGCACTAGATCCAGCAGTTCCAATCTCAGCTCTTATGAATGCCTCTTATCTCACCGATCAGAGTTCTAGTATAGTTCAGGCATTTGAATCCTAGTCTAAGTTTCGATTTTTTTTGGGAGGTTATGTAAACAGTTGTACTCATTGTAATACAGCATCTTACGCTCCTCTTTTGTCATGACAAATGATATCAGAGCTAATTCATTGTAAGAACAACCACTAACACAACTCATTATGCCACGAGCATACAGTTTCACAACCCTAGGATCCACGAGGGCCGGCATCTAATCAAGCACATAAATTACGCAGAGGTATCCTATGAGATATCTCGCGCTTACCGTCTCCGGGAGCGGCGCAGCGTTCCCATCGTCGCCGGCACCAGCGCCTCCCTTGTCGCGGCTGTCCATCCCCTGCCCTTCCTCCCCCCGCTCCTCTTCGGGCTGCTGCTGCTCCCCAGTATCAGCTTCTGGATTCTGCGGCTGCTGCTTCTGCTTTCCACCGCCTCGGCGCGCGCCGCCGCGGGGCGCTGGCATGCCTCACCGGTGAACCCCCATGGGCTCTCTAGGGGCGAGGAGATCGGACCTGCGGCGGGCGTAGATGGGACGCGGTGCAGTTGTGCTGGGTTAGGGTTTGGTCTCCGGCGGCGGATGAGATGGTCGGCGACGACAGGAGCGGTGGAGATGGAGGTCGACCAGGGCACGGGAAAAAATCGAGTTGTACGAACCATTCCTCTCAGTGCTATTATAAAGTCGACTATGCCTTTCAATAGAGCTTACGCACTGTATGGTTTACGTCTTCGATGGAAACATACGCTCGGATTGGAGTCGACCACTTGGATGGATGACACGATGTCACAATCTGCCTTCGGGCTCATTTCGGACTCCTGAACAAAATACAAATAATGCGTGGTTAAGTCACTAACCACTCGTCGAACCGCTCCTGATGGCGCTCCTCATCGGTCAGTAACAGCAGATCTAAATATTTTGGTGCTAAGGTTTTATTGCGCCTAACGACTCGTGAAGAGAGTTCATGTAAGTTTCGTCCCACACAAAGCATCGTCGCATTGTTTTGTATTTTGCGAGCCATATAAGAGACAGATACACCTTTTTCTCTTGCGAAATTAACCCTGCCTAGCTATCACAATTCCACCAAAGACTTCTGCCAATTTTGGGCGTTTCGATCTGGACCTCCTCATTGGTTAGCATTTTCTCAAGTAGATGGTTTCCTCACAGAATATGCAGTGTCGCTCGGTTCGACTGAAATAAACAATCTTATAATTGAAAATGTACTGTAATTGATTGAAATTATATTGTAACTGGTAGTGGCTTGGCGTAATGAAATTTTAAAAATGGGAAGGTTATCCCATTACGGACTATGCAAATAAATACATGAAAAAAGAACGGATAAAAAAGTTAAAAAAAGGCAAAAAGTCAAAAAAAGACGAAATTTAGGAATAATCGAAAATAAACCAGAACTCAGAAGATCAAGCTGAAATAAGCGAAACCATAATTGTGATCGTCTGTTTGCTACCAGCTACTGAAGTGTACGGAAGAATATACGGCTTTTGCATGCTGTCTAGAAAGATGCTTCATCTAACAGTTAATCGATGTGCTTTCTTCCGGCAGTTCGTGCTTAAGGTGTTATGCTTTTGTTGTCATGCAGCATGATCAGGTGATCTATCCTGTTGTTTTGTTGGATAGCTGCGTAGCCTCTCAGCGGCCATGGCAACGCGTGTTTACCTTACTAGCCACAGGGTCATATTTTTTTATATTGTGGTTGATGTTTTATACTGTGGTTGATATTTTTGTTGTGATTTTTTTATATAGTGACGGAAAACCGAGATACTGACACAGACAGCACACATATAAACACAGGCTCGAATAGCCATTTTGTGAAACAATTTTGAGAAGTTATCTTATTTATTTTAACTTTCAGACAAGTCGAAGGCCAAATCTGTTCTAAAAACACGAAAGAACAGGAGCATGGAACAAATTAAACTTAGTTGGAACCGAGAGCAACAGTAGCACAGTACTGCTACCGCGAAGCACCTCGGTTTTACTAGGACAAGCAGTGCTACTGCTACGGAAAGCTGTAGTTCTAGCTACGAGTGGAATTCCAAGGGAGTTGTGCTGAATTGAGGGCCTGCTCCACCAAACTTTCGCTTTCCTTAAAGCTGGAGAGTTAAGAAAACCCCAATTTGGTCAAAGCCGCTTGTGGTGCATGCGATGATCGCGTCATCGCAAGTTTACAATTGCTCGGCGGGTCATTTCATGGATGTTGCATGCGACAGCGATCTGACCAAAAAAATAATAATGCTAGAGTTTCCTTTTTTCAGTACACCATCGCTCTCGATCGCGACACTAGCTAGCTTAACCACATTGTTAACCACGTACTAGTCACTTCTAAGCAGCTGGCTAGCGCTTGCGACTGTCTCAAAGAAAAGCGGGGAAAGGCTAGCTGGGTCGCGTCGTGGGCCGAGCCCGATTGGCCGGGACTCCTCGCGCTAGTTGGTTAAATCGGTCTCGGCTTTGAACTTCTGCTCAAAAAAAAAAAGCAAAAAAGTCGGTTTAAACACTTCAACTGTTAAAACGGTTTTCTTAAATAGTTTTCAAAAGACAACGGCCTCGATTGTTTCCTCCGCTCCTGTAGTTTTCAAAAATTATTTTCCAAATTTAATTTCGAAAAGTATTTTTACACCAGCTATTATTTTATTTTAACTAAATTCCAAAATCGGTCTATTAGGGCCCTCCCAATACAAGCTATGTCTTTGATATATATGTCCTTCATATCACAAAGACATAGCTATAGACACAGCCTCTTCAGGGAATGATGCGCACCTGTGGGACCAGAGAATAAATTACACCCACCTCTCCCTCTCCCTCCTCGCACAATGCAATTTTTTCTATTTCTTGCATGAGTTATTGCTTCCCTCTCTTTTAAAATTTTTCTTCCACCTCACCTTCAATCCTATGTGGCACACTATAGATATTGTTGATATCATTGTATTGAGAGTGCCCTTAAGGTATGTACAATAATTTATTTTTTAAGATTGTCTTTAAGGTTTTCATCTTATCTAAAGATACCACTGGAGACAATATCTCTAACAGTAAATAATTTCTCTAACTATTTTATGTTATTTTCATCGTAACTTTCTGTTCACACCCTCTCACTATTTGTATTGTTTTGCATGCTCAAATCATCTTTCGCATAAGAGACAATATATTATTTCCCTTTATCTTCTCTCTTTTACATAGAATTTTATTTATTTAATAGAATTAAAAAATAGCTAAGATGATATTATTAGAGACGCCCTTGAAACAATCCCTAAAGCGAGCATCTTAAAGGCGAAAGCAAGCCGACTAACCACTCTGCCTTTTTCTTCCCTTTTGGATTCCACGCTTCGCAAGGCGTGCGTGCCTAGGTACTAAACAATAATAAAAGCGTGCAATGCGGAAGCAGAACGCCTGTGGAGCTGCGTTGGGTCTCGTGCCAACCTTTTGGAAACACCGCGGCACGATACTTGAAAGAAACAGAGGCAGGAAAGTTGCGCGCCATATAGCCTGCGCTCCTCGTGCTCTTGGTCGAAACTACACGGCCATGAGCGTGCCAGGCCCAGCACCAAAAGCCCGTGTTAGCCGTTCAGATCCGCATCAGGCCAGCGACACAACGAATGGTACCATACGATCGAGGCCGGCGCGTGCACGGATTATTGCGATTTTTTGTGGGGCTCACTTGTCAGTCGCTTTGCAAGGCGGTACACGGGAAGGGTGGTACGTAACAGGTGACTGGACACGCGACAAAAGCGAGCCTGTCTTGAGTGGCGCGAGCTGTACAGGAGCTAGGGGCCAAACGAAAAAGGCACGTTTGCTTAGCATGGGAGGTAATTGCGTTGCCTCCTCGTGCTTCGCTGGGGTCTGGTCTGGGGTGAGAGATGGCGTGCGCGCTCGCACGTGCATGTCTCGTTCGCGGCCCCAACCCCATCTCGTCTGTTTGTTTTCTCCTAGGGCGAGGATAATTGCCTAGCATAGTTATAATCTATAGATTATGGATTCAAATCCTGAATTAGTTATTTTAAGTCTTGTACTCACTCTGGCCAAATTTGTAAGTCATGTTTTCTCTTGATACATAAATCAAAAAGATATTAAAAATAATTAAACTACTCGTAAATCCTAATTATTATCTCTAAACATTATATTCAACGAATGCATGTAAAAAATATAAAATAAAGATAGATATTTATTAAAAGTATAAAAGAAACCTTACAATAATTTTATATTAGAATATAAAATACGTTCTATATTCATAAATAAGATTATTTAAAAATATAACTTATAAACTTAGACGGATAAGATAACTTATAGATCATGTATTCAAATCTTGTATAAATAAAATCGAGTACTGTAAATTAACGACGGAACGTAGCATCAAGCGCGTACAGTTGTGTCCACCTGACAATTTTAACCTACCTACGTGTCGGTGCTCGATCATTCGGGAAAATAGTTGATAATACATGGGCCCACCTGTCGGACGGTGAAAAATCGGGAGTTGTGTGTACGAACAGGACTTGTGCAGATAGCTTTTGTACTAGCAGATAATTAGTGGATAACAATCGGCTCTAGCGCTTTTATCGACCTGATCCCTATCAAGTACCGTAACGATTTTTTTTATATTTTTTAAACGTACTCTAATGGCAACATATACAGAGCTCTTAGTGCATGACCCCTTGTATATTAGACGCATAATTCACAGATAGAGCTAGCAATGTTCACTCAGTTATCAGGCCATGACGTGTCGGCAATTGTCATAAGTTAGTTACCCATTGCACTTATAGGCTATGTTTTAATTACCGTGACTTTTGTTCGTAGGTTTTGACTTAAATGATATTGTAGAAGCCGTTAGTTTTTAAAATATTTAATTACAAAATAAAAAATATAGTTATATTTATATAAATAATGCAAAAAAAGAAAAAGAAAAAAATTAAGTTAAAAAATCAACGTGTTTCAAATTTTTCTCTCTTGAAAGTCAGAAGGCATCACTGTTTAGAACGGGTCATAGTTTTGTCCAGCTTAGGTGTCCACTAAAAAATTTTTACCTCTATAGTAACATGTGCTATGTGCACAGGTGAGTATACGTAAAACGGGTCCAGTAAATTCGAGATACTGAAGATATATCTGCTCGTACATATATTCCTACGTGTGTGGATATACATATATGATCTATCTCCGGATATTCTCAAGAGTCTTTACACCAAAGAACTAGGCACAATCACTTTCAAGGCGGGGACTAATTAAAACATACAAAAAGTGAACTCGAAAATATTCAACGGTGATGTAACGGAATTATAAGCCGGAGCAAGAGATTGATCGAGCTGGATTAAAGTACTCTTGAATGATCGTACGGTCTGCAACAAATTGAAGTATTCTTTATCTTTCTTTCTTCAACTAATGAGTTGAGTACAGGTTCGAGAGTTGATTCCATATCCAAACTGGAAGGCCGTATAGCCGCCTGTAAGTAAGACAGCAAAAACGCAATATCGTACGTAATTAAGTACCCTCCAGGATCGGTGCACTGCAAGCTATAATTTGTTTATGTACGAAATTAAATTAGTACAAATCTTTTAGAAAGGAAAAGTCCAATTACGAACGTGCAATTCATGCCAAAACAAGTAAACAGCATAAACAACAATGCTGAAATCAAACAATTTAAGCAGGGATATCTCCATGGAAATGAGCAAAATTTATCATTTTCATCTCATATGGCATGATAGTATGACAGATACAGGTTTTGGGGCTCAGGTGGCCCTTTTTATCTCGTCTCCTCGCCAACAGCCCCATATATCGAGATTATCACAAACGAGGAAAGGGGGGAAATTAAAACTAGAAACCCACGTGGCAGTGAAACAATCGACGGCGCCACATATTTATATAGCTTCCCATGCTTTAGTATTCGAGCCCATGCATCCACACGCTCGCACGTACGTATGCGAGGCGTGCCTAGCCACGGCGGCGGGCGCAGTTGTCCGGCGTGGCGGCCGACTGCTGCAGCCGGAGTTGCTCGTAGAACCTCTTTATGAAGTCGTCGGCCACGGCGTCGACGCGCTCGTCGACGCCCTCCGGCTCGACGGGGAACGGCGAGTCGGTGATGCGTAGCTGGCGTACCCCGGCGGGGCTGCGGCCGAGGCTGAGCGCCAGCATGGGCGACGGCGTGGCCCCGGGCACCACCGGCGTCTCCCCGCCCGCGCCGACCGCCTCGGTGTTCATCATCTCGAAGGCGAGGGCCACGGCGGCGGCGTCCAGCCCCCGTAGTTGCCGGCCCGGGCGCCGCGGCCGCGGATCCTGAAGGGAAGAGCCCCGCCGGCGCGTAGGACGGCGTGGTGGTGCAGCTGAACTCGACGTCCCTGGGGTTGTGGCTGTAGAACCAGAGCGCGGACGGGGAGGCCGCGGCCGCGCCGCCGCCGCCGAGATGGCCGGAGTGCAGCTGGTGAGCGGCGAGGAGGTCGCGGAGCGCCCTACCGGCGAGCTTGCCCCGGCCGAGCAGCAGGTGGAGGTCCGTCATGAGGCGCTTGCGGCAGAGGCCGCGGCGCAGAATGTGGTAGACGGCGCGCAGCACGTGCACCAGCCACTTCCCGAACCCGGGCTCCATGCCTCCGCCCCCGGCCGGCTGCAGCCTCCTGTCCTGCTCCACGGCGAGATCCGTGGTGGCGAATTGCAGTAATGCGGACGAGATCTCTTGCTTTGCTGTGTCGGGGTGTGTGCTAGCTTTGGGATGGATGGATCGAGGGAGCTGGTCGCTTTGCTACTTCGATCAGCTTTGCTTTGCTAGGCGGTGAATGGAACGAATGGGAAGAGGAGGGCGGGGCGGTATTTAAAGGCGAGGGGGAGTAGGCTGTGGGGTGGGGCCCACGGGTAGACGGGACTGAAGAATCAAGTAGAGAACCAAGCCCAAGCCAAGTCAGACTGTTCACGTTTTTTTTACCGTAGCTAATTTTTATGTTAAATTTAGCATTGAAACCTCGGTTTTTATAAAAATACTTCCATCTCCAATCTCGAAAGACGCGACAGGTGACAGTACTAGAGCAGGAGTTAGACCGTGCCATGCTGGCACGGCCCGAGCCTCCCGTGCTTCGGGACACTTCGTGTCGTGCCGGCTTGGCCTAGTCATCTCGTCATGCCGTGCCGTGCCAGCCCGTCTCGCCTCTGGCCAGGCCCGCACGGCCCAAAGCCCACCGTATCGGTGTTCATGCTGTACCAACTCAACCCAGCCTGAAGTAACTATACATGACAAAGGCGACGGCCGTCTTCTTCCTTTCTCTCGTACCCGCCTCACTAAAAACTAATTGAAATATAATTAGCTGCATAAAAATATAGGCACGCAATAACGTGAATATTTCAGAAAAAATAGAATTTCCTTGATATTTTAAAAATACAATGTTACTGACTCGTTAAAAAACTTGCGCCCCAGAGTGGGGTTCTCTGAGTAAGAAAAAGAGTGCAGTAACAATATATACACACTAACTATAACAACATGCATACATAGTATCTACTCATCAATATCTAGGTCATTCATGCATTCGAGGTCACAGTACGCCTACACGATTTCAGGATCCTCCAGTTGATGCTGTTGTCGCTTTTTGGCTAATTCCAAATCTTTGGCGCATGTGATTGCCTCCACCATCCTGAGCGTGAAGGATGATCTCCTTTATTCGAACGCGCGACTTTCACCCATTCTAATCGGTTGATCTTCTGAAACAATATATCTAGCAATTTTCTCACGGGCAGAAAAGCGGGTTATATATCTAAGTACTTACAGAGCCATTGGCCTCGAAGTTTACCTGTATTTGTACTCCTCCCCCCCTCGACCCTGTGCTGCCATCTCTACCGTTTCGCCGTCTTGGATTTCCTGACTCCAAGTCATGTGCTTCCAGCAATTTGCCCTTCGTCCAGACCTGCCAATGTTGGTGTCTGTGGACGGGGGAGAGAATTCCGGAGTCCCCGTTGGCTCCGAACCGCCCTAGCACTCCTCGTAGCCCTTCGTTCCGTCCATATGATGGCCATCCAAGCTATAGTCTCCTGTGCTTGGTAAGAGCCGACGAGCATCAACGGGAGTCGGAGCTGGAGTAGGACTAGGGCAGTGACGACAGGAGCTTACACTAAGGCGCACTACTGACTTTTTCATGCTATGACTCCTCTGTATACCACTCAGGAGCTCCTTAGTGCTTCGACTCTTTGGTAGCATATTGGATATATGGTGAATAAATAGGGAGTGTAGAAGGATGTTGAAGAAATTGGGACTTGGTGAGTGTACAGGGATGTTGAAGAAGTAGGGAGTGTAGAGGAATGTTGAAGAAATGAGAGATCGAATAGCTTGTGAAGAAAATGAGAGAAGAAAAGTAAATTTATAGGCATCAGCTCTCAAACGTTGCTCTTCTGAACATTGCTCTCCCGAACGTTATGCTCGAAAGTTTCCCTGATTCCTGAATGTTGCTTCTCAGTTCTGATCGTTGCGTGCATCTTTCAGAGATTGTACTCATCAGTCTCATCATTCTAAGAAAATGATTATCCTCTCGAAGACAGCTATCTTCAGATGCTCATAAGTCCTAACTCTCATCTCTCTCCCTCCAACTTTATTCTCTCATCACTCCTCCCTCTCTCACGCGCTCTCTCATCTCCACTCCACTCTCTCTCAGAATATCTCATCTCCATGCTCGTCCCTCCAATCCCTCCCGCCGCCACCTCCCCCACCTCGGCCCTCTCCTCTCCCTCTCCGCCTCCCTTACCCACCCCGGCCTCCTCCTCCCTCGACCCTCCTCCCCACCCCGGTGACACCTTCTCCCACCGGTCGCCTCCGTCCCCTACCGAGGCCCCTCCTTCCTCGGCCTCCCCCACGCCGACACCCTCCTCCCCGACCACCTCCTCCCTCGCCAAGCGCACCATCCTCGACTCTCTACTCCTTCCCCACCACCAAGCCACGATTCTCCCATGGCCTCGCCGCCGCCGCCAACCCTAGCATTCCCAGACGCCCAACGCCCTCCCCCGCCCCGTCCGCTCGTCCTTAGCGCCACGACGGCCAGAGCATGTCCCCAAATGCATGACGGTCCCAATTATGTTCGCATCTTTGACACCACCCTCCGTGACGACGAGCAGTCCCTGAGAGCCACCATGAACAACATCGAGAATCTTGTCGTCGCACGCCAGCTCGCTGAAAGATAAAGCTCCATTTAAGTTGCTTTGGTGTTAATGACAAATACCATTATGGGGTTTTACAAATACTATTATAATATTTTGGTGGTAATGACAAATGCATATATGAGACCAATATGTTTGTTTAAGGTTATTTATGTTTAGTCTCATTTAAATAAAAAGGTGAAATCATTGAGAAAATGTATTGGTATATCTTTCTTTTAATCTTGCTGCATTTCTCACATCCAACTATAAGATTAAATAATAAATCTTTCATGTGGCTAATATGTTTGTGCAGGTATATTATTGCTTAGTCTCATTTAGATGGAAATGTGAATTCAAAGAGGTATACATTCGAAATCACACTTTCTTATATACTAATGCATTCCTTAGATCTAAAATATAGATTGAACTACTTGATTGGTCCAAAATAAATATGTGCATATGTCTTCATTGCATACACTTGTATGCACACATTTAGGGGGAGCTCTCTCTATGTTTTGGAGTTTCATGAGTATTGATCTATATTTCTTTTAATATGCATATTTAGGATTTTTACTTTGAAACACATCCGTTAAATATATTTAGCTTGTGTAGTTTATATATACTCATGCGCAATCGGGTTGTCATCTAACTTCTCTATTATGTGTTAATGGTTGGATGATCAATAACAATCGGATAAGTAAACTTTGTTTAAAGCTTAGCTTAGAGTATACAATTATTGTGTATAAGTTACTCGCAAATCAATTTTTATCTCATTATTTGTTGAGATTGTCATGAATTACCAAAAGGGGAGATTGTTGAATCTAGTCCCTCCATTATGTGTTAATGGTGAAGTTTGGTAATTGATGGCAATTATTTTGTGGACTAACATTTTCTATGAGTTGGATGAATATGTTAGATTTCACAAATGATGATGGCTTGGGATGACTTCATGTGTTGAAGATTATCAAGTCAAAATTTGAGAAGAAGATGGCTTCATGTGTTGAAGGTTATCAAGAAGAAGATGCATCATGAAATATTCACTTTTTTCTAAAATATTTACGTTATTGCGAGCCAATATTTTTATGTAACTAATTCAATTTCAACTAGTTTTTAATGAGGCGGTTATGAGATGTATAGTTACTTCGGGCTGGGCTTGGACTGGCACGGTACGAACGCCGGCACGACGGGCTTTGAGCCGTGCTTGGGCCTGGCTAGAGGCGAGGCGGGCCGGCACGGTATGGTACGGCGAGATGACTGGGTCGAGCCGGCACGACACAAAGTGGCCCGAATCACGGTGGCCCTGGGTCGTGCCAGCACGGCACAACCCAACTTCCAGCTCTAGCGGCCTCCTCTCACCCTTCCCCTTGCGAGAAGCGGAAGCAAGAAGAGAGGGAAGGAAAAAACATCACAGGAACAATTTTTCCCACTTTCCCTGGGAAAAGGATCGAAAAAAACTCCACAGCTTCCCACTTGTACAAATACATGAACCTACGAACCGCAAACTGAGCTTTTTCCCCGAGGGAAACAACACAAGAAGAACTATTTCGAGGTCAATTTGTACACAATTGGCCTTTTATTTGCTTATCTTTCGTACACAAGTCATTTCGCATTGATCGTCATCCCTCACGCCTCCACCCGTGCGCGCCAGCCCACCCGCCGAACTGCCAGCACTCGGCAGGCGCCTAACAAGCGAGCCTGCCTAGCTCGGCAGGCTGGGGCCCCACCTGCGCCTTGGCCTCCCACGCTCGCTCCGCCTACTATGTCCGTCCACTCTTACCGAGTTCCTCAAACACGACATATGATATGTGTTGTCTTCCGTGACTCCTGAGCTCAGGAACGAAACTATTTTTGTGTAAATGGATGTCCGGAGTGCAATTTTTTTTTTGAAAAATTAGCTACCGTACAAAAAAACGTGAACAGTTCTGAACCGGCCTAGCTAACAAACACAGCCGCAAAACACAAACACATGCAAAGTGTTGAGCAATTGCTCTCGTGCTAGCTACAGGTTTTCCCCCCTCTTTTTTTGTTTAAGAAAAGGTGCTTTTGCACTGCATGGAAAGCTAGCTAGTTGATTATGTGGACCGATCATACGGAAAGTGAAGTAAGAAATATATACTACAAACCCGTATTAGAAAAACACAGCCTTATGTTATGTTACTAATGACTAGTGGCCGACTTGCCTTCTAAGAAGCTTCCATACAAACGACTGAGAGTAGGTGGTACGTGAAGTGAAGCTTTGCAAGTTGCAAACAGTAGCGTACAGCCGGCCACCCATGCATGCGTGCACTGGACTGGCTACGGATCTATTCTTTTTAGCTAAGTTTTATAATTTTTGGTTAAAATTTTTAAATTTTGGCTATTTACGATAGAGATTACAGAGAGATACTTATTTGCGATTTTGGTTGATACAGATGTTAGACTTTTAACGTGTACTATAATTAACTTGTAGATCTTATCTTAAAAAAATACTCCATTTAAAAGTTAGATACTATAGCAAAAACCAAAAACCACTTTTAAAAACCATAAAGAATAGACCCTACATATGGCCAAACTTACTTTGGTCCCGTAGTTTCGTTCCACATATAATTTCGGAGGAGACTATGCAATGCAATGCCCCCATCCTGGACTGGACGCGCCCACTGCTATTTTGTGGTTTCTGACTCCCCTGTTTTAATTGCGGAGGAGACCAGTTAGCGGAGAACGTACTTTCCAAACCGACCCTTTGGGAGCAGAGAGCTTTTGTGCGTGTCGTTTTAGCGTTTCCTGTGTGAAATTCCTACGATTACACGTACCTTTCGCGTTCGAACAAGTTTTAATTTAAAGGGGAACATAGGTTTTAAATTTGCCACAGCTATATTTGAGAACCTGAGACTGCAATTGTTCGTCGAGCAATTAGAGCTACTAGCTACGCCGCGCTAGTTACCACGTGGACTAAAGAAAGAACCGACAATCAATCCCGTAAAAGGAGGTTTTTCTAAAAAGTTGAAAGGCTTTTATGAAAAAAATCAAAAGTTAATATGTAATTTTGAAAAAGTATGGAGTTTACTCACGTAAAAAGAGGACCTCCCTAAATTTCAATTTTCAGATGGTAAAGTGATACCACATAAGGAGCTCTTATACTCAACAAAAGTCAGAAATTTTTTACCGCTAGTAGTTTTGAGACTTTATGGACGCTTGGGTCTGTACATATTTTTAGGAAAGCAGATGGCCTTCTCGTGGAAGCTCTGGCTAGCGGGGTCTTTTCGTAAAAATTAAGAATTCGTACATAATTTTAGAAAACCAAAGAATCTGTTTGCAAAAATAGGTGATTGGCATTGCTCCTAACTCCTAAGGAGCAATCCCGGAAAATAATAGCCAAGCATATGTCCAATAGAGAATGCAATATAATTTCTTCTGGACAAAAAAAAAATAGACACGAGGTGGCTAGGCCTTCATGTGTAGTATGTTACAAAGTTGCTCATGTCTTTTCACCTGGTGAATCCAACAAGTGGTGCGTGCAGTTTCACCGTGTTCTCGATCAGCTGGTGAATATTCCCACACTACACACTTAATTAGCACTTATAGTCGGTGATTGGAAAGGAAATAGTCAATTCTGCAAGGATCAAGTACAAAAATATGGCTATACCACAACTGAGCAGCAGATGGGTTGGCAAGAAGATATTTTAGCAAGGCTGGTTAATGAGTACTTTAGGAAAGCACAACTGTTAACTGTACCATCCGATAAGACCAGGCTAGTGGATCGTACGTACAAAAGTATACAGATACGGAAGATTTTGATGGTTAATGAGTGCTTTAGGAAAGCAAAAGGAAGGGGAAATGTGCTAGGGAAACAGAAAGATTAATAGCTTGGATATATTGGCGTATGTTTAGACAGGATGCGGAAAATGGAAAGACGCGAGAGAGAGAGAGAGAGAGAGAGAGAGAGAGAGAGACTCGCCGGCTCATGGATGGTATGCAAAACCCGGTTTTAAGTAAGCTTCCCTGGATTAACATACATTGGATGTGTTACTAGCTCGCTGTTGTTTTTTTCTTCGATTTATGCTGGTCCAGATTACAGCTAATTTTCTCAAGAAAATGGTCACAGTTCACACCTTGCATACATTTTCAGTTTCATCCTCTTTGACAAAAAAAAAAACAAGCTAGTAAACTAAGCAAATGCCAGCCCTTTACTTTAACAAACAACCAAATTAGGTACAAAAACAGATTGCTTCAGCATTGCAAACCAAGAAGAACACAACCAAGACACATTCGCTCGCAAGAGCTAGCAGCCTAGCCCAGCCTTTTTCTCATTGTTATTTCCAGTCAAAAGAAAAGGAGAAGACACTCCCGGTTTGGAGAAAAGCTAGTTAGCTCATAAATTCCTTGATGTGCAAGTGAGGTATTTATTTCTTCTTCTTCCTCCTCCTCGTTTGTTTGTATACATACCAGCATATAGAGCCTGTTCTTTACCTCCGAAGCCGACGACTTTTGATTTTTGCTATAGTACCTAACTTTTAAACGGAGTATTTTCTTAAGATAGGGTCTACAGGTTAAACGATCTACACGTTAAAAGCCCAACATTTGTACCTGCCAAAATCGCAAGTGAGTATCTGTCTCTCCGTAATCTGTACCGTAAACAACTAAAATTCAAAAATTTCAGCCAAAAGCCATTAGCCACAGCCGAAAAGAACATGCCCATAGCTAGATAGCTTTGGCTAAAGCTGGCACCGGTGAGCTCGGATCTCAAAGATGGAGGAGGATTAGTACTCTGCTTCTGCTGCTTTTTTTTTAAAAAAAAGTTTAGGGAATTCATGTACCGACTTTTCTGGCTAATGGAGCCCACTACTTGGAGTGGATGCTAAGGAATGCATGGTTTGCGGGTGCCTTTTGTAACTTTGTTAATCATGGCTGCATTTGTAACAGCAAATGACAGAAACATATGCCATAGCCACAACATTACGCTTAGTAAAAGAATGGCCATTGAACAAGACATGCAAGCTTTGTGACGTGCTAGAAATGACACAACCAAATCAAACGACATACATAGCAGTAGCGCCTCATGTTTGAGTTAAACTACAAAAATTGACAGGTTTTTTAGTTGAAGACGCTACAAATCCGTATGATCCATTTTTGTGTATAATTAAGTGCCAATTTTGATGTAGGGCAGCATGCATGCATGCCTGGTGGGCTGGTGCTCCCCAACATGTGTCCCCTCAAAGGAGAAAAAAAAAAGCAACTCCACCGAAGACACAAACAAAAGCAGCCTAGCTTGGGCCCTTTGTCAAACAAGGCTCCCTTTGCTTTTTTTTTTCCTTCCTTGATGTGCTTTTGATTTTGATCGATCTTTGCTAGTGCGCTGTAGACTGGATTGAAGTACTACTTGGTACCTAGCTAGCTAGATTCCATTTACCAACCTCCAGTTTTTGTTGGGCTTAAATGAAAGGGCCTGTATTTGGAGAAATTTTGAAATCTGTTAAGGGGGGCAAGAAAGAAGGAGTTCTGAAAATGTTAGAACAAACGATGATCGACCTCGAGCCTGTAACATGGCTAAGAATAAGATTGCGAGCTTGCATGTTCATATATATATATGCCTATTATGTAAGGCCATTTCGTATGTCCCAATCTTCTTTTCCATAGGCCATTTGGTCAGTGTTTTAGGCACAGAATTCCTATTTTTCTTCACAAATAACGTTGCTCAGTGTTTTGGGAATCATGTAAGCGTGAACAAATGACGGTCATAATCCTCTGATCCATAGGTCATTTGGTCATGCATAAATGATTTGGTAACGAGGTGTTACTACTATCCTTTTGCAATACTTGGAAAGTTTGAATTGTCAACAGTAAGGCATTTTCTTCTGCAGTCACCTTTCCAGAAGTTGGGCCAAGAAGAAACAGGGCAAAGAGGAGATGGAGCCGCCATTTTTCTATAGACCGGCAGTCTCACGCGTTGCCATTCCTTGGAAAGCTACAAACAATGGACTTAGGATCTGTCGTCTTCTCTTAAGAAAAAAAAGAACATAAGGATGCAGAAACAGGTAGCTTCACTGCTAAGAATACTAGGACCTGTGTGAGTTAGGCCGAGTAATTGACCTATTATAACATGAGTCGAAGGTGTTACCGACACTATGTGCTAATTAAAGTTACCTGAGGTATAAAAAAAAATCTTTTAGAATAAGTATAGTAGACTCGAGAGAAAAGAGTGATACACTGTAGTAAGCCTACCCATGGTAAAGGTGCCCTTAAAAATTCAAATAGCTTGCATGGCTAACTAGCTTTACTAAATCCCTTGCATGCCACTAAGAGTTGGTTTTTGATTTACCACTGAAAAAAGTGTGTTTTCCCACATGCCAATTAGTTTCTAATCTTTACCCGTACATGTCATTTCTGTTAGCTCCGTTAGCTAGGCCTGCCGTTAGATCCCAAAAAATGTCAGATTTTTCATAAAATGCGCATCTTGCCCTCACATAACTATGGCCCACATTTTAGTGTTTTCTTCTTCCTTAGCCACTCTCTTCTCTCTCCCCACTCTCCTCCCATAACCTGGACCCATGGCAGAGTGTGCGGCGTAGAAAAGGCAGGTGGCACAAGGGGTCACGGCGGACCAAGATCTCAGAGGCAGCGGTGGCTCGGTGTTGAGGAAGAGAAGAGAAAGAAGGAGAGTGGCGGCTTCTCCTGTGTTTGGTTTGATCGACTAACCCTCTATCACATCCTATACACATGCGGAACTTCTGATCGATTCAATGCCTAACACGTCTAGCTCAACAGTCGATTACTAAGTTTCTAAACTGTGGGTTTCCTAAGGGAGATGCTCACAAGGGCTTGCTTTGAATTCCATTCCCAGGTTACATAAAAGGCAGGATTTTATGAATATATACACTATCTAGCACTAGAATTCGGCTTTTTTTATACTCAAAAACTGTTTGTTACAATACAAAGGGAGGTAGCAAAACCCGAAGGGGTCCTCCCAGGATGGACGTTACTCAATGACTCCAAGTTACAACAGAGCTAGCAAATCGAAAGTTAGTTTATTCAGGCAAAATTTTAAAAATTCTGGTCTTTAAATCTATTCCTGTAAAACTTGTCATCACGAGACGGCCTGCAAAGTGCGAATCAAACTTGAAGTGGAGCTTAATCGTCCGTGGTGCTTGCAGGTTGCAGCTAGAAGACGGAAAGGAGCCGGGCTGAGGGATAGAAAAGAGCAAGGTGACACCACAAACGTCCTGAAAAGGGGAAAGCTAATGGCCCAATTGTTTTGGTCTACAGCTAATCACTTTTGGCTGTGTTTTTTGATACGGCAACGGGACACGGACGGTATACACGATTTTAGATTCGAGAAGTCATTTAGAAAATCTATTTTAAAAAAATTACTTTATTTATTTTAGTTTCTAAAGAAATTAAAAGTCAAAAGACCAAAAGAACATACCAATACACTAGCCATGCTGGAGCTGGACAGCTTTGCAGCTCCAATAATGCAGATAATTTCAGATCTTGCACACGCAGTGCCCGTCTTTGCAGATAGTTTCAGATATCGCAGACGCATTGCTCCACAGGAAAAAAAAAGGGGGGGGGCAAAGCCAAAGCAGCATGTGCTGGTACTCTTTTTTCTTCGTCTTTCCGTCTCGAGAGGGTCATGGCTGATCGTCACTCATCAGGGCTCTTCACGTACGCAGAGTGCAGCAATGGGATCCCTGGTCTTGTCTCGGGGAATATTCCAACGCCGGAATGGATCTCCAGGGTAGAGTAAGAACAGAATGTGCTCGTCCACTGTTCCATTAACAAATCATTAACACCCCGTTTGGACGTTGAAATTCGGGATTGGAATTCGGGGATTGGAGTCGTACCTCAGGAATATCCGCTGTTTGGATGGTAAGGGATTGGAATTGGATTTGGGGCCAATTCCGCGGACAACTGGGAGGACCCTGCACTGCCCCCAATACCGAGCTCTGAATCGAGCGGGAAGGACGCCTCCCGTATTTCCTCGGCTCCACGACTTCCATCTCGCGCGCCGCATGGACGACTCGGGCGAAACCGCTTCTTCCTCTCCTCCGAACGCCGCCACCGCCGGCGAGCCCCATCGATCCGTCGCCGCCGAAGAGCTCCATCGACCCGCCGCCTTTGGCTGCCTTCTTGTGGGCCATGGGTACGCTGCAGATTGGGCTCTCCATGGGCCCCTGGCTTCTTGCGGGCCGCATTTCTTTGAGGTGTCCATGCATACATTCCTTTGGGCCTCAGCCGGCACAGTCCATTCTGAGAGGCTACTTCTTTTGTTCATCTTCGGCCAACTGCTCTCTCCTGCCTCTCACAGAACGCCAGAATAGTTGCTCACAGGTTATTACCCGCCACACTTTATTCAGAGCCAATAATAACGTGATGTGGTAAAAAGATCTCTTCCAATAGCTAGATTCTACAGCACAGAACAGTGTAGCAGCCACGAATTAGCCCAAGTTACATATCAGCATCGCATTGGACTATATGAGAGGAAAAATAGATGGCATGTAGAACAATTCGACCGACAATTTTGCCCCGAAAAAAAAAGAAGGGAAGGCTCCACTGCTTTCGGTTTTGGACGAATCGGGGGTCCTTCTATTGGCTGTGTGCCTGATGTTTTTTTTGGCTGAAACTGATAATTTTTTATTAAAAATAAATAATAATGACTAAAAATAGCTTTTAGAAGGAGAGCATAAGCGGTGAGAAAAGTAAGGAAGAGGTGCCGGCGTGAGATGGAAGCGAGAGAAGTTGGGTACGCGATACGGCGTTGACCCTCTGCCTTATCCTCAAAGTGAAACGGAAATTAGAGAAGTGGAAAAGCTACTTCGAGAAGTTAGATATTCATACTAGATTCTAATTTCTTCAAACAAAACAGAAATAGAAACTAATACGAATTTCTTGGAACCGAATCAACGAGGCATTATTACTATACATTTGAGTACACTGTACTCTACCCCGAGTGATTTTTTCCCTAGGATGAGAATATGAGATCATGGGTGGGTTCTTTTGGGGCTGATTGCTTATGGCTTACGGTTTAAATAATTGAATTCTGGCTATTCGTGAGAGACAGTACGCAGAGGAAAATAGTCGCATATAATTTTGACCGGTACAGCTGAACTCAGTGCACTTTAGACTATAATTTTCTTATTGACCCCGTCTTAAAAAACACACCGTTTAAAAGCTAGTTACTGTAGATAGTACAGATATAAACCAATTTTAAGTAAAAAAAAACCCGACCCATGATCATGAGACCAAGGCCAATTTAGTGCATGTAATCGGCAACTACAGGCAGGCAGTACACCAGGCCATTAAAGCAGCAAGAATCCTTTGCATTGAAGTGCTATTACTCTAGTATTTCAAGTGGAGCGGTGCTCTAACTAGCTTTTAGCTTAATTTTTTTGATCATGGCTTTTGTTTTTAGCTGAAATTATATTGTAGTGGTTGTTAGCTTTCTGTAAGAAAAAATAGAAAAAAATTCAAGAAAAAAAATAAAAAAACTGTTATATCGTTATGGACAATGCAAAATGACGAGGATATAATAATCCTCTAATTATTACGTCATCATATTCTCCGAGTATATCCCTTATCGGTAAGGGAGATATTTCACATAGTAGTTATAAGTACTTCTACGACTATATGGTCGTAAGACCTTCTACAACCATATGGTCGTAAGTCCTTCTACGATTATTCTTTGGTCATGAGTTCTTCTACGACAACATAATCGTAAGTACTACTACGACAACATGGTCGTAAGTCCTTCTATGACTATTTGTTGGTCGTAAGTCTTTCTACGACCACATAAGTCGTAAGTTCTTCTACGACCTCATAGTTGTAAGTGGTCCTGCGACCACCTCGTGGTTGTGAACCTTCTTGCAACTAGTCTATCTCCGACTGGCTTATCTACGACAACCTATTGCATAGTGGGTTTGCTTGATAAGGCGGTTAGAACGCGTGTTTATTCCTAATAACCGCACACGATCTCTCTCTGATAACAACCGTCGCATGACGAATGTGCCACCACGTCTCTCTGACAATAACTTTCGTCAGACGGTTATATCTCGAAGCGTTGAGACATCTTTTGGTGCATGACAATGGCCGCTGTTTCATTAACTATATAAAGGTTGATGTCAGAGAAGAGAGGAGAACGAAATCGCAGGAGATCAGATCAGGAGATAGTGTTAGATATTTCCGTATTACTCTTTGTTGTAATCAATTTTTCTGAGTAATAGATACATATGATGTATGGTTATTATTCTTCCAATAAAAGGCCCGAACCTATATAAAAATTCATATCTCTATTCTGTATGTTCATAGTTCGAATCTTCTAGAGTTTCTCTAAATCCAAATAAATTATTCGTAAGATCGGTATTAAAATATCAACATAAAGGAATAAGAGAAGAAAGGAGGACAAAAAAGTAAAAAAAACCAAAATTAAAAGCTAATGTGTTTTAAATATTTTCTGGCTTAAATAAGTTGAAGAAAAAAAAGCCAGGTTCTAAATACGTTTGGAGCAGGGTCTAAAAGGAGTAAACTTATTCAACTACATAAGCGACCTTAATTGTCAACGTACAACATACTCTCCCTCACACGCTGCTCGTCGATTTGGACGTTGAAGGCAAATAAGACCCTGCTCATTTCGACTTGACCTTCTGGTTTATTTTCACTATTCCTAAATTTTATCTTTTCCTGGCTTTTTGGCTTTTTTTTAGCTTTTTTGTTGATTCTTTTTTCCCGTATTTGTTTGCATTGTCCGTGATGAGCTAACCTGATTTTTAAATTTTTTTAAAATTTAGTTACTCCAAATAAGCCACCATGAGGTATAATGTAATTTTAGTTAGTTACAGTGTAATTTTAGTCATAAACCAATTATTTCAATCCAACCGAGCGGCGCCTAAGTCACACCTCCATGGAAGTGTGCAACTGCACCTGATCCACTCGATCCCCTGGGTAGTTGTCCCCCTTATTTTAGATTTTGTTTTTATTTCTTAAATGAGAAGATATTTTGAAATAATTTCTTCAATTAATTTTCTAAATCTAAAATTATGTAAGACGTCTTTATCGGCATCATCAACACTCACTACCATCTCAAAAACATAAACAAAAGCAAAAGACCATGGCAGTTAAGGCCCCGCTCGGGTGAGCTGGAAAATTGTGACTTATGGCTAAAATTACACTGTAGTAGCTGAAATTTTATTGTAACGACTGAAATTTCACAGTAGCTGAGGGGTCCAAGTACTACTCCCTCTCCGATTACAAGTAATTGTGCACAGAAAGGGCGAGTACGGTGTTACCTGAAGAATCATGATTGCTGTGGCTGAAATGACATTTGTAACAGAGGGAGGACTTGTGAAATGAGCAGGCTCCGCTTTACGTATGATTTACCTTATATTTATTTTGATTGCAACAATGACAAACCGAAGATACAAGGTGAGTTTTTTTCGGTTGTGATTTTTGATTTTTATATTCTGATTATTTATGAGATTATAAAAAAGGAGATAGTTGTATGCGATTTTAACCGATATAGTTGAAGTCAGTACAATATATATTACAATCAACTAATAAATTTTATCTTAAAAACACATTATTTGAAAATTAATCACTATAGTAAAAGATAAAGCCGTACAGTGACCAGCAGTGCCTTCTCAATTTTCATAGTGTGTGTGCATAGCTAAAACACGATCTTTCTTTAGATTTCCTTTTTGAAGATTAACGAGTTGATGGGCGATTTGATGCGACCTGTCCGAACGAACCAATACAACTGCTCGTGTTTTTAATAGAAAGTGATGCTGCAGCGAGACGACTGCTCGCTTTGTGCAGTAAGCTTGTCCTTGTCATCTAGATATGAATAAAGCTTAAGAAAAATAAAAAAATCTTAGCCCAGTCTTTTTATGGCGAAGTCAACAAATAAATAAGGGTTTCCATCCCCGTATGGGCGCACGCCATCATGGTGAAAGGGAAGCGCAACTGAATGTCTCCGGTTTGTACAACAGAGACGGAGTGCCGTAACATGGCAAGCAATTCACAAGTTTTAATTCGTTTGCTTTCGATCTGAAAAAAAAAGGAAAAGGAGAATTCCACTTTCACCGTACGAACGATCGATCACCAGTGGTTATGTCGTTTCGTTTCTGATTTTTGACAACTGCGAATTATAGTTGTTGACATGGTTGCTAGCCAGGACAGTCGTCCTCAATGGACTTTCTGGTTGGTTGATTTATAGTTTATGCCTTTTTTTTAATAAGAAATAGGATAAGTTTTCATCGTCAATTTGAAACGACTTATTGAAATAATTTTTTCGAAGCGGTTTATCGGCATTCGATTCGTTTGTATAAACACTCGTGCTAAAACCAAAAGACATCGGTCACAGCCATAAGCCACAACCGAAAAGAACACACATTTGCAGTCCAGCTCGAATGGACTAGTCAAATGTTCATATAAGCATCATGTGTTCACACACGATGAGCTGAACACCTTGAGGCACATACTACTGGACTGAGAAAAGATAATGTCGTTTCAAAGCAAATACAGTCAAAGCCTTTAGCCTCTCGTCTTCGCCCTATTCTCCTTCTAGACTTCTACAGTGTCTTTCGTCTACCTCTATCGGCAGGCGGCAGCGAGCGGGAGGGGGACCTACCCTAGAGTAGCCAGTAGCTCTTTCTTTTCTTCTTATACAGCTGTGGAGCTCCACCGTGCACCATCCATCGCCATCCCATGTGATGTTTTCTTCTCCGGCGTTGGTGTCTAGTGCTCCCCCCTTTGTCATCCTTTTGGTGCGTAGGGGAGATGCCTTTTTCCTTCTCCTCAACGGACTCATGGATGCCGGACTTCTTCCGACTAGCCACCGTTGAGTATCCCCTCTTCTTCTCCCTTGCTTTAGAGGCAAAATCTATTGATCCCATGACAAATATTGCAAGCTACAACCTAGATCTGGCTGTCCCAAGGTCTTCACTGCAAGGATCAAGAATCGGCAACTTGCTGGTCTCAGGCAAAGCGTCGGTAGGTTCATGCCGGTCATCATTTCCATATTCGATGTTGTGTATTCTGTGTTTGTAGAGGACGTACGTTGTATTTTTTTTAGATCCTTCAATGTAATACCAGGATGTATTATCTTTATCTCGTAATAAAGCCGATTTAGGACCTTAAGGGGCCATATCTCCTTAAAAACAAGTACAGTCACTAGCCAGAGGTTAGGGACAAATCGTTCGCACATTACACCTACAATGGTACAAGCACTGCACTGTTTGCGTCCTTAGCCGCAGCTGCTTGCCTTGTGGCCCCAACGATGATCAACACGTACGGCGGCCATGGCACATGCTGGTGCTACATTGCCACCCAACACCTCATTCCCTCGGTCTCTACGCCCCAGCGCCCGCGTTGCCACTTGCCTCCCCTATGCTCCCATCGTCTCTGTTGACCAATGTGACGCAGTTGTCTATGTCAAATCGCGGAATCATTCACACACACAGTAGTGGAGGTGAACAGCGGAGAGCAGAGAGAGAGAGAACGACACAGAGATGTAGCAAAACACGCGCTAGATGTGCACCGCTTGTTTTTGGTCCAATGACTGCGAATCGCCTGCAAGCAGTGCACTGTTTTGTTCACCTCTGCCTTTTCCCTTGGCATATGCAAAGGCACAAGATCCGATTCCGGTAGCAGTAGTTAGTACGGTGCTGTGGCGCGAGTCCACCAGGCGAACCTTGATGCTTTGTTTCCTTCAGTCGTTGGTCAGCTGGGGCGGACACAGGACCTTACGTGCCGTGCGTGGCCGTCGGAGGTGACAAGCCACGCGCGCCCATGGCGCCGTGAGTGAACACTTTTGAGGACTTCGATCAGCAATCACGAGCGCGGGGTCTGTTTAGCACGTCTGGGACGTTTGTCGCGACGATCATTAATTTTGGTTGTCTTCTTGCACGGTTTTATTGGTTGGCATCTTGCACGGTTTTCTCCTCGAACGGCCATCCAAGTGCAGCGGTTTCTAGATACAGAAGGAGACGAGGCAGAGCAAACCATAGCCTAGAGACGGTGGTATCCATTGAGAACCTAGAGACAGTAGTATCCGTTGACATCTAGTGTGGCCGAGCTATCTAATAACCAATCAATATGAGTAGAAAACAAGAACGATTATACAATCAGATAATGAAAACGAACAATTGACACAAGAGATAAGAGATAGAGCTATCGGTGATCTTCTTTTGGTACACGTCCACATCTACAACTTGAAGTCCAAGAAAGTCTCTTCTATATATTTATAGTCTAGAGTTCTTTTGGTACACGTCCACATCTACAACTTGAAGTCCAAGAAAGAAACTGTGCGGGGCTACCTAGCCTAACCGCACCCTCTTAGGGATAAATTTCGTAACATTCCCCCTTAGGCGGATATTATGACATGTAAATGCCTCGTTGGAAACGCCTTCCAAAAACCTAGTGGAAAAAGAATGAATAAAAGAGTACATCACATATGCAAGCTGTATTGCACTAGATAAAGGCAAGCCTTTATATGGGAATTTTGTTTTTGGTAAAAACTTATTAAGGAAAAAGAGTACGACAATGTAACCTACTTTGATAATCTTCAGGATCAAAGTAGATATGAGATATTATTCAAGGAAGTGCTCCTCCTGACCTCATTTCAATTCCACAAATACATCTTTAAAGCTAGATGTTGGCAGAGACTTCGTGAATAAATCTACAAGATTTTTTGCAAGACCTAGTGTGCAATACCTTTACTTCATCTCTCTTCTGGAGTTCATGAGTAAAGAAAAGTTTAGGAGCAATATGATTCATGAGACCGCTCTTTTACATAACACATTTGTATTTGTGCAACACAAGTACAAATGTCTTCATAGATAATAGTGGGGGTTTGGACGATCATCCGTCTAAGCCAAATACATTCGTGTGAGGCTTCATATAGTGTAGTTATCTCTGAGTGGTTAGTAGATGTTGCTACAATGCTTTGCTTTGCTGATCGCAAGGAAATGGTTGTACCACCACAGAAAAATACGAATCCAGTATAGGATATTGCTTCATCGGAGTCTGATAGATATCTAGCATGTCTATATCCCACCATTGTTAAGTCTTGGTTCTTTTGAAAAAACAATCCAAGATCTTGAGTTCCTTGGAGATATCGGAGTATTGTTTTAATGCTAGCCCAATGTCATATGGTTGGTGTTGTACTAAACCTTGCCAGGAGATTAACTGCAAATGCGATATCCGGCCTAATACAATTTGCAAGATACATCCAATGCTCCTATGGTACTGAAGTATGGAACTTCATGTTCCAACAATTCCTCCTTTTCCTCCTTAGTCTGGATGTGTTTTTCTCTACTTCGAGAGATCTAGTTACCATGGGGTTTTCAATGGATATGATTTATTCATATTGAACTTCTCTAATACCTTCTTGTTTTAAGCGGACTTGTGCACTCATATTCCTTCAAGGAAATGCTCATGCTGTAGACCTAAACAATATTTAGTTTTACCCAAATATTTCATTTCAAACTCTGTCTTAACGTAAGAACTAGCTTCCTCAATGTCTTCTATGGTTTTGATGATATTCAAATCATCAACACATACAGAAATGATATAGAATTTATTATGGAATTTCTTTATGAACACATAAAGACAATCATCATTCTTTGTGTAACCTCTTTGCGGGAGAAAGTCACCCAGACGGTTGTACCACAATCTACCTGACTATTTTAACCCATATAGTGACCTTTGTAATTTGACACTATACGTGAAGAGGAGGATGAGGGAGTAGCGAGGCCATGGGTGAGTATGTATAGAGGAGGGAGAGGCAGGAGTGGGACCATTTTTGGCAAAATGGGTGCTACAATCCGTGGGGTGGGGATTGATAAGTTTCTATTGGCTGGGATTGGATTGGGGAGGATCAACGGGCCCAGCGATCAAGGATATCTAATTATCACGGACGGTTTGAACCACAAACCATCTGTGATACTATATATCGGTGCAATGTAAACAACTAGTCTCAAAAGATAAAACAACAAAGTTCTATATGGCTTATATATACTCGTTTGAAAGGTTTCGACAAGATCTACAACTTTGCAGTTGAGGTTAGCAAATTTTTGGCAAAAACAGAAACTGTAAACTTGCGACGCAAATTTGAGGCTAAAGATGACCGATTTTGGGGTCTTAGAGGGTGATTGGCACAAGCAAGTCATTTTTTATCGGGCTTATCGTTAGCTTTCCAACGAGTATAAGAATGTCGAAAAGGACACCGTATGAAAAAATTATGCCCGTTTTACAATCTGCAATGTCCACAAAGAGAATGAATAAGCATGATAATAGAATTTTCAAACGGGAAACTTGATCATATACCCTCCCTTTAGTTGGGAAATTGAGGATTTACCCTCCACATCTCAATGACACGTGGGGTCATCATAATTCACTGACACGTGGGCCAGGAGGGTAAATCCTCAATTTCCATCTAAAGGGAGGGTATATGATCAATTTTTTCTTTTCAAACAAGGTCATAGCCTTTGAAAGCTTGCAGAAGTTGAGATCATATGGTAAGTTTTGTTAACATGTTGTGTCCTATGACCAGATATGAAACATGTACAACCAATAGGAACAGAGCTACTTTTTTATTGAACTAAATAATGCGGGACTACACACACAAAATGCCAAAAATCTAAATATATGTCTGAATAAAATGTAAGATTTTGAAGTACAGCTAGAACCCCTAACTAGTTAAGCACCAAAGAGTGAGAGTGGTTGCACATCACCTTGCAGAGAAAGTGACATAAGGTAGCTCTACATCTCGTGTCATCTCCAACCTCTTGAATGCGGCTGTCATCCCCGCAGCTGTCACAAGCAATGGACCACATTGCCTAATCCTTTTGTGAGAATACACTATGTTGTCAATCCCATGTCACTAGAAGAAAATGGCCACACCGAATAGAACTAGCATTCACCTGAAGAGCAACGGCTGATGCCAACCGGGGTAGAACTTGACATCGTACGCAGGGCCACTATGCGCTTGGACGATGTAGATAGGGTCAGCCAGCTCGATGGCATCCGGCTGAATCAAACTAAGAACTTAGACAACGGCCGTTCTTGGAAGTGGTTCTTGGCGCATGGCGGTATATATATACATAGAATGGAATGCGGAATGAAAGAGAGGGGAGGGGAGACGAACCTTGAAAACGGTATGGGTGGAAGAGATGCAGAGGAGAGGAAGAAGAAGAAGGTGAGCAAGCCGTCGTTTGAGGCGGCGGTGAAGAGGATGCTGGGCCTGTGTGGCCACTCCGAGGGAGTGGAGGCTCGGGCCAGCAGAGGGTCCCCTGCACGCACCTCCTCTCACCACTGCCTGCTGCCCTGCACAGCGATCGCCAATTCATTCTGGCCGTACGTTCCGCCCGCCGCGCGTACGCCGTGGTGTCGCCGGTTGATCGAGTTAACCCCACGGCATGTGTCAATCAATCCCGCGCGGCCCACCGGCTGCGCTGCGCCACGCCTGCCCTGTGTTGTGTTGTGCTGACCGTTCCGGGCATGGCCGCATGGGCTCGGTCGCGGTGGACCGCTCCTAGGGCGGGGGGTTGCTCGCGTTCCAGCCGAGCGGCCGGCCGTACGCCTAGCTAGCTGGTCCATGCCTGCACGCAACTCTCCTCCTCAGCAAGGTGGCACGGCCAAATTCGAGCAGAGTAGCGCATTAAAAAAACGCTGCGGAGTACAACCGTGAGGGCAGAATTAGGTCAGACCAATACGGTGTGACAAGCTTAGCCGTTCGCGGTGCAATCAGCTGTGCAGCATGCGAAAGCGATCGCTAGCTTATTATTAAAGCGCTGGGGAAAAAAGATTAGCTAATAAGGACACGCGATACGGTTCGGCTATACATAATACGGTGTACGTACGTAGTTGTGGCCCGTACATGCTGCATGCTGCCCCTGTCACGGGGGACGCCGCAGATGCAACGAAACAAACAAAAATCTAAGCCAATTCAAGTGTTGCACCGTACGAAAGTCCAAGCCGCACAAGTACACACGCATCGATCCCGGACTGTCCGGGCGACCCGAACCCAAACCCGAGCAACGCGCGCGCACCTATAAATTGCCTAGCTCGAAACCGTAGGCACCACACGCACGTACTACACGGTCTACGCTCTAGTACGGCACAGAGCAAGCCAGCTAGAGCTGTGTACAGATGGCAGAGTCGTCGTCGATGGACGTGGCAGCCGGCGCCGGTGTCGCCGTGGCCGTACCGCAGCGCAAGGCGGCGTCGGAGTGGGAGGGGCGGGTGGTGTCGGCGGTGCCGGCGGCGACGGCGGACGAGGCGTGGGCGCTGCTGTCGGACTTCCTGGCGTTCCACCGGTGGCACCCGCGCGTGGCGGCGTGCCGGCTGGCGTCCGGCCCGCCGCGCACGGCGGCGCCGGGTGCGTGCGCTACTGCGAGGGCACCCGCGCGGCGACGGGCTGCCCCGACTGGGCGCACGAGACGCTCCTCGAGCACGACCCGGCGCGCCGCTTCTTCCGCTACGAGATGAACGACAACAACATGGGCTTCGGCGCATTCTTCGCCACCTTCCGCGTCTTCCCCGCCTCCCCGGACGCCGCGGCCGGCGGGTGCGAGCTGCGGTGGGAGTTCGAATGCGAGCCCGTGCGCGGCACGCCGAGGGAGGCGCTCGTCGCGCGGCTGCAGGCCGGGCTCGACGGCATGGCCGCGCGCGTGCACGACCACGTGGTGTCCGCGCGCGCCTCCGCCGCCGCAGCCACCACTGTGGCGGCCGGCTTGGAGGCTGCCGACGAGCTCAAGCTAGACAACTCCATCGCGGTTTGAACGCTCGATCGATACATACGCTCGCGTACTCCGTTTATGTTTAGTTGTCGTCGTCTCGTTTCTTCTCGTGGGGAAGAACGTGTTCGATGGTACGTATTTCCTCTCGTACGTATTGTTGTGGTCCTCAACGTTGCGTGTGTACTGGTACTACTGTACTGTACCGTACCGGGAATAAACGTTATTGTTTATATCATTCGCATATGCTGCATGCTCCCTAGCTACTGAGGGAATAATCGAATGGTGAGTATAATGCTAGTCTTATATGTAAGTCAGTGCATGGCCAGTTTTACCATTTTACGTTTGCAAGTCGATCTGTACACCTGTAATTGCATATGCATATGCTGTGTGTGCGCGTGTGTGTGGGATTGATCGATGAACTCGATCATGTCACCTAAATAGCGAATAGAACTGCTATTTAATTTACTTCTACAAATATATCTCTGGGATATGCATGACTTGCACGATACATTTAGAATTGTTAAGGAATGTTTGTGCGTCTCATGTCTTACGATCGATGCGTGTTCGAGCTATAGTTGTTCTTCTGATCCATAGTACATTACTATGCCTTCGTAATCTTCGACCTTAATTTATACAACTCAAAACACCGTGTGCTACCAAGAAATGGAGGCGTCATCAAAAGAAGAGTGAATTTAGACACCAAAAGTTCTACAGTTTGTAGTTTATATAATCTTTCTTCTGAAAGAAAAGGGAGTTGTTTTATGCCTTTTTATTTTTCTTATCTCTTTGCAGACAGCTGAACAAATCGAGTATATTTTGTTTTTTAAAGGGTATAAGACGGACAAACACTAAACTCACATTCTAATCATATCACACACGCATATATCTATAGCGTGTTCCCTATATATACTGAAATTTGTTACAAGGCATAAGGCTTTACGGATATTTTTTTACTAAATAGACACTCGTATATATCTATTAATTTCTAATTTATTCAAGTGAGGTATACCGAATTCAAATTCGGATGCGTGTTTAACGGCGCTGCTAGACATCCGAGCGGTTGCTCGGTCCTTGTATATTCGGTTGGAGTTAATAACAGGCTATCTTTTCGGGCCCATACATGTCTCTCGCAGTGCAAGGACACCCCCATGAAAAGAAAAGAAAGGGAAAGGAAATGGATCAGCGCTTCTGTTTGTTCAACTTACCGTGTGAAACATGGGTCTGCTATTTTTTGCAATGAGTTATAGCTTTCGAATTATTTATGAGAGAAAGAATACAACAATAGAAATTTATATGTAATTTTGATCAATATAAAAAAATCATTACAGTATATAATACAATCGATTTATATATCCTATTTTAAAAATTATTACGTTTAAATGTTAATTAGTATAGAAAAATCGAAAAATAACTTTTCGTAGCTGAAAAGATGAGGCATGTGGCGTGTTGCTCCGGCCTTTGGTGGTAGGGTATGCGCGCCGTCGATCATATGCTGTGCCTGGCACTGGCAGGGTGCTGTCGCGTCGTGCATCACCTCGAGATTATTGAATGACGATGTGTGTTGCACAAAACCTTGGCACGACACCACGGCCCAAAGGATCCACGGCTCGGCGTGCGAGCACTTGGACCGTGGAGTACAGATAAAATCAAGCCCACATTGGATCTGGGCCCAAATTCAGTTCATCACTGGCCCGAACCTGGTTCATTCCGTGTATTACTACTGTCTATTTGGTAACGACTGCGGTTTATAACTTTTGACTGAAATTTTTGAATTTTAGCTTTTTACAGTATAGATTACGGAGAGAGAGATACTCAATTGTGATTTTAGATGATACAGATGTTATGTTTTTAACGTGTATATCGTTTAACATGTAGACTCCATCTTGAGAAAATACTCTATTTACAAGTTAGGTACTGTAGTAAAATTAAAAACCACTAGCTTCAGAGGAAAAGAAGAAGCCTTACATCGTTTCGTGTGCAGCAGTGCTGAACAAGAGTTGATCCAAAATTCGTCAAAAGCCGTCTCAGAACGATTGCCGATTCATGTTCGCCATACGTGAGACCGTGTGATGCACCGACCAAAATGGGTGCCAAATTTAGTTGTGCTCTTTTGTACTGTAGTTGTTTTCTTTATTTTTTAAGATGACGATAGATATAAATAACACATAATTTTAAGCTTAAAAAATTATTTAAAGAATCAACAAGAAGAAACCGAAAAAAAAAGAACAGCACGTTTATTGGAGGCTATTCAACACACCCCCGATGGACGGCACGCCGCCGCCCGACTCATGATCCGACAGCTGTGGCGCAACAAGTAAACTAATAGACCACCGGCCACAAATTTTGATAACAATTTCTCTGTTTTCCCCGGTGATCTCGGATCAATGTAGCGATCTTACATGGTTGAATCATGATTCAGAAGTCCACTAGGCACGTACGTAGCGCTCGTAACGGGTGTGCGACAGCTCCACATCTGAACGTGCAATAATCCATGTGTGTGGTTGAGACGAACCAAACGTGCTTTGCAAAACATCATCATTTACATTTGTATTATACTTTTTTGTTCTTTTTTATTTGACGTTTTTCATTTTTATAATCTTTGAGATATTATTTTAATTACTACTTTTTATAATTTTATGCTAAGATATAATAATAAAATTATAATATTATAAAAATATTTTTAGCAACAAATCTAATGATATAATTTTTATACAGCTAATTTAGATAGTTTTAAATTCATTGGTAGAACGTTAAGTAAAAAGAGAGACGGTTGAAGTAGTAGTAGGAGCTTAATCATGCATCAACTAGGACCTTGATTAACGGAGTAGCCTATCACGATGCAAGGCCGGGCAATTACAAATTTAAGATTCGTGCCGACCTACCGTTCCGAGCCATCGATATAAAATTAAGCGTCCTGTGCTTCTTGCAAGAATTTTCCGACGCTCGCGTTGACACGTTGTTGGCTTAGCCAGTGTTACACTCCACTGCTTAGGCCATCCATAATGTAAACAGGTGTTAGACGTTTCCTACGCGCGAGTTCTTATCGTCCTCTCGGTTTCTTCGCCGTATCCTTGTTTTTTTTTAAAAAAAATCAACTTTCTGCTTTGGTTTTGACGTGCGTGTAGTCCAATGGCCAGCAAGAGCATTGGTGCTTACTACCACCTTTTGTTTTTCGCACACTACATGGCCTTATATGACACCGGCGCATAGTCAAAACGCATTGTACGCGCACTGCAGGCAGCAATGGAGGAGGAGGCCGTTGCACCACCGGAGCAGTGGAGAGGCGCCGTGGAGGCCGCGCTGCCGGGCACGCCGGCGGGCGCCGCGTGGGCGCACGTCGCCAGCTTCTGCTCCGCGCACCGGTATCTGCCGGGCATCGACGTGTGCGAGCGCGTGGCGGGCGAGGGCGACGGCCTCCCGGGCTGCGTCCGGCACGTGGCCTCGCTCGCCGCCGGCCTGTGGGCGCGCGAGGAGCTGCTGGAGGCCGACCACCCAGCGAGGCGCCTCCGCTACGCCATCGTCGACAGCAACATGGGGTTCGGCCGCTACGTCGCCACGCTCCGCGTCATGGACGGCGAGCGCGGCGGGTGCAGGATCGTGTGGGAGTTCGAGTGCGACGCCGTGCTGGGCGAGGGGTGGAGCGAGGCGGCGCTCGTGGCGCGCCTCGACGCCAGCGTCTAGGGAATGGCCGAGAGGGTGCAGCAAGCCGTAGCTGCTGCAGGCCTGTAGCACGTGCGCGAGCAGTCGGAACCTGACGCCAATGGCCGGCTTTGACGGAGGATTCAGCCTCTGCATGCGTGTCGTGCATGAACTAGCTACTTTGCTCAAGTGTTTGATCAGTTCATCTTATTGACTTTGGTGTTTGGACTTGTGAAATGGACGTTTGCAACAGAGCTACCGTTGTTGTTTTCTGTACTGTTCTGAACTTCCGATTATATTTGCGTGTGTTTATAATTAGGGAGGCCTATAACCTCCCGTTAAGTAGGCATAGCTGTAATCGTCCAATGCACATGTGTCAGTGAGTGTGAAAGATGGAGACTGACCTGACTCCATCTTTCCACGGTACCGCACATGGTGTGAAATATATAATCAATGGCAAATGATTTTTCAGACCTATTAAAACACACAACCATTGTTGACTAAAAACTGCCCGACGCCCCAACTACTACTTGGCAGTTGGCACATGTTGGTCTCGGTGTATGGGACGGCGACGTGCCTGGAGCCCAGGACATCGTTAGTTGCCGGTTGGCGTTTTAAATGTTGCAGGTGACTTTCTTTTGCATTGTGTTACTCGGAGAAACTGCAAGTCAGCTGTAAAATTGCCTCATGTCAGTTACTGTAGGGGTAGGAAATTGCAATGGGCAATTCGGAACATGGAATTTTTTCTAGATTCTAATGGGAATCGAACTGTCTCCTTTAAAATCCTGCCAAAATAAGTGTAAAATTCAGGCTCCAAATGGCCCTAACTGTCCATTGAATGGTCTATCTAACACTGATGATTATGAGGGCATCAGTCGGTTATGGCCGCTCAACTTCATATTGTAATTAGATAAAACCATACCCATTGAATGTCTTTCTGCATAATATTATATAAACCATACCCATTGAATGTCTATCTGCATAATATTATTGGCACAACAGTTTCCAAACTACCAACAAATACATAATACGCTAATACTGGCGCATGAGCTTTACAAAATTGACAAAGGCTTCCAAACCAACAGAACATGTTCTTCTTTTACATTATTATAGATAGTAGTTACAAAGCACAATTGCATAGACCATCTCTCTTCAGTTGCATCCAATCATACATCAGTGGCAAATGAACGAGGTCACCGAATTCCAATTGTAGATCACTTCCAGAAAATACCATCAAGAATGAGATCAATTCTATGGTCGTAAAATCACTGCAACCCCCTTGCTGTCATTTGGCTACTCAATCTTCATACAGTTTTTTTTTTCGTTTTTTAAGGCAACTAATCTTCATACAGTTTGCAGCCTGAGCATTCGCTCCATCCAGTCAATGATGTCCGCTGCGATCTCATCGCGCTCAGGCTCGAAGAGCAGATCGTGCAAGAACCCTTCGTACAGCCTTAAATCCTTGTGTCTTGATGCAGCCTCGTTGTAAAGGTCCTGAGAAGCCAATGGGTCCGTCACCCGGTCTGCAGTTCCATGGAGGACCATGAACGGGATGCTGACTTTCTTCAGGTTGTGCAGAAGGTGGGAAGAGATGCGTAGGATCTCATGGCCTGTCCGAACCCTTATCGGCCCAGTGTAGACTAATGGATCAGAGTACTTCGCTAACAGAGCAGCAGGATCACGAGACACGGGAATGCCCCTTTTGTTAGCTCCCTTGAATTGGAACTTTGGTGCTACTAGAGAGAATATCGGTGCCACAGCCTAAATTGATTCAGATAAGTCTCAGTGATCTCTACTTACCAACATGTAAACAAAATAAGTGAGCCATTTTTTTAAAAAAAAATGACTCTGGGGATGAAATCAAAAGCAGAGCTTCTGAAATAGCTTCAGAAACCAGAAACGTCAGCTCCATTACAGCACGATAGAAAGAAAAAAAATCTAGCTGCCTGCCTTATGCAATCATTTTAAATTTTGAGAGAGGCAGAGCATAGTAGATTAGTGTTCTAATGTTCAACAAAGCACAACCATCACAGTTTTGTAAATAAACTTTCATGGGAAGTTACATAAAAATCAATTTTGTTAAGCCATTCATGTCTACTATCCATGCTTCATGATTCAAGAAATGACCAGCTTGTTGATCTTAAGCATGTTCATGCGACAGATACTCATCACAAATTCACACAAAGTAATAGGAAACCAGAACAGTTACATTACCCCAACAATTGGATGAGCCGGTTTTACACGCAGAGCTGGTGAAGTCAGAATGATCCCTTCCAGTCTTGCTCTGATACGAGGGTACAATGATGCCTGTCAAATGCCAGCTAGCGATGAGAACAAGGGAAAGAAGAACATGAAGCGTGTAAAATGAGCATCTGCAGCCAAACCATTTCAACCAGGCTACTTTGTTAATGCTTTGCACCATTTCTCTGCCCGTCACATATCCATTGATCACAGGCCCAGAGGAGTAGGGTCAGTGTTTAAACCTGGCCTAAATAGGGTAGAGAAAAACTATTTAATTTGACAAGGCGTACCTTCAAAACAACAGCTCCACCAGTGGAGTGACCAAGAAGAAAACAAGGGATCCTGGGATTCTCCAGCATAACTTTATCAAGAAGTACTTCCTGTTCACAGATAATAATATTAATATAAATCATATATTACATCAAAAACAGAATGTAACTCGCAACAAAAATAAAAAGAACAGAATGTAGAAGTATGCGGAAAGAGGCTTACTATGTCTTCTATAACATAATCTAGTGAAGGCACATAACCATGTAGGCCATCACTGCCACCATGCCCTGTCATGTATAAGAAGCTAGAATTAGCCTGTTAATATTCAAAACAAATGTGAAACTAAATATACATCCTTACAGGACAAAAGATAATGCAAATTGCGTGGATAAAATTACGGACACTCTGTTTGTGTCTAATTAGTAAGTACGAACTGCAAGGTAGAATTCCAGCATAAGTTAATAGCATGGCAACATTAGCAACACAGATTATACTTTATCTTCCTGAATCCAATGAAAAAGCTAATTGTTGATTCTAATATCCATGCCATTGTTCATACCAAATAGCTAACACTTTGTTATGCAATCCACAGAATAAATTATACTTACACTTCCAAAATCAAATGAAAAGCTAATAGTTGATTCTAAATAGTCTCTCATGTATTTTTTTTGCTCACACCAAACAGCTAACAGTTAGTTCTAGCACAATGCTAAAAAAATGCAGGATCTACCTACTAGCTTCAAAATTGATCTATCTACAATTCCGACTTTTTGTTAAAATGCAGCACTAAAACCAACCATATTTCAGATAACACGGGTAAACATGTTCAGAAATCCAAACTAGTGTTCCTCACCTATCCAATCCATTGCATATACTCCAAAGCCGCATGATGTCAGCTGCTGGGCAAAATGCAAATACCTTCCACTGAAAACACAGGATCACTAGTTATGCCTTCAAATACAAAGAGGAAGAACAATTACATCAACATGTTGAGGGAGGGAGGGAGGGGGACTCGACAGGATTTCCTTACCTGTGCTCATTGAGCCCATGTATGATGATCAAAATGCCCCTAAAGTAAAAGAGGAAAATAGTCAGTAAAAATTTAACAGGGAGGCAATTGTACAGTTGTGTTACTGTAAGAAAAAAATAAACACAACTTAGAATTATCATTCAAACACATACATGAAGGGTTCAAATTAATTATTTAGATTTCCACTTTCTTACAAAATAGGCTGAAACAGAACCGTAGCACCATACTCTTCAAAAGGTGTCGCACATATAGAGCTATCAAATTTGTCAGCAACGTTAGGAGAGATAGTTTACCTAAACGGATAAACTGGTTGCCTTCTTTTTCAATCTTTGGGCTTTGTTTGGTGGGACATTTGACTACAGTGTCGTTTAAAATGGGAACAGAGCTCATGGGCATCTCATGCAACCAGACACTGGTTCATGTCAAGAATAATCCACACTTTGGTAGGACAACACCGCGGGCATTCAACAATAATAAAAAAAGCATCTTCCCTTTTCTTGATAGCTAAGTTCTTCTGAGTTACATTAAGCCATTACGTTCAGACTTTCAATGGACAACTGAGGGATGGAATGGAACAAATGTTGGAGATAAGGAATCGTTTTAATTCTGCTAATCCATTGCTCTTTAGTTGGTCCTCTAAACTAAAGTTTGTCAAGAATAGAGCTTCTTTGCCCCCCTTTCTCTATTTCTAAGTTGCTTCATACTATCACTGTATCACAGAAAATACTCTGCATCAGAATATATAAAAAAAATTAGTCAACTATTTCAGGTTACGATGGACAGAACAATTACAAAAGTATGGCAGCCAGTCCATTTGACCTTACAACTAACAACCTAACAACAGCAGAACCGCGATGAAGACAATAGATTTTGCAATCAATAACTTCTATGAAATTGAAACCAAGCCATTGTAATGAATGCAAGAACACTGCCGTTTTTGTAAAGTAGATGTGCTCAACGTGCATTGCACGGCACGTCTGTTTCTGAGAGGCTAGCAGTTACTCCAACAGAGTTGTACAGAGTTGCAACAGATTTGAGTAATGCAATTTACATCAGGTAATCGTGTAAAACACACTGATCAAAACCCTGACTAGGATCCAAATGCGCAAGAGAAGACAAACAAATGGAACTCAATTTCACTAATTTCTTCTCGAGATCAAAAAGTAACCCACTAAATCAACGAAATTGAGGCAGAAATTTGGAACTTTCACTGGAATTACCACCCACTGCAACAAAAAAAAAAAGACGAATTCCAACCAACGAAACACCGAAAACCAGGGAGAGAATTGAACAAACATCGCAACTTTCCCCTGGATCACCGTCCAGGAAAGAAAATACCTGTAAAATTCTCAGAGAAATGCCCAAAAATCTGATAAAAACGCCTACAGAATTCAAACGAAAACAAAAAAAAAGCATGCAAAAGGTGCCCTTTTTGGGTAAAATCATAGACACAAACAACCATTCCCCACCACTCCACCAATAAAAAAAGGGCAAGAAATAAAAAAAAAGAACTCCGAAATGCCCACCACGAAAACGAAATCCCCACAACCCAACAAAAAAGAAACCACCACGGCACCAACGGAAACAAATTAATCTCCGCTCACCTCATCTCCGCGGCGGCCGGCGTCCATAAGCGGCAGAAGAGAGCGTTCCTCCTGGAACCAACGATGACGAACGTGGCCCACGTCCTCCCGGCCCCCTCCCCGTCCGCGTCCTCCACCATGGCCACCTCCTCGGCGAGCGCCCTGCGGCGGCGCACGCCTTCCTCCTCCGCAGCCCGGCGCCGGCTCCTCGCCTTCCCCGGCTCGGCCTCCGCCCCCGCCTCGGGCCGGCGGCGGCGACCGATGAGGAGGAGGAGCCAGAGGAAGAGCGAGTGGAACGCGACGGCGAGGCGCAGCAGCGCGCGGCGCGACAGCACGGAGCGGAACACCGGCACGATCCGGCCGGTGGCGCCCGACGTCATCATCATCTCATCGCCGCCCCTCTCCATTACTTCTTGTTCCCTTCCCCTTGCTGTTTTTACTTTTCTTCGCGTTTAACGCGGTCGCGGCGTTCGCGGGCGCGTATTTACAGGGAGAACGACGACGAGAGCATATTGTGATGATTTTTTTTCCTCTCTTACAGGCTCCGTGCATTTAGGCTCAAGTTTCTAACATCTGATTTATTTCTTATTACTAGCTGAATATCCATACGTTACTATAGATTTTTAAAATTTATCATACTATACATTTTAAAACTCATAGGTGGTAAAAAATTTTAAAATATACATACAAACATGTTCTAAAAGTTTTTAAATCTGTCAAGTAAGTCAGAGACGAAGAATACGTGGGGAGAGAAGAGGAGGAGCATGGCCCACGCGCTGGCCTGACCTTTTCTACGAGGAGCGAAAAAACTAACTACATGCAGATCTGGACGACTGATCTTTGATCGGATGGCTAAAAAGAGAGGATGAAGAATGAATTGACAACCACCAACTCATATTTTTTATAATAGTAAAGATTTATAAATTTCGTTTTTAGCTTATTTGCCAGTTCTTTTTTTTGTATTTATCTGTATTGTTTGTGGTGGACTAACATATTTAACATTGTTTGTATATGTATTTTCAAAAATAACAATATACATATTGACAAAAATAGTAACCGCTTGGTGGCCGAGCGGCGACGCCGCAGAAGCCAACGCGTGGGCCTATCACCGGTGCTAGCTGCCTGCTGTTCCATCAGCAGACGACAGGTAGCCTACCGCCCCATAGGTAGATAGAGCCGGCTAATTAGCTGGCTTAATTGTCTATCTTAATTCTTTGCATACTATTTGTTTTAATTTTTAAATATAGCGAATGTCAAGAGGCTGTACATAAAATTTCATAATTTTCTAAGCTCAGTTGCTATATTTAAAAATTAAAATAAATAGTATGCAAAAAATCAAGACATGTAATTAAGCCTTAATTACCTGCCGTCTGCCCATGGGGCGATAGGCTGCTGCCGTCTGGTGACGGGTGACAGTCGCCACCGCTTGGTGGTGGGCGGCGGTCGCACTGTGGCAAGACGCCCACGCGTCAGTTTTATGGCATGGCGGCTCGGCCATTGGACGACAAAAACACCATTTTATAAATACGATAGACATATTGTTATTTTCGTAATTACGGATGTAATGACAATATATATATATATATATATATATATATATATATATATATATATATATATATATATATATATATATATATATGTATGTATGTATGTATGTATATGTATGTATATATGCGTGCGCGCGCGCCAAAAACTCGTTAGTGGACTCATAGGTCCATACGTGTCCCCCACCGTTGGATTGGTTTTATTACGAGTATTCAGCCGTGAGATTCCTGCGGTTGCTTTGCTGTGCTGCGTTGTGCTATCCAGTTTCGCACACATACGCGTCTTTGATAGCTTGGACAGTTAATAATTGATTTGCATGACTAGTGTATAGGAGACCCCACAAAATATTTTAATCGCAAAAAACCATAAATTTATCGCTTTTAACATCCATATCTCCAAACGCGTTTTGAATGCAGACTATCTAAGCCACAATATGTGGCACAATAAAAACACTCTTGGTGTCAATAAAAATATTGTGTAGACTCTAATTCCTGTGAAATAATTAGAATATGTAGAATGATATAGATGATAATTATCTGTAATACGTATCTATATTATTTATACATCGGACTAAAGACAATCTATAAAATAGGTTGTCTATATAGTTATCGTAATAGTTTCATACCATTAATGAGTTGTCTATATGGTTGTTTATATAATTATATACACGGTAGAAATCCGTATATAAGATCGTTGTTAAATAGTAGACAATATATTTGCCTTTATATTACCTAAAATAGTATGTGACATAGACTTACATACAGCTAACTTATACCGTTGTACATGTGCTTAAAGACACGGAAGGGCATGGACCTTGGCCTCCAAAACTCCGAGACCCAAGCCAATAATTGATGGCATGTGCAAAAACCAAGTGATGAGCAAGAATCTCCAAACTAGAGACCCAAGTTAATAGCACTGCCCTCGGAACAGAGTCAACGATTCAGATTAACGCAGCCCTGTGGACTTGCATGTCAATTGTGTGCCGATAGTTAAAATGCATTTGGGAATTATTTTTATGGAATTGCCATAAATACAACCCTCAACTATGATTCAACCGAATTTCTAATATTTAGATGTTCTCGAAGGTTCTTGCGCCTCCGGTGAAGCTAGGCCGCATCTCCCGTGCTTGCATTTAGGTTTTTGAGTTGTGTCCTATGCCATGGCAGGTAGTCAGTCGTGTTTGTCGAGCGACAGACAGAGGACGACCAGGAGGAGATAGTGGATTTCAAGTGATGAGGTGAAAGATCATTGTCGCTCCGGGGCGAAGCTAGGTATAGTGTCATGTATACATGGGAGCAACGCACGGCAGGTGACCGGAGCATGCGCGTAGGCTGAGTGAGCGGGCGAGCGGTGGCGTATCGCCGTTGCTGCCGGGAGTTGAGGAGGGGCGATGAGTGCCATGGCCATGGGGATGTTTGCACAGACGCGTACTATCAAAATTGATCCCACCAGCACTGCATTATCATTTGCATTTGGTGGCTTGTCAGGCTTTGCGGCCAATCCATTCGGCGGCTCGTCGAGCTCTGCCTCGCCGATCGAGGCCAGCATCGCGAGCGGGCGCTTCCCCCGAGACAACCTGGCAGCTAGTCAGTAGCTGCCCTGTTGTCCTGAAGGAGCTTCTTGCCAAGCTCGCTACCCTACTGACTGGCCTGGGTCATGGGTGGCGACGCGGCGAGGGGGAAGGGGATAGTGCGGGCGCTGCTGGCCATTGAGGACTTTCTAGTTTCGCCACTATTGTCGCTGGTGTCTGCCATAGTTATTGCTGCATGCCCAATGTAGAATGCGATGCATATGCCCGTCGTCTCCTTGCAAGCAACCTGCAGCAAAAGCAACCCCGCACAAGGTCAGTAATTCTGCATAGCCAAGGTCAGGGTATGTTTGGTTTGAGCCCAAATCAACCCCACCAAAATTTATGTACAGCCAAACCAAGGGCATAACCAAAAAGTTGATATGGTAGGCATATTTAGGCTCTGTTCTTTTCAGCTTCTAAAAGCTGCTTTTCGGCTTTTCTACAGTAACTAGCTTTTAAACGGAGTATTTTTTCAAGATGGGATCCACTAGTTAATTGTAGTACATACTTTACTAACTTCATTTATACCGCCAAAAATCGCACGTGAGTTTCTGTTACTCTGTAATATCTCATACAAATAGCCCAAAAGTCACAAGCCGCAGCCAAAAGCCACAAGCCGCAGCCAAAAAGAACAGGCCCTTAGATTGCAACTATACCAATAGCTATAAAGATATTTAAAATTTTTCCGGATGTGAGTAAGGCATGCGCGTCCTACATGGCTTCTATTTTTTTTATCAAAATATAGCCAATATATATCTTGTTTTGTTGATTAAATTGCAGAAAAGATAATGATTCAAACGGTTCACAAATCAAACACACGATTTAGAAAATATTATCATTTAAAGTTTGTTAATAAAAAATGGAAGCATTAAATGCAACCACTCAGGTACTACCACCTCATGTCTTGCCCCCACCAAATTTTTGGTGAGCAAAACTGTCAATACTTTGTATTGCATTGCCAAATTTTTTAATGCATGTCAAAATTTTGGTCAACTTCTCGACAGAAGGTTGATGATGATATTCAAGAGGGTGCTCTTCCTCCGCATTTGCTTGATGGTGATCAGACACGTGTCAAGGTAAATTTTTGTTCCTGCCAACTGATTGTGAATTTGTGATACATGAAACTTCTTGTTGCGTTGATTATTAATAGATTTGTGAAATCTAGGTTCTCAGCAACACAATAAAGCAAAAGAGGAAGGAAAAAAGCTGGCAAATGGGATGTTCTTTGCCAAAGGTAATTCTCAATAGACACTATTATTGCCTACTTGTTTCAATCCGTTGTTTCCTACCTTGACTAAATAAGTAAATATTGTCACGATTTATATCCTTTCAGGTCAGAACTGTGGTTGAAGAAGATATGTTCAAAGTTCTATAAACTGGCAAGAGGAAAGGTAACTGATAATAAGATTTGTTAATAAATTTGGAACCTTGGTTAATATTTGGAATTTGCATGTGGCATGCATTGCTATATAGGCATTGCATATATTCGTAGTTCCTTAGTAGTTGTTAGCCCATTTGTATTCGGATGTTCTTTTTAGGAACTATGATGCGCTACAAGGCAACTGAATTCTGCCATCTCAACGCCTTCTCGGACAACATGCCAGAGTTCGACCGGCAAATGGGGTGCATGGACGGCACATTCCAGATATTCGACCGCCAGTGGATGCTCACCGTGTGACGCGACGTCCGGCAGGCGCAGAAGAGGCTGCCTCCAGGTAACAAACAATTCATGTTCATTGAGCTCTGCACCTTTCTACTCTGTTGTGTTCGCATTGAGTTGCTGTGTGTCAAGTACCAGCATAGTCCTTTTTCTTCATTACTGTTAAGAACTGTTTCGGAGTTTTTAATCACACTCTCCGAATTATTATCTGCAACTCGTTCTGCTATTGTTGACTAGATATTACAAAGTTAGCTGGTTTTTGGCAGAAAATTTTGCATCTTGTATTCGTTAAAAAAAAAGTCCTTTCAGGCTATCATTCAAAGTTTGGTAAGATAGACAGTTGGAAGATTCGATAGAACAAATGCTTGGTTGGTAAAACTGTTCAATAGTATAAACTGGTTTTGTTGAAGATATTCCTGAAGTGGAAGTTGGAAAATAAGTTTTCTTGAGAATGGCAGAACAGAATCCTGATTTTATTTGAATTTTTTTTTACTGACAAGAGACAAAGGCTAAGGCTTACAGAAGTTTACTGACGTAAGGAGAACATCTAAACTGTAGCAGTGGTAATGTAAACAGTAAAAAAATAGATTGCTTATAGTAACTGCAATCATACAAGCATTTTCTTGAGGATGTACTATGACAGCACATGACTACTTTTAGCACTATATGAACTAGGCATTGACATAATGACAGCCAATGATGTGGGTTTTGGTACGCAGAAGTAGCATGAGGATATCTATTTGCACTGATCGAAGAGAACAACTGAACAGTTGGTTATTAAATTCCATTTATGTAATGAAACTGAAGAGGACAGATGAACATTTGATTTTTAAAATTTTCATTCTTGTAATGATAGATTAACTAAAGAGGACAGCTTAGCAATTGATTATAAAACATTCAGTCATGTAACAATAATGAATAATAGTAACGAAAACGTCACCTTTTGACCCCTCAAATCCATCCATGTTGTTCATTATCAGCATGACATGATAAATTCCTCTATTTTCTCGGTTTAGATTTTTGGCAACAATTATAATGTCCTCTTATTTTCTGCAGTCCGTAATCCTTCAAAAAGCAGCACCAATGTTCCAGTGCAAAGCTCAAGTACCTCAAAGATCGTTCTGGTAATTTTTCCTATCTGCATGCATCAGAAGTACATTTGGACACATCAAGGAGAGGGTTCTAATCTATGAATTGATTTTGCAGCAGAAAACATTCAGCAAAAGTATGACCGAGAACAATAGCCTTTCAATAGAGTCTTCAAGAGCTTCTTGTTCTTCCTCTTCGTGCTCATCGTTCTCATCACTTGATGGCAACAAATCAATCCAACTGGAGATCTCATACATCAATGGGGAGCTCTTTGTGCACAGGCCACTGAAGAACTCACCAAGTCTGAAGGGTGCTGACATGGACGGTAAGTCCGGACAACCAAACGTCGGTTTCAGAGACATCGTGAAGGACGCCATCAACCAGGACTCCGGAGGTCTAACTGTAAAGACCTCAGTGAAGGAGCCAAGGAGAAGTGGGTAGTACAAAGACTCACCGAAGCCATTGCCGCTCTCCAAATCCGACAGGCGTTTCCAGGAGCAGTCATCGGCATCGATAGGAGCACCAAGGTCCCTGCGAATGTCGCTGAATCCAACAGGCGTTTCCAGGAGCAGTCACGCTTCTCATGCCCTCTTGAGATTTGAAGAGTCTCATGAATTGAAATTGATGCGGATTGACTCTCTCATACACCTGCTTCTATCAGATCTTTGTACAAAGACTTAGCTAGTATAAACACTATTTTTCAATCTCCACGGACCGTGGAGGACGGGGATAGGGCAGTTGTCCCGTTAACCTTCGCGGGATCGGGGCAGAGGTACGGGGCTGCCGCCGCCCCATCGCCATCGCTTCCTGCTCGTGGTAGCATTTCCTGGTGGGGCCAAGCCGCTGATGGAGCATGTTTCTTTTGCATGTTTCAAAGACGCATGGGCCTCAGTCTGGATTCTTTGTTGGGCCAAGGCTAAGGCTAGACAGTCCCAAAGCCCGTTTGGATCCCAAGAGAGGCCTAAACCTCTGGTGCCACCGGGCTGGGCCAGTCCTTTTCCCATTTTCCCAAGAGGACGACCATTGGACTAGTTCAAAACAGTCTTAAGGAAATGAACTTTTATTAAGTTTTTCGAGTGTAAAGAGGATTACATGGCCAAATTCATAAATACACTCTACCAAGAGTAAACTTTATTTTTTTTTGCAAGGACCACATTGTTTGATTTTTTTACATCATAATTCGACACTGTTTGTTTTTTTACATCATAATTTAACCTGGTAAATATTAGATTCTCTCGCTTTTTTTTTGTAAATAAAAGATCAGACTAGGAGCGAAATCAAAAATAAAATCTCCAACTGCAGCAGGGAAGGAAAAGCGGATACCCCCTTTGCTGCGTAGCGGGAGGCGGCCGGGCAACGCAGAGCCGCTTTGCGCTTCCGCCGCGCGACCGTCTCCTACCTCCCGCGCCGCGCCTCTTCACCTCCTAAACCCTGATCTGATTGAACCCTAGCCATCGTCTCCACTCCGGGAGCATGCACGCCAGGCTCCTCAGCGCCCCGTCCCCCGCCGCCGCCGCCTCCTCGTCCTCACTCCCCTTCGCCGGCGGCCAACCGTGCCGCGCGTCGTGGAAGCCGCGGCCCAGCTGGGGTCCCACCTCGCCGCGGCCACCTCTATCACTGCGCGCCCGTGCCTCCATGCAGCCCGCACCGCCCGAGGGGTAAGGCGCTCCGTCGACTCCAAGTAGTAGCTCGTGCCAATTGCTATGCTTAGGACTTGCGGGTTGGGAAGTTTGTGGCGATTTCTGTGTCTAATGGTGGGCGTTGCAGAGTTTTCACCTGCGTGTGTGCTTTCTTATTTTTCTGTTGTGTTCTAGGGAGAGTAACCCGCCTGTGCATGGCGTGTCCAACACGGTCGTCGGGGTGCTCGGGGGCGGCCAGTTGGGGAAGATGCTGTGCCAGGCGGCCAGCCAGATGGGGGTCAAAATGGCCATCCTGGACCCCCTCGAGAACTGCCCGGCGAGCTCTGTTTGCCATGAGCATGTCGTCGGGAACTTCAATGATGGTGACATGATTCGCGTGTTCGCCAAGAGGTAGGGCGAAGTTGCAATTCGTCCTGGTTTACTTGGAGACAACATCCCTATATGTTTGTGTCTAATTGTTTACAAACCGGTTTGAAAAATCCTTTGGATGCTGTTAGGTGTGGGGTTTTAACAGTGGAAATTGAGCATGTTCATGCTGTAACGCTTGAGAAGCTTGAAAAGCAGGGTGTTGATTGCGAGCCTAAAGCCTCTACCATCATGATTATTCAGGTAAATTTTCCATTCTTGTTCCATGCCTTTTAGTAGAAACCACATTTCTATCCTTTATGTCCAACGCTTGATGTATTGATACTCTATTTCAGGACAAGTACAGGCAAAAGTACCATTTCTCGAAATTTGGAATTCCATTACCCGACTTTGTGGAAGTAATGCACTTACTCCTAACATGTGGGATATTATTGGAGCTTTAAGTGTTTCAATATAATTTCATAGTGTTGTTTTGCAGGTAGATGCTTTAAGTAATATAGAGAAAGCTGGGGAAGCATTGGGCTATCCTCTAATGGTAAAAAGCAAGAGATTGGCATATGATGGTCGAGGGAATGCTGTTGCCCACAACAAACAGGAGTTATCTTCTGTTGTTGCTTGTAAGTTGATAAGCATTAGGAGCTGCTTTTTCTCGTTGAATCCCTAAAACTAAACTGTTTCTCCAGAAGAAGCTGTTCTTTGGTTTTCAAAATCAGCACATAAGACTGGCTAGTTTCTGATTTTTTTTGTAAGCCATTAATTTGAGGTCGATTATTTAGAACTAATCTTTCTTAACATTCTTGTTGCAGCACTGGGTGGGTTTGAGCATGGCTTGTATGTTGAGAGGTGGACACCATTTGTAAAGGTTAGTTTAATTAATTCAATTTAATTTGGCTAAGTAGCTAATCATATGCTTTGTAAATTGAATCTTTCTGAATTTTCTGGTCTCTATTTTTTGAATTGAAATTTTTGGTAGTATCTGATTTTACCCCCCTCAACATTGTGGTTCACATTGCAATTGATTCACCATTTTCATCTTACAGTTCTGCAATTTAGCTAGAAGATGTTTGTTTTATTTTTGGAATGAAGTGTGGATATCAGGATAGTTTGAAACAGACTGCTCCAATTCTTATGACATTGTCATGGTTAATAGTCGATCACAATTTTTGTCGTTTTCTTTATGTACTTTTATCTAAAGTTTTTTTTTTTTTGCTTTTGCTTTAGGAGCTTTCTGTAATTGTGGCAAGGAGCAGAGACGGTTCTACAGTCTGCTATCCTGTTGTTGAAACCATTCACAAGTAAGATGTTCCTTTGTTTACGATCATTTACCTTGTGTTGTTTGTTATTATTGTTCACATTTGGCTCTGTTCTTTGAAATATTCAAAATATGAAGCCTTTGTTTGGAACATCCAGGGATAACGTCTGTCATGTTGTTGAAGCTCCTGCTGAGGTACCTGAGAAAATAAAGAAGTTAGCTACAAGTGTAGCTGAAAAAGCCATAAAATCATTAGAAGGTGCTGGTGTTTTTGCTGTAGAATTATTTTTAACACAAGATGATCAGGTTTGTGGAACACTTGCCTATATAAAATAATTTAACCCTCCTGGAGTGGCGTTGACATATTTCCCCTCGTGTTGATAATTTCACTAGGTTTTATTGAACGAAGTAGCCCCTAGGCCTCACAACAGTGGACACCACACAATTGAGTCCTGTTATACTTCACAATACGAGCAACATTTACGTGCTATTCTTGGCCTTCCTCTTGGTGATCCTTCAATGAAAGTACCTGCAGCAATAATGTACAATATCCTGGGCGAGGATGAGGTAATTATTGCTATGTTCTTTTGTGTTGACTTATCCTTATTTTTTGGGCTATGTTGAACATTGATATTTAGGTTAACAGTTGTTGGATTCCGTATGTGCTATAGGGTGAGGCAGGATTCGCTCTGGCTCATCAGCTGATTGAGAGGGCATTGAACATTCCAGGTGCATCAGTCCATTGGTATGCAAAGCCAGGTTGGTTCAGTCCATACACTTATCTGTTGTTGCTGCATAAAGTTAACAAGTCTGCATGCTTCTTGCTTTCCCATTCCAGAAAATTTTATTTAGAAAATTGTTCTGTCAGAGATGCTAAAGCAAAGAAAGATGGGTCATATTACAATTGTGGGGCCTTCTAAGATCAGTGTAAAATCATGCTTGGACAAGTTGTTGCAAAGAGACACAGATGACCCCCAAAAAGGTTAGATCTATTTGTATCACACCATCCTCTTATCTTCTTGAACTTCCTTGTGGGTAGTTGATGTAATACCGTTAGGGAGTACTGTATTAGTGCAGCAGCAGCAGCAGCAGCTTTTGCATGACCTAGGATTACTCCAATTGGCAACTTGCAATTTTGTTGACCACTGTTTTCCACTGTCTCTTGTTATTACAAGGGGATTTAGATTGATTCTCAATTGTCAGGAGCACCATGGTCCATGACAGTTGGATGATGGTGGCTGGGAATGTACTGTAGATTTTGTATATGATCTAATCTGGATGATTTTCAAACTTTGTACATCTACTTTAGCGAATGCTGAAACAATCTACTTCAGCAAATGCTGAAACAACAGTATGTCAGAATGGCTTAAAGAGCCTATAGGAGGCATATGTATTTTGAATCATCAATTAAAAACAACTTACAATACCATCGAGGCTTGAGAGGGCCTTGTTTGAATAATTATTGTGTATGCAGCAAATCATCTGGTCTGTCTAAATCTTTACACTTGCCATGGTGAACTATTCATTCTTGTCATCTTCTTTGTTCCTGGTGGCTGATGAGGTCTAGAATGTTATCTTAACTGCAGTTAGACCTCGTGTTGCTATAATAATGGGGTCTGATTCTGATCTTCCTGTGATGAAAGATGCTGCAGTAGTATTGAAGAAATTCAACATACCTTTTGAGGTTTGATTTATGGAACCTTCTGTTGACTAGCTATGGGCTGATAAGAATGCAACATGATGGTTTGCTGAATTTTTCAGCTTACAATTGTTTCGGCACACCGTACACCAGAGAGGATGTATAATTTTGCATTGTCTGCTAAGGAAAGGGGCTTTGAGGTCATAATTGCAGGCGCAGGCGGAGCAGCTCACTTACCAGGCAAGTGTCAGTTAACAGAAAAACGCATGCATGGATTGAGCATGATATTTTATTATACCTGTATTTGGTTGAGATTGGGTTAGTTTATCTTTAAACAATATTTCATTTTGAGCATCAATACTACTATGTATTTTCTTCCAAATTGAGTAGTGTGGAGGGGTAATAATTTGATACAACTGGATCATTTCATTATTTTCTATTCCACCAAGTGAGAGTTTTGCCCTGGGTTGGTTATGCTGAAATCAAGTAGCGTTTCTGGATTAATGGATACAACATTGGAACTGTTGACCAAGTTCTTATGCCTAAAGTCTAAGGAACAATTTATTCACGGTTTGTCATGATTAATTAAGGATAACCTAGAAACTGTTTTGTTTCAGGGATGGTGGCCTCATTGACTTCTGTTCCAGTAATAGGAGTCCCCATCAAGACTTCGTCATTGGATGGGCTTGATTCCCTCCTTTCTATTGTGCAGGTGAGTGTTTTAAGCCATTATATTAAGCAGAATGGTAGTAGGTGTCATCAATATCTCATAATCGTAAGTCATAACAGTTCTTCAATGCCTACTCTTCTCTTACATGTTCAGATGCTTTCTAGTGCATTTGCATTTTTTGTTGTCTGAATTCTTTTCTCTAAACGTTGAGCCCCGTAAGTGCCTAAGTGCATGATATTTAGGCACTTCTCTCAAACATCTCATAATCATAACAGTTTGTCAATGCCCATTCTTCTCTTACACAGCTGACTTTTATCCACTACTAAATGTTAACAACCTAAGAGCATGCATGTGCATGGGTACAAAATCACAATGCATGTTTTGTTAATGAAGCAGCATTTGAAAGCTCCCACCTAAATAAACTAGTGCTGAAGACCATTTAGCACTAGAACAGCTTGTCTGCTCATCATCCCTGTATGTATGATCTGCCTTTGTTTTTACGCTAACTGATTACTTATGAGCGAAGTTGATTCTGGCGTTAATATTCTCGCTTATTTCACAGATGCCGAACGGTATTCCTGTTGCTACTGTTGCAATTGGAAATGCGGAAAATGCAGGTTTGCTGGCAGTTCGGATGCTGGCCTCAAGAGATCCTGAGCTGTGGGACATGTAAGATGCTTTTTTAATGCCATTCTCATGCAAATTTCAAATTCTTGATGGTGTAGCTTTGTGTAATAGTAATAGCCACCCTGAGTATAATTTGCATAGCGAGCCTGATTTGGATTGGTCTTACACATGTTAATTCTTCAATTCCTGTGCCACCACCAAGTGTTTCAAAATTGTTCCCCGTGGAGCTACAGGTAGTGGTTATAACTGATTACTGGTGGTGACTGATACAAAACTCTGGTAATGGATCAAGTCGCCAACAAAAGCTAGTCAACAAAATTAAGAAAATTGATCAAATTTTTATCTGTTTTAAAGGAATGATTTGAAATACTGTGTTTACAACCAAGAAAAACGTCGAAGTTGCTCGAAATTTGCAGTCAGTCATAACTTGAACTTGCTGATTTTGCCTTTTTAAATTGACTGGGATTTCTTTTAACCAGCTTTTGCCTTGCCCTGACAAAACCTGGTTTCATGGTCACCAAGCGTGGTAGTTATTTGTCTAGTAGGCCGTTACACTATACCATTCTGATGTGTGTTGTTTCTTGCAGGGCAACTAAATATCAGCAAGATCTGAGAGATATTGTGTTGGAGAAAGCAGAATGGCTCGAGGCCTTAGGTTTGGAGGAATATTTGAAGCGTTAACTCCTGGCTGTCCATCCTGTTTCTGTTGGCATTCTTTTAGATCCAGTGTTGACAAAAGCAGTCTTGGTCCTTGTGGGCGAGATACTTAGACCCTGCTCAATATAGCTTATGGCTTAAAGCTTAAGTTTATTTTTGCACTATTCATAATTTCGTCTTTTTCTGAATTTTTGACTTTTTTTGAGTTTTTTTGTCGGTTCTTTTTTTTCTCGTATTCGTTTGCGTTGTCTGTGATGGGCTAACATATTTTTTATATTTTTCAATTTTTTTAAATTTAATTATGTTAAATAAGCCTCTCTCATTCTGATGTTTTTTCACCACCACAAGTGTTTTCAGCCATAAGCTTTCAGCTTTCAGCTGAACCGATCAGCTTTTCAGCTTTGGCCTGCCTATCTGACAATTCTGCTCACATTCTCTCTCTCTCTCTCTCTCTCTCTCTCTCTCTCTCTCTCTCTCTGCTAATTGTGTTTGTCCTCTAAATCTCTCCACTCATCGAAATGTGGCTTTCGTTAGTGGAGGCGTGACTCGAATTTAGAGTGAAAAAAAGTTGAGAGAAATTTCTTTCCTTTCCACGATGGGAGAGGGCATCAAGATCAGAGAGTTTTGCTAGTATTTTACTGTGGCAAACATGCCTGAAATTTTCATATGGTGGATTTGGTGTGTATCAAGTAATGTTAGCTCGTTCTGCTTATGGTCAATAGCTAGATGCACACCGCTTTTAATGCGCAAAACTTTGCAGAGCAGTGTGCGGCGCTCGCACATATTTGTGACTACGGGTAAACTTTGCAGCTGGATAATGTTGTGAAAAAGCTATCATGCTCATGGTCTTTTTTGAGATGTCGATATCATTATTTTGATCCAGCGCGCAAGATGCATGTGTTGCTTGTATCCACATTTGCAGGGATGAGATTAGGCTAGTAGGATATGTGAACTTTTGGCGCTTTACACTGTCGCAGTTTTGCTTTCCAACGACCGGTTGCGTTCAATCTAGAATAGTAATATACTCCATATACATGATTACATGAAGGCCACTTGATGTCATGACATGGGCAAGACGGAGCCGTATTCCTTTGTATTGAACCTCATGTTGAGTAAAGGTGGCAATTAACTCAATACTTCAACACCACGTACTACACATGTATGAGGTCTTCCGTTTTGAAAACGATGACAGGAGCTGTCTCTTCATTTTAGAGAGAAGAAGGGTATTATATACACAAAACTCCCGTCCCAAGAGGACACACATAGAGCAACTCTTGGCTGTACTACAATGTTAAGAGTTTTATGTATCAATTAGTCCATCCTTAGACCCTGCTCATTTCGGCTTAACTTATAACTTGTGGTTTATTTTTTACTATTTATAAATTTTGTCTTTTTCTAAATTTTTGGTTTTTTGAGCTTTTTTGCCGGTTCTTTTTTTCGTATTCGTTTGCATTGTCCGTGATGAGCTAACATATTTTTCTATTTTTAATTTTTTTAAATATAATTACACCAAATAAGCCACTGTCAGCTACAGCGTAATTTCAGCCTGCTATAGTACAATTTCAGTCATAAGCTACTATTTTTCAGTCCAACTGAGTGGGGCCTAAATTGCTAAGTAAATTTAGACAATAAACTTGTACATCAACACTTAATACTCCATTTGAGTATGCATGATGTATCCAAACCTTGATTGTATACGAGATGGTTTCTATCGGCAGGATGCTAGCCAATGCTAGCTAGGATCTGCCTGATCTGATGGGCGTGCAAGTGTTACGCCATTAGCTTATTCTTGTAAATTAGTTGAAGTGATCACGGGGACGATAGCCATTAGCCTATAATCACATCTTGCTCGCTTTGAGGTTAATTTTGGTGGTGATCGGTTCGGCTGAAAGCTGAAAGCTTATGGTCGAAAACATTGTGGTGGTGAAAAAAACACATGGTGACGGATGCTTATTTAACATAATTAAATTTAAAAATTGAAAATATAAAAAATATGTTAGCCCATCACAGATAACGTAAACGAATACGAGAAAAAAAGAACCGACAAAAAAACTCAAAAAAAAGTCAAAAATTCAGAAAAAAAACGAAATTATGAATAGTGTAAAAATAAACTTAAACTATAAGCTTAAGCCATATTGAACACAGCCTTTAGCTTGCAATGTACGTAGTATATAGGCGAAAGGCACGTGCCATGGCATGCGTGACATTGCTTTACAAGTACTACTACTGGACGCCATTATCACACACTGAGCCCATCGTTGGCATGTTGGGTACTAGTCGTAGGGTGGCCGTCTCGTCTTTATATCCCGTAGCTTGCACGAGGGCATCGTAGCTTCCTTGGCCCATTTGAGCACTTCATTTACTCAGACGATGATGATTGATTTGATAGACCGGATTCTACTTTTTTTCATTTTTTAAAAAATGTTTTTAAAATTTTTTTATAATAACTAATTTTTAAACAAAGTGTCTTTTTAAAATAAGATCTATAAATTAATTATAGTATATACTGTAGTGACTTTATTTATATCGGTTAAAACCGTATCTGAGTATCTGTTACTCCGTACCCTCTCTTACGAACAGTTTAAAAGTCATAAGCCGCAGTTCAAAACCATAAACTGAAGTAAAAAATAACAGGCCCATTATACAAAATTAAGGCTTGTGAATGATAGGGAAAGGGTGCAAAATAAGAGTGGATGCATGTGTAGGTTTTCGTAAAAATTAGTTGTTGTTTCATTGCGTATACAGACATGGTTGTTTTGAAGTAACTACTTTGGACTTTTGCATCAGCTAGGGTCCGTTTAGAACATATGAATTTTAGAGGAAACGGAATAACATGATTCTGGTGAAATCTGTACATTCATGCTATAGACATGCAAACCAAATACAAAAGTTGTCCTTACATCCATTTGTACGGATGGGCTCTTTTCGGCTGCGGCTTATGGCGATGGTTTATAATTTTTGGTCCTAGCGTGAGCATCTATATGAACGAACCGAATGTCGGTAAGCTGTTGTATGAACGAATTGAATGTCGATAAGCTAATAAATTATTTCAAAAAAGTTGTTTCAATGAACTGTTTCCTAATAACGACAAAGAAACTATTATATTTGTCTATTTGAAAGAAATCATAAGCTGAAAAGGAACTCAGCCGTAATCGGTTAACGTCCCTTTTCCTCAATCTTTTTTACACCTTTTGCATGATTGCTCATGCCACTAGATAGCGATCGTAACTGCAACAGTATCGATCGTTTGCATGGGATGCATGTACCAAGTCTATAAACTTTCGTTTTCCTAGCAGCTTAACTTCGCTTTGCCGCTCCAGTTGATGCACCTTTTCCATCCCTCCGGCCGGGCCTTTTAACGGAGCTCTAGTTCGCCTATCTATCGTAAATTTCTCTTTCACATATAAGCTAGATGATCTAGGAGAAGCGATTCTTGTGTAAGTTGCAAAGAGAAGCGATTCAAGTTGCACTTTCTGTAGCTTTAGCTACAACTTCGAGCGAATAAGTAGCCATCACTCTGTGCCTATAAAATAGGAGAGAAGATCGCATCTTGTGGCATCATATATTGCTACCATCTTACGTAGGCACGAGCTAGAGATCTAAAGATCGATACGCAGCAGGAAACCACAGTTATCCTGAACGAAGCAAGCAAGGTCCTACAGATGGTAAGCCAGAGATTAGGCTACCAAATTGGGGCGAGGTTTAGCGTTCGTTTTCCAAGGTTTATATATATGAAGTTGGATTTATTCCTAGAACTCCTCGTGTCTTGAACTCTCAATCGCTCTTCCGTATATTGTTTCCCAGTATTATATTCTTTCGTCTTGCATATATATACCAGATCTTATCCATCACCACTAATACGCTATACCTACAAGTACGATTTTAGAGCTTAAATACTTGCAGGTTTTCTGTTAATTAGGGTTTAATTAGGGTTTTCTGTTAATACTTGCAGGTTTTCTGTTAATTAGGGTTTAATTTGCCTATCAAAGTGTGTTGAGTAGCTAGCCATACGCCCGTACCCGAGCTTATTCTTCCAAATTAAGGATTGATCAAAATAGAAGATACTCAACACAATGCTCTTAGTTATTGTCCAATAATTTGTTTTTGTTTTTATCTAAAAAATAATTTATTTGGTTTGGATCATTTTTCTTTCAAGTACACGTGTCATTTCATTGAGATGACTTGTTTGGACATTGAGACCTACAAGTCATAACCGACTCGATAATTTGTCTTTCAGGAGGAGGAGCAAGAGCTCCGACGAGCCTACTCGGAGATCTCAAGCAAGATGGAAAACCTCATCATCATAAGTGGTAGCAGCCCATGCCCTGAAGTCGCCGCGACCGCGAGCGCCTACGCAGCCGGCGGCGGCTCGGAGGTGCAGACGGTGCGGTGCGCGTGCTGCGGCGTGGCCGAGGACTGCACGGCGGCGTACATCGGTGGGGTCCGCGCGGCCTTCTGCGGCGACTGGGTGTGCGGGCTGTGCACGGAGGCGGTGAAGGAGCGGATGCGGCGGGACCCGGCCGGCGGCGTGGAGGCGGCCCTGGGGTCCCACGAGGCGGAGTGCAGCGACTTCAACGCGACCACGAGGCTCAACCCGACGCTGTCCCTCGCCGGCTCCATGAGGAACATCGCCCGCCGGAGCTTCGACCAGAGGACGACGACGTCGTGCCAGGACCGCCACCTCCGCGCGGCGGCGTCCAAGGCGGTGGCGCTCGCCAGGTCCGTCAGCTGCAACCCGCGGTTCCTGGCCGACGCGATCAGTAATGGAGCGACCGGAGATCGGTGCTGATGAGGTCACGGCCTCACGGGAGATCATACTAGCTATTATACTCATACTAGTTATGTGTCCGTATGTTGCAACGATCCTCAATTGCATATATAGATAATTGTGCTATAGAAGAAAGTTGCTCTGATCGGTTGGAAAGTAGATGTGAGAAGTTGAGGGAATAGAGCAGTTAGAGGAGAATGGATGTCCAACCATCAACGTATGTGAGGGGTGGGTGGGTCCACACGTTAGACAAGGTATCTTTTTTTGTCAAAAGAGGTGGAAAGGGTGGGAGAGGCCATACCAATCACCAACTCCTTCTTTTATAATAGTAAAGATATCTGTACGATGACACGATAAGCGTATGCATGCTACGTACGTACGCTGTTGTCGTTCTGTATTTCGTGTAGCTAGCTATATGTAGTATCATCGATCTTTCATGCAGCATGTGTATGCATGTGATATGTAATCTTCACTTTGTTTAGCTAGTAATATTATTCCTTTGATGCATAGATACATCGATGTTTGTAGTCGTACAAAACAGCTGTACATGGGCATGGAACGGCTAGGTTTATTTTAAGCCGGAGCTCTCTCATTCATTTCAAAAAAAAAAAAGAGAGAGAGAGAGAGAAATAAATGGGTGTGTATAGGTATCATCTGATTGTTTTTCTGCTAACAATCATCCAAATTTCGGACCGTTAGATAGAGATCCAACGGTCCCCTTTTCTTTGGAGAGGGGAGATTTTTTTTGGAGGAGGGAGATTTTTTTTGGAGGGGGCGGGGAGAATTCGTGGCCGTTGGATCTCTAATCCAACGGTCACAAATCTGGATGATAGTTAGAAAGAAAACATTCGAATGATATTTATCAATACCCGAAATAAATTGGCCCTAAAGGGGTTACACCAAAGGCACCAACACCGGTGCAAAGAGAGGTGACATCTACACCGAGAAGATGTCTAAAACTAGAACTCCTACCAAAACACTAATACACCCATAAGGCAGGCACCTTGTGAAGGAACGTCCGTGACAGCTAGATCTGATCGCGCTTAGCCAAATTTGGAGGATGGACGGCGCCCAGCGCTTGGCTACGTCTCCAGCACACGCCACCCACGCCACATTGCCTGCACCGGAGTCGCCGCCGGCCAACCCGCAAGGCCCATGACTAGGCCTGGCCAGCCACATTGAGGAGGACAACCTTGCCACCTCAGCCACCAACATTCCTTCTGCCTACCAAGACTTTCACCCTCGCATGGCCTTGAGTATGCACGATTGGGGTTTGCAGGAGAAGTGAATTAGGAACCTAGATTGGAGGACTGAGCCACTGAGAAAGGAGGCACACAAGGCCGGAGGCGGCGTTGGAGGGAGGAGGCAGTGCCGACGCTAGAGGGAGGTAGCCTAAAGGTCATTGGCGGCGCTAGAATGGACCTAGACTGGAAGGAGGAGGCGCAAGGCGGAGGCCGAGCGGCGTTCGAGGATCCGGGGATGGGGTGGCGCGACGTGCGAGTTAGGGGGGGATGGCGTGGTTGCGAGCTAAGCGAGGGGCAATGCGAGGCGTTGGGGGCCTAGGAGGCTAGGAGCGAGGTGCCGGGTGAGGTAGGGTTGGCAATGCGTGCTGTGCGATGGCACGAGGGGATTGGAGCCTTATTGCGTGAGGCTGACAGCATGGGTTGGGGCGACTGAGTGGGCCAGAGGAGTGAGGCGGGCTGCTGGGTAGAGACTTGAGATGGACCACTAAACTACTACCCTGGGCTAGGCTAAAATTAACTGGGTTATACATTAGAAAATTTCTTATGCTCTAAGCTGAAGCCTACCTTGCCATGGGTCTGAATCTACCCTTGATTGGGTGGGTTTGTGGATGGTCAATATCTATGTGTATGTATAATGTGCTAGTATACACATATGTCGGTATCACTATGTGTGTACATGCATGTCTGGGCTATAAGTAATCAGAGCTCACCGGGCAACTCTTGTTGACCTGCAGGTCAGGATCACGATCCTAGGTAGGATCGTTTTTCGTTTGACGGGATCGGATTGTAGAATCATGATTCTATCAGATTTTTAAAAGCTTATATGTTGTATATAAAAATTGAATTATATTTCTAAATATGCAAGTCTATAGTAGAATTTTGAATTTTTGAATTTAATTTTGTAATTTGAGTACACTTATTCATGTTATATTGAATTAAGGTTGATTTTAATTATTTTTTAATAAACTAATAATCTAAAAGTCCAATATATCAAAGATAATACTTTTTTACCTTAGAACAACATGTAAACAACAAAATCAAAGCAAATTAAACTAGTGCAACGTAAACTAGCAATAGGTAATATCAAATTTATACGCTAATATAGTTTTTTTATCAGGATCATGATCCATTACGATTCTACCTGATCCTAACGATTCTAGGAGTTGAATCGCGATCCCACTACGATCTACCCTATTCCGATCCATATTGCGATCCATGTCATCTAACTCTGGTAGGATCGTAGGATCATGTAGAACAGAAAGGCAATAGAGGAGGGGTGAATAGTGCCGACTAAAATTTTTCCCTAAATATTATTGATACTATTCTTCAATAGCTACAGAGGTACTAAGAATTGAATTCATAGCTAAAATCTTAAGTCAAATCAACCAAGAATTCAACCTTAGAGACAAACCAAAGCCTAGAGGTCTAACTTCCAACTAGATGGTGGTCTGACCTTTCTTCGAGCGGTCTGACCGTCGTGAATAGTGATTTCAGCATGGCTATGAAAATTCAAACCCACATAACTTTTGATCCGATGATCCAAAAGAAGTGAAAGTTTGTACACACCTTGCTCAAGGTCTCAGAAACCTATTCCATCAATGGATCACAAAAACCCACATCAAAATTTAGACCTTTTTGAGATTTAAGCAAGGCTGCCCCCAAAAACGAGCAAAAACCAAAATTGATGATCAAGACTTGCTCGTGGGTAGAGGATAGCCAAGATGGCTTTAGATATATTTTCACATATCACAGTAAGTAAGAACACTGAAGAAATAACTTAAAAACCATCAAATCAAGAAACCACTTGGAAAATAAAAAGCGTGCAAAAACCGAGTTTGTTGATTAACTTGCTACCAAAGTGTCTAGATGGGTGCAGAATGACTCCCAGAGATTATCTCCATCTCTTATACGTCCTTGTCACAACAAGATCAAGAAAAGATGAGAGGAGAGAAAAAACCAACTAAATCAAGAGCAAATCAATCAAAACAAGAGATAGCCATGGAGATAATCAAAGATTGATTTTATTGCTACTTGTGGAGAAATATTTTATAGCCACTCCACCTTGGATGACAGAGAGCACACCAAACACTCAACTCTCAAGCTCTAGCCCTAAACAAAAGTGCACAAGAGAGGTAGGTTGGATGGTTAACTACAAATTGCCATCCTAACTCCTTAAATAGATGGGTTGGCCAACCATATCTAAATCTTAGTAGATATTATCCACTTAGCACAATAGAAAAATCTGATAACCCCACACACGGGTTTTAACTCACTTATGTTCACTTATACATAGTTTTCAAAGCGCATAAACTTGAATTTGCTAAGCCCTAAATCTTGATCCATATTGATTATACCAGCTTCTCCAAGACCTAAACCGCTTTGCTAAGCGCCATTCGTGCGCCGTGGTTTTCTTCCAAAGCCGTTTATGATATTTTGGTCGAACTACTAAAATATTCTTTCTTGACCCAGTCATCTCCTTCCATTGCAAGCAATCACTATATAGATTTCTCCTATTCTGGTTCTACCGGATCATGCTTCACTTGGACCGACCAAGCCACATACCGCTGTTCGAACTCGTTTTCAATATTTCCCACCTCTCGTGCCATACTTGAGCTCACCGTGTCACCCGATATCCTCTATCGTTCTGAGCATCGCTCCTCCACGAGCGTAGCCCTGATCCTCACCATTGACCATGGTTGACTCCAAGCCACCCTGCATATCCAAAGACAAAAAAATTATTTTCGGACACAAGTTCTTCACAATTTGACCTGTGTTAACAGTAACATAGCTTATACAATATAAAATTACTTACCTTTGTCATTAAAATCCATTTCGTGACTCAAAAACCAAAGATAAAAATCTGACCGAAAATCTATTGTCGGGCTGGTCTGACCGGGTGCCAACTCCGGTTAGACCGCTGGTGCCACCAGGTCCGAACGGGAGACATCAGCATGCATAGGGTATGTTCTTTTTAGCTGCAACTTGTAGCTTTTGGCTGCGGCTTGTGACTTTTGGGATGTTTGTACGAGAGATTACAGAGTAACAGAAACTCACGTTCGGTTTTTGCTGGTATAAATGAAGTCAGTAAAGTATGTACTATAATTAACTAGTAGATTCTATCTTGAAATAATACTCCGTTTAAAAGTTAGTTACTGTAGAAAAATCAAAAAATAGCTTCTTCTAAAAAAACAGGACCATAGCAACGCAGAGAATAAACAAGCATTAAATGCATGCATGATTGAAAGAAACCGTTCGTTAATTAATGGTTCAATGCAACAGTGAAGTACATACATAGCATTAATGGATGTGATATCAACAGTAATTAAAACAACATGTTAATCACTCACAATAATTTGTCAACAATCCATGCATGACTTCAGCAATCAGCACCCATGCTGCATATTGCCAAAACTAGTTGTACTTGAAACATAATTGGAAAATCGGATCAATATTACTAGGTCAGGTTATTTCTGTGGTAGCGCTGTTGCTCCCTCCGTTCTTTTTTTCTCGATATTTTTTATTTTTTTCGATATTTTTTATTTCTTTAAATCTCTAAGATATGATTTTAACCGCTGTTTTATATAACTTTATACTAAGATATATTAATGAAATTATAATATTATGAAAGTATTTTTGACAATAAATATAATGATATAACTTTTATATAACCAATCTAGATAGTTTTGAGTTTGTTAGTGATCAAAATTTAAAAAATTTGACAGTATAGACTCTAAAAAATCAAGTAATAAAGAACGCAGAGAGTATATACGAAGAATGCAACCATCTTGTTTTGAAACGGTGTGGAAAAACCGGGTAGCCAAAGAGCAACGTATCCGGAAGCGATTCTATCAAACAAGATCACGGTAACCCACGATAACGGCAGCCAAACAGAGCATATGTAATATTATTGTACTTAGATCGGTATGCACAAGCATGACATTAGCTTTGGTTCCATTGTGCCGGTAATATTTCTGTACGTTCACATCGTGCCGGTACTGCAACCTTGTCGTACTTCGCTTCCATCGAATGGGCAACTCTTCACCCGGCTTCTGGTACGTACTGCAACCTCTTTGAATCTCGTGCACTGACGGGATCTTGTCAGGCCATATGTTCTTCATCTTCTTCTTTTTACCTTCAATCTATTTCAGCCCTCATGGTCCTCTACCAGCTCGCCCTAGCAAAGATTTCCTCCAAAATGATGGAAGCAGCAGCAAGATACAGACACGAAAGTGAGAATTGAAGAAAGAAAACCAATAACCTCGCCATCGTCTCTAACGCCATCGATCACTCCGAAAAAAAAAATACCAAGGTTCGATCGTTGTACATTCCACAAGGTAAATCTAATCAATGTACGTACTCGATTTGCTCGAGACCTGACACCATAATCAAACGAAAGACCAGCTGACGAACATGAAGCATATGCAGTGTGCGTTGCTCTCGTCGCTGCGCACCATCCACGCCAGCGCTTTCTCGTACGACGCCGCCCTGCCGCAGCTCGACACGCACAGCCCGCCCTGGATGCAAGCGAATCCCTGACAATGTACAAGGCACCAGAACATAGCTAAGACATCATCCAAAAGCGCACAAATCCTTTGGATGATGGATGAAGAAAGACACGCGATTTCAGTCAGTACTGAAGAAACACGTACCTGCTCCATGATGCTGGGGAGCCCTGTACATAGGTTCTTCCTTCCTTGATCGTCGAAGATTTTCTCCAGGGTGATATCCTGGAGTGCCACTAGAGTTGTTTCAAGCATGTCCAGGCCGGACTGGTTTGCGAATGTCAACACTGGCATGGCCTGCACGAAATGTTGCATAATAGAGTCAACAAACTATCGTAATCAAGGAGAAGTGAAGGGAAATCGGGTCTCAGAAAATAGGTAAAGATGAAGGGAAATGTTTCAGGAGACAGTAAATAAGGACTTCAGGATGTAGGGTGTTTTCGGACATTCAGAAGGTACTTTTTTGCGAACGAATTTCCAAGAAAGATGTAAGGTTCAAATAGTCTCTGCACAAGTTCAGATAGCAATCCTCGATGTGTAAAACCGAAGAGATTGTGACAAAGATATGGAACAAACCTTTAGAGAGCAGCAGAGTATAGCGCTGGCATGATGCCAAAGGGATTTCAGGACCGATTCGCTGCCGTTGGTCTCTGCAGATTTGATAAGTTCAGCCCCAAAATGAAATCTGCAAAAGCAAGCAGCATCAGTACTAAAAGGCGAGGCAGTCAGATATGAACTGGTCTTACAGTAACTACAAACCACAAACCTGTAACTCTGAGAGATCCATCTGGAGAGTGTGGCTGCCTCTGGACTAACAGGTGCGAGAGGAATGCCGCCATGAGAAACGAGATGCGAAGACGAGAGTGCAAGAGCTATTCTTTGAACAGACGAGATGATGCCGCGCATATACTGCCGTGCCATGGCTGCAACATTATCTTGCAGGTGGCTCTCAAAAGCAAACTGAAATGCAATTGTCATCACAGCCTTCGAATTAGCAGAGGTACCATTCCCAGAACCACCTCCGCTTACCCTGCTTCGGGGTGCTCCGACTTCAAGGGTAGATGCAAGGTCCAACGTGCAATTCGGACTAGATGTGTCCTGACATATGCCGGGAAAGCGAATCAAGTTGAGTTCTTTGGTAGTTCAGGTTGAAACTACCTCCACTTGGGTGAGTTCTACTTACAAGAGGAGAATCGATTGGAATGATGCGGAATCCGGAAGGCAGCAGTGGCGAATCATCACTGAACGATGCATCTATGGGCGCAAAGATAAGCTCTGAACAAGCGCCTACAGTGTTCTCATCTACTCCATTGTACATCTGCAAATTCAATCCGGAGCATAAGTTTTACAAAGGAAACATAAATGATTTCCCCAAAGTTCAGTTGAACGACATGATAACATTCTATGAACCGGGCTATCTGGTTCATGTTCACAGTGCAAAAGATTCGATTACGTAAGAGTACAAATGGCACTAACAAGTAACAAGTTACCTGCAAGAGAAACAGATCGCGATGCATGAGTGTATCTTGATAGTTACTAGCATTTCCGAACTTGATAACTTCCAGGAACTGAAAGAAGAAATGGCGTAATCAAAACATTGAGCAGAAGAACTTAATCAAACAGGCTTTTCGAAAGTTACGGTAGAACAGGAACTTACTTCTTCAGGGTCAAACGTGTGTGCTAAAGGAAGTATGACCTGACCACTAAATCCACCAAGACGAGACATAGGTAAATTGCAGAAATTAGGTTTCATCGCGGAAGCGAAGAATGCATCTAGGTTACTGTCAGCCCACTGTGACCGGTGTTCCCGCAAAAATCGCAAGAGCGACGGTGGAGAAACATCCTAACAAGCATTAGCAGAATTGATGATAGCAATTGGCATATGCGCACAGCTCAGAAAGACAAGCTTTAGGTGTGAAGTGGAGCTAACCTGCAACAGCATCGACGCCTTCGCACAAAGAACACCGGTACTGACTATGGGAAATCCATTACTGAATGTTGCATTGTAGCCGATCACTTTACTTGGGGACGAGTTAACAGAGACGCAAACATCGTCCACTCCATCGCTCTCAATCACGGACCATCCATCATCAGCGAGCCCATTGAGAGCTTCGTTGAAACCTCTGAAAAAGTGCAAGATTAATTACGCTTCTTTACTGAAGAAGATTCATGACAGGGAGCGTCTACAATCTGTCTGTGCTACCCCAACCTGGTGAGCTTTTGGCTCAGAGCCCGCAAAGCTGCAGGCTGCCTTCCCCATCCGGTGATTATAGAATGAGTATCTTCGTGAGCGACCTGCCTGAGATAGCGCAAAGCCTGGATTTTTCAGAATCGAATTAGTCCAAAATTCAACGTATTTAGCAACTAACAAGTGTAACAAGTAAGAGTATAGTTCATGTTACTGTACCGCCATCGACATCTTCTGGGCAACCATGGCAGAAGACTCATACAGTGGCCTCACAACTTCAGGCACGCTCCAAGGCTGTGAGCACAAAATAGCTTAAATTCCTTTGATAGATGAACTAAAGGATAAGCAGTTGTTATTAGTTGCTGAATTGTTATTACCTCCAAGTCCAGATGATCAACGATGTGTATGACAGAGCCTCCGCCATCGCTAGGCCGGATCAAGAACCCGCTAGGAAGCATCTCGCCTCTGATAAAAGGCTGGACAAGAGGCATGCTTGGGCCGCCTTGCTTGCTGCTGAGTGATCTTTCACATACCTTTAGAGCAAGAACAGTCAAGCAGCCGGCGCATACACACACTATGATACTAATTGCACATGAATGTCTGATGCTCAGCAACTCACAACTAAACTTCCATCATCAAGAATGGAGGTGTACCGCAGCAACCAGAAGTCGCGAGCTGGCGCCAGCGTTGTCGGAGCATAGAGCTAAAGACGAAAGAAATCTCAACTTCATGATACGGCGTCAGCTGAGAAGTGTCGTAGGATTTACGGGGCAAGTCCTACCTGCATGTAGAGCAGCTCGATCGTGCCATTGCTGCCGGCAGGTAGCACATTCACGACCTCCATGGACCGGCAATCGCGCAGCCACAATGCCCGATCCTTGAGGATTTCGGCAACCTGACGGATACAGCACAGCAGCAGGTGTACGAGGAGTTTCTTAAAATTTGAAGTGACAGACACAAGGGGCTGCAGGAAAGTAGAATCAAGGAGCTTACTTTCGCAGGCTCCATGCCTACGAGGCCGCAAGCTCGCGCAGCGACACCCGCGCAGCCATGCGAGATGGCAATGATTCCAATGGAATCCGGACCAGGCTGCAGATGACCGTGACAAGAAAGGTTGAACACACCATGCAAGAAGTTAACGATCCACGGGAAGGGAGGGAAAGATAGGAAATCAGAGGAAATTATATGACCTTCATCCCAGGCATTTGGACCCACTCGACGGCGGTTCCGGTGGCCTTGGACAGAAACTCCGTCAGTGTCTCCTCGGCGATGGACATCAATCTGCAGAGACGACGAACCATCCATATATGTCGCACATGACACAACTAGCAATGGGCCAGAGCATGACGAAGGCAAAAAGGGCAACGCGGCCTGGTAGGCGGCTAGCTAGTGAGGGCCAAGACCTGCAGGGATGGATCGGATGGCATACGTACCCAGCGGGGCTCGCGTCGCGCGGCTGAGGCTGCGGCGGCGCCACAACGTACTGCTGGCCGCTCGTGACGACCGACTCGCCGCTCGTGTCCGTCGTCGCCAGTCCCGCCTGCAACGGCAACGGCGAACGAGGAGCAAAGGCGTGAGCTTGCAGGAACTCATTGAGAGTTGTTGCAGTGCTGGGCACCGGAGGAGGAGCGTCCGGACGTACGCTGTGCGTCTGCTGCCGGTAGTAGCCGTTCTCGTAGACGAGCTGGGAGACCTGCTTCTGCAGGCGGTCGTTCTCCTCCATGAGCAGCTTGTTCATGGCCGTGAGCTTGCGGTTGAGCACCTGCAGCCGCGACGACTCCTTGCGCTGCTTCTCCCGGCACCTGCGGTTCTGGAACCAGACCTTGATCTGCTTGGGGTCGACGTTGGCGAGCACGGGGCAGTCGCGGACGAGCTGCTGCCGGCGCAGCGAGCTCGGCTTGGGGCACTCGTAGTAGAGCCGCTCCAGCGCCTCCACCTGCTCCGGCGTGTACCGCACGTACTTGCTCGCGTCCATCGCCGCCGCCGCCTCCCTCGCCGTCACCATGTATACCCTATCTAACCAACCAACCAAACTGACCTACACCAACGTAACTAGTCTCGATTACCGAAGCAGCTGGCTATAGGCTCTAGGTAGCTAGGTAGGCTGGTCGTGGGGCATGCAACCATTCGCGATGTGAAGAAGTGGAGTGGAGGGGTGAATGTGGCATGTGGCTAGCATGGGGAAGATGGTAGCTGGCTTTTCTTGGTTTTCGAACGGGAGTACGAGCTCTTCTTCTTCTTCTTCTTCCTCCTCCTCCTCCTCCTCTTTAAAGAAAACTCAATTCTGGTAATTCGTAATTTCGTACTATCCACCAACAGCAGTAATTTGCCTCTCTGTTCTCGACAATACGTAATAGCTCTATATATTTGGAACCCAACAAATTTCACGCGAAAACATCCAAGTCCTACAATATTCTTTTACACCAAATCCTCGCGTTCCAAACGGGACGCGATCAGTTTAGGCTAAACGAAGAGTTTGAGAATTCCTTTCTCTTGCTCCATCTTAGCCATGGGGTGTTTGATCCCATGGTTTTGGGCTACCAGTGACATGCTTGGCGCTGTCGACGAACTCATCATAGTAGGTTGATTTATTGCGTTTTTTTTCTTCTTTTTTTGCGAGGGTACTTGCGTGTTTTCTCTAACTCGGGAACTATTCTGGAATCGCTGGGATGTTTGGACTAGTTAAAATCAAAGTGCATGTAAAATTCCAGTTGGAGTTAATGACAGATTAGCTTAACAATGGGTCGATCCTAGTTTACGCAAATAATTGAAAGCTTTCTGCACATGCTTTAGGAGATTCGAGGCTTTTCTTTTTCTTTCTTTTTTCTCTCTCTCTCGGTAGAATGCAATCTGTATCTTTTCCTTTTTCCCTCACACACAGAGGGAAAATAAAATAAAATTTAGCAGTGCTTAAAGGAATCTCTTTTCCTTTTTCTTTTTGCTCTCCTTTTAATATTTTTACCAGCGCTGTACTCAAGACATTCCCCCCGACTCAGGGCGTGAATTCTCGATCCCATAAAATAATTCGCAGATATTTCTCATGGATTCGCGTAAATTCGACCAAAATATTGCCCCCTTGCACGAGTTGCCTCCCTGATTTTCTTTCTATATTTCTTTCTCTCTTTTTTTTTTGGTGGTGAGGGTGCCGCCCTGATTTCTTCTATAGAAACACTCAAATGCTCTTCAAAAGGCAAACATTTCTTCCGAAAATAAACCCCTTTATTTCATTTTGTAGGGATGAACATGTGGTTTTTTTAGGTACCACTCTCTCTAATTTGATAGAATTATGGATGTTGATAAACATCACTTGGATGTTTATGTTATAATTATCATCTAGATTTATGACATTTGAATTAGAGATCCAACGGCTCCATCCCCTCCAGAAAAAATCTTCCCCTCCTCTAAAAAAAAGAGTCGATAGATCTCTAATCCAACGATATCAAATCTACATAATTATTAGAAAAAAGCATCTAATTGATACCTAGACTAATTATTTGGAAGCAGAAACAAAAGAAAACAACTCGACTGGGAGAACTGAGCAAAACCGGGGAATTTTTCTCGAGATTTGAGACCCGAGGCAGTTTTCTTTTCCTTGGAATTTTGAATGGCACGAGGGGGGAGAGGGGTCAAAATACATCGGGTCGGGTTGTGTGAACGCAGAAGACCCGGAGGAAAAGCGGATTTTCTCGGCATTTGGAGCCCGGTTAAAGGCGGTGATCCGCATCTTGGACTCCGATCCGCCATGCTGAGTCCGTAGCAGCACACCACGGCCTCTGTAGAAATTCGCCCAGGCTTTCCTCTCTTTTTCCTGGCTTCTTTTCGCCCTCTGGGTTATTGGGCATGTTATCGTTTGGTTTGGTTCTAGAATGGGCGCAACAAGAGGTGCTTTTTTATCTCCTCATAAGGCTTCATACTCAGATCAAACACTTAACCATTTTAGAACGCAAGAACTGTAAAAAAAAAATGTAATGAACAGTTCAATTTTTAAGTATTCTTACGTTCGAACGAGACCTCGGAGTTGAGACTCGGATCAGTAGAGACAGATGGGACGTGGTAATCCGTGTTTCACCTACCCGTTCCCAATCGATCCGTGTACTATGCACGAGGAAGTAGCTGATTCCGAGTTTAGCTGCTGTTTGACATTTTCTTGAAACGGACGTGGTGTTTCCATTCGCCATGTGGGGGTTTTTCTAGTTGAAAGCACACCCTACCTGCCTGAACTTGCAAACGTTTTTCATAGGAAAAATTGCTCCTTTGCCCCAAAGTTTAATGGCGTTTGCTCAAATGCCCCATGATGTCTCACTGACATGCGGGTCCAGGGCCCACATATCAGTGAGACATCATGGAGCATTTGAGCAAACGTCATTAAACTTTGGGGCACATGAGCAAATCCCCCTTCATATGAGAATGCAATTCTTTTGTACAGTATGGTTTAGGCCTTATCTGGAACACAGGAGTTTCTCTCGAATTCCTACAGAAATTGAATTATTTATGTGAAATTGAGAAGTTCCAAACGGGCCATCGTGTTAATTTTAAGGTGCCGTTCATTTAGGTTGAAAAAAATAACTTACGGCTGAAATTTCATCGTGACATGCTAAAATTGCATTGTAGCTGATAGTGGATTATTTGACGTAATTAAATTTAAAAAATTTAAAAATAGAAAAAACATGTTAGCCCATCACGGATAATGCAAATGAATACATGAAAAAAGAACCAGGAATAAAGCTAAAAAAAGCCAAAAAAAACAGAAAAATATAAAATTTAAGAATAGTGAAAAATAAGCCAAATATTCAAACCAAAATAGGCGAAGCATAAGTTTTGGTGAAGCAGCCTAGCTTATTTAGCACGACCTTTACTGAGCTGTGTTTTTCTTTTCCTGAATCCGACTTAAACGTAGTAGGGCACATTTCTGTTTGAATTTAACTTAAATGAATTGACATTACAAGCCCATTTATTATTTTCCACTTGTATACCCTGCAATGATACCGTATTGATACTGATACATCATACATGGTCGACCGAACCAGAAAGGGAGGCTGCAGGCTAGCAGCAGCTTGACAGCTGCAAGCCACCCCACTAATCAATACTGTTCCACATGGCACTTGTCAAGGCCACACTTTCTCTCATATCAAAACTCAAAAAGAGATACTGCCCCATTTTTTTCAATCTCTAAGGAGAAGGGATACTCTGCGTTGCAAACATTAGAAAATGAAAAGATAGCAAAAGCTAGAGATTGTCCTATCCCACTACCAACCACTTACCTGGGTCTGACGTGTCATGGCTTGGATATGCACACCTTTTGTGTTATTCTAAGACAATCACCCGTCAATGCTCCTATTTGGCCTCCCCAGATTTGCAAAAACTATTCCATTCTTTGGTGATCTTATCAAACCCCGTCTTTTGAACACCCAACAAACCAAGCTTTTGTGTTATTCTAACCCATCACCAACCCCTCCTTTTACTGGGCAAATCAGCTTTTGCTAACAATACCACCAAAATCCCACTTTTCCTCCACTTGATAATGGTGGTGGCCAAGCAAGGTTATCAAGGAGCACTAAGCACATATTTAAGGTGTAATCGGCGAGGGAAAGCATCAGGCATGGCAGATAATGAAATGGAGTTGGAGAGGTGCCAGGAAGACCTACCGCCGTGCAGGCCACTACCACTTGGAAAAATGTGGTGCTCCGAACAAATTCCGAGCATTCCGTGGAAATGAATGGTGTCTGAATTGACCACTACGGCAGTGCAAAACATATAGTTGGCAAATCATTACAAGATCTCTACAGAGGCAGTAGCATTCCATAATTCAAGAACTGGAAGATGGTAAGGTGCAAATCATACCCCAACAAAAATAAGTATACTGGCCTTGGATTGGATGGGCGCAGGCAAACTCATCGAATAAAACAAACTTGAAGATACCCCCCCTGAAGTGATTGCTGCCGCACAACTGTACGGTTCATTTATCTGGTTCGTTGACAAAAAGGAATTGGCACCTTCCTTTTGAGACAGCTGGGGTAGATGATGGATCCTATGATAGGATGCATTTGGTTAACAGGTGTTCTTTAGACGGTGAAATGAAAAAGGCAGTGAAAGTCATCTCTGGCTGACTTACATCTAGATAGGTATTCAATCAGTCGCCTGTCAAGATCAGAGTGCTGGCAGAGAAGTTTCTGCAAGAAAGATATAAGCATGATATTAACCATCCTTCGCAAAAGCAATACCACAAAGTTGGACCACGTCATCAGTACTAGATACAGTCGAGTTTCACACTTAGGCCGTTGAGGAAGACTGTATAGCTAACTGAGGTTTCAGGAGTTCTATCAATGGCGGCTTCAATATGTTCATCATGTCAGTACTCGGTACTTTGATTGAAGTACAATGCCAGATAACCAACCTGGATGTTTTGTCAAAACTAAAACGAAAGGGAACCGTGGTGTCAGACTTTATTGCATATTGTCCTCTTTCACACCTTTTTTAGATAGGCCATATTTCAATTATTTCACTTTACCCATTTCTTAATGCGGAGATATGTTTCCTTAAGTCGGCCACCCTCACTAGCTTATCTCCCAACAACCTTTTTTTTTCTTTTCAGGAACTAGGGTTATCTGTTTTCCCTCAATGGGATAACCAGCCACATCAAAGTTATATTGTTAAAAGAATTTGAATTATGAAGCTCTTTAAACAAAAAAACACATAGTCCTAATTCCTATTCCTAACACCAACTCCCAATTTGCTTATATGGCTAAAAATAATGTGTCTTCAGTTACGCATATAGTTGTGTAAATCACACAGTAATGCTAAATCTCCTCCTACAGGACAGGTTGATGGAAATGACGAAATTCCAAAGCTATCACAAATCATATTAGTTTATCCAGAAAAAGGGAAAGATGATGCGAGTTATTTCAATTGCAACTCATAAGACAAACAAGAAAGTAGTGAACAAAACCTTAGTAACTTTTGGCACGGATACTTTTGATTCACTTGTGATTTCTGGGAACCGATCAACTTAAGTCGCCTTGTCAAACAGTATATAAGTGGGAAGATGATCTGTTCAATGAAATTCAACTGAAAGAATGTAACCTTTTGGAAAGAAACAAACTAACCTTTTGGAAAGAAACAAACTAAGAATATTCTGAACACAATCCAGTAAAAGGTCCATAGGATATATAAGACTGAAATGCAACGCTTCAAACCAAGTAGAAAAGAGCATAGCTGACAGACGAGTAAAACTAAAAATTTACCCCACATGGATATTCCAAACTTTGCTGCAGCATTTGGGAAATGCCCAAGATCAATTATTCCAAAAGAAATGTTCTTGTTGGAGTATCGGCATTAATAGAATGTGAACATCCAATACATAGAAAGTATGAGATATATTGTGTTCAGGATAAAAGAAAGGTACTTGATAGATTATTAAACTAATTGCAGATATTGACTAGGAAAGCACTAGTGCCTTAATCAGTAAAAGAGTGTATTTGAGGAGCAATGTATTGTAAGTGGCATGAGGCTGCAAAGAAAAAATGGCGTGAACACCTCATGCTTAGCTATGTCTCAAAGCTCCCAGCACAGTGTATATTGCTAAACGTAATAGATTACTAGTTAGAGACTTGTGCATTACAACGGAGTCATAAAAATAATGAGACGGAACTTATTGCCTAACCAATTTCACACATCAAACATTGGAGAGTAAACAACAGAGAGAGAAGAGTGGCCAGAATATGCGCGGAGATAGGAAAAGTGGAGGGAGTGGACGGTTGTACCCTGAGAGAGAGGAGAGAGACGAATGGTCCAGATCAAATCGGATGGCTGAGAAGAGAGGAGAGAGAATGAACCAGCCACCAACTCACATTTTTATAGTAGTAAAGATATCTTACGTGCAAAATGCCAAAATAATTATGTATCGAGGCAATTTTGTAAGAAATACTTACATGTTAGAGAGTTCAGGCAGAACACTACTTGCTTGTATACATGTGGCTGAAAAGGAAATCCGGAATTCGACCTGTTAAAATTAAATAACAATCTCCAGTTACTACAATCCAACAACAAGCAAATTCTTCTTAGGACCCTACTCACTGAAAGCACTAACAACTAAGCTGAGAGTGAGATAATTAGAATGTATATAGCACAAATGAAAAAGCAAGCAGGAACCAAATGCTTGCTGGTGATTGAAAAAGGAGAAAAAGATGAGAAACATATAAACAAATTACCAGCCAAAATCGTGTTGTTGGCTCTTCAGTTAGTAGGCCTTCAAGTTGCAACGGGGTCAAATGATTGGAATGACCTAAATAAAAAATGAATATGTACTCAGTCCAACTTAAGAAGACACTGCAGTGATGTTTAAGATTAAGAGTAGAAAATGAGGAAAAAAACATTGATTTAATAGATGAGCAATGCTTCTCATTTGCAATATTATCACTTAATAGAACACAGATGTTTCAACAGTATCACTTTTTCAGCATTTGGATGTATACATGAGTGATAATATAGGAAAAGACTAGTACTCACACATAGTAAAAGGAACACTACTGCTGCACTAAAAGCAATCTGTGAGCGTAATTTATTCAATTTATAGGTGTTAAGCACTCATGATCTCAACTCGGCTTGAAACTTTATGCCATGCATTTTGTCCCAGGGGTTTGCAATACTGTTAATCCAAGTTAAGCTCAAACTTGAAACATCCAATTTAGGGACTTCAGAATAAGGCCTTTTAGCCCAAGTGGTGAACAAGTCTCCCCAATTCCAGTCGAGTTTCAACTGTCTTTGCTTATAAACAGACTACAAATTTTTTTTTGGAAAAGGCTCAATCAGCCAAGTTGGATCTGCCCTGAATCTAGAGCATAGTATTCCATTCAGTACAGGACCAATTACTGTCAATGCCCAGTAGTGTATTAGTATACGGACAACTTAGCGATAACCAGTGTAGTTCAGGGTTTCAAAATCCTGTCTTGTATAGTTGTACTAGAGGATGCTCTGAGACAACTGGGATGAAAAGTGCCGCATTTAGCAATTGCCTTATTTACTTTTTTGCATCACCCTCTTGGCCTCATGAATTGGTTTCAGAACTCAATTAGCAGCCATTTTCATAGTTGCTACAGATGATTCCAGACTCATGGAACATGTTAATTAAATTTTACTTAAGTAGCGAAATATCACATCAAGGGTACAGAACAAAGATACAAATAGTACAAATTAAAATTATAGCATTCGCTCTTTAGGTAACAGTTCTAAACTTTTTTTTAAAAAACAAGGAGTTCTCAACTATTTGAGAGTTATTACATGTACATATTCACATGACAAGACCAGGAGACAAGACTATCTATAATTTTCCACGATTAAATGTCTAAAATACTCATATAAAACATACCAAGACCATCATAAGGTGGTTGTTGAGCTACAGCATATATAAGTATATAACTGCAGAGAAAATAAATATAAGCACCTATTATGAAAAGTTTGAAAGATAACTTTTGAAAAGGGAGAAAAATGAAGCAGTTGAGATTAGCATGAAAATTGCACCCAATGAGTACTGCCAGCCAACACTAGTGATCCAGTTGACAAGGTCAGCTATGCAGGACAAGGTCGCGATGGTATAATAGTTGCATCAATCTAACTTAAGAGATTGATACATACTAGTTATCATGGACAATTGTAAATATTTACATCAGTGATCAGTCTAATCATAAGAAAATAGGAAAGCACAGCATTTCAAGATTATTGATCTGCTCCAGCAAAAACTTGAACCATACAGTGAGCACTATAGGAGCTTGAAATAAGAACATAAATTCCCTAATAAGTGTCGGCAAAACTTGAATAATAAATTGATTGTGAGGGGGGAATACAAAACCCCTCAGTTATTTTTCTTTGCTCTTCATAATCAAGTGTAACTAAGAATACGCAATAACACCACCCAAAGATAGACAAAAACATACCGACAAATCCCAGTAAGTAGCAGAAGGTCAACCAATAATCAATGACCAAAGTAACTACCAACAATAAGCCCTACAGAGCAAAACAGGCACATCAAGGAGTCATATTATGATATTCAACAATATTAAAGGGGCGCTCGTATTGGCTTTTGCTGATAGTTTTTGGCTGAAAATGAATAGTAGTGGCTGAAAGAAGTGTCTTTTAGTAGGGTTGTTCATTCAGTTATTTCGGGAAATACGGTTCGGTAAATACGGTATTGTTAGCTCGGTAAATACGATATTTTTAAAAATATGGTTCGGTATCGGTAATTCCCAGTTTAGTTCGGTACGGTGTCAGTAAATACCATATTTACCAAAGTGACGCAAATTGCAAACGACATAGCGACTAGCGAGACAAGTAGGCGACAATATATACTATTAGCAATAGAATTAGAATTTTAGAAGTACTCCAGTATATTGTGAGTATGTAGAACTGTGGGTTCGAATCCCACCGGGCGCACGCTACAGTGGCCATTTTCGGTTTTTTTCGGTTTCTTCGGTTTTCAGCCGGTTTTTACCGGCAAAACCGAACTAAAAAAACCAAAAAACTAAATTCCGAATCGAATACAAAAAACTAGTCAAATCAAGTTGACCGGTTCAGTTTGGTTTTTTCAGTTCGGTTTAAATTTGCACAGCCCTAGCTTTTAGAGGGAGGGGTCGAACGGTGTAAAAAGTGAGGGAGAGATACGTGTGCGTGACGGGAGCGAGAGGAGTGAGGTGGGTAATGTACTCGTGACCCTTACCTTATCCAAGAGCAAGATGATAACGAGAGGAGTGAAGAAACCATTTTGAGAAGCCGGATGTTCGCATTGACTTTTGACTTTTCTAAGTAGAAGCTAGAAGCAGAAGTCAATACGAACAGGGCTTAAAGCCCAGTTCCAAACAGTTTTTGGCTTCTAGCTTCCAGAAGTCGTTTTGAACATATTAGCTTCTTAACATGCTTTTTTCTTTTTTCCTTTGCATTGCCCATGGAAATATAACTTTTTCATTTTTTTCTCTTTTTTCTTCATTATCTTTTAATTGAATGTCTTAGCCAAAAGCTAACGATCGCTCTGATGCCGAGTTCAAAGAAAAGGCAAAAGCCATCACCGCAAATTAATTGAAGCGGAGCCTAATTATAGTAATGAACTAAGATAATTTCTAGTAACCTGGGTTCAAATTTCCCATACTAGGAAATAAAACCAGAAATCATGATTATTTCATAAGTGAATGAATCACAGGATAAGAGAACATAGCCATTTCGTATCAACACACCTTCGCATAGAGCAATGAATCAGCGATGAATGTTTCCCAGTTTTCCTCTTTCACAATCTGCTAAGCATTACATAGTTTTATTAGCAAAACATAAACATCTTCAGGAGCTTCTACATGATTCATTTTTTCCATACAAGTTGCATGATTCAGGGCTCAAAAGTACAATCCACCTCCCACCCTCCACTTTGTAGAAAACTCATAATTGGTATACCATTTTTAATGTTCTCCTAACACAAAAAAAAGTCATGTGTTCTGCTAATCCACATGATGCATCTGCGACAAAAAGCCGTACAAAAACATGAAAATCCCACCTACACAAGACCATTTCCTTTTGAATAGTTGAACCAAACAAAGCATAACTTCAGTATTCCTACAATATGCCGTTCACTACAACATGTAAATGTTATCTTGACTTTACAATTTTATCCTTGACCACAACAAAACTATCCACTTCCACCAACAAACAGACAATGCATGTGTGAGTTTCTTTGCATATCTGCAATATGTTAGGATGTGACCCACAATAAACAGCGTGGCATTGTATCTCAAGCCAAAGCTGGACAATGTTATTTCTTCCATGGAAGTTACATAGTTAATATGATGCCATCCTTAAGGGTACACTTGCTACTAGCTGCCTTTTTCTCCAACAGCCTACCATAGCCATAGACACGGCATTACGATTAAAAGAAATCCTCCTACTGGAGTGCAATTTCGTTACATTTTGCATGCTGGATTAGTTTTTCTCAAACTTACTAACCACAAGGCGACCTAATTCCACTACAATAGAAATCCACCCACTGATCTAGATTCAGGCTCACTCAAATCTGGCATTGTTCCCTGACTCACTTGCGCTGCAACTTAACTGATCACAAATGTGAAAATTAAAAATACGCAAAATCGCCTATCGAACACCATATCACATAATGGCACCACACTCGCATTCGCATCACACGGAAATTCTGTATTTCCAACTCTCTCTCACGCTCACGCTACTCCCTACTCCAACCAATCTAATTACCAAATTCCAGCACAGTACTCGGAAAACAAATTACATAGAAACACTAGTCTTCATCAAACACCGTACCTTCACGGCGAAGAGCACGAGGAACGCGAGCACCGCCTGGATCTCCTGCAGAAACAAACACACCGACACCGACTAAATGAGCCAAAACAGTTCAAGCACCAGCCGAATGGCACGCTCTGAACCGATATGCGGGGACCACGGAATCGCACCCGTCGGAGGAGGCGGCTGTGGAGTTCGCCGCCGTCGTCGGCCGAGGAAGCCGCGCTGCGAGCCGCGAAGCAGGAGAAGAAGGCGAGGAGGTGGAGGAAGTAGAAGGGCTCGGAGATGGCCGCGTCGAGCCATGGGAACCGGTGGCTCCGCCGTCTCGCCTCGCCGCTCGCCACCGGCGACGACTAGCTGCAGATCTACAGTAAAAATGACGTGAAGTCTCGTACTTATTTATTACTAGCTGAATGTTCGTGCGTTGCTATGGATTTTAAAATTTGATCATACTATGGGGGTGTTTGGTTGCCAGTCACATTTTACCACGCCTAAGATTAGGCAAGTTTGACCAACTCAGGCAGCTGTTTGGTTGCAGCCACAGTTGTGGCAAGATTTTACTAGATCCCACGCGTCAATGACTCAAAAAAGTGTGGCAAGATTCCCTTAGGCTTGCTAAGGTGTGGCAAAGAATTTGAGCATCTCAACTTAGGCAAGTGTGGCAATTTTTATTGGCAAAGTGTGGCTAGCAACCAAACATCCTCTATATATTCTGATAACGGATGATAAAATTTTTTAGAACATGCAGACGGTGGAGGGAGGGAAGGAGGCGAGGGAGAAATCAGGGGGGAGGAGTGCACGGGTTCGTGGGGGTGGGGGATGCAGGGCGCACGGGCGTAGGAGGGGTGGGTGGTCCACACATCGGACAAAGTATTTTTTTTGTCAAGAGAGATGACAAAGATGAAAGAGGTCGTACCAACCACCAACTCTTTCTTTTATAATAGTAAAGATAATGCGTTCTAAATTCTATAACTTTGGACTCATCGTATACAAGCTAACTATCATATTGATTAATTCGTATAGAGTTAAATATTCTTTTTTCTTTTTAAACATTGTCTATGAAAAGTTATATATGCGAGGCTGACAATATCTATTATCCAAGTACTTTTTTTTACCATGTCTTACTGATCGGAGAGATAGTGGTCTATTTTTTGTCTTTTCCTTGGATCAAATTGAATCTCCTCTTCCTAATTAATTTCTAGAATTTCGGTATTTATAGTATTTATACTTGAACCCGGTGTTTTTCTTTTTAGAAATAGTTTTATAACTATGGACTACCTACCATATAGAGATAATAATTATTGAAACTTAGAATATATTGAATTAAAAAAATTCTAATTCAATTATTGCGAAAATCGAAACAATGTATTCTAATATTAAAGCCTTTGCCCACATTTAAAGATTATAGAATTAAATCCCTAAAATTTAAATCATAAAATTTAGTACCTATTTTAGTTGGCTGATCTTTACTTTGTTAGCTATAAAGATAATTGAACACTTGAACTTTGAAAACAAAGAGTCAGGATGAGATAACGAGTGGACGACCTTACCTATTGCCGTGACCATCGGCCATACTACATACAAACATACATAAATTGAGATTTACTCTATTTGCATGCACGCACAGTAAGATTAACACAGTGAGAAATCTAACCACACAATTCAACGCACGTAGGCACAGACGAGAAGCAGACAACATACTCCCGACGATGGCAGCTCCGACACCGGGCCCGTCACCGCTGCAGATGAAAGGTTGCGTGCATAGTGTATCACGTGGATAATAGAGAAGGGCAGGTTAAGTGTCGTCTAGACCTGGCGATAGCTATTTGGTTAGCTTGAGGCTGATGCTGGCTTAGGCCTTGGGCTGACGTTGGCTTAGGCTAGACCGGCTAGTGGCCTACACTCAATCGGTTCAAGTAGATTGTGTTATTTTGTTCTTTTTTCATAATTGGTTGATATGCTGTGTCGCGCCAACTTCAACTTACACATTTTTTTGGAGTGTTTTGCTTTTGTAATCATACCACATGTTTTTATTTTCTTTTCTCTCCTCATTTGTTAACATATTTAAGTATTTCAATAGATATAGTACTTGGGGTAACAGTTTTTGACGTATAAAAATATACATTTGCGTGAATTTTAACTCTAAGTAACAAAAATAAAATCAATCTAATATATATATATATATATATACATACATACATACATATATATACATATACATATACATACATACACATATACCTACATATATACATACCTATATATATATATATATATCGATGGACCTACCCTTGAGGCGAGCAGGCGGCCCGAGCTCCCTCGCCGGCAGACCCCTCCCTCCGGCCGGCCGCCGCCCCCGGCCCGGTGGAAGCACAAAGCACAACACAGAGACAAGGCCCAAGTCCAAGCACAACTTGTAGACCCAATAAACACACGGCCCAACAAGGCAACAAAGCAACAAAACAACAAGCTTGCGGGCCACCGGTCCACCAAGAAACAAGCCACGCCAAACCTAGATCCGTGGTCCCGAGTCACGAGCGCAGAGGCGGAGGCAGACGGCGGCGGCGAGGCTGAGGCGGACGCAGCGGCGGCGCCAAAGTGAGGAGTCGGACTCGGAGGAGCGGCAGCGGCGGCAGACCCAAAGTGAGGAGTCGGAGGGCGGCGGCAGGCGCGCGGCGGAGGAGTCGGAGGAGGAGGATCGGCGTCAGGCGTCGCCGCATCGGCGGATTTGAGAAGGCGAGGGCAGAGAGGCCTTCGGGCAGGCCGGCGGATTTGAGCCGAGGAGGAGGAGCGCCGGGGCCTCGGCGTCCGCAGATTTGAGGCGAGGAGGAGGAGCTCGGGCCGTCGGGCCTCGGGCGCGTCGGATTTGAGGCGAGGAGGACTCGGCGAAGAACCGAGAAGAAGAGAAGGCGAGAACTCGGTCCGTCGGTCGGTTGAGGATTGAGGTCCGAGACCGGCGGTGAGGTGAGGAGGCGGTGATTTGAGGAGGCGGTGATGGTGGCGGCGACACGCGGACGCCGAGTGATCCGATATTTTGGGAGAGAGGTGAGTGGATTTGAGGATTGGTAATTATTTTATAATTTTATATATTGCATTTTATAGTTCTATTTTATAAATGTATAATAAATTTTATTTATTCTAAAGATTAGATTTGTGTATTTGAGTATTAGTTTTGATAGCTTGTCAAAATTTTATGTAGAATATGTAAACTAGCTTGTCAAAATGAGGGTACTTATATTTTTACCTCTCCGAAACAAAGGGCTCGAGACTTCAAATTCAAAATGAATAGAAAGGATTTGAATAGCTATTTTAGCAAACTTTCAAGCGAATACCAAGGAAAGCGGAGCGGTGGCGCGTATGCACAATCTCAACTTGATTATTTATTGCATCTTTTATATTCTATTATCGAATTGTGACACTCTTCGATTTATCTATCTTTCACAATTGATGTGTTGTTTCTTTTACAACTCATCTACAATTGTGGATTAAGCTTCATTAGTGAGGTATTTTCATTGTCCTTCCATTATCTACATATATTAACATGCGAATTGTAGTTGTTTTTTTATTTCGTATCACATATTTTTATTAGTGTGATCACAACATAGTTTGATCATAGATTGTTTTGTTTTATGTACTACTGTTTATTTCACACTTCCGATTTTAGTCTATTATATAGTTTTTTTCGGATCTATCATTGGACTTCGCCTACCTAGATTTTTTTTCTGGTCCGCCATCGATATATATATATATATATATATATATATATTCACATTAGAGTATCTTATAATTGGTATACAAATGTAATTAACGTGATAAATGAGTATTTCAAGTTTGTTTAGGTGGTATATTAGAGATGGGTGTAATTACACCTGGGTGTAAAAGGTATTTTTCCTATATATATATACACACACACATACATGTATATATATATATGTATAATATAAATAACAGGGTCACTATGGTGTCTGGGCACCAAACCTTCCTACATTTGAATTACTTTTAGATACACGCTAGTGTGATTGAGACTTTCCATACATGATTAAGACTTTCCATCCATGATTGATTTAGTATGCCTGATATACTATATATTATTGCACTAGCACGCATCTAAAAACAATTCAAAGGTGGAAAGGCTTAGTGCATAGACACCATAGTGCCCCTATTTCGTTGTCCTATACGTGTATATATATATATATATATATATATATATATATACGTATGTATACATACATATATATATATCTTCCCACTGCTCAACGTGTATCCACCCATGACGCCGACGCCTCCGTCGCCGTAGCAACCTCCATTTTTCTTCGACTCGGCGCGCTCTCGCCCACTCCAAGGGTCTCCATACTGCACAGTAGGCTTTAAACCCGAAAAGGAGTACGCGAGTCTCCATAGTAGCTTCCCGTATTTCTCAAATACGCCTTCGGGTCAGAAAGTTCCGTTGTTTCACCGACAGGTGGGCTCGTGCAACTAAGGGTCCACCAAGTCGGTGAGACCAATATCGTTTACGCCTTTACACGCGAGGCTTCGTTCGGTAAACCCAAAGGCCACACGCGCACACATGACACAACACAAACTCAGACACACTGCTTCTACTAGGGTTTCTCCGCTTCGCTGCTGCTGCTCCTCCTCGCCGCCGCGATGAGCGCCGCTAGGCCGGACCGCCGGCGCCACCACCCGACGTTCCTCCGGGACCTTTCCTCTCCGGTCTCCTCGTCCGTCCGGCTGCCCCCGGCCTCCCTGCGCCGCGAGACCCAGGCCTCCACCCCACCGCCGCCTCCCCCGCTGCTCTCGCTCGATGACCTTTCCCACCACTCCCCATCCCCGCAGCCCCCACCCTCCGCAGGCAACTGTGACCCCCTCGCCTCCGCCCCCTCGCGCCGGCCTCTTCTCCTCCCCGCTACGCTCCAACGGCTCCCCCGCCCCTGCGGCGTGGTGGTCCCCCTCCAGGGAGGAGAAGGCTAGGGATGGTTCCCCGGTGGACGGCGTCGTGCATCAGCAGCAGTCCCCAACGACGGCGTTGGGGCAGCAGTCGCAGCAGCAGCAACATCAGAAAGTGGCGCTGATCACGCTACCGCCTCCCAGGGAGGTTGCGCGGCCTGAGATGCCAAGGGATTCGGTGCCTGCTGCTGGCCGGGTCGACGATGAGGAGTGGGTCACCGTTTTTGGGTATGTGGCCTCGCTTCCTGTTGATTCGATAGGACGAATGTGTTAGATTTGTGATGGAATTTGTGGCGTTGGATTCATATAGTTGCGTATGTTTCATATTGTAGTAGATTAGAGGTATTGTTGTTAAGGAATTGGGTAAGTGGATTAGCGTATATAGAATTAGTAATTCTGTCTTGTATAGTTGTGGCAATTCTATGCGATCAGAGAGAACCATGTAGTGATGCGCTGATGCAGTTGTGAAATTCTATGTTTTTTTAAAAAAAAAATCGATTTGTGTTATTGATGCCATGATTAGCAATATGACCTTAGCTGGCAGCAACAGATTGGTTAAAATTGATATCACTTTAACCATTTAGGTTGATTCTCCATCTTAATGCTTGAAGTAACGTCCAGATTCCCACTAGGCTTTAATGATCAAAAAGTGGTGAAGAGTAGAGACCAATAATTCAAATTTTGGCATGTTGAAACTTGGAAGATCCTTTGGCCATAACAATCATTCTGGGACACAGTACTATTAGTCTATTACTCTATTCTCTAGTGTCTGACTCACTTCCCCTGACCAAATTTATAAAGCGCATTAGCTGATTCAGTTCCACTAATTTTCTTGATCAAACTAGATTCGCATCGTGAATAAAGAAATTTTTTAGTATTGGTGATTGATGAAATTTGTCACAAAATGTGCATGAATTGTAGTTTCACAGCTGCTCCTTTTGAAGGTGTAGTTAACAGTTGTCATAACCCAAACTGGGTCTGATGAGGAAATGGTACATTTCTGTTGTTTTTCATTTGCGTATTAGGCTATTAGCTGCAATTTCTGATTAACACGTGTTCTCTGTACGAATACAACTTAGTATATATGTGATTAGATATACTAGCAATTTGTTTGCTTTCCTGATGGCTTAATATGTGTAGTTGATTTTTTTTTTGTTGAATTATAGTGCCTTAGATCATATTGTGCTAAGACTGTGTGAGAGGAAGCGATTTAATGCTTGTGTACAATGGATTGATTTCCTCCCCAAGAATGATGTTTTTCTATGCTTGCTTTCCTTCTCATTTGAGACTCGTGAAATACAGATAGTAACATTTTTATGGAAACTTGGATAATCTACGAACATTAGAGTTTTGAGTACACAAGTTAGGAAGTTGGGAAAGGAGAAACCCAAAAATTCTAGTTAAACAGTTTTAGGAACTTTTTTCTGTTGGGATGATGCAATATTAATTTTGCATCTACATTTTACATGCACTAGACTGCCAGACATACCATCTGGATACAAGTGCCTATGCTTTGATTGATATTGTTGTATTGGGAAAGATTTCATGAATATATCCATAAGACCATTGTTGTACTGAAGTGTATCTTTTTCTCGCGTTATCTCGTTTAAAGCAAATCTAATCTTCAATGCAGTTGATTGCATCCGCTGGCCTGATTCAAATGTGGTTAGGCTGTGTGATGATGTATTTCACTTTGATAATGTCTCCCCTGTCTTCTTTCTTCCAGATTTTTGCCTAGTGATACCAACTTGGTACTAAGAGAATTTGAGAAATGTGGTATAGTCTTGAGACATGTTCCTGGTCCGAGGGATGCGAACTGGATGCATATCTTGTATCAGGTAAACATTGATAACTGAACTGTTTGAGCATTGGTAATATACCAGATCTCTGTTCCATACTAATAGTGAGAATATTTCTTGAGAGTAAGGTCAAAAATTTTTAATAGGTTAGATGTCATTGCATGTGCTAAAGTAACTGACTGCTTCTGGGGGGAGGGGCAGGGCAGTTTAATGGAAGTGATACCTAATAAAGACTATGGGCTAGTTTGAAGTCTTCAAGGGCCCTTGTAAACCTTAAGCTGGACTGGCCCAGAATTCATTATGTAGCTGTTATACTGTGTAAGCATGGAGATATAAAATGAAATAATGTCTTCAGGAGCCTTTTTTACTTCAAGAATATAAATTGATTTTGACCTGGACAGATCATGAACTTGTTGGGCCTATAGCCCTTCTGTATTGTCTAATTGGGACATGGGAGATGCACCTTATCTTGATTCAGAATTTCAGGTGCCTTTTGGTTCTCTGCTTCAGGATGCCAATAATGTGCTTTTCCATTTCGAAACTGTTAACATTTTTTCCCTTTTCCCTTTCATTGTCCTGGACATGATTATAAAAAGTTTAGGACATTCTGTAATCACATGAGCTACTAGTTACACCATTTTCTGCTATCCTCTGCATTTGTTTCAGAATATAAAATTTGTTTAATGATAAAGAAATGAAGACTGAAACAAATGTTGGGCGACAAAACAGTTGCTTGTGCACCTAGTATATCAGCATACCTATGAAGTGAAAATGTGAGTACAAGGGTCAATATTTCCTGTTAGTTTGATTGTCCTATATGTTTCAATAGAACAGATCCAAAATTGATACTACTATACTATAACAGATCCCAAAATTCATATTATACCATTACAGGTCCCAGAATTGATATTATACTATAACAGATCCCAAAATTGATATTATACTATGACACAGTACCTTACTTGACGTGATAAGCCTTTGCCTACCAGCAATAATGTTCTCATGTGGGACTTTACTATATGCTTAAATTGAATCATGTTAACAGATTATAAATTATGCAAAATTCCACTGAAGGTCCCAATCTGTCCCTTGTTAGTTGTGCATCTATCTTATCGCTGATTTATTTCTTTTTGTTTATGTTTTAGAGTTGGCATGATGCACAGAAAGCACTCACCAAGCATGGTCAGCAGTTAAACAGTGTTCTTATCATTGGGGTGAAGCAAGTGGATCCATGGCAGCGACCGTACCTGAACGAGAACACCAATGAGAACTATCAGGGTGGTGCAACAGTTCCATTTCCATCACAGCCTGTAGCACCAAGCGGCTTTGCAACCAGGAATGCGCTAGCACCTTTGCCTAGCAATTCTATGCCAAATGGTAGCTGCAATGAGAGCGGTCGTGGTGCTTCTGGAGCCATTGCTTCACCGACAAAATCAGTGTTGTCCAAAGTTATGGACTTGATGTTTGGCCTTTAAATTCCGTTGTCAAATCTACTGATACAAGGCAAAATGAGGATTACTGATCAGTGCTATGTTCATTGACATTTTTGTTTTGCCGTTGCTCGCGTTCAGTGTCATTATTCGATGCGCAGATTGTGTATCTTACTGGCTTCACACCATTCATCACTGGTTCTAAACTGGTCCCATCACCCGATTTGGTGTAAATGGTTAGGCTCTATTGTTCTGGGTTCTGGGCGACGTAACCTTGTATAGCGTCATGTGACTCGATCCAACATGTGATGTAGCTGCACAGAGCATTCGCAGTTGAGTTGCAAATGTCAAACGTCTGGAAAGTATGTTCGTGCAAAAAATTTTGATCGCCTTTTAGATTTAATGATTCTGACCTATTTGTTAAATAGGTCTTGTAAAATCGTTTGTGAAGGATTTTAACAGTAAAGAAAAAATATACTGTCGTCCTAGTCAAACTAGAAACAGGGTATGAATTGTTTCCCTCGTGGAAACAACGAATCCGGCTTTTCGTTTGTTCAAATGTTCTGTGTATCTTGCAGGGAAAAAAGAAAGAAGAAACACGGAGTTTGACCTGTGTTAGTCAGCTAGGGTTAGACTTTCGCAACACGTTCTGAAGTTCGTGGTTAGGAAATTTTAAAACTTGAAAATATTAACAACAATGATTAACAAATTGAAATAACTGGCAAATGATCAATCGTTCACATAGCCTAGTTTTCATGAGGACCTCAATGTGGACATCTACAGCTAATTACTAACATGGTTGAGTCCCTCAATGCGAAGGACATCTACAGCTAATTACTAACATGGTGAGTCAATCCAGCTCACTAATTCAACATTTATAGTAGTAGAGTAAATTTGTTCAGTGCCATCACAAAGAATCACGTGTTAGAAAATACCATCGCAAATAAGATGGGCTAGAAAATATCATCTCAAACAAGAAAAACTATGGAAAATGCTATTTCAGTCACGTTTTTCATCCAAAACAGATGTTAGAGTCTTTCTTGAAGAGAGAAAACTTAATAAATACCAATATTACCCATGTGTTCTTCTTCCTCCATATATAGAGCTGGGAGTCGGGCCAGGCTTATCTATGATAGCCCAAGGCCCGGCTGGCCCAGTACAACCCAAGCACAGCATGGGTACACCACATGGTGGGTCATGCCGGCACAGCACGAATGGTGGGCCGGGCTGGGCTTGGAAAGCCGGCCCGATAGACGGCATGACACGGCACAACATATTGTGCCGTGCTCGGGCCGGCTCGGCGAGCACGGCAGGCACACCAGCACCGACGGCCGCCTTGGCCTCGCCTCCCACCTCTCGTCGCCCTCCCGTCACCATCCATCTCACGGTCATCCCCACAAGCCATTATAGAGTAGAGAGAGGAAGTAGAGGGAAGGAATATACCGGAGCCATGTACTGCCAATCATCAGACGACCGCATGGGGTCGTAGAGGCCAGAGTCCGGAGAGCGCATCCTGGGCTCCCATGCGTGCAGCCGGCTCTACCCTCGCACGACGGTGGGGACCTCCCCCCACCCTCGGACGACGGTGGCAACCACTCACCCCGGAGGCCTGGAGGGGGTCGCCGGGGGAGGCGCGGCCAGGGTGGTAGGAGACGGCCGGGGAGGAGGGCGACGGCGCAGAGAGGGTCACCGGGGTGGTCGACGGCATGGGTGGAGAGGCGAAGGGCGTGGCTGGTGGCAGGACGGAGGCGAACGACGGGCGCGGGGTTGGCCGGGAGAGGTGCGGCCAGGGAGGAGGGCGACAACGCGGAGGGGGTCGCCGGGTTGGATGACAGTGTGGGTGGGGAGGTGAAGGGCGTGGCCGTGCGCCGGTGACATGAGGGGAGGGAGCGCCGAGAGCCTGAGATCCAGATCGGGAGGAGGGGATGAGGAAAAGCGGAAATGAAAAGGTGAGTGGCCAATGAGTTGGCCGAGTGGAAGAAAAAGGATAGAGGAGAAAAGAAAAAGGAAAAAGAGAGAAAATAAAAAGGAAAAAGAAATAGCAGTTCCAAACTTCAGGATTTTCCTAACATCAAGGCTAGTATATTGTACACTTGTCATTTCCACACTCTCTCCGGTAGACTCTTAGTATCTATACAAATATACAACATACAATACGGTCCCATTCCATATATGCCTATATTTGGCAAGCACACATGTACGCCACAAGACTAGTATATTGTATGCATGTTGTTACTTTTCCCCCAAAATATTTACATGTCCATGTTTTTATGCAATGAATTCAATTTTAACTAGTTTTCAATGAGGCGGGTACGAGAGAAATGAAGATGACGGTGGCCGCAACCATCGTCGCTACCGCCTTCATCGCGTATAGTTATTTCGGACTGGGCTTGGACTGGCATGGCACGAACGCTGGCACGGCGGGCTTTGGGCCGTGCTTGGGCCTGGCCGAAGGCGAGGCGGGCCGGCACGGCATGGCACATCAGGGTGACCGGGCCGAGCCGGCATGGCACGGCGCTGTCCGAAGCATGGTGGGCTCGGGTTGTGCTGGCACAACATGTTCCAATGTCCACTACTCATGTACTCTCTTCATGATTCTTCTCCGTGCTCTGCTCTGCTTCACTAGGAGAGTGGGAGGAAGGGAGAAAGCCAAGCTGTGAGGTGGGTTGGGCACGTGCTCCTTCCCTTCTCCCAGGTTCTTAGCCATTCACTGTGTTGCTGCCCCATCCTCCTCTCATGGGCAGGCATCAGAGCAGGTAGGGGACCGGCGCTATGCATGCACCACGGCCGGGCGAGGCATCACCTCTGGGCTACGCATGCCCCCGTGAGAGTGAGAGCTCCGGGCGACTATTGTTGGGTCAGGTGTGCCACACTCTGCTTTGCTGCCGGCCATGCTGTGAGATTGAAATGGATGCTACCCTAGCCTGCCACTAGCATTGGCTCCATCTATCCCACATTCACTAGCTGCAAAGCCGCCTCTGTACCGCGTGTCTGGAAGGATAGTGGCGGCATTGGCCAACGACAAAAGACTACCGTCACGTTCCCATTGCCTCAGTGAGTGTTTTGCAAATTCGTTCGTGTCACATTATGTTTCACCAATTTCTCCTCTAAATTCAGACGTTAATTTGATTATTTTGTTTACAATTGCCTGAATCGATCATTTCTTTCCTCCCCTCTAGTCAAGGTTTGTTGCTGTTGTTTGTTGCCATCGGTGAGCCTTCGTTCGATTCCCCCACACCAGAGCATTCCATCGTCTCTCTACATTTTGACGCGCTCACCTGCCACTCTTGTCCACCGTGCTGATGCCACCATGTTTTCTCGGGTCGTCTCGACGCCCATGTCTACTGCCAGTGTGTATCTGGCGCTCTAGACCTCGAAATGACACCACCAATAGCTTTGTCTTGTTGTGGGCATTCCATTTTGTCTATCCCCTAAGCCGAGCCTCGCCACCACTGTCCTTCACCATTGGCATCGGCTTGTGGAGAAAGAGAAGCAATCGAGGAAGAAGAAGCAGCTGAGCATAGGGTAGAATGATAAGTGGGACCAGCCTTATAAAAAAAGGAAAAAAGAAATAAAAGAAGGAAGAGCAAAGGTAGAATAGCCATTTCGCACCCTTAGGATGGAAAATGTGGCACCAATGGTATTTTCAAGAGTTTTTCGTGTTCGCGATGGCATTTGTAAGCTCGATCTCTTGGTGATGATATTTTCTAACACGTAATTCTTTTATGATGGCACTGAACAAATTTACTGCTAATAGTACTAGTACAAGTTAGAGATAATCAATAATCACTCAATGCAATGAACAATTTCAAGTACGTCCTAGTGGTTCCAAGCTTGAATTTCAGCACGTCTGCTTGAGCAAATCAACGATAAATAAAGTACACAAAAATGTCAAACAAAACATTTTCGTTAGTATCAGTATTAAATCAGGATATTAACCCAAATTGTGGGTTAGTGTAGGCAGACAAATGTGTGAACCCACCACACTGTGATCTTTGCTCCTGCAAAAAATTGTATATGTCAACTCAAAATTGTATATGTGATCTTTGCATGTGTTTGAATCAAACTCATCAGTGAAATTAGATAATTGAACTTTAAAAAATAAAATGTTATCCAAGCTTGGAGTGCCTCCCACATCCATAATTACTTTACTATATGTTTTAGAACTATTATTTAACTAACTGCCGGCAAAGTGTCTCGCAGAAAGCCTGTCTTATTTGCCAAATACCGTACACGAAACCTCCCATTTTATAAAAGTTAAGCTTGTCTTCTTGCCCTCTAAAAAACTTGTCTTCTTGCCCTCTAAAAAACTTGTCTTCTTGCCATTAAATAAACAAATCGAGTACTTTTTAAAAACATGTGGAAACAGATAGACCACGTACTTAAAACCTATAATTTAATACTCGATAGATAAAGTCAGCTTAATTAATTAAAAAAGGAAGAGGAATATTCTTAATCTATGCGTAAAATTATCATTGAAGTGTTGCTAATTGCTATGACCCAAACCTTCCAACAGAAAAAGGCAACTTCCAATCACTATATTTAGAGTTCGTAACTAAGAAATAATACCCAATCTGGAAGTGCGACGTGGACATGTTATCTTAATTGATCGAGTTAGTTTGGTCATTAGTGCCGAACAATCCCTGTCAATCTTTGAGCTAAACTATGTATATTAACGACCTGATTGAAACCGAGTCAATACATAGTTTAGCACAAATCTGCATGATCCACCGTATTAAAGTCTAAAAACTGCTCTACACAAATACTACATCGCTTTTCAGTTAGGTGGTTATTTTTTCTAAAGGGAAAATGTATGATCGAACATGACAATCAGATGGAATGAATGATTGTAGTTGTTATTCGGAACTCAAAAGCAATCTAACTTACTAGATATAGATTATGACAGCTCGACTACTCGCTCGACCGCTTAGTTGTCGTAAACTCTTACTAGTCGCAAACTTCAATGGTGGTTATAGCCGCTTAGCGCTCAACCGCTCAGCTTTCGTAATCTCTTACCAGTAGTAAACTTCGACCATAATCGGCAGTTGTAAACTTCTTCTGTGCTCGTAAACTACGACCACTTCGCACTCTTGACCTTCGACCGGTTAGCACTCGTAAGCTTTGACTACTTTGCACATACTCAAACTTCGACCGATTTGCACATACTCGAACTTCGACCAATTTGCACTGACTTGTAAGCTTCAACTGCTTTACACTGAGTCATAACTTTGATTGTTTTCCAATGAGTCGTAACTTTGATCTCCATGTGCCCAAGTATGAGCCTGACCATCTCATGATATCCTCGACCGTCTGAATCTCGGATCTCTCCATCTTAGTATCGGTCTACCTCGTCATCGACCACGATCGTCTCCATGCTCAACCTACACATGTAAAGATCAAAGAATATTTTTTTGGCATAAGTTCTCTCTAACTTGACCAACATCAGTCCATACACGCATAACACACCATACTTCATCCATAAACACGAATCAAATCATCCATGAACTCAATTTCCATATTTTACACAAATCTACCCGAGACAACCTCGAAAACGGTCTCGATCGCCATACATGGGCGGTCATTGCGATCACGGTCGACACCCCATACATGGCGGTCAGACCGCTTATCTCTAAAGATTTCAGCAATTTTCAGTTTTGCAATAGTGCATCGTCTGAAACTTTCACAAACGTAAATTTCAATTCAATACAAATGTCAATTATTCATCATCACTATATTCACAACTTATCCACATGGTCTAATAATCTCCTCCTTTATGAATACATTGACAACACTTCAAAATCGCTCGAATGAGTTGTATTATGAAAGAAACACAAAATTACAAAAAGAAAGTTTCAAACCTGCAGAAAAATGAATTTGACAAGCCACAACAACAACTCTCAACAGAAACTTAGAAAACTCCCCTCAACACAAAAGAAAAAATTTTAGTAAATTTCTCCAATTTATCCAAAATCTCTCCATTCTCTCCAATTAACCCCCCTTTGGCAATGTAATTATCAAGAAACTTTAGAGAAAGAATAATTCTATGAAGGAGCAATGAGAGTAAAAATTTAAGAAGCTTCGTAGATTATCCAAGTCACTTTGAATTGATTTAATAATTTAATCAAGCCATCTCTTTAAGTAGAACAACCTAGATCATAAAAACTCATATATCATGTAGCAATGTCCAAATAAGTTTTTCAACATAATTAAGCAATTTATACCAATGACAGGTATAACAATACCCAAACTAATTATAAAGAGCACAATGAGATATCATAACAAAAAGTCAAAGCCTAAAAATGAAGCAAACATTAAATTTAGACGAGCTAGCAGTCTCATGTAACAACCTATTACTCCTCACTCAATTCTTACGCATGTGGCATGCTTGTAGTATACTTCTTTTTTATGATGGCATGCTTGTAGCATACATCTTTTAAATGGTGGCATGCTTGAAGCATAATTTTTTATTTGTGCACTTTTTGTGCCCCTTTATATATATATATATATATATATATATATATATATATATATGGCATGCTTGAAGCATACATTTTTCAATTGTCTCTTTCTTATTTTTTCATAACATGCCACATTGAGTGAACATAAAAAGATTGTAACAAAAAACATACGGGCATCATAGCCAAGATTTTAAAATAAGACATACAATCAAGCTAATCTTTTTAGATGGATATCACAAAGTAATAACTATAATCAATTTAATCAAAGTATTCCGGCATGTCATACTTTACTTCAAATGTGACAAATTAATTATAACTTGTCATGATCAAAGCTACATAGCACATGAGTAAATATGATAAAGAGGGCGCTATAACACATTTGATTCCAATGGCTTGGACTTGAAGAATTATTTGATAAGTATAATAAATAAAATGTCTAAAATTTTTATTTAAAACAGAAAGTTCCCCCTCAAAATAATCTCATAGGATGCAGCATATCCAACTCACTTCGCAAATGAGCAAAACGAGAAGAATTAAGTGGTTTTGTGAGAATATGAGTAATCTGAAAAATAAAACTCAACAAGGTGTAGAACAACATAACCCTTTCCACATGGGCAATCGACAAGCATTGCTGGGCGTTCTTGCGGAAAGGATCAAACCCGGTCCAAGGATGGCATTGTTTGATCGCAAGGAAATCAGTGTGCATGCCTCTATCCCTTGGCGGTTTAGGCATCCTCGACCTCAAACTCATGGGATACGCGTTGAGGATGCGATGCCTTTGGTGGCAAAAGTCAGACTTGTTCCGTGCGGCAACGGAGGTACTCTCTTCTGGCTCGACAAATAGATCGATGGAAAATCTGTCGAACACCTCGCTCCTTCTTCAGCAGCTTCCTTTCGCTGCATTCTGTACTCCAAACTTGTCTTTGCGGCGCTTTTGCATTTCTGTATTCTTCTTTTACCTGGCCTCAAGCTATTCTAGCCTGTAATTCTGTATTGTTCTTTCTCTACTAATACAAAGGCATGCAAAGCTTTTGCATATTCCTAAAAAAAAGATTGATGCATAGTACTACATGGTTAGCTTGTGTATAGAGGCTACATTGTAGTATTATCTCAACTTCGTACGGTTATCTTAGTTAACAAACTACAAATATCGTTTGATCAGTATTTAATTGCTCATATGTATATTTTTTTAGGAAAGTGTATGTGTACTAATTAGTACATTGTTTAAGAAAATAATGCATTACAACAATTAATCATATAATCTTTTAGCTTTAATTTGGTCAATTTGTTTTTAGAATTGACGTCACGTTGATCTTAAATTGCTTAATTTTTGTTGAGTTAAAAAAAATTGCTTAGTTTTTGCTAATTTTGTAGGAAAGTCAAGTTGGTATATAAGTTTCTAAACAAGTCTACTTAATCACTGTAGTTGCATGAGGTAGCTAGTAACTAGAAAGTATACATTATTATCGAATCTGTCAGTCTAGCGGCTAAAGAATGAAGGGTGAAATTATTATTATTATTATTATTATTATTATTATTATTATTATTATTATACCATGAATGTATTTATTGCACGGTATAACATAGTATACAGTACAATAAATACATCCACATGCATATATACCCAGAGAATACTATTCGCACGGATCTATTCATGTAATCAGTGCACCTTAAAAATAAGGCAACCTAGGCTCGAAGGCAGATTGGCCGGCCGAAGGATGGCGTGTCAAGCCAACTGAGCAAGTGCTCTGTCCTCTGTAAATTATACTAGCCTCATAGGCGCGGCGCCACGCCGCGCCAACAATCGTACGTACCAAAATAAAAGAGGCGATAATTCGTGAGAAGTTTTTCAAAAAAATCGAAGGCAAAATGCGTATTTTCGAAAAAGGCAAAGGGTTTCGTGAGAAGTTTTTTTAAAAAAAATCGAAGGCAAAATGCGTATTTTCGAAAAAGACAAAGGGCTTTTTCAAAAAAATAAGGACATGTACGTAAACAAACGAGGACATGTGCGCAATTTCAAAAACCGCGAGGGGCTATCCTGCAAAGTGGAGGGGCTAAAAAACTGGCAGGGACCTTTTCGTGAGAACCAAGGATCTGTACGTAATTTTGGAAAAATGTAGGGACTTTTTCGCAAAACGGCTCCCCCGACCGTACGAAGATTCTGCAGCCACGCGCGGGCGGAGCGCTGGCGCGGGCGACGTGGCTGCTCTCTCCGTGCGCGGACTCCGCGGGGCGTAATAGGGGGTGATAACTTGCAATTCTTGATCTATCCTCCAAACTTATATAATATTTGAAAAAAAAATAATCGAATCCTGAATTCTCTGCACCACCCATCATTAATTATTCTAGGTTAATTTATCCAACTCAGAATAGTAATTTTCTGAATGCTACCCCATCTTCTAACTTTGTACTTGTACCCGTTGACATAAGGCAGTAAGTGGCATTCATGTTTAGAATTTTATACAATCTTGAACTAATCTATTGCAAGCTTACACGTGTGCACAGGTGGCAGTTTTTATGTCAAACGCACGCACTGTCGATGAACGGTGCAGGAGTAATTTCTAATTTCCACCCACGATGTGTTTGTACAGGTGCGTGGCTTGCATGTGGGCCTGATTCGGCTACGGCTTATGATTTTTAGTTGAAATTTTTGAATTTTAGCTGTTTACGACAGAGATTACAGAGAGATATTTGCTTATGATTTTTGTTAATACAGATATTAGACTTTTAACATGTATTATAATTAAATTATAGACCTCATCTTGAGAAAATAACCCGTTTAAATCATAGGTTATATAACAAAAATAAAAAAATATTAGACTCGGTCGAAAATAACAGTCCCTGTGTTACTCGATCGAAACTAGTCTTTTAACTGTCTGTTCTGATGTTTCTCTGTCACACGACAGGAGGAGAAACACATGGCAGTTTATATGCACCTATTAAGCTGTTGCTCAGCAGGACCATTAGTGGCCTTTCACTATTCTAAACATATAGAGCCCTTACAAAAATTGTGGTATCAAAGATATGTCTGCCTCGTTGTCGCACTTTGCTACACTTGACATCATATTCCAATATAGTCATGTGCTTTAACACACTGGCGGAGGGGACAACTAGGAGTTGTGGTGGCCTCCCCTTCGTTCGCAAAAATCAATTAGTATTTTATTATTTTTCTTGAAGAAACTAGCACCTAATTAACACCAAATTGATCTTTTCTTCTCAGAAGTGAACCTTGTTTCTTCCTAGTTCCATCGAGACAGCTCTCTCTAATTGTTTAGTCTAGCTCCGCCGCTGCTTTAACATAGACTAAACTGAGAAAGTTGATCAGGTAGTACACATATATGTACATCTGACAAAACTTGCAGCAAGAAAATCGAATCTGCGAAAATTCCCGGGTTCCAATGTTCTTTTCAGCTTCTAAAAGCTACTTTTCGGTTTTTCCACAATAATTAACTTTTAAACGGAGTATTTTTTTCAAGATAGGGTCTACTAGTTAATTGTAGTACATACTTTACTGACTTCATTTATATCGGTAAAAACCGTACATGAATTTTTGTTACTCTGTAATCTCTCGCACAAACAGCCAAAAAGTCACAAGCCGCAGCCAAAAACCACAAACCGCAGCAAAAAAAAAAACAGGCCCTTAGCTAGGCCCCGGATTACATCTAATTGTTATCGATGGAGAAACTTGCAACCAGATAGCTGAAGAAAAATCAGGTGCATATTTTCGATTTGTGACATGGCATACACGACCATCGCAGGCGAGAGAAGGATGGATAAGTATGCACAAGTACTTCATTTGAATGCAACGAGACCTGGAGGTGTCCCTACTTTAATTACGAGAAAAACTATAACATGGTATACCGTGCAATTTTGCAAATCTAAACCAACGGAACAACGACGGGGTCATTCTCTCTCTCACCTTCTCTCTTACTCGTCGGTAGAGCACCACAATAACGACGATGTAGATCTACTAATAGAAGTGCCAACACTGTCGATGATAGGTTCACCACACGCCCCAAGTTGTAGAGAGAGGCCGAGGAGGCGACGGCCCAGCGGTGGATGGCGGTGGAGGACGTTGGGCAGCGACAGAGGGTGGTGGATGGCGCTGGAAGACGGCACGACAAGGCTACGGGGTCGTCGTCGACCGCCGGTGGTGGAGGAGGGGTAGAGGAGATGGAGGAGGAGCGTGAAGCTACGGCCGGCGCTGGAGAAGAAGAAGGAGAAGGCGGTGGGCGCGAAGAATAGAGAGGGAGAGAAAGGTGACGGTCGGTGTTAAAGAAGGAGGTAGGTGGAGGAGAGGGAAGTAGCGGCAAGGGGGAGATCTACGTGTGGTAGTAGCCCTCTTAATTACTACGAGTTGATGGCCTCGACAGCACCTGCACACGTTGGGCAGTGGCAGAGGGTGGTGGATGGCGCTGGAGGGCGGCACCAGTGGCGGAGCCAGAATTTGGTTACGCCCCGGGCTCAGTGGTGGAATGATATAGGCTATCTAGACTGGACTATGAAAATATTACCCAGACTAGACTGAATTTATCCGGGCTGTACACTAGATATTTTTGCACACCTCGGGCTGAAGCCTACCTTGCTCGGGGTATGGCTTCGCCCCTAGGTGGCACGACAAGGCTACGGGGTCGTCGTCGACCGCCGGTGGTGGAGGAGGGTGGGGGAGATGGAGGAGGAGCGTGAAGCTGTGGTCGACGCTGGAGAAGAAGGAGAAGGCGGTGGGCACGAAGAGGGAGAGGAAGGTGATGGCCGGTGTTAAAGAAGGAGGTAGGTGGAGGAAAGAAAAATAGCGGAAGAGGAGATCTACATGTGGTAGTAGCCCTCTTAATTACTACGGTTAATGGCCTCGACAGCACCTGCACACTCAAGGCCATTAAATCAATCCGTTGCACCCATTTGGCCGATCTCGCGTCCTCGACCGTCAGATCAACCCAGTGCAGGAGAGAGAAATATTTAGACAGCTAGTTCCGATCGATCGGCTGGACACATCCAGGCTCCAGTGAATCTGAACATTCATGCATCCATTTACTCATTCTCTCTGTTTTTTTAGACATTCATACATCCATTCATTAGTCATACTCATCCGTGGCGCCTATGAATTAGATACACCTGTACAGGTCAGTTTCTTTAATCTTTTCCAGTACAATCTCCGATTCGTTCACCAAATCTCTTCAGGATCGATGAGTTGTACAAATTAATCGGTCAATGCATTCCCAAGCTTCTTCAGGTCCGACCAGAATCAATGATTCCATGTCATTAGAAAACCGCTAGCTAAGCTAGGTTTCTTGGTCGATCACCACGGTTTAATTAAATCCTACCGTTTATGATACATTGGGATAAACTAAAGGAACCAATCGATGAACAAATTTGAATCACATGAAGATCTAGAATTATATTGTGATAAACTATTATAATTTAATAAATTAAAATTTGAGTTTGTAAATTATCAGAATTTTTTGAAAGTTCTCGGACCGACAAGTCAAAACGACAATAAGGGGCGGTCAGACCTCATGTATCTAGCGGTCTGACCGGTGGCCATTTCCGGTTTAAACCAGGTGGTGTCAGTGGTCTACGGCTACAGGCATGTGGTCAAACTGGCTGGACAGTGTAGCTTCGGCTGATTTTTTGATCTTGAGGTTTTGAGTCTCAAGATGAATTTTGGTGAGCTGGGTAAGTGGACATATGTTGTATGAGTTATATTACAACTAATATGGTTCAAGTTATGAAGAACTTATGCTCAAAAATATTTTTTTTGTCTTGGATGTACAAGGTTGTTGGAGTCAACCATGGCCAACATTGAGGATCGGAGCTACGCTCATGGAGGAGCCGAGGCCCAAAACAATCAAAGATGCCATGCGGGATGGCTTAGCTCAAACATGGCACAAGAAAAGCGAAAAATATTGAAGATAATTTCGAGCGGCGAGTGCATCATGTGACTTAGTCGGTCCAAGTGAGATGTGATCTGGTGGAATCAAAATGGAAGAGACTTGTTGACGCATGGTAATCTAGTGGTGCACCTACATGTGGTAAACATGGTGATTGGTTGCAATGAAAGATGAAGACCAGGTCAAGAAATGGTATTTTAGTAGTTTGACCAAATACCGGAAACTGCCTTGGAAGAAAACAGCGGCATTTGAGAGAGCGGTTTAGATCAAAGAGAAACTAAGAAGATCAAGTTGGATCAAGGCTAAGGATTTAGCAAATTCAGGCTTATACACTTTGAAAAACATACATAAATATAGTATGTGAGTTAAAAGCCATATGTGGGGTTATCGAGTTTTCTCTATTTGTGCTAAGTGGATAGTATCCACTAATGGTTAGATAGAGTTGGCTAGCCTATCTATTTAATGGATTGAGAAAGAGACTTGTGGTTAATTATCCAACCATCCTCTCATTGAGATCAAATGTTGTAGGGCTAGGGTTTGAGAGAAGTTGAGTGTTATGGTGTGCTCTTTCGTCCTTCAAGTAAAGTGACTGTAAAACATTCATTCTCAAATAGCAATATATCAATATTTGCTCATCTCCATAGATCAATCTTGTGTTGATTGATTTTCTCTTGACTTGATTGGTTTTTACTCTTCTCTCTCCCCTTTTTGATTTTATTATGCCAAGAATGTGTAAGAGATAGAGATAACATATGAAAATAAATCTTCATCTATATAGGCAGTTGATTAGCATGTTCATGAAGAAACACGGTTTTACTTGAATTTGATCGTCACGAGTGGTTTCTTAATCCGAGGGTTTTTGGCTTGATTTTTTTGGTGTTCTTGTTTGTTGTAACATGTGAAAATATATCTAAAATAATTTTGGCTATCCTCTACCTAGGAGCAAGTCATATTCACCGTTTTCGTATTTTGCCCGGTTTTAATGCAATCTTACTTAAATCTGAAAAAGATCTGAACTTTGATATGGATTTATATGATCCATAATGGAATAGATTCTTGAGATCTTAAGCAGGGTGTGTATGAATTTTCATAGCTTTTGGGTTTGTATTTTAAGAGTTGCACCATTTTTGGATCTCCTCCGGCTGAATTTCTAGTCAGACCGGTCCAACCTCTAGGCGGCCCGGTCAAACCGGCTTGGACCTGGCAGTCTGACCACCAAGAGGTCAGACCGGTGGCTTGATGGCGGTTAGACCTACAGGGTTTGGCAATTTTCGCTGTTTGAATTTGTGAGCGTTTTGATTTGGGATTTTGACTGTGGATCCTATTCTCTGTAACTCTGTAGATATTTGAGAAAAGGATTAAGAATACTTAGGAAAAACTTTTGGACGGCACCATTCACCCTCTTCTGTTGCCTTTCAGTCCTACAAAATTACATGATATAATGGGGAAATTTTGATCTTTGCACATATGTAATGTGTATGAATATATGAAAAACTAAAAGGTACATTGTAACTAAAATGTAAAATCGGCATATCCATCAACAAATTCACTTATATTAATGGCTTGTTAAGTCATATCACTGGCCAGGAATGCAAAAGGATACCATGCACTATCACTCGTAAACGCGTCACGGTATGCGCAGATGGCGTGAGCAATGGGAGGGCCTGGCACCCCCCAATGTTTTACTAATTCTTCATTATGTAGTTTCAATTTCCTACTAATTTTTCATTATGTAGTTAATTATATGTGTTTAATTAGTGGTTTGACCCCTCCAAAAAATACAAAGTACATTTCACCTAATGATCCTGCTGATTTTTCAAGTCAAGAATATTATCCTCCCAAAGTGAAGTGGAAAAATATTATCCTACTAATTTCTCAAGTCAAGAAAGAGCTCAATTGGAGTGTCAATTGCCACATTTTTAACTTGATGTATACAATCATCCAGACCTAAGTGTATTATCATCACTTGCTAATCTAACAAGTGGACCAGTTAAGACTGGTAAAGATTCATATTATCCTATGGTGGACAGGTTGTTAAGATTAGTCTTAACTCTTCCGGTTTCAACTGTAATCACCGAGAGATGTTTTCAGCTATAAAACTTGCGAAGACGCGACTTTGAAGTACAATGAGAGATGGATTTCTACGAGATTGTTTGGTAATTTATATTGAAAAGGAATTGGCCGCAAAGATTAATCATGATGATATTATTAAGGCATATGATCTTGCTGGTAGTCGTAGAGCTAAGTTTAAGTTAATAGAGATGTAATTTTCTTTGCATTGTAATTTGCGAAACATATTACTGTGATATGTGACTATTGGATCGGTAAATCCGGTCTGGTTCATTGGTTCTACTCTACTTGTTGTCTATATTGCCCCCCTTATATCTAATTCCTGGCTGCGTTAACGGCAAACCAGTCGAAACAGATATTGAGCGATATACAGAGCACTAGGTCAAGTCATCAAGTGGCACATCCAAAGCGCCCTGTTTGCCTCAAGAAATTATTGTGATGGAAGTTGTCGCAATAAAAATTGCTGTGTGAAAGTCGATGGCTTGTATCACAAAGAGATTGATTCCTTTTCACCATTGAAATAGTTGCCGTACGTACAGCGTGAAGAAAGGTAAAACTTGTTTACTGTGTCGTAATAGGAGCAGGCCAATGCCATTTTCAAGCAACCGTGTTACATGTCAGAAGAGGGGTTGGTGGGTTACTTTTTGAAAACTCCATCACACAGCCAATGTCAACAAAACTATAAATGTGATGATCAACTTCGTTGCAACATTTTCACCCCTCAAAAAACACAAGGACGTTACGATATCTATAGCCGTAGAACTCACATTTACATCACGTTATGTTTGAAACTCGGTTTTGCATCTCAATCTAAGACTCGTTCCAATCAACGATGAATTCTAGCTTCTAATTTGCTGAAGCCAGAAACTGTTTAAAACGTATTGACTTCTTAACTTCTTATTTATTTATTCTTAGGTTTTTCTTTATATTATTCTTAAAGATATAATGTTTTTTTATTTAATAAAATACCTTAGAAAAAACTTACAGTGTGATTTTAACTAAAAGCCAAAGTTACAACCAAAAACCAAAAGACATCACTTTTGAGCAGGGTCTAAATCTATCGCACATGTCTCAACTTACTACAAATCCAACTCAAACCAAACGAAAAAAAAGAACATACCACATTTTAAGCATCACTAGGAAACCCACTTAAACCCAAAAAAAGAAAGAAAAAGGAACCAAAGGTGTTGTACAATAAGCCTAATACTCCCACAGGAGCGGCTGGAAGCCGACTGGGTCAAGCCCATCGTAGGCCGTCCAGAAATGATCGGATGGTCCGAACTCCACCACGTCCTCCACCCACAGCGGCGCCAGCTCGTCGAACATCAGCTCGGCCACCTCCACCTGCGCCGGCTGCTGCTGCTCATTCTCCCGGCTCGGCTCCGCCTCCGGCTCATCGCGAGCAGCCGGTTGGTCGTCTGCCGGAGCAGTACTGTCCGCAGAGGCCGTCGCGGCGGGGCACGTGGAGGCGGAGACGTGGTGCTGCGTGAGGGCGGCGCGCGCCGCGGCGGCCTGGATGTCGCGCGGGGCGAGGGAGGCCGGGCGCGGGAGCACGGGCGCGAGGTCGGGGAAGTTGAGCACGGCGCGGGCGCCCTTGATGCTGAGCGCGGCGACGTCGTGGGCGCGCGCGGCCATCTCGGGGCACGGGAAGGTGCCGAGCCAGATGCGCGACTTCTTGCGCGGCTCCCTGATCTCCGACACCCACTTGCCCCACGCCCGCATCCGCACGCCGCGGTACGCCGGCGGGGCCGCCGCCTCCTCCTCCGCGCCGCCCGCGTCTTCGCGCGCGCGCTTCCGCTTGCTGTGCTGCTTCTTGCCGCCGGCGTCGGCCGAGGGCGACGCGCGCGAGCATGAGGACGTGGATGGGGAGGGTGAGGACGAGTAAGACGTCGTCGTCGACGAGGACTCCGAGCTCTGCTCGCTCGTCGCCATACCCAGATCAGATCACTCCGTATATATGACTGCTAAGGCAATGAGAAGCGTGGAAGGAGCAGGAGAGAGAGAGGGGGGGTGGTGGTGTATATGTACATGTAGAGGGAGAGGGGAGGCGCGCGGGGGCAGGGTACGCGTAACAGTACGGCAGTAGCGACAGGTTAGCGGCAGGCTAGCTAACGACTGGAGACTCCCCCCCATGACATGAGTACACGACCATTACTGTCGTCTCTGTCGATCGCATGGCCGGTTGGATCATGGGTGGATGGATGGCTACAGTGTCCAGCCTGCCTCTGCCACAGCTCCGTCCGGCATTCAAACAATTTCCCTAGTTAGTGTTTGATCGATCTTATCTCTTAGCTAGCCCGGCCGGTACATGTGGCGCATGGCTCGCATTCATATCCATCCGTCCAATTGTTCCACCAGAAATTGGATGTGGGGTCCTGTTGGATGGTAAAGGGCTCTTCACCCTAAGAGTTAGTCAGCGAGGTGAGGGGTTGTTCCATTTTTAAGTTAAATCTCTTACCCTTTCACAATCAATATGGAACTATTCTAACAATCTTTCTCTTCACACATTGGTGTCCCTCAACCCTTCACTGCCCCTTCACTATACACCGACGGTCCCTTCGAGTCTCTTCACCGTACACCGACGGTCTCTCAGCGTCATACTCCATCAGGCGTCCACACACTAGTGTCTATTGGGCCAGAGATGTTAGAACCGAGATCTGATACCACTTGTTTACCCATCAACATCAACCAGGTCAGCCACAACCATAAAATCTACCGCTTTCCAGAAATCAGCCTTAGACAACTCATTACGACCGTTATGACCGCCATGCACAGGTCGTCAAACCTCTAGCTCAACGAGTACTCGAAAACCACAAGTACTAGAGAATTATTATCGCTCCGCTTAGAACATTGGCAAAGCACAAGCATCGTAGCACTCCCAGTCTACGATTACCAACCATCAACCAGTCACTATAGCTACGACCACCAATCATCGAGTACCAACAAGGTACTGTAGCAATGACTACCAAGTACCCACCTGATATTGTATCACCGAGTATCGACTTAGTACTGTAGAAACGACCACCGAGTACCGACCTATCACTGTACCTCTAACAACCGCTACGACCACCCAGTACGACCAGTCTGACCGCCATGCACAGGTCGGTCAGACCACTGGCCCATTAGACATGAGTACTCGAGGTACTCAAATATAGTAAGAATTAAAGCACTCGAAGCCTACGAGTACTGACTATGAAGTCTACGAAAACTGATCGCAAAGCTTAAGACCACTAATCACAAAGTCTAACACAACATATTGCGAAGCCTACGACTACGATAACAGACCGCAAAGTCTACGACTATGACAACATACCGCAAAGTCTATGACTACAACAACAGACTACGGAGTTTACGACTATAACAAAGTCCGCAAAATATACGACTACCGACTGCAAAGTCTACGACTACCAATCACAAAGTCTATGACTTTCAACTGCAAAGTCTACAACTACCGACCAGCAAAGTCTATGACTATCGAGTACCGAACAGTTATTGTAACTACGGCCAATGACTAGTTCATTCTCGCACGACCGGTTCACTTTAGCGCACGACTGGTTCACTGTAGCTCACAACTTGTTCACTATTGCATACGACCGGTTCCCTGTAGCATACGACCGATTTTCTGTGCGTGGTCGAAGTCAACCGATTACCTGTCGTGGTCGAAATACTTTGGTCATTCTGCTATGGTGGAAGCCTATCGTGGTCGTTCTTCTGTAGTCATTCTGTAGTGATCGAAGCTTGCCGTGGTCGACCCGCCGTGGTCGATTTATCGTAGTCCAAATGCCGTGGTCGACCTGCCTTAGTCATTTACCATGGTCGACCTACTATGGTCATCTGTTGTGGTCATTCTGTCATCCTGTAAACTTTAGCATGAATAGCGCACCAATTAAAACTTTCACAAGCGCAAATTTCAATGCAACCTAAATGTCAATTATTCATCATCACTAAATTCACGACCTAACCACATGGTCTAACAATCTCTCCCTTGATGAATACATTGGCAACACCTCAAAATCTTTCGACTGAATTGAGTTTTGAAAGAAAAACAAAATTTGTGAAAAGAAAGTGTCAAAGCTACAGACCATTGCAGAAAACTTCCCCTCAACACAAGCGAAACTTTCAAAGTTGCAGACCACAGCAGAAACTCCCCTCAACACAAAAGAAACAATTTAAGCAAAGTCCTACAAATTTCTCCCATTTTTCTCCAATTTCTCCCCCTTGGGCAATGTAATCATTAAGAACTCCAGAGAAAGAATAATTCTAAAAAGAAGTAATAAGAGTAAACATCTAGAAGTTTTATAGATTATCCAAGTCACTTTGCATTAATTTAATAATGTAACCAAGCCATCTTTTTGAGTATAGCTCTTTAGATCATATAAAGTCATATACCATATAGCAAGTCAAAACACATCTTTAGCATGATTAAGCAAATTAGATTAATGACAGGTATATCAACAATGACCAAACTTATAAATAGCACAATAAGATATTACACCGAAAAGTAACAGCCTAAAAGTGAAACAAATTTTTAAGTCTAGATGAGTTAACAGTGTCATATAGCAACCTATTGCTCCACACTCAATTCTTAAGCATGTGGCATACTTGTAGCATACTTCTTTTCATCATGACATGTTTATAGCAAACTTGTTTTAAATGGTGGCATACTTGAAGCCTACTTCTTTTCATTCGAGCACGTTTTTTCTTTTTCTTTTGTTTAACTATGGCATGTTGAAGCATACATCTTTTCAATTTTCTCATTCTCATTTTTATTATAATATGCCAACTCGACTAAACATAAAAAGATTGATATACGAAACATACGAACCTCATAGCCAAGATTTAAAAGAAAACTCACAATCAAGCTAATCCTTTTAGACGAATATCACAAAGTGCTATCTATAATTAACCTAGTCAAAGTATCCCGCCATGTCATATTTTAATTCAAGTATAACATATTGATTACAACCTGTAATAATCATGGCTACATAGTAGATGTGTACATATGATGGTCCCGCTCATTTCGGCTTCAGCTTCTAGCTTATTTTTCACTATTCATAAATTTCGTCTTTTTATGAACTTTGGTTTTTTTTTGAGCTTTTTTGCCGATTCTTTTTTCCCCGTATTCGTTTGCGTTGTCCGTGATGAGCTAGCATATTTTTTCTATTTTTAAATTTAATTACGCCAAATAAGCCACCTTCAGCTACAATGAAATTTCACCCGCTACAGTGTAATTTCAGCCATAAGCCACATCTTTTTAGCCCAACCGAGCGGGGACAACTCTACTACACATTTGTTTTCAATTATTTGGACTAATGTATTATTTGACAAGCATAATAAACAAAGCTTCTGTAACTGTTAAACAACAAACTCCCCCACAGAATAATCCCAAAAGATACAACACACCCAAATCACTTTGTAAAGGAGCAAAATGAGAAGAATCAAGCGGTTTTGAGAGAATATGAGCAATCTGAAGATGAAACTCAACTGGGCGTAGGACAACATCACATTTTCCACATTGTCTTCTCAGAAGGTGAAATCTCTTGGAAGCAATCAAAGAAAATGACGAACTATCAAGTGTTTCAGTCAAGCAATGATGTACAACACTAAAACCCAATCAAGCACATGTCCTCCATCCCATATTAGCTGGTCTTACATCACAGGAAACATCGGTCTCACAGTACTAGGGTTAGTGAAATAAGATTTAGGAATCCAGTACTGTAACACTGGACGAACAGAAGCAACAGCAGGTAACTATAGTAATTTAAGTGAAGTATTAGCCTATGTCAGATTCCGGTCAAATCGTCGTTGAAAAGCTGGTCTAACTGCTGACCAGTCTAAGCGAGTAGAAAACACTGGTCGAAATCGATCTGAGCACCTCTGTAATGCTGGTTGAAACATTGATCTAACCATACTGTTCTGGCCATGGGAAAAAGCTGGTCTGGCTGGTCTGATCGTCGACTGGTCTGATCGAGTAGAACGCACTAGTCGAAACACTGGTCATTGAAACGCTGATCGAAACACCGTGGTCATTCTGCCACGGTCAAAATGCCGTGTTCGAAGCCTGTCGTAATCATTCTGTCATGGTCGTTCTTCCATAGTCATTCTGCAGTGATCGAAGCCTGCCGTGGTTCACCCGTCGTGGTCAAAATGACGTGGTCATCTGCCGTGGTCGACCTGCCTTAGTCATCTACCGACCGTGGTTGACCTGCCATCTTGTAAACTCCAGCAAGAATAGCACATCGACTAGAACTTTCACAAGTATAAATTTTAATGCAACCAAAATATCAATTATTCATCATCATTAAATTCACGATCTAATCACATGGTCTAACATGTTCTTATGAACTGGGATTCACATCGACCTGTCCAACAGTTCAAGGGGGCGGGGGCGTAGTATGAACTGGGACAATTGGTTCCAAAATGACCACAGGGCGATGGAGTTAGTTTCTGATGTAGTAACTACGTACGCTCAAAGCAACTATGTTTACGACTTTTGCGCTCTCTCTCCTTCTTTCTTTCTTTTTGGAGAAATGTTTTATATGGTCTGTTAACACACCATTAGTACTAAGCAAACTATATATATACATACAAGATCGATGGCAATCATTCTAGGGATACCTACCAAACCCCCAAGAAGATATCATCCAAATGTGGTGGGGCCAGCCCAATTAGACTGCACTGCACCCCTTCCTATTTTCATATGCAAGATGACATCTGCTTAATTTTCCGGCCTCAGAGGAGATCACATCATCAGATGAGACGAGGACAACCAATCAATGGCATATAGCCATACAGGAGTAGTGCACCTGATTATTATTTTGCAGCTTGCATATGATTATTATATAGGAGTAGTAACATTAGTTCTCACGATCATAGTTCATTTCGCACGAGCAGCAGATTAACTGAATTATTTACGTGGATTTCCTACTATAATCCTTCAGGATTTCAACAGATTAAGATTAACTGAACAGGTAGACCACATCGTTGGTGTAACATTAACCTTCCTCTTAGCATTCCACTCTGCAGGGGAAAATCAATAAACGCCTCATGTTCTGCTCTTATATGATCCACCCGGCCGGTCGTTAAGCAGCCAGAATTTCTTCAGGATTTTTAATAAAAGAAAATCGTCAGGATCAAATGCTAGGTCGATTACTTAACCTTCTCGAGGATTTTGAGATGTGTTATCCGTACGGTCCTGCCTCTCGAAGTCGCCGGATTATGGAACTGTTTATGGGAGCTGCAGGTTTTGCCATAAGATGAGTTTTGCGTTTCTAACTGAAAAGTAGTTATGACTTACGATTGTAACTTTTTGAGAGGCTGTTTGGTAATCTGATTTTTTGTTGAGAAGGCTTTCTGGCTATGAGTATGAAACGTCTGATATACCTTGACATAAGTGACCACTTGTTTGTTCGTAGAAAAGGCCAAAATATCATCGATTTCATACTTAATTTTCTTACATAATTTCACTAGGAATTTAATAGTACCGCTTTTGTATTTACATATCAATCATCTGCGCAAAAAGAATATTGACATTTCACTGCGTGCAAGTCCAAAATCAAATCAAATAAGCACAAACTTCAGCAATACAAAATCAATAAAGGAAAAAAGAAAAGAAAAAAACCCTAGATCTAGCTGGGCCACTGCCTTGCCTGGCCCACTGTCGCGCCATTGCTAGGCTGCCCTTGGCCTCCCGATCAAATCTGTAGAACAGATTGACGGGTCCATGCAGGATGTAGAGGGATGGAGACCTCTGGCGGCGGGGCCAGCAGGATCCAAGGGAGAAGGGCGTGACGGGGGTTGACCGGAGACGAGGAAGAAGGACGGCGTAGAAGGCGGTGCAGGGAAATGGCACTGGCCTGGGGATCCCAGGGAGAAAGGGCGCGATGAAGGGAGGCAGTGAGGTCTAGCATGGACTCCGGTATCGACTGGCGACGGCGAGCCGGGAAGAGCGGCTACAACGAGTCAGGAAGAGCTGGAGGCGACAATACCCTAGCCTCAGGTGGTTGGCGGAGGAGAGCATCGGGTGAGAAAGAGAAAGAAATAAGGGTGGGAGTGCTGAGTTGGGATCTTTTATATGGTGGGTAATTACAATGCAACTTTAGGGGCATATGCCCAAGTCCTGTCCACAAAAGCCTGAGAAGCACGTTAAAACCAACAAATTTAAAAATAAAAAAATATGCTAGCTCATTACGGACAACACAAATAAATACGAAAAAAAGAACATGTAAAAAAGCTAAAAAAACTAAAAGTTCAGAAAAAAACAAAATTTATAAATAATGAAAAATAGGTCAGAAGTCAGAAACTGAAGCCAAAACGAGCGAAGCCTTAGTTTTCAATTTATTGTGGCTTTTAGTTTATACCAAAAGCAACTTTGAAGTTAACCCGTTTATATGGAGCTTCTGGCCTTTTAGAAACAGAAGCCAGCTTTAAGCTCCGAAAGAGAGCCTATATAATTCGCTGCAGCTAGCCTTGAAGGCTGAGAGGCGTTCGATCGATTTCGTTCGGAAATCGGAACCAGCCAAATCCGCAATGAGAATGGAATAGACAAGCCGACCATCATGCATGAATATTCCACGATATTGGGATCCATTTTTTCCAAATCATTTTTTCCCTTCCCTCCAGCAGCAGCAAATCGAATGTGTGTGTGTGTGTGTTTTTAAAAAATTGAAGCTTGAAATCGATTTGTTTTTTTTCTTATCATTACGTACTAGTGTATACTTGCCACGACGGCGTTGCGCATGATTAGGCGCATTAACTCAGTAGGTACAGCGTGCGAGGCCTTCATCTCCGGCCGGGCAACCACACCACTGCTCCTTTTCTTTTCTTTTCCCTTTATTACATAATGGTAGAACAGGGCACTACGTCGATCTCTAACAGTAACACCCCCAACGATTAATTAAGGCTTAGCTTCGTGGTACCACTGTAGCACGTACGTGCGGCACCGCAATCCTCCCAAAACGCGCCGTATCTATTGTCGGTTTTTACTGGGTTCAAAACCTGGGTCAAGCGGGGTAATACTCAAGATTTTTTATCCTATAAGTCAGTTCAAAAGTATTGTGTCTTTTAGCTGAAATGAGACTATAGCGGTTACTAGTTTTTTTCTAAGATATTCAATTAAAAAATAGAAAAAATAAAAAAATTATTACATCTTTCTGGATAATGCAAAAAAAAAAGATAAAAAAGTGAAAACGAAAAGGTTGCGTTAAGAAGCTAAAGTGCTTCAAACGACTTCTGCCTTCTGAAACCAGACACTGTTTGAAGCAGGCCCAATCTATAATCCAGTTCACTTCGGTGATTTTCTGGGTCTAGCTAACACATAAATCGCTTGTATAATTAGCTTTCTGTTTTGAATTAATCTTCGGCGAGCACACATGCATATCAGTTGTGATGACGCCAAAAAAAAGATAACAAAGCTACTAGCTACTTCATCCGTTCCACAATATAAATCCAATATGTATACCTAGGAAACACTTTATTTTACTAATATTTAATAGAATTAGACCATAGTAACCTTTATTAGATAAACATAGTGCTACTCTTTCTATTAAAGACAAACATAATATAATTTTATTAAATATTACATAAATAATATACTTTCTAAATATATCTGCAAAACTTATATTGTGGAGGAAGGGAACAGTAATTAATTAGCCTGTGCGTGTCTGCATGTAGTGAGTCCGGTAGTTAGGATATGCAAAAGGACCTGTGGACTGTATAGCTGGGGGCCAATTAAAGATGCGGATCGATGACGAAGTACATCTGGAAGCTGTCAGCTGCCCAGAAAAAGAGACAAGCCTACAGATACGTACGGGACGGTAGTACGCCTTTTGGGCCGTGATCAAGACGACTTTGCATGGAGGGCACGCCTGCGCTTTTCGGCCAAATCAGTACCGTGTGAGCACGCGCACATAGCATGTTAGATCTGCTAGGTCATGGAAAGGCCGAGTCTGTTGGGTTTGTTCTCGGGTTGGAGTAGGGGACGAGTAGCTAGCTCACGGGCGCGTGCATATGCACCAGCCAAAGCGTACGGTAGCAGTACGCTCGTGGTTCATGTGGTATATACTCCGTATATTATAAGCGGCAGACTCTCCGGCCAGGGAGATGGGCCACGTCGCTTTTTTTGCGTTTTTTTGCGAAAAAATTCTTGTGTTTTGCGAAATTATGTAGAGATCCTCCGTCCTCACAAACAGGTCCCTGCTTCTCGCAAACAGATCCCTACCAAGTTTTTTTCTAGAAAGCACCCTTCACTTCACCGATAGCAACCCGCGGTTTCTAAAATTACGTATAGGTTCTTATTTAGTTACGTACAGGTCCTTGCAGGTCTCTGTTTTTTTGCGAAAAAACCCTTTGGTTTCTCCGAAATTACGCGTACGTCTTCGATTTTTTTATAGAGAACCGCCCCGGGAATTTTCGTCTCTTTTACTTCGGTCCACACGGTGGCTGGCGCGACGTGGCGCCACGCTTACGTGGCTAGTGTGTGTATATATATATATATATATATATATATATATATATATATATATATATATATATATATCGAGCACTTCTTCGTATGAAAACCAATACTGCTTGTGAGTTGCAACAGTTGAGATGAATTGAATATGAATGCAAATTGTAGTGGGTGGAGTCAGGATTTGGTTACGTTCTAGACTCGGTGGTGAAATGATCTAGGCTATCTGGGCTGGATCATGAAAATGTTACCTAGCCTGGACTGAATTTACCTGGACTGTACACTAGATATTTTTTCACATCTCGGACTGAAGTATATCCTACTCGGGGTGTGGTTCCACCCCTGAATTGTGTAGTATATATACACTCTCCGTACTAGTGCATAGTACTGTGAATTTGATCGATGTAATGTGTAGTATACACTTGGTCCATCTCCATGCATACAACGTACAGTTAGTGAGCATTGGTCCGTGTGATTAGATCTGGGAGTTAAGCCGTATCGTGTCGGCATGAAATGGGTACGGCGAGCTCCAGGCCATATCGGGCTATGCTAGCCACCCCGTCGTGCCGTGCTAGCCCAAGACAAGTCCTGTTGATTTGGAGGCAACGACAAGTCGATGATGGTGATGAGGATATTGACAGAGGTGGCGGTGACAGGGACATCGGCGGCGATGGCCATCATCGTCATCTCTTTTGTGCTCTGCTTCTACCTTACTTGTTTGGGGAACACTGTTCTGAGATTCTCCTTAGGATGTGGAAGTGATAAAATCACTTTCGCGTGCAATTACTAAAGCATGGAATCTTTTAATTTTCTTCTAGACTATGGACATATCCTTTTTAGATTCAGTTTATCGCTTTTAGCTGTGATTTTTTGAGCTATTTATGAGATAAAGTATTAAGTAACAGAAATCCACGTGTGATTTTGACGTATACAAATGAAATCGATATAGCGTGTATTACAATCAACTTATAGATATCGCTTTGAAAAAAACACTCCATTTGAAAGCTAGTTACTATAGAAAAGCTAAAAACAGTTTTTAGAATCTGAAAAGAAAATGCCCTATAAAGGGTGGGTTCTTTTGGGCTGTGACTTATAGCTTATGACTGTGATCTTTGAATTCTGGTCTGTTCGCGAGAGGTAGTACGTATAGAAAAATAGTCACACATGATTTTGGCTGGTACAGCTGAACTCAGTACACTTTTTACTTTCATTGACCTTTAGACTCCGTCTTAAAAAACGCACCATTTTTTAAAAAATCTACTGTATCTACAATACATAAGTATAAGTTATAAGTTTTATCGAACCCACCTAAAAAGGTGAATGAAAGCCTATATAAAACCGCAATAAGTGAAATATATGTGGTAAATGAAAGCTTGACTAGAACCGCAATAAGTGAAATATATGTGCAAGTCTAAAACAAAGAGGTGGTCTCCTACATTGGTTTCAAGTATCCTGTTGTGCGCGTGGTCTATGACTTATAATTTTGCTATTTTTTAACTATGATCCATGATTTTTAGTTTGCGAGGAAGGGAGGATGATTCAGTCCAAGTATCCTCCATTAATTTACTTGGTACTCCTGTTATTTCTTGTACACAGTTTATTGAAAACCTATATTATAACTAGGGGACTCCCCGGTCTCTTGTCGTGACCATGTCACCCTTTTTTATAAAAAAGTCCCTGTATTTTTTGAAATCACGTAAAGGTTCTCTGTTCTCACAAAAAGGTCTTTATCAGGTTTTTTTTGCGAAAACGCCCCTCCGCTTCACCGAATTGCGTATTCTTTATTGGATAGCACCCCGTGGTTTTTCAAAATTACATACGGATCCTCGTTTAGTTACGTATAGATCCTTACAGGTCCTCGATTTTTTGCGAAAAAGACATTTGGTTTTCTCGAAATTACACGCATGTCCTCGATTTTTTTAAAAAACTCCTCGCGAATTATTGTCTCATTTACTTCGATCCACATGATAGCTAGCGCGGTGTGCCGTCACGTTTACGCAGCTAGTTGAAAACAGAAGAAGAAGAGGAGGCGCGCCCGTGTGGGCAGTCGTACGCATGTGTGCAGTCATGCATAGAACTGAGCCAAGGGTGCACGCACGCTGATGCGCGTGTACAAGTTGGACGACCTGCAGCTGAGCTGAGCAGCCGAAGCCAACAGGAGTGACACCGCATACAATCCGGACGAGATCTTCTACACGTGCACATGGCGTCAGGTCGTCACATGCTAAATCTGAGTTGGTTCCATATTGTTTTCTACACGTGCACATGGGGAGTCCGAACCAGATATTTTTACAGGAACAGTTGGTTTTGGAGATCATGTAAAGTCCAAATTAGGCCATGTTGTTTTTATTTTTCAGTGCCTTTTAACTTCTCTTAACAATCAAAGTTCAAAAGAACACTCTTAGTTTGTACCCAAGTGCAAGCCGACCCCTGGTTTGCACCCAAGTCTAAGCCGAGCTAGAATCAAGTCCCAGTTTAGCTCTAGAACACGACCACACGAGCTATCCGAAGGACAAAGAGTGAGTTTGGATCAGCTTAAAGCCGGTTTATACTCGTACTGTTTATAGTAATTAGTTTTTAAATGGTGTATTTTTTAACGCAGGATTAACAACAAGATTATAGTAAAAAGTGTACTGAGTATAACTGTACCTGCCAAAATCGCATGCTACTATTTTTCTATACGTACTACCTCGCAAACAACCAAAATTTAACTATTTAAGCCATAAATCATCAGCCCAAAAGAATCCACCCAAGATATATCCACGGTTTTGGAGAGAGAGCACCAGTTTGGATGTCAAGCCAAGGTCAGAAACCATCCGGAGTTCGTTTTCTTCGTGCAGCAAATTAGGTCCGACGTTTCCAAGTTCAACTCCAAAATTTAGGTTGGGGCCACTTGCAGCCGAGACAACCAGGGGAGATGGCACCACAAGATTGCATGTTCCAGAATTCATTGAGTCGGTTTGCATCGCTTGAATTAGTCGGTTTAACTTGTAATACTACCTATTTTACGCCCGGGGGGATTGCTCCCTGAGGAGCGCTGCCACATAGGTGAGTTTGTAAAAAAGCCCTCCAGGTTTTGTAGAATTACATACGGGTCCTCAAATTTTGCATAAAGACCCCTGCCAAAGTGCCAAGTCATTTTTAGCGAAAAAACTCTGCTCCTCTGAAATTACGTATGGGTCCTCAGTTTTTCCATAGAGCCCCTCCTTTTGCAGGATAGCACCCTACTGTTTTCCTGAAATTATGCATGGTTCCTTGGTTTTATACGGAAAAAACATTTGCTTTCTCAAGAAATACGTACAGATCATCAATTTTTTCAAAGAAGCCCTTCTATGCCCCTCCTTTTGCTGATAACACCCCATGGTTTTCTCAAAATTACGCATAGATCCTTTGTTTTATGCAGAAAAACCTATGATCTATTACTCGTACAGGTCCTCAATCTATGATCTATTACTCGTATGGCTTTCTGATTTACGTGGTAGAAAATTTTAAATTTACGCTAATGTAATCTAGTGTATGCCAACCATTTGATCCTCTTCTCTGTGCGTGATAATGTGTGTCTGTTTACCAACGTAATCTATAAAAGATGTTTATCGTGGGTTTCAAGGTACTATTGTCTATTTTGCAACGGTGGATATGTTCATGCAAGTTAAGATAGTGCTTATTTGGGTTTAAAATCTTAGACTTATACCTTCTTTGCACTGTAACGGCTGAAAATGCATTGTAGCTGCTGATAGTTTTTCAGCGTAATTAAATTATAAAAATAAAAATAATTAAAAATTATATACAATATAAACAAATAAAAAATAGAGAAAATCCGCAAAAAAAAACAAAATTAAAAAAATTAGAAGTCAGAAAGCAGCTAGAGACAAAAGCTATGAGTAGAGCCTATAGGATGCTACTTTTGTCACATTAAAAAAAGAAGTGAACATGGGGAGCATATATGCATTTGTATTTTATCTCTCCTCGAAAATTCGGTCCTGTCAACTCGTTGTGTGGTTGATCGTGCTTCATAGGATTGTTCTAGCTTTGCTAGTGGCAGGATCGGAGTCGGAGGGCGACGGGGACAGGACAGGAGGCGAGCGCTGTAAATTCTTGGGAAGCGAGCAAAGGTGATAAGGCCGCGGATATATACGGCCACAATATTATTCCGTTCGAGCAATTATTGTGGCAGCTTGAGAAGGATGTGTCGACCAGCCGCACCATTTGCTGTTTCTCTTGGTTCTGCAGTATATTGACACCAAGTTTGTTTGTTTGAATTATCGTGTTCTGTTGTGAACCAAGCGCAGAGGAGAAAAACCGAGGTGTTGTATGATTTTATGTACGTATGTAGATACACATGCATCGTTTATTCGTTTTCCGTATACACGTACACGTACAGCAGAATTACAGCCTATATATATCAGTGCAATTAAGATGGTCCCGGGCGGCCGGCCGCTAATAATTTCGATCCGCTTTCCGATGAATCGATCGATATGGATCGACGGGACCATGCACACACGACACATGCGCATGTCTAGCCGTATCTATCGTTGAGAAACGTACGTACGTATATCGATGGATGGTGTATGCGATGGATAATTGAGAGAGAGAGATTCCTTTCGTGCGGTCCATGGCGCCTTTGGAGCGTGTGCCTTTCGTCGCCGTCCAGGGGCGGGTGCTGGGGAAAAAAAGATCATCGCGGTTATTATAACACTAACTTTTGGTTTATAGTTTTAAAATTCTGATTATTCGTGGGAGAGTATAAAAAGAGACAGTTACATATAATTTTGATCAGTATAACTAAAATTAGTATAGCATCTACTATAATTAATTTATAAACTAATCTTTATAAGACGCACGGTTTGAAGTCAAAAGTCGCAAACAATAAGTTCAAAAAAACTAGTATAATAAAGAAGTCACATATTTATAATACTAAAGAGCTATATAGACTATGCTGAAAGACGTCGGCGTCGCTTGACCCGGGCAATACATTTCGCCGTCGACGGAGGCGTGTGCAAGCCCTGCAGCGCCGAGAGAAACTTTAGCCTCTCACCTGGGGATGGCCCTCTTCACCGTCAGATAGTGTCTCGAGATTCGCGAGATCATAGTTGGGACAGTGATGGGCCGCGTCGGGATTGGACAGACCTTCCGAGCAAATTGATTCCTTCATCTCTCATCTCACCCTTCTCCCAGTCACTATATATACCACCACAAGCTGCAGCCATTGCTCCTCACCAGAGCAGATAATTAACACACAATTAAGCAGCTGATTACCAGCCAGAGCTTTGTGAGCCTTACTTCTTCAATCATGTCGGACAAGTGCGGCAACTGCGACTGCGCTGACAAGAGCCAGTGTGTGTAAGTACCCTGCCTGCCTCCATGCATATATATAATCAATCGATCGAAGGGAATTTTGCGATCAAGAGCCGCTGACCCGGCCGAGTGTTTTGTGATGTGCAGGAAGAAGGGAGACAGCTATGGCATCGTCATAGTTGACACCGAGAAGAGGTACTGCTCGCTTGGCTATAGCTATAAATACCACGAAATCTCGAGCTTTGATACATGAATACATTAACTAATATACTTGCAAATCGATATCATGTGAAAACGTGCTGCATGTACGATCCACATATATATATTACCTATTTTAGATTATTGTGCAAGCACCATAGTATTTCAATTGATTATACTATATATGTATGTATATATGTGCATATATATGTATTAATTACAACTCAGGGTTTACTGAAGATGCATGTGCGGAGCAACTAGTTGGTAGCAAAACTTTTTCCAGGCCGACTGCAGTACCGGTGAAATATCTAAGGTCCCGTTTCAATCATCTTCTAATTTCAGAAATCAAAAACCATTTAAGACGTTATTTTCTTAACGCAGCTTTTTTCTATCTTTTTTATATTATCTATGAAGATACGACGATATTTTTTTTATTTTTTATCTTTTATTTATCTTCCTTTAATTAAATATATTAGAAAAAAACTAACAACCGCTATAGTATTATTTCAGTAAAAAACCACGGTATTTTTGAACAGGCATAAATTCTTATGTGTCAATTCTATACAGGCAAAACAGAAAACCGTACGTACGTACGTACCCGCGATCTATCGATCCAGCTTATCGGAGAAACTATGCTAAAACCTAGTTAATTAAAACGAACGATGCTCTGCCCGGATGGTCCTTTTGCATGTAGATCGTGTGTTTTTAATTTGCTCTGCAGGAGTAGCGCTGGCATATATGCGGTATAAATTACTTTGCACCACTAGATGGATCGAATCGTTCGTTCGTGGTTTGATTATTTGATCAATTTTTGCTAATTACATATGCGCCGGCGTGCATGGCTGCAGCCGCTTCGAGGGGCACGTCGAGGAGTTCGTCGCGGAGAACGACGGCAAGTGCAAGTGCGGCACCAGCTGCTCCTGCGCCGACTGCAACTGCGGCAAGTGAAGCGATCGTCTCCTAGCATACATGGACGAATGGATGAACTAGTTAATATAAACCATATAGCATGCACGCACGTACGTACGTATCTCTACCGTAATGCTACGTATATACGGACGTGCGTATAAGAACCTGATGCAAGTACGACCGCATGACTGCACGGTGACGTACGTGTGCATGCGTGCGTGCGTACGTGTGTACCTACCTAGCCAATAAAAGTCTGTGCCATCCACCATGTATGTGGTTTGTGTGAAACCTGTAAGCTCGCTAGGGTATACATGGGCTAGAGCGATCGATGGATCGTTGCATTGGTCTCGCTAGCTCCTGTGCATGTACACACTAGGGCAGCTTCAGGGTGCGTGTGAGTCCGCACGTGTTGTGCCTTGTGGTCGTGTCGTGTATCCGTGCCGTATGGAATGAAATGTATCGTGTGGTTTGACTAGTAAGTATTCCTTGCTCTGTCTCTCTCGTACCTGTGGAGAAGGAATGCTTGACTAACCCCCTCGCAGGAGGAGGGTTTTGTTCTTTTCCAGATTATGTTTTTTGATTTTTCTTAAATAAATAAATAAGACGATATTTTTATTATTGTTTCGAAACGGTTTATCAGATAGGCTTTTTGAATTGGTTTATCGGTATTCGATTTATTTGCACAAGCGTTTATAATAAAATCAAAAATTATAAGACATATAAATCGCAGTTGAAAAGAAAGCAAGAAGGAGAAGTATATTTGACTGCTCTATGGGCTTTCAATTAGGAAACAGGAACCCAAGTTGTATACTCGCTTGTGGCCCGTACTGGGCCTTCCGTAGTAGGCTAGTTGAAGCCTTTTAAATGGTTCGGGTTTTTGAGGGCCTGAGACACCATGCTTCAGACATGGCTGATCAACCCAGTCCGAACACAGATATGGTCTAGGATGGATGAAACATACAGACAGAATGTGCATACCTGTACCTCACAAAGTGTGTCAACGCGTAGGAGCACTCATGCATGTTAACTTTATTCCTAGAGAAAACATATATATCATAAATAAATTAAGAGAATATAGAAAAATTTCTAAATTTCTATTCTCTTATTTGCTCCTCCTTTTTCTTGCTTTTCTCCTTACAAAAATAGCTATAACCACTTCAATATATAGACTAATAATCTCCTACTAGCATACGTATTTGGATTTCAAGTTGGACACAACTTCAACTTGAGTTACACACGGAGACGGATTTTACTACGTCTTGAACTCAAGTCAAAATTATTTCTAACAATCCCCCCTTAATCTTGACTTGACATACTCTAGTTTTAGTCTCAATGTATTATGAACTACCAGCCACGCCTCCATATGAAGCGTTCTACATGCAAACTACATATAGGAACTCAACTCAATTGGTACGGGTCCATCCAGATGCAAAGATTCTGAAACATTGAAGCAGTCGGTCTCAACTACGACTTACTAAACTCATACTTGATACAGAACGGTGACACATCTTCTCAACGTTCCAATTTCTTTTCATCTTATTTGAATTTGGATGGCGACACATCTTTTTGACATCCCTGACTCAACTCATCATCAGAGCAGTGTTGGTTCATCATCGCTGAGCGTTTTAGCAAAAAACGCTTTCTTCATCCTCAACTTGGGGTTTTCTCTCTTGGCACAGGAATTGTGTTTCGTCTCGGGAGCACTGCTCCCTGTCTCGTGCGCTGACCGAAACCCGAAAGGAAGTCTAGTGCTGCTGCCTGATTTTCTCTAGACCGAGAAAACAGAAGGACGTACCACGCACGTCTTTTTTCCGGGAGAGCGGCGTAAAGACGAGCGAGGTGCGCCTCAGGAGCGCCGCGCGAGACGCGCTGAAACGGAATCGCTGAGATGATTTTTCTAGTGATTCGGTTCTTGCCTAGGCTTTGATAACACTTGTTAACTTTGCTTCAGGAGAAAACACACACATCGCAAATAAACTGAGTGAACACAAGAGAATTTCTGAAATTCTATTATCTTATTTGCTCCTCTTTTTCTTGCTTTTCTTCTTACAAAACTTGCTATAAGTCTTCTCAATATATAGCCTAATAATCTCTTATTAGCATACGTATTCGGATTTTAAGTTGGATATAACTTCAACTTGAATTACCCATAAAGACGAACTCTACTCTATTTTAAACTCTAAGTTAAAATTATTTCTAATAACGAAAGTTGGAACACGAGAAAACAAGTCGCTTTTTCAAGCCCAGCCGGCACACAGTTTCATGCCGTTCCATGGCATATGAGCACGCCTGCTGAACTGACCTGCCCTGCCCGCCCTGGCCTGGAGCCCTCGGCCATTCTCTCTGCTCAAGGCGATTCCGTGGAGCCCAGCCGGCACACAGTTTCATGCCGTTCCATGGCATATGATGCAGTACGTGCAGCATCTCTCCCTCGGCCATTCTCTCTGCGTCGAGACAACAGGCCACGCCGTGCCCTGCACTGCGCCTAAGCCCGTGTAGCCGCCGCCGCTACCCGTACCGTATCATCCATCTATTCACGAATATGTCTTTCCAAGCGCACACGTGCTACCGTACGTCGTCGTCACCGTGAAACGCGCCTCAGGATCCATGCAAATTTTTAGAATCCAAACCACCGTCCCATCTTCTGGCTATTGTAATATTTCCTGTACAAATATTAAGACACTTTGGAGGGCTAAGTGGCATGGATACTCAAGTGTTCATGGCTTCGTCGAGCGACCATCCGTAGCAGCGTAGCGTGCTCGGCGAAATGAGCTTCTGGGTCGTCGCAGGGTGAAAGCAGAATGTACAGTGCGTCTGTACGTATCGATCGATGGAAAACGGTAGCAACAGATGCATGCGATCCGTGCCTCAAAAGCTGAAAGAAAGGTAGGAAGCAACACGTAGCATTAATCGCTTGTCTTGCGTGCTGGCGGAGAGGTGGTTGGGTGTCTTCCGGATCCGATCCCCCGCATGTGCTTCTGCTCGCTCCGTAGGCAAACCGTGCCCTACGAGTACTGGCTGGCTGGCTAGCTTGCCCGTACGTCCGCCACAAGACGGAACAGCGTATGTACACATCGCCGTATATACATAGTAGGTAATATTTCACGTGTCATTATTCAGTGTCACGTTCGGAGATTAGATTACTCTTTGCACCAAGCATATGGTATATGTTAACACACCCTGACCCTAAAATTAAGGTAGAAACGGGACCCGAACCTGGGATAGGATCGTCCGTTCACTCCTCTCTGAAAGTTCCCTGGCATCTCTTGGCTGCACCGTCAAATCAATGAACTTCATGTTCTTTTTAGCTTATGATTTTATAGCTTAGGGTTTATCGTTTTGTCTAAACATATAAATATGATGGTTTCTTTGTCGTCGTTTCGAGGCAGTTTATTAGACAGTTTTTTTTAAAATGATTTATCGACGTTTGATTTGTTCATATAAACATTTATACTAAAATTAAAAATCATAATTATAATTATAAAACTATAAATCACAGCTAAAAAGAACACACCTATGTTCCACCGTGCAGCCAATACATGCTTGGAACTGCTGCCATCTACGTCGGTCATGCACAGATCCTGTGTACGTGCCCCGTGCGGGCGTAGCATATACACCTACTGGGCAAATCGATTGTCAGCTAGCTCAGTGCACAAACGCCCGGCGTCGTTCTCGAAGATCCACACCAAAAAGTTTAACCTTCCCCGCTACACCTCTCCCTGTCTAATGGGTCCCACTGCACCGGACACCCCTGTCAGTGAGGACCGAAAAAGGTACAATAACAAAGAAGGTAGGCAACGGTCCAATTTTTTTGTGGCTTCTATAAGCAACGTCTAGCATTTACTATAGTAACTATCTTTTAAATGTATTATATTTTAAAATAGATTTTACAAGTTGATTGTAGTACAGACTATAGTAACTTTATTTATATCGATTAAAACTATATGCAAGTTTCTATTACTTTATATTCTCTCTAACAAACAATCTAAAAATTATAAACCATAGCCATAAAAAACTGGCCCACCGCCTTCCAGGTGCAGAAACATTGCAGCAAAGAACAGCTTCCGTATTTAGTTTAAGGAAAAGGTCGGAAAAAAGGGTTATGCACATATGCCCGCCCAAGGTTGGATTATTCGGCTTTTCTCCCGAGCTTCCTGTGCCGGTCTGAAACTCTGCTGTTAATGTTGAGCGCCTCAAGTCTAAGGAATCTTGTGTAACTAGTTAATTGCACTTATCGTAATACTGTGTATCTAGTTAATTGCACTTAATGTGTCACTTAAGTTTTTGGGTATCTTCTTTTCAGCTTCAGCTTTTGATTTTTATATAGTAAATAGCTTTTAAATAAAATATCTTTAAAGATGGAATCTATAAGTTAATTATAATAGACACTATAATAACTTTATCTACATCGGTTAAAATCGTATACAAATATTTCTTACTCCATACTCTCTCTTACGATTTCTGTATCAGCTGTTACTATTCAACAGTTGCAGCCAAGTCGTAGCCTAAAAAACATGACTTTGTTTCCGAGCAACACTTTTTTTCCCATGAAAGTTCAAATGAGTTACTACTGCATCTGCGAAAATCAAAAGAGCTAGCTTCATATGTATTGTCAACGAATATTACCATTTCATCACATAGGCCGTTTTGTGGAGAGATAAACATGCTTATTTCTTGATGGTCCGTTTCATTTCTACATTTATTTGTTACCCATTTGCAAGAACAGAGGAGAAGGAAATTTCTGTAGATGGTGAAAAGCAACATTTGTGTTGATTCACCATTTCTGCATGATCCAAACAGGAGGAGTTTTCAAAACGGGAAGGGCACTGCATGCTCAAATTGTTTTTTTTACTATAAGCCAAAACTTTGGAGAGAAAAAAAAAATCTTAAAGCTGTTTCAACACACACTAAAAAAATTAAGGCATCCACCTCGTGCAGGTTTTGCTTTGTTTTCAGAGCGAAAAAGGGAACAACCATTACGGTCATGTTCTTTTCGGCTTTTAAAAGCTGTTTTTAGCTGTTCTATAGTAATTAGCTTTTAAACAGAGTATTTTTTAAGATAAAATCTACTAGTTAATTATAGTATATAATGAAAAACCACACGTGAGTTTCTATTACTCTGTAATTTTTCGCACAAACAATCCAAAAACTACAAACCACAGCCAAAACCCATAAACTACAGCCAAAAAAGAACATACCCTACATTACCTCATGCGGGTTATCTCTATCAACATGTGGATCTACCCACAAAAACGAAGTAAAGGATAACAAAATACAAAAACAACCCTTTGTACAGTAGGCAAATACTGATAACTCTTTTCTGGCAGAAAAAAAACACTACTCTTCAAGTCTACTTAAAAAAAATTCACAACCCTCGCATACAGAAGGCCATGAAATAAGCCCAAGCCCAACAATAAACAACCCCCTTGCAAAATCCAAAATTGCAAACAACCCCCTCTCCTCTCGCTGTCTTCTTCCCATGGCCGACGTTGCTCGCTGCCACTCCTCTCGCTAACGGTTCGCCGCCTCCTCTTCCACTCCAAACCCTAACCGTTGGCCTCCCCAGTTCGCTCGAACCAAACCCTAGCCCCAAGATCCGCGCCCCCGCATGCCGCGCTTCGCCCGGTGGCGGGGTCAGCCGAGCTGAGTGAGACGCGCTCTCCTCCCCCGCCTCTGCCGTTGCAGTAGGCGCCGCCATGGGCTGCGTCTGCGGCCGCCCCTCCTCCTCCATCGATGACGGCCGGTGCGGGGCGACGCCGCCACCGGCGGCGAAGCTCTCGGCGGCGGGAGTGGCGGCGGTGAGGAGGGAGGAGGAGGCGCGGAAGCAGGCGAGGGCGGGGAGCGAGAGGGAGGAGGCGCTGGAGAGGAGGCGGGCGGCGGCAATGGCGATGGCGGCGTGCCAGGTGAGGAGCCCGGTGCCGAGGGCGGTGGAGGGGAGCAGGTGGCGGCTGGGTGGCCGCCGTGGCTCGTCGCCGTCGCCGCGGAGGCCGTGCGCGGGTGGGTGCCGCGCCGCGCCGAGTCGTTTGAGAAGCTCGACAAGGTTACACTCTTTTCGTCTCTCCTCCGCTAGCTTGTTCAGATCACATTTTGCTCTTAGCTTTGCTCTCTGCTTTGGAACCTCAGAACGGTAAGAATTAGTATGACTGTGCTGTAAATTTTGCTTTTTTTAGTTTTGTTACTAAATAAGAAGATGCAATGCATTTCTCTTTGCTCTTTTTTCTTCCTAGCTCGAATGGATGCTTGGAACTTGGAACTGGATGGGAAAAGTAAAGTTGTGCTGCAAATGGGGGAATTTATCCTTTTTAGTGGTATTCCTAGTGAGGAGGAAACAGTAATATCGAGCGATCTTTGTTTTGGGGGATCGTTTTAGTGGATGCTTGGTAGCTGGGGACGACAGGAAATTGTAAAATTCTGTTATTGGTGGGGGGATGCCTTTTATGTTGGATGCGAGAATGCGGTGGCATTTTCTTTCTTTTGGATTTTTTGTTAGTTTTGGTGGACCTCAGAACCTGGGAATAGTGGGCATTACTAGCAAGCTCTGCATTTAATGGGGTAAAGTTTTTTTCCTTTACTAGATATACGGTGATGAGATTTGAGAGTAAGGTGACTGCTTTTTAGCTGCATCTTGTTTCCCTGCCAAAAAAAGATCAGTAATGAAATATTCTGCTAATAATGGGACCATATTTTCACTTTTGTTGAATTTCTGGTGATTAGATGGTAGAATAAAGTGGGGGTATTATGTTTTCTATGCTATAGGTTACTTAGGTTTGCACTTTGAACTTCAAAATGTCAGGAACTGGTATTTGGTTGAAAACATTTTTTGTGTTAACTTAGATTGTATACTGTAACTTTGTACTTATTAAACCCTTGCTGAACTCATAAGTTTTCAGTTTTTCACGCATAAATATTGCCTGGTTGGAGTTTGATTTTAATACCATGTTGTCTTCAATCATTGTTCTTGTGTATACAGATTGGTCAGGGAACATACAGTAATGTTTACAGAGCTCGCGATCTTGAAAAGGAGAAGATTGTTGCTCTAAAGAAAGTGCGCTTTGACAATTTGGAGCCTGAGAGTGTGAAATTTATGGCCAGGGAAATCCTCATTTTGCGACGGCTTGATCATCCAAATGTTATCAAGCTGGAGGGTCTAGTAACTTCAAGGATGTCTTGTAGCTTATATCTTGTTTTTGAGTACATGGAGCATGACCTAGCTGGCCTAGCTTCTTTTCCTGGAGTAAAATTTACTGAGCCTCAGGTATATAGATATTATGATGCAGTGGTGCTTAGTGCATCCATCATTCAATATTTCTGAAAATCTTCTGTCATACTATGCAATAATGTATACCATCTTAGTTTCGGACTCTGGAGAATGAATAGAGTACATCGCATTGCAAGCATTGCCTTGTACCCTGTAGTGGTTTCAAAAGAGACTCACAAAAGTAGATTTTTTTACTTAAAATATGGTTAGAATATGCAGACAATAAATATCATTTTTGGCAGGTTAAATGTTACATGCAACAGCTACTCCGTGGCCTTGAGCATTGTCATAGTCGTCACATTCTGCACCGTGACATTAAGGGTTCCAATCTCTTGATTGACAACCGAGGCGTATTGAAGATAGCAGATTTTGGCTTAGCAAGTTTCTTTGATCCTGAACAACGGCACCCTTTGACTAGTCGTGTGGTCACACTTTGGTATAGACCACCAGAACTTTTGCTTGGTGCCACGAATTATAGTGTTGCTGTAGATCTCTGGAGTACTGGCTGCATTCTTGCGGAGCTATATGCTGGCAAGCCTATCATGCCTGGTAGAACAGAGGTATGCTATCAAGCTCCCTTCTTACTTTAAGTTAATGCTATAAGAGAATGTTTTCAATTTGGTAGAAAACTAATTCGTGCATACTATTCTTTCTGTAGGTTGAGCAGTTACATAAAATATTTAAACTCTGTGGTTCACCATCAGAGGACTATTGGAAGAAGTCTAAACTTCCCCATGCTACCATTTTTAAACCACAGCATCCATATGCAAGGCGTGTTACAGATACATTTAAAGATTTTCCCACGCCTGCTTTGGCATTAGTAGATGTTCTTCTTTCAATAGACCCAGCAGATCGAGGAATGGCGTCTTCTGCATTGCAAAGTGAGGTATTCAATTTCCTCTACTTTTCTCCACCTACAGGAGAGGGGAGGCATTTCTGTCTGGTTATTTCTAACATGTAGAGATTCTATTTGATCAATTACATTATGCCGGTTCAGTTCTCAATTTAATTTGTTCCCCTTCAAATATTGTAGTCTTTGAAGTTTGAACATAGCACAACTGAACCATTTCCACCTTACTTTCTTTTCTTTAGTTTTAATTCCTTGAACTTTGGATCAGATGTGTTGTGATTGAAAGTTTAAATATTTTTGAAATAAGAGTTCCTCCTATTTGGTTTCTAGTGTCTACCCTAGTACCTTTTCCTAGTTGGACCCAATTTTTGGATCAAGAAGGATGATAGTTATAGACTTATAGTGCTACCCAGTTCTATGTGTTCCACTTGATATTTATGTTGGAAGAGGTTGTTGCTTGCAAAGAGCCTCAATTAGTTAGCTTTCTCAAGCCAGCTCAAAAGTTTTCACATCTAACTGTTGAGTAGAATGTGCAAATGCTACACAGTGATAGTTTTCACGCTTTTATTTTGTTCTTATTGCTTTAGAAAATTAACTTGTGTTTATTATTGTTGTTTTGTAGTTTTTCACAACAAAACCATATGCTTGCAATCCTTCAAGTTTGCCAAGATATCCCCCGAACAAAGAGTTTGATGCAAAACGCCGAGAGGAGGAAGCTCGAATGTACTTACAACCAACTTTATGTTTGGATCTTATCTGTCAACCAAAAACTTCCTTATAGAACTGGGATCAATGTTCTGCTGACCTGTCGTCGTTCTTTCTATATCTTCGTATATAATTAATAAGGGAAACACTGTCTTTAAAGAGAAGGTTCTTTATTCCCAATAGGCAAATTACCCAAGCATCTTTAGTAGCTCATGGACCACTTAGCTTGGCTTCGTAGTAGTCCATAAAACCCATATATTTTGTTGGTTATGAACATGAGCATACAATAGCATACTGCCTCCGTTTCACCTTATTTTTCCAGTCTATTGGGAATTGTTTTTTCACGATATCTTTCCATTCCCATAAAAAACAATATCTTTCCATTAATGAAATCAAGAGTGTAGTTATTGTGTTTTTGCCATGTCTATCCAATACCATGCTTTGAAAGTTGTGTGAAAGTTAAAGTGACTAGAGTAACTGAGTAAGTCATTTAACAGGGGTAAATATTTCTGACCTTATCAATTTGTTTCTTCATGTTACTCCTTGGCATGTGTGTGCATATGGTAGTTGGACAGATATTATGAAGAGTGGGTAGTCCATTCTGCAGTTCTGTTATCCACGTATTCTAAATGCTACACAGGGATCTTCCTCCTACTTCTAAAAAGATGTATTTACCAGTTTGTATTCACGCTTTTTAACTTTTACACTAGAATTCTCATAGTAGTCTATCCTTTTCCAGACCTGCATGACTCTTTTACTTTCATTGCCTGTCTTTTTTTGTGTTTTGATACTTTTAATACTTCAGTGAAATAGAATTAGCCTTGTCTTGAGTCTGCAATGCCTGCATTTGTTTTAAATTTCATACTTACATCTTTATGTAGGCAAGGTATTGCTGGAGGAAAGCAACATAAGTTTGATCCTGAAAGACGAACTAAAGAGTCAAGAGCAGTCCCTGCACCTGACGCGAATGCAGAATTAGTGTCATCTTTGCAGGTAATACCGCCCACTTGTTGACATTTTACTGAATATATTATCTTGCTCATCTTTATCTTGGTGATGTATATGTAATATTATTATTATTTTTTGGAGCTACGGTTGCACTCATAAGTCATCAATAACGCTATATCGTGATCCTTAATGTATATCTAAGCTTTACTCTTCTTTCTCATAAGCATATTACATGATGTCTTAAATACCAGCAAGCATGTTCAGTTCGTTTTCCTCTACAATTTTGCTATCACCAAGTTTTTCTATTTTTGATATGCATATATTTATTTTGTGTTCAATTTCAGAAAAGGAAAACCCAAGTCAATACCAAGAGCAGGAGTGAGATGTTCAATCCCTGCAAGGAAGACTCTGCATCCGGATTTCCAATTGAACCACCCAGGCCAACTCATATTATTGAATCATCTGAAGACTCGCAGCGTGTCTACCCAAGAAGAACATTTCATTCTGGGCCTCTTGTTAATCAGAATCACCCATCAAAGGCTGGACAGAGCAAAAATGGTGAACTTCATGTTCCTGGTATTGCACACCAGTCAAATTTCCCTGTGGTTGTATCAACAAGATCAAATCTACGTTCAGATGATAGCAATGGGACATTGGTCACTCAAGCTGAAGTGTTTGCTCATGGACGAAGGCTGTCTGAATCTATTAATGAGCACTCCAGTAGTAGTGGAAAATACAATCAAGTATTCCACCAGAAAGATGAAAGGAGCGGCAGGGTGGATGGAGCTATTGTAAGTAACTCCAAACCTGAACTGCAAAAAGATGAAACCTTTTCTTATGCCATTTCAGTCATGGTTACTGCATTGTTTCATCAAGTCCCATTTGTTGAGCTTCCATTGTCAAAGTGAAAAGGTTGTTTCAACGAATCCAAGGTCATCAGGATATATTGTGTGTGCAGTCCAGCAAGTTGTTATGAAGTTTACCAACCATGATTTGTAATGCTTTAATAATACATTCGGAAGGATACTATAGTTTTGGTCCATTCATGTGGGAGAGACAGTAAACCGTGCTGGTTTTCCGCATCTAGTTTGTTAGTCATTGCATTGAAGTCTGACTATTTCTTGTTTGACAACAGGGCTACGGATCCAAGGGCAACAAGATCCACCATTCTGGGCCTCTGAACTGCCCTTCAGGCAATGTTGATGAAATGCTGAAGGAGAACGACCGCCAAATCCAAGAAGTTCTCCGCCGAACCCGGGTTGAGAAATCCAAAGAGAGGAGGGCCCATGGTCACGCTGGGGAGGCACATCATCAGTTTGGCCCCAGCGACTTCGGTGCCGCCCTGGTCTACCCTTCCAGCCGCTCTAGCGGGCTGTGCAGCAGTAAGATCGACGCTTAGCAGGTAATTTCATAGTTTAGGGGCAAAATCTCTTCGACGTTTGATTGCTTGCTTCTTTCCCCCATATTTTTGGGGGATTTATAGCATGTTATGTACAGGAAAGTCTAGCCTGTGGAATGCTTGTCTATTGGAAACACTTCCGGTCGGAGGCAAGAAGGTGATTTGTTAATTGGGCGGCAATCCGAGTGTTTGTCAAGCCTTATTATCACCAGGCAGGTCTGGTTTGCTGGGATGCACTATATATGCCCTCAAGTGTTCAAATCTCAGGTTGCTGAAATGCTAGGTTATGCGTGTTAAGGAGATAGAGATAGAGTTGTATTAGGAGATAGAGTTTGGATTCTAATCCATATATGCCTTATCTCTATATAGCATATCCTCATGTACTCTCCTATATATATGGCCATTTGGTTCTCATATCAATACACACACAATATTCATAACATGGTATCAGAGCATAGGTTACATACCTAGCCTCCGTTCGTCTTCCGCTGACGCTGCCCCCGGGAGGATCGATCTCCTCTCCCGGGGGCGGCATCTTGTTGGGTTGCGTCGGCTCGCCGTCGTTGGTCTCGGTACTATCGCCTCAGAGCGTCGCCGCTCCACTTGGCGCTGTCGTCGCCGACCCCCCCAAATCCATAGATCCGAGGCGTCGGCCTCTTCGCCGCCGATCTGGCCTCTCCGCACCGTTGCCTTCGGACACCGCCTCCGCTCCTCCCAACCGGAGTTCCTCGCGCTGCGCCTCGCATTGTCGCTCTTCGCGCCGGCCACCTCGGCCTCCTCACCGTCTTCCGTGCCGGCCTGCAGCCGGAGGGCGGTAAGCATTCGCACGGATCCGTGGTCACCTGTGGATCCGTGAAGTCTTCTCGCCCTTGCGTGTGAAAGCACGGCGTCTCCTCGTCCACCGCACGCGCGTTCGCTCGGTCAAAACCTGCATCATCGACGGCGCCACCGGCAGGACGCCTCGTTCGGCGACGCACCTTTGTCCCGACGCGTGGCGGTGGGTTGTCTTCCTTGGCATCGCCACGGCGAAGACGGTGATGTTGCTTTGCCTAACTCCGTCGAGTTCGCTGGCCTTCCTCGCGCCCGTCCCCGCCGCTGCCGCCACCACGACCAACCCACCGCACACCCGGCCCCCGGGCTATGCCCTCCGCGACGCCACCGCCACCGCGCGTCGTCTCGTAATCAAGTTCTCCCGGACGCCGGCCTCGCCGCCGCCCCATTTGCCGCCGAGGCGCCTCTCCGCCGCCGATCCGGCCTCGCCGCCGCCGGACGCCGCCGCTCCTCCCACCCGGAGCTCCTCGCGCTGCGCCTCGCGTCGCCGCTCTCGCCGCGGCCACCTCGGCCGACCTCCGCCGCCTCCTCCGGCGGATCGTCGCCCGATCCGGCGGATCGGGCTCATCTTGTCGCCAACCGCCGTCGCTCGCCATCCTCGTTCGGATCGGCTTCCTTGCGGTCGGCCGTCGCCGATTCCGCTCAACTCCACGCCGCTCTGCCGACTGGTGCGTCGAGGTCGGCCGTGCCGACCTCGCCGACTCACTGTCGCTCTGCCGACTCCGTCGTCTCGAGGTCGGCCGTTGCCGCCCCGCCGACTCCCGGCCGCCTCGGCCTCCTCATCGTCTCTGCGCGGCTGCTGCTGCGCTTCCCTCGCATGGCTCGCTGGTGCTCGCCGCCTCCGGCCACCGCCGAGGTGCCTCTTTGCCGCAGATCCGGCCTCCACCGCGCCTCCGTTGCGCTTCTTGTGCATTGCGCCGCTCGACTCCACCGTTGCTCTGCCGACTCCGTCGCCGTTACCGACCCCGCTCGACTCCACTGCCGCTACGCCGTTCGTTTCAGTGAGTCAGTCTTCGCGTTATTTTTCTCGTGTGTCTTCCGTTGCGTCTATCCAAATCCGTAGTCTCTAATCTCTAGTTCGTCCAAGTCGTGCGAGTCCACAAATCTATTGTCAGTCATAGAAGTGTAGGAATTTTATTTTGCATGGCAGCAGCCGCCGCTCTATTCTTTGACGAGCTTGTAATGCCGCCGCGCTTCTTCTGCACTGCGCCTCCGTTGCGCTTCTTGTGCACTGCGCCGTCGTCGCCGCCGTCTCGAGCTTCGATCTGCGTCGTCATGCTTCTATCTATTCCTCTTCGGCTTGATTTGACAGTTTATTCCAAGACTGCACCCAACGACGATATCATCAAGACTCGGATTTCGGTTTTTTCTTGTTTTAGTATTAACCCTTTTTCAAATGCAATGCTATTGCATACGCCTTACATTTGAGGGGGGTGTTAAGGAGATAGAGATAGAGTTGTATTAGGAGATAGAGTTTGGATTCTAATCCATATATGCCTTATCTCTATATGGTATATCCCCATGTACTCTCCTATATATATGGCCCTTTGGGTCTCATATCAATACACACACAATATTCATAACAATGCGTAGATTGCTGATTGCTAAATATGTGGTTAGTGAGGATCAAACCCCCGGTTGACAGTGTCTGAAATGAAACTTGTCGCCAGATTCCCAAATCCCAATTGTGATGAGCAAAGTTGAGAGTTTCCGGGTCTTGGTTGGAGCAGCCCTTCTATTTCTTTTTAGACCAAACGTTGAATGACGCAGAAAACGTGAGTTCACTTAGCTTCTTTTCCCCCCGTTTTTTTTGGAGAAGAAGTATGAAAGGGGTTGTTGCCTTCGTGACAAAATTCATGTGAGAAACTGAACAATTCGCAGAGAAATGTTGAGTGATTTGGTTTTCGGACTGATGGATTGCGAAGGGTAATAAAGCAGAACGCGTTTCGTTTCATATGATAGGTGATAAGTACAAACATGTTTGCGTGTTCCAGGTACTCGTTCACATGGTCCAGGTTAGTGATCATTTTGGCTTATTTTTGGTGGCTTATGGTTGAAAAGCACATGAATCTATGAAAAATATCAGAATGATGAGTCTTATTTAATATAATTAAATTTAAAAAAAATCAAAAAATATAAAAAAATATGTTAGCCTATCACAAACAACGCAAACGAATACGGCAAAAAAAAAGAACCGGCAAAAAAGCTAAAAAAACCAAAAATTCAGAAAAAGACGAAATTATAAATAGTAAAAAATAAATCAGAAGCCAAAAGCTTAAACCGAAACGAGCAGGTCCTTAAACTAACCTCCCATCCTTCTCTAGATAAACGACTACACCGCCTGCATGCATCGTTAAACTAACTTCCCATCCTTCTCCAGATAAACGACTACACCGCCTGCATGCATCGTTATCTTACAGCTTCGTTTTGGCCGTCTTGCCTCCCGTTTGAGGCCCGTTTAATTCAGTTTTTTCTGATGGGTTTTGACCGTTAGCTATTAGTTTTTGTCTGAAATAATAGCTGTTAGCTTTTTTGATATATTCAATTAAAGAAAAATAAAGAGAGAACACTGTTATATATCCATATATAATGCAAAGAAAAAAAAGGAGAAATAGAAACCATGTTAAAAAACTAATGTGTTTTAAATGATTTTTAACTTTTAAAAATTATAAGACAGAAGCCAAAATCTGTTTAAAAGAAAGCTTGGAAAGGGAGGATTTGGGCAAGTACACGTTGGCCGACGTATTTCCTCTCCTAGTCTTGGTGACAGGAACCTTGGTGCAAATGCTTTAGAGGTCGGTATACTCGCTGAATGCTTCAAAGTATTGTTGGAACTGAGGGCCTCTCCAACCGGCTAGAGTTTTGACTGTTGGCTAAAATTATACTATAGTGACTGTTAGTTTTTTCTAAATCATTCGATTAAAAGAAATAAAAAAATGAGAAAAAATAAACACACCGTTATATTTCCATTGACAATACAAATGAAAAAAACAAAAAAGCCGAAAAAGCAAAAAAAAAACCAAAAATAGAAACCAATATGTTTTAAGTGGTTTATGGCTTTTGAAAGTCAAAAGCCAAAAGAAATGAGAAGACAAAACCACTTGAAGGAGAGCTGTTAATCTAGGATATAGCGTGCAGTCATGTATATGACTGAGTTCTTTTTGATTTTCAATCTGCTTATGCTTGTACTGTTTATAATACCTAGCTTGTAAACGGTGCATTTTTTAAGAAGGATTAGAAGAGAAATTACAGTAAAAAAAGTACTGAGTTTAGCTATATCGACCAAAATCACACGTAACTATTTCGCTATGCGTACTTATCTCTCACAAAATATCCAGAATTCAAATATTTAAGCTATAAATCATTATCTAAAAAGAATCCACCCTATATTGGGTGTGTGGCTGCACGATTCGTATCACTTATTTATTCAATCGTTGGTTTATTACTTTATTTATTTTATTTTGGCTGAGCATGTGCTTGGAACAGGTACGAATTGGGAATCCACCAACCTGCGCGATTTCGGTTGTCGAACGGCACCGTACCTGCCTGAGACGTCGTCGCGTTGCGACAGCCGCATCTAACGATCAGCCAGCAACGCGCTTCATCGTCGACGCGCACACGCGTGCTCACAAGGAGTCGTCGGGAAGATGACAGGAGCAAAACTGCAGGGAAATACATGGCTCCAGTCAGCTAGGCTAGGAACCTCTAGGTACGCACGACGTGGTGGTGTGCAAGGCGCTTAGTTGCGTTGGTTTTTTCCTTCGGTGAATCCACATCTTGCTGCCTGTCCGGTCGATCCTATCCTTAATATAGATGGCCCAGAGACAGGATACTTCGGCATCTCTCCGTTTCTTGATTTCATCTTTTGAAGTGGTCTTGATCTGCTCTCGTATTGAATCCTCTCTCTCTCCTCTCTGTCCCAACTACTGGTCCATAGTTCAGATCTTGCCCAAGGTCTATTCCAGTTGCATCGGCATCGTCTTTATTTCCTCTCGTTTTCCAACACTATTCTCTGATCAAATTGTTAATTTTTTTCCTTTTGACATTGGTCTCATCTCTACTAATTCCTTGCAAGTTCCTTCTCGATCACAACAAGGAATTGTGCTTTGCACCGCGCGTTAAGGCATAGGCGCGAGCTAGCGCGCAACAGCCATGCAAATTTTGTAGCGTCGCGGTATATAGTACTACTGCTCGATCCTTGGTTGTATTGTTGTTGTACTGCCACGTCGGCGGCGACGCCACCACCATGCACGCCAACGGCCGCGGCGAGCACCACTCGCCGTCGTCGGCGAAGACGCCCCGCGGAGGTGACGGCGAGCATTACTCCCCGTCGACCAAGTCCCCGCTTGGCGGAGGGGCGTCCCTGCTGCCGAGCAGCGCCGCGTCACTGGTCGACGGCAGGTGGGCGCTCTCCGCCGCGCTCAGCGCCCGCCTGTTCCTCGCGGTCACCCTCACCGTGACCTCCTCCTCCTCGTCGTCGCCCATCTCCGCCGCGTCCTTCTTCGCCTTCCTCCCGGCCAACCGCACCGACTTCGTCGAGGCGCATGTCCATCGACGACGAGCTGCTGCTCGGCCGCGGGAGGAACGGGAGCACCAGCATGTTCGTGCCCGGCGGGTGGTGCGGCGCTGGCGGCGTCGACTGCGGCATCGTCGGTGATGACTGGGTGTGCTCCGGCCCGGCCCCGGAACCGCGAGGCTGGAGAAGCTCATGGACAGGATCGTCAGGTCCGCGGCGTTCGCCAACAGCCAGTGCAAGTAGCTGCTTCAATCTACTACAAGTGTGTCAGTCAGGTTTGCATCATTGCGTGATGTGATTTACCGATTCCCTTCAGTGTTCGCACAAATCGTCGAAAGCATTTATAGAGAGATCATCATACTTTATAGTACACTCTCTTCTCTGATTAGTCGATCTGAAAAGGAGAAACAATGTTTGTGTGATCCATGCATGATACGAATGCTCTTTTATCCGATTTGATTTTTCTGTTCAATGTGGCCATGCGAGTCAGCCTTTTCAGTTTCTGCTGTGTTTGACAAACAAGTCAAAAGCTTGATCGTAACAACTCCTGCTATAGTTTTGACCGCGGAAATGCCTTCTAGTTCATCTGCTACTGTAACAAGCTGCTTGCGGATCATCTAATAAACATCTGAATAATCTGCGGCTAAATTTAGCAGAAGAGAGGACAAAGTGAAAAGGGCAGCGCAATATACAGCTGCTGTAACAAGCTACTTGCGGATCATCTAATAAACATCTCCAAACATCCTAGAACACAGGCACCTCGAAGCATGGATCCCTTTCTTTTCAAAAGAACAAAAGGCAAATCTTATGCTAAACTACTGGGCATACCCAACTGGATAAAACAACGGCTGAAAAGATGCTACAAGAAGTCAGGTGCTATTTGACCGCTTCAGTTTCTGCATCCAGTGCAGAAGCCGCTTCTTGTGATCCTGGCAAGTGCCGCTCTTCAGTGTATCGAGGCAGCCACCTTGCGACAGAACAGAATGGAACTGTTCCAGGACTTTCACAATCTGCCAGAAATCCGGCCTCTTGTCAGGCTGTATTGCGCAACACCTCTCAATCAAGGGTTTGAAAGCCATCGGACATTCTGGACGAAGCGTTGGTTGAAGGTTCTGAGAGAATCCAAAAAAAAAAATTCAGATAAGGAATTCATCGCACTAGGAAAATACTGCTAGATTTACTCGAAGCAGTAACTCTTACCCTATTGGCAACGGCATAAGCAACCTGGACAGGGGTCATGTTCTCGAAAGGAATTCTTCCGGACACCATTTCCCACAGCAGCAGTCCGAAGCTGTACACATCCACCTTGCGGTTGTATGCCTTGCGCTTGAGCATCTCAGGGGCCATCCACCGGTATGTGCCCTCATCCTCCACTAGCATGTCGCATACTGTCTCCTCACAGGCAATCCCAAAATCTGCAATCTTCGCACAGAAGTTCTCGTCGAACAGGATGTTCTCAGGTTTAACGTCACGGTGGACAACCCCTTGAGAGTGGATGTACTCCATCCCACGGGCAACATCGAGAGCGATGGATACGAGCTTGTCCAGAGGGATGGGGTGGTGCTCTGTGCTATGTAGGTATGACCTCAAGGAGCCTCCACGAAGGAACTCGGTAATAATGTAAAAAACTGGTGGGCATTTATAAGCTGCTGCTAGCTGCATTAACATAAATATGATCAGAGAAAAGTAATCATTAGAAAAGCAGCCAAGTAAGTGAGTATTTCAAAGGCATAGTTCGCTAATATTACTGAATGTGGTCAGCTCACTACAAGCAATCGAGCCAATCAGACAAAGTTAATGATGAGTATTTTGAGCACTCTACAGTACAGTACTCGAAAAACATGAACAGCTTAAATGGTCCTAAGAGAAGATAGCATCAGTTGGTTACTGCCAATAGTTAAACTAAATGGACTTATCCCTAAGTACTCTTTTTACAAAATGAAGACTACGGTGCTCATTTAATGTGATCAGACTAAATGCGAAGTAAGAAGCACACACTTGTACAGAACTATATGGCAGGAGATATAAGAGAAATAATGCATGATGAAAAGCGACTAGTTATTTGTTACCTTGATCACATTCTTGTGATACAGGTGAGATAGAGCATCGATCTCACTGTTATACTGCTTTTCAAGTTTTGCAGCCATCTTCCCATTGTTGTCGTCATCAGGTTGGCGGATAAATTTAATGGCAACTGGTTTGTCATCATAGACCCCTTTGTACAGCCGGCTATAAGCCCCACAAGCAAACCTATGCCCGACGAGCAGCTTGGATGGATCAAGTGTCCAATCAACTATCGTTTGCACCGCCCGAGTCATGCTAATCCTCTGGCTCCTCCTGCGATCATCAGTAGTGTCCACTGCACTAACTCTCCTCCTTCCACCATTTTCAAAGTATCTCCTTGTCCATGAGCTGTCCTTCTGAGACCTGTGCTCATCAGAGACCACTGGAGTTGAACACCAATCAGGGCTTTGACCCATACCAAACGATTTGCCATAGATGCTCTTTTCAGATCCTCTTCGCTTTGGGGGAGGGCTTGCAAACCTCTGGCCACTAGCCCTCGCTTCCCTGAACACATCAGAGGGCACTACACTGGGAAGCGGAGACTTCGATCTCGCCTTGTGCTGAGGTACATCAGCCTTTTGTACGCTAGAATGTTGATTTGGGTGTGCCTTGTATAAGTAGCTGAGGAGCATCACCGAGCTCGGGCTCTTGACCAGCCTCCTCGCCCTCGGTCCCTTGGAATCCTCGGAGTTCACCGGAGGGCTTGAAGGAATCTCTGAACTCGTCTTCTTCTGCTTGTTGCCTTTTTCCTTATCATGCTGAACCGAGGATCGGACTGATGGCAAGCTAGCAGAGTGCTTGAATGCAGCTACTGTATCCTCATTGTCCCGATCAACAGGCATGGACACGGACTTTCCCATACTCAAAAATCTCTGCAGTTTCTGTTCCACATCCCTGCCAAGCGGACCGACAGGTACCCAGCGGGGATCCACCCTCGTGTAGACAGTGTGGGAGAACTTGGCCCTCCTAAGCCATGAGTTCTCCTTCTCCATACTTGCAGCAATAAGGAAGCAAAGAAACGCTGCCACAAGTGATCAAATTCCAACTTTGGAAGCCTGGATCAGTAGAAACCACAAGTTGAAGTGGAATTTGGAGAAGCAGAAAAGGAATCCATCACATGACACGCCTCCAAGAGACCTCAGACCAGGAACCGCCGCGATTCCTTGGCCCATTTGCCCTCAAATTCTCGCAGCAAGCTGTACGTCGGATAATCTACAATGGTCTAGAGTTTGTGCAGTATCGACAAATGGAATCCTCGAACTTGTAAAGCTTGGCGAAGAACCGCCAATGGCATAGGCTTCTCAAGAATCCTGAAATACATCACGAGGAAGGAAAAATTGTAAACTGAAGTGGGTGAGCAACAGGCGGTATTGTATTGGCAATTATTGGTCGTAGAATATGGCCGGTTCAATGAATAGAACCAAAGCAAGTATTTATTATTATTAGACTCAAACAGTAGACAAATACAGTTGAAATATAATACAGACTTGACTTTTTGTTAGTGGCATTGGAGGAAAAATTGGCATGAAACGGTGCGAACACACGGGTTTTGACAGGTTGTGTGCATTGAAGCATTACATAAACTGCAAGATTAAGATTGTGACCAGATCAAGCACGAAATCTGAACAGTTGTACTAGTCTGTCCGTTGACAAATTGACAGACTGCACATAGATATCTCCTTGTCAACTTAGTGACTTTCCATGAGACGAGGCATCAAAATGTGCGCAATTCTCGCGGGAAATCTTTGAATAAAATCAGAATGCACAAAGAAAGATCTCTCCTTGTACTATAATTAGCATCAAAACCCTAATAGGATTACGACTTCTCTAAACCACGACCAAAACAAATATCCTATTCTGGCTATTCAGTTGTTCAAAATCAACATCCAGCTCTTCAATTTTTTCAACCCGAGAAAAAAATAAAAAATGAACCAATCTAAAGCACAAACCTTCGAAAGCAAATGCAAACCTCGAAGAAATTGGCACACTAATAGCATCAAAACCTGAGGCATATAGATACAATAGGCCCAACAAAACCAATCTAGAGAGTAAAGGTCGAAGCTTTAGCACTAACCAACAAAAAGATCGCAAACTGACACCAAATTAGCCCTCAAAGAACTTGCCTTTTCAACAGAAACCGATCGAGAAACGCCAAGAACAGAATTGGCATATGTAGAACACATAAAGAGAAAGAACCCCAACCTTCCAAAGAGTTGTCCAAGAAGAAAAGAAAAGGAAAGGCAATCTTGCTACCACCCGCAAGCAAATCATCATCATCCATCCAGATCGAAGCAACAGGGAACAAACCTCCCAGAGATTGCGGCGGGTTGCAACGGATAGAGGCGCACGAAAACCTGATCAGAATGCTATCTCTCTCTCTCTCTCTCTCTCTCTCTCTCTGTTTCCGTTGCCACCAAGTGACCGAAGCGAGACCGGATCGACTCCGAATCAAGATGAACGCATCGAGAGCGCGCACCAGAAAAGGGCCCGTGCTTACATACACCCTACAATCGCGGCCGTGCGCCGGTGGCATGCACACGCTTCTCCCCCTCTGCCGTACGGGCTGCGAACTCCTGCTCCACCAGCCGAGCTCTACTCTCTCTATTCTCTACCTCCTTGAAGGGCTTAGTTGAGAATATCGAGACGCAGTGGGACTCACATACAAGGGAGGAAAATCACACTTCCCTGCAATCTGTTATTATTGGGGTCCTCTGTACAAATATGGATGGATGATTGGGCCTGAATGAGAATACGGAAAAACAGGGGTCGAGTGCATATATGGAAATACAGACAAATGTTTGGGTGTAAAAAGTGATGGGAAGTACGAGAGGAGGAGAAGTCAATGCAAAAGCCAAAGAAGAGACAAAGTGCTGTGGTGGAGTGCGGGCTGGTGGCGGTGGCGAGGGAAGCAGGGTGGGGAGAGAGGGACCGGAGAATTGAGAATGTCAGCTTTACATAAAAAAGTGGTTAGGGTTTTTCATTCTATGTTTTTTTGGGTCTATTTTTTCATCAGTTTATAGATTTTAATTGTAACTTATGACTTTTAGACTGTTTATAAGAGAGAGTACAGAGTAATAGAAACTCGTGCACGATTTTGGTCAATATAAATGCAGTTACTATAGTATATACTACAATTAACTTGTAAACTCCACCTTGAAAATACACTCCGTTTAAAAGTCAGTTACTGTAGAAAAGCCTAAAAACACATTTTAGAAACTGAAAAGAAGTTATTTACTTTTTTATGGCTTTTGATTTTGGCATATTTGAAAACCAAAATAAATGAGGTGGCTTCTTCAAACGGCTTCAAGAAGCTGTTTTTCCAAACGGATTGCTGAGCCCAAACCCGTTACGTCGTCCTCATCGGCATGTCCGCCGTCCATGTTGTCTCCAAACATATAAATAAAATCTATCAGTCGTAACTAAAAACCATAGTTAAAAAGAATATGGTCTCCTCTTGATGGCCCTATCCTTTTTTATGTTCTTTTCTTCCATTATTGGTGCTGGGATCCTCCGTGGCTAGGATTTTGTACCTCGCTTTTTTGATATATTTTTCTGTTTTATGCATTGTTTTGTTCGGTTATTATTTTATAGCTGAAATTCGTCCTCGCAGAAAAAAAACTAAACTTTATAATTTTACATTGTAAGTAGGAGTTTGAATTGGCATGGTACTATCTTCTCTAATTGATTATTGATGGTGAGGGAGATTCAGTTCTTGAAATTGTCCATCTTTCTAAGGCTAATTTGATTCATGCAAGTATAAACAATAATACATAGCAAATGAGCAATACAATGAAAAGTAATACAATGAAAGGAAGGCACACATTAAGTCAATCAATGAGCATGTCTAAGACATAGCAAATTGACATAGTAGTAAAACTAGGAAATTGTTGGGAGCCAAATACACATACCAGGTTTAGAAGAAAAATCAGATACTACTGACCTCCAATTTTGCCCAAAATACAAGCGCTCAAGCTCACCTAGGATTCATTGGACCCCTGATCTTATATATTTGGTGACTAGGGACATGGCGTCATACGAGCCAAATAAGATGCTAGGAGCAAGGATGATGATGAAGAGGCTCTGGGTCAAATTGAACGAGGATATCGAGGGTGGTGTTGGCAATTGCAACCGAGGAGGTGACAAATCTTTAGCCACAAATGGTGATCTATGATCCAACAAGAGCGTATCACGACCTAGAATAAATCCCTACAGGAAGAGGAATTTCGGATTATAACTATCTCCCGCTAGAGCTAAACCCTGCATGAGTATGGGCGAACTTGGAAGGAGCCCACCAGAGAGTTATGACCACCAGATGCCGGTGGAGTCCCGGAATGCTGGATTCTAGGACTCGCTGAGCCTAATTTGACGGCCACAGCGGACTCGAACACTTTGGGGAGGCCCCTTGTCATGTTGCAAGTCCTTTTCGTGGTTGGATCGATCCATACCCTTTGGAAAACTGGTTCCTCCATTGAGCATAATGCTGTGGGGATAAGGATCACTCCTCATCCCTACCCACAGTGCGATCTCCGAGATCTAATGATGATCTCCAGAGATAGCCACACCGTCAGATAAAAACATCATCTACTCGAAATCATAGCAAGCATCCATGTCGAAGCCTATGTATTCTGCCAGGTCGAACCAATTCTCCTCGTTCCATTCTCCTACCATGAGGATATAAAAAAGAAAAGAACTCGTTGACAAGGAATTACCGAAGAATTGGTGAAGAAGTTCCCCACGGACGGTGCCAACTGTCAATGTTTTAATATCGATATTACATAATGATTTGTTTGGGTTCAGAAAAACTTTTGAGGACCTGGCTATCAACACGCAGAGGCAAGACATAGAGATTTTTATATAGGTTCGGGCCTTCTACAGCGAGAATAATAGCCCTACTTATTATTGTCTATTGCTCAAAGAAGTGAGTACAATGAAGAAAAGTAATGCGGAATTACAATGAAGAAAAGTAATGCAAAAAAGCCTGTTCTACTACTACTCTCCCTTGGGTCTGGCCCGGATCCCCCTTTCTTCTCCCTGACGTCCACCTTATATAGCTTGCATGGCGATGGCAGTTTCTTCTCGCCAATAAACGCCTTTACATTTCGAGTGATAACTACCCAATAAAAGTTACTAGAGACTTGATATCTCGCTCATCGTGTGACAGTTTCTACCAGGGTGAAGTTAAGTACACTTATTTCAAAGAATAAATACTCTCGCTAACCGCCTTGCAAGACAAGCTCACGAAGCAGTGAGTTATCATAAATAAGCCAGTCAGAGCTTGGCTTAGTCGTAGAATGATCTATGACCACGAGATGGTCGCAGGATAACTTACGACTATGCCAAAGTCGTAGGAGAACTTGCGACTATAAAGTTGTCGTAGAAGAGATTACGACTAGCGGGTTATCGTAGCAGAGCTTACGACCAGTGGGTTGTCGTAGAAGAGTTTATGACTATGGGGTAGTCATAGAATATCTTACGACTAGCGGGTTGTCGTAGAATAGTTTACGACTACCTTGCAAAATCTCTCCCTTATAAATAAGAGGTATACTTGAGGAGCATAATAACATCACAATATTATTTATACATAAATAATAATTTGATAATTAGTCATATCCTTACCAGTACATGCCCTAAGTACGCAATATAACACGTTGAGTACATGAAACAACTTCTTTTTAGCATCAAAGTACATGATGAAACAACCATTGGTCACTCCATAATAAGATTGGTACAATATGCAATACTTTTGTAGCACACAATTTTTTTATCCATCTGACAGAACATAAACATGCAGAACATATTGTTTGTTGACTTGAACCAAAGCATAAACATGCAGAACCCTGATGGCCCAAATCAGATCACATGCTCAATTTTAGGGATGCCCAAACTGTTGGACTTGCAGCGTCTGAGATACATGCACCTGCATGACGGTTCACACCTCAAGGTCCCTGCCATGGAAGATCACAGCTCATCCATTTGACTCCATTTTTCTTTATTTAACCAGGCATTTTTCTATGGGCTGCCCAGCCTTGTCTCACCTCAAGAGAAGAATAAACAAGCACTGCTGCTGCTGTTTATGCCTCCTAAATACTAATGGCCACTAGGCAATGCCAAAAGCTGATGGATCTTCAGGAATGGACCGTTTCAGAAATGGACAGGCCATAATAAATATTATACAGGGCAAAAAAGAGTAGCAAGTGAAATGCTATTTGAGGTGCAGAAACATCAAAAGAGAGACATACGAGAGTAGGAAATTGGCATGTGAATCTAATTTCGTTCGCAGTTGCTCGGCGACGAGTCGTGGCGTCGGAGAGGGAGGACTGGAAAAAAAAAATCCCCACACGTTTCCTACGCATTTTTAGCAACAAAAAATTGATCGCGTCGGGAGAGTGGTTTGCGGACGATGGGTCAAAGTAAATCACGCGAGACGGAGAACAGAAGAAGATCTGATGGTAAGCGCGCCCGCTGGATAACTCCAGCGGACAACTCCATTTTAGCAAAGACCGATCTTTATAGGATCAATCTAGATATTAAAAAACATTAATCTGAAAAAATTTAAAAAATACCACATGCTTAACGGAGGATGGATTCACTTCTATTTCTTCGCTACTTAAAAGAATGAGTTAGTGAGTGACATGTTCCTTCCCCTCACTCCCTTTCTCACAAAAAAACACCTCGTCGACACATGGGCCCAACGACCTTCCTCCCAAATCTGTGCCTCCGTCTTCGACCCACTCCACTTCGCCGCCTCAACCCCTCCCTTCCCATCCCCGCCGCCTTCCCTCTCTCCCCCAACTACTCAATGATTATAGTATCACATACAAGGATGGTTGATGGATCAATGCTCAATGATTATAGTATCACATACAAGGATGGCTGATGGATCACATGCACAAAGAACGCAAGCATTTTCCCTCTAATGCGCAAATCAGTAGCAAACACAGCAATACCACAACAGTTTCAACATTATCTATCTTTGGCCATTACAAAGCAAATATCGCATTTCGAACATTGAGGAGCTCGCGAATCAAATAATCCAATGGTTTTTAAACAACTCATCTCAACATCATTGTAGGATGATGGCATAGCGAGAACGAGGGTAGTCCTCAAACTTTTGATGGTACCATTTGTGTGTTTGTACAGCTGCAAAGGACAGGTTTGTTATCTGCACAAAAAAAAGGTGAGTTTAGTCTGTTGATTACGATTGGTGCAAAATTTGTCAGAATAGTATGTGTAACATACTGAATATGAGATAACAATGGAGACACTCACTAGTTCAGCAAGGTAATGAGGGCAAGACAGCTCACTGTCCATACTCAGAGAACAAAATTCAAGAAAATCTTAAACTGCACCAATTGATACTCCTACTTGATAACAATATAACAATGATTGCAAATCAAAATCAACGTCTGGGGCCGGGGGCGGGCGGGGGGGAGAGAGAGGCGTGGGGAGGAGGGGCCGGCGGGGAGGGAGGAGGAGAGAGTGGGAGGAGGAGAGGCGTGGGCGCGGGGGATCTGGGAGGGGGCCGGGGGGGGGAGGGGGTGGGGGGCGGGAGGGGGGAGAGGCGTGGGGCGTCGGGGATCTGGGGAGGGCGGGGTGGGGGCGGCGGGGGGGAGGGAGTCGGGGAAGGAAAGAGGCGGGCGGTGGGCGGGGATCCGGGAGGGGGGGTGGGCGGCGGAGGGGGAGAAGAGGCGTGGGGAGGAGAGCGGGCGGGGGCGGGGGGGAGGGGCCGAGGGGGGGCGGGTGGAGGGAGGAGGAGGCGGGGGAGGGGGGGGGTGGGTGGGGAGGGGGAGGAGGAGAGGCGGGGGGGGCGAAATGGTGGGGGGGGCGAAATGGTGGGGGTCGGTGGGTTTTATCCAGTGGCATTTGCGGGTAAATAATTGCAACTTTAAGTGGTATTAGTTCGCAGAATCTGTGAGAAGCTCGGCTATTGCAGCTTCTTGATCCTAGTATAATTGTGGCTTCTCAGATTTTCAGATTCTCAGAAGCTAGTCCAAAAGCTGGGCTATTTGGGAGAGATTTTGGCTACTAGAAGTATCTAGCTTGCTTAGAATCCAAAACAAACAGGGCCTAAGATTCAGAGGAGTATTAATTATTGAATGATACTCAATTTATATTTAGATGTTACTAAAACTATTTATTCTTTAAGATAGCATATTAGCTTAAGATAGAAGAAAGAGACGATGGACTCTGGTTGTTGGTTTGATCTAATTGCGTCTCTACTACAGGTAGAACAGCTGCTTTGATTTTTAAAATTTTATGATCCATATTAGATTTATGTTATTCAAAAAAAGGAAAATACCATGACTTTGCCTTAGCTAAGTGAAGATTTGGCGAAGATTGTTTTCTTCATTTGAGGTGGTATGAGTATGAAAAACACAATTTTTTAGAGGATTTACTGCTGATTGGTCAGCTTGTCCAAGTGATTGTAAGATTCAGAGGAGTATTAATTATTGAATGATACTCAATTTATATTTAGATGTTACTAAAACTATTTATTCTTTATGCTACAATTTTTGTTCAATGGGTGCAAGCACAACTAGAGTAGCCGCTTTGGTTTTTTTCTAGGTTTGCACTTAGCATCTAGTTGTTTTTATTATAAGTCTTGTCTTAGGTAGTTATTGCTACATGAAGAGCACCATGGCAAACCTACTGATTTGATCCATTCAGATATTAGGATTGACGAGATCACACAAGAAGTTGAGAACCTGAAGAAGGAATGTAGCCAAGCAGTTACATAGCTTGAGGAGTGCATTGCTGCAATTAAATCCTGTGGGAAGATGGGAAAAGGGATGGAGGAAGCAAGTTCCCTTCCTATGTTGAATGGATATGCATAGGATGCACTGTAATTGCTCAACTCACTGCAGTTTAGGCTTGATCTTCCAGCAGAGCAGCTGCCCAGTTTTAAAGAAGTGCAGTTTGGCCAAGCAACTTTAGGTTCATGGAAGGAACAGTACCAGAAGTAAGCTATTGTTAAGTTTTTTTACCTTGTTTGTTTAGTTCTTGTGCCAACTGATTTTGTGTTTGCAGGTTGTGTGAGAGCCTGAAGAGTGCCAACTTACAAGAGAAAGCAAACATTAGAAAAGCTGCTCAAGAAGAGGTGTGTGATTTTGCTTCAGAATATGCTATACTAATTTGATTGTCTGTTGCCTGATCAATGCACGCTTCTCTATAATTTTAAGCGCTCTCACTTTCTAATTGCTCTTTCTCTGTAGGGAGCTTCTTCTGGGAGGTGGAGAGCAGTCTACCATCTACAAGCGTAATCTCCAGTAAGTTGATTTCTATAAGGTCTTTTTTTTTCTTTTTTAAGTATATATTGTGAGTAGTAATCTCTTCAATTTCATGTGAGTTCTTTGCATGTGTAGCACTTGGAAAGGGCATATAAAGACTATCACTTGTAAATTTTGGTTCTTTGTATAATCTAAACTATGAATTGTGGTCACCTAATTAGAAATTATTGTGCTGATGTAACCTTTTGTATTATTTGGATATTGGCCCATCCCCTCAAAATAAATTACATTGCACTAATGAAAGAGCCATCTTTTGTATTTATTGTTGGATCAATATATGATTTACATGCGTATACGGAACACTAACCTACTAAATGATGGGCTTGTTTGGCAACGGCTGTGGCTTATGGTTTTTGGCTGAAATTTTTGAATTTTTGTTGTTTACGGTACAGATTATGAAGAGAGAGATATTCACTTACGATTTTGGATGGTATAGATGTTGGGCTTTTAATGTATACATCGTTTAACTTGTAGACCCCGTCTTGAGAAAATACTCCGTTTGAAAGTTAGGTACTATAGTAAAAGATAAAAACCGATAGTTTTGGAGGAAAAGAACATGCCCGATGTAGGACAAAGACTGGGATGACATCTGCTGCAGAAACTATCACCGAGAGCCTTCGTCGATCTTGACAGATGATGGTTCAGGTTAGCGTGCATGTTTAATTGATTTGTTGTATGCTAATGACTTCTTGCTCTTAAATTTGAAAATAATTGTTATAAATGTTGACAAAAAGTGGAAAGAAGCGCAAATACCTTGGCAACTTTTGGTACGTTTTCTTGTGTTTCTAATTAAGCCTACATACAAGAGGCTCAGTTATATTTTTTATCTCTTTTTTTTTTGGAAAAATTAACTTGATATTTCGGTAACATATCTTAAACAATACTGCCTCATCTTCTTTTAATTATTCTATCCCAAGGGAGAAAATAAAGGCTGTTCATAGATAATTGGAATGGCTGTAGTTAGCTAGTTCTGTACATTTATGGTTGAGCTTCTTCACATATGTGCCATTATTTAATTATAGGAATTTTTGATATTATTAAGAAAGTATGGCACGGTCATTTGCTTCTTGTATGCGTTTTTTTAATAGCAAGGCGAGCTAAGTTGCAACACACAAAAGACAAATAATATATGACGTCAATCGACTGAGAATGCATACTAGATGTTTTGTAGCAACACACCAGCATTTGACGACTCATAAGAAAGTTCAATTATCTCGGTTCCCCGTTTCCATCAACCAACCGACCAGCCAATCGTGAGCAATCATCACAGGTTTCTCGATCCAACACGGAAGCAAACGATTCGACAAGATTAACTGTTACAGGGAGAAAATCAACCGACGCTCGCTATCAATGGTAGAACGAATCAACGGAGAACGAAACGTCGAGAGACGCATGCAGCGACTAAAAAAAGATCTGCTCCGTCGCATCTTCGCTTTCATCGGTTGACTGATGAGGCTTCTGGGATGTGTGGTACTACTTCGCTTCCGTTCCTTCGTTTCACTTGCAGTCTTTTCCCAGAAAAAAAATAGTATGAAAAAAATAAAAGAAAATAGAGAGTAGGGAGAAAGAAATAACGGGGGGAAAAGAGATCTGCACGACTCATGAGAGCCCACCAGCCCACGTTGCAACGTAGGGTAGGCAGCACGACGCTTCAGGAGCTACTTTCCCGTTGCTCAGTAGGCCTGGTCCACGAGGGCTAACTTCTGGACTCGTCTCCATAGACCTGGCCTGTTTAAACCTGTCGGTCGCCCGGACAAGTAGGTTCATGGATCCATGAGCAGCTGGTCAGACCAGAAAACAAAATTATACGAGTCAAAATATCAAGCAATTGATAGGCCTGGCTTGTGCTACGCTCTCAGCTTCGCCACAACGTCTTGTCAAGCTTTACCATAGTCTTTGTTGCCGAGTTTGGCTTACACTATGTTTTCAGCTAGGCATCAGAATTGTTGTGTCGTCTACGGCCAAATTGGATTATATTGGGGCCAGCAAAGGCGCTCTCAGTCGATGGTGATGAGTAGGATGATTTAGCCACATCAATATCTATTGCAAGCTTATTTGTTGGTGTTACTGAAAAATAGATAGATATAAGGTGACGACGGAGACGTATATAAAAGGAATGTGGGAGAAAATTTTAGTGGTTAATTTATTTGTTATGGAATGATTTATTTGTTAGAGATTTTTTAGGATGAAAGAGGGACGTGAGAGGAGAGTTAGGAGGACACGGAGAACACATCACTGGTCACCTTTTTTTAGAGAAAATTGATCATTTGCCACTTTGAAGAGTGGGCTTCGTAAAATTGCCACTTTCAAAATTGGCTTCGTAAAAATACCATGCAGTACATTGACCTCTTGATTATTATGTCATTTGAGCCATTTAACTCATTTAATATTTTCTTTTCTAATTTTAAAAGGCGGAAAAGACCTTTTACCCTTGTTAAGTTTGCCTTTGTATGGACTTTAGGTTGGAAGATGAAACGATTGCATACCCGTGATATGGAGAAAATTGATCCGTGTGCTCTGCTCTGTCTTTGCAGGGATGCTTGACATCTAAGCCGGAAGAGGAGGCAGGCGGAGGAGGCCAGGCCGTCTGTGAGGCCGGCCGGGAGGAGGCGGAGGGAGGCCGCCGTCTTGAGGGCTGCGGGAGGCCCGGGGATCTGTGGGAGGCCGGCGGCGAGGAGGCAGGTGGGGAGGCCGCCGTCTGTGGGAGGCCGGCGGTCTGATCGTTCTCTCGGTAGGGATGCGTACTGGGAGGCCTTGGGGGTATGCAACGCGATCGTTTCATCTTCCAACCTAAAGTCCATACGGTGCAAACTTAACAAGGGTAAAAAGGTCTTTCGGTCTTTAAAATTAGAAAAGAAAATATTAAATGAGTTAAATGGCTCAAATGGCATAGTAATCAAGAGGTCAATGTCTTCGTATGGCATTTTTATGAGCCAATTTTGAAAGTGGCACTTTGCAAGTCCACTCTTCAAAGTGGCAAATGATCAATTTTTTCCCTTTTTTTAAGTAGCGGAGATATATTTCTTCGAAGCACACTCAACAGTGCTCGGCTAAATCTGCCTCAAAACACATTTGACTTTGGAAAGGAAAAAAAAAAAGTTAAACCTACATTTTGGCTCTTTGCAACAAAATTTACGTTTTGGGCATCAATGAATCGATCACGATATATTTGATGCTACAGTAACACCAGTTTATCGTACTAGTCGCTCAGCGAGGAGCAGGATTAAGAGCGGTGGGTTGATGCTTGCACTAATCAATGGCCTGGTTAAGGCGCTGTTGTGCACAGGGGAGGGAATGCAAAACCGTTAGGAATCCGTTTTATCTGATATTTATATTCGAGAAAATATGTATTCAAAAATATCTTTATTCGTATTCGAGAATATTCGTATCTGTATTTAAAAATATTCAAATTTATATTCGTATTTATTTTAACAATATATATTATATTCGATCTGTTTCCATCCCTAAACGAGATGCGAGCGTCACATGGCTGCCATGGCATGCTACTTCCCTGCCACGCTCGCATCGGACCACCCCCATTCGATCACGGGCCCTACTGTTCCTTTTCCCTTACAACACCCCAAGAATCTCTGAGGCTCCGATTAAAACACCGGAATTATTGAATTGTTCCCTTTAAAATTCTGGTGAAATTTCTATGCAATTCTTGCATTTGGACCTACGATGTTGTAGCTTCGCGCCAACACAGACGGCGAATGGGACTGTGTAGCATGAAACCATAGCCGGCGAATTTTCTGTAATTGAATTGTTCGTACGGATGGCATTACCCTAATGTTGTGCGTATCTTGTTTATCTCTCCTCGTGTACTGGCGATGCATATCCTATGCACAGAATGAGTAAATTGATGAGTCACTTTTTACTCGTTCTCTGCGCTGATGACTCACTTCCTCGGCAAAAAAATAAAAATAAAAAAACCCCCGATGGCTCAGTGACGGATGCAGACTGCAGTGCTCAGTTGCTCGCATACCGGAAAAACTCAGATCTGTCTATATTAGCTTTTATAAACCACTTTATTTTAAAAAAACTAAAGCTAATACAAAAATCCTAATTTCTATAAACTGTTTTTATCGACAATTATTATTTATTCACATACTATAGCGTACTTTATCTCTACTATTATATAAAGATGAGTTAGTGGCCATCGGTGTGTTCTCTTTTTCTTTCTCTACAGCCATCCGATTTGATGTGGATCATTTGTCTCTTTCCTCCTCTCTCATGATACAACCGCTCACCCCCTCCACTTTCCATATCTCCTCGCACATCTTGTCCAGCCTTCTCTCTCTGTCGCTTGCTCTTATCAAAAACCGTCTGTGATGTCTTGTATTATCACAGACAGTTCGTATAAATAACCATCTGTGAAAATACCACAGACAGTTATTCGTATAAACCGTCTGTGATACTTACAGCACAGATGATTCCTAGGAACCGTCTATGATGTAAGCGTCCAGTTTAGCCTCTTTTGTAGTAGTGTTACCGCTGTGATCCTCCCCACCGCTATACCCACTGTCGCCCCGCGCCCTCCATCTCCTTCTCTGCCATACTACAAGGGAGAAGAGGGCACTATGCCGACTCAATTTTGTGCCCATGCAATCGAGCCCGACCATACGGTATCAACTAGAGATGGCAATGGGTACCCGAAACCCGATACCCGGTGGGTTTTTACTCTATTAGGGCATGGGGCTGAGTTAATTTCCTAACACATGGGTCTCTTAATGGGCAAAAAGCCTAACCCATCGGGTCTGTCGGGTTCGAGTACATTTCTATAGTACCCAAACCCGTAAACTCATGGGTAATATAAACCCGATCTATAGGAGTTATAAACCCAGGTTCCCAGCCTCCCAGGCAAACCAGCCCAGCCCATAGCCCATTAGTCAAGTGCAAAGAGCAGTTGATGTCTCTCCTTTTGGTTTTAATTGAGTTGTGAACTGCGAACTTGTAATAATATGCTATGCTAGTGAACTATGAACTAAGAATTGATGGAGTGAACTAGTGATGTACATTGTGGATTTGTCGTTGCTTGTTTCATGCATAGTAGTATATAAATTGAACTTATTGTTGACTTGCTAAGCACTGCACTGTCTGCAATCTGCACAACTGTTGTCGGGCACGGGTGACCCGTGGGTACCCGTTACCCGAGTGGGCATGATTTTGGGCAAAAATCTGCACCCGTCACGGGCATGGGTTTTTTAGCGGGCATGTCCAACGTTCATGGGCACGGGTTTGGGATAGCAAAACCCAGCGGATTTGTGCCCGTTGCCATCTCTAGTATCAACCATATGCTATGCTAGCTCATCATTTTCTGTTGGCAAACGGCCCAATGACCTGTAGTGCAAACAAACGCACTTTCAGGAACTGAGAAAGTAAAACGTAAGTTTAGAGGTAAATTGGTACAACCCTACAAGTTTAAGTAGCTGAGAAAGTAAAATACAAATTCAGGAGGTAAAGTGACATAATCCTACAAGTTTAAAGGGTTGATAAAGTAAAATACAAATTTAAGATGTAAAATAACATAATCTTACAAGTTAAGAGAGTTACAATGTAATTTTCTCTTTTTATTTTGCCCCCCAAACAAAGCCACCCTGTCAAACTAACACTGGTTATTCGGCACACAACACGCACTAAGATTCCTGTACCAAACCTTTTTTTTTTGTTCTTAAGTTGCTTTACATGGTAATTTTTTTTTTGGGTGTCCTCGTGGGTGCATGCTGACATGAGATTCCGAAACATCGGCAACTTCTCTCCTGCAACTTTGAACAATTTTCGTTGCATCAGCAGTGACATCGATCCTTGAGTAAATGGCCTTTGGATTGATTGTTCGGTGGAATGAAGCTTTGGTTTTTTTTTTCTGCTGCCTCCTTTCGTTGTGATGGGAAACACGGATCAGATGCCATACTGCTAATTAGGGTTTATTTGGCGTGGCTGCGGCTTATGATTTTTGCTAAATTTTTTGAATTTTAGTTGATTATGACAGATATTATGGAGAGAGATACTCGCTTGCTATTTTAGTTGATACAGATGTCGGACTTTTAAGATGTACTACAATTAATTTGTAGACTTCGTCTTAAAAAAATAACTCGTTTAAAAGTTAGATACTGTAGCAAAAGCTAAAAATCGCTAGTTTCGGTCAAAAAAAAATAGACCCTCAGATCGGAGCATTTGGAGACCGGCTGGCTGGCTTCACCTCCCCGGCCACATGGATGAGTAGTCAATCTAAAAAACTTTTGATCTTTTTTGTTTATATTAGTTTTTAAAAACTGTTTTTCTACGATACATAATTTTTTATGGTACCTAACTTTCAAACGAAGTATCTTTTTAAAACAATATTTATTAGTAAATTATAGTATACACTATAGTAACTTCATTTATATCGACCAAAATCATACCTGGTATCTCTTTCTATAAACTTATTTATAAAATATTACTATTTATAAGCTAAAGCTAAAAACACGGCCCCAATCTCGCAATGATTTGGACCATTGCCTCGCATTTTAGTAACTTGGTTCAATGATTAGGAATCGCTTTTGGCCGGTTAGTGTCTTACAGCGACAAAGTTAATTACCGGATCGAGCAGCAAGCTGTCCTGGTTCGTCGAATCGCTCGCTTCAATTTGTTTATGAAGCTATGAAGGTCGTTCTTTTCGAGAGCACTGGAACACTTCCGATGCTTCTGTCCATGTTCTGAATCCTGTCTTTTTTTCATGTTTGCATTAAGCAAATATCCTTTTTTCCCAGATAAGCTGTAAAAAGCTAGTAAAACTGACGTTTAATGCTGGTCTAATCTATCTAAGGGGCTGTTCTTTTTAGTTGCGACTTGTGGCTTTTAGTTGTGGCTTGTGACTTTTAGGTTGTTTGTACGAGAGATTACAGAGTAACAAAAACTCACGTACGGTTTTTGCCGGTATAAATGAAGTCAGTAAAGTATGCACTATAATTAATTAGTAGATTTTATTTTAAAAAATACTCTATTTAAAAACTAGTTACTATAGAAAAACCGAAAAACAGCTTTTAGAAGATAAAAGGAACAGGGCATAAGCTAGTTACAGCCACTAGAAACCAAGTAACGGAACAACTCTGCACTGTCACATCGGATTCCCGTAACGTACCGGGCACAGAGCAACGGCTTGCAGCTCCGACCAATTAATTGGTACTCTAAACACATGACACACGAAATAACTACACGTTGATACCATAAAGGTTTGCGAGCAGTACAGCATGGCATTCATATTTCAATTGTACCAATGTTAAGCGTAAAAAGTAGAGTTCGTAAAAAAAAATGTTAAGACTCATCAAAAGTAATCAAGATTAAGTAAACGATAGCATCAAGAATAAGTAGAATAGCCTAAAAGTATCATATCTGAAGAACTGATTTAAATTTATCAAGATTGCTATGTTTAAGAATGAACCATTTGCAACCGAAGACTCTAAAGTGAGATACACTAGGCTTACCATCAAATCTCAACTCATAGAAAGTCTTGTGCAATAAGGTTCTAAGAATACCCTGTTAGACATATACCAAGCAATGGAAATGACCTTAGCCAAATACCTCCTAGGAGTGGTATACTTATTTAACATAGTCTTAACCATTTCAACTAAAGTCATGTTCTTCCCCTCGACTACACTATTCTACTAAAAAACTCTAGGATGGGAGAATTGATGCTCTACACAATACTCAAAACAGAAGGAAGAGAAGGGTTGATTCATGAATTTAGTCTCATTTGTCACTCCTAATGATCCTAAGGGTTCCCGAAAAATGAACTGACAATATAAGAACTAACTCTCTAAAATAACCAAATAACTCATCTTTAGATGCTATGAAGTAAATCCAAGAGTATATAGAGTAATCATTAACAATTACTAGAGCATACCACTTCCTTCTTGCTAACTGGACTCTAGAAGGACTTACAGTGTCCATGTGCAAGAGCTATCTTGGACCATCTGTCGTACCCATAGTAAGAGATGGATGTGAAGCAACAATCATCTTACCATGCCTACAAGGAGAGCAAACTAAATCCTTTCCACCCTTGAGTTTAGGTAATTTCCTAATCAGATCCATACTATTGATCCGTGCCAATTTTGATCAAAACCAATGTGTCCAAGCCTATGATGTAAGAAACTCTTCCAAGATGAGAAATCCCAGAGGCTAGATCCCATACTGATCTAGAACTCTACAAGCACTCTTTTTAAAGCTCACATCGACACCATTATTAATTAATTGCGAGATAGAGAGCAAATTTTACTTGAGCTTACTTATCAGGGCTACATCCTTGAGTATGAAATTGCCGTTGGCACAAATTATGCTCTTGGCCATCATGGTCCTAGTAGAAGTATCCCCGAACGTGATTAACTCATCATTGGATGCTCGGTCCTCGAGTCCACATCACTCAAGTCAAGTTGCTCGAGAGGAGATAGGATTCGGTGGACTATCTTGCGTTAGTTACGCTTGTTCTTCTTGGCATCCCAAGGTGGTGAATCCTTGTGGTACTTCTTCTCCTCCTTACCTTTGAGCTTAGGGCAATAGGCTCTAATGTGATTAAGATCACCATGCTCGAAGAACAAGATAGGACTTTCTCCTCTCTTTCTCATCCTTACAGTATTTAAGGCTCTAGTGAACTTGGTGGATAGGAGAGCTAAGTCATCCTTAAGAATCTACCCAAGCTGATCATCACTCATAGCGTGCAGGGTAGACAAAAGAGAATTTAGCCAACTATCAAAACACCCTTGACAAAGTTTCCGGATGCATTCCCTTGGATCCATGTTTATCTTCAACTTAAAACATCTCTACATGCTTTGACACGTAACCCGTAGTGCTCAATAACTAGATGGCATGTCTTTACGTATCCATACTCCCCCAAACCATCTCTACGTGCATCGATCTTGTCACTTGGCGCACCACATGCACCAACTCGCCTCTTCAAGATTCTTGTCTTCTCTGTGCTCTTCTCTCGAGCCATGTAGCTTCACCCGGACTTATATGACCGCTCTTGACCTCAACTCCCTTAATCACGGTCCATTGCCATCGACCGTTATGTCCTCTAAGCCACCTGCACATCAAAAAAACCAAGCAACCCTATTGAGCACAAATTTCATGCACTTGACTCACGTTAGTCAAAACCATACATCATGCAATGCAACGCAAACCCTCATGACTTCCAAGCCATGAATCGACCTCAAACCAACTCAGCACAACTCGCCCTGATTTCTGGCCACAGCCACCAGTGTAACCGCTTTGTTCACGCTGATCAGACTGCCCTGATCAGATCGCCAACTACTGGCTGGTCTGACCGGTGTGACCATATTTTCAATGCTGGTCACACCGGCCAACTCACTCAGTCCAATTGCCAACCATGGTTGGTCCAACCGCACGAACCCAACTCCAAAACATGCTCTCTAGAAAAAAGCAGACGTCAACTAGAAATCGTCTGACCACTCCCAAACTCTGGTCACACTGGGCTGTCGGTCATACTGTCATTCACAAGCGGGTCCGACCACCAACATTGGCAGAAAACTGAATTTTCTAAAACTATTATAAAATTCAACTTAATCAAAGTGCTAATTGTTTATCACAAACATATCTTAGGTCTAGTACATGTACATGGTCTCTCAAATTTCCCACTAAACAATGCGCGCCAAACAAAAATGCCTACTTAGCTGACAAGGTTCAGTTTCAATGTAGCCATGTAGAGGGCCCGCTGTGACTTATTGGCGCCGCCAATTCACGCTACATACATACATGTGCCATTCGTACCGGTTTGAAATGTGGAATATTCCCATATTCCTACGAGAATTAAACTGGTTGTTTATTAAATCCATATATTCCAAACAGATACTTATATCATGGTAGATTATCAAAATTCCTTTGGTTATTGTATTTGGATGTACAGGTACTTATTAGTAATCTCTTGTTAGTTAACAGAAGTATTTTACAGTACAAGATTAATAAAGATTCTCTATAACTAAGGTCTTGTTTGCAACGCAGGAAATGAAAAACACAGGAATGTAGTGCCATGCCCACTAGATTCCTGCATGAATCAAGAATATAGGAGAATTCTAATAGAGACGTGTGGATGCTACGCAGAAAAAACACAGGAATTCATGGCACAAAAGCAAGAAAACATGAGGTTGGAGCTCATGTTTATTTTCCTCCAAAATTCATATGGAATAGCCCATTCATAGGAATTTCAAAGGATTTGTCGGTGGTATTCCTTTGTTCCAAACGGACTCGTATGAAGATTTTCCATAGGAACTGAATCCTTCAAAACTCTTACGTTTTTCATTTGTTCCAAACGGGGGCCTAAAGAGATTTCGTAGGATGGCAATGCCAAACTGGTCGGCACATGCCTTAGATCAACTCCATGTGTCCCATCGATCGACAAATATACTCCTCGTTTTTTGCTCTCCTTTGTCCATAACAAAACATCATCGTAACCACTGCTTTGCCTACCATAACCATACTTTTCTCATAGCACATTGCCTATCATCATCGTAAGATGGGTTTTCTCCCTGCTACTCTAAAGTCCAAACCACCTATGTCCTGATTGGAACACTACAGATTCTCCAAATTATCTGCCAACATTAGATTGTTTTACCTAAAAATCGTACATTCGAAGCAGGGCTGAACCAGGAGATTGTTAGAGTGAGTTGAATAACTAGAGGTAACCCAGCCCCAGCTGCCTGTGACCATGGGCGACAGATCTGAGATACGCTCAAATTCTGACAAGCCAGAGCAGCTCCCCACTGTTGCTACAGGATCCATCCATGTCTGCATGAGTGGGGAAGTGAACCGAACTGAGCAGCCGAGACTGAGGTGGGTCACTCTCTTCTCCCCTCTCCTCCAAAAATTTTCTCCTTTCACTCCACGGACAGAAAAATTCCGTCCTCCAAAAGCTGGCAACTTTCCCCCAGTTCAGTTTTTTTAAATAATGCCCCAATGCAAATGGTGGAGCTCACCACCACCAGAATTATTATTGTTTTTTCTCCTCCTTTTGATCGGCCTCATATTCCCACCTCCACCACCACCACCAGTAGCAGTGAATAGCCAAGGTGATTATGAAAAGAAAAATGCCGATAGATAGGACCGTTTTGCTTTGGTTTTGCTCTTGCTCTCCTGCAAAAGATGCCGCCGCTTTTAGCACCTTTTTGTGTTGTTCTATGCCAGGGTCCAATGCAGATCAATGTGCTACCAGATTTCAATCAGATTTTGCTGCAAAGAGGGGACAATTATTCAAGGGACTCCAAAAGGCGCCCTGCTTTGAGCATCCCTGCCTTTCATGGATAATGCCTGCTTGAGCTGCCAATTCCTTGAAACAAGGCTCAAGTGAGGGAGGGGCCCTCTGTTCAGCTCAAGTTCTTCTTCTTAACCTGATCTTGACCAGTGGGTGCAGTGCAGCGGCAACCCAGGACTAAATTTTAGTTAGGACAGAGTCGTCAGTGTCCAATTAGCCACTAAACAATATGTGATCTCTTACATAGGCACTAAGCAAGTAGTACACAACATGCATTATGGTAGTTAAAGTCATCCGACATAATAGCGCCAACATCCCTTAAAAATGCTCGCCGTAATACCTAAAAGAGATATAAGTACCTAATATTAATATGTGACATAAGCTGCACGGCTTTATTACTTTACCATCAAGTATCAGCAATGTATCATAATCAAAGTATGCGACCAAATTGGAACATCTTACCGATTTCTATCCACACGAATATGCTAAGCAAAGAGAGAGAAGAACCATACCCGAATCATCAGACACATCGGCATTTCTAGCATCCACCTGCATCCTCTCTGCTCTGCGCGACACCACATATGCCCTCTGCTCAGTGGCTTGCTTGTGCTCAACTCCTCCTCCATGCAACCACGCTGTTTGGTCCCTAGTCGTCCAGGCCCCAACCATAGCTAGTATTTCAACCGCCGGCTCGCCGCTCCGATCATCGCCTGCCAACCGCCATCATCGGTCCATCGCTGCTCCCTCTAGGGTTAGGAGGTGGAGGGGGCGTGTGGCAGTAGGGGGATGGGCTCTGCTCACTCCGTTTCAATGGGGTGACTGCCTCTTTGCTCCTGTCTGTTGGCCTTCTAGTGGGCCAGCCAGGTCAGGCCCAACTTAGCGAAGGGATAGGTCACAGACACGCACGGATGAAGAAAACCATGGTGTCGGGCGTCCTGTTCGTCTTCTACTTCGGCTCGGCGATCTATGGCTGGTAGGTGCTGGGTCTAGGAGACACGGGGAAGAAGGGGTTTGGCCGGCGGGCCTCGCCCAAAGTGAGTGTGTTTGTGTGATGAAATGAGAACGTGGAGTAACTTAATACTACCTGTGATAGGAAATGCCAATTGAGCATCCGGTTGCCCCACATAAATTCAATTCCAACAGCTTAATGTACAAGATTTGGACTACCAAACTAGTACTATGTCAAAGCAAGCTCATCAAGCAATAAAAGGGAAAATGCCAAGCTAAAATCTAGCATGAATCTAGCCGATAATTAAGAGCAAAAGAAGAAAAAAAAGAGGGAGGCAGGAACACTCAGACCGGGTGATCAATTAATCTCTCTTAAGCGCCAAATTACTGTTACAAACACTAAGATTACAGCATAAGGACATACACGGATCCTCCGAGAGCTCACAGGAGGGAGGAAAAGCAAAGAATCCACAGATCAAATCGAGCTCCCACTCCAGGAGCCTAGCAATTAGCAGCAACTAGACAAGCAGAGCATACCAAGGAGGCGCGAGCCTAGAGGAAGCTAAGAACGCTCGGCCAGGTCACTGCTGTCTCGGCGACTGCACGGGGAAGAGCGGCAGAAGCCTGGGCGGTGGCTGAAGCTCGCCGCAGGCGCCGGCATTGCCGCGCGGGGACGGGTGGAGGTAGAACCCCTTCTCGGCGATGGCGCGGTCCTCGGCCGCGGCGGCCTCCTCCGACCCCGGGAGCGGCGGGAGCGGCGTCACGGGGCTCCCCAGCGCCAGCGACGGGAAGTCCAGCATGCTCGGCGACAGCATCTCCACCCCGCGCGGCGAGAACCCCGCGGGAGAACCCGCCGGAGCCACCGGCGAAGGCGGCCGGGAGCAGGGGGCAGAGCATCTTGAGGCTCTTCATGCTGCCCCGCCGCTCGTAGAGCTTGAAGGCCGGCTTCTTGGGCCCCGGGGGCGCGGGCGAGGGCTTCGCCGCCGGCACGCTGGCAGCCCCTCCCGCCGCCGCGGCCGCGGCGGTCTCCGGCGTGCCGGTAAGGATCTGGACGACCTGCTTGAAGGAGGTGGTATCAGCCTGGACGAAGGTGGTGGGGAAGGGATTCGAAGGGTCGGCGGCCGCCTGCGGCAGCGGCACCGTCGACGGCGCCGCGGGGCGCTCCTGGGTGGCGGCGGCGTCCATGATAAAAATGTCGCCTTTGGCCTTTGGGAGTGGGGTGGTGAGGCAGAGTCGAGAGAAGGGGGGTTTTATGGGCTTCTGGGGGGTGAGGAAACTGGAGCTTTGGGATCTGGGTTTCCAACCTTGGGAATATAATAATGCTGGCAAATGTGCGCGACTTGGCTGGCTGGCCGATGAGTCTGGGTGTGCGTGGCTACTAGATCTCACCTCACTGCTCCTCCAGTAGATCAGTTTCCTTTTAGAAACAGTGGAAATGGAATTGTTTTGAGTAAACTTGGTGAAGTACTTCATACGTGAGGAGTGTATTGCATTTGCCCTTTTGAGAAGAGCTGCACATGCAGTTAAATAGCTGTCGTAGTGGCCTACGGATGGATTTATTTAGCCTTTTTATGTGTGTTTTGGAAGAGTACATCGCTTTTTTTTTTTGTTGCGAAATGACATTGCGTAGGAATGGTTTGCGAACTCTGAAGAGTCGTTGGCAATGGCAGGGCTCAAAAGTTGTTTGAAAAGCACGGCGCTTTCTAGTATGAAGGGACCTACTGTATGGACGGCTACCCTCAAGCTGTATACAATAGTATAGAGGGTGATTATTTATAATATATCTCTATATCATTTATAGATAGAAGCAAAGATAACTAATGTAATAGTTTGTTTATATAGTTGTCTACAATGGTCCCACACATTTAACGAATTATCTATATAGTTATCTATACAACAATATAGATAGTAAAAAACCGTCTATTAAATACTAAACATCATCTTTCTTTCTCCTTCACATTATTCAAAATCATATGTTGCATAGTATTACAAACAGCTGACATGTAAACATATCATACTTATAAATTATGTTCCATTCTGACCAGAATGGATAGAATGTTCCGTTCTGACAAGCAAAGCAGCACAGTAGACTCTCTATCCTGTATCGACCTTGATACCGATCAATACCGAGCCATTCCGTTCCAGTCATTTTGGGACCGGCCCATGCTTAGGTATTTGATTTTAGAAATCTGTAGGATTTATCGTTCCATCTACGCCGGTACCACGCATAATTGAAGTGACCCTTCATTTTTATATTATGGTTATGTATTTAAAGTGAGATTCTAAGTAAAATTATGTGCATATATAATTACATATATAATTATGAATAAAAATATATTATTGCATTAAAATTTTTAAATCTAAAACGGTACACTAGAATAGACTCATACTAAGCATTTTAAGAAACAAACCGGAATATCCTCTGCAATGGAACTGACAACTTTGCGTTGTATATGGAGTCGCATGCAGAAGAGCCCCCCCGAACTGCGTTCACATGACAGCCGTCGTTTGTACAGGTTCATGCGCATGGTGCTTCTCTTCTTCACGATATGAATTGTGCGGCTTCTCTCTTCTCCATGATATGTTTTGCGCATGGCACGTGCTTCTCTTCTTCACGAAATGCTTGCAAGGGTTTCAACATTTAGCGACAGTTAACTACGAGAAAGTGTCCGATGCACATTTGTCCTTACCCTCTCCCTTCACAGCAGTTTGAAACAATAAAACACGTGACTCTCATGTGAGTTTCACTGCCGGCTACGCTCTCCGGGTGACTTGCTCCATCGATCCTTCGTACCTGTAGCCACCAAATCTTCCGCTGTCAACACCATGACCAACCCAGACACCTCTCTCCAGGCCAAGCGATGCCGGCCGCGCGCCACTGTCCTCTCCTCCGGCTCTCTTGTGATTGTGGTATTATCTCGATCAACAAGTGAAGAACTGTTCAGACAAAGTGTCATTATCGCACCCGTCCGCTGAATCGACCAAAAAAATTATCAGGACCATGTCAAGTAGATTTAGGAAGATCGAGTAAGCGGTTGCATTGACCGGAAGCATCGCTAAATCGACGTATTAGCTAGCTAGCTAGCTAGCCCCATCATGGTTTCTGGTTCGACCATATTTGTCTCGTGGTTTCGAAGGTTGGACTTGACCAGTTTCCTACATAAAGGAGGATGATTGTACCATCTCTCCTACCAACCGTAATGACAGTTTCAACGATAAGAAAGGTTCACGAAATTGTTAGTAAATATATTTTTTTCACTCTACCATGTATTTAACTCTGTCATATAAGTCATAACCATGTACTTTCTTTCGTGCACATTTAGTTTTCTAAAAAAAAATCTTCTCAAAACTACGCTAGCCAAACGACCCCGCTCAGAACCTTCCCGAAAACGCAGGAATTTCATCGAGTTCTGTAGAAAACAAAGCAATTTTTCTCTAAAATTCCATACCGAGATCTGTCGTCACAGATGTGTTCTATTCGTATATTTGGATTACTAGGTTGTAGTACCCGTTGCCATCATACATACATACATACATACATACATACATACATACATACATACATACATACATACATACATACATACATACATACATACATACATACATACATACATACATACATACATACATACATACATACATACATATATATATATATATATATACACATATAAATATGAAAAATACCTTTTACTCCCGGGTGTAATTACACCCATCTCTAATTTATCACCTAAACAAACTTAAAATACTCTTTTATCACTTTAGATATACTCGTATACTAAATTTAAGATACTCCAATGTGAACCACACGAAAAAATTGTAAGGGAGTCCAAGTTTTTAGCGTATTTTGTAAATACCTTCATATATGCACATAAAAAGGAGTATATCGAAAAATAAGTATATACCACATTTGAAAAATTATTCATACCACCTAGATGGTCTTAAATACTCGTATACTGCATGTACATACCCTCCGTTACGCGAGATATTTCCTATGTTATGAGAAACGACATAGGGTGTAATTACACCCGGGAGTAGAAAAGATGTTATATTATATATACTAATTAGAGACCCGTGCGTTGCAACGGATTCATAAAAAAATGAGACGGAACTTACTGCCTTGTCAACTTCACATATCAAACATTAGAGAGCAAGCGACAGAGAAAGAAGGGTGGCCAGAATGCGTAAGAAGATGGAAAATGATGATGAGGTGGGCGGTTGTATCCTGAGAGAGAGAGAGGAGGAGAGAGACGAATTGTCTAGATCAAATCGGATGGCTGAGAAGAAAGAAGGAAGAATGCACCAACCACCAACTCACTTTTATAATAGTATATATATATATATATATATATATATATATATATATAGGTAAAATAACGAGTGCTCTTTGGTGTCCGGGCACCATAGTCTAAAATAGGTATGTATCATGTGCGAAAAATTTTAAAATTTTTTGGATGTCAAGTTTAACTAGTCTACTAACTAGTTCAAACAAGTTTGAACTAAATTTCGAATTGTAGTTGCCTTTTTTGATGATAGTTTGATTGTAGGTATATGCTGATTATATATATAAATCAGCAAAATATGTGATCTAAATTCGTTCAAAACTTTAAATTTGAGTATATTTTTTCAAACTTATACGTTTCATTTGAATTGTTATAGATGAGTATATACCCTAAAACTGATATTTTTAAAAAATATACCCGAATTTAGATGGAATTGATACATTTGAAATCAAGGTGCCCGGGCACCCTGGTGTCCTATTTCAGCGTCATATATATATATATTCCGTTCTCTCGAGAGTGCGTACTCTCACTTTCAATATAACACTTAAACAAGCAGGTTATAATTCTTTATTATTTTAAGTATACTTAAATATTAATTCTAATATACTCTAATATCATTTGGTTGAAAAATTTTCATTGGTGCCCTTTATTTTGCTATATACATTTTTCCATATATAAAATAAGTATATATGCAAAATGTGCTATAAAAGTGGACTTATACGAATTTTTTCATGAAACTCACTTTTGAGTACTTATAATCATTATTAGACTATACTCAAAAGGATAAAAGAGGTATAACAATATTATTTAAGCAGTATACGAGGAGTATGAGTCGTACTCGAGGATATATATATATATATATATATATATATATATATATATATATATATATATATATATATATATATATATATGGAAATGGTATATAGCAAAAAAATAAATAACTTCGATGAAAATTTTCAACCAAATCGCATTAGAGTATCTTAGAATTAGTATTTAGATATACCGAAAGTGATAAATAAGTATAACACGTTTGTTTAAGTAGTATATTTGAAGTTGAAGTATGTACTTCTGGGAGTACGGAAAAGGCTTCATACACACACATACATGTAGAGTTACTGTCAGTTGTGTAGTGTTACAACTGATAGTAACTCTGCATATGCTTGATAGTAACTCTACACACGACAGTAACTTTTCAGCGTGTATTTTACACCTGCGCGCAAAATAGTAATTATGTATGTGTACTTTGGGAATAGTTACTCCTTATGCCGTATCTCACAACGTAGTAGTATCTCGCGTAACTGAGAGTATATATGTGTGGTATACGAGTATATAAGATGATCTAGATGGTATGTATATTTTTGTACACATACTCCTTTCTATATGTGTATATGAAGGTATTTGTAACATACATTAAAAACTATAGACTCTCTTGCAATTTTTTATGTGGTTAACATTAGAGTATCTCATAATTAGTACGTGAGTATATCTAAAGTGTAAAGGAGTATGTTAAATTTATTTATGTGGTATATCATATATGAAAATTTATTAGACAGGAGACATGAGATGAACAAATTTGGAAGGCAGCTCGGCGCCTATATTTGACATCGTTGCATTGTCACATTCACTGCCCATATTCCGTGCTTGCTCGTTTCCGGGCCAATGGGTGTCCTGGAATAGATTCATTCGTCGTGGTCGTTGGTTTTTATTGCTTGCTTGGTGGAGTCGAACAAGTCTCTATCTGTGTGTGTGTGTGTGTGAGGCTGTGAGTGTATAGCCATGGAGGCATGGGATGGGATGCATGGAGCAGAGGCAGGGCGCCATTAAATCCAAAGTTAAATTGGGAGCGCCCTTGACTTGGAGACGACCTTGTCTGTGAACCCAAACGGATCCCAAGGTGTCATAATGGTAGGGAGAGGGATAGGCCTGCAGCATGATATTGCAATGTACACCTGATGAAGTACCCTGTAGGCTTGTTTGGTAGATATAAATTTCATGCGAGACAATGTAATCCTCTTGAGTTTACGTGAAATTGCTATTTCTAAAACAGTCATAGAAAATATTTGTTGTAGTATATCAGGTAAGCATGGCTGCAGTACCATAAAGTTGAGCCCCATCTCATGGTTAAGAAAAAAAGGATAACCATTAAACAAAGGTAAAATTTGGCAAAAACTTTGCTCATTGGTTTCTCGCTGGTCAATTTAGAATGTGACTTTTAGCTTAACTGAAGCACGAGATAAATTAAAGTAATAGCTGCACTACACACTTTCAAGAGGAGAACCCTCAAGAGAATCGTCTTGAACAGTCCATTTCCTTGTAATCACTGCTTAAGTAGAAGTATATATAGTGCAGTGATAAAGTTATATCACTAAATGTGCTGTAACAAGTGAAATGGACTTCTTATAGCGTGTTTACAGAGACACACTGTACTCCTTAACCCTTCAAGTGAAAACAGAGAATTGTACTTCATTTTACTCCCATCACATTTCAGAGAAGTAGAGAAGCCTTGGTACCCGTAGACCGTAGCCGTAGCAAAAATGGGGAAGGCGCGGGGGAGGATAGGAATAGGACAACAAAAGCACGTACTTTTCAACGTGCGCCAGTGTGTGATTTGACTTTGAGGTGCCGTGTATCTTTTGTGGGCTCCTGTCCCCTTCCCCCCTCTGCCTGCGCACGCAGCTCTTTCTTTTCCTTTCGTTTGTTTTACTTCCGTCAGAGCTCAGTTCAACCGAGTTCCGAATTCAGATGAGCTTCGCCTGCTAGCTTGCTGAAGCAGATGAACTCTTGGCAGACAGGCCCGAGAACCGAGGGGGAGCCCTAGTTCACACTAGTAAGCTTTCTTAAATTTCTCCCCTCGGTATACGCCAAGCTTACTCAAACGTGAATAGTAGTCGTGTGGTTTCCGATCGTATGATCTGCTGGTAAACAGTGGTCGTGCGGTTCTGACCGTACGATCTGGCTGTTATGTGGGGATCGCACGATTGCCACGTGTCATCGCCAGCAAAATCGTACGGTGGGAGAGTGGACCAAAAATGGAAATACGTTGGTTTGAAGACTATATCTGGTATTTCGGTGATCAATAGGGCTACTTTTGATCAAGGTTCTACTAGTGTGAGTACACAGTGCAGTTCGGGAGAGAATGATATACTACTCGTATTCAGGTTCAGAATGGAAGATAAAGGAGAGGAGAATCTGCAGACATTCAACTCTCCGGTGTTTTTTCTTGTCAGCGTGATGGACGGAGGCATGCCAAGCCATGCAAGAAACCTTCACATCCATTCTCAAGTCGTCTGCCGCGTGGGTGCATTTGATTCCGTCAAAATACTAATAGGACTACTGCATCATAGGCCATATGCGTCCATCTACTACTACGACGGTAGCAACGGGGTAGAGCAGAATCGATGGGGGAAAACAACAAACCAGCACTAGTAGCTTGCTACTTAAGACATGGAGCCTACCTCAGGCATTATTTGATAGGCAAGTCTTCAGGTTTTTCCTCTAGAATATGTTTCATGCACTAGATCTTGGATGCATGGACACGATCTGACGAGGGGTCGGGGCTTCTTGAGTAAAACACAGGATCGCTATGGTTCTGCTTTTACCAATAGGAACTGCGGGCCGCCTGCGCGGCTGCACCTTTGTTTGGCCCGGCCCATTATACCAGCACAATAGATGGGCCTTGTGGATATGGCCTACAGAAGCCTCTTTTTCTGAAGTTGGGTTCTTTTCGAATGCCGCTGATAGGGTGGACTGTAGTTACCAGTGTTAGCAGTCCTAGAAGTATTCAGAAAAAAAGTACTGCCCAGCTGCGTAAAATTGTTATCTTTTAGTACACTTTCTTTGAAACATTCGTTCAAATAATTAAACATTGTTGAGAGAAATTAACGACGGAGGAGCAGGTACACGACGGATACACAAAAGCTACACGGAAAGAAGTAGAACAGTAGGGTTTTTTTGCGTGGGTTGTAGCGCCACCACGTACGTACGTACGCATACCTCCTCTCCGCTCCGAACGTACATCATTGCGTGCGCACGCACGCTGCGACATACGTATGTGAGTACATAGATTGTGCATGCACGTACGCGCGCGTGCAGCGAGAGGCAGACGATGATTCAGTTCATGTTGCGGGAGCAGCGCGTGATGGCGGAGCAGCCGCGGCGGTAGGGGTTGGCCTGGCGCTGCGACGCGCAGTTGTTGTAGTATGACTGGCCGCGCTTGTTGCACGGCACCTGGTCGGCGCGCAGCGCCGCGTAGCTGATGTACCGGTTGGTCGGCTTCCGCGCCAGCGAACGGCGCAGCGCCTCGCTGGCGCCGCCGGCAAGCCCCATCTCCTCGTCCTCGTCCACGCTGCAGTCCCCGATGGCCCCGTCGCACGCCTTGGTCGCCGCCCGCGACATCATCATGGAGTCCAGCCCGCCCAGGTCGGCGGCGCCAGCGGAGGCCGGCTCAGGGAGGCAGGCCACCGCCGCGGCGGCCACCAGCAGCGCGAGCACGGCGACGCCGAGGCGGGCCATATCAAGGAGCTTTGCTTGTGCTTTTCGGTGAATGGTTTCTTCTTGGAGTACTTAGGCCTGTGGCTCTGCAGGTAGCTAGGGTTGATCCCTCCCTGCCTTCTCCTCTCTTTGAAGGGGAGGAGGAGGGGGAGATGAAGAGGGGAGAGAGGGGAGGGGATTTGGAGAGGGAGCGGCTGGACGAGAGAGGAATCAGGGCGTCCGCACGTTGGGCTGGCCAGCGCCGCCGCGCATTGCGGCCTTCGTCTGAATGCCTCGACGTTCACGTAACCTTCATGCATGCATGGCTTGCATGTGTTGCGCAACTTTGGTGAGTTGAAATCGCGGCATTTCATCTGGATCGATCAATTAATTCAAGGATAACTCATACAGCGTGATTATATATATAGGAGTAACTGAAGAAAATAAGTTCCGTGTAAATTCCAATTGATTGCACGAATTAATTAAAATTGATTACACGATCAATTTGGATACAGGACGACCGAGCAAAAGCAGATTAGAGCATGCAACATATGTATATTACTCCTAAATGTCTGGCTATGAACGACAGATCTTGACGACCAAACAAAGAAATTAACAATGTTATTTTGGTCCGGTCGACTCCGAAAATTTGAAGGCAAACATATTCCCACTTGCTATGAACGAATAAGTGGAATCGAATACAAATCGAACAGTGTTCTTACCGCATTCTTTTTCGAATTTTATAAATAAATATGAATTTGAATTTGAATATTCTCAAATACAAATACGAATTGAATATTGTAATGAGTACGAATTCGAATAGAACATCTACTCAATTCGGTCGGATCATTCTAATTCATTTACTTCACCTAAACAAACACGAATTCACATTGAATTTAAAAACTTATCCAACTAATTAGTTATATTGTAATAAAAATATGTATGTTGCTTCACTGAATACGAATACAAATGTGAATAGTCTGGATAAAATAACATTTCGGATGGTAAAAATCTATATCATATTCGTATCTATATTTTTATATAAATTCGATACAAATATGAATCGGATAGAAATTGATAATTGGATAAAAAATCTATACCATATTTATATCTTATCGAATACGGTAATCCACAAATCTTGACACCAAACAAAGAAATTAACAATGTTATTTTGGTCCGATCGACTCCTAAAATTTGAAGGCAAACTAATCCAAATTACCACCGAAATAAAACACAATCCATGCAGCAGGATCAAACATCCGAACGAGACAGATCGACGGAATCAAGCTAGAACTATCGCTCCGCCTATCACGAGGGACATCAGGACACCACCCCTCAAGGCTGACGCGGACGACGGCGACGGTGGTGACGCCGTCCAGTTCGTTCCTGGTGTCGGTGCCGGTGCCGGCGATGCCGACGAAGAATTCCCCGCAGCCGGAGGCGGCGGAGGCAACGAGCTTGGAGCCGGGGCTGGAACAGGAGGTGAAGTCGGTGGCGCCGGTGGTGACGACGGCGAGTTGCGCGGCGGTGGCGAGGGGGTGTTGTCCCTGCTGCGGACGGCGAGGACGACGACGATGAGGCGCTCGCCGGCCTGGCAGCGGCGGGCGTCGCCACTGATGAAGAAGAAGGGGCCGGAGTTCCCGAGGACGAAGACGGAGTCGCCGCCGTCGAGGCGGAGCAAGGGGCCGGTAGTGTTGCAGGCGTCGTAGTGGCTCTGGCTCACCACCAGCACCGAGTCCTCCTTGCTGTACCTAAACACTGCACGCACACACGACACCCACGCAAACAACAGGTCAGACGTACACGCACACGTGACACGTCCGTGCAGCGCATGAATGCATAAGAGAATTCGAGATCGGGCGCGCGGCTGCGTGGAAAAGCATCACGAGCGAGCGTACGTACCGAGGCGGTCGTTGACCTGGAAGCGGTTGCGCTCGGCCCAGCTGTTGAACGGCTCGGCCGGCTTCGCCGTCCACCCGTCGCGGCCGCCGACGTAGAAGTCTCGCGCCGCGCAGCAACTCGCCGTGAGGAGGAGGAGAGGGACAACCACGGCGAACTCCCGTGCCATTGCCATCCCTACCTAAGCTAATTCCCCTGGCAAGTTCTGTACTAGTTAACTCAACGCCTAGTGTATGTATCAGCTGGATCTAGCTTAATTTGTGTACTGTGCTCACTAGAAAGGGTGGTGTGTTCTGTGCGTGTGACTTGCGTCCATGGCGCGAATATATATACACACGAGGATGGTGAGATCGAGATATCTTACCGTTGGGTCAATTAATTGGCAATGGAGCAATTAGCTGTGAGCCTGTGACAGCCGTTGGTTTCAAAGAAAAAAGAAGAAGAAAACGAAAAGGCTGTGACAGCCGTTACTATCTAGCCTTCGCACAGATGGCTCATATGTAATAGATGCCCTTCGGAACGTTGTAATGGTGCAGTGACACCTCATTTCTGACAGATGTCATACGACCTGTGACGGATTTAAGATTTCATTGTGACTCGAGCTAAACTTTAACATACTAATATCCTAGAACCAACGCTAATTTATATCCACACGATAGCAACCAAAAGTAAGCCACAAATACATCATTGACATAAAACTTTAACCTAATACTTCAACATACAACATAGTAAGAAAACACATGGCAAAACATAAATAATTTAGCATATTATACTCATGCCAATCTATACCCACACCATGGCTTAACAAAATAAGCTACAAATAAATATATCATTGACATAAAACTTTAGCTCAAGATTTGCTATTTATCCTCTTTATTTTATCTTGATCCACTTTATTTAGCATCCCTAATTCGGTACTAATTTAGTAATTCCTATATAGAAAAAAAGTATAACACATGATGTTCATTCAGATTTCAGTAGAAAGGATAAAAGTATCAAACATCAAAGGAGAAGGGAGGAGCCGGGGAGGAGTGGGGAGTAGTGAAGTACCAGATGGTACGGATAGGCTCAGCTGCTCCTACGGGCACCTTTGCATTTTTGCTCGATTACCCATCCCCGATCTCATCTTGCTGATTCCAAGGGACCGAGGCAACAGGGCGGCGGTGGTAGCAGCTGGCAGCGGTGAGCCCCTAAGGAGTGGTGATGGTGGTAGCCCAAGTAGCAGCGGCGGTGGAAACTACACACGTCAACTCAAACACGCGAGACGACGAGAACAGGAACAGGATGTGAGGGCGAGGTCAAGCGATAAGGGCGACTAGGCGAGCAATCGAAGGGAAGCGATAGGTAACTTCTATCGCGCGCTTTCATGTTTCAATGGCCCTTCCACATTTCAATGGGCCTGCCTGCCGCCAATTTGTGCTTTAGCCCTGGGCTAGGCCGCAGGCCTCAGGCTAGACTACAGCTATTTGTATTTACTGGGGCCGCTACAAACGGGGATACCACTATTAAGATTTTCAAGGCTCGGACTATAGCTCACCCAACCCGAGACCTGGATCCGCCTTGCATACGATACACGTCTAGTTAAAGCATGCCAAAACTAGGGCCACTTGCCTAGTTTGACCCCATGACATTTGAGAAAAACTAGGGAATAGTATACCGTTTCAACGGTATGCCATCCTTTGTCGTGCGCTCCTTTTCGCTCTTGGCCGCCGCTCTTTCGCTCTATTTCTTGCTCGCTCTCGCGCGACGACCGACAGGCGGGCACCGCTGTTGATGACGGTTTCACTGTTCACCCTCAAATATACATGGAGACCAGGGAGACAGTGGCACAACACTAGGCGGTGGCAGAGGGAGGCATGGTGAGGTTGCAACGTGCTAAAAATTTGGCTGGGAGGGTGGGGCGGTGGGGAGGGAGACAGTGGCGCAGGATGTCGCCATGGGCACCGTGTGATGGAGGAGGGGACGGTGAAGGTAGAGGATGGATGTAGAGTTGCTGTCGGCGCCGAAGAAAAAGGGGGAGTTGGTGTGCATGGAGAAGAGAGAGAAGGGGAGGGGGAGTGGTGGGAGAGGCTATACCGTTAGGGAAGGTCTAGCGCGGCGTAGATACTTCCAGGGCATTTAGGTCGGGATGGATTGGGGATTGCAGGTTTGCATGGGCTGGAATTGCCTAGTATGACGTAAAGTTAAGCTGAGACAACTTTTCTTGTTGGGCCGTAGCAATCCTGAGAGGCAACAGCTATATGGGCTGCACGAGCAACGTTTTTGCCATGGCCCCCCGTTTTACTTTGCGCAAGCGTGCAACTGTTCCTGCCGTGTAACAGCATACAACGTTGAACTCATCTCTATCCTGCAAACTTGAACTGCATCGAATCATTTTAACAGTGAAGTTATTGGCCGTGTCCCTCTGTGCCTGCCAATCGGAATGGCGCGGCACTGGAATGTAGTGGCATGCTCGCATGGATCGCCACTCTCCCGTGCCATGCATCGGTTTTTGCAGAATCGCAGCTAAAAATTCTTGGTTCCCAGAACCTGACACTTCTCAGTAACCAGTCAACGCCCACACATGTATATGCTCACAACTGCTCAGAATATGCCCACACATTTTCTTTTACTCCAACCTCTGAAAAAAATGGGAAAACAATAGCAGTAGCAGTAGAAGAAGAAATTCCCTGCTCTTGCTGAAGATAGCGTTTACACTGTTGCATCACTCGGACAGTCCCTCCCCATGACAACTTTAACTGTTGGCGCTCAGAAGGTGAACTAAATGCGCATTCAAGACGCGTGGATCTACTACTACCGCACTTATGGCCTGGTAAGTGGTAGCATCAAGTAGGCGACCGTCCACCCATGGACAGCAATGCCAAGAACTTACCACAAAAGATTTCCTCTGTTGCATTGCATCCATATATACACTCCCTGAGCAAACGAGACCACAAGAGAGCGTCGAGTAATAATCCTATTGATCAATGGTAGTACTAGTAGTAGTTCTACCCAAGGAAAACATTTTTGGCTGAAATTCGTCGAAATTCAGTTTTTCAGCTCACTTCAAAAAAAGGCCAAATTTGGTGTAAAAATTCGGTCCGTTTTGAAAACTTTGGCCCATCACCGGCCATTGTCCCATTCTCCCTCCGAGGCTCTAACCCCCTAAGGCCTCTAGCAAGCACACAGACCGATCCAAACCCCTTTGGCCAGTGTCTCATTCTCCATATCTCTCTCTCCTTCCCCATGTCAATCCAGATCCAGATCCAAACGACATCGACGCCCTCTCCTACTCCTCCGCCCCTCCTCCTACGTTACGACCAAAGCAGTGACGACATGATGCCCGCCTGCGATGACGATGATGTGCTCGACACCGGCGCTCCCTTCTCTTGTGCGCCTCACCTACGCCACGACTGAAGTGGCGACAAGATGGACTCCACTTGCGATGACGACGATGTGGTCGACATTGCTGCTCCCTCCTCCGCGCTGCAACCAAAGCAGCGACAACATGGTCTGCGTCGGCCCTTCCTCCTCAACTACAAGATGTCATCCCCGTAGCACCGCCTCGTCACCCTAAGCAATAGCTCGCCATGCGTTGGGCTTCGAGGACGATATTTGTAACGCCCTAGAGTCCAAACTGATTTAGACCTAACTCTATTATGGATAGGCCATGCACACGTAGCAACCCTCTTGCACTTTCGTCCTCGCTTCGTGTAAAACGGTTAACTAGAGATTATTACCATTGAAGGCCTAGCCTTATATGTTAGTGAATCTCAAGCTAAACTAGTAAGGTGGGACTAACCCATATCCTCATGTGCACACACATATAAGCCATCATTGGCCCCAATTCTACAGGGGCCGAGGTATCACATACACCCCCCTCAAAGGACCCGACGTCCTCGTCGGCCCAACATACCCATATTGGGGCAAATGATCAGGATGTCCCCTCTTGACACATGTCCGTGTGTTCAGTGCCAGCACATATGCCATACCGTGTGTTCACTCCGGTCCCACACGCGCCATGTACCATATGCATGTGCCCCTGACCCGCACGTGCTCATGTAACCGCGAGGGTCGGCTCTGATACTATTTGTAACGTCCTAGGGTCCAAACCGGCTTAGACCTAACTCCATTCTGGATAGGCCACGCACACGTAGCACCCCGCTTGCATTTTTATCCTCGCTTCGTGCAAAACAGTTAACTGGAGGTTATTATCATTAGAAGCCCTAGCCTTATATGTTAGTGATTCTCAAGCTAAACTAGTAAGATAGAACTAATCCATACCCTCATATGCACACACACATATGGGTCATCATGACCTTAATTCTACAGGGGCCAAGGTGTCACAATATCATCCATGGTGTCGCCGCGGACTCTTAACTACTGCCTCCCGTCAACCAGCTATGTTATTTCACCGGTTTCCCCTCATAAGCGGCCATGGAGCGGATGCGGCCACCGGTAGGGGATGGGTATGGTGGCGCTGATGTGGCCTCCAACGCCGGCTAGGGACGAGTAAGCAGCGTCAGTGTTTGAAATTTAGTTGAGTTTTTTGGATTCAAACCATATTTTTGCATTTTTTGACTGAATTGTTTTTCAAAAAATCTGAAAATTTCAGATTTCTCATAGGGTCCGAAAAAATTGTTAACCGAAAATATTTTCTCTGGTTCTACCTACGGGCTTGTAACTGTAGTGACTCTTAGGCGAGAGCAAGCCATTGATGACTTGTGGATGGATGGTGTGGCGTGCCGGTGGTACTGTGGACTACTGGCGCCGAGAGCAAGCTGGCAAGCCTGGAAACAGCGAGGTTTTGGCAGAGATCTCTTGGCCCTTCCTCTGCAAAGATGCATTGCTGCTGCAGTTGCAAAATCTGCCATTGCGTGGGCCCTCGACCTCACCTAGCTGCTACTGCACATCTAGCTTAGCTGCGCTGCGCCGTGCAAGTGTTGTTTGATCGATCGACCGTCGAGCGAGCTCCACCTGTAGCTCGCCTCGATCGATCCAATTCCGTGGGTGCAGATGGAGCGCGCCGCACACGTCGAAGAGACAGACCATGTATGCACGGATCAAGGGATACCTTGATGGGACAAAAATTAAGTAGGGAGTAATTAAGCTTCCGCTCGTTTGAGCTGAAAAAAAAGTAGTTTATGATCGAAATTTTATTGTGGCTGACTATACCTCATGGTAACTTATTTATCGTAGTTAAATTTAAAAAAATTAAAAATAGAAAAAATATGTTAGTTCATCACATACATTGCGAACAAATACGAAAAAAAGAACTGATAAAAAGCTAAAAAAAACAAAAAAATCTAGAAAAAGACAAATTTTAAAAATAGTAAAAATAAATTAAAAATCAGAAGCTAAAGTCGAAATGAACAAAGCCTAAGTGGCCTCTCATTGAACCACTTGTCGTCTCATCTTGACAACGGCAGATGTCAAGTGCATGGCAGCTACCGCTCGTCTGATCTTTATGACTCGGATCAACCCATTAACCCAATACTCGCTCGTGTCGATCTCCGCTTTGCGGTTGCGATCAGATGGCTCTCGAGACATTACGATTCCGTGCAGCAGAAAACCATTTCACGGAATTGCACTTCAATCTCATCCCCTTCGCCGAAGCATGTGAACCTCACATGGAGAGGTTCGTGGGCAGCCTACTGCGTCTCTCTAAATGCCCCACACGGCCTATTTAATCCTCCTCCTACACATTGAATGGATCCTCCAATATATTTCTGTTTTCAACTGTAGCAGGATCAGCTTGATATATACATACATATACAGCTTACAGAGACGAATTTGTTCTTTGGAAAAATTTCACCGGAGATAGGATGTGTTTAGGCAAATTATCACCAGACAACCAGTTTTTTTTTTTTTGGTTGAGGGGGCAGACTAACCAGTACTAAGTAAGAAGCTTGCTTGCTTCTCTTACTGAACATGGATGTGCAAGCCAAAAGATTTTTTCAGAACAAATGCTCACTGTGCCACCGTATAGTAGTCGCCACAGTGCCTATTACACACTGAGATCTACGACAGCCTGTTAGGTCCTAGACTCGTAGTTAATCAACTGCTTTCTGTAATAACTGAGAACAACTTAGGTTCTATGGATGGGGGTTTTTTTGCTGTAGTTTTGATTTTTGGCTTATAATTTTTAAATTCTGGCTATTCGCGATAGACAATTCACAGAGAAGTAGTGATATGTGATTTTAACTGGTATAACTAAACTCGGTACAATGCATATTATAATCTACCTATAGATCCTCTTTGAAAAGACGCACCGTTTAAAAACTAATTACTGTAGTATAAAGTGATAATCCAAAGCAAAAAAAAAAAAAAACCTAGCCTATGTATGATTTCTGATGCTAATGTTTATAATGAAGTTAAAGCTATGTTCGTATTGGCTTCTAAAAACTACTTTTCTGCAATAAATGATTTTTCTATAGTACTTAGTTTTCAAACGAAATATCTTTTCAAGACAGGATCTACTAATTGACTATAGTACACACTATAATGGCTTTATTTATATCGGTCAAAATTATACGTGAGTTTCTCCCTCTACAAGATTCTCTACAAGTTGATACTATTTATAAGTTAAAGCCAAAAGCCAATATAAATATGCCAGTTTTAGTGACTGAATTGAAGTTAACAGTTAACTGCACAAATTAAATGATGCTTTAGAAGAAAGATAATACTAGTACATCTACATGTATCTAGGGAATTGAAACACACTGCATGTAGCAGTAGAACAACAAATGTTACTCTGAAATGTTCATCTGAAACTTCATCGCCATTACATTTTTTTTTCAGTCAAAAAGTACAAGGCCGAGAAAAAGAAGAAGAGAAAGCTTATATGAACTGGATTCCTGTATGTACAGTGCTTAATTGTTCCAGGCAGCTGGGCTGACCAGCTTGCAAATGAAAACAAATGCCTCAAGACAACACTAGACTGTGTGGACCCCAATCCGGACTATACAGAGGCACTAAGCGAACAACCTTTATTAATTCCAGCATCTATGGCTCTTTTAGGATAGATCGATGGGGACTCCGAGTCAAGATCATGACCTGCTTGAATCCAGACTTCAACTGATCTCCTCAGGATCAATGCTAGCTTCAAAGCCAAAGTCTTAATTTGCTTAATTAAGCCATGCCATTTCAGTATGTTGTAGTATTTTATATGACACTACGTGCGATCATACGATCCTTTCCTCTGTTTAATTGAGAGAATTACATTGGGTCCTAGAAACAATCAAAATGCTACTAATAGTGAGCATTTGCTGGTCCGTTCTTTAATGTCTTTTAAAAACGGTTTTTGACTTTTGCTACAGTACCTAACTTTCAAACAGAGTATTTTCTCAAGATAGGATCTACAAGTTAATTGTAGTACACGTTTAAAACCCAATATCTGTATCAACCAAAATCACAAGCGAGTATCTCTCTATCCGTAATTTCTGTCACAAATAGCTAAAATTCAAAACTTTTAACTAAAAAACATAAACCGTAGCTATATCAAACAGTCCCGCTGTTTCATGATCTCAGCGCAGATTTTACAGTGTCCCATGCAGATATCACTAAAGAGTTTAGGCCTCGCTTGGAAAGCAGGTCACATGAGTTTTGCAAGAAATTATACAGAAAAATAGTTCAATTAATCGGGAAATTTCCCTTGACTTGTTCCAAACATGGCTAAACATTTTGCCTAGCTTACCAGACAAAGTGGCCATGGACCGACGGGTGCTTGGTAGTAGGCCGGTCTCGGCCAACTTAATTAAAACTCAATAAATCATGCACATATCTCCGGATTAATGGCGGGAAACAAAATAGAAAGCCTCAAGAGGGAAAAGAACTTATTGCTAGTTGCTACAAGGAGATGAACACGGAGCCAGTACTCCTCCAGCACCAAGGCCTTGCCTTGCCTAGTCGGATCGATCGGTCGAGACTTTGATGCACGCATTGAATGCCCTCGCCAACCACTCGCTGTGTCATCTGCGACCTCAATTTACGCTCACCATCAATTCCCATGGCGCCAGTCTAGCTGGTAGCTTCTGCTCTCCTATATTTACCTGCGCTGCTCTTCGCCGTGTCCTTCACTACACCACTCTACTCCACTCCACTACAGCAGCGGCCATGGAGATGGTGCAGAAGATGAATGCGGGAGCTCTCCTCGCGAGCTTCCTGCTCGCCGCGTTGGCCTCTCAGTCCTTCGTCGCCGTGGTCGAGTCGGCCAGGAGCAGCCCCATGGAGAAGGCAAGCCAAGGTGAGTACGGAGATCTTGTGCTGTTTGAATGACATGCGTGCAGCTTGTAGGTTGTAGTAATGTCGTGACCTGCTTTGCATGGAAATGTTGGTTACAGGTGATGTCAAGAAGCCGGACTGCGTGCCGGGGTTCGATCCGCACACGTTCCCTGGCCACGGGGGCACTACCACGCCGCTGCCGTCGCATGGTGGCTCCGGGACGTCGCCTTCGCACGGAGGCTCCGGCACGTCGCCGTCCCACGGCAGCGGGTCCGGGACTACCCCGGCGGCTCCGTCGCACGGAGATGGAACGTCGCCGACTGCGCCGTCCACTGGTGGTGGCTACGGGGGCTCTCCGACGCCGTCCCACGGAGGTGGACATGGAACGTCGCCGACTGCGCCGTCCACTGGTGGTGGCTACGGGGGCTCTCCGACGCCGTCCCACGGAGGTGGACATGGAACGTCGCCGACTGCGCCGTCCACTGGTGGTGGCTACGGGGGCTCTCCGACGCCGTCCCACGGAGGCGCCTACGGGAGTTCCCCAACTCCGTCGCACGGAGGAGATGGAACGTCGCCGACTGCGCCGTCCACTGGTGGTGGCTACGGGGGCTCTCCAACGCCGTCCCACGGAGGCGCCTACGGGAGTTCCCCAACTCCGTCGCACGGAGGAGATGGAGCGTCGCCGACTACGCCGTCCACTGGTGGTGGCTACGGGGGCTCTCCGACGCCGTCCCACGGAGGCGCCTACGGGAGTTCCCCAACTCCGTCGCACGGAGGAGATGGAACGTCGCCGACTGCGCCGTCCACTGGTGGTGGCTACGGGGGCTCTCCGACGACGTCCCACGGAGGCGCCTACGGGAGTTCCCCGACTCCGTCCCACGGAGCCTACGGCGGGACGACGCCGTCGTACGGTGGCTCTCCGACGACACCGTCGTACGGCGGCCACGGGACGCCGACGCCGCTCATCCCCGTAGACCCCAACAGTCCCGGGACATGCGAGTAAGCTTTCCACCTACACTAATTACACCATCCATGCAGCGCTTCAACATTTTTTTGCGAACAACACGAGTCACTGACGTGCGGGACCCATGACGTTGTACGTGCGTGTTCTGTAGCTACTGGAGGACTCACCCGATGGAGATATGGTCGGCGGTCGGGCGGTGGCCGAGCTCGGTGGGCCACTTCTTCGGCACGGCGGGGAGCTCGGCAGCCGGCGGGACTGACGTGAGCGTCCAGGACGCGCTGGGGAACACGAGGGCCGATGGCGCCGGCGAGCTGCTACGCGAGGGCACGGCCGCGTTGCTCAACTCCATGACCCGCGTGGGCTTCCCGTACACCACCGAGCAGGTCAGGCAGGCGTTCGCGGCGGCAGCCGGCTCGGACAGCTCGGCGGCGACGCAGGCGGCGGCGTTCAAGAAGGCCAACGAGGGGAGGGCGTAGAGAGCTGGCCGGGCACGAGCTAGCTTGTGTCCGTCCGCCTACGCGTCCGTGCGTGCATGTGTTTTGGCGGGATGTGTGTTGAGCCGTGCGTGCGTTGCTTTTGGTTGTTTGATTTGATGGTTTGGTTGTGTTTCTGTCTATGTGGGCATCCATCTATGGTGTAATGACCCTTGTTTAAGTTTTGCTGTTCCGTATCGATCGAATTAATGAAGTAAACTGGTACCCTATACGGAGATTTCGGATGGAGGCAAAATATATGAAACTAGTAGCCTTGTCGGAGATTTCCGATGCGGTCGATAGTTTTTGTCCAAAATAAATAGCAGTGTCTGAAAAAAAGACTTTTAAAATAAGAAAATGAGTAGTAGAAAAGTAAAAGGGAGATATGTGTGTAAGATTGGAGTAGAGTAGATGATACGGTCTTATTCTCGAAGTGAGAGAAAGTGAAAAAACCGTTTTAAAAACTAGATATTTAAAAAGTTAGAAATCAATTCAAACAACCTTTTAGTCCTAACGACTGACTGAAATTGACACAAAAGGCCGTTGAACGCTGGTGCGCGCATACATCGTGGCAGTAGCACAAGAATGCAGGCTTGCGTTGGTAAATTTCCTTGGGGCATCTGGTCCATGAGCATCAGTGAAGACACGGCCGTCGCGGCATCGGCCCACAGGTAAGGACTGGCCAGTATTTCCTTTCGGCTGCGTCATGTGCCGGCTCCAGTTGGGCCGGCGTCTGCTAGATCTGCGCCACAAAGCACAGCCGTGGACCAAGCGCAGGCCACGTACAAACGCCGCCGAGGCCTAGCTGGTCGCCAACCGCACCGGCGCGTGAGCCGCGACAAGAGTACATGGCCTGTCTAGCATTGCACGCATGATATAAACTGCAACACCGTTGAATTCACGCCTTCAGGCTCTTGGGAAAGTGCTAGTGGCTTGCCGCCACCAATCGATGATGCTAGAATAGTCGAAGGGCTGGAAGCGCTGTAGGGCATTGAAGTTGTACCACCCTAGCATGCACTAGGGTCCACAGATCTGAAGCAAATGGGTAGCAAAGGTAGAGGTTGTGTCCTGATTCATGGTGGCTTACAAAGCAGGCAAGATTGATGGTGAGGCTAACTCCACGAGGTTTTTTGGACGGTTTTGCTATTGCCAAGTCGACTGAAATTTTTTTGTCTCTCAGTCACTTGAAAGTTGCACTCTCAATCAACTAAAATTGCAGCCTCCTCCAAAAAAACAGCCCCCCTCCAAAAGTTGCACTCTCAGAACAACTGCAATTTTAGTTGATTGAGAGTGCAACTTCAAGTGACTGAGAGACAAAAAAATTTCAATCGACTTGGCAATAGTCACTCCCTTTTTTGGAAGGCCGGTTCGCAAGGCAGTGGCCTCACTGGAGTCTTCCATTTGCGGATCCAAGTTCTACGGAAAAGGAAGGGCCGGGGCAGGCCACCGCAAGCGTACGTAATTTCCACCAACTATGCAGCATGAAGATCAAAGACAAAATTAATGCATCAAAATACCTAGTCCTTAGTATGATAGTATCTGGGTTACACAAACTGGAGCACTGAAATAATACATAGATATGCAACACACTTAATGGTGGCAAGTCTCTTTGTGAGTTGTGATGAGCTAGCTAGGTACAGCTGACCAAATGTTCACAAACGCTTGCTTAATTGCCAGCCATACGCATACAGTACAACACCTAACAATACTAGTTATCGTATTGTACAAACGCAGGATTACTTGGGTTCATCACACACATGATGATAGCTGCACCAGAAACACAGGGAGGTTACTGAATTAATTAAGGTGTGAATGCTTATAGAGAGAGACACATACATATTAGATATATGTGTATATGCTATGGTCTAATATTCAGAAAAAATACTGTAGCATGGTAATATAACACATGACACAGGTCACCTTGTCGCACCTGTTACTGTAGCACACGTACTGTTCACACGAGGGTACTATAGCGCTGCGTGTATTAAGTATGGTTTGTTATTTAGAAATCTATCTATTAGGTGTTTGATATTATCTATTAATTAGACAAGTTATTATTAGATTAAATTGTTATAGATAAATTTTCTTATAGACTATTTTTTAGGAGTCAATTCAAATCGTCCATATAAAAAAGATAGCATGTATCTATTATAAAGCAAGCAAAGATAAATATATAAGTCTCTAGTCTCTAAAGTTCAGCTATGGTCATTTCTTTGACCAGCTATTCTAGATCATTCCTCTTCCAATCGGTGTCCTCTTTCCGACGGATGATTACCCCTTGTTGTGCTAGTTCACAACAATATATGTATATGTGTATTTAGGCTAAACAACACACATAATACCGCCAAAAGTGTAAACTCTTCTCTCTTTTTTATTTTGAGAACTTAAACTCTTCTCTTCAGTCTGAAAATATACATAAACTGATAAACATGCATAATGGGAAAGCCTTACCCGAGCTGAAGGGCTGTTGGCTGCAGCTGATGGGAGTAATGGTGAGGTTGCTGCTGCATGATATTCACTTGCAGAAAGTTTCTGGAATCATACGGAACCATGTGATCGTATTCACTTATCGATGCAGCCCACATCATGTTCATTGGCTGCTGCCCCTTCTCATTCTCAGCAACCTGCAGCTGTCACCTTGAATCTTAGTGATCACAGCTCAAAAAGATGTTGGTCATACGTACAGTCTGTTCTGATCGATGAATACCTTGCTCCTCAGGTACATGTTGTCATTCTGTAGCTCCATTTCCTGACAAGAAAATATCGCTTGTAATTTGACGTTACAAAAGAGAAACTATTGCCAGAAGAGGAATGCATGCTGAATTTTACTTACCCTTTTCTGCATATACTCAACTTCAGCATATAACAGCTCATTCTGCATGAAGGCATTGTTCATTAGATGAGCAACTAACTGAAAGTAGTTAGACATATACAGGGAAATCTGATCATGGAAGCAAATTTGATCAAATAATATATGGGCAGCTGTCGACATGCATGTTTTGGTTTGGGGCCATTTATATGGGCAACGTATGCTAAGCATCCATTTGGGCACCAAATCAACATATATAAAAAATTCCCAAAAATTTTTCGATGTACTTCTTAATTTACTCTACATATGCATAAAATTTCAAGTTTAAATTCATCCTATGTCAAGAGTAACAAAAATGAGAAAATTATGACAAATGATAAATCAAATGGAAAAAGAAAGAGATAAATGCTATTATTTGCAGTGAACTTACATTTTTTGTTTCTTCTAACACATTTTGAATTTGTACTTTAAATTTTGAAGTGTGCTGGAACATTCTATATACAAACATCATCAATTTTATTTTTTGGAAAATTTTATGTTGATTTGGTACCAAAACCGTAAGCTAATTACATGAGTCCACCAAAAAGGGTGATTGCATAGCATATGTTGCCTTTGCATTTATCCAAAAAATCATGAAGACAAAATTATGTATTTAGTAAATATTATGTTTTACACACCCTACCATAGATTATAGTTGCATTATACCCCATAGATTATAGTTGCATTATACCTTTCTAGCTCTTATATTGGCTATGCCTTTCTCCAGCCTGCCCTCTAGCTGCTTAAGATCTCTGAGGTTCATGGTGTTGATAGAATCCCCCACTAAGTTCCTACTAGATTTTTACACAAGTTAGAGGGCACATATATAGATTTAATCTAATTTGAGAGATGTTACCTGTTTGAGTTCTGCAAGCTATTGATCTGATGGCGCAGCTTGGAGGACTCCTGCTGGTAGTACTGTTAGTTTACAATAGGAGACCATTCATCAGTAAACAAAGCTTTACTAGCTGACAATTTGCTAAGAAGCTAATTAACAACAAACAAAAAGTTACTGAAAACTCAGTTGCAGAGACAAGCTAATATTAATTTCTGAGCCTAGATTATATGTTTCATGTATATAACAAATGTGCTTCTATATTGTGTTTTATGTTAATGTCTTCCTCAAAAAGTAAGCATATAATTTCTCAGATTTCCTCATATGAAATTATACTGGCAAGTTTTTTAAATCAATTACATTACGCCCCTGTAAGCAGGTATGTAGAGGAAAGCCATTGCAGTCTGAGCTTCACGCTTACTAAAGAACGAACAGAATTGAGATAGGTAAGCTGGCCTATGATCGATCACATGCATGACATATATTCAGATACTAATTCGGATAGTTCTTCATTTATCCAAACTACATTTGTTTATCAACATTTCATGTGTAGCTAGGAAAACCTTATTACAGAGCCCAGTTCACACAGCTAGAGTTTTATTTGACCTATTCTATATATATGTACATACTACACTTTTAACTAATTGGGTGGTGATGTTGTGTATTGCATCGAAAAATTGGTCAAACTCAGTGTGTTGACCTTGCATAATCAATCGGTTGGACAAACTCACACTGTATGTCAGATGCTTATATATATCGACACAAGAGAACATGACTCAGCAGAAACATGCAACAGTGTTTCTTCTCAGTTAATATTGCACAGACTTCGTTTTGTCAAAGATTGCCCATCCCTACGCATTTCTAGCATGAAATTATGATATCGACCCAATGGACAATTATACATGATCCGCTGGACCAAACAGAGGATCTTGAGAGTTGAAACTGCTCCACTGCAATAACCATTGTGTAATGTCCACAGCTTTCTGCTCAGAATATCTTGTCTGAAGACTGCTCAGAGAAATCAAGTTTGCCCTTGCAGAACACAGTAACATGGAATGTTGATAGTACATGCATTTAAAAGATTGCCCCTAGATATGGCTGCGGCTTATGATTTTTGGTTGAAAATTTTGAATTTTAGCTATTTGCGACAGAGATTACAGAGAGATACTCGCTTACGATTTTGGTTGATATATATGTTGGGTTTTTAACGTATACTACAATTAACTTGTAGATCCCGTCTTGAGAAAATACTCCGTTTAAAAGTTAGATACTGTAACAAAAACTAAAAACCACTTTTAAAAGCAGTTAAACAACAGATCCTACACTTCTGAAATTGACTCTACTCACATCCAGGAGTCAAATAAAAAAATTTCTGTAGATTGAAAGAATGACATGATGTTACCTGGGCATTGACTTCTGCTACTGTACCAGCATTGGAGGTGTCACTGTTGGCCTTTTTGTACCTCTCAATGGTGGCTTTCACACTGCAATCGTGTTCACTATTGGAGTTAGTACACATGCATGCTAAAGGAGCGTGTATATATAATTGCATGCACATAAGCTAGCATCACCTGTTTCAGAACAATACAATTATGGTAATTTAAAGTCATAGTTCTAGAGACAACGGAATGGAAAGTTGCAAATGCACGACTAATGATGACTGGGGTGTGACAAAAGGCCTAAATGAAATTAATTAACTTTCCTTCCTGAAGTATTACCCAGCGAGTCAAACTAGTTCTTCTAAAAATAAGTCAAAACTATAGGTGCTCAAGATTCTCCAGTATCTTCACTACTGTTGAAAGGACCAACACCAATACGCACAATGCATTGTAGTAGAATTGGTTTTCTGTGCAGAACTGCAGACACTTTGGCCAGTTTAAAACGATTTTTGCTGATAAATTTTGGCTGAAATGTGTATTGTAATGGTTGTTAGTTTTTGGTAGAGCCATTCAATCAAAGAAAAATAAAGAAAAAAAGAGGAAAATAAAAAAATGCTAGATTTCCACGGACAATGTAAAGTGAAAAAACCGTGTTAAGATACCAATGTATTCAAAACGGCTTTCGACTTCTAAAAAAATACACTTACAGCTATTTTAAACGAGGTCATATATACAAGCCTTTAAGAGTAAAAGGTGAAGCCCGTCTAGACCTATACAAGGTAGCAAGAGTTCGGAGCAGAGCTACACATCACACACTGGTCCGAAGCTTGTGCTATCACAAGTCTCTCATGGACTAAGCAAGCTGCAAGCTAGCGTGTCTGCAGCAGTAGTTTCCCTTTACCGAGTAGCTTTTGCCTGTCATCGCGTACAGGAATTTACATGCCCAAAGGAGACTGGACTTCAGAGGTGGTGTGTTTTGTCATTCATATATTCCTGTCATAAATATAACATCAATGAACAAGAAGCATAACACTATTAAGAACTGTCTAAGGGTCAGTATGTACCTTTTCCTTAAATTTTGGAACTTCTTGAAAGCAGTTTATTTCTAGTTTTATGGCACACTTCAATATATGGATGAACTTTAGTAGTTCCACCTTTTACCTCTTCTTTGTCAACACTCTCTAACGTTGCCGAGTATAAGAAAACAAAATTATCCATGTAATCATGATCCTAGTACTACTATTAATCATATTGCCTTTCCGGTTTCAGTCCTCCCCTGTTTTTCTAGCTGAGACCTGCTCTCCGCTTGGTCCTTAGGCTTTGTGTTGTATCAATTTCTGCTTATTGAATACAACACAACGCTTATGCGTTTTTGAGAAAAAAAAAGTTTCAACTTTTGGTCAGGAGTGGTGCAAGTGTATCCTTGTTTCAACATTTTTTTTGCAAAAGAAAGGTTAGCAATGGAAAAATAACTTTCTTTTGGGAAGATAAATGGCTAAGTGACAAATCTCTAGATCACTGTAGCTGAAGTGTTTGAAAAAGGTTTGGAGTCAATTATATTTAGAAGAACACTATGGGGAGAAACTTTGAGAAGTTGGCATGAATTGCAACAGGAATGCAGGAGTGTCAGGTTTAACAATGAAACTGATAAATTGGTTTGGCTGCTAACTAAAGATGGCCAAATCTCAGCCAATTATTTTTATAACAGGCTGAAAACTCAAGGTGTTCAATTTCCACAAATTCCTGTGGAAAGTTAAAATACCCTTGAAAATAAAAGTATTTCTTTTGTTGGTCATGAAAAAGGAAAACGATTAATTTCCTAACGTAGAAATAGAATAGATAGATGCAGTATGCATGCTAACTAGGAATAGGGTAGTGATCACTGCATACCAAAGATATCCCAAAAAATTTCCATGAGACATTCTTCAGAGATCTTTTTGTTTATGCTACTGAAGATTGACTGCTCATGTCTTTTCACCACATCTTTGAACTCTCTTTATCCAAACACAAAACATGCAATCGCAGCATAAAATAACCAGCAAATTAGCAATCTTATCAGGTATTAGTATCGATCCCCTACGTCCCAAATTAAGACCATTAAGCCAAAAATAAAAATGAGAAGCATGTCACATCACAAGGACCAAAGACTTCCCATCAACGACTAGAGGTCTACAACTGTTCATATCTTTCTCTCACCAGAGAAATGAAACCTTAGTATCCTCGACGATGCTATTGGCCGGCCAGTGTGTCGAGCTGGCACAGGATTTCACATGATTGGTAGGAACAGTGAGCTTGTTTTACCCAAAGGGCAAACAAGGGCAGCAACACAACACTAGGCCCAGTCGATAGCTTTTACCCGCTCCCAGGGCCTTAACAATTCTGACCAAGTCGCCAGCTTTTTTTACTCCTCTTGTAGTCTCCCAAGACAACGCAAGCCCAGTAGCAGTAGTACTACTACGGCGCTGGCCATGCCATTGGCCTCTGAGAAAAAAAGAGAGAGAAAAGAATGAAAGAAAGAAAGAAAAAGAAAAGGGTCCCTCATCTACTGTGAGTTGTGAGCTGTGACACTGGGTGTATGGCCACGTGTCACTCGTACCACGGAGGTACTTTCTTCCATGTTCTGGAACCAAAATTTTGTGCTGCTTGCCTTCCGGGAAGAAATATTGGAACAAAAACCATTCTCCTATTTTTTTATTAATATATGCAGTAATATTTTCGTATATACACAATTTACTTTTTGGGTTTTTTTTATAGACGATTGGGCAAGCAAAATACTTATTTGTCATATTTTACACATGCGAGCTTTTTGTATACCATGTATATATAGTCTATATCCATTGGCTACATAGGGCAAACACGATTTTCTTAAATAAGTTTCCTTATTTCCTTTAGTTTGGTATGTAAAGAGTAACTGATAAGACTCAGTTGCATTGCTGTTCATTAGGATTTAGGCACAAGAATGTATAATTCATTAAGCATGTTTTCTTGTTTTTACTTAATGAAATAGAAATTGGCTGGTTTTGTTTTCCACGCATACAATTAGAGTGATATATAAGCAAAAACTCTTTTTGCAAAAAAAAAAACTGGTATATTTGCATAATGGTACTATTAAGCACGTATGCTTACAGCAAAAGGCTCTTTTTTTTGGTGACCTTTAACATTTCATTGTAGGTATGAACATTAATTAGGAACTTGAAAACGTAAAAAATAATATTCTTTCTGTTTTGAGACAAGCATACACATGAAAAGCTAGAACAGTCTTCCTTGTGTAAACCCTTTCAGTAATAATCAAAATTCACACACACATACCCTCCTACTTTACTGCAGAATTTTTCTTCTTTACTGCTTGTTTCTTTGTTTTGGCTCCTCTTGGAAAGTACAGCGGTGGTGTCAGGCATCAACTGCTCTCGTGATGGATCTGATGAGTGAGAAAGAAATCTAGAGGGGGGAGAGAGAGAGAGAGAGAGGATGGCACATGGGATGAAGCCGTAACCCTAAAACTCATTGGTTGGGAACAGCAGGAAGATGATACAAAAGAAACTGAAACAAGAGATAGAAGTGTACGTTCTATCTCAGTTCCTTAATTATCTCCCCCCCTTAGTACCTCATCAAAACACACATACATGTACTACTAGCAAAACACTCGTAGCCGGCTAGATCTGCTTCTACACAAGCAAAGCTACAAAAGGGAAAGAGTAAGAAGGGAGCCCAAGGATGCTGATATGCATCATACATGAGGTGAGAGATCTACTAAAGCTCCCCCTCCTCACTCTCCACAGCTCTCACACGCTACACATACAGCCAGAGGGAGAGAGAGAGAGAGGAAAGGACATAACTAGAGCAAGAAAAGAGCAGGACCACCGATCCAAAGAAGCTCTCACACAAGAAAAGGCTCAAGGCATGCACACATACTACACACAGCAAGCACTGTGCTAGATCTATGTAAACATCTATCTCACCTCACAGGAGCACAAAGGAAAGCAGCAAAGAAACACACATACACAAAGAAGCTGCTGCAATTTCTTTCCAATTGTAACTCCCCTCAGAAACACCAAAATAAACAGGACAGCTAATAACAGAAGTAACAAAAGATGCAGCTCCCATTTGACCATCCCCACTCTTTGCCCCATGAAAGTTAGGAGCAAACTTGCTCCAATTTGGACAAGAACTATTGAAAAGAAAACACACAGCATGTGTATAGTAGTAGGATCTAAGACATGTATGCATGTTATGCATAGCCTTTCTTGGTGCTATAAATATGCCATGTATATATATATATACATACATATATACGTTGCAATAACTTGAGATCACATTTCGTCACCTGTTGTTGGCGTACTCGTAGAGGCGACCGCGGCTGGAGAAGACAATGAGTGCGATCTCGGAGTCGCAGAGCACCGAGAGTTCATATGCCTTCTTCAGGAGGCCATTGCGGCGCTTGCAGAAGGTGACCTGCCGGTTGGTGGTGTTCTCGATGCGCTTGATCTCGATCTTGCCCCTCCCCATCTTCTCGGCCGCCGCCGCCGAGCCGGCCGGTGCGGCGGCCAGCTCTTTCACCTTGGAATCCCCACAGCTCCAATCGGTCTGAACAAGCAAAGCAAACAAAATCAAAAAAGTGCAAGAAATATATGGGAAATTGACCTGCACTAACAAATCAAGAAGTGCCTAAGGGGAAAAGGAGGCATGCAGCTGTGATCTTGCTGGCTTTCTTGATGAGGTTGCTAGCTACTTATTGGACTAACATTATTCTTTTCTTGGTTTATATCAAAAGGAAACAAAATGTGTGATCCATTAATTTCCACTCCTGCGCTTTGCCTTTTGTGGTGCTGTTTAAAGATTAGAGATCTTAGACATGTATCTTCCTCTCTTCTTGCCTCTCCTAACTAAATCCTCACCACATAGCAATCAAGATTCTACTTCCCATATAGATTGTACAAAGAAGGAAGCTAATTTCCAAAAGCAAGACAAGAAGCAAATTACCATCATGCTCAACATGGATTGTATGGTAGGGCTCTGTGGCCGCTGGACAAAGAGATCCAGAGAGGGAAAGAGTAGTGTGTATGAGAGGAAGAGGAAAAGGGCGAATGAGGTATTAAAGAGAGGTGGGGAGGGAAGGGGAAGATATGTAAGGTGCAGCTAGCAGCAGCTGTAGTGGACAATTCCTATGACTAGCTCTTGTTGTTTCTTCTGACTTCGCTCTACAACCTTTTTGATGTACTAACTCTTCTTTACTTGTAAGACCGGTATACCATCAGAGCGGTAAATAGTGATTTTTATTTTTTCTAAGTATTTACTAATTCTTTAGTCTAATTATTATGATAAATTATGAAGATCAAGAATCTAAAATTCCAAAAAATCTCGGGGCTATAGTAATTTCAGCCCGTGAACGGTAGAAAAAGAAATACTATTTCAAATCCAAAATTCATAAAACTTTTGATCCATAGATCCAAAAGATTTGAAACTTGAACTAATGCTAGATCATGATCTTAAGAACATGTCTCAAATAAGAATATTAAAATAACTTAAGAGAATTAAATCTTTTGGTTCGTGAAGCTCTGCTGCATCAAAACCGGGTCAAAACTTAAAATTGAGCTAACTCTCAAATCAAAGTTCTAAATCACTTTAAATTTGATATGCAACTTCTTTAGAATGTTAGGAACCTATTACAATCAATGACAAAAAAATCATTGCCAAAGTTCTGTCATTTTTTATTTGAAGGAAGGTTGCATAAAAAACGCTGAATATAACTTGTTTGTGGGTGGATGATGGTCAAGATGGCTCTAAATGTATTTTTATATATCAAGCAAGTAAGAACAACAACTAAATTGATCCAAAAATACTTGCATCAAGAAATCACTCGTGAAGATCAAATCTAAATAAAACTAGATTTCTTAATGAACTTGCCAACCAAGTGCCTATATAGGTGAAGATTGATTTTTAAAGGTTATCTCTATCTCTTGCACGTCCTTAGAATAGCAAGATCAAGAAGGGGAGAAAGAAGAGCAAACCCAACCAAGTTAAGAGCAAATCAATCAAACACAAGAGGGATACATGGAGATGAACAAAGTTTGATATATTGCTGCTTGAGGATGAAGATTTTATAGCCACTCTACTTAAAGGATAAGAGAGCATATCAAAACATGTAACTTCTCTCAAACACTAACCCTAGAACACTTGGCCACAATAAGAGGATGGTTTGAAGGATTAACTAGAAAGTCTCTATCCTAACCCATTAAATTGATAGGCTAACCAACTCCATCTAACTCTTTATGGATACTATTCACTTAGCACATATGGGGAAACCCGATAATCCTCCACACGGGTTTTAACTCACACACTACACTTATGCACTATTTTCAAAGCGTACAAGCCTGAATCCGTTAAATCCTTAGCCGTGATCCAACTTAATCTTCTTAGCTTGTCCTTGATCTAAACTGCTCTCCTAAGTGTCGTGGTTTTGATCTAAGATAGTTTCTTGTATTTTGGTTAACTTACCAAAATACCCTTTCTTGACTCAGTCTTTATCTTCCATTATATTGCAAGCAATCGTCATGTTTGCTACGTGTAGGTACACCATTGACTTGCCAAATGTCGTCAAGTCTCTCCTGTTTTGATTCCATCGGACCACGCCTCACTTGGAACGACCAAGCTGTATGGTGCAACTTGTCATCGAACCTTCCTTCAATATTTTCCGTCTTCGTTGTGCTATGTTTGAGCTCATCCATTTTACCTGGTATCCTTATCGTTCGGGACCTCAGCTTCTCTATGAGCGTAGCCCCGATCTTCGCAGTTGACTCCAAGCGACCATGTGCATCTAAAGACTAAGAAATCGTTTCCGGGTACAAGTTCTTCATAACTTGACCCACATTAGCTATAACATGCATTATGTAATATATATGTACTGATCTAGGTCATACCAAATCATATCATGACTCAAATTTTTCAAAATCATCTATTTCTGCAAGCGTCTAGAAAAATATGAAAATTCCAAATTTTCACTCCTCTAAAATAACAATGTTTAATCACAAAAAACTCTGGACCTTCTAACGCAGTCCTTTGTTACTCTTTGATCTCTTGTCCTAGTGTCAGATATGTCTCCATATCCATTTACCTCAGTATGTAAGTTGTAACTGTGTAACTTGGGGGCTTTGTTTGTGTCGGTACACTGTTAATGCCCTCAAAACCGTTATGGGAACAGCAAGCCTATTTCTTGCTTTCTTCCTTTTTGGTGGTTTCACTTTAGCAAAGTGAGAGACACTCTTAGGTTCTACTTGTAACAATGTTAAGCTAAGATTGTCATTTATACAGGTAGTTTAGCAGGGCCACCTGTGGAAGTTGCAGCTCCGTTTGAGAATTCTTGACTGTGATCTGTTCAATTCTTTTGCTTATATATATATCAGCATGATCAATGCTATTCACTTTAATTGCCTTGTAAATTCGCAGTTGCTAATCAAATTAACCATACTAATTGTCCCATTTTGTGTGGCAATAATCCATAATTTAACTTTTTCTTTACTGATAAGAGTGGATCAGAAGGCACACATAGATGAGTCAATGTGTGCCCTATCCCCATGCCATGTGACACCGCACAAACACTGCCCCACTTCTGTTTGTCACGTAGGACGCAGAGATAATGGCTAAGTACTCTCCTCCAGCGGCCTCCCATGTATTCAGCAGTACTACTTGCAGTTGCTCTCATGGGGCCCTAGCTAGCCCAACCCCCCTCGCATTATGTGATGCATCATGTGTGCTTCCTGCCCACCCCCTCTCCTCTCACCCCGTCGGCCGGCCATCTTCGTCACCGGCCGGCCTGGGCCGCCGCTGCAGTGCGCGATGATGGTTTCTGTACATTCGTACCGCCATCAATCCATCGACCGACTGATCGATGATCTACCTCTACCTGTCGAAATTCGGGGCAGTTCGCACGTCCGTCACGATCCATGAGCTTCCCCAATCCATTGGCTGTCTCAAGATAGGTTAGTGAGTTGGAACATGATCCTAAATGTGTGGTATATACTATTGCTACTATACTGATTCCAAATACTCTTTCCCTAGCTTGTTTCATGTACTACAATGGACTAGCTAGGTGGCAGGTGCAAACTTTTAGCCGGGGTTGGGCAGTTCGGTGCAAATTTTAGCTTCTAAGGCACTCGCACAAGGAGGTGTTTTTATCCAATAGCTATCATAATGGGGCAAGAAAGAAATTTTGTTGGAGAGTTGTGAATTTTTAAGCATAGCTTCTTCTCTTCTTTTTTTGAGGAAAGCATAGCTTCTTTTGATGTTCCTGTCTACCTGCCTTCTATAGGTTTACCTTTCCTGTGTATGCATAAGCAGAAAAGCCACGAGGACTATTAGAAGTGGCCAGAATTATTCAGCAAATTAAATGCATGCTGCGATTTCATTTCTGCAAGAATTCATGCTACAATCTCGAGCTCCTACTAGCGTTTCTGCAAGATGTCATGCTACAATCTCCTGCTAGATCCTCGTTACTGTATATGACTATTAGCCATGTCTCCCAACATTCTGTACCTAAAAAGAAGAAGAAACTAATGGTACATCATTTCAAAGAGATTTACGCAGTTCTGAAGGCTAATTATTGGAATCCAAATCACATGAGTATCTATAGCTTAAGTAAAAAAAAAGAGAAAATAATTCTATGTGGAATCAAATCAACTTACTTGCAAGTATTGATCAAATCAGAAATGGTTTTCCTTCTACATTTGGTACTGGCCACAAGGACTGAAACGTACTGATTGAACCATCCGAAAAGTACTGATTGAACCATCGTGACATGAAACCTAAATGTCCAATCAACATTGGAGATAGAGGTTGTTGACTTGTGCACACATGCTATTAATAACAGGTGCCTTGAAAAAAATACTGGGGCTCACCAATTTACGAGATTTTCTTTCTAGTCCTATGGAAAACGTTATTAGCAGAACTAGCACCTTATACCATATTATGCAATTCTGACCTCCTCCTAGGCATCTACCCCGCATCCGTGGAGAGGGAGGCGGACCGCTCCGGTGTCGGCGCGGTAGGCACCGCCCTGTGCTGCGCGCAGTCACTTGCCCTGCGCGCCGGGAAGGCGGCAGGTTGTGGGGGGCGCGGCAGGAGTATGGTGTGGCTCCACATGCGTTCGTCCGCTCTATTCTCGCGTGATTCGTCTTCGTGCGTTGTTTCTGCTCGTCGTTTTCTCCCATACTCGGCTATTTAAACGCGCGGCCACGCACTCATTCGTCACAAGCCTCAGTTGTATGGGGGCGCGGCACGCGCGCATGCGAGTGCCCCATGCACTGTTTGTCTGCCCACATGAGTGGATGCCGGCCGTAATTAGCATGCTTGTGTGGTCAAATGATCTAAAAAGCTCTGCAGAGGTGCAATGTTTGTATGGTCACATCGAGCTGAAAAGCTCTACGGAGGTGCAGTCTTTTGTGGTCACATTGACTTGAAAAGCTCTGTAGAGGTGCAGTGGTTATGTGGTCACATCGAGCTAAATAGCCCTGCAGAGGTCCAGAGGTCCAACTGAAAAGTTCAGCAAATGTGCTTATACATGTAATAAATACAATACATGACTCAATAGTACAAAAAAATTAAATCGAACACACCGGAGTACAATATAACGCAATACACCAGATAGCTTATAGATACAATAGGTTAGGGCCCGTGGCAACTAAGTGGCGTTGGAGGAAGAAGATCTGTTCGGGCAATTCCTGAATGAGTGGCTAGGAGTCTTGCATAGCTTGCACCTCCTTGGTCATGGCCAATCTCCATGTTGGCTCGCATCTATGTCGTTGTGGATTGACTGACTCCTCCCACGGCCTAGATGCCGTGGTGCTTCATTCGGTGACCACTTCACTACTCTTGGCCATAGGTCCCTGTAGTGGCCTTCCACGCTATAGGAGTTGAACTCCACGTTCCAAGTATCATACAGGTGACGCATGTCGTAGTACTCCGATATGTACATGCTACAAGATTGGCAAAATGCAGTGCATGCAGCATATACGTGGGAGCAAGGCTTGTGCAGGAGTTGAGGCTTGTTGCAGGTGTAAACTGCCACATCGTTTATGGTGCAACACATGCTTTTGGTCACCTCTCATGTGGTCGCGAACATATTTGTCCCACAGGCGGATCTCGAACTTTCTCTCACGCCATCCATTGTGTGAGCTACATGGGATTGGACCTTGGTAATCTTCTTCTCCATGTAGGCAAGGGTAACCTCCGTACTAATTCCCTTCGTCCAAGTGTTGCTTGGCTATCATTTCCCGAATGATGAAGTAACCGACCGTGCGATTCCAAGTCTTGTCGACAACGGCGGTGATGGGCAGGGCACAAACCTCTTTCAACACACCGTTATAAACCTCGGACATGTTGGTTGTCATGATGCTGTATCGAGCACCATAGGTGTAGTGAAGAAGGGACCATTTCTCATAGTCCGGGGCATGCATGCTCATCGACTTAGTGAACTCGCTTTGCGGTGCGCCTGCCCCAGAACCTCCACTTGCACACTCGGTTTCGACCTCAAACTCCTGCCACATGGCGTCGAACTTGTGCTTTTAGTTTTGCAGGCAGAGCCTCTTAAATTTTTTCATGAGGTCCTTGCTCCAGAAGCGTGTGTGAAAGTTAGCGGCTAGATGCCGCATGCACCAATGTGTGCGCATGTCGTTCCATTAGAATGGCGGGCTTGTACCGTGCTGCATGATGTGCAGCACGGACATCAACCCAACATGATGGTTAGTGATGACACACACATTTGACAGGTCCCTTATGACATGTTGCTTTATGTTGGCTAGGAACTACAACCAACTGTCATTGTTCTTGTGTAAATTTAGTTATATATGGACACACTGTGTAAATTTAGCTCTAAGTAAGAAAAATTAAAATCGGTCGGAGTGCCTGTGCCCCTGCATAGTACTTAGTCCATCCGCTCCATCCGCCCATGTTGACAGATTCAGCTTCAGCCTAAAATTTCCGGGGCAATAATAAGAAAGTCTGAACTATGAGAAAGTCTGAAAAAGCTAGCTGATTAAGTAAGCTGAACAACTGAATTCAGCGTTGCGATTAGGGGCATCAAATCAAGATCGATCCATGCAACACCCACCCACGGCGGGCCTCCGTTGGACACCACGACGGCCGCGCCTCTGTTACAACCGCACCGGCCGACGGGGCGGCACGGAAGTCGACAAGCTGAGATGGGATATTTACTGAAGGCGAAAATGAATGCAATGAGTCTGCTATGGTGCATGCATGATACGACAGGGACCCGGAGACATGTGAGGCCGGTCGATCCATGTGTGGTCCATTGCAATGCTGTTTCCTTTCCCTTTCAGCTTTAATTTAGGTCACCCAAAAGCCTGCGTAACCTCCACTCTGATCTCTCCCAACTCCATCCGCTTGCAGCACCACATCGCCATGCACTTTAACAAAGTGCAGAATTCAGGTGGCTTTTCGATCTTATGGTAATGTAACAGTGTGCGGTTGTTCTTCAGGTACAGACTTGTACAGTAGCGCTAGCAGCACTGCCTTAAAATTTTGCTCCTGCAAGATATGCATACGTCTTGTGACTTCAGAGTGAAATGTCAGGATCGCACATTGCTTCCCCTGGGGATCGTGGATGGTGGTTAGATTCTTGATCCGGTTTGCTACACCGGAATCGGAGATCGGGGAAGGAAATCTGAAAGAATCCGGTGATGACAATTGACATGGCATGCCGGAAGGAGTAAGCTAGAACAGCAAATGACCACAGCGACTGCATGAGCTGGTAGCCATTTGTTGGCAAGTATGAAAACTACTCGTGTCCCTGCCGTGCACGCTTCATGTCGATAGGTATATGTGATGAAATTTAGGTATGTGTTGTAAATTGGCATGTTTTAAAAGCTGAGGCTCCTTCTTGTAAGGGAGCAGATCTGGTTTCAGGAATGAGTTCTTTCAGACTCAGCAATTTCAGTAAAACCATATCTGAACGCAGAGACCATTATATGATCACTAAATTGGGTGCATACTATGCAACATGCATATGGCAGTAACAAATTTAAACATGCATATGTCTGAAGTTGTTAGGCGTGTAAATTGAGTTCTTGTCCACATCGATCTCCAATATTTCTTTTACAAAGGCAAAAAAGAACAGATATCAGTTGTTACTACTTACCACTGAACATCTGCGTTTGTATCTGAAGATTAGACACAATTCAAGTTGTATTTGTGTAATATCGATCAATTTTTTATATACCATACATTCACCGGAAGAATTCGCACAGTAGAATTAATCCTGACTACATTACGATGCAAGGTGCTGGTTACGGATAACAACAGAGATCTGAGCCTGGAAATTAAAGTAGACATGGTGAAATTAAAGGAATCGCTTTCTGCATAAAATTAGGTCTGAAAGCCGAAGGAAGTAGATTGAAAGCTGGTGTACTAAAACACGTGTACCTCATAGGTTTGAACAGAAACGCAGCAAAAGGAACATTTTTACGTGTGTCTCGGAGCTATGAATGAAGAAGATCATGGCCAATTGCTTCCTTTCCTGATTCGTCAAAGGTTGAAACCTCTCAATAAAACCATAATATGTATGAGTATGTAAGTTCCCGTACAAAGTGCATATTTGACTTATGGGAGTGACTATTGCCAAGGCGACTGAAATTTTTTTGTCTCTCAGTCACTTGAAGTTGCACTCTCAATCAACTAAAATTGCAGTTGTTCTGAGAGTGCAACTTTTGGAGGGGGGCTGTTTTTTTGGAGGTGGTTGCAATTTTAGTTGATTGAGAGTGTAACTTTCAAGTGACTGAGAGACAAAAAAATTTCAGTCGCCTTGGCAATTGGCAATAGCAAAACCGTTGACTTATTGAGTAACCAAGTGTTTTTTTTTCTTTTTGGGAGGGGCGTAGTTGGTTTACCCTATAAATATACGAACGTGTAATTAGTGAGAGTCAAATTATGGCCTTTATAAAACACATGCGTCATATACGGAGACCTTATGCGTAGCACGTCTCTGCACATGTGCACTTATTGTCTAAAAGACGGGTATTCACAATCAATTCAGTTTTTTTTTGATGTAGCACTTACATTCCATTAGACCAAGTGCAGAATCGATGCAAAGTCTATGATTTGACCAGTTAATTCAATACTTTTTTAAAAGAATATTAATTGGGCTTAAATCTAACACATATGGCCTTTTTGGAACGTAAGACTTTGTATCGGACCGTTGGTAATAGAGGGAGCGAATGGTGCCAACTCAAAATTTTCCTCTAAGTATTCAAGGTGTTATCCTCAAACACTTACAGAGGTGTAGAACATAGAGTCTTCAGCTAAAAACCTAGATCAATTAGTTCAAGTCAATAAAACTTGGAACCTAACCCTTCCAGGCGGTCTGACCGGCCTTCAAACGGCGGTCTGATCGGTCGGGTGGTTTGACCACTGCTACAATAAAATCAGGCAAATAAATAGTGTTTTCAGCGCTATTTCAAATCTGAAAATCGATGAAACTTTTGATCCGTAGATCCAAATGGCATAAAATTTTGTAGGGATATTCTTTAGGTTATCAAGAACCTATTTCAACAAATAATTGTGAAAACTATGGCTAAAATTGAGACCTTTTTCAGTTTGAAGAAAATGTGCACCAAAACCAAACAAAAACCCCAAACGGTGAATACAACTTGCTCGTGGATACATGATGGCTAAGATGACTTTACATGTGTTCCACATGTCCCAGCAAGTAAAACATGAAATAAATCACATCAAAAACCTTCATCAAGAAATCACACTTTTAAGGCCAAATGAAGCAAAATCGGATTTTCTTGATAAACTTACTATCAAAGTGTCTAGATGGGTGAAGATAAATTCCCAAAGGTTGTCTCAATCTCTTATACATCCTTGGTACAGTAAGATCAATAAAAGGGAAGATGAGGGACCAAAATCAATCCAAACAAGAGCAAATCAATAAAAAAAACAAGCGATAGACATGGAGAGGATCAAAGATTGATGTATTGCCACTTTAGGAGGTGGGTTTTACAGCCAATCGCTCAGGATAGCAGAGTTCTAATGATACGGGGTCGCCGATCTTCTCGACGTAAGATCAAGATACTCACGTGTAGCCTCTCGAATCGTAGTGATCTTCCGTTGTCAATGCAAGAACGAACACTCTTAATTCGCAAGAACACATGCGCTGGACTTCACAACTACCAAGCGAAGCCGTGTCGCGCTCCCAATTCCTAGCAGAAAGGTTGAACAATCTTTATTAGTAAGAACTCTCAAATTTCCCTATTGACGACATCAATCATCAAGAAAAACGAAGCAATCTCAAATTAATCTATTATTTTGCATAAAGGTGGTCTCCCCCAGTTCAGGAAGAAGAGGCGGCTATTTAAGGGCTCCCCCATCCCTTTGCTCACGCATGCAATTGGCCTAAGGCCGATGCCTATTACGTTCGACCAAGTCTTTTTCGAGTCAATTCGGTCATCCAGAAGAAACTGATTCAATCCCAAAGTCTGACTCAGACCGAAACAAACACCACCCTATTGTTTGGACTCGTGTGTTGGTTCGGATGAAACTCTTAATGACTTTACATGACCAAGTCATTTGGACTGGCCCACTAATTCACTAATCACAGCATGCATCCATGGAATCTTCATGTGTTGGCTTGAGTCCTCATCTGTTGGCTTTCGATTGTCCTCCAGGTGACATGCTCCTAATGCGTAGAGGTGTGTGGGCTGTTTTCGTTGCAGCTTCAATTCAGTCCGCATGGCCCTTGGTGGCCGAATAAGATTAGAAGACTTTCTTCTGCATTGCACTTCTCGCATGTTTTGGTTCCGGTTTCCTCCTCATACATGTTTATTCAAAAGCTTAGCTCGTGCTCTAATCATTGGACCTTGAGGTATATCATAATTATCCACGTGCGTACTTGGAGAGTTGAAGTACTTGGAAAGTGTTGTAGTCACGGGGATGTCCTCATCATCTAAGACTATAGCGCACACACACACAAGACTCCAACCAAAGGAATCCTAATCTCATAGGGAGGGAGAAAGAACTAGCCACCAAAAGGCTCAACTAAGCTTCTCAAAATCCTAACCTTTGCCTCTCCTCCCCTGATATAGCTTCACAACCTGAACCAAAACCTAATGGATCCACCCATTAGGTCAAACCGGGGATAACCCGTTAACCCCACCTAACACCGGGTTTTACTCTCATACATGCTTCTCAAAACGGCTTACAACCATTAACCCATTAGTGAATCAACACTTGATCCACTTTATATTTTTAGCACATACAAGACTTAAACCATTTAGGCCAACACCGCGGTTTCACACATCACCACTTTTACGGTATTAGCCAATCTATCAAAATGCCCCTCTACCGTTTTTTACGAAGCTTCTTGCTTCCTTTGCCATGAAACATCATACATGCTTCACCATCGTTCATGTGGCGCCAATGATTTGTTGTCAAGCCTCACACATCTGAATCTCACTGAACCATCCTAACTTGCAAACGACCCAAGTCACTTGGCACACCACATGCTTCTCCTTACACATGACAGCATCCGGCTTCCTTGACCGCACATGACCTTGGCTCCTCCCTAAGCCTAGTTCTGGTCCACCTTGCCGTTGCTCATCATGAACACCACTGATAGCTCCCACTCTGGTTCCTTTTCGTCCCTGCTTGCAACCACCCCGCAAGCCTCGGTCATCTTCCGTGTCTCCATGACTATTCTGAACCTCAGCACCACCCTGTGTCTAGTCTCAGTCCTCCTATGCCTCACCATGACCTAGTTCCAAAGTCTTGCAACCAACAAGCAAACCGTCACGTAGCACCACACAATACACAAAGTCATCAATTTAATCCATACAATGCACCATGCAAAATATATACAACCATCCTAAACTTAGGACAGAACAATAAATCCATATGCACACAAGTAACAATACCCACGCCATGACCACACAGTCACCCCAACTCAAACTCTACAAATACGAATTATGGCTAAAAATCCCCATATGGACATTCCTCAACCGGTCAGACTGCCAACCCTCGGGCGATCAGACAGATGATACCAACCGGTCAGACCGGTTGCACAAAGCCGATCTAACTAGACTTCTTCTGACCGACCAGCAAAATTGCTATTCAAATTTCCAACCCTCCTAAATTGTATTTGTTCATCATATTAAAAATTAGGACCTTCTCATATGGTCATTCACTTTGTATATATGATATGTTTGGAACGCAAGAATTTCGAAGAAATAGTTCAACTCCTGCATGAGCTCGAGGAAATCGTCAACACTCGATCATTTGATTTAAGCTTTATTTTTCTCTTCTTTAGGTTCTGCGGTTCAATTTTGATGAGAGAGATGGTACGATCATTTAGGCCTATTTAGAACACAGAATTTTCGATCCTAAGCGGAATTAATCTGTTTTCTATAAAATTCGTGTATTTTAATAAAGGGCTTAGCGAGCAATATCATGAGATGCCATGGTTCTCGTCAACTACCCCTTAGCCATATACTAAAATCCGGATACCACACCAATTGTACTACTCATTGACTTTTTTATTGGGTCACATCAAAGAGTCTATTATGTTACCCATAGCTAGATAAACACTCCAAGTATGCTTTAGAAGTACACATTCTAGCATGTTTTTGTCATATTTCTTATACAAAAAGGATTCAAATGGAAGACTTTCAGGTAGGGATCTGAAAGTCTTCCAAGCCACAAAACCATGCATGTCAGTTTCCGACGCGCTCAGTTTCTTGCTATCATATCGATAGTACATTGTATCTTGTCCATCATAATCGATTGCCCTTCCCATCATCTTCAACTCCTTCAAATACAGCGAGTGGGAAAAGATGTTAATTTTCATGGAAGACATTTGTTATGACATAGGTAATAAATAACCACTATGAAAGCTAAGGAGGTGTGAGACGTTTTTTTAAAAAAAAATGGAGTTGCTAATCCTCTTTCCTAGAATAATTGAGAATGAACTATCAACTAATTAAACATTGCCTGATTAGCTCTGGTGGATCGGGAAGACATATGCGCTGAGCTTCGGAAGATTGTTGGCCACCAATCGTTTCAGACTGGGCAATCAGAAATTTTGGCTTGTTTTTCTTTTCTTTTGTTGTCCCACCCGGTTCACACGACCCAAATTAATCCTCGTCAACGTTTCACGATTGACAGAATCCCCCAATCAATCCACCCTCAGAGTTGCTTGATTGGAGTGAATCGTGCATCTGAGCTCCAATACCCAGCCCATAGCATCCACGGTGACAAGGTAGAAGATGCTACGCAGATACCTAGCTACATGTAAGCAGAAGCAAAGCAGACGTAGCAGCAGCAGTCAGCAGAGCGAGCCGGAAACGTCCAGCGAACAGCAGAAATGCTTGCAGACGCAGATGCTACAGCAGCAGACAGGTTCCGACGTTTGGTCGTGCCCGTGACCGTGAGCAAAGCAGATGTTTGTTTGGTAACAACCCTACCAACCTAGCTACCTACCAGTAGACAGTAGTGGTGATTCGGCCGGTGAAAGTCGGAGATGGTTATTGGCCGTGGTGATTGGGCCTCACAGATTGCTACAGATAGACACCGTCAGACGAGTCTGAATTTTATGCTTTGCATTTTAATCAATCCAAAAAAACTCTTTTGCATTGTTCACTTATCAGAAATTCAGAGTCGCAACCTTCTATGGGTTTGAGTGTTAGCATCTTCAGAATCATTAAATCAAGAACGAATGCATTTTCAGCCAAATGAACGCTACTTCATCGTAACATTATCTTACACCTAGAACTCAACAATTTACTGAAAATAACTGCAGTGAAGAAACTGGGAATATTGGAAAAAAACACAAAAAAATGGCATAAGACAAAACTGAGAAAAGTAACCATACCTTGAACCTATAGCTTCAACAAGTCACTCCTCAGCGGCTGCTTAGAATACAGATGCAAAGTGATCCACAATTGGACTAGAACTTATACAGCTCAGCTCCTTTATTCTGAGACGCTGAAGCATTGCCGCTCCTTCCGAAGGAAACACAGGAATACACCGGTAAAGAATTGATGTCCCCTGTGCAATCACTTGGCATCAGGATGTGCTTCGCCCCAGGAGTGAGCTTCACCGGGCCTGATCTTTGCACATACCGGCCACTGGATGAAGTATTAGAGTTGTCAGGAACAGATATTCCATTTCCATTGTCTCTATTTCTAGATGGAAGGGCTGCATCTCTTCTGCTGTCAGAATGTTCTTGAACTATTTGGCCTGGATGGCTAAATGTGAAGCTCTCAGAGTTATGAGGGCGAACTGACGAGCTTGCTGAATGTACACCATATGGTTGAGGCAGATTGGCATGGTAAACTGAAGATGGTGTCGCATGTCGTGTGGTCGTAGGCAAAAATGTTGCTGAGGGTGGTTCTTTCCTAGTGAAAGGAAAAGGATCAGAGTAATAACGCCAAGGAGGAAAGGAATTCTGATGGAATGCTGCATTGCCATGATTGGGAAGAGGTGGACACCCCAATAGAACATTTTGATGAGGCTGTGAGTCTGAACAATCCCTGCACCTATCTTCATATGGCGATCGATCTACAGAGAATACATTAGCTGCAGGGAAAGGGTGGGTGAAATTATGTGTTCTGTATCCAAAATGTGCCTGACTTGTGCTTGCAGAATTTGCCGAAACATGACTTGTAGAGTTTACTGAAACATTGGGGAAATTTTGAGCTTGTAAAGAGAGATAAGGATGGCCTTGTCGTGGCAATTCCAAGAAAACCTTTGCCGTAAGAAGGTCCTTGATAGAAGGCCCTTTATGTTTCTGTGCTGTCTCAGCCGAACATTCACCTCTGGTTGTGGAGACTGCAAGATCTTTACCCATCAAACGAACTGTTTGACCTGCAGCAGGATTACACTCGTGCTGCACGTTCAATTCAGAATGAAAATGTAACTTCTCGATACGAGACAGATTACATTCTTGAGATCGACAGGAACGAAATTCCCCTCCAGCAGAAAGCTGGGAGCCACCGTGATTCAGATTGGTGGAGAACCAATTCCTGTGCTGCTGAAATGAGTCATGAACTGTACAGTCTGGCAACGCACAAGAGGACATACCCTTTATCCTATTATCTTTTACTGAAGTTTTACTACAATCACGATGAGTCTCAGCAAGTTCTCTTGAGCTCAATGGAGGACCAACAATATCTGTGTCAGAAACTTCGATCACCTCACCATGCAACAATGTGCCTGCCGATCTTGACTTCCTAGTTCTTTCCATGTCAGTAGCACGTGGTTGGCATTCCAGTCTGTGTGAATCAAAAGACAATTTCTGGTTTTCTCCTCCATCAAGCACTTGCACATCAGAATTTGAAGTTTCATCATGTGTATGCTCAAGATTTGGCACCTCTGAATTTGAATCATATGGGTAGTTTAAATCAGTAGATTCTGGCAGTGCCTTATTCAGATCAATCAAAGAAGACAACTCTGTGTTACTGATCTCAGGAGACTGCCCATGATCTGTATTCTCATTTGCATCTTTAGTCTTAGTGAAGGCTTTCTCAGGCCTGTGAGAGCTACTACTTTCTGCAGTTATGCATTTGTCCCCTTCACTAGACATGTCTGTGGATGATGATGATGATGAAGAAGCCATAGCAACTGAGAACAGCTCGCACAGACTTTGCAGTTGGGGTAGCTTGCAACTTTGCTTCTTACTGCCAAGAACATCATTCGCTTCTGAGAATTTGACACGCCTCACTGATTTGTGGCAGAGTTCTATGACTTCCGTGCCTTTTGAATTGCCATGTTTGTCCTTGACCATTTTGACAGATGTGTGTCTTGCGTACTTTTTCAGAATGCTGTGCAAAGGGAGCATTTTTTTCAGGTCTCGTTGTTTCCCTGCCTTGATGGGCTTTTTGTTCTCAATGTACTTTAGTTTATCAGTCTTCTTCTTCTTTCCCTGTTTCCTTCTTTTAGCGTCTGATATATTTGCCTTATCTGTTCTGAGATGTTGTACACCTTCGGGTTTCTTTGATGCCTGAGGAGTATCCAGTCCATCAGGCAAATTTGGCTTGTCAAGTGCTTCCTGCAGAATTGAGCAATACTAGTGGATACCAGGAGATACATATAACTGTGAATGCAATACATAAAACAAAAGTGAACAGCACACATCACAATTACCACATGTATATGATTGCCTGACAAACCCTCAGGAAAGTAGTTGAATATATATAATTTGAAATGCTGGTTACTGTTCAAGACTTACATATAGAATATAGAGGGTGACAATTCAAGCATGAATCCAATTAAGATCACAGTTATTTCAAAATAAGTGAAAAATATTCTGACGAGCATTTCTTGATGCAGACATGGTTCTGTTCCAAAGTAAGAAACACAATTTAGTTATTGATTTGTTATGTGCCTAAATTTAGGATTATGGAAATTTAACACGTGTATTATACACAAATGATGCAGCGCTGCAGTTAGGTGTACCATGCATTTACACCCCCAGCAAAATTCACAAACCAAAAAGTTCATTGGTAATTAGTATATCGAATTGTTCATGTCAGCCTCGTTTGCCATCATCAATGTTAAGGAAAAAGGTAACGTTAATAACATACTAGGCTAACACTTCCTGATACACATAGATAGATATATAGGAGCTGTGATGGACGTCTAACGTGGCTCTAGGCTTGTTATGGAAATGTTTGATGCAGACATGGTTCTGTTACATGTTGGAGAAGTGCCAAGACCCATTATGATGTTAAACATTTGTTGATACAGACACATCAATTAGTGGAAGTATAAGTGAAGCATAGATGAAAATGTTCTAGGTGTAGGGATGAAATAGCTCAAAGATTATTTCATTGACAGGTTGAATTGTAGGAGGTAAAGATGAAATGTAAATTGCAAATCTCCTGATGTACCAGATACAGTCGTGAGGATGGCATTGGGCCCCATTCCCCAGGGGGGAATTCCTTTATTAGGGGATAGGGATGGGGGATTTCTTTCCCCACAGGGGTAGTTAGTGGGAAAATTACTCCCCATCGGATGAATCTGGGACGAAGGCGTTCCCCCACCCCCATCCCTGTTCCCATTAGGTCCCCAATAAAAACAAATCATATGATATTGACCCATTGGTTCAATCGCACAAGGCATATGAAACTATAAACCACCAATCCAAATACATGGGCCTGGCCTATTTCTTTATACGCGGGCATATTGTGAGACCATGTGGAGGTCACCTCATATGTAATAAGTATTTGACTTTGCTTGTGTTTCGTCGTCGAAGTTTGAGTTTGATTTTGTCATTTGTTCTCGGTTTTTTTTGTCGGTGGCGGTGGTCGATTGGTTTCTGAGGCGGTCGATCACAGTATGTACGGTCTGACCGGCCGTGGGCGGTGGTCTGACTGGGGTCCGGTGTGACCGGTCATGAAGAGTGGTCCAACCAGGAATGTTGTGTGACCGATTTCTAGTTGGTTATACGTTTATTCCAGAGAATTGCTTATCAAGTTGTGAGGAATTTTTGAGAGCGGTGTGACCGGCCATGTGACAGGGGTCCAACTAGAAGTTGTCAGGCGGTCTGATCAGCATGGTTGGCGTAGTCAGACCGGTCACCTGTTATCGGGGTTTGACCAAGGTTGGCTAGGGCGGTCTGACCGGCCGTTGGTTGCCGGTCAGATCAGCCAGTGCTAAGTTGAGAGAGTTGAGTTGGTTTTCAGTTGTGTTAGTTATGGCAGGAGTCCACTTTTACAGGTGTTAGTCATGGCGTGAGTTCATGCAAGGTGTTAGCCATGGTGGGAGTCCATGTATTGTGGGAATCTTGACGTGGGTGTCAAGTGATGCATGTTTACATCGGTTTTGTTGATGAAGGTCAAGTGTATGTCACTTGTGCTCGGACGATGATTATTCTTTAATGTGTAGGACGCTTGGTGATTGTTGTAGTCAACAGCAAGACTAAGGCTAGGGGAGGTGCCCTGAGGCCATGGAGGGTCGCATAAGTCCGATGGAGCATCATCCAAGCGGAGAAGCACGAGAGAAAGATAAGGATTGTGATGGGGTAAGTGTATACATGTGGTGTGGCATTTGACTTGGGCATTTCAAGAGGTTATGGTCCTCGGAGCAGGTGTACAATCTTGGCGATAAATCATTGGGCATCATTGACTTCGTTGTGGTGGTTGATTCAAGGAGAAGCACAGTGAAGGTCGGCGGGTGGCAATTGAGGAAATTGTCCGAAAACGGGTGGAGAGGTGATTTGCGAAACAACGACAGTGGCCCAAGTGGTTTAGGTCACGTCTTGGAGGATGGAGCATCTTATCGAGCTATCGGACCTATGTGGTACTACAATTTACGAATGTGTAGCAAATTAATTGAAGTATATGCATCTTGACGTGTGCTGATCTTGGCACACCGGTCTGACCGGCCATGAGTTGGTGGTCTAACTGGATGCGCGGTCTGATCGGCTCTATGTGAGCAGCCTGACCGGCCCATGCGATGTGACCAAGCATTTGTTGAGAATTGTTTTCTGAAAATTAGTCTGGCGGTCTGACCAGCCTGAGCGGTCTGACTGGTCCCTGTGTGGGTGGTCTGATAGGAAGCGCCTAGTTTTCTAGTTGTTGTAGAGGAGGCAGTAGTACAGGCTATTACTTGGCGGTAGTACCAGCCTCAGGCTATTTTTGTTGAATTCTTGCACCAACGCCTAATTTTTTGGTGTGGGTATAAATGCCCTCTTGTGGCCGGTTGGGGAAGATGCTGGTGCCCTATTCTTCATTATTGAGCTAAGAGCTCATTATTGAGCTAAGAGCAAGCCCTATAACCTTTTATATGCATATGTTCCACTTAATGATCTTGGAGAGGAAAATCTTTGTGCATGTGTTGCACTTAGTGTTGGATTTTGTGTCCATTGAGCTTTAGCACTTTATTCGTTCAAGTGAGTCTCTCCGACTTGTTACTTTTGGAGGTTGCCAACTCCTAGACGGTTTGGAGGAGTTGAGCCAGTGATCTTTGATAGAAATTGAGCATCTCAATTATATTAGATGGATACCAATAAGTATATAAAGTATAATACAACTCTAGAGTACAAGACTAATGGGCCTAATAGGCAATATATATACATACCAACCCCCTCAAACTCAACATGGGTTAGGTGGATCTGAAACATGGAGTTTGGAGAGATAAAAACGATAACGCTCTCGAGTTTGAGCCTTGGTGAAAAAATCAACTTGAATCTCAGAAGGCATATACTGGAGAGCAATAGTCGTTTATTAACAATGAGAACGTGTAAAGGATGCATCCACACTAATGTGTTTAGTGAGCTCATGCTTCACGGAATTAGTAGCAATCTGTATAACACTAGTGTTGTCACATAGAAGAGATGCAAGAGTACTACATGACACACCAAGATCTGCCAAGAGCCAACGAAGCCAAACGATCTCTGTAGTAGTAGCCAGCGCTCAAAGCTTAGCCTTAGCACTAGACCGCGACACTGCAGTCTGTTTCTTGGATTTCTAGGCAATGAGAGAAGATCCAAGAAATATACAATATCTAGAAACAGACCGTCGATCAACAGGATCACTCGCCCAAGTCAAATCAGAGTAAGCATGAAGCTGAAGCAAACTCGACCGAGAATAAAAAAGACAACGATCAACAGCGCCTATAGATAGCGCAATAAACATAGTAGGTGAGCATAGTGAACAGACGTGGGAGCAGAAACAAACTGGCTGAGCACATGAATAGAATCAGCAATATCAGGACATATCACTGCAAGATAGACAAGACTCCCAACAATATGACGATAAAGAGAAGGGTCTTCAAGTGAAGTGACATCAGTAGGACAAAGCTGAAGATGAAGTTCAATAGGAGTGGCAACTGTTCGACTACCAGTGAGACCAGAACGAGCAAGCAAATGATGAACATAGCGTTGCAGATAGATAGTAGCCATCATCTATGCAAGTATACTCAATCCCAGAAAATAACGTGGAGGACCCAAATCCAACATCAAAAACTGCTCGCTGAGCCGTTGCTTAACAAAAGCAATGTACTCCTTGTCATCTCTAGTAATCAGCATGTCATCAACATAAAGTAAAAGGATAGTACAACGACGTGGAGATGTATGAATAAGCAATGCAGGATCACGATTACTCGGGAAGAAACCAGCAGCTAACACAATTGAACTGAACCGCTCAAACCAAGCACGAGGAGCCTATTTAAGGCCATAAAGAGCACGACGAAGACGACAAACATGACCAGCAGAAGCCACAACACCCTGGGGTGACTTCATATAAACCCCCTGCAAATCACCATGAAGAAAAGCATTCTTCATATCCATATGAGAGATAGTCCAAGAACGAACAACAGCCACAGCAACAAGAGAGCGGACCGTGACCATATGAGCAATAGGAGCAAATATCTTGTATTAATCACAACCATATGCCTGCTAAAAACCACGAGCAACTAGTCGAACCTTGTACCTCTCAACAGAACCGTCAGACTTGGTCTTGACTTTAAAAACCCACTTGCAATTAATATGAACAGCATGAGCAGGTAAAGAAATAAGGTCCCACGTACCAGTACGATCCAAAGCAACCAACTCCTCAACCATAGCTAACTACCACTCAGGATAAACAACAGCCTCTTGATAAGTGTGAGGCTCAGGCACAATAGCAGCAGAAGAAAAACCATATTTGTCAGGGACAGCAATATTAGTATGATCACGAAGCTCATACCGAGATGATGGTGCCGGTGGAGGATCATCAGAAAGAGTATCATCAATACTAACCATACCATCATAGGGAATAGTAGAGGGTTGAGTATCAGGAGGAACCCTAGACCGATGAGTATAGTGAAGAGGAAACAGTGATAGGACTGACAACGGAGAAGAGGACTTCACAGAAAGAGGTGTGTCAAATGAAACAATAGGTGGAAGGTAAAGAAAAGAGAAACTCAGTGGAAGAAGAGGACTGAGTGGTAGAAGAATAAAAGTAGGGACGATCCTCAACAAAAGAAACGTCACACGAAATGTGCATACACCGAGTAGAGGGATCATAACAATGATAGCCCTTATGCTCAAGACTATATCCAAGAAAAATGCACTCAACGGACTAAGTTGTTAACTTGGTGCGCTCACGAGGCGAAAGCAGAACATAGCAGGTACAACCAAAAACCCGAAGATGGTTATACCGTGGGGGAGTAGAAAACAAGAGCTCTCCAAGACACTTCCCCTCAAGACGAGAAGATGACTGCATATTAATGAGATAGACAGCCGTAGAAATAGCCTCAACCTAAAAATGTCGTAGAATATGAGATGCAAGTAAAAGAGTACGAGTAGTCTCAACAAGATGATGTTTACGTTCAGTGACACCATTCTTACCAGGATAGGAAAGGTGAGGAAGAGTTTCCTCAGCAGAGAGATTGACGAAAAGCATGCGAGAGTTTTTAAGTAAAAAAATTCTTAGTGAAAATCCAAATTACATTTTTGGGCTTGCTTTAAAAATGGGTAAAATATTAATATTGGGGAACTATTATACATATTTAACCAAAATTATTTATGGATCTTGTGAATACATGCTTTCCATTCTCATGTGCTTAATTGTCATATTATTCAATTGTTGCCTTTCTTGGATCCAAAATATAGGTTGAATACCACTTCAAATCAGACTTGAATGTGTGCATATGGTTCCAACTCATATATATGTATATACATATTTAGGAGGAGTTCACTCTATATTTTGTAGTTTCATTCGTACCCTTTTCTTTTATCTACATATATTGCGGATCCTTACTTTGAAATATATATTTTAAGTATTTAAAGCTTGTGTGGTTCATATATATTTATATTGATTTAAATTCAATTATTTGAAATCATGTTGAATCGGTTTGTCATCAATCACCAAAAAAGGAGAGATTGAAGGATCTAGACTCTCCATTATGTGTTAATGGCAAGTTTTGGTGATTAGTAACAAACGGATTTTGGTGTTGCTATCAATTACCAAAAAGGTGAAGATTGAACAATCTAGCTCTGCCATTATATGTTAATGGTGAGTTTTAGCAACTGATGACAACCGTTTGTTATGACTTATATTTCCCATGAGTTGGTAAAATAGGTTGGGCCCCGTGATGATGAAGATTTTGGATAAGACAGACACCATGTCTTCCCTTTTACCATTCTTAATTATTTTTCTTTTTCACTTGTTACCTAAATTTTGTAGAACCATTTTATGATGGTTCGGTCAGTCGTTAGTTTCGAAGTCCGCTATTGTTCTAGCCTAAGAATGAAAAAGCAAGTGCACGCTGGCAAGAATGCAAGATATATCCTAAAAGCAGCCATCAAAGTATTGAACAAAAAATGTTAATATGCATCATCCCTTCATAACCCTTCATGCAATGCACATATGCATGCATCCCCTCATCATGCTATGTACGTAGGTTGACCTATTGGTTCAACAAGATCACATGGTTGTTATAATGGTGTCTTCCTCAATGTACTAAAAAAAGGCAGCCTTTTAACAAATATCTTATATACTGATGATGATGGCACCCTTAATCACGCACCAACCAAATTAACTTCTGAATTATGGTGACAAATGAATTAGGTGTTCAGGGAAGAGCAAGCCAGCTTCAATGAATCAATGCAATACCGATTTTGCATTTAATATTGATATTTTTTTTAGTAAGACTAAGACACATGCAAGAAAGAAAAAAACGCATACATACCAAGAATCAAGAGCATGAAGCTAAGAACAGAAACTAGAAGAAATTATGTATAGAAAGAACATTATGGCTTAACAAGCTAGTTGGTGGCCTTCAGTGCTGAAATATTATCCTAATTCCTAACACCCAATCATAAGTACTAATTCAAGACAATTTTATCGATTTTCACAACCATGCGGCTCATAAAAGGAGAACCAATTGATGAAACCCCTAACAATATTACTGGTGATTGAATGTGTCTAACATGCATCAACTTATTTTAGTTAAGCACACAGAATGTAGGGGATATAACATTTTAAAGATCAAGTTCCAAATGCAGCCCTCAGGGTTCGGATTCCATGGATTCTGAAATAATCTTCAAGGACTACTGCAACACTACGATGATGTGGGTTATCTCTTGTACATGTACTTGCAAGAGGAGCGATAACAAAGGGCTGACGATATTACGATTATTTCCTCTATATTAAATTATTATCACAGGACAGAAACTTAAAATCCTATCCTATTCATCTGGTCAACTAGCTAATCGGGATACCCATATATATATATATATATATATATATATATATATATATATATAAGAGTACAAACAGAAGACCATCATATCGAACGTACGGTGACAGGCTGACAGCGATATACTCTGAACCACCACTATCATCCGCTGTACCCATGCATGTTTGACGGTGGACTAAGGCATTGCATGACCAGTTTTTACACAAATGAACAATTTTTTAGACCGAGGCTAATGAATAGTCGCGTAAGCAATGATGAAGTTCCCGTATCCGAGAGAATAATGCAGAAGATCCCGATCTGGTAAATTCCTGCTCCACGTCCGTTTCCTATGATAAAAAAGTCTCGTGTATGGGTCCGGACCCAGAAATGTGCTGGCCGGACACCAAGCACGAAACTCTCAATTCAAACAGGAGATAGCTAGCTACCGTGGTGAGAAAAGGCAACACGACACAACATATAAGATACTATCTTGCATACATGCTGTAGTGCATGCTAGTCTGTATCTCGAGTACAATTACTAGTAGTTTTGCTGGCCATACATCTAGCCAATTAATCTTCATTGATTGATCTTAATTCTGTGTTATAGCAGCATACATCACCACCCAGGCCTCTAAACTTTGCACAAATCCTCATACCAATATTCCCCGTATCCGCGCAACACGGGCGATTAATTACAGCGAATGGATTCAGCATGAAATAACAATATCCACACATACCAAACAGTCATGCATGAGCAAGCAAACGTAACGATGCCCAAGAAAGAAAACACAATGAACGATCTAGCTTTAACACCTAACACAAGCCCCGTACAGCTAGCTTTGACCAACAAATCATCGTGCAGCAGCATACGGGATCGATGACGCGTCTTTGTAAACGAACTATACCTGGTTCAGATTGGCCAATGGGTTCGGCACGGTACGCACAATCCTTACATAAAATATCCTGCGCCGTGCCGGGACCCCATAAAGCAACAACTAATTGGACCCTCCATAATAAGCATATATATGCACATCCACACAAATACCAACCAAATCAGCCGCTAAATACTAGCAACAACAACCTGATACGACGTGGAGATGGAGTACATATTTTTCGATTTGTCGATGTAAAGGAGCTAGAAACTAAAGCAAGCATCTAATATAACCATCCTCATACTGTCCAGCTAGCCGATCAAAATCTGAACCAATCAAGCCATCCATCACAAGCCGATCAAAAATATCTCAGAAAATTCTATCTAAAATTAAAGGCAGGGGAAAAAAATTGGAATAAGAGCAGATGATATCATGGCATTGACAGGCAGGTGCAGAGTTGGGTTGGGCTGGGCTGGGCTGGACCACTTACCTTTCTGGCGAAACTCCCCTCGGCCTCACGCCTTCCGGTCCTCTCCGAGGCCGCCGCCGCCTCCAACCTCAGCTTCCTCTTCTTCTCCTTGGTCCGCCTGATGATCGCGCACAGCGCCTCGTCCTTGTCCACCTCCGCCTCCTCGTAGCCGCCACTCGTCGTACCGACCGGGGGCTCGTCCAAGGGGGGCGCCGCCGCGAAGAGGTCGGTGATGGACCGCTTCTTCGGCGCTTTCGCCTTCCCCGGCGACCTCCTCGGCGGCTCCGCCGCGACCGCCTCCACGGCCGAGGCCAGCTCGTCCGCCCACCACCGGAACCTGGGCGCCTCCATCGGCGGCAGATCCTCGATGCCGAACGGCCGCCGCCCCGCCGCCGCCCCACCCCTCATGCTCGCCGCGTACCCCCTTCACAGAAAATCGCAAACGGATCAGAAAACAGCAACAAAAAAAAGCCCGCACACACAGCCACCAAACAATCGACGATACGAAGCGGCGCTTCGACACCGACCTGATCGAGAACGCGGCGGCCGCCATGGATGCGACGCCGATGCGCTCCCGCGGCGCAAACCTGCGTGCGATTTTGTGAGGAGTTCGGAGTTTGGGGGAGGAGACCAGAAGGGGCGAGGGAGTGGAAAGGGGCAGTATTTAAAGGGTACAGCAATTTCGAAGGGAATTAAAAATTAGGACGGATTTTTTTATTGCTTTGGGGCGAGGGGGGGGGATTATTTACTCTTTCCGACTCTTTTTTATCTTTGTTTTGCTTACTTATATTTATCCCATAATAACTATTTAATGGATTAGCTGGTCTCGGCGTCGTGCCAGCGGGGCCCACCGGCCACTTACTACAGCGGACAGCGACGTGTGATGGACAGCGGCCGAATTGGGTTTTTTAATACTGTGGCGGGTGACGTGGCACGATCAGGGGCGTCGGTTGGCCGGATGGCATCGTGTGACGGCGACCTTAGGCTTGAATTGGTGGGCGCACACGGCAGGCCTCCCCACGCACGTACGCCTGCGTCTCGTCCTCGTCGCTCCCATCCAGCTGCGAAAGCACGCCGTGTTTGCTACCAGCAAAATGAGTCTAGTCTACAGGAAGCACACGGGCTGACTAGGCGCGTGTTTGCTACCAGCAAAATGATTAGGTCTAGAGGCCACAGCCCATTAACCACTCGCTAGGAACGCTTAGGCTTAATGCGATACACTGTTCGCCGAAGAGCGAATACGCAATGACGTGGACTGAAAGCATTGGCCAGGGGTCCTCATCTTTAATATACGGAGTATATGCGGCAGCAATGATATCATGAATTCATAACATGTCTTTTCTTTTGGAACAATGGGCTATACGGCTGTAAGCAACTTTTACAAGACTGTGAGGTTGTTCTATCATTTTGTTTTGTCATGTAAAAGAGTCTGCGAAGAAGATTTGAAGCAAAGTGTAGCATTGTGAACTGTCAATGTTATAATAAATATATTTTCAGGTGCTGCTTATTTCATCTTTGTCTACATACAGATAATATTTACGTATGTGACCATTTGACAGGACAATTCGATATTTTTTTTTCAAGCGTTTCACCTTTATCTCAATCCTGCATCCAAATTCACTGGATCCATTAGTCCAAAGGGGATTTCAAAAATATTTCACAAATCAAAATATAACAATGCGCCGAATTTTCCAATCAGCCTGACAAAGATTTTGCGCTTGTAGTTGTTTGTGTAGTCTGGCAACGAAATTGGCTTGTGCCAAGTGTGATACCGTGGTACAAGAATGTTGAATTTTACGGAGTTTAAGAAAATTATGACGCCAGGTGTTTCGTACCATGTATGTCATTTGGCATTGCTTAAACTTTGAAATTAGCACGAGGGCAATAGACACGGCCAAAGCAATCCCTAAGATAAGGACGTAATATAATTTTCATATTTGGACAATTTTAATGGAACGGACTGAATATACATATGTCGTTCTTTAATTTCTAATTCAAATATTTTTTATATAGATAGTTGTTACACAATATACAATCAGTTACACCTAAAAATATACAATAAGTTACTTCATTACTAAACAATATAAATATAACAATTACAAAACTTTACTTTTATATGGCTACTTAATTGCCATGTTTCTCCTTGACCATTTTGGCCGATGTGTGTTTTGTGTTCTTCAGAATGCTGTGTGAAGGAAGCATTTTTTTTCCCAAGTCTCGTTGTTTCCCCGCCTTAAGCCTTTAGTTTATCAATCTTCTTATGCTTATAAGTGAACTTTCCCTGCTTCGTTCTCTTACCATCTGATATCTTTTCCTTCCCTGTTCTGAGATGGCGTACACCTTCAGGAATCTATGCCTGAGACGCATCCAGTCCATCAGGCAAATTTGGCTCGGCATGTGCGTCCTGCATAATTCAGCAATACAAGTGGATACCAGGCGATACATAAGAGCTTATTTTGAGTGACTTATAACTGAAAAACACTGTAGCTAACTGAAAAAATATTGTAACTGACGAAGGTTTATTTAGCATAATTAAATTTAAAAATTGAAAAATAGAAAAATATATTAGCCCATCACGTATAATACAAACAAATACGAGAAAAAAAAGAACTAGCAAAAAAGCTAAAAAAAAGTCAAAAGTATAGAAAAACGACGAAATTTATGAATAGTGCAAAATAAGCCAGAAGTCAGAAGTTCAAGCCGAAACAAGAAGAGCTATAACTTGAATGTAAAACATAAAACAAAAGTGGACAGTACACATCACAATTACCACATGTATATAATTGCCTGACAAACCCTCAGGAAAGTGGGTACATTATACAGTGGAAAGTGTTTGAATATATATAATTTGAAATGCTAGCTGGTAACTGTTTAAAACTAATAATATATACAGTAGCGTAGCCAGACCGCGTGCGCGACGCCGAAAACAGAGGAGACGGCGACAGCGATTGGCGGAGCTAGGACGGGTTGCGACGGAAAAGGAGGCTATGGTTGGGTTCCTAGCACTATAGGGATTCTGTTTTTGGGGTTGACGGGGACAGGGAAGTCGGTGATTGCCGACGGCGAGGCTTTCTCCTCCGCGGAACATTTGAGTGGTTCTGGGCAACTGGAGGGCTAAACGGGCGATTGCGCCGGTATTTGAGCATCTGTGGGGCTAGGGTAGTCTCGTGGAAGTGGCGGTTTGGGTTGAGAAGGTTGGAGTTGGGCTGGGCACGGCGAGGTGGTTCGGTCATGCGGTAGTTCTCGGTGACAGAGAAGATGGGTGCTTGGGGAGCTAGGGCAACAGTTCAAGAGGGTTTCTGGGGGCATGAGAAGGCTACATGCAAGGGCAATTGGAAAGTGATGGATCGGAGAAGTGAAATTGAGCTAGGGCTTACCTTTGGGGATTTCGGCGATTGCCGGCAATAGGGAGGACGATTGAAGCTTCGGAGGTGTTGGGCTGGCTCTGGGCGCTGATGGCTTCGAATGGAGGAGATTGTGCATTTAAATAGGGCAGCATAGGCGGTTCGGCACAGTGTCTGGGCTGCGGCGGTGACAGCTTGTGGCACAGCAGAGAAGGCTCAGGGAGGCGCTGTGCGGCGGTCACAAAGGAGTGTGCTGGCTGCCTCAGGCGACACAAATGCGGCGGTCAAAAGTGGTCGGAGCGGGTCAGGTCGGCAGAGAGAGCTGAGAGGGTCGGGACGGTGAAAAAGCTGGCGCGGCGGTGGCGGTCGTGGCCGGTGGCTCTGACACGGGTTTAGGGGCAATTAAGAGTGGCGTACGTCATTGACAGGTGGTGTAGGGGTGACAACGGGGAGAGAGTGCGAGAGAGGCGCGGGAATGAGCGGAGGGATGCGGGCGGCGGCAAAAACAAGGACGACGTCGGCTGTTTTCGGTTTGTGAACAGTGCCGCGTGAGTTCTCCTTCGTTCACGCAAGGCTGGCGTGGATTAGTGGCTTAGGTGGATAAGATTCGTGTGGAATTGGGCTAAGGATCAAAGGAAATTAAAACCAAAATGTAATTCAATATTCTTTAAAAAAATCGGTTTCATTTCATACGTATTCGGACTCTCCTTGCGGATAGAGATTGTTTCCGACCGGTTTTGTTTTGCACGGCAGCAGGCGCTCCTTTCCTTCCCGCTTTCTTGCATTCCTCTCATGCTTCTTGCTGGGATGCCTCTTCTCACGTGCACGAGGCACGAGGCTTCTTCATGTGCTCATGCTTTGGACCTTTCCACGCTAACACTTGCCTCTCATGTGGCTCAAGCTCATACGCTCTTGCTGACTAGACTAGCTATTTTTGAGTTAATTCTTAGGCTAACTCTATTTTTTTATAATTTTTCATAAATTTTACATAGACTTTGGTTGCCAGGCCTCGGGTTACAGCCCAGATAGTCTGAGGCTTGATTCCGCCACTGCACCTTCATACGGTCATGCAGCTCTCATGCACGGCTTCCATGGTGGCCGCACGACCATGCTTCTTGGCGCATGCTTTATCCTTGCTTTCTGGTCGAATAAATTTGATCCATTTGATATTTATTCATAGCTTTGGCTCCAGCCTCTCACTCCTCTCATGGTTCCAAAGTTTTCACGTTGTTCAAATTTAAGAATACATAAAATAAAAATATGGGGCAGTATTTAGTTCTCACAAATAATAATATTAAGAATAGTTTAAGAACGCATTCACTGGTAATATTTAATATGATTTAATAATTTTTTTGTTAAATAATATATTTAACTAAAAAATGTAAGACATATGTGTATCTACGTCCAAATTTCTACGGTAGAGTTGATGGTATGCAGGCTGTGGGCCATGCCGGCCGTAGGCCCAGGTACGCAGTTGTCGGCGAACCAGAGCGGTTGTTAAGGGGCACTAGTTTTAATCTCTCTCCTCTTTTCCCCTCCCATATTTGTTTCCAGCTCTTTGCATGCTTTTTTATTTTCTTAGGACATTTTCAATGCTGCATGTTATAATATCTATAGCTAATAATTAGCTATCCACATAAGATAAGGAATAATATAGTAAAGAGTTAAAAAAAGAGAGAAGATAAAATAATATTTTGCAAGAGACATTGTTTGAGTACATAAACCAACGATACATAGCTAAAATATACATTGGGAAGAAGGGTTATGTCTACCTTATTAAATCTGTAGTATGGGTGAGGAAGGAGAGAAGAGATAGAGAAATATGGGAGAATGTGTAAATTTATGGATTAGATCTCTTGGTAGACACTATGTAATATATGAGTTCTATCTACAGTTATTTCTAGTAAGTGATATGAAAGACAGATATAGTAAAATAATGTCTTGCAACGAAGAATGTCTTTATGTAATTTCCTTCTGGGAGATTCTTGTCCCGTCGACGTGATTGGGGTAGCAAGATCTTGTACATACTGTCTGGAAAGTTGCATTTGTATCCTTTCTTCCTTGTTGGAAAAGATACCTAGGCCTTGTTTATTTTGGTTTGAGCTATTGGCTTTTAACTTATTTTTTATTAATCCTAAATTTTTTTCTAGTTTTTTTAGCTTTTTTGAGCTTTTTTTTTATTTTTTTTGTATTTGTTTGCATTGCATTGTCCGTAATTGGCTAACCTATTATTTCTATTTTACTTTTAAATTTAATTACGTCAAATAAGCCACCATCAGTTACAGTGTAATTTCAGTCAGTTACAGTGAAATTTTAGTCATAAACCATTTTTTTCAGCCCAAATAAATGGCATCCTAGATGTCTTGCTTTAGCGTGCAAGAAAAAACCGATGCAGACGATCGACTAACACTTGGCCAGTATCATATCTATTCTGTGTCAATGAAAGAGGTATCGGATCTGCAAGTAAATTTATTTGTGTTGAAGTTTTTGGAAAAGCTAGCTATCTAGGTTGAAAGAGAGAACGAGGAGAAAGGTTTAGCGTGTTTTGTTGATGAAATGTTTGGAAGTTGCAGCGAAAAAGTATGGACACTGCCCCACTCAATATTTGTCATTTCATGCTTTTTAGTTGGTAGTTGGTGGATGTGCATGCAACCATTGAACGAGCAATATAATGTGTTTGACTCTCAAAATCATTTTGAGTTTTACAAAACACGCAGTGACTGGTAATTAATCAGATCCGCCATCTCATGTGTCAGCTAGCTTGCTATTCAATTCGTATCATCACTTCGGAATAGTGTTATACCCCTGACTCTAAGAGTTATGTGTGAATGTGAGGCTGCAGGTGAGCTTCAAGCAAGGCATGTATCATTCATTACTCTGAATCTCGAAAAAAATAAAGACATTTCAGTACGTATCTCAGAGTAGTTAATCAATTTTGTGCCAAATAGTTGTTGTAACACATCATGGCCCAAAATCTGCTAAAAACCCAGCCACCTACGCGGGCTAGGCTTACGTGCCCACAATTAGCAACATACATGGGCTCTAACTCTCGCTTCGTCTGGTAAAATTAACTGCCTAAAGTTACTATGTCGTTGTAACCGATGATTTTTAACTCTAATATGAATATTTGTACGGATAAATTTAATACTAATAAATTATTTCAAAAAACTAATAGAAAAATTATTTCATTTATTTATTTAAATAAAAAGCCCAAAACCATAAGAACACAGCAAATACCGAGAACCTCCTCTACAACCATCGTGCGATGCCCACACTGCACATGCCTTGCGGCTGGGCTTTTCACTGGATTTTAGGGCCGGTGTTACAGCTGTCTTACCTAAGGCATTTTTTCACTATGTAGTAATATACAGTATAATCCTCCCAGATTTAATTAAACTGATGAGAAGGTAAATGCAGGAAATTTTAAAAATAGCCGTGCCCTACAATTCTGGCTCTGACGGATAGTTCTAGACGATAATACGCGCGCGACCAACGGTGAAATAAATTGGTTTCTCCTTGCATGCGTGTAATATCGTCGCCTGTGTAACCGTACGCTGCATGTTTCTAACTATCACGCCGCTTGTACGTACGTAACCCTTTGGACGACGAAACAAGAATATTTAATGCGGTGAACAGCGTGATCGTACAACATCGATCTTTCCTCACATGAATCAATCTGGTCATATACAAGAGATTCACACTGTAGCGGATCCAGAGAATTTGACGAGCTTGAACGAAGAACAGAGTCTAAATAACAAACGCTCAGAAACATAGATCATAATACAAACAAAATATGACAACCACATTAGTTTTAACTAGAATCATATCGTAGCACATGTTCACGAGATCACATGGATCTATAAAGTAAAACTTAATAGAAAAAATACATGCTAGAAGACAACTCTGGACATGGTCCATAGGAGATGAGTGTTAGAAATAATCAGCTCTTACCTTATATAGGTCTTCCTAGTATAACTGATTGGCTGTTTGATTAGTTACCTAGAATAGCTTCTAACCATGTATAGCTGTTGCACGGCCTCATATAATCAATGGATCCGTGTCTCCTGATTGTGTGGTGTTTCCTCCTAACTTTCTCCCTCCATTGCTTTCACAATTTCAATGAGCCCGGGCAGGGGCCCAGGGTCGCTGGGCCCTAGGTCCGCCCCTGGATTCACATGCGTTACACGCACGCATCGCACGTGTATATATATATATATATATATATATATATATATATATATATATATATATATATATATATGACGTTGAAATAAAGCACTATGGTGTTTGGGCACAAAGCCTTCCTACCTTTAGATTGCTTTAGATGCGTGCTAATGCAATGGTATATAATATATTAGACATGTTAAATCAATCATGGATTTCTGTTACTCTATACTCTCTCTCACGAATAGCCTAAAAGTCATAAGTCACAGCTAAAAATCATAAGCCGAAACAAAAAAAACACCCTAAAACCATGGAGCTCCCTCTTCTCTTCTTTGAAATGGGCAAGATTGTGTACAAAAGTAACAATTTTTTTAGAATTCTCCCAACATTATTAAGAGGGGAGAATGGGAAACATCTTGTATATATATACTACGGTAGGCATATCGTCAAGGACAATCGATCAGACCCATTTACATTGATTTAATTAGCTAGTTTTCTACGCGCTTCAACATACGTCCTTCGCAACATATATAGGCATGCTATACCAAAATCTAGACAGCTTAATTTGGTATATATGAATGCTAGCTGCATCTTGAACCGTATGCGGACGCACCCCCACGTCCTTGGCGCACGTACGGCCAAACAAAGATTAACAACCGCCCCATTAATTCTCCGTATATCGATCGATCTCTGTGGCACACAAAAATAGTGTGTGTGTGTAAATAGATTATAGAGAAGTTTGTAAAAAGACACTTGCGTATAATGTTGACCGATATAAATGAAGTCGCTACAATATGTACTATAATTGACTAGTAGACCCCGCTTTAAAAAGATGCTTCGTTTAAAAACAATGTATTATAGAAAAGTAATTTTTAGAAGCCAATACAAAGAACTAAATGTTGAGTAGGGTTACTAGAGTACGTCATGAGAAAATACTTGAATACTCCTGTACGGTATAAATGTCCCTCATTTTATTTTCCTTCATTTATCAGTGTAACCACAATACAATACTCAGATTTTGACTGAACAAATTAGAAAGATCATCAGAGGTATGTATATATATAGAACTATAGAAGCAAGAAAGCATCTCTCTCTCAGATAAAAAGCATGCCTTCGCATATCGATCGATTAGCGCATGCCCACGAGGCCAAACCATCAATCCAACCCAGCCACCACCAGCAAAAGGCAAACCACTAGCAGGGAGAAGAGAAGAGGGACTAAAGTCTTATTAAATGTTAGTACCTATTTAGAAAAACTAAAAATTAATATAAACATTTAGAGATAAAGCATAATATCACAAGTATATCACACGCTACACTTCTCTCACTTTCATCACATATACGTATCTTTCCAATATTTTTTCACTGCTTGTTTTCTCATTCTAAAAGTAATTTCTTTTTACCATCAACTATAAATCGTAATTAAAAATCATAGGAAAAATAATACGAACGAGCCTAATAACAGAGGGACGAAGAGAGAACCCTTTCCTCTCATGACACAACTTTTCCATCACATCAATCAATCAACCTGCCAGTCCCTCCTTCCCTGGCTCGCTGCAGAAAGTTGCACCCCCAGGTACAGGAACTACACAAATAGTGCTGCTTTGTCCTGTAACCTCGGCTTTTGGGCAGGCCGGCAGTAGATGCTCCGGTCTCCCTCCCTGTAGACTATAGAGTGTAGACCCCACCCGGCAGCATGCACCTCCACGTCCAAACGCAAACAGCGAGTTTCATAGGCTCTGAGGCTCATGATTTTTGCTGTGGTTTATGGCTTCACCTACAGTAGGCTGTCCGTGGCGTAGGGTAGGAAATAAAATCTGGTTAGAATGCTCGTTTCGGTTTTAGCTTCTAATTTTTTATTTATTTTTTTACTATTTATAAATTTCATCTTTTTTGAATCTTTGTATTTTTTTGAGCTTTTTTGCCGGTTCTTTCTTTCCGTATTCGTTTGCGTTATCCGTGATGAGCTAGCATATTTTTTCTATTTTTAATTTTTTTAAATTTAATTACGCTAAATAAGTCACCTTCAGCTACAGTGAAATTTCAGCCATAAATCACAGCTTTTTAACCCAACCGAGCGGGGTAAAATTATTTTAATTATATTTATTAATTGACTAAATATTGAATGGGTTAATTTTAGATGAAATTAAATTTTATTTTAGCTCAGCTCGTTAACTTGATTTTAAAAATACTTCCAAACTATCAGTAAAATAATATTAAATGAAATTATATCAACTTTGAAGAAAAACTCGACAAGATGAGGAGTTGCCTCGATATCCACCCCACCTGCCCATGGTGTGGAGAATAATATGTGTGTGTGTTTGTGTGTGTATCTGTGTGTATATATATGTGTGTATGTATATATATATATATATATATATATATATATGTATATATATATATATATATATATATATATATATATATATATATATATATATATATATATATATGTGTGTGTGTGTGTGTGTGTGTGTATGTATATGTACATATGTGTGTGTATGTGTATGTGTATGTGTATGTGTATGTGTATGTGTATGTGTATGTGTATGTGTGTATGTGTATGTGTGTGTATGTATGTATGTATGTATGTATGTATGTATGTATGTATGTATGTATGTATGTATGTATGTATGTATGTATGTATGTATGTGTAGTGTGAGAGTACGTGAAGGACACCCTATGTCGGATAATGAGTATTTGACTTTACTTGTATTTCTTTGTCGAAATTTGAGTTTGAGGTGGCGCTCCAAGTGGCTCACAGCTTCAGTTTCTAGTTGAAATTGTATTGTAGCAGTTGTAAGTTTTTTCTTAGAAAAATAAAGAAAAAACTGAGGAAAAATTTAAAAATTGTTATATCGTCAAGGACAATGCAAAGAAATAAAGGCAAAAAGAAAAGGCAAAAGAGCTGAAAATTTCTAAAAAGCCAAAATTAGAAGCTGATATGTTTCAAGTGGCTTTTGGCTTAAATAAATTGAAAGCTAAAAAAACCAGAAGCTGAATCCATTTGGAGCGGGGATTGAGTTTTGTATCATTTGCACTCTTTGTTTTTACAGTCAGGTGATAAGCGGTTTGACCTGTCGTGGGTGGCGGTCTGAATAGAGCGATCAGACTGGCCATGGTGACGGTCTGACCGGGGAGCGGTTGTACCAGTCCATAGTTGGTAGTACGTTTATTTTAGAGAGGTCTTCGTTTTGTTGCATGAAACATTTGAGATCAATGCGACTGGCTGAATGATGGCGGTTGACCGGAGTTATGTCGAGCGGTCTGACCGGCATGGTGGCTGTGGTCAGACCGACTCCCCGATTTCCAAGGTTTGACCAGGATTAACTGGGGCGGTCTGATTGGCCACTGGTTGGCAGTCAGACTAGCTTGTGTTGAGTTGAGTGAGCTAAATTTTGTCTTAGTGTGTTGTTGCTCTAGGAGCTTTTTGAGAGTCCATGCAAGGTGTTAGTCATGGAAAGAGTCCATGTAAGCGTTAGTCATGACAGAAATCCATACATTGTGTTAATCATGGTCAGAAATATCATGTGGTGTTTGCTAATGAGAGTTAAGTGCATGTCACTTATGCTCGGGATGATTCTTGTTGTTTGATGTGCAGAACCCTTGGTGATTGTTAGTGGTCAACGGTAAGATTGAGACTAGGGGAGGAGCCTGAGGCCATGGAGGATCGTGTAAGTATGAGTGAGGCTGCATCTCAAGCGGAGAAGCACAAAAGAAAGATAAGAATCGTGATGAGGCAAGTTATGTGCATGCATATGATGTGCCATTGGACTTAGGCTGTTTCAACTGGAAAATGATCTGGAAGGAGACCAAAGGCATATAGGCTTGGCGACAAGTCATTATGCATCACGGACTTTGCATTGGAATTTGCTTCGAGGAGAAGCATCGTGGAGGCTGGTGGAAGGCAATTGCGTAAATTGTCTAATACCGATTGGAGAGGCAGTTTACTTTTCGCGGCGGTGGCCTAAGATGGATTAGGTCATATCTTGGTGGATAAAACATATTATCGGACTATTGGAGACATATGGAAGTTATGTTTTAAAAAATGTGCAAATATGTGAGTGTAAAACATGTTTGTGTGTCGGTTATTGGGTTTTCCCAATTGTAAGTGATTGTATCCACTAGGTGTAAGCTAGTTGTTAGGGTTATATGCGAGGTGAGGAGCCTCTCCTATATAAGCCATTGTGTGTTGAAAGAAAATATCTCTTGTGGTTGAAGAGACACTTTAAGGTTAGGGTTTTCTTGTATTGAGAACTTTGTGTGATTGCTCTAGGAGTAGAGCTCTGTCCTCTATGATGGAGTAGTTGTAAGCATTCATCTCTATGTATCAATAGATCCACCAAATACGTCCAAGTTTTTATACTCAAGTTGAAGTTCTTGATTTGACTTGGTTTTGGTGTTTTCTTTTCCCCTCTTGATGTTTTTTTGTGTTAAGGATATGTAAGTAGTGGAGATATCTCTTGAAGACCAGATCTAATCCATCTAGTCACTCTCTATAGAAAATAATTGAGTTTGCCTTATTTTGGCTTGATTTAAGGGCCTCGGTGAGAAATCTTGATACTAGAGTCTTTGTTGTTTTCCTTACCGTGATTTTGCTTACTAGAATGTATGGGAGTTGATCCAAGGTCATCCTGATCACTCTTAATCCACAAGCAAGCCACTCTAAGTTTGATTTTGCTCCGATTTTAGTGCAACCAACCAATCTTAGCTACAACCTGGAGTATGTGTTTCGTTGTTGTTTCTTCTAAACGGTAAGTTGAATTTATTCACATTGAAGGCTAGCTATATAGTAGAACAATTTCTCTCGAGTGCACTAGATTGCTAAACTTACTTGTCTAATGTATGTTAATTAAGGATGCCACTTTTTCTAAATTTTTCTTGTTTAATGCTTCCCTAGTTGGATCTTTTTATCATATCAACTTTTGTGCGGTGCAAAACCAAAGTTAATGTGAGAAGCCGAGGTCGTATAACATATTTTGAGCGGTAAGATGTTCAAAAACAAAAGAATTACTAAATCTGTGTTCTCCATTCAACAGCGGTGGTTCCTTCAACAACAAAAAAAAAAAAAAACGGCGAGAGCAATGCAGTTTTTGAACGCATTCTGGAAGCAATACAACACTACAGGTGATAGATGCAAGGCTGACTATGAGCTAACTGCATCAAGCGACTGCCGAGAAGGAACACAATTTACTGTACTACAAGCCTGCAACAATATTTCTTGTCTTATATTATCCATATTTTTTTATTGTTAGCTACAGCACAAATTTCATTGGAATAAACTTCCATGTATATGGATATGTATACATTCTAATTGTACTTTTTGGATGTAATAGTATAATATTTGGTTCATGCTATTGATCCTGGATGTTTTTACGGAATAGGAATTCTAGTTGGGGCTATTTTTTCAGAGATATACTATACAATGGTATACTGTTGAACACAAAATCAATGAGATAGGACACATCCATCCTATCAAGCCTCTAAATGTACGCTGAACCATCCATTTTTTATACATATGAGGGGATAAGGATTGAACGACACAATCATTCTCCACCACATGTTTATCTCGTTCCTCTCTCTCTCCTTCAATTGCTAGCATGCACCTATATTTCTCTAGTTCCCACCCTCTCTCTCTCTTCCTCCTGCAACTGCTAGCTGGAAGGTGCGTGCGACGAGCAATGCCATGGGAGTGCTGTGAACGTGAGTGGCTACCATGGGTGATCTCGATGGTGCACGATCAGGTGAGAGTTCGTGTGGTAGCTATCAGCAGGCAAGTGCAGCAACTATAGGCTCAACTAAGCATGGTGGCAGATGGCCATAGGCTCACCCGGAGCCACGAGCAACCGTGGGCAATGAGCGGTAGCAAGATCTCATAGCAACGACAATGAGATGGATGGCTAGTGGCCACGAGTGAGCACGGTGATGGGCAGCGTGCTCGAAACTCACCTCCTACTCATCTTAATTGCCTCCGATAAACTCTAGCAACCGAACTGATTTTTGAAACTTGAAGATTTTTTCAAACTCTCTTGAAAATTGGAGTTTTTGACCTATCAAAATCCGCTTAAAACTTGAATTTTTCAAGTGAAACTCACTTTAAATTATGATGAAAATTGATGTTTCATCATGAAACTCGCATATGAATTTCTTTTGAGACTGCTTTCGATGTGAAATTCACCTTGAACTCTTCTAAAAATTATAGCTTCTACATGAAACTTTGCATGATACTCTTGTGATATTGAAGCTTCGGCCTGAAACTCGGTTGAAACTCCAGCATTGATTGCAATTTTCGTTGAAATATGTCACTGAAACTGTTGAACTAAATCATCACATTTTGAAACCTTGCTTAAACTTAAAACTTTGTGAAAATTTGCTAGAAACTTGACACTTGAAACTATTTGAACGACTACATCTCTCATCGTTAATGGTCATTTTCCTAGTAGTGACGTGTGCACGTTTGAACGCGTACGTGTGTATGTACAGATAAAACCGATGAACACCATCGCTAAGTTTGGGATTTGAACCTAGTAGACTAGGTGCATACTTGCTTAGCATGCATGCTTTGTAGTACGTACGACAATACGATTTAACGTGGTTAGGCCTAGGAAATGCATGTGATCGATTGCTAATACATTTAATCAGCTCGAACGTGCGTGCGTGCGTGCGTGGGGCATCTGCTTATAATTAAACTACATGCCCACGTACGTACTAGTATATGTCTTTTGCTATGGCTCTTAATTTGTTCTAGTATATATGCTCACATATACGAGTAGAATCTAAGGGCTGTATGAGGTAAGTTGCTAGGAATTGAAGTAGTTATTATATACGATTAGTTAGATTCACTACGCTCAGTCCAAAATGCAAGTCGAACCAGCAAAGTGGTAATGACTTTGATTTCTAAGATTATTATTTTTGGTAGAAGCTAGCTAAACAAATGCCCTAGTATGCTCACATATACGTTTAATGCCTTTGGCCGGACTAAACAAATGCATTACGTAGCACTGATGGGTAGCTGTCCGTTTGTTCAATTAGTTTTTTTATATCCTTTAATGCATGCCAGTTCTTCACATCGACCATGCCATTACACATGCATGATTATGCATGGCGATCAATCAGCAAGCTAAATAGGCTAGCGGACGAATGTCCCAGTAGGCTGGGCTGAAACTAGTTTTCTCTGTTGGTCTGGGCTGGATGTAATGGCCCATGACTAAATCAACAAGATTGGGCCTTTTCTTTGTTGGAGTCCATAACGGGTACCTGCTACCCAGCTAGCCGAACCTTTTTGGGGACCGAGCAGAGCTCGGTTAGTAAGCTTTTGCTGTCCTTGCATCTGCTTCGGATGCTTCATCATATATACTAGCCTCGGAGGTGCTGCACCACACCGCGTCAGGCACCGTAATCGCGAGGAATCATCTAAAAAAATTCAAAGGCATACGCGTATTTTCGGAAAAGTGAAGGTTTTTTTTTGCAAAAAAACGAGGACCTGTACGTAAGAAAAAAACCACAGGGGACCTGTACGCAAATAAACGAGGACCCGTGCGTAATTTTAAAAACCGCGGGGGGCCATCACGCAAAAGGGAAGGGCCAAAAAAAATCCAGGGACCTTTTCGCGAGAACCAGGGATCTGTACGCAATTTCGGAAAAATATAGGAAACAACCACCGACCGACCAGACGTTTGCGGCGCCACGCCACGGTCATGGCTGCTGGGCGACGTGGTTCACCTTGCTGCTGGAACTCCCCGCTAATAAGAGAAGTAAGATACCTTTGCATTTAGTGAGAAAGTAAATGCTTATGCTTTACAAGGTACTAGATAAATGCTTATCAAGTAACATTTGTTTAAGTTCTAACATGTGTTTTGGTAAAACATATGCGATACACGTGTGTGTGTAATATATGGTGTGAATGTAATGTGGGTAAGTATACGTACTCTGTTGTAATTAGGTCTAGTCAAAGTGTTAAACCTTGTACTTAAAGGTCATTTTCGGAGAAAGTTACACGCGCACGAACGATTGGTTTTGGTGGCACTCGTACGTGCCAAGCTTGTTTGTCAACAGACCAGATTTTCTAGTACGACCTGATCAACCGAAAAGCAAAATGAAGTTATAATCCACTTTTCAGGCTTTAATCAAAAACAAAAGAAAATACAAGATTGCTCAGGGGTACAAAGCATGCCAAGATTTAAATTAAATTTGAACTAGAGCTAGCTAGCTTCTACCAAAAATAATAATCTTAGCCCTGAACTAAACACTAGCTCAGGGGTACAAAGCATGCCAAGAAAATAATCTTATCAACTGTATATACTAATTCCATCTACACGACAAAAATGTAATATCCGTAGCCAACCGTACGTAGCATAGTATAGTGGTTTTGCATACTGTCTTTAGTGGTACGATACCTCGTCTCTCTAGTTGATAAACATAGTTCGATTCCACAAAACACGGCTTGAGTGGGTTATTATCGGTGTGTATTTTTTATTTTATTTGTCTAAAATTTAAACACGTAGCCTATGAATTATGAGCATTAAAATAACTACGCTAGCCAACTATCTGTGCCCTTTGAAAAAAAAATCGGTAGCCATTATGTACGCAGCCAAACAAGATTACAACTTGCTCCGATCGAAGCTGTCTCCATCTGTTGATCTGCGCGTGTTGGCGACCGGAGGAACACGAAGGTTAGCTAGGTGGGAACACACAAGGATTCCACGGTCCTTTTCCAGATTCAGGCGACGCGAGGGGCGCGTCAGCGGTGACGACTTGGCGGGGGAATCTTGGAATTAATAGTTAAAATTATATTATAGTTAACTAAAATTATATTGTAGTTGATAGTATCTTATTTGACATAACTAATTTTATTTAAAAAAACAGGTTAGTCTATTATAGACAACGCAAACGAATATAGAAAAAAAAGAACCGGCAAAAAAAGCTCAAAAAGCTAAAAACCAGGAAAAACAAAATTTAGAAATAGTAAAAAATAAGTCAGAACTTAGAAATTTAAACCGAAATAAACGGAGGCTTGTCTCCCCTCTCCCGGCTCCGACTTATCAGGTTATCTTCCATCTCCTCTCCGTGTCGGCTCAGCACATCCAGTGGTAGGTACGCTTTTGCTCGCTTTGCTTCAACTCTGGCCTCACTTGTTTCGATTTAGGCCAAATAAGCTACCGTCGATTATAGTGTTTTTTTAGTCAACTACAATAATTTTCAACCAAAAGCCACTTAAAATAAACCCTTTTGGGCACAGCCTCTGTCTCGACCACCCACATGCATCCATAAGCATGGCCCATACCCGATCAGCGTCGCGACGGCGACTGCTCCTGGATTGTTATTTCTACAGTCTTCGGATAGATGGATGGATAGATACATGCGGTGTGTGCAATTACCAGTTATCTAGCGAGCGAGCTGGCTCAGATCTGTCTGATGATCTCCTTGATGCCTCCTACTCCGATATTTCCATGCGTTTCATGCTTCGGTATAGTCCCCATGTTGGCCCACCTGGCAGGATGTGTTAGTTGGGGTTTTGATTTCAAGGAGGAAAACGACGACCTGTTCCAATGTAATAAATGTTATATTTTTTGAGCTACAGGTAATAATTTTTAGTCGCGATTGGTGGTTTTGTCTATGCTTTTCAAAACAGTAGCAGGCAACGAAAACGCCGACGACAGCGTACACGGTTTTGAGTACAGAAAACCGTTTGAAGAATCCGTTTTAAGAAGCCGCACCGTTTATTTCAACTTTCGGAGAAACCAAAAGTGATCCATCCAAGAGTGCCATTGCTACCGTGGCTTGTGCTTTAGTATTGAGATATGAAATTACATTGTAAAGTGGTACTGTTTTGTATGACGGAAAGGAGAAGTAAGGTCTGACCAAGAAGGAGGCTGGCCAAGGGAGAAAAGCCCTAGGGTATGATCTGCACGAGGTGCATGGGGGCGAGTCCAGTGCGCATGGGAGCAAACCGTAAGGGCTGCATTGGGGAGCGCATGGGCCGTGTGGGCACGTGATGAGGAAAACCGAGTGGTTAATTAGCTGTCTTGGAGAGGAAGAAAGAAGGGCCGAGCCAGGAAAACAAACCAAGCTAGCCAAGCAAGGGTCTTATTTCTGGTGCATGAAGAAAGAAAGGAGGAAGCCATGCCAATCCGAGTAGGACTCCTCGCCGTGTGCAACCAAGAGGCGAAAAAAAAATATATAACTACCTAACAGTGTCTCATGAGATCAGACAAAATTTTCTCTAAAAAAAGACTAGACATAATTTAGCATTTTTTAATTCATTTATGTGTGGAAAAGGCCATTCTTCCTAAAAGCGACCCCCATATCTTGTGAAAGGAAAAGGGTGTTGAAAAGGTGAGTCCATATCATTTGCCCGCAAAAAATATCACAAGATGCATGCATCAGCACCGGCAAATTGCGAAAGCTGAGCACAACCGAAGGGGAAGAAAAGGAATTTGCATTATTGAATAGTGGCTGGCCATGCATGCTGCACTATAAAAAAGGACCGACCGTTATCTGGATAGCCAGTGGTGTGGTCGCCCCTGCTAGTAGCTGCGATGCATCAATGAAACGATAGGAACCATTTCCCATCATCAAGTAGAATCATACGAATACTACACAATTTGAACCAACAAACAGGTCGGATTTCCGTAGGATGAGGCTGGGATTTGAAATAGAGAATGAGTAGGAGCAGCAAGGACTTGTGTGTAATCTTTTGCTGAAAGAGATGGCACCAGTCTTTCTTCAGAGAAACCGGCGACCTAGAGTTCACAAAACAAGAGCCTTTCCTAGGAAGGAACTGTAGTTAACTCCAAACACCAGGTCGCCAAAGCTGGCCCTGCCTGTTGATTTGGGTTTGCGGGGCATGCTTTTATCTATGTTTTTTTGCGATAGATGATAAAGCCATCAATATAGACAATGTAAACGGTTTTAAATTTAAAAGGCTGCTAAAAAAAATAGCTTTTTAAAGTCAGTCGCTCAATGTCTTTCACCCTTCGTCTATCCTCGGACGGTCGGTTCCAGTTCCCACGTCACGCCACGCCATCTCCCTCCCTCCCTCCCTCTCGTCTCACATGTCAGCATGCGACATGTGTAACCTGTCTTCGTTCCCGCGTCGTCCATAGACCATAATAATATCTCGCAGGGTGTCCCACCTCAGCTCCCAACCGCGCGCTCCAAACGCGGACACCAACCGGCCGGCACCCGACAAAACCGCACCGCACCGCTTCCTCTTTCTCCCTCCCTTTCTATCCGCGACGCCATCCCATCCCCTCCTCTTCCCCTTCCTTCTCTTCGATCCTCCTCCCCGGCCGTACGGTGCCGCCGCCGCCGCTCTCTGCACGAGCTCTCCACGTATGGTCGTGTGGTGAGCGAGAGTGGTCGCTAGTTCGGGGTTTCCGGCCGGATCGATCGATCGATGAAGGTGCTCTGCTCCGCGTGCGAGGCGGCCGAGGCGCGCGTGCTCTGCTGCGCCGACGAGGCCGCCCTCTGCGCGCGCTGCGACCGCGACGTGCACGCAGCCAACCGCCTCGCTGGCAAGCACCACCGCCTGCCCCTCCTCTCCCCTGCCTCCGCCGCGGCCGCCGTGTCGGCGCCAAAGTGCGACATATGCCAGGTATTTATTATACTTGGTTTAGTTGGGCTTGCCTCTCGCAAATCTTGGCGAAAAGAGTTTTTTTTACCCGGGTGTTCTGACGAGTCCTCTGTTTATGACTTCTTCCCGCCCGCCAGGAGTGCCACGCCTATTTCTTCTGCGTCGAGGACCGCGCTCTGCTCTGCCAGAGCTGCGACGTCGCCGTGCACACCGCCAACGCCTTCGTCTCCGCGCACCGGAGGTTCCTCCTCACCGGCGTCCAGGTCGGCCTCGAGCCCGACGACCAGGAACCGGAGCCGCCGCAGCCGCCCAAAGCCTCGTCAGCAGCTCCCCTGCAACCGCCGCCGTGCCCCAAGAAGAGCAGCCCGACGCCGCTCTACAGCGACGACGACATCGACTGGGCGGCCTGCCCGGCCGTCGGCATCACCGGGAACTTGCCGGACTGGTCGGTCGTCGACGAGCAGTTCGGTTCCCCGGCGTTGAGGCCGGCGGAGCCGGTGGTGAGCAAAACCCCGCCGAAGCGGAGCCCCCGCGGGCCCGTCACGGCCGGGGGAGCCGCGGTGTTCGGCGGCCTGGGTGGTGTCACCGGGGGCATGCCGGACTGGCCGCTGGACGAGTTCTTCGGCTTCGCCGAGTTCAACGCCGGCTTCGGGTTCGCCGAGAATGGCACGTCCAAGGTCAGTATTAATTTCTCATCCTGGGCAGTGAAGCTCAAATACTGAACGGTGGCTAGCAGTAACATGCACATACTGGTAGTAATTTTGGTTTCAGCTAAGCATGATTGTAGTACGAGTTTGGAACACTGATAAGTAATTTTGCGATCAACATCAAAAGAAACAATTTAGATGATCTGCATGCTGAAAGGTTGACAGTAAGTGACAAAATTAAACTTGTTATTTCTATTCTTGTAGAAAATAGCCTTGTTACCCAGCAAGTCCAGGTTTATCTCCGGTTTGTGATGTAAGCTTCATTTAACTGGCAAGTTTACTGAAAGTGACACAAGGCCTTCGACGAATGATATGTTTCTGGGAAAGTGCTAAGAGCATTTGAGTGCTCTCTAGATAGCACTATGCTTCTGAACGTAAAAAAAAAAAAAAAGAGGGAGTAGCTGAATGATCCATCCATCTCTGAACAGCTTACTCTTGTAGCTAGCCTGTCCAGTAATCTAACAGTGCACATCCATTGGCACGCAGGCCGACAGCGCGAAGCTCGGGAGCACCGACGGCTCGCCGAACCGCCGTTCCACCTCCTCCGACGGCGCTGCCACCCAGAACGCCCAGGACTACTTCGGCCAGGTGCCCGAGGTCCACTGGTCCGTGCCGGAGCTGCCTTCCCCGCCCACCGCCTCAGGCCTCCACTGGCAGGGGGGGCCGCGTTACGGACCCACCGACACCGCGGTGTTCGTGCCGGACATATGCTCCCCGGAGAACCCCTTCCGGTGCTTCCCCACTGCCGGCCAGCCGCAGCCGGCGCACCTGAAGCGCCGGAGGAGATGTTAACACGGCAACAATTACGAAAAGAAAACGTTCGCCATCGATCAGGTTGTTCCAGTACGAGTGACTCTGCAGGTTTGCAGGATACCAACGTAACATGGTATGTGTACTAGTACTACTAGCTAGGCAGGTTGTGCTTGAGAGTTGAGACTAGCTTGCAGAAGGTTGAGGCAAACGATACTGCTAGGTGGTTAGTACTGAGCACTAGATCCATACTGCAATAGCTCTGGGTCTGATTAATTGGGGGATTTGTGTCACGCTTCTTGTTAGCCTATTGGTTTCTAAAATAAGCTTTTCTATAGTAAATACTTTTCGATAATACCTAACTTACAAACGAAATGTCTTTTAAGACGAGGTCTACTAGTCGATTGTAGTAAACGCTGAAGTGACTTTATTTATATCGGTAAAAATCGCACGCAAGTGTCTATCTCTACAAACTGTTACTAAATCAAAAATTAATATGAGCGGACCCAGCTCGGGCTATTGAAAAGAAGGAACTAGTAGTAAAAAGAAAAAAAATAAAGAAAGCGACTATAGCATGGTATATCCCTTGCGTCACCCCTCCCCTCCCTCTTCTCTTCTTTCGAAGGCCACCGCTCCCCTCCCCTCCTCTCCTTCCCCTCCCTCCTCTCCTCTCTTCTCCCCATCCGTCACCCTCCCGCCTATTTGTCAGCGCCAGGCGTAGCTCCGCGCGCCTCCTCCGCTGCCCCCGCCCCCTCCACCACCACCCGCAACTGGCGGCGCCGTCACCGTCTCACCGCGCACTCCCTAACCCTTCCTGCCATGTCGTCTCATCCAACCTAACTGACAGTCGTCACTACCATCGCTCTCTGGCTCCGTCTATCACCCTCCTATTCAGTCCATCACCCCCAACACTGCCCACCGCCAGGTTACCGTCTCCTCTCGACTCCCTCTATGCCCAGAAGGAAGGATGAACCTATAGCAACGACGAGGAAAGAGGAAGTAGCGGATAGGAGCGAGAAGGAGAGAGCGACGGCCAGAGTAAGCATAAGCTATACTTTCTTAGAAGTAAAATGGTGAAAATTAATGGCATGTCATTGGGACGGACGTTTGCTTTGTTTTGACTCGTTATGGATGTTTTTTTCCACTGATTTGTTGTGCTGTCACGAGGATAATTAAGTGATGTGTCCCCCAACCTGAAAACGTTGTGCGTTCTCTTGCTTTGTGTTAGTTGAGGCGTTGAGCTCTGTTTCACACTAATTGCTCTGACTTTGCAAGCGACGGCATGAACTACACATTGGATTAGCGATTTTTTTAAAATGATTTATTTTTATTCTAAATTATAGTAATTATCTATATCTTTTTTTATATATAGTTTTGACCGTCTGTCGCTCCACCGTTGAGGACTTAGACTAATCATGTACCGGTTGAATGATTAGGGGCTTAGTCGCTCACCGATTGAGCGCTCAACCCAACAGCGACTAACACCAAGCATGCATGTGCAATATATTATATGTTCAAACCTACTGCATGCAAGTCATATATCATAGATTCAGACCTAGTACATGCAACACTAGATCTATCTGTTAAACGCATGAGGCGCACACACACTACGCATGTATGCACTGATGTTGTTGTTGGGTTGAGCGACTAGTCAAGGTGTCCTCCACGGACTAGTCGCTCAACTGGTGGGCAACTTGAACTCAAGTCGCTCAACGGTCTTAAAATTGTAAAAAAATGAATCACATGTATATTACTGTAATTTAGAATAAAAATAGATCATTTAAAAAAATCTTGGATTAGCGATGTGATTGAAGCAAATGCTAATTGAAACGTGGGCAATATTTTAATTCCAAATTTTACTAGGAGACAAATACAATAAACCAGTGATACAAAACTTACTACTAACAGCAAGCTACTCATCATACTTCAGAATATACGCGAGAAAAATATAGTAACAAAGTTGAACGAACGCGCGAACGACTTACTTTTGTGCCTGATGATGAACAGGAAGCTGCGCAGGCTTGAAGCTGTGCAGAACATAGATGATACAGTGTAGTGAGCGGTCGCGCAGATGTGCGCTGCCTAGAAACCTTATTGTCGCCCCGTGCAGGAACTCTCTGCAGCAATGGTTCGGAGATAGCCGCTCTCCCTCCTTCCAGTGCACGCTGAGAAGAAATGTTGATGAAATTAAGACAGCGCAACACAACAACACAATCTCGCAGAGAAGAAAGCAATGGAGGTAGAGAGATTCTCACACATGGCAGAGAGATTCTCACACATACTCTGGACGTCTCCAGGCATATAAATAAACAGACTGATAACTGACATGATTAAAACAGCCATTTACCCACTGATAACTGGCACATTCAACCAGCCATTTATCCACTAGTAACTGCATGTCATCAAATCTCCAATAAAGCCTCAAATTAAAACGTTTGAATCTCATTCAAACACACAGAGAGAGTGATGCAGAGTTCAACAAAAATAAATATAGACTTGGTCTGCCAAGTGGCGCGCTACGTCACGGCATGGTCGCGCGTCACAAGTCACACGATTTTCATACGAAAATATGCGAATACGCGCGTGCATGCGCGTGTGTGTGACAAGCCAGAATCCTCCTCATACCATGTCTATCTATATTCAAGGAGTGGTGATGACTCCACCTTATAAATCGGTCTTCCTCACCTTGCCTTAACAATATGGTACTAAACTATGTATGCTATAGGCCATGCTGGCCAATTTCTAACAACTCCCACCAATTGCAAAGCAAGAAGTAAATAGATGACAAAGATATTGTGCTGCAGTACTGTTAATATACTAGTGATTTAGTGTAAGTCTCATACGAGTTGAACTTGCACCTAGAATGACAAGATTCATCTTCTCGCAGTTGACGAATGGACTATGCCTTGAATTCACAACTTTTCATGATTAGATTTCACTTGAAATCGCAACTAGTACTAGACTGTCATTGAACCACGCCTAAACGGAGCGTTAGATGGTCATACTCCCTTATCTGTTCATGAGCTTTCTAGATAATGCCATGTTCTCGTGAACTGCGACCACACAGTTAGGTTCAAGTAGGTGTATTCTTTCTAGGTATGCTACATGTTAATATCTTTTCCTCATTTGGACAACAAAATATATGAAGACTTTATGTCAACATTCCATACAGTTGAAAGTACATTGTTTATTAGGACATGGGTAAAATAAATATGTACTCTCTTATTACAACATCAATTTATTTTTTCCATTGTCTAAGTCACGGGATCTCTGATCAAGAAGGTATAGATTACCATTATGATGTAACTTAAATGAGCCTCATTCCCAATCCATAGATACAACGGAAAGCGCTTTCCGTGCTAACCCCTTTGTAAAAGGGTCTGCCAGATAATATAGTTTATAGTAATCATTCCGGAGTTTCTCAGTTTTCTGACAGATTTAAGCCTACACTTCACATGTCTAGAGGACTTCATATTATCCTTTGTAGTTGTGACCTTGGCCAACACTATTTGATTATCACAATACATCAGGATTCAGGTATTGGTTTCTCAACCAATAGCAAGTCCAATAGAAGCTCTATCAGCCATTCAGCCTCAACAGTGGCTGTGTCAAGTGCTACAAGTTCTGCTTCCATGGTTGACCTCATCAATATGGTATGTTTACAAGACCTCCATGAAACTGCAGCATCAGCTAAAGTAAATACATAACCAATTGTAGCTTTGATCTCATTCGCATCAGAGATCCAATTAGAGTCACTATATCTTTCTAATACAGAAGGATGTCCAGTATAATGTATTCCAAAAGATGTTGTGCCTCTTAAGTAGCGCAACACTCTTTCAAGTGTCTCCCAGTGATCATCTCCTGGGTTAGAAGTAAACCGACTTAATTTGCTCACAGCAAATAAAATGTCAGGTCTTGTGGCACTAGCTAAATATATAAGTGATCCAATAATTTGTGAATATCTTAATTGATCTTTTCCTAACCCATGGTTCTTTCGAAGCTTCATGCTCGCATCATAGGGTGTTGGAGAAATTTTACAGTTTTCAAAACCGAACCGGCTCAATATTTTCTCAGCATAATGGGATTGATTTAAAATGATCCCATCTTTGCTTTTGATCAATTTAATATTCAGAATGACATCTGCCTCTCCCAAGTCTTTCATATCAAAACACCGAGATAAGAAAATTTTGACCTCGTCAATTAAGGCAGTGTTTGTTCCAAATATAAGTATGTCATCTACATACATACATAAGATCACTCATTGACCCCCACCATAACGATAATACACACATTTATCAGCTTCATTCACAACAAAGCCAGCGGGTGTCAAAGTTTTGTCAAACTTCTCGTACCATTGTTTAGGTGCTTGTTTTAGGCCATACAAAGATTTTAATAATCTGCATACCTTATTTTGTCCAGAAATCACAAAACCATCATGTTGATCCATATAGATTTCTTCCTCCAACTCTCCATTAAGGAAAGTTGTCTTTACGTCTATTTGATGAACATGTAGACCATAGGAAGATGCCAACGCAAGGAGCACTCTCATGGTAGTTAGTCTGGCGACAGAAGAATATGTATCAAAGAAATCTTCTCTCTCTCCGGGTGTAACCCTTGGCCACAAGTCTTGCCTTGTACTTCTCAATAGTACCATCAGACCTTAGTTTCTTTTTAAAAATTCACTTGCATCCTACAAGTTTACACTCGATAGGACGATCTGTGATCTCTCAAGTCCCATTAGCCATGATAGAGTCCATCTCACTATAGATTGCCTCTTTCTAATATTCAACATCAGAATATACATAAGCCTAGAAAGAGTCTTTCGCTACTGCTTGGCTGTGTTAGCTCTGCAATGGCAGCACGTGCTATGATAATTATGTGATTTTATCAGCAGTGTTTGTAGTTGTACACTGACTGAACCTCGAAATTCCTACTGGTAGCTATGAAAGATAAGTTTCTTCTCGTGAGTTTAATTAAGATCGAGGTCACCACTAGACTTGTTGATGTTTAGGCCAAGCCTTTATTGTTGGACTGGGCTAGCAGGCCGAAGCGTAGCCTGTCGCGCTTTGATCCAACCAGGTCTCTTCCGTCCGCGCCCAGCCCGAGCCTGAAGACAAAGAGGTGCCCACGCAAGGGCCGTAGATAAATAAACAGAAAAAGTAACTAACGGTATACCGTGTGTAGCTAAAATGATGGTATAGTCTTATACCATCTGGTCCTTCCACTGAATACCCACTCTTATTCAAATTAAACCATTCACATCCACTCATTTATCTATCTTATCCTTATACGATAGCACCTCATCTCCTCTATCTCTCTGACACACAGTCGTAAGTAGCTTGTTAGCATCTTATCCCCTCCACCATCTCTCTTATCAGTGAGCAGCTGGTGAGGCGGTGGCCTCCATGCTGCGCGGTGAACAGTCGTAGATGGGTGCGTAGCTGTGGTGTCCCTCGAGCAACAGCCGTCAAGCACGATGATGAGTAATACCAACTGTTAGAAATAATTTTGACTTAGAGTTTAAGACGTAGTAGAGTCTGTCTCCGTGTGTAACTCAAGTTGAAGTTGTGTTCAACTTGAAATCCGAATATGTATGCTAGTAGGAGAGTATTAGGTTATATATTGAGGAGGCTTGTATCCAGTTTTGTGAGAAGAAAAATAAGGGAAAATAGGGAGCAAGTAAGAGAATATAGAAATTCTCCTATGTTCTCTCAGTTTATTTGCAATGTGCGCGTTTTCTCCTGAAAAAAGTTAACAACTGGTATCAGAGCCGCGTAGCGCTCCTGAGGTATTGCACGCAGTCTCGGTGCCCCGTGTTCCGGCGTGTTCTCCCGTCGCGTTTCGTCATCTCCGAAGCACAAAGGGCAACAAGTACGTCTTTGCTCGGTCCTTCCGTTCTGGCGCGTTACGAAGCAGGAAGAGGCAGATGCCAAGCATTTTGTCCTTCGGTTCTTTTGTCCGTGCGGCGACAGTGGAAAAGCGAAGTTTCCGTCCGTCCGTCCATCTCCGAGACGATGAAGCGCTCAGTGATCATGAATCAACAGTGCTCTGATGATGAGTTGAATTAGGGACGTTGAGAAGATGTGTCACCGTGCAAACTCAAGTAAGGTGGAAAGAAATCGAAACGTTGAGGAGATGTGTCACCGTTCTGTGTCAAATATGAGTTTAGTAAGTCGTAGTTGAGTCCAACTGTCTCAATATTTTAGAATCTTTGCATCTGAATGGATCCGTACCAATTGAGTTGAGTCCCTACATGTAGCTTGCATGTAAAACGCTTCATGTGGAAGTGTGGCTGGTAGTTCATAATGCATTGAGACTAAAACTAGAGTATGTCAAGTCAAGATTAAGGGGGAGATTGTTAGAAATAATCTTGACTTAAAGTTTAAGACATAGTAGAGTCCGTCTCCGCATGTAACTCAAGTTGAAGTGTTGTCCAATTTGAACTCCGAATACGTATGCTAGTAGGAGAGTATTATGCTATATATTGAGGAGGCTTGTAGGCAGTTTTGTAAGAAGAAAAGCAAGAAAAAAGGGGGAGCAAGTAAGAGAATAGAGAAATTCAGAAATTCTCCTATGTTCTATCAGTTTATTTGTGATATGCGCGTTTTCTCCTAGAAGAAAGTTAACACCAACAAACACACGTGGATAGCATACCTTGTTAGAAACTATCGAGGCCGTGGTGGCCAGCAAGAAGAGGCATAGGCAAGCGTTAGGCCTTGCTTCAACTCTAGCGAGAGCAGCGTGGTGGAGCAGCTGTAGGCTCACGTGGCAGGGCGCCCATGGGTTTGCGCGAGCACGATAGGCCCCTCCCACCTTCTTATTTGACTCCAATGCTGCTCTCGCTCTCCTCCACCTCTGGCTCCAAATCTGGCATAGGTGGTGATATAGTGCTTTAGTTCCGGCTCCGGATCTAGCGACGAGAGGCGATGGCGTGGCTCGAGACACACAGATCTAGCGGCGGCTTGCGCGCGAAGCTTAGATCTAAGCCGAAGAAGAGAGAGTTGGAGGCTTGATGTGGAGCTCGAGCATATATTCGGCGACGAACGATGTCGGTCAGGTCCATTGCGACAATAATAGTAGTGAGTGGAGCTGGAGAAGAGGGTGCGTCGGTAACAGACGGTGTCGGGCAGCCTTTGCCGGTGTAGTAGTACCATCGTAGCTACTTGAGTTCACCGAAACTAGTCGAAACTTCTTAAAACTTGTTTGAAACCTGTTGAAACTATTAAAACCTTTTGTTTTTACATTTGTTTAAATTTACTGAAACTTGTCGAAATTTTTAAAAACTTTTGTTTGAAACTTGTTGGAATTAATCGATTGAAACTTTGTGAAAGTTGAGTTCTAAAATCTAAAACTGACGGAAACTTTGGCTTGTAATATCAAAGAAACTTCTAGAAATACACAAAACTCATTAAAATATTTAACTTTTCAAATAATGTTTTGAAATTTGTTGAACATGTACGAAACTGGTGCTATACCGTTGCAAAGGTATTATCCGTCGCTCCCATAAATAAACCGGTCCAGTCAAAGACACAAAAGCGCTTGCTTCCTCTTCAGTTCCTCCGCACCGTGCAAACCCCAACCCTACCGCCGCCGCCGTTCTTCTTCGGCCGACTCCGACGGAGCATCCTCCCTTGCCGCAGCCGGCTGCCAGCGTCGGGCTCTTCCGGTCGGGACCGGACCACTCCACCTCTGCCTCCTCTGCCCCGCGGCCGGTGCCGGAGACCCACCAGGGCTGGTAGTTCCCTCGCTGGTAAGCCCTAGCCTTCGCCTTCCATAGTTTCTGGCTCTGCGTTGCGAGCAAACGAAGCTATATGCGAGATTGGGGGTTCCGTCTAGCTCTTATGCGCGCCCGCTATTTTTCAGATTAGCATGCGGTGTGCGTTGCGAGTGGCGGGGCTTGAGCAGGGTTTAAGGAGGCGCCCAGATTGAGCCGAGATAGCTATCAAGCTACTGCGATCATGCTCCATTTTTTTTTGTCAGCGCAGCTGCAGAGGAAATCGATTAGGGGAGGTGCCTGGCGCCGTAATCTAGGGAATTTGTGGTTAGCAAGCCATTCGGCGAACTTACTGGTACTGTAGTGAGGAACAGGCTGGGGGGTGGAAGGAGACATGGAGTCCATTGTGTTAGAATGATCTCAGGGATCAACCCCTCTTCTTGACCGCTACGATCGGGCGCCCATTAATAGGTCGATGGGCCCCTCGCCGACGCCATATAAAACAGAGGTGGGGGCCGGGGTGGCACGCACGACGAGGTTCACCGTGCCACCACCTTCCCCACCAACTGATCCCTAGATCCGATCGAGGCGCCCAATGACGGAACAACTCCACCACCGCCTCTACCTCGGGAGTCGCCGCCGCCTGGAAGTCGCCACCGCTCTGATACCATTGTTGTATTCTTTCCTTTGGGTGTTCTTGATTTGGTTTGAGTGAGAAGAAGAGAGGGAGAGAGGATTAGGTACCGCTTTCTACGGATGGGTCTGTGAGCTTTTCAAGTGGTGCCACCGGGCAGTCGTGGTGCTATGGGCCGAATGCGCCGAATGAACAGTAAAATTAATTTTTGATGTTTATTGATTTTCAAAAGTATTGTATGATTGAAAAGTTGATTAAAATCTCTGTAAATTTTTGCACCAACGTGTTAATTTTTCCAGAGATTGATGAGTACAGTAATAATGCTTCTGAAAAATGAATTATTTTTTTTAGAATAATTACAGTTTCCGCTGCAACAGTTAATGTTGATTAATTTTCATTATTAAATTCAAACCAACGGGAGAATTTAATTTTTGGAAAAATAGATAAAATTTCCAGTTAATTATGATATTGTTATTTTCTGACCAACGTTGATAATAACATTATTATAATTTTTAATTGAAGATTTTATGCATTATTTCTATTTCTGCCCAACGGTGATGTAGATTTAATGTATAAATAAAATTGTATGTCGTATTTTTGACCAACGTTAAAATAAGGTATATAATTTTGCTGTTAAAAGTATTATAATTTTAATTGATGATTTTATGCATTATTTCTATTTCTGCCCAACGGTGATGTAGATTTAATGTGTAAACAACTGTATGTTTTAATTTTAACCAACGTTGAAATTAAGACATGCAGTTATTGTTATTATAAATGTTCTCACTATATATGAATTGTGTTTTCAGGAGGATATTTTTTGATGGGCTACATCAGAGATATCCCTGTTCTCAAAGGAGACAACTATGGTGAATGGAAGAAAAAGATTGACCTTGCATTCATCCTAGCTGAGGTGGATTGGGTAGTCACCACACCGTGTCCCATGTAGCCTGTGGCACCGGTGAGGATGATAATGAGGTCGATGTCGCTTGGCGCACTGCATGAGGGACTTTGCTCCCATAAAGATGTCATATGATCTTGATCATAAAGTGGGTCACTGCCAACAAGAAATGTTTGGCTGTGATAAAGAACACGATTGAGCCTGCAATTGTGGGCTCAATCTCAGAGTGTGACACTGTCACAGAGTACCTTGATAAAATAAAGAGTCAATTTACTGGCTCTTCAAAGACTTATGCTACACAGCTGATTAAGCAGCTTGTGACAGAGATGTATTCTGGTGGTGGCAGTGGCATAAGAGAGCACATACTAAGGATGAGTAACTTGGCATCCAAGCTTAAACCAATGGATTTGGCTCTCAAAGATGAGTTCCTTATTCATTTGATTTTTGCTTCTTTGCCGAAAGAGTTTGACACCTTTGTTGTCAACTACAATATGCAGCCCGAGAAATGGGACTTAGAAAAGTGCATGGCTATGTGTGTGCAAGAGGAGGAAAGATTTAAATCCTCACATAGTGGTTCCATCAACTATGTGAAGGATAACAAGAAAAGGAACTTCAACAGTAACTTCTCCTCAAAGAACAAGGGAAAAGCCTCTGTTTTTCAGCCTCAATGAATAAATTTGCGAGAGAAAAGATTAGTGTCTTCACTGCAAGAAGACGGGACACTACAAGAAAGATTGTCCCGATTTCTTGAAAATGATTATGTCAAAGAAAGGTGAGAACATCATTACGTTCATAAATGAGTCCATGTATGTACAATATTCAAAATCTACTTGGTGGATTGATTCAGGTGCAACTGTTCATGTTGCTAATTCTTTACAGGGATTCCGTTCGACGAGGACTACGCAAAGAAAAGAAAGATGCATTAAAGTTGCAAATGGAGTCCAAGCTGAAGTTGAAGCCGTTGGCGATCTTTCATTAGAGCTAGCTAATGGTTTCACGCTTTTACTTAGAGATGTTCTTTATGTTCCATCTTTACAGAGGAATTTGATTAGTGTTTCAAATTTGGATAATGATGGTTATGATTGTAATTTTGGAAATGGCAAGTGTGAAATAATGTTTAATAAAGCATGTGTTGGTCTTGCCATTAAACAAGATGAGCTTTATTTATTGTCACTCGTAAAAGTGTGAATTCGTATGTGATGTGAATGAGCGATATCATCGTCGAGAATACGAATGTAAAACGAAAGAGAACTCATAATGAATCGTCGAAATTATGGCACCGCTGTTTAGGCCATATTTCGAGGGGGAGAATAGAAAGACTAGTTAAGAATGATATTCTTCCTCTATTAGAGTTCTCAGACTTAGAACAATGCAGAGAATGCATTAAAGGAAAATATGTAAAGAAAATTAAGAAAGACGCCAAAAGAAGCACAGGAGTTGCACAAATTATTCACACAGACATTTGTGGTCCTTTTCCTGTGAAAAGTGTGGATGGATATGACTCGTTCATAACATTCACGGATGATTACTCCCGTTATGGATATATTTATCCAATCAAAGAAAGAAATGAAGCCTTGGATAAATTCAAGATATTTAAGGTCAAGTTGAAAACCAACACGATTTAAAGATTAAGATAGTCCGATCTGACCGTGGGGGGGAGTACTATGGTCGACATACCCCATATGGACAAGTTCCTGGACCTTTTGCAAGGTTTTTACAGGAAAATGGCATAGTAGCCCAGTATTCTACATCGGGCGAACCTCAGCAAAATGGAGTAGCTGAAAGACGCAACCGTACCCTGATGGATATGGTGCGAAGCATGATGAGCTACTCCACACTGCCGTTGAGTTTATGGATGGAGGCGTTGAAAACCGCCATTCATATTCTCAACAGAGTGCCTAGTAAGTCGGTGCCCAAAACACCGCACGAGTTGTGGATGTGAAGAGTTCCTCACTAAACCACTTACGTGTGTGGGGAGTCTCATTGAGGCTAAAGTATTTAACCCAAACCTTGGGAAGCTTGATTCCAAAACAGTAAGTTGTCATTTCATTGGCTATCCTGAAAAGTCAAAAGGTTTTCGTTTCTACTGTCCAGACAGATATACAAAGTTTGTAGAAACGAGACACGCTGTCTTCTTAGAGGATGAAATGATAAGGGGGAGCATGGTAGCTCGAGAGATTGACCTTGAAGAGAAGCGGGCGTATGCGCCCACTCCGATGATTCAAGAGCCATTCTTCGCACTACCGTCGTCACCGCACCGACGGTACAAGACACTGTGGTGCCAAGACTGTTATTGTTCCTCCGTGGCAACAATGAATGAGAATGAATAACCTGTTCTTCAGGATCCTATAGAACCAATTGCCACAGATGAGGGGGAGCAACAGCAGCCTCAAACAGAAGATGTACCAAATGAGGAGGCCCCAAGGAGGAAGAAGATCAACTATTTCTGATGATTATCAGATTTATCATACAGAGGAATTTCAAATGGAGGATGACCCCACCTCATTTGAAGAAGTCATGAGAAGCGAAAATTCTTCAAAATGGCTTGAGGCCATGGAAGGGGAAATGAGTTCCATGAAGGCTAATAAAGTCTGGGACTTGGAAATTATTCCTAAAGGAGCCAAAACAAGAGGGTCAGTAAATGGGTCTACAAGACAAAGCTTGACTCCCAAGGAATGTAGAAAGATACAAAGCGCGACTTGTGGCAAAAGGCTTTACACGCAAAGAGAAGGGATTGATTACAATGAGACCTTTTCTCCAGTCTCATGTAAAGATTCCTTCAGAATCATAATGGCATTAGTTGCACATTATGATTTAGAGTTACATCAAATGGATGTAAAGACGTCATTTCTTAATGGGGATTTGGAGGAAAATGTTTACATGGCACAACCGAAAGGTTTTGTCGTGGAAGGAAATGAAAGAATGGGATGCCGCCTAAAGAAATCGATTTATGGGTTAAAACAAGCTTCAAGACAGTGGTATTTGAAGTTTGATAGTACAATAAGAAAGTTTGGGTTTAAAGAAAATGTAGAGGACAACTGTGTTTATACAAAGTTTAAAGATGAGAAGTTTATCTTCCTAATCCTGTATGTGGATGATATCCTACTAGCTAGTAGTGATGTTAGCTCGCCATCGAGACAAAGAAGTTTTGTCCTCAAACTTTGATATGAAAGATCTTGGTGAAGCTTCGCTCGTTCTAGGGATCGAAATTCACCGAGATAGAAACAAGGGGACATTGGGACTGTCACAAAAGGCATACATAGAGAAAGTCTTAAAGAAATTTGGTATGCATAAATGTAGTCCTTCACCGCACCTATAGTCAAGGGGGCTGAGATATGGGGATTTTCAATGCCCCAGAACCAAGATGAGATCGATCAAATGAAAGCGGTTCCATATGCTTCAGCTTGTTCAAGCTTGCAAGATGCTCAAGTGTGTACGCTACCGACTTAGCATTTGTTACCGGGTTACTTGGCGATTCCGAGCAATCTCGAATAGAACATTGAAATTGATAAGAAAGTCTTGCGTTATTTGCAAGGAACAAAAGCCTCATGATGACATATGAAGATCGATTTACTCCATATAGTGGGGTATCTGATTCGATTTTGCGGAGATTATAGAAAGTCTACATCCGGATATGTATTCACTCGCAGGAGGAGCTATATCGTGGAAAAGCTCAAAGCAAACCGTCACTACATCGTCCACAATGTATGCCGAGTTTGTAGCATGTTATGAGGCTACGGGGCAGGTGAACTGGCTTAAGAAGTTCATACCCGGTTTAAAAGTGGTTGACGACATCAATAGACTACTTAAGTTGTACTGCGATAATGAACCCGCAGTAATGTATGCCCACAACAATAAGTCAAGTGGTGCTGCCAAACACATTGACATAAAGTATTATGTTGTGAAAGATAAAGTTCGGGATCAAATTATAAGTCTTGAGCATATAAGTACCGCAAAGATGTTAGCGGATCCGCTTACTAAAGGCTTACCACCCAATGTGTTCAGAGAACATATAGCCGGCATGGGTTTAAGGGAAAGCCTATGATTCCTGGACTAAAAGATGGCCCAAAAGATTAAAGTAACTATTTCGAGTAGAGGTGTATTGTAGCTGTTGAATCTATCGGCGATTGACCGTGACGATGAGACATGTTCTATGCACTAATTTGTGATGAAATGTGTAAAGGCAAAAGTAATTAAAGATAAAAGTATAGAGTGAGATCAAGGGGGAGAATGTTAGAATGATCTCAGGGATTTGGCCCAACGGCCAAATCCCAACCCCTCTTCTTGACCGCGCCCTGATCGGGGGCGCCCAGCCCAATAGGCTGGTGGGCCCCTGTCGCCAGCGCCATATAAAACAGAGGTGGGGGCCGGGGTGGCACGCACGACGAGGTTCACCGTGCCACCACCTTCCCCACCAACAGATCCCTAGATCCGATCCGGGGCGCCCAATGACGGAACAACTCCACCACCGCCGCCTCTACCTCCGGAGTCGCCGCACCGAAGTCGCCACCGTTCCTCTCCACCGACCGTCGCTGCCCTAGCGCAGATCGCCGCCGACGCACCGCGATGGCCAACTCTACCTCCTCTACTTCGGACGGTACCCTAATCCTCTCTCCCTCTCTTCTTCTCACTCAAACCAAATCAAGAACACCCAAAGGAAAGAATACAACACATTGGTTATCTCTCTCTATTTCGTGGACGTTCTATACAACCAAATAAAAGCGAGCAAGTGATCCAATTATGCACCAGCCAGGCCTTGTCGGGATGTTCGATCAATAGCTCTAATTGGACGGGCCAATACTTCTGTTGTCTTGATGGGGAAAAAAGGCCCAAAAGAACATAAACGGAAGCAGTAGCACCGCACGTATGAACGGCCGCGTATCAAACATCGGCTGACAGCTGGCTACCCCAGGTGATGGGCCCACTTGTCAGTAGCTTTTTTTTCAGGTAGGTCGTACCTGGTGTGTTGGTGTGTTCGTATGTCAAGCGGTGCTCAGGACAGAAGTGGAAGTCTAATGGGGAACCTTACTGTGTGTATCTACTTACTATTACATTCCATGATAATTACATACCCCTAAGCTTAAATTAAAAGTAATAGGAGTAGGGGAAAAGTTGGGGGACATAACCAAAAGTGGCCTGTTTGTAACTCTGGCACAAACGCATGATAGAACTTTGGTATACTTACTCTCTGCATCACACATGCGCATCAGCTATTGGAATTTATCAATTTTCTAGCATGACTGACACATTCTTTTGTGAAACCGGTGCATGATATGGTTACACTGTACTTTTCTTGCTTATATGTTTTCATATTTAAATGCAATAGGTGAATAGGGAACTTGGAATCTGTGTATGAAGTGACCTCAACAGCTATCATGGATGATAGTTCAAATTCAAATGTGCAAATAGCCGAGGAACTCAAACTTAGGGCAAACAATGCCTTCAAGGGTATGATTTGCATTCTCTTTCCTCTGTATCTGTAGGTAGAGCAGTTCTATTTTATTGTCATTGTTGTTAAAGGGATCTTACCATTGCATTAGAAACACAAAGTCCTTAAATAAAATTAGTTCCTAGTGCCAGTACCATATGTTTTGCCTTTTCCCTCAAAGCGCAACATGGAGTACAGTGATATTTACATGTTTCTTTTCTACCTTCTGGGCCTAACACTTAATTTAAAGACCCAATCTGTAGGAATACTGGTTGTAAATTTGTAACTTATCAACTAAACTTTGAAATCTAGATATTATTTAATCAAATTAGAAGCATATCATGTTTCAAATGTCCTTTTGTGGTAAATTGGAGTCGGATGCACATCCTCTTTTCGACAACACTACGCTGATATTTAACTGAAGGGCACTGGGACCCCTTAATTTTAGGATTTTTTTGCCGTTATTATTTCCTAACTATTACTTTGCCTTACCTCCAGCAAACAAGTTTTCTCTGGCTATAGATCTCTATAGTCAAGCTATTGAGCTAAATAGTTCAAATGTGGTTTATTGGGCAAATCGTGCATTTGCACATACAAAGCTGGAGGAATATGGTAGTGCTGTCCAGGATGCTACAAAAGCTATTGAAATTGATCCTAAATATTCGAAGGTGAGTATTCATATCATGCTGCTGTTGTAACTTTGTAGGTTTTTACATTTAGTGAAACTTTGTGGCTGTAGGGTTATTATAGACGTGGTGCGGCATATCTTGCCATGGGAAAATTCAAGGAAGCCCTGAAAGATTTTCAGCAGGTATGTGTGTCAGATTGTGTGACAAATGTTATGAATTATATGACCACTGAATATTGTTGGTCATTTCTTTCTCGTCTGCTCCTAGCTTGGTGTAGGTTTTTTAAACATGAAGATTGGCATAATTTATTGGAGTATGTTTTTTTAAACATGAAGATTGGCATATTGGCACAATTTGTCATCGTGATAGACAACAGCCACATTAATTATTTGATTCGATACATATTTCGAAATTTCTTAATCATTATGCGCTAGTGCAATCTTTATGGCTTTCCTTGTAACTAAGTAAATATAAACAAATCTCCTTTGTTATTAGGTGAAAAGAATCTGTCCTAATGATCCAGATGCTACAAGAAAGTTGAAAGAGTGCGACAAAGCTGTCCAAAAAGTCCGATTTGAAGAAGCAATTTCTGTAGGGGATACAGAAAGGCGCTCTATAGCAGATTCTATTGACTATCATATAATAGGTATCTGCTGTTTGAATTTTCATATTCCTGGCAATCTACTTGCTCCATTCTCCATGTACTATGTTGATGTGGTCTAAATTAACATAATATACTGTTCTTTTTCTGATTCTATTAATATGTTTTTTTATGTAAGTCTATAAATCATATTCATGAGCTCTTGGATTGGTTTTATAGTTTTGTCCATATTCAGCTCGTCTTTGCTTCTATAGGTTTCTCATAGTCAAGGTTATCAAAGCGTCGCCTAGGCGATACTAAGTCGTCCAGGCTGGTGGAGGTGGACGCCGTGGCCAATCGTCCAGCGTGGGAGCAGTTAGACGGTGCTGGGCGACACCTAGGCGTCCAGGCGTCGCCCAACTCGTTCCGGTGGCCGCCTGGGGGGTGGGGGGCTTCAAAGGCCTACCTGATCTGCACTGCCGTCGGCGCCGATCTGCACCGTCCTCACGCCTCCTCTAGTCCTCCTCCGGCACTAATCTGAAGCCTCCTCCCACCGCCGATCTGCGGCCTCCTCCAGTAGATCGGCGGGCAAGGCAAGGGAGTCGGCGGGGAGAGGAGGCGCCAGGCGGGGAGGAGGCGGGAGGAGGGGCGGGGAGGAGGCGGTGGGAGGGTAGGTCTTGGGCGGGGAGGAAGCGGTGGGAGGGTAGGCGTCGGGCGGAGAGAGCGGCAGAGAGGAACGGGGAAGAGACGAGTCGGGTGGAGAGAGCAGTAGAGAGGAGTCGGGGAAGAGGAGGAGTTTCTTTTGGTCTTTTTTCGATTAAGTCGTCAGAGTTCCTGAACATTACAAACAGACCTCTCTTTCAGTGGATTTCTCCTAATTTAGACCTCCTGAGACACGGTTACTTAGATAATTTGTGCCATTATATTGCATGGTTATTTAATTTTGGTCATATAAGGTATTATTTGTTGTCTAATTACTATCGTCTAACTGTTACCATGGCGGGTGCCTAGTCGACTAGGCGTCCAGGCGCCCGGGCCTCGCCGCGACTTGCCGGAGCGCCATGACAACCTTGCTCACAGTGTTCCTTGTGCTTAGCATATTATGCATGTAATCTAAAGTGTAAAACAACATATGCTGGGATAGTTCTTGATGATAGGTTGAAATAGTTCAAACAACATATGTTGTGTGGAATGCTCTTTGATTAGCTATATGAGAAACAACTTATCCATCCAGCTTAGATTAGTTTATCCAAAAAAAAAAACCTTGTTGAGTGTCTGGCTGTGTGCCTCACTGATTGCAAGTGCACATGCATTTTATTTGTGCACCTGATAATGGAACAGAGAAGTATAATACTATAATTAATAGGTGGAACCTGTTTTATTTGTTTTTGGATGCTATGTAATTTGCTCTTGATTGTGGATAGCCTAGCCTCAAGATCAGGATAGTTTTTGCGATTATCTAATTTGCCTTTGATGTTAGTGACACATTGCCATTATGAGTAAGAGATGCTCTGGATTGTGGATAGCCTAGCCTTCACTCAGGGTAGGTTATGTGCATCTCATATCATGTGACTACTTGTCCTAACGAAGCAAAACCTATTACCTGATTGTTATGTCACAATTTTAAACCTGATTGGTGTGATTATTTCGTATCTGCAATTTGGATGTTGCATTTCTGTCAGTAATATTTCCTGGAACTTGTCATGATTGCAATGTTACTAACATCAAAGGTTCTTATAGTGAATGGAAGCTTTAGTTAAATCTATAGCTGTTGTATTCTAAACTATAGTTGAGTTATACAAACTTTGTTCATATTATAGAAGTAGAGCCACAGTATACTGGAGCAAGAATTGATGGGGATACGATAACATTAGATTTCATCAAGCAGATGCTGGATGATTTCAAAAGGCAAAAATGTATACATAAAAGGTACAGTTTGTAATTGTCAAGGGGAAATTCTGAACTATTTTTCTCTTGTATTTGTTTCTTGTACATTTCTGATAAGCTACAAGTTGTTGGCAACTTGGCATAGGTATGCATTCCAGATTGTGCTACAAGCTTGGGACTTACTGCGATCAATGCCTTCCCTCGTTGATGTGAATGTTCCACATGGCTGTCATTTTACGGTCTGTGGTGATGTTCATGGGCAGGTATTTGCCTAGTGAAAAGTTCTCTAGATATAGATCTCTATATAACCATTTTCTATATGCACTTTGAAAGTATTTTAATCCCATGCAAGTGGTAACAGAGCGGTTTATATTTATCATTTAAACCTTAGATTGTGAGATTTTTTGGTTGTGCTTATTGGGAGGACTAATTTCCTGATGTTTTATTTGCAGTACTTTGATCTGCTAAATATATTTGAGCTCAATGGGCTTCCCTCTGAAGAAAACCCTTACCTTTTCAATGGAGATTTTGTGGACAGGGGATCGTTTTCTCTTGAAGTCATACTTACACTTACTGCATTCAAGTGCCTCTATCCAGCAGGTAATTGTCTCAGGTTCTTATTTTGTCTGTGTTTATGAATTGATCAAGCTAGTCTAATTTGCTATAGTATGTGTTCTACCATTACATTTACATCCTGCTGCTAGTTCAGCTTTCATTAAATGGAAAGATGTATTTTACTTCAATGGTATAATTTATGTGTGGATGGATTTTTCAATGCTTCAGGTATGTACCTAGCACGAGGAAACCATGAAAGCAAGAGCATGAATAAAATTTATGGTTTTGAGGGAGAAGTCAAGTCCAAATTGAGTGATACGTTTGTTGAGCTGTTTGCTGAGGTATTTTGTTGCTTGCCTCTTGCTCATGTAATCAACAACCAGGTCTTTGTAGTTCATGGGGGTCTGTTTAGTGTTGATGGAGTGAAGTTATCTGACATTAAGGCCATTGATCGTTTCCGTGAGCCACCTGAAGAAGGTATTGCCCCAATTTTAGTTACCATTGTCCATTTCTTTGTTTCTCTTCTCAAATTATTAGGATATCACTATACTCCAGTTCTAGTGCTCAAGCAAATGACACTATAGTTACACCATTTGTTGGATCTGATTTCTAGAACTGTATATTTTGTGTATTTAACACTATTGTGAGCTGGGTTTGATGTAATTTTGTGTAAGCTATGGCCCCCGTATTGCAAACATTATATATCTGAAGGCTATATGCTAGCCTTGTAATTCTGACACTGTGAATCATTGCAATGTCATACAAAAACATTTACATGTTATAAAAGCTTGCTGTCAGAGTAATATGTTTTATTCTTATGTTTGTTTCAGTTATTTAGCAAAGTAACTCGTGGCCTTTTTGTTTACAGGTTTAATGTGTGAAATTCTGTGGAGTGACCCTCAGCCTCAGCTTGGGAGAGGTCCAAGCAAACGAGGCGTAGGTCTTTCCTTTGGTGCAGATGTGACAAAGAGGTTTCTAGAAGAAAACAATCTGGGTAGGTCACATCGCAAATTGTTATTCTCGTTTGTTTTAAAAAACCAGTTGTACTTTTCTTATGCTTGTTGAAGCCTTTTTTTCCTCGTTTCCACTAACATTCTTTTCTTGCACGTTCTCTTCTTATCTGCTTGATGGCCTGCCAGACCTTGTTGTCCGATCCCACGAAGTGAAGGATGAAGGACATGAAATTGAACATGATGGAAAGCTTATAACGGTTTTCTCTGCTCCTAATTATTGTGACCAGGTATGCTAAATGATGGTAACCATCTTCTATGCTTGTATCAGTTGGCATTTGCATCAATGGGTGACCTCAATTTGCTTACTTATGTGTTTCTCGGAAAAAGGAACTACATTGCTTGAATATCTTGAATTTTTCTCTCCATCTTTGGTTTTGGCAAGCTATGTCTATAGACGTCACCAAAATATGTTTTTTTAACTAAGGATACTGAGTGCACAATGCAATTCTGATGCAGATGGGCAACAAAGGTGCATTTATTCGATTCACTGCTCCAGACTTAAAGCCGGATATTGTTACTTTTTCAGCAGTGGTGTGTCCTTTTGTCTTTTTGCATCGATTTTTTTTGCAAATAGATTGCTTTATACGAGGTTTATTGAGTTGTCATTTTTTTGAAGTGGGTTGATTCTTGTCGTTACTCATTATTAGTGTGGTCTGTGGTTGTAGAAGATGTCTAGCAGCATAGCTTTATCATGCTGAGCTGTAGTTGTACTTTTGACTTTGATGCAGTATGTACTTTGAACTAAAGTTGCAGATATCTTCTTCAAGCACATCTTTACTGCTTACGCATTAGTCATTTCTTTTTGGTCAATTCTGTTGAAACCTCCATCTACCCTTAACAGACTCGATTACTTCCTGAGCTAATATTAGAAAATTGATTACGCTTTTGTTGATTGTTGCAGCCACACCCTGATGTCAAGCCGATGGCCTATGCAAACAATTTCCTCCGGCTTTTCCAATAACAGCAGACAGCACCTCTGTCTGACCAATTTTGATGTGCTAAACTCGTCTCTGCCCAACTCATTTCATATTAAATTCTCAATCAAGCCCTGGCTTGAACAACAAATATGTTGCTAAAACAATTTTCTACATGCTGCTGTGCTCCCGCCTGCCCTTTGTTAAATTACTGGCACTCTTAAATTTTTCGACCTTTCACTAACAAAACTAGGAGAATGATTTAGATGCCTGTGTAGTTGTACAATTGCCTTTTCTTTTCGGCTCCTTGTCTTTGATTCCCGTTATATCTCCAGTACATTCGTTCGGTGGGATTCTGTCGCTTTGTTCTCTTTTAACCGTGCTGACACCTGTGGAATCATGCCTTTTCCTTCATGATAATTTGTTGGGTAAATTGTTATGACGTACATTTTGTTCGGTGTAACAGTATGGTATCATTGCATACGCGAAATGTTGTCTGCAGAATATGGTGGCCTGTGATTTGTTGTTACTTGGACAAGAAAGGTGACTACCATCAATCGGCATGTTACTTTGTGCCGATGGCAGAGTAGCAAAGACAGTGTGCTTGTAATTTGTTTTTTTTGTTTGTTTTGAGACAAGTAATTTGATTCTCTATCTGCGTCATTTTACCGGATCTTGCTGCGGTTGTCAAATCGAAGTCAATTAGCCAATGAAAGCAGCGTATGTGTTAGTAGCGTCATGCATGGCCTGATCATGACTTGTCCTTCTTTAGCCAAAAGGTGCCAGTGCATAAAAAAAAAAGAAAGACAGTAGTCGCCTCAAAAAAATATACATAAAAAATAAATGAAAGGAAAGAAAGATGGTAGCCATAGCTTCTAGCTTGTTCCGAGCCTGGGTGGACACGGCGGGAACAAGGAATGAAATCCGTGGCTTTCCTCGGGGGCAGTGCGACGCCCGTTCGTTTGTTGTCCGTGGTGCACATTGTAAGATTCACCTAGCTCGGCCTTATCACCGAGAATTCAGTGCAAAGTAGATTCGGTGGTATGTAGCCGAGATCAGAGAGCCCCACACCCTTTTTATAATTTATTATATTATATATATATATATATGTATATATACGTATATACATATATATATACATATATATACATACACACATATGTATGTATGTATGTATGTATATGGAAGCATATCTAGTGCAAATGGAGTATTCAGTGGTAACATACAAACAACGATGAGGGTCATCCGATCTGGCCCGTGCGGCTCGGATGAGGGTGAAAGCCTCCTAACTCACTTAATCAATCTTTCATAAAACCTCTTGCTCGGATGTTTTTTCGTAACTAAGCCTATCGACGTTTCCTCTCCATCTCTCAGATCGATCCCCGCTCCCTCTCCCTCTCGACTCCCTCCCTGACGCCGACCCCTCGGCCTCCATCTCCCTCTCGCCTCTCCCTGGCACCACCCTCCTCGACCTCCCCTGGCGCTCCAGGGTCTCCATCTCTCTCTCACCTCCCTCCCCAACCTCCCACGGCACCTCCCTCCTTGGCCGCCGGCGCCACCCCTAGGCCCTTCGGCTAGGGTTTGTCCGAGCTGCCTCCCTTCACCACCGTTGCCCTCCTCCCGAGCTGCCGATCGCTTTCCATTTCAGGTGATACATCCTAATCTCACGGCAAGAATCATTGCTTTGTTTGTTACATTTCGTTGGCTAGCTAGCTTCTTCCATTGACGATCGATGGCAGGCACGCACCATTTACATGCCTAGATAGCGCGCCGTGGAAACACATCGATCAATTTCTAAGTGTTAATTTGCACGCCTTCCTGGTGATAACAGGGTGATGGCTTGCATGCCCGACAGATTTGTTCAGTTCATAGTCATCCAAAAAAACTTTACTCGGACTCGAGAAAGAGGAGGAACTTGTTGCGAATGCTGTACTGGCTGAAGTCATGTTAGCATTTGGACCTGTAACAGAAATATTTTTGACTTGAGGGTTTTATTTCAGTTTCACAAGGAACTCAAATGCTATCTAAATGTCTGCTTTGTAATGACCATTTCATATCATATAATCATCAGTACATATATATGTTTTAACTGTATGGGAGGTACTACTAGCAGATCCGTGAGTTGTTCACTCGCAGGATCGCGTATTGTCATTTGAACAAGTTTTAGCGTGGTTATCTTCGTTGTTTCTCTCCATTGACAGTGTGTGCTGTCGCTGCATGAAAGTGTTTCGCTGCCGCTTAAGCAAATCTATGGCTAAGCCGTGACTGACCTACAACATTCTTCCATCCTAATACTATGTTCGCAAATGCTACATCCGAACATAAACCAAACCGAGCAATAGAGAATACACAAACATATAACTATAAAGTGGAGAAGTATAGCACAAAAAAAAAAAAAGCGCTGCTCAAATGATCACTTGGCAAAACTCCACTGGTAAATTCCTGCAGTGTGTGGCCTATTTCAGCACTACACACTACTATAAAAGAGGCTAAACTGGACGCTTACATCATAAACGGTTCCTAGGAACCGTTTGTGCTGTAAGTATTATAGACGGTTTATACGAATAATCATCTGTGGTATTTTCACAGATGGTTATTTATACAAACCGTCTGTGATACATATATATACGTACATACATACGTACGTACGTACGTATGTATGTATGTACTCCCGGGTGTAGTTACTTCCATATCTGATATATAACCTAAACGATCTTGAAATACTCCTTTATTACTTTGGGTATATTTGTATACTAATTAGAAGATATTCCAATATGAACTGCATGAAAAATTGCAAGAAAATCTATAGTTTTTAGTGTATTTTGCAAACACCTTCATATACACATGTAAAAAGAAGTATGTCTAAAAAAATACATACCACTTTGAAAAAAGGTACATAGTACCAGATGGTCTTATATACTCGTATAATACACATACATATCCTCCATTGTGCGAGATGCTCTCTACGTTATGAGATACGACATAGGAAGTAATTATACCCAGAAGTAGAAAAGATGCTACATATACATATACATATACATATACATATACATATACATATACATATACATATACAGGAAAATTGTTCCATACTGTTTGGAAGAGGCTATATATATACATATACATATACATACATACACACATACATACATATATGCATACATACATATATATATATATATATATATATACACACACACACACACACATATATATATACATATATATATATACATATACATATATATATATATATATATATATATATATATATATATATATATATATATATATATATATATATATATGTGTGTGTGTGTGTGTGTGTGTGTGTGTGTGTGTGTATAATGGGGGCACCATGGTACCTGTGCATCATGATTTCAAATACATGAATTCAACCCAAATTCAGATGTATTCTTTTAAAATATCAGTTTTAGGTTATATACTCATATATAGTAATTCAACTGAAATATATACATTTGAAAAATTATACTTAGTTTTAGAGTTTCGAACGAATTTAGATCACATGCTTTGTTGATTTATATATAATCAGCACATATCTATAATCAAACAATCATAAAAAAAGGCAATTATAATTTGAATTTCAGTTCAAACTTGTCTGAGCTACTTAGTAAACTAGTTAAACTAAAAAAATACACGATACATAAGGAAAATATCTATTTTAGACTATGGTGTCCACACACCATAGTGTCCTAGTTAAATATACTATATACACATGTACTGAATTTTCTTGCAAACTTTATTCAAAATCTGAATGGAGCTAGCTAGAGCGCAACTGAATGATATATTCTTCTTGGGCTTTTCAGAACAACAAATAATCATGTGACGAAAACGTTTTTCTTGGGCTTTATCCATGAGGTGCACGCAGCAACATGCTCCCTACCATCTACTAATGTTGCTGAGGGTGGTACTGCCGTACTGGTACATGCTGTGAACACTGACGCATTCTTTTTTTTTCCAGTGGAAATGTCTCCTCACCTTACGTCCACGTTGGGAGTAACGAAAAATAAGAAAATTCTAACGAATGACAAATTGGAAAGAAAAAGGAAAGGACATATGTTACTGTCCACAAGGTACATATATTCTAAAGGTCATACAAGACACTATAGACTACTTCTAGAATATTTTTTCGAATTTTTTTTTTATGTTGATTCGATGCCCAAGCCACGGGTGTCATATAGACAAATCTGTAGCAAGTTGTTAGAATCAATACTTTCAATTGAACAGGTCTTGCCCTGATAAAACCGAATCATGGGATATGGGACAGAGACATCTAGTGATTCTTCACACTGCAGGATACGGTTGTCCAGTCGGATTATTGTCAGCTAATTCTTGATGGAATACCGTATACCTGTATAATATTGGATGGATCCCTTTATTTTTCTTTAAATTGAGATTTGAGAAAGAGGAAGTAGATGAAGAATGCATAGTAGCTATATGTGCACTGCTATCCTCATTGTGTTCCTTGAATGGATTAAGGCTGGCCCGTGCAACCACCATGCCCTAATTAATCTGGGGCATATATTTAATATACAACTATACATGCATATATACTTAGCCTATCAGCATCTTTTTTAAAAAAATATAAGAAACTAGCTTTTTTTTAGAGAAAATTAAGATAAACCCAGCTTTCATTTCAAGCTAATGGAGCAGTTCAGTACATGGTTCGTCAAAACAGAAAAGATTGGGAACAACCAGTTTACAAGTCCAGCCTAACAAAACACCCCTAACAAACATATAGGTGTTGATAAACATCACCTGGATATTTTCTCCTTAACTACCATCTAGATTTGTGATCATTGGATTAGAGATCCAACATTCTTGAATTCTCCCCCTACCCCTCCAAAAAAAATCTCCTAAAAAAAAGAGGTCATTGGATCTCTAATCCAACGGTCTCAAATCTAGATGAATGTTAGAAAGAAAATGTCCGGATGATGTCTAGACACCTCAAATATATTACAAGAATTCGACAGTTCAGTTCGGCTTATTTTTGGTGGCTTATGGCTGAAAACACCGTAGTGGTGAAAAAAACATCAGAAATGATGAGGCTTATTTAACATAATTAAATTTAAAAAAATTAAAAAATATAAAAAATTTGTTAGCCCATCACAGACAATGCAAACGAATACGGGAAAAAAAGAACTGGCAAAAAAGCTTAAAAAAAGTAAAAAATTCAGAAAAAGACGAAATTATGAATAGTACAAAAATAAATCAGAAGCCAGAAGCTCAAATCATATTGAGCGGTGCCTTTAAACTCCACCTGTTCAAAGTGAGGACACAGTAGCAACTGCGGTACTCTGGCGAAACTTCCCATCCACCTTGCTCTTACCACCCCATTATCATTGGTCTTCAGTAGCACACTCGACCAAAACTATCTTATTTCTAGTATGCCACAAGATCCAGACGATGGCAGCTAAAGCAAAGATTCTAAAAGAACTGATTGTATGCTTCCTAGCCTTTAGAGTGTTGCTTCTGTAATTCTGTATCTATCAAGCACCTAATCGAATAAAGGGGGTGTTCTTTTTGGATTCCAAAAGCGGCTTTTGGTTTTTGCTACGGTACCTAACTTTTAAATAGAGTATTTTCTCAAGATAGGATCTACAAGTTAATTGTAGTACACGTTAAAAGCCTAACATCTGTATCAACCAAAATTGCAAGCGAGTATCTCTCTCCGCAATCTCTGTCGCAAACAGCCAAAATTAAAAAATTCCATGCACAACAGGTAGGGTTCACTAACCCCACAAATTTTCGCAAAACGTATATATAAAACTATGATAACAAGACGAGTTGATTGCGCCGTTAGATTTTAGAATACAGCCATGTTTGCAATACAAACTCTCTAATGCCTATGAGTGGAAAGAACAGATGTATTAATTTTGCTATACAACCAGGAGCCAGGAAAAAAAATCTAGATTGGGAAAATCCATTTAGGCATTGCGCATTGGGGGAGCCAGGGAGGGAGGGGGAAATGAGGAAATCACCTTCTCGGCTTCTCTTCTTGCGTTAGCACACTGGTGCCATAAACTGGGTTCGCCGCAGCGACACGGTCGACGTCTACGTCTGGAGGTTGGTGCCTCCTCCTCTACGGTGCGGCCATGCAGGCTACGGCTCTGCCCTCTAAGATCCGCCCCTAGCCGCCGTCGCCGGTCTCCGCTGTCTCCTACTCTCCTAGGCTAGCAAGCAGCAACGCCCTCGCAAGCCGCTACCTCGCCGCGTCGGAGTGCTCGCCGCCGCCACCACCTGGAGGGAGAGGGAGACTGGAACTGGGAGAGCGAGGAGGGGAGGTGGCCTCCTCCCTACGGCTCTGACCTTTGGGCTCCCACCCTTGCCGGTCTCCGCCGCTTCCTAGCAGCATCCTCATCGGCTGTGGCCCACTGCCTCACCGGACTACTAGTGCTCACCGCCACCGCTGCATAGAGGGTGACCGACCAACTAGGAGAGACGCGACACAAGGAGGGGAGGTGGGGATTGCTCGAGTGCTCGACTGTCGGTTGTGGGGAGTAAGGAGCGACTAAGTGGGCCTTGGCATTTCGGGCTTCTCGATTAATAAGATAGTTTTTATGATTTCTTTGTGGACTATTGAGGATTTTACTATCTCATAAAGCAAAGAAATTGACTTTAGTATAACGGTTTGTTTGTACTTATACATATAGATTTTATTGGAGTTGTGATTAAAAAATACCACTTCTTTTTTAAACGAAAAGACTGGAGTGCTGACAATCATTCAAAGAAGGTCAACGGTAAAGGGGATTAAGACCGGGGGTGTGTCGACCATCTTCAGTGTTGCATTTTAGCCGGTTCAAATAAAGGAAGATAACATATTGAATCGATTTAATACATTGAAGAGATCTATTCCAATAAAAAATGCATGAAATCAGACTCTACTTAGGAGTCGATTCAAATCATTAAACAAAATATATGAGAATTAAACAACTACATAAGAGAAAGTGCGGTGAAAAATGATATTATTATTTTATGATTTTTAATATAATGTGGGTCTCAGTTATTAGTAGAAATTAGTTCAATATATTGAAGAAAAACAAATTTATGTTTACGTGGTATAATTTTAAATCGATATTGGTTTAATACACTAAAGATGGCGTTACAACGCTTTAGAAGGAAGTCAGCCGAGCGGCAAGTACGGGGAATATGTAAGACGAGATTAGTTCAAAACTCCAGGAACGGGAAGATCTGATCTAATACCACCGTTCTCGAACCATTTATTTGCTGTTAGTTTTGCATGCAGGTAGCGGACAGATATATGCTTGACTACGACGCGCGCGCAGCCTTCAGGCAGCCTAACGCCAGCGCGCGCTCTATATAACGCGACAAGCTAGCGTTCGCCGATTGAGCTCGCTATAGCTATGCAAGATCTTCCACGACACGACCTAACCAACTTATTAGCCTCACGCTAGCGTCGTGCTGTCCATCGAGTTAATTGAATTATCTAGCTAGCTTCTGGGAGACCATCGATCTTACACATGTCGACGTCAAGGGACAGCCTGGTGCTGGGCCGGGTGATCGGCGATGTGGTGGACCAGTTCTCGCCGACGGTGGAGCTCCGGATCTCGTACAACGGCCGCCGGATCACGAACAGCGCCGACCTCAGGCCGTCGGCGGTCTCGGCGAGGCCCCGCGTCGAGGTCGGAGGGGATGATCTCCGGCAGACCTACACACTTGTGCGTGTTCTCTCCTTTAGTTTCCCCTTGTTCTTGATGCCATACTAACAGGGGTTGGTTTATACATACGATCGGTGGCTTTCGAAAGGTTATGGTGGATCCAGATGCTCCGAACCCAAGCAATCCGACCATGAGGGAGTACTTGCACTGGTGATCGATTTAATTTAATTAGGCTTTTTGTGTACATGTCTATATATGTATGATGCGTGTTTGAAGGCATTTATCTGCAGGTTGGTGACAGATATACCTGGGACAACTGATTTGAACTATGGTAAGCAGAAATATATTGTCAGATAAATCAATTTTGTACGTCCAACTTTTGTTTGGGACGCAAGATCTTAACGGAGAAGAGAACTCGAAGTGAATAATTGAGCAGATAATAACACTACATGCATGAGACTGCCAATGCAATACAATTAAATAAAAAGGGCTTCTGTATTTAAATATGTAGATCGTGCTGTATATAGTGTATGTTGTGGCAAAGTTAATTGGTGATGTTCCAATGATCGAAGTTGCATGTTTCACTTTTAGTTGTGATTTCCTAAAACTTTACAGAACTAGCTGTCTTGTTGTACTAGGTCATTTTGAATGCTACATTTCTTAAATATTTAAGTGAAGTATTACTTCCTCCGTTCTTTTTTACTTGACGTTTTTGACTTTCTACGGTCTCCAAAATGCGACTTTGACCGCTACTTTTTATAACTTTATACTAAGATGTACTAGTAAAATTATAATATTATAAAAGTATTTTTAACGATAAATCTACTGATATAACTTTCGTATAGCCAATCTAAATGGTTTTTAACGACGTAGATTTTAGAAAGTCAAGTAAAAAAATGGAGGGAGTATATTGTATTTTATGTTGTAAGTGCTATTAAGCTATTCCGTAACACACATACTCTCTCTCTTTTAAGAGTACGCGCAGCAGAGCTGTGTATAGCATTGCATTTTATTTCGATACTGCTGAAATATTAGTTAATCAGTAGACGACCTTCTAGATATAGGAAGGCCACTTTTGCCAAATCTTCGAATATAGATATATACAGGCGATATCCTGCATTTCATATTGGTTTAGCTACGGTCCATATATGCATATGACGTGCTAATTATGCAGCCCGATCATTATATACATGTACAGTCGCCTTAAATAATAGTGTTATGCAAGCTTATCCATTATTGTAGTCCGATCGACCAGTGATGTGACATTGTTTTTTCTGAGTTTAGAAATAATAGAGCTCAAAACTTTCAAAATCAACTGGGTTTGATGCATGCGATCAAGGTGTTAACATCTTATTGTAAGCACGTACGTGCGTGTCACAGCAAGTTTCTTGTGGTTTCCCCGTCGGCTCGTCTTCTGTTCTCTCTCTGTCTTTGCATTTTCTCAATTTGTTATGCCTTACTCTATCTTATACGTATACAATAATATCATTGATATACAATGGCACATATATCTTCAAAACAGTGGAGCTAAGGTGGTGCTCGTTAGACCATCAGTTTCTAACTTCTTAAATTTTTTTTAGTTTTTTGGTTTTATTTTGTATAAAGGATGTGGGGCTTTCTGATCTCGGCTACATAACATACCATGCGGCAGTCCACTCAGTTGCTTTTGGCAAATACTAGGAACTGGTAAGTCTTAGCATGAAACTAAGCGACGATATATGGATGATGGATGGCATTGCATGCATGCAGGTCGCGAGCTGCTGTGCTACGAGAGCCCTCGGCCGGTGGCGGGGATCCACCGGGTGGTGCTGGTGCTGTTCCAGCAGATGGCGCGCGGCGCCATCGACCTCCCGCCGCTGTTCCGACACAACTTCTGCACCCGCACCTTCGCCGCCCAGCACAGCCTCGGCGCCCCCGTCGCAGCCGCCTTCTTCACCTGCCAGCCCGAGGGCGGCACCGGCGGCCGGCGCTTCTCCCGGCCGCCACCGCCGGCCTAGCTAGCTAACCACCGACCGATGAGCTACCCATGCATACGTATTAGATGTACCGCTATTACTTAAATAAGCGTCACGTACAACGACGACTGCTACGTACGTACGTACGCGTGGTCCGGTGATCGTAGTGTGCGCGGTAACTACATGGAAGCGCACGCCAGTGTAACGCTGCATGTGATCGATCACCATGGAATAATTGAAGTGACAGATTCGACGGATGTGGCAATCACGTAGTGCATGTACATGCAAATGCGCAATTAAGGGAGGAGACGAGGAGAGAAATTGCCGGCCGGACTGTTGGCCCAGATCAAGCTAATCACGCCCGCACGTATGAATACACACGCACGCAAACACTCTGGAGACACGAGGAACAAGGAGAACAGAGACTTGGTGACGTATAACACCTGTCTCTCGTTTTCTTCTCCTCTATTATTCTTCTCCAAAAGTGGGATCACGGCTAGCTTATGTGCTGCCGGCCCCTAACAAAACCAATCAACTAAATATTTCTCGAGCAACTAATAATTAGACATCTTATCTTAACCGAACAACCCAAATCCTAAACAAACTCAAACCTTAACAGAACTATTCCGGCGACGGCGCACAGCAGCTCTCTACGTCGGCTCGCTGCGCCGGTCTGATGGGGCCTATTACGCCGGTCAGACTGGGCTGCACGTCCAACTCTACCAGGTAATGCATGGCTACATGCAAACTACACGCATGCGACGACTAGAAAGCTAACAGCCTACATGCATATATGACTGGGACTAGATGAACATGCATATATATGACTAGACAGCCAAGATATATACCAGCGAAGATTGTTTCCAACACGGATGCGTCTGCCCAGGCCGTGTCGGACGACCTACGCGCACGGCGCAGGCTCAGCCCGCCGCGCAGTACGCACCCGATGTGGCCGCAAAGCAGCGCCTCCGATACCCACCGTCCGTCCGTGAGCAGCAGCGTCAGCGCCGCCGATCCCGAGAGTTGGACTAGGGCCAGCCGCGCCAGGACAACCTGCAAAACTGTTTCTACGCGCACCGTACCGTACCTACACAGAATTAATCGAGCAGGAGCAGCAAAGCTATTGCCCTAGCTCGCGTTCCTCCGATCCGACTGTGAGTGACGCAAGCATGCAAAGGCTTCAAGCTTGAAAGGAAACCCGCCTTCCGTTTCAAAAATAAGAAAGAAGAAAGGAAGAACGGAAACCCGTCGTCGCTTCCAAGTAAGTAATCAACTACCCGCAGTTCCGCGGTAGGTGACCCACCGCGTGTAACGGGGCACACAACTAAGCAACACGCGTTACGTCATACTCCCTCCGTTTCTTTTTTACCTTTTACCGTCTATGATATCCCATTTTAATCGCTATTTTTATACTTTTATATTAAGATATACTAATAAAATTTTAATATTATAAAAGTATTTTTAGCGATAAATCTAATGATATAACTTTTGTATAGTTAATCCAGATAGTTTTAAATCTACTTTTATAAAAGTTTAAAATCTTAATTTTACTTGTACACCGCAATAGACGACTGGCCATTCGAGTCTGCATGCAAGAGAGCAAGAACTAGTAGAGCAGTAGTGACTTTCGCCTACTCCTAACTCCTCCGCGCGGTCTTGAGGAAGGACCCGCTCTTGGTGATCTCCCGCAACGGCTTGTCGGTGAAGCGGATGAGATTGTACACCCAGGCGCCGGCCACCGTGCCGCAGACCGGGCCGACCATGTACACCCAAATGCCCCTGTACCGGCCGGCGACGATCGCCGGGCCGAGGCTTCTCGCAGGGTTCATGGACGCCCCAGTTATTGGCCTGCGGGCACATCAAAGCCCACACAAACACAGAGAATAATGCAAGATTCAGATGTTAATAAGAACATGATCCCAATTTACTTCAGTAGTTATGACTTGTAAGGTGATTGGAAATTGGCTGTACCCGGCAAAGAGCACGTTCAGCAGGACAGTAGCACCAACAGCAAGACCAGCTAATTCACCAATCTGTAAGACAAAAACATCAATTAATCCATTCCATACTCTGTAGTAACTAGTACCTTGCCTGATATAATGATAAGTTAAACATCAGCCAAATAGATATGTGAACGAACGTGGTAACTTTTTCTGATTTTTCATAAGCAGTCAGACATCACCGATTTTTGTCACATCTCAGAGTGCAAGAGCGGTAGCTTAATATTGTTAGAATTGTCGAAGCCACACGCGAGAAGGCGTGGTCGAAGGCCTGGTCGGTGCCATGATCGAAGCCACGGTCTAAGGCCTAGCTAGCAGTCCACGGTCGGTGCTCAAGCATGGTAAAAATAGTCTCGGAAGCCGAGGCTGAAGCATCAAGGTCGAAGTTTCAAGTTGTTGTGTATGGTCGATTACAATCACGTTGTTGTGCGTGGTCGGTTACGACCACGTTGTCGTAGTCGTAGCACTTGTGGCCATGGTTGTAGCTGTCTCTGTCCGACAACAGAGCACTCGAGCGATTTGGACGTGCTGATCCTGAGGTGTTTTCCCAACAAATATTTGAGTTTTAAGATAGCCAGCCTTAGCCGTGTGAAGCAATGATCTTACTGCTCTGTTGTCCGTGGCAACTCCAGAGACGACGAACATCAGGTAGGAGGAGATGATGAACTCGAGCACGACCGCCTGCGTGTTCGAACCCGACGGTGTCGTCCCAAAGAAGTGCTCGTGCGCGCCTCCGAATACCAGGCGCAGAGTCAGGCTAGCTAGTGTGGATCCTAACACCTGAGCCAGGACATAGGATGGCACCTGCAAACATGGACATTACCGCATAAGATTAGAAGCACTTGGTGGCTGTCAATACACCGAAAATAACATTTTTTTCGGATAGTCTACGTTGTTGCTGATCACATCACATTCAATCCAAGATATTGAGCTGTTCCTCTGCAAGGGCACTATCGCACATGGAAACAAGAGCAAGCTTTTCTTGCTACAGAATGCTAAAAGCACTTGGTGGTTGGGAGGTCGTTTTCAGATTCCAGATAGTGCCCGTGTGTAGCAAAATCTGCAAGTACCTGCTTCCACGGGAAGCGTCCACACGTGGCGAAGGCGATGGTGACGGCAGGGTTGAAGTGTGCGCCGGAGATGTGGCCGACGGAGTAGACCATGACCATGACGACGAGCCCCCACACGACGCAGATTCCGGGGAACGTCACCGTGCCGTCTGTGCTCAGGTTCACCACGACGGAGGCGCACCCCGCGAATACCATGAAGTAGGTTCCTAATATCTCTGCAAGAATCTGGTTTTGGTGCAGTGTGCACTAGTGTCAAAAGCGCAATTCTCCATTCAAATTTGTTGTATGTACCAAAAGGCATGTCATATAATCTTTCAAACAAGTTGGATAAGTGCTGCTGTGCTTTGTGCTGCGCTGACAAAATGAAAGCCTAATTGTAGCCGGATGACTAGATGAAGAACAGGCTAATACTGTTTCCTGAGTTACTGTCTTCATGAAGGAATTAGTACTCAAAGTCACTGCTAATAGTAATCTGCAAAGCAATTACAACGTACTAGTACTGAACAGTGAAGAAAGCATGTGTTTCACATGGATGTCAAGATCAGAGTTTGCAGTATTGCAACCATACCTTCTGCATGAATTGGACGGAGATCATGTCGTTGCCATGGCATCTGTTGCTGTTATTTCCATCCTCTGAATTCACATACTTTGCCTCCTCCCCATCTCGCCCTTCTTCCACGGCCCCAGTGCCTCCTCCGTCCTCTCGCCCTGCCATCTCTCTATCTCAATGGCATCCTGTCTTTCTGCTGAATAAAATGACATCCTACTCCTTCCTGGTTCTAGTATTTAATACCATCATGCAGGTGTACACCATTTGTCCTAAGATATTATCTTCTTGGATTGACCACCTACTACTACAATACATGAATGCTGATGCAAGTAGGCGTCTGCAAGAATGAAACCAAACTGAACTAAGGCTAAACAAAATTTTTCTATCAGGATTTGTGCACTCTTGCTGGCCGGTACGTTTTCTCACCTAACTGAATTCTTCTCGTACTCAAGTCAGACTTTTGGAAATTTCAGGTATCGCGTTCCGTGGAGAACCTATCCATGTTAAAGTTCAATGAATTTACTTGCTTGTAACATCCCTACCCCTACAGAAAGAGAAAAAGACTCCGCAACTTCTGCTTGGTTTATGCACCGAAGACAACTGCATTACTAAATTCCTTTTTAATATGTGTTGAGCTACTTAACTTGTACTCAATGTTCTGTTCTTAGGCCCAAATTAGCGGCTTTCCCATAATATACCACAAGTTTAGATACAACTCATTGTGCACATTGCTTTCAACCAAGACTCACTAAATCACGGTTGACTGAATTCTGGCGCAAGTTTGGCAAACAACTTGTCTCTAAGCCATTTTGCAGCAGGCGTGGTTGCCTGGTTGGTGAGCAGGCTGTGACTCCTCCCTCTGCACTCCTCATCTGAGTAGGTCAATCCATGACGTACAACAATCTGTAAAGTCGTGTAGTACACAGCAAATTAGCAATCGCCTGATAGGCAATAGCGAAATGAAAAAACAGATTATCTCTTCTGTAGGATCGAATACCATAATCAGAAGGAGGTGAATAATTATCTCCGCTTTCTAGAATGTCTTAGTGCTCGATGAAAGTTTCGACCGATCAGCGTTCAACCGCTCGCTCGGTCGCTCAGCGGTTGAAAGCTCCTTACCAGTCGTAAACTACGACTGCTTTATACTTTGATCTTCGACCGGTTTGCACGTACTCGAAATATTCGACGTTAAGAGCAGAACCTCTCGATCACCTGTACCTTCGAGAAATTAGCGTCTTCAAGTTGACGTGCTCTAGTCTGCCCTCCCTGCCAATCAACGAACGATCAAGTCAACGGATGAACGCTATCTCACCACGCACTGCTATGCTCAGAACGAGAATGAGTCGAAGACAACACCCAGAAAATACGCGCGCCGGCGTCGACTAACTTTTCCAAAATAAATCTGATCTTTTATTTCTAAAACATGTTCTATAGTTACTGTTAGAAATAATCTTAACTTAGAGTTCAAGACGTAGTAGAGTCTGTCTTCGTGTGTAACTCAAGTTGAAGTTGTGTCTAACTTAAAGTCCGAATATATATACTAGTAGGAGATTATTAGTCTATATATTGAAGATGCTTGTAGCCAGTTTGAGATAAAAGCAAGAAGAAAGGGGATCAAGTAAGAGAATAGAGAAATTCAAAAATTCTCCTGTGTTCTCTCAATTTATTTGCGATGTGTGCTTTTTTCCTGGAACAAAGTTAACAAGTGGTATCAGAGTCTAGCCAAGAATCGGGTTGCTGGAAAAATCATCTCAGCGATTCCGTTTCAGCGTGTCTCGCGTGGCGCTCTTGAGGCGCACGTCGCTCTTCTTCACGCAGCTCTCGAGAAAAAGACGCGTGTGACACATCCTTCTGTTTTCTCTGTCCAGAGAAATTCAAGCAGCAGCACCAGACTTCCTTTCAAGTCTCGGTCAGCACACGAGACAGGCAGCAGCGCTCTCGAGGCAAAGCACAATTCCTGTGCTAAGAGAGAAAACCCCAAGCCGAGGATAAAGAAAGTGTTTCTTGCTAAGGCGCTTAGCGATGATGAATCAACAATACTCTGATGATGAGTTGAGTCAGGGACGTTGAGAAGATGTGTCGCCGTCCAAACTCAAGTAAGGTGAAAAGGAATCAGAACATGGAGGAGATGTGTCACCGTTCTATATCAAATTTAAGTTTAGTAAGTCGTAGTTGAGACCGACTGCCTCAATGTTTTACAATCTTTGCATCTAGATGGATCCGTACCAGTTGAGTTGAGTTCCTACATGTAGCTTGCATGTAGAACGCTTCATGTGGAGGCGTGGCTGGTAGGTCATAATGCATTGAGACTAAAACTAAAGTACGTCAAGTCAAGATTAAGAAGGGGATTGTTAGAAATAATCTTGACTTAGAGTTCAAGACGTAGTAGAGTTCGTCTCCGTGTGTAACTCAAGTTGAAGTTGTGTCCAACTTGAAGTCCGAATACATATATTGAGGAGGCTTGTAGCCAGTTTTGTGAGAAAAGCAAGAAGAAAGGGGGAACAACTAAGAGAATAGAGAAATTCAGAAATTCTCCTGTGTTTTCTCAATTTATTTGCGATATGTGTGTTTTCTCCTGGGAAAAAAGTTAACAATTACAAAGTGCCCTCACGGCACCTTTTAAACCCTAGCACAAAACTCTCAAAGCTTTTTCTCCAAAGTCGTCTCATAATTTCTCCCTGCTTTTATATGCTAGAGCCCCGAACCATGTTCTTATCAACACGGATATGAAATCATATCTGATTCCAAAAATCAAGGGACCTGAAACCCTTACAAACATGGCTCTTTCTAAAATATCTAAACCTTCTAGTTATTGACACCTTTCACAACTCCTTTCAACTCATTACGTGTCGAAGCCTCCAGACCGCACCTCCTGTAACTTCTTCATGTATATCCACATTTGATCTCCACGTGCTCCAGCGTGAGCCCGACCACCTCGTGACATCCTTGACCACCTGAACCTCAGATTTTTCCCTCCTAGTCCCGGTCCTCCTCGTCGCCGATCATGACCATCTCTATGCCCAACCTGCACATGCAAAAACCAAAGATCTTTTTCTCTGGTACAAGTTCTTCCTAACTTGATCGACATTAGTCTACACACACATAACACACCCTTATCCCATCCAGAAACACAGACCAAATCATCCACGACCTCAATATCTACGCTTTTCCAAAAATCAACCTTAGACCACTCAGTAAGACTGATCTGACTGCTATGCACAGACTGGTCATACCATTGGCTCAACACGAGTACTCGGAGGTACTCGAAAGTCATAAGAATTGTAGCACTCAAAGCCTACAACAACCGACCATCGACCAGTCACTGTACCACGGACCATCAGCCAAGCACTGTAGCACGGACCATCAACCAAGCACTAGCTATGAACATCGGCCAGTTACTATAGCTACAACATCGGACCGGTTACTGTAGCTTACGACATCTGGTTGGCTACTGCAGCATATGACCTCCGACCGGTTCACTGTAGTTACCGACAGGTTCACTGTACCGATTCTTAGAAGCATTAGACCGAGCCAATCTATCTTTTTTAGTAAAATCATTAAGTTGCCAAATCAATGCTTTTATTTTAATATTAAGCTTAGGACAGTTAGAACAAGAAAGTGTCTCATGGTAAACCATTTGTTGAAATGATTCCTGAGATGAATTCAGTCTAGCTTCTAGCAATTCACAATTAGTGCAACTTTTAGATTGAGCATTTGAAATACTTGACTCTAAACACGTAGAAGAACAAAACTTGAACTTTTCAATTTCATTATTAGCCAATTTTAATTTTTCATTACAAGAGTTATGCGCCCATTTTAATTCATCAATTTTATCAGTTATATCCCTAAGTTGAACCAAGTTTGATGCGTTAATTGATCTAGCTCTCCAACTCAGAATGTAAAACTTGACAAGACTCACATAATTCATTATTAGGAATAGAAACTCTAAATCTATTAATATTAGAATTCAAGCTTTCAACAATAAAATTATTTTCTTTCAATTTATTTTTTGGTCTTTTTCAATTCAATAGTATGTTTAACCAAACCATCTTTAAGCTCATCATACGATGGTCTTACCTCATCGAGACCATTGTAGTCGTCATCGTTGTTGTTGCTTACAATGAAGCACATGCATGTGAAGTTATCATTCTTCTTTTTACCAAGACAAAGAACTCAATGTAGCAGCCTCTCTGATGCCATAACAACCTACTCTGATACCACTTGTAGGATCGAATACCGCAATCAAATGAGAGCGAATCATTGCCTTCAATTTTTGGAATCTCTCAGTGCTCAATGAAGGTTTTGACCGATTGGCGTTTGACCGCTCGCTCAGCTGTCGAAAGCTTCTTACCAATCGTAAACTATGACCACTTCATACTTTGATCTTTGACCGATTTGCACGTACTTGAAATCTTCGACATAGGGAGCAGAACCTCCCGATCACCTATGCCCTCGAGAAATCAGCGCCTTCGAGTTGACGTGCCCTGGTATGCTCTCCCTACCGATGCTATTAGTAGCGATCGAGTGGACGACTCGGCGGGCGATCGAGTCGATGGAGGAACGCTATCCCGCCACGCACTACTCTGCTTGAAACAAGAACGAGTTGAAGACAACGCCCATAAAATACGTCGCCGATGCCGACTAACTTTTCTGAAATAGATCTGATCTTTAGTTTCTAAAATATATTCTATGGCTACAAAGTGCCCCACGGCACCCCTCAAACCCTAGCACAAAAACTCTCGAACCTTTCTCTCTAAACCGTCTCAAGTCCCCAAAAGCTGTAGGCTAACCCTTAACGTCACTATGCTTTTATATGCTAGAGCTTTAAACCATGTTCTCATCAACATGGATATGAAATCCTATCTGATTCCGAAAATCAAGGGACCCGAAACCCTTCCAAATACGAGTTTTCTAAAATCTCTAAACCTTCCAGTTATGAACATCTTCCATAACTCCTTCCAACTCATTACGTGTCGATGCCTCCAGGACCGCACCTCCCATAGTTTCTCTATGCATCATCTACCTTTGATCTCCGCGTGATCCAGCGTGAGCTCGACCACCTCATGACATCCTCGACTGCTTGGGCCTCAGATTTCCTCTTCCTATTTCTGGTCCTCCTCGTCACCGACCATGACCGTCTTCAAGCCCAACATGCACATGCAAAGACCAAAGAACTTTTTCCCCAGGACAAGTTCTTCCTAACTTGACCGACATTAGTCCACACATACGCATAACACACTCTTGTCCATCTATAAACACAAACCAAATCATCCACGACCTCAATATCTACGCTTTCGAAAACTCAACCTCAGATCAGTTAGTAAGACCGGTCTGACCACCATACATAGGCCGGTCATACCGCTGGCCCAACACGAGTACTTGAAGATTACGAGTACTCAACGTACTCAAAATTTACAAGAATTGTAGCACTTGAAGGCTACGACAACCGACCATCGATCAGTCACTGTAGCACCGACCATCAACCAAGCACTATAGCTACGACAACGACTACCGATCAGGGTACTGTAGCTTACGACCTCCGACTGATTACTATAGCTTACGACCTGCGGCTGGTTCACTGTAGCTTATGACCGGTTCATTGTAACTTATGATCATCGACCAAGCATGGTCGACTAGCTGTGGTTGTTCTGCCGCGGTCGTTCAGCTGTGGTCGTTCTGTCGTGCTCGACCTGCCGTGGACGTTCTATCAATTGGAACGGGCAACACGAGGCCAATCGGACCACCGACTACTGTTTGTGTCGAAGCCTACCAGTCAGACCGCCCAATACAATACGGTCAGATCGCTTAATCTGAGTATTCCAATAATTCCAGATTTACCTTAGTGCATTGATCGAAACTTTCATAAACGCAAATTTTAATGCATTCAAAATATCAATTATTCATCGCCATTGTATTCAGGACCTACCTGATGTAACATTTTCCATTAAAAAATGAAGGGAGTACAAGTACGACCTTTCGCATGGTCTAGCTTATCAAGAGCAGGATTTGCGGGCAATGGAAAGGCAGTTGTTGTGATCACACAGCTGCGTTTGTTGACTTGGTATGATATGATGAATTAAGAGAGAGAGAGAGAGACTGCAGTGCAGCCACGAATTGGCAAGGGTGTACAGAATAGTCAGCCAGAAGACCATCGCCACCGCCAGCTCCGGGCAACATGAACGGCCTCCTTCTTGGACCAGGCACGACGTCGTCACCTCCTGGACCAAAAACGCCGCGTTGATCCTGGAGGCGGTGAAGGCATTTGAAGCAAATTTCTTCGCCATGGCACTCGAGGACGACAGCGAGCAGCAGGCATCGTTCATGCTCGGGTGATGAACAGAGCGCTGGAATCGTGCACCCGCTTTGTTGAGTGACATGAGTGCATGACAGCGCGAGTGATAAAGCTCATGGTCTCATGGACATCACATCCTGATGTCCATGTGACAGTTGAGCTGAGAGCTCCATAAGATTTTGCGCGATTTCTCACATCGATTTACATTTGCCACAACAACACAAGGATATTACATTACAGCCAACCGACATCACCAGCTGTGGCGGCAACATATCAGCTGATTTTGGCCGAATTAAGCCCTTCCACTCTAGCCCTTGTTTTTGCATAAATAACACAATTATCATCGTAATAAGTGAAGCTATCTGAAGGAACCACACGATTGGTCTCTCTTTCAGAAACTAATGAACAGGAAGAAATAGGCTACAAACAAGAATTCCTCGAGTTATGTTTGTTAAGCATCAGCTCTTGTCCTAGAGCTTCCAAGAGTAAGCTCTAGGTCATCTGATCCAGAGTCCTCATGAATCCTCTCGCCTTCCCATGCCCTCACCATTCCAGCTGCGAGCTGATTACCGTTGCTGCTGCTTCCAAATGCAAACTCATCAGAAACCACATCCATCATGTGAACATCCGGGTGCTGTGGCATGCCAGGGATTACAGGGGAGCATGTGCCGCTCTGCCCTGGTGTGCATATCCTCGATGAACTGCCCTGTGGAATTGCTTCTTTAAAGACGCTAAATGGATTAGAGGACACAAGGCTAAAGGTAGGTGATGACGGGTTTGTTGATGAGATTTGGATACCAGCTAGCCATGTCGGGTCAGGAACCATTGAGCGGCCTGGGCTGGGCGGTGTTGAGTTCACCACACAGGGACTGTTTGAACCATGCCATGGAGGCTGGACAGTCGATTCATCCCAGTCTGTCTTCATACGAGGAGTGCGGGCAGTTGGTGAACTTAATGGAGGAGTTACTGGGGCACTAATGGAACCACCATGAATCAACAGTGGTGGAAGCTGTGGGTATTTCTTTGATGTTGTAGAATTGGAGAATGTCTTCAGCCATGGTAGGATAGGATTGCCATCAACACCATTGACCATGTTGTTAGAATGTGGGAGGAAGGGGGAAGATGCGCCACTGGGGAATGAAGAGGAAGTAGGGCTCGCATTGTACGATGCCCGTGGACTTGGTTGATATGAGGAACATGGGCTTGGTGATACGGAGCACCCAATCACATCCATGCGTTCTGGAGGCTTGCATCCCTGTGGGAAAAAAAACGAACACAGAGGTAGTTTGTGTATCACTAGACTCATCATGTTTTCTGAAGTAGCTGAAAGTAAATCATATGCCCTTTTTTTTCCCTGAAAATTCGGTATACAACATTCTGTTCATACAGTAGCAGTAATTCATGAATTTGATATGATCATTCAAGTCCATTGTGCAAATTTAAGTGCAAAGGCACTCTATTCTGCATCAAACCATCAAGACATCAGTAGCTAAAAGAGCCAGGAGAGAGCAGACAAAAGGAATTGCCACATCAAGAAGGCGAGTAAATCAGCTCCTGCCACATAGCAATTGCTATATTGCAAGTAGTACTGATAGAGAAGTAACGTATGATACTCATGCAAGAACCATGGCAAGGTTCAATGACGCAAATGTTAATCTGTAGCCTTGATGAACACAGCTGCAGATAGTCGCTTGCTAAAATTCGACCCACAAATCTCCCTAAGCTGAAAGAACATCTCTAGCCAAGGCCAAGCAAGTAAAAGATGGTCAGCATCATGTCTCGAGCAGCGAGTTTCACCCCCCGTACTCTGCATCGCACTTGACATGTGGCTGTGTGAGCTGCTCTAAAGCGATGGTGTGGATCATAATGTATAGACTAGAGAATAGCAATGCACATGAACCGCAACAACCAAGAAAGCAACTCAGGAACTAATTAGAGTTGTCTCAGCATACTGCCTGCTACGCCACAGACCTAAGCGCCAAACAGGAATCCGGATCCACAGAATGCTAGTAGAGCAATAGGAATGGCAGGGAAGCAGCACGACAACGATGCCCAATACACCTTTGCCTCCCGGACACACCTCACCAAGAACCCTAAAGAATCTGCCTTTTTTTTTTTTGGGCAGCAATTCCCCCAACGACGCGAAATTCCACGAACGAGCCCCACCCACCCACTCCAGTACTCCACTCCGCCACGGCCACACCCGTGCGCGGTCCAGACTGCCATCTCCCAGCTTTGCCCGTCGCCACCACGTGCAACACCCGGCGACCCACCCAAAAAAATGGAGGAAAAAAAGGAAAAATTAAAACTACAGCTGCACGCTACACAGTGCACACCGTACAGGCACCGAAGCCCAACCACCCGCGGCGCACGTTAAGCTCCACGGCGCGCCCCGCCGCTAACCTGCGCCGCGAATCTAAGCCTCTAGAGCGCCTCCCATGGAGGAGGAGAGGAAGGGGGAATCGATCGCTAGGAGATCCGCGCGCGCGCGATGCGCAACGTACCTTGCGGTAGGTGGTACCGTCGGGCTCGACGACCCATCCGGCCTCGTTGCAGAGCGCCTTGAGCACCTCGTTGTTGTCGCAGTGCTTGGGGAGCTTGTAGCCGCCGTGCGCCCGCAGGCCGGAGAATATCTTGGCGGCGATCGCCCGCCGCCGCCGCTCCCTCCGCTTGTTGTTCTCCCTCTCCCTCCACGTCGGCATCCTCCTCCCCTGCCCCGACTCCTCCCCAACCCTCCACCTCCTGCCCCCGTCGCCATGCCAAGGTCAACCCCCACCTCGCCTATCCTGGCCGAACTCGAAGACGACCAGGTCGCCTCTTCGGGTGGGAGAGAAGGGAGGAGCGAGAAGAAGAGGTCACACGGAAAGGGCGAGGGCGAGGCGGAGAAGAGAGAAGGGTGGGTGGGGGAGCAGCGGCGTGAGCTTTGAAAAGCTCCGGCTCCGGGTCGCCGCCACCACTGCCCCTCGATTTCCGCCAATTTACGCGCCTGCCACCGCCGCGCCAGTGGGGGAGGCGATCTCTCCCGTGAGGGCAGAGTGGTAATTGCGCGCTACCACACGGGCAAGGCAGGCAGCGAGGTGTGGTGTGGGGTAGGGGGCAGCACCCCACGAAGCGTGTTGCCGCGGGGGCGAGGTGGGGACCACCCGGCTCGGTCCACGTCAACGACGCTGCACGTGGGCGCCCATGGGCCGTGGGGCCCGCACGGCGGTGGTGGGCCGCGTGGACGGGCTGGCTCGTGGGGGTGGGACCCAGGAGCGGGACACGTGAGCGTGCTGCTTTAGGGATCAGCTCACCGCTCACGCCTTGCTCTTCTTTTCTTTTCTTTTCTTCTCTTTTCTTTTTCTGCTGCCCCGTCCTACTTTTAGGTTTTGTTTTTGGCGTGTTTGTTTGTTTAGTCCCACCTCGGCGTGCGGGGAGTAGAGTAGGGTAGCAGTAGTAGCAAGGCGGGTGCGCGCGCGCGAACAGCGAACGCGGGGGACGCGGAGCGCGAGGGTGTGCTTGAAGAGGTCGACACCTGGCGGGGAGGCTCGCCGAGTCGCTGGCGCTGGGCAGTTTGTCCGGGGCTGCTGCGGCATGGCTTACATATTTTTTTCCTACCGTAGCTTGTTTACTTTTTATTATATTTAATAATGACTTATTTTGTGTAATTGAATTTAAACAATTTTTAAATAGAAAAATATGCTAGCATATTACGGACAATACGAAGGAATATGGAAAAAAGAAAAGACGAAAAAGCCTAAAAACCCAAAAAAGACAAAATAAAGAAATAGTAAATTAAAAGCCAGAAGCCAAAAGATAAAGCTAAAACAAGCGGAGAAAACAAAAAGTATATTTGAAAACTCACCGTAATCCCAAACAAAGCTAATAGTCGTTCAAATTTAGCTTCAGTTTTGCTCGAAGAAAACATAAACGGATTTGAACCTCTCGACTTTTAAAGGTGTCTTCTTTAAAAGTCGTCTTCTCCATATTCACGTCTTTCAAGAACTATTTTCTAAATTTTATTCTAAAAGCTACTATTTCTAGTTACTATACCATTTCAGCCAAAAACTCCAACCAAATATCATGTTTTTTTGTGCTTCGGTTGATGGCTTTTAGTTTTTGTCTGCACTTTTCGAGACGGTAGCGAACAGCGGAGACGCCGATGCAAACGGCACACATATTTTTGGGCTCAGGAAACTCGTTTGGAAGATCAACTTTAAGAAGCTATCCCTTTTGTTTCATCTTTTGGAGAAGTTAAAGCCAAAGAAACATGGCATATAGCCATCACTCCAGCCAAATAAAACACTGCCTAAGCGTATTGTTCTATTCTTGACCACAACACTTGCCATATTTTGGACGAAGCACTTGAGGGTTGTTGTTTTGGCTATAACGGATGGTTTTTTGTTACAATTAATTGTTTTTATATGTATTTTTTAAGATAACAGCGGATAATGCACATAATTTTGGGCTCGAAAATTCGCTTGGAAAAGCCGCATCACTTGTTTTGACTTTTAGAGAAGCTAAAAGACCAAACGAACATGGTCTTTGTTTGATTTGAGATTATGAGAGGACAAGTGTAGCTTGGAGGACGATGTCCTTTATTTAGGGGGCATTCATATTGATTTTGTGGAGGATTTTTGGTTGTGGCATATGATTTTTGTTAAAAATAAGAGCTTTTTTAGAGTACCTTAAAATGAATGAGCCATCCAATCTTTATGATTCAATAGTTCAGATTAGTTAGAATTTAGTTATACCACCGCCCATAATACTAGCAGTATAATCTCTAAAGCGGTAAAATTATAAACGAAACAAGTGGTATAAGATTAATTTTTGCAACTGTAGTTGGGTTAAAGTTCGTTTGTTTGGTGCGACTTGCGATCATTCTCAATTCTGAACTTGTTTGAGCAAACATCTCCATTCACTCATGTTGTTCCTAGGAAGAAGCTACACGCAGGCACACACGCCATGTATAAGATCACCGTGAAAGGCACTAGTGCCTGCCAAGGCATGCATGATAAGAATCAGCGAAGAAACAGTGGCTAGGTCCTCCTTGGTGGCGAGGCCAGCGGTGACTAGCCCTGTCATGTCTCCGCATTGGCTCACAGCTGAGTTCCGGCTCTTCTTCATGTTATTCTCTTCTGAGAAGTCCACCTCAATGGACCGACACCCCCTGCCAGCTCCTCTCCTGGCACCATCGGTCATCTCCATGCAAGGAATGAAGATGAACTACGGTTTACACACGAATGTTCACAAGAAATAGTCCAAAATAGCCTTATGAAAAATCAGGTTGAAAAATAAAAGTCTATAATCTGTCACAAATCAACGGTCATATTTTATTTCTACTACTACCTTTCTAAAATCAATATAATGTACTATAAAAAGCCAAAAAAATAGTTGTTGCTAAAAGAAGTGGTTTTTAGAAAAAATAGATGAGCGGTATAAAAATAAGAGAGATATACGTGTGTACGGTAGAAATGAAAAGAGTAAAATGGATGACATATTGGTGACCCCTATCTTAACTTGGCGAGAGTAATAGATAAATTCTTTCGAGAAGTCGGTATTCGTAAGGCTTTTAATTTTTATTTTTTTAAGCAGAGAGCGGAGCCCCAAAGCGTGTGGAATTTTTTTCCGCGGAGGAAAGAGGGGCGAGCCGGGGTGGGTGGGGCCCGCGACATCATGCACGTGAGCCATCCCCATCCGGCGCACGGAGCCGCGCCAACATGCCACCACGTGATTTCACGGAAACCGGAGGCCCCGCTCATCCTCTGCGGCTCGCAGCCTCCCGCTAGCCGTCTGTGGCTCGCTTCCTCGTACAGACTACGCGGCACGTTCATACCGTTTCTGCTGAGCCACGAGCTAATAAGAATGTTCGGTTTTGCATAATGATTTTTCTTACTCTCGTCTCGTTCTAAGAATTAGAATTCAAAAATAAAACAGTGAGTCACAGATATATCATATGCTTTATTTATCTCATTTCTGTTTATGCATATATCTTTTTTACTTTTTCTACTGTTTATCTTCTCGTTCTAAAAATTATTTTTTTAATAACTATAATTTATTTTTAATTAAAAACTATGCGCTGTAGACAGTACGAACACCATACTACACCGGTGTTCAGTTGTGATTTTCGAACCAAGAAAAAAAAAACTCCAGCTGCTTGTAGTAGCACGAGTGACTGCTTGCCGTCGTCAAAAGCGCCATACCGAGGCCGACGCTTCCCTGCCCATGACAGCGTGCCGTTGCCAACCGCAACCATGCTTATCTGAAGTAACTGAATCATGTGATATTTGTGTCATGTCGATCATTAGCTAGCTTGCCGTCCCTACAAACCACAGCAAGCCATGCCATGCGGGCCGTATGACGTCCAATCTTGCTCAGATTCATGTAGAGACACCACCAGATCGGCAGACAACCGGGATGCCGGGATTGACCGCACTTGTACGTAGCTAATTTATTGGTACCGAATTAATCGCTCAGTCCTCTCTCTCTCTCTCGTTACTCTGATAAATATGTAAAGGGAGATTAATAAAATTTTGAGATTGAATCACTCGATTTTTTCTTATTTTTTTAACTTACTTTACTTAACATGATTTACACAGCTTAAATAAGCTTTATGCATATACACACGACCACTCACGCACCCACTAACTTGGGTCTATTCTCATACCTTCTAGAATCTCTCTACGATCTGCACGAGACTGCTTCTCACGGCTACAACTGCTTCTCACGACTACGACCGCTTCTCACAGTTACGACTTCCCCTGGCACTCGAGAGCTCCACTCCACTTGGCTACATCCGACTTCCGACCACAATACGCACTCGGACGCTTCTGACTGCTGCAGTGTTCTTTCAACTGTAATAGTATTCCTCCAACTACGACTTATGACCATGGTGTCATATGACCACAACTAACTTACAACCATGGTGCCTTCGACCATGCTGCATCATCTCGATGCTACGACCACGGCTTCTTGCGTACTCAGAGTCTTCGACTGCCTTCGTGCTCGATGTTTTCCACTGCCTTCGTGCTCAGAGTATTCGACTACCTCGTACTTGGAGCTACAATACTCGATGCACAGTACCTGATGTACAATACTCGGAGCACAGTACTCGAAGCCTCCGACTTCCGCAGTTTCGATTGCTGCTTTGGCTACGGCTTCGACCACTGCTTCGAGTGTAGCTTCGATCACAACTTCTACGACCACTTACAACTTATCAAGATTAAATCTAACATTCTCCCCCTTAATCTTAATGTGTTGACTCACCGATACGGATCACTCACATCTTCTTGTCGCTCGCAGCAGCCTCTTCGCACGACTTACAGCGATCTCACACCACTATTGAGTCATGTCTTCGCCTTGCAGCGGCCTTACACCACTGTCTTCTCGTAGCGGCTTCACATCGTCGACATTGTCGGTCTCACACCAGCTTCTGATTCGAGGACGATGGATTCACACCACCACCTTCGGCTTCACATCAAAACTTCTGACAGCGGCTTTGCACCACTGTCGTTGTTGGTCTCACACCGACTTCTCCCCGCAGCAGCATCACACTGCTATTTTGCGCCGGCATCACACCAACTCTTCCTCGCAGCGGTGTCACACCGCCACCTTCTATGTCATATACACACTTCGACTGGTGCCAAATTCTACTAAACATGCAAAGACCTATACACCATAATTACTACATGCAAAAGACTAAGTTAAACATGCAGATACAAATTTTGTCAAGATTAGTATCTAAATTTATTCCCCCTAATCTTGACAGACCACACTTCATGACTCTTCACAGAAAAGTTGGCTCAACATCACTCTGAACGTTACAGAGTCGCGCTTTCTCCTCCTTTCCTTTTCCTTTCGCCTCCTTTCCTTCCTCAGGGCACTCGTAAGCGAAATGTCCAAACTCTTGGCAGTTGTAGCACATCACCTTGGTTTTGTCAAACTTTCTTCGACCACCACCACTGCTAGTGCTGCCAAAAGAGCCCTTGCCATTTCGCTTCAACGACCGAGTCTCCCAGCCTTGGTGAGAAGTAGATGCTCTTCATCCACCTTCTCGTGCTTGCGTATCCACTCCTTGTACGCTTTGAGGCGGACAATCGTCTCCTCGAATGGCATGATATCCATATCGGAGAATTACTCAATTGCAGCAACAACCTGCAAAAACTTATCAGGAACCGAATCAAACAGCTTCTTCACGAGTGCGGTGTCTTCCAGGGTGGCACCAAGACCACTAAACTTGCTCGCAAGCCCACAGATTTTTCCAGTGAACTCATCGATGGAGTCGCTTTGCTTTATGCGCAGGGCCTCAAATTCGCTTTTCAATGTCTACAACCGCGCCTTCTTCACTCAATCGGTGCCAAGATACCTCGTCTTCAAGCTTTCCACGCCTCCTTGGCTGCCTTCTTTTCCGCAACTTGGTGGAGCACATCCTCGAGAATAGCCTGAAAGATGCATGCTAGTGCCATCTTGTCCTTCCTCTCTCCATGACCACTCCGACCGCAGGTTCGACCGCCTCCCAGATGTCATACGCCTCCATACACACCTTCATCTTGATCGCCCAGGTGGAGTAGTTGGAGGAGGTGAGCATCGGGTACTGGAGAGAGACGCCTCCCTCCCTCGTCAACCGCGCCGCCGTTTGCTCGGTGGTGGATATCTCGTTGAAGCGGAGATACTTGGGCATACACCGGATCAAGAACTCATGCTCTGATACCAATTGTTGGGACTGAATCGCTTAATTCTCTCTCTTGTCACTTTGATAAATACACACAGAAGGAGACTGATAGAATTTTGGGATTGAATCACTCATTCTTTTCTCATTTTTTCAACTCACTTCACTTAACAGGATTTACACGACTTAAATAAGCCTCATGCATACACACACGACCACCCACGCACCCACTAACTTAGGCCTATTCTCATGCCTCCTAGTCTCTTCACGATCTGCACGAGATCGTTTCTCGCGGCTACGACCGCTTCTCACAGTTATGACTTCCCCCGGCACTCGAGAGCTCCGACTGCACCCGGCCGCGTCCGACTTCCAACCACAATACGCAGTCAGACGCTTCTGACTGCTACAGTGTTGTTTCAATTGCAACAGTGTTCTTCCAACTACGACTTACAACTATGGTTCCTTACGACTACGACTGTCTTACGACTATGGTGCCTTGCGACCACAGCTGCCTTACGACCATGGTGCCTTCGACCATGGCACATCGTCTCGATGCTACGACCACGGCTTCTTGCGACTCGGAGTCTTCGACTGTCTTCGTGCTTGATGTCTTCGACTGCCTCATGCTTGGAGCTACAGTACTCGATGCACAGTACTCGGTGTATAGTACTCGGGGCCTCCGACTTCGACTTCCACAGTTTCAACTGCTGCTTCGGCTACAGCTTCGACCACTGCTTCGAGTGTGACTTTGACCATAGTTTCTACGATCACTTACAGTTCATCAAGATTAAATCACCTAATTTCCCAGCACTTTTGCCAAAGGTTATACATATGTTGCCTTGGCATACACAAGCCACAGGAGCACCATTTCATGCCATTTTTCTTTCTGTCAATCTTGCTCACCAATGCATCGATAAAGAATAAGCTAAAGCACAGAAGGCTAAAAACTAGATTAGCTGGGGGTTTGGACTTCAGACAAGAGATGATGTAAACAAGACTTTTGTGCTGCCAGCGGGCAGGCACTACTGGTACTGGGCAAGCAGCAAAAACCGGGGAGGGAGGGAGGCACATGCTTTGCTACTTTCACTCCACAAGGGAAGCAGAGCAATCATTACATGCAAAAGGACAGAAGGCTTCAAGTTTCAGCAGAAGAAACCAAGGAACCATTGGCACGAGGAGTAGATTAATCGACGTTTGGCGACATGCAGGTCAGAAGAAACCAACAGAGCAGAACCGGCAACAAGATGGCAAGAAAGAACGAAAGGAAAAAGAAAGAGCATCGCTTGCTGTACAACAGTAGAAGCTCCAGTGTTCCTCACGCGGAAATGGGAGACTGGACTACTGGAGAGATCGCGACCCGGTTTATAACTTTATATGCAGTCACTTCATGAGCAGCAGCTATTCAGGTAAGCTTCAGAAGAGGTACCATACAAACAGATAAACAAGCGAATCTGAAACCGAGCTGTTGATACATGCATAACAATATCAAAGGTCCAGTGTTCCAATCAGTCTGAAAACGAACTCTTGATCCTTGCCAGGTTAGATGACAATATGTTTATGGATCCAGTGTTCCATGGTTGGACTCAAAAACAGGAGAAGTACCCATCATGTCTAAGGGAGAGCAAAGCTCGTGACTACGAGAAAAAGGTAGAAAGTGATGGTGCATTAGCGACCTGAAAAGGGCCTTCGACTTTCTACTGGCTCCAATAACAAGTTAGCATGTGCAGATTGGATATAAGGGGATCCATGCCAATTGGAGCTTCAGGAGCGCACGAACGGCAGAGCTTCAAATATAAAATATTTACGAGAGCCAGACGGCAAACGCATTGCCAGCTAAGGGCATACATCAGGCCAAAATTTTTAATTCATGAAGGGAACAGATTGTTAAAGAAACATTTGAAGATTGAGATATGAGAAGTGAGCTGTGAATGGAAGGGGTACTGTACCTTGTCCAAACTAAATGGCCTACAGCTAGGTGAACAACATCACATGGAGGTCAGACGGATGCTGGATTATTGCTGGGTGAACCACTGAACCTTGCCTTCAGCCTTCAGGGCATCTGCCTCTGCAGGACAATCAGGTGAGTGAGTTACTTCACTGCAAAAATCAGTAAATCACAAGAAACCTGATACCCATGTTGAAAATGTCAGAGGGGTAAAATATGGAATAGCATGGTATTACGGAGTTATGCAAAATAGTACAGACGGGTGAAGCAAATCATAAATAAATCATATCAAATAGGAAACAATATCCTTTAAATTTCCTTGATACAAGGTCATGAACACACAGTAATGGGTGCACTGGCTTCTAAAAATTAACAATATCAAAGAAGAATCGTCATCATATATTAGCATTATCAAACATAAGATGTGTGAAAGACAAGAAACTTGACAAATATGCAGAGATGACTAAGGGGACTGAATTATTGTGTAATCAAATTGTTTGATATCACGGCCATTGTCAACTGCCAGTCAAGTTCCCTGTACATCATGAGGCATGTCTATGCAGCTATAATAACCTTCTCGACATATCAGGAAAACACGTGTCATGACGCTTATCCCAAATTGCCACACGCTGACATCTTGGCTATTGAGAATCCCGGAGCTATCCATCTCAGAGATATCCAATTGATTTTAGATTTCACCGTTTAAACAGCAACCACGACAAAGGAAAATGGTCATTTAATGCCAAGAAAGATGTAAAGTCCAAAATTTAAGATATTGTTTCTGTGTTTCGATAGAACAAAAATTCATTAAAATTCAACGACCAGGTGAAGGCTGAATATATTTACAGTGTGTCAATAAGATAGAGAGCTACAGCAATATGTTTCCGAAATTAGGAACATACCTTACATTTATAAAATTACATACAGAAATACAACTAAGAAAACTCAATGAGGTCAGCACTCTTCAGGCAGTGTGTTGTGAATGAAACATGGGCCTCAGCTATCTGCTCCAAATAAATGTGGACATTACTCTATTAAAAGCACCAGAAACCCTGTTACAGTTTTGTTTCAGATCTTGTTACATAGGTTCAGATACAAAAAAAAGTAGGACGCATGAACTAAGGTCTATCTGACATATACATAATACCTCCAGTGATTACAAAATACCCTGCTCAGCAATTAAATGCTTAGATTTATGGTGTCCTTAAGCAACTTGCAAACACTAGCTTTTAATTCAGCAGTAACCTGGAGTTGTTGAGGACATGCATCCAGCACAAACAAAGTAAGAATTCTCATAGTATCCGACAGAATCACTTTATCATGCCTAGCTACTTCCTGGTTAACAAACTTGCACGAACTTCTCAGCTTACAAGAGGTGCATATCTGAAAGAGGACAACGTATAAAATGTTAACCTCAAACAGTTGACTGTCAAGAGCAGTAGTTCTATCATGCAATTCAGTTGAAAATTAAAGGTACTTGCTTTGTCTTCCTGGATGTTAAAGAAAGCTCGTAATCTTTTTGATGCAAAAACTGTTCTTCGCTCAACAGACAGACAGCCAAATAAGGCAACCTTCTTCAAGTCACTCCCCGACAACCATCTGCAGTGATAGGCAAATGGTTCAATAGCAGTTGAATTGAGCGATAACTGACAAGCATTAGTTTTGCAATGGTATTTTCATTTCTTTCCCTTTGCATAATAGAGAATACTTAAGTTTACACATAAGAAACAAAAGAACTATTCAGACTTGTTAATTATGAACTGTCGATACTTGGCCAGTATCATGGTGCCTTTTCCACATTACGCAGAGATACAACTCCGAGGTAGCATATGTTGGGCACACGATCAATATTGTCTGCAAATATATATTATGCCTGGAACAATCATTAACCTTGCCATGGCAGCATCCAAGCACAGAAAATTGAATGCAAGAGTTCCAACTTGCAAAACAACAGAACTAATGTACTTAATTTGACGCAAAAATCAGCACCATGCATAACACATTCAGCGAAGTCAAGGTCTGGAACAATGGAAGAAACGTGCAATTCACAAAATGAAACTCATTTCCATAAACTTCAGAGCATTCCATTTCCAACTCAACTACTCAAGTAAAGCTACACACTGCTATTTCCACAAGCTATATTGCCCCCGAGGACACTACTTCTCCAGGCTAGTGAAATCAGCAATGTGATGAATTCAACCACCATTACAGGCCAAACCGCTACAACCCTTTTCCAGAAATTCTTCCCAGATGCAACAAATGAACTGCAAGAGACGCCCTTGGAACACAGCCATTCCAATTAAGCTCTTAAAATCTGAAGTTTTCATTGGCACTTAATGGCATCCACCTGATCTGACTGAATCATACAAGGATGCTACAGAATAGTACGGTTAAAAGCAATACGAGAGGCAGCACTCACTTGGCGACGAGCTGGTGATCGTGGCCGAAGCGCTCGGAGGCGGCCTTGACGACGTCAGGGGATAAGACATGCGGCGCCACCGAGAGGTCGGGCCCCGGCAGGTAGCCCCCCTCGTGAAGCCGCCGGAGCAGCGCCGCCGCCTCCTCCCCCCACGGCCGCCTCGGCCTCGGCCTCGGCTTTCGCCGCATCGGCTCATCGCCGGACTCCGCCGGCGGCGGGCGAGGCTTAGGACTTCGGCGGGGCGCGAAGAGGGAGGAGAGTGTCGCCGCCGGCGCGGCGCCGGAGGAGAGTCGGCGAGTGGCTGAGAGTGCCATGGGTTTAGTTTAGGGTTTTGTGCCTGAGATGGGGAAGAGATCTGCTGCTCCGTTCTCAACCGTCTGATCGATGGTTTGATGGCGTAGATTGAACACACTTGAAAAATCGACCTGTCTAAAATTTGGTAGAGGACTACATGTTCTGCCAAAAATCTCTCTCTTCCAAAGGACTGAAAGGAGTCCTAATTTAAGATTGATAAGCCACTCGATTGGACTAATCCAGATGAAAGTTCAATTTGTAGATTTTGATACGATCCGGTGCTTTAATATTAGTATGATCTCATCCCAATTCTCAAATTTTAACATTCTCAACCGTAGCTAGAACCAGCAATGTATCGAAGATACTAGCACTTACAACAAGCCAAAGTTTTAGTTATTAAAGTAAACCTGATTAGAGTCTCAAACATGAGGCTGGCCGCAAAATAAAATTCAACAAGTTGTTCTGTCATATAACATCGCCGACGATTAGAATGAATTTTCTTTTCCGGTCAGTTCTTTTTTTCACAAATAATACATATCGAATTCACACACACATAAACGTGTCAAACCATAAGATACAAAAAAAAAAGGTAAAACCCCCCCTTTTTTTCAACTTACGGCACTTCTAAAACAAACAAACCACGTTGAACGTCGTTGGACCAGTTCGTTCTTCCAAGCCAAACCAGCAGACGCGGCTACTTGTCGAGTAAATGATGGTCTGACAGAATGAGTCGGTTAATTGTTCTTGGATAAAAGTAGTTGCATCCCCTAGGTCCTAAATCAATGCTACAGAAAAGAGAATACTAAATGAATATGAGTCATCCAATCTTTACGATCCAATGGTTCAGATTAATTAGAATTTGGTTATACTATCGTCCATATTACTAGCAGTAGAATCTCTAAATGGGTAAAATTGTAAATGAAATAAGTGGCATAAGATTAATTTTCATGACTTCATATGCCTGATCTCACTGGAGATCATGCAGGACCGGGTGACACTCTCGTCGAGATGACCTACGGCATGGCATAGTAGTGCAGGTACTCAATGACCTGCGACACGGCGAGCAGTAGCTCCTCGATGCGCATTGTCTGACGATGCAGGTGGTCGTGGAAGTAATAATACAATTAATTAACTAAAAATCTTGAGGGCATTCATTTCAGGAAGAGCTCGATCAATAATCTGTACTAGCTGGGACTGGGAGCCTACCGCCGATGGCACGCTCATGTCATTTGGAAGCAGGATGTTGTAGATTCGATCAAGGCGGTGGGTGATGTCGATGCGACTGATGAAGGGGAAGACGAGCAGGTAGGAGTCGATCTTGCTCTGCACGTCTCTGAACCTGTCAGCCTGCCTCCCGACCATGACAAACTAGTACATAGCGCTCCTCCCCTAGGCAGGACGTGGCGAGCTCGTGCGCCTCCTGCAGCGTGTCGCCCAGGCCGATCAATGGCCACTGGACCTCCTTGCGTCGCATCACCTCCGAATCTTGAGGTGCAGCAGCAGCTCGGTGATCATGAAGACGCGGCACTCGAGCTGCTCCACTCCTTGTTCTGGTGGGCCGTCATCGCCGCCTGGTTGATCATGGAGATGAGCCCACCAGCGTCTGCCCTGACTAGCTGCGCCACCATCGTCGCCTGCCCCAGCCCGGCCCAAAGCGCCATAACGGGATAGTAACCTGAACACAAGATCAAAATACTCCAAAGTATTGCGTACATGCTAGCTAGTAACAAGAAGAACAAATGGATCGATTAGGGGAAAGACAGAGTCGCTGAAAGGAGCTGCTTTAGATGAGACCTCACCCTTGTGAACGGTGTGGGCGAATAACTTGTTGGCCGTGGTGATGAAGCCGACATCGAGGGAGCCTTCGAGCATGAAGACGATTTTGGGCACGAAGTCCAAAATACTCTTCTAAAAATCAGATTGAAAAACAAAAATTTATAATACCCTTACAAATCAACAGTCAGATTTTATTTCTACTATCAATATAATATACTGTAAAAAATCTTTAATTAGGAAGTTGAATGAGCCGTTACAATACAATTCTTATTGCCGGCCGAGCTGACAGTCCAGAGGGAATTGGATTGCTAAAAGCAACAATTAGCTAAGACAAGAGTAGTAATATCACTTGCACAGTAGTGGCTACTTGCAGTTGCAGTCAGCATCGCATCACCCGGCCATTCCCACCCTGCCGAGTTTTTGTCCAAGCAGAATGTTAGCGGCTGTTCTAAAGAGCTGCGGCCAATTGTCCATATTTTTCAAAACGGTGGTAAATAACGGAGACACTAACCCGAACGGTATACATGTCGATAGGCTTAGAAAACAGTTTCGAAAAACCATTTAAAACGCTGCGTTCTTTGTTTCGGCTTTTAAAAAAACCGAACCAAAAGGCTAAAAAAAACGAGCTGCACGCCGAGTTGCTTGGGAGCACGAAGCTTCGCAGCAGCTGCGGCTTGACTCGCCGTCGCCGGCAGCTAGCTTCACGTTTTCCTTTTATATATTTCCCCGACGTGCCAATGCATGCTGGATATTGGTGCTGCGTGAGTACGTATTGTTTGACTCGCCTCCCTCCTTCCACGGGGCGCATTGTCGCGGCGCCTCGATCGTCAGGTTAAGTCTAGTACGGACGAAATTAACGACAAAACTAAAGAGAGACGGTACATTACTGGAACTTGAACTCCACATGGACGTACGATCTGGGAGCGTAATTTTGGGAGAGGGAAGAGGAATCCTGCTAGGACGATCGATCCGAGAGCGATGTGTGGCACAGCAATTTGACAGACGTTTTTTTAGATAATTTGAAGGACTTCGATCGCCTCCCCACGCCTCGCGGCTTCTTGCCTCCAATTATTCCAACGCTTCACTCAATCACTCCACACCGGCCTATAAATACTCCGATGCTGCTCACATTCTCCTTGCAAAAGAACCCAAACAAGATCAAAGTGCCCAGCCTAGCTAGCCAGTTAAACCCACAGGCTTTCCTCGCCAAAATTAAAAAAAAAAAATCCACGGACCTTGGCGACGACTGCTTGCCATGGCTTCCCCACGAGCGGTTGCGATGGTCTTCGTGTTCCTGCTAATTTTGGCGTCGTCACCTTCTCTTCTGCAAGCCAGGATGATGCCGGATGATGATCAGGATCAGCTACAAGTGCATGACAAGATGGCGAGCTCTTCTACGATTGCTGCCAGTGCTACCAGTGTCTCGTCCTTGCAAGATGTGCTTCAAGAAGGACAACCCCCGCCGCTGCTGTCGCCGTCCGCCGCTGCCGGCCGCCGCAGTCGGGTGCTCGGGTCGGTGCCGAGCCCCGGCGTTGGCCACTAGGCTTGTCGATCGAGAGATACTATCACCAGTGACTAGTGAGATCCTTTCTAAGTAGTACTTACGAACCATATATATGCATATATTTGTAGGTTTTCAACATAAGAGTTTAATTTCCGCATCTAACTAGCACAGATGTGGAGTTTGTAAACGAGAGCTCTATATATCATAAACTGATTATTCTGTTGGATCTATTTTTATCCGAGTTGACATCGATGCGGCTGGAATGTTTAATCCGTGACGTCAAATTCGTTGTTGCTTCACTTGGAGCACGTCCCTATAGCTTCGACTTGGAGCAAAACGACCTGATTGGATGCCTGTGTTGAATTCTTTCCACGTCGCGCCAAGGCATCACTTGCTTAGACTTTCGTTGCATATACAGGTTGCTTGCCTAGCATCGACTCCCGTTAATTGCGTACGTGCATTGCTCTCGGTGTGTTTGATGTGGTGATTGACCTGCGATGGCAGAGATTTTTGGCCGGGTGAAAGTTAAATAACTAGGAGTAAGAGCATATAGCTAGGTGAAATCGACGGAGATGGTGCTTACATAGAGTTTCATATCTGTACGTTCTCATGTACACACTTAGCCAACTAAACGCCACCCTAAACTGTTATCCCGTTTATTATGTCAACCCTCACAGAAGTTGCTTGGTATGAGCAACCAAACCGAACCAATAATTGGCACGCGGCAACATCACTTACCCTGCTCATTTATCTGTTGCAAATGATTATATCATTTCTTATATTTATAATTTTTTAAATAATGTATTATTTTATCTTTTGAATAAATATCTTTCGTGTTGATCAACAAGTATTTGACTTCTTCGTGCGACTCTTTATTTATATTTTGATGTTATTCTAAATTTTTTGATCTTATATCATTATGTGAGATAATTATGATTTATAGATCAACACATATATTGATTGATGATCATATTTCATGAATCATGAATATGAAGATATCAAATTAATAATGTGGACATATGTTAGAGACATGGTGTTGGATTGACCTACCATGAGATACTAGAGGAATTGTTATATTCTTAAGCGTCATCAATTGGTCTCCTTAGATCTGATATCGTTATAGTTTTCTATATGTGTAATAGTTTACTTAAGAGTTATCAAACACTACTCCGTAACTGAATGGTCATAAAGGTAGCTTTCGGATTTACTATAAAATATGCAAAGAAATATGAGCGATTAAGATAGAATTTGCCCATCCTGTATAACAGGAGATATATCTCTGGCCCCTCGATGTGGTTGGATTTAGAAAGTGACCATGTTGAATGTGTTTGATGAGTCAATCACAAATTCAGTAATCCATTATAGGTTCGAGTGAAGGATCAAGTTATTATAGGATGGTATGCTTCTCTCCTTGAGTTCGATTTGGCATCGTGGGGTAAAGGGATCGATACATAAGCACTATATGTTCATCTGATATGATCTTTATACATATTTAGGAGTCACTATGTCCTGCTAGAGACCACTACCGACTTTGGATCGGAAAGGAATTTTCAGGCTATGGCCGAATATACATGAATCTACATGGTCACATGCTTAACGGATTGAAACGATAAGGGTCCAGATGATAGGTTCCGAGTAAGATATGACCTCTACTTGTATTGGATAAAGATCCGATCGAAGAATTTTCAAGTGGGATGCGATCTCTATTCGTATTGGATAAGAATCCAATTAGAGACTTTTTGAGTTGGATACGATATCTAATTGTATTGGATAAGATCTAATTGGAGGCTACATATTAAGAGATACGCGGGGCCGAGAGAGGTTTCCTGAGACACGCCCATCAAAACTTTAGCCACCACATCTCAAAACCTCTACTGTGTACGCTAGTGCTAGCATACCGATGACTGGCGTTCCATCTTTAGATGTGTGGACTTTGGTAGAGGCAATGCTACCACTGCAACGCTGATCGGGGTTATAGCTAGGAGGAGATGGTTAGTCGGAGGATAATCGACTAGTTCTACTATACCGATGCGTGCTACATTGAATCGGCCGCTTCAACTCTACTTTCACTGCTCTGTGCGTCTAATGATAATATCTATGATCTTTTACTTATATAGCTTTCTAATTTATACGATAGATATTTTGAATTTACGTCAGTAAAGGCTACCCATGTTTCATCAGTTGAAGTGAAAAGCGTAGTGGTAGAAACATCACATCCCCAACTTTCCAACACCGAAATAGCCCCTCCTGAGTAGATAAACATGGTAAGAAAGCAGTAGTTGTAACTGGTACTACAAAAGGTGCCCAAGGTGACACCAATAATGTATGGCTTGCTGGATCGAATTGCCGGGCCTCCCAGGAGATGTCCATGTCAAATTTTGTCGCGATATATTCACGACCAATTCGAGCCATCCTATTTGGTTACTGCCGCGTTTGATCCTCCCCTCGCTTTACTACTTGGTTACAATAAGTGCGTTTTGTACGTGCTTTCTGGCCGTTTGCACTTTCGATCCACTGTGCAAGATATTAATGCCGGTCAGCTAGAGTCTTAACTATGACTGCAACACAGTAGCAGTTAGGCCTACATGTACATATTTTGTACTGTACAATAGAAGTCATGAAACTTGAATCAGGGTGATTGTTGAGATTGGGCAGCACCTAAAATTTTGTTAAACTAGCCTAAATCTCACATAACTACATGGCTATGTGCTACAGTATGTATGTTTATGCTATAAAAAGTGAATTGTGATGAATTTTTTTTATAAAACTTACTTTGAGTATCTTATAATCATTATTAGAATATGCTTAAAAGGATAAAGAGGTATGACAATATCATTTAAACAGTATATAAGTAGAAGACGTACTCCCAGTAGTATAGAATCATACACACATATATAGGGTATGTTCTTTTGGGCTGATGGTTTATGGGTTAAATATTTAAATTTTGGCTATTCGCAAGACGTAGATGCACAGGAAAATAGTCGTATGCGATTTTAGCCGGTACAGCTGAACTCGGTACACTTTTACTACAATCTTCCTATTGACCCCGTCTTAAAAAATCCACTATTTAAAAGTTAGTTACTATAGACAGTACGAGCATAGCTGGCTTTAAGCCAAACTGAACCCACCCATATACATATGTATATGTATATGTGTATGTGTGTGCATATATATACATACACACTAACCAACGCACAGGTATAGAATACGTTGATAAATTACTAATATTTATGAATAAAGTTATTGCTAAACCTTCATAGTGCCGAAAAGTTATCATCGGTTTTGCATAAAGTTACCATCAGTAACGAGTGAAATTCTTGCCCACGCTCACAGTACACAGATGATGGTAACTTTCCTCACAGCCGTCGATAATTTTTCTCCTAGCCGGTGATAACTTTTCGGGGCGTAAAACTGAGCGCACAGAACACGCAGGCACAGAATAGTGCTACCATGTGTGTATATGTGATTCGGTTAGATCCAGCTAAAAAAACCTGTGGGATTCAAGTCATAGCTTGAAATATTCAAAGTTTCAAACTATATCGGCAATAACTTTGTGCTAAAACCCACCGCACATTGGCATCCCGCACTTGGCTAGTTCGCTATTTCCCCCACGACGATCGGTTCAGTGCACTGTTTTGTTTGTATGCCAACCCTACACAATGGTAACTCCACTGTGGTACATGGAGGTCCACGATGAATTCATATGCATCCACGATCCTTTTTCTGCATCATATTGGATCTTTTTAAGTAACAGGAAGCAGCTGTTATCCTCCTCAAAAGAAAAAGGAGGCACCGAACAGCGCACTTCCAAGGCTTCAGACCACTTTCAACTCTCAGAGTAAGTGACAAGAGTGTACCAGAGAGACAGTGAGTCTTTCTGTGAAGATGCAGGCTTCAACTTAGGATACTCTTTGTCTCTGAGACTTTTGGGCTCGATGTGGCATATATGCATGGCAGCACTTGAGGTGGTGCCCTGCTCAAGTGGACGTGCGTTGACCTGCTTTAGTCTGTGTGATCGATCGGGATGCAGAGTGCATGCGAATCCAAGGCAACTGGGGCTGCGTCGAGTTGGTTAGGACCTCTAAGCCTTTGGAGGTTTCGCGCTGTTGTTCATCTTGATGTGATGTTTCGTTCCTATTTTCGGGTCTGTTTCAGAGCATAATTAAATTAATATGTTGATTAACCTAACTAGCTTGATCTTGTTCCTTTGACCTTCGGAATTGCCCGCGTCTTTGTTCTAGGTTTCGTTGCCGGTGACCAGAATCCTAGGAGTGATGTTAGTATTCCGCACGTAATCCGACCAGTAAAACACCCAAATATCTTTCGCCCAACATGGCTACATGAGGAAGGGTTTCTGCTTGATTCCACGGTGGGGTTTGGAGACTCGGTCCAAGTGTTTCAGCCAACCTGTCTGTGCCTGTATGCTAGCTCTCCTGAAAATTAAATCGTAGTACAATTTGGAAGGAATATACTCTGGTTTTTAGTTTGGTAACGGGTAGCGCTTTTCACTTATGTTCCGAGTAACTTTTGGCTATTGGTTTTTAGTATCCGGCTTTTGAAGAGTAACTTTTTAAAGTGGTTTTTATAAATCGTTTATAGAAATCACTGTAGGAGATGTTCTGAATGGAGTGATTTCTCCATATGAGTGTCTCTTACTCTCCTAATCTCTCTTATAATCAACCAAAAATCAGAAGACACGGTACTTTTAAACAGGGCCTTAACACACACAAACTAAGCTCTTCTCGTATAAGAGGGGAATAGGCCTGAGGCAATACTGATGTGAGAACGAGTCTCTTCTTTTCAGTTTCTAAAAACTATTTTTTAACTTTTTTATAGTAACTAGTTTTCAAACGGAATGTCTTTTGAATGTGAGGTCTACAGTTTGATTGTAGTACACACTATAGCGACTTCACTTATATCGGCCAAAATCACGTAAGTTTATATTACTCCGTACTCTCTTATAAACAGCCCCAAAATTATAAGCTATAGTAAAAAAAATGAATGGTATGAAAACAGTAACAAACTCCTAGTCACTGGAACTCAAGCATATTCGGCTACTGTTCCAAGACGGCACGGACACTAGGGAGCCCAGAGCAAATTGCATCACGGGTAACTCCACTTGGTCTTCTCCCCGCTTCCGTGCATTGAGATCGCATGCAAATAGCCAAACAAACCACTGTGGTCGATGAAAAAAACAAGGGGTTTCTAGCAGCTAGGTACAGGTGGGCAGAGATCAGAACAGAATAAGCCAAATAAACCAGGACAAATAAAATGTTCAGTTAATATAATTCCCTACTTTTCTGAATCAATAATTCCCTACTCTTGGTGGTGCAGGTCACTTTCCAATCTAAATGTGCTCCTATTAGGAGTGTTCATATTGGCTATAGCTAATTATTTTTAGTTAAAAATGAATAACAGTAGTTGAAAGAAATGGCTTAGAAGGAGGGGGTGAGCAGTGAGGAACGTAAAGAAGATATGCGTGTGCGAAACGAGAGCGGGAAGAGTAGGGTGTGTGATGCGTCTGTGATCTCTGCTTTATCTTCAAAGCGAGACAGAAACAAGATTAGTTAAAAAGCCGTTTTAAAAAACAGATTAATTATATAGGATTCTGCCTTATCTAAAAACCAATATGATATGCGGAGTAGCACACACAGCGCAGGTTGCATGCCTCGCACCGGGAAGACAGCGTGCCGCTCGCCGGTACGGGCCTCCTGGCGCATGTAACGACGGCGGCGACATGGGCCGGCCGGATCTAGAGCTGCTGCTGCTGCTTGAGCGTCATTGACCGGAGAAAACAACCCACCCAGCCTGCACGCACGCGTGATCGGCCGTGGTTGTATCGGAGTACTCTGGAGCTTCGACCTGCCCAGACTCAGATTTGTACTCTTGTAGCTGTAGCTGATGCCAATTGCCAATGCCATGGCACGCACGGCGGTGCAAAACGTTGAGGGTACGGATCAGACTGCGATCGACTTGGCTGTGTTGGTGTGAATCTGACAGCTGCCGAATTAAGACGAGGCAGATGCGTTACTAATTATTGACCGGCAGGCAGGCTGGTTACTTCCGGTACCCAGACAGGAGACCTGTACGTACGTACGTATATAGTACAAAGAAAAGGAGGAATTATACAAGTTACGTTGGCGCCGCCACTACCGCCAGTAATATATACGTGCATGGAAGTTTTTCGTTAGTTTTATGATGCCCCGTACTTGAGCAACAACAGATTATTATTCGTTTACTCAAAAGAATACTGATTCAACGAATAATAAATATTTATCAGAGTTGTGTAGTAAAATAATAATATAGATATTATATCTTTATTATAGCAGTTGCCACGTGTGACTATGGTCTTTAATACAATTATTTGAATATAGAAGGTGTGGGACATATACCCCCTCTCTCGTCAGCTCCGCTCAGCGGGACGCCTACTCATCCCAACCACCGTATAGGGTGTCCACTTCACCCTGATCCTTGTAACATCCGCCCTCGTCACTTGCGGCCTCGCCGACGCCTGCGAGCCCTTCATCACTCAGGGTAATCCCCTGTCGGATTAGGGTCTAACAAAGGAAGATAATAGTAAGGGTGAGTATTGATATACTCAGCAAGCATTAATAATAAAATGCATTGTATGACTTTTATCTATTCGTTACCACATTTTCTATTTCATATTTGATTCTGGAAAGTATTTATCAAATTAAGTGGCAAATTTTATTTTACGAAAACACTATTTTTCACTCGGTGAAAAGAAAGATCCCGAGTGCCTCTATAGCCTCCAATTCAGGAGACATGCTTGAATTCATGATTTTATTGTGCATTGCGCAAGCTTGTGCCACCATACCTATAGCTACTATGAGCTCTTATGAAGCTAGGTATCCCGCACTTCATTGGGTGCGGTTCCAAGTTCAAAGTACAGAACATTTTTCAAGTTAAGTTATTTAAATCTCCACTATCTATTTTCCATTGGTGTCCCGGGACGCTCACCCTATATCCACCGACTTCAAATAGCGTTGGTTGGGCTCGCTATCCCTTCACCCTCAACACTCCATCTGCGTTAATATATGCGTCTAGGAATCCCTCACATCCAGACTTGTGCTACCAGTCCTGAGTTCCTTCATCATCACTCACTCGTATAATACTTACACGTTATGGAGAGGACAATAACGTAATAGGGTAGCATTTTCTGCCAATTAAAAAGGGAAAATAACTGGAACTTAATTACGGCCCCTTTTCGAGTGAGAGTTTTATTAGTCTTTATGTTCCATTCATATGTAAAAGGGTCCCGTCCGCCCTCTCTTTTCTATCCAGGGCCCCTTTTATCATCCTACTCGTCTTGGGTGGCCCATGTGCTAGCTGCGGTTGAACGGCTCACCGCTACTCGACTTCCTCTCTGGGACGGTTCAACCCTTTTCCCCTTGTTACTTTTATGAAATTTTGCTTTGGTTACTATTTTTGCTATGCTTCTATTCTTTACCACTCCCAGTATTGGGGGAACCTATGGATGCTACTATGACGGGACTGAGCAAGGGGGGATTTTGCATCAAGGAGCATCCTCCCTTTACTTGAGGGCGCATGTGGCTTCTGTGATTTGCTGCCGGTGGTGTGGTAGCCACCGTTCGGGTGAGGTAGTCTCCTTCCTTTCTCGGCAGCCTTGCTTGGTCGGCCATGCTGAGGTGTGGTGCATGCCGTATGTTGTGCTTTGCTATGAGACCAAAAGGGATCGTAAGAAATGTGGGCCTACTTGTTGTTGGGCTGGAAGTGACAAAGGTACTGGAGACGGTCGTGGTGCGGTCCTCATGTGGGCGATGATGTGGATGGTGTTCCCCTTGTCGTAGCCGAAGACGTCACCTTGCGGTCACGGTCGGCCCACTGGGTCCCTTGTGGTCCACGCTCCTCCTTCAGCTTCCTCTACTTTCTTGCCTCCTCTCCTCTCCTTACTCCTCTCTTTATGTGTGGCTCAATAGTGATGATCATGGCTATGCTTAGTGGGCTTCTCGTGGCTTGGCCAAGTGTTGTGCTGGTGGTGGTATTGCTGGCTTTCTTTGTTGGCTTTGGGGACTTCCTCTTGATTGTGGGGAGAGATGCATTGGGTAATGGTGAGGGGAAAGAGCTGAGGGCTTAAGAAGGGGAGGCATTCAGCTGTCTTCCTCTCTCATGTCCTGTTCATGATCAAAATGTCCTCGCCTTATACTTGGTTGTGTCTTGTAACACCCTGAAAATTCTCTCTTAACTCTATCTCCCTCTCTATTATATATTTCCCTCTATCTCTCTTTATCTCTTTAGCTCTCTCTTCCTAAAAATCCATCTATTCCTCTCTATCCTCTACCCATCAACTATCTCTCCCTCTCTCCCGTTCGGTCGGTGCAAGCCACGGCTGGTGGCAGTCAGCGATGCAATCGAGGCAGACGCCGTCGTTGCGCGTGTTGGCAAGGCCGCCACCGTGCGCCTTTGCGTTGTCGCTCCTGCATGCCTAAAGAGGCGGGCCATCATCGTCGTGGCTTTGCGTCGATGCTGCATGCGTGCTTCCGACTGGATCGTGCATTCATAACTTGGGCAGCTAGCAAGCAGCTGGCTGTGAGTGCATGTATGGCCTGGGCTGCGAACGCATGTAGGGAGCTGGCCAGCCAAATGGGTGCTCTTGATCCCAATTTATTCATCTTATTAATTCCTTCTCCAATTATCTTGCCTTGCATGTAGATTCGCATGTGGGGTTAGAACGGAACCTTGGACATCTTTGTATTTCTGATTCTTCGTGCAGCCGGACTGCCGGACGCCTGGCAGGTTCACATGTGGCTTTTGAAGAAGCGTTTGAGCAGTTGCGCACCTTGGGTCCCTCGTGCAGCGTGTCTACCGAACGTGCTCAAGGCAAGTACCTCGCGGCCGTGATCTTTTCTGTTTCGCATACCATCTATTTCCATTCTACCTGCCACCTTGCCATTGATTAAAATTATCACATCGCTAAAGTTACCTGGCTAATATCATATCGCTAAAGTTAGCTGGCTAATATCATATCGCTAAAGTTACCTGACCAATGTCATATCGCTAAAGTTACCTGGCTAATATCATATCACTAAAGTTACATGACTAATATCATATCGCTAAAATTACCTGGCTAATATCATATCGCTAAATTTACCTGGCTACATGTGCCCGCCGTCGCTCGAGCCGGACGGCGGCAGCGACCGCCGCAACTTGGGGACGACGTGGAGGACGGGGCCCATAGATGCCCACCGATCTTCCCCGTGGCCAAACACGAGGGCCAACGGTGTCGCCCGTGCTGGCACGTCGGTGCCCACTGCTACCGCTGTAGCAGGAAGAGTGTCCGTGGTGATGGCGACGGTGGTGGTTGCTCCTCGGCCATGATGAATCAACAGTGCTCTGATAATGAGTTGAGTCAGGGACGTTGAGAAGATGTGTCGCCGTCCAAACTCAAGTAAGGTGAAAAGAAATCGAAACGTTGAGGAGATGTGTCACCGTTCTGTATCAAGTATGGGTTTACTAAGTCGTAGTTGAGACCGGCTGCCTCAATATTTTAGAATCTTTGCGTCTGGATGACCCGTACCCGTTGAGTTGAGTCCCTACATGTAGCTTGCATGTAGAACGCTTCATGTGGAGGCGTGACTAGTAGTTCATAATGCATTGAGACTAAAATTAGAGTATGTCAAGTCAAGATTAAGGGGGGATTGTTAAAAAAATAATCTTGACTTAGAGTTCAAGACATAGTAGAGTCCGTCTCCGTGTGTAACTCAAATTGAAGTTGTATCCAGCTTGAAATCCGAATACATATACTAGTAGGAGATTATTAGCCTATGTATTGAGGAAGTTTGTAGCCAGTTTTGTAAGAAAAAGTAAGGAAAAAGGGGGTGCAAGTAAGAGAATAGAGAAATTCAAAAATTCTCATGTGTTCTTTCAGTTTATTTGTGATGTGTGTGTTTTCTCCTAGAGCAAAATTAACAATATATTTAGCCTGGTTTGGAACGTGTAAATTCCATAGGTTTTATGTAGAAATTAAATTACTTCCTGTTAAATTCGTGTATTCCAAAAGGACAAATTGGCATGTTTTTTATGAAATTCATGTGTTCTAAATAAAACTATTAGAGTGGAATTTCTCCTCAAGAAAAAGGCATTCTAGCACCGGGGGGGGCACATGAGCAAGGCAATAGCTTGCCCTAGTTGACCATAGGGCAAAGTTGTTTTTCCTTTATCTCCTACTCATATCGGCTTGAGCTTCTAATTTTTGGTTATTTTTCACTATTCCTAAATTTCGTCTTTTTCTCACTTTTTAACTTTTTTGTTGGTTCTTTTTTCTCTGTATTCGTTTGCATTGTCTATGATTGGTTAACATGTTTTTTTATATTTTTAAATTTAATTACGTCAAATAAGCCACCATTAGCTACAGTGCAATTTCAGTCATAAGCCACTTTTTTCAGTCGAAATGAGCGGGCTGCAAATGTCATTCTTGGAGAGGTCCATGAACCATGGCATGAAAGAAGACATTGGCTGGGTTTTTTAGGCTTCGTATGTATGGTTTTTGCTACAGTAACTAACTTTTAAACGGTGCATCTTTTAAAGACAGGGCCTACAAGTTGATTGTAGTAGACATTGTACTGACTTTAGCTATACCAGCCAAAATTGCATGCAATTCTCTCTTTTCGTACTATCTCTCGCGAACAGCCAGAATTCAAAAGCTAAAAGCCATAAACTACAGCTCAAAAGAACCCACTCATTTATGATATTGAAAAGTTTGACATTTAGCTTTGCATTGCCACCTGGCATGTTGACGGGCCTATTCTTTTTGGATGCGACTTGTGATTTTTGGGCTGTTCGTGCGAGAGATTACAGAGTAACAGAAACTCATATGCGGTTTGTGCTGATATAAATGAAGTCAGTATAGTATGTACTACAATTAACTAGTAAACCCTATCTTGAAAAGACATTCCGTTTAAAAGCTAGTTACTGTAAAAAAATCAAAAATAAAAGTCAAAAGCTAAAAAATAACAGGGCCGGCATTTCCTGTGTCTTGCCTAAGCAGGGGCGAAGAGAGAGGGGAGCTGGCACGGGCAGCTCCCTTATGCTTTGATAAATTTGCACTATAGTCTTGCATATTTTAAGAAGTTTTATTATTGTTAGTGTTATTTGGTCCTTCATCGAATATAATTATATTGACCAATTTATTCACCTCTCTGGTTCCGAAATCCTGGCTCCATCCTTTGGCCTAAGCATTGGCTGGACTAGCCTGCTGCACTCTGCAGGATGCACTACCTAACATGTGCTTGATTGTGCTTGGATTGGTTAGAGAAAGGAGAAAATTGGCGCATGCGGCACGTATGTGGCATTCTCGAGTCCTCGTTTGCCTATTAACCTTGCCTTGCATGAACTTAGGCTGTAACCGATCACCCCATGAAATCATCTTGCCAAGTTTCCTGAGAACATATTAAGATGGTGCCCATTAGCTTAGAGTTTTGCACTAAGCAATGCAAATCATGGACGAAATTTACAATTGGAACTCATGTCCAATGTAGGCACCGAAGCTACAAGGAATTTGAACAAAGTGGCTAGAGATGCCGTCCTGTCCAAAAACCGTGTGAGAAGTACAGGTAGAAAATATGCTGATAAGCAACAGGATCCAAAGAGGACAATAACAGAAGAACGCCTTATGGGGCCAGATTTATCCGTACATTAGCCCATGGGCCAAGTGTAGGGCAAAACGTCGAATTTGATCTGGGCCTCAATTGCAACGGCTAAAGGATGGCAAGATCACAGCAGCAGTTGGGATATCCCCGGAATGAAGAAAAAGCAGTCAGCTCAGCTCAAAAATGAGAAAAAGCGATTGCTGGCTCGGTTTTTCTTTGTCTTTCGACTTCTGATTTTAGCTTTTTAGCTTCTACAAAAGTCAAAGAGTCAAACGTCTAAACAGGACAGTCTTTTGAAGTGAATTCTCCAAAAGACTTCTTAAGCCTAAAACCATATGCAATATCTACGTCGATATCGAGCCGTCCGCTGCCGTGTCAAAAGGCACAGACAAGTGCAATCATCCGTAGCCCCCGAAAGAACACCTTCTTTTCTTTGCTGCTGATTAGTGCCACTTAGCTGTATTTTCGTCTGATAACAAATGCATATCCATACTTTCAGACCAAAGTGAGGTTAATCTTAGTCCAAAAACATAAAAGCAGCAGCAAAAGGGCTTGGTGGAAAGAGAGAAATATACTAGTAGGTCTTTTTCTTCAAAGAAAAAATAATGGTTGTTTACGACATCTTATACTGAGAAAACAAAAATGGGCCAATAAAAACCAAATGATATTTGTGGTTGGTTCCTCTTGCTCTCATGTATTAGCAAAACTGAACAGAATGGCAAGAGACTCAAGAGTAGAAAGTGTAGTAAGCAAGGGAAGAAGATACGTTAAGCACTTGATCACCACCACCAAAAGGAGCCAACCAACTGCAAAACAGCAAATCACAAGTTCCAACATACCAAGGCCATATCAACAAACATCCAAAAAATTTATTATTATTGTTTGTTCCTTCCCAGAAACAAAAACTCCATTCCAGAATTCAGTCCACATGACTCAAGGCGGTTCCATTCTCCATTCTCGACCACTTTTTAAAACAGTTAGAATAGTCTTTTTAAAACGACTTATCAATATTCAGTTTGATCGATATAAAACGCCATCAACCAGATTCATAGACATAAGCCGCAGCCAAAAATAACCATCCCAAATCCATATCAAATCGAGGAGAAAATGGGAGCAAGAATATACTCACCACCCAACATAAAGATGCTCATGAACCGGATCATTGATCCATCTTATAAACAGGCCCTGCAAAAAGCAAATTGCAAGACGAGACATCTTCCATCCAAGACAAGGACACAATCAAGAACATTGCATCATGATCCAAACTCAAAATGCCACTTATATTATGATCACATCCCTACATCCCTTAATAGATACATAACCTCCAACCATCATCACCACCACCGCCACCCCCAGCAGGCAGCCGGCGGGAGACCTCGACGGCCGCCCCAAAATGGGCATTCCTCCCCCCCATCATCCGCCGGACACCACAAACAACGACAGTTTTTGTCACAACCATCACGGCCGCCGTCCCGGCCGTGACAGATACACACGGCATTGGATCATTGTCCGGCCGATTCTAAACCCCGGTACAACGGTGAAGCCCACAGTGCGGTCGTCGGCAGCGGCGTCCTCTGCGCGCCGGTCGTTGACGCTCTCCATGTACACCTCCGAGAATCGCGCCCCGGTGCGCACCTGGAAGATGGACGCGCCGTCCTCCGCGCCGCCGTCGAACGCGAAGAACAGGCAATGCAGCAGCCAGACGCGGCGCGCCATCTCGGCGAACTCGGCGAACCACGAGCTCTCCGGGAACCCCGGCCCGGCGCTCACGATGCCGCGCTGCTCCAGCCTCCCGAAGAAGGCCGTCTCCATCGTCGCGTGCACCAGCGACAGGTACTTGGCGCGCAGGAACTTGCCGAGCCCGCCCCACCGGGCGTTCCTCACGTCGAGGAAGACGCTGGCCGGCGCCGCCTTGAGCTCCGTGAACTCCTCAAAGAACCAGCGCCGGTCGTAGAACTCCCGCTCGTCCAAGAAGCTGAAGTTGAAGTCCCGCCGGTGGAAATTGGCGAACATCTTCATGGCTACGTAGGATTCGAAGACGAACTTGGTGTCCCCGGAGCGGCGGAGCGAGACGCCCGGGTGGACGGCGGCGGCCGCGGCGGCGAGATCCCACCCGGCGGACTGCATCGAGTTGAGCATTGACTTGGAGAAGGACCGGATCGACTTCACGGTGTGCCGCAGGGCGGTGAGGAAGTGGGTGGGGTTGAGGCCGGAGACGTGGAGCTCGTCGAGCGACGCGAGGGTGCGCCCCGGGTGGAGCCGCGCCTCCATGGCGCGCTCGGCGCGGAGCTCCGCGGCGAGGGAGCCCTTGGCGCGGTCGAACTCGGCGTCCTTGGCGCGGAGCTCCGCCTCCAGCTTGCGCGCCGTGATCTGGTACGTCTTGAGGAGGTGGCGCTGCTCCTCGGCGTGCGCGGCGAGGGCGGTGTGGCCCGCGGCCGCCGCGCTCTTGGCCGCGGCGGCCGGGTCCTTGAGGTACCTTCGCTTGGTGTCGGACAGCCTGGTGAGCTCCGCGACCACGGCGGCGTCCGCGGACTGTATCGCCTCCGCGTCGTAGGGGAACTGCGCGAGCTGCAGCTGCGCGTAGGCCGCCTTCACCGCCGAGACGCCGGTGAACAGATTGGCCAGCAGGGAGTCGGCGGCGGCATCCAGCGGCAGCGGCGGCGATGGCTGCCCCCCTGCCGCCGCCGCCGCCGCCTTCTTCTCGGCGGCGTTCCGGAAGAAGGCATCCAGGGAATACGCCGCGGCGAGGTTGCCCGACAACTTCAGCTTGCTCAACGACGGGATGGAGGTGTCCATGGAGCCTTCGTACTCGTCTCCGGCAACGGACGCCGGCGCCTCCTGCACCCCCGCCGCCGCGGCAGCACGCTTCCGGCGGAGCAGCTTCGTGAACGTGAGCGCCAGGTTCGCCGCCTTCTGCTGCTGCTGCGGAGACGGCCGCGCGGCCGCCATTTGCGCCTCCATTGGACCGGCCGGTTGCGCTCTCACCGCCGCTTCCTCCTCCCCCTCTCCAGCTTTCTCTCCTCTCGCGGCGTCCGCTGCTGCTTAGCTCCGCCCTGCCGAGGAATGGGGGAGTGGGATTAGTTTTTGCAGGAATATTTGGGGGATACTGTAAAGTAAAAGGGTGCGCGGCTGCGCGCAGGTGCAGGGCTACGACGCGTATACCGTCTGCGCAAATGCTGAGGTGCACAGTTAATCCTTTTTTATCAGTCCAGCACTTCTGTTACCGTTTTTCCTTTGATTGCACGATATGTGAATCGCAGAGTTATTTTGGGTTACGCTTACGCCTGCCTTATGTATTTTGGCTTTTGATTTTTTGAGTTCTCGAGGTTCGTAGGAGATATTATAAAAAAAATAGTTATATATAATTTTATCGATATAACTAAATTTGATATAACATCCTACTACAATTAATTTATAGACTCTATTTTAAAAAGATACACCGTTTAAAAGCTAATTAGTACAAATAATGATAAACCCAATATTATATGTGATTAGTACTTCTAAGTTTTTTCCTGAGTAAGAGTGGTACTTAATCTCAAAATAAATAAATAAATAAAATATCAAAAAAAAGCATATAAACGCCTCACTTAAGGAAATGGCTCTCTCTCTCTTTTTTTTTTTTGCTAATGTGATGTTTGACAAGTCCGAAGAAAAATACATTTTGGCTGCTCTTCCTGGATTCGTAGAAGATTTGGCCTTCCAAATCAAACCCTCGCAACATTAAAAACCCTGGGAAAATCCGTCCTATCGATATTACAACTGCGATTTTGAGCATTTTATTTTTCAACGTTTCAAGTTCTCAACAGAAAGTATTCTTTTCGCCACCGAAATCTAGAGAAAAAAACGGCTGTCTTCTCATAAACAGAAAGACAAAAAAAAGAGAATGCGCTGGATGTTTAAAAAGGACAGAACATGGTGAGCTCGAACTTTGACGTCTCGGGGAGTTTGAAATCAGTACATTGAATTGAATGAATCCCAACCATCTGTGGCCAAAACATACCAAAGCAAATCTACGTTCCGATCAATTGGTTTCAGTTTTTTTACTTCTGACTTTTAGTTTCTTATTTCTTATTTTTTTTCTGACTTTTTGCCGTTTTTAGTTTTTTTTTTGTCTGTATTATCTATGATAGGCTAATATGTTTTTTATTTTTATTTTTTTAATTTAATTAATCAAAGAAACTATCTGCAATTATAGTATAAAACCAAACAGTAAAAAAATAAATCATAAATCCCCAAAAAAAATATGAGCAGGGTAAATACTCCACACAAAATCTCTACTTCACTGTGCAAGCGACACGGCTCCATCTCTAGTTCCTTCGAAATGATTCGAAATCAATACGCGGGTTGGGTTGGGGGTCCGCCCATTTCATCCTAGATGTGGCAACATACTAACGTAAGGCATGTTTAATATTAGCTTCGGTTTAGAAAAAGACAGAATTCAATAAAAACACTCGATCTGCGAAAGTAATTTTCTCACTTCTTTCGTTTCAGTCTCCCTCCGAAGATAAGTCAAAAGGTTATAAGTACATCATACATCTTACTTCTCTTACATCTCGCGTAGTATCTTTCTCACAATTTTCCTATCTCTCACATCATCCGTCTAAAAACATTTCTCTCGATCGCTGGTATTTATTTTTAACTAAAAGTCATCGAACACAGACAAAAACACCTGCTTCAGCCACTATAAACAGGGCCATACATCCCCTCTCTAGTTCTCTATCAATCACACCGCTTTTGCTGAGCATTCCAGGCTCCATGGGAGTAATTAATCGGGTGTTTACTATTTAGGTGCGTGCATTCCATCAGTGGTAGGAACATGACGCCCTCGACAACAGCAACAGCGGCAATCTATCTAATATCTTAGCTCATGTGCAGAAACAAGAGTAAGGACACATGACTAGCTGTTGCAGGCTTCCGGGGTTCACACATGGCAAAAGAGTAAGGGAAGGCTTTTTGCTGATAGCAATAGTTAGCTTTGGAGTTTTGTTACTGCTGTGCTAGATTCAAGAGGAGGTTAGGTGTGCCATGACCCAGGGTCCAAAGGCTATAAAAAACGCGCTACCAAAATATGCAAGAGATTCATGTTTGCAACCCCATTCTTGGGGTTCTTTCGATACCAGGAAAATTGCCTTTGGAAGTGTGTTCGCATCTGAATGTGGAACCGAAAACAAAGGGATGAACTTAGGCTCCGCTCGGTGGGGCTAAAGAATAGTGACTTATGGCTAAAATTATACTGTAGTTGGCTGAAATTACACTGTAGCTTATTTAACATAATTAAATTAAAACGTCAAAAAAATATGTTATCACATCACGGATAACGCAAACGAATACGGAAAAAAAGAACCGACAAAAAAGCTCAAAAAAACCAAAAAATCAGAAGAAAAAAAACAAAATTTATAAATAGTGAAAAATAAGCCAGAATCTAGAAGCTCAAACCGAATTAAACAAGCCTCAGAGCAACCGTAGTACTTTATTTCCTCCAGTGTTCCTATGCTTGTAAACTAAAGTAAGCCGGCATGTCCTATGCTAGCATCTTAAACCTAGTTTAAGCCCGGAATCCGAGGGTAACCCAAATGTGCCCATGGCCATGGTTAATTTCTTTTCGGATTAGCCAAGCCGACCAATCTGTTGTTACTGTTTCTACGATTCTATTACCAAACAAGACACGAGCAGGAAAGGAAGGGACATGTGCATATGTCAAGTGACACAATCCTGATGGGTACCTGCAACTCCACGGAAAAGGAGAAAAGGATTAACAGCACGTTGCCGGCTTCTATTGTGCCGTAGCACTAAGCGCCTACTTTATTTGCAATGATTCCTGCCGCTTAGTAGAACTCAAAACATCTTTGTGTCCACAAGGTGCTACCGGTATGTAGTAGGTGATATCACGTGAATCTTCACCGGACATTTTTTTTTTCTTTTGAAACATGGTACTAGTGCTTGTTTGGTGAAAATACCTAATTGGGAGGGGAATAATAGAAGACAATGACCATTGCAAGAAGTCAAGAACACACATGGCTAAGGGCCTCTTGGGAATGCAAAGTTCTCGAGTGAATTTCACATAAGTTTTTGTACGAACAACAAAAAATCCTGTGACATTCCGTGTTCCAAACAGTACACAGTACTGACTAATGGGTAGAACACTCGAATTCAGAAACAGGCAGGGAGCTAACTGAAACTTGGACATAAAGAATTCCCTGATGGTACAAAAAGATGCGCTAGGCTATGACTAATTGGAACTGTTATTCCCCAGAAGACCATCAGAGCTCACGTGCAACCGCAGAGCCATTGCAGAACAACATAAATTTCTATTTGTTGTTTTCATTCAAATTTAAATCGAGCTGAAATGCAATAACAAACGGAATAATCCACACAAATTTACCTAGTGGTAAGACACTTAACGATTCTTAAAGCGCATCGGGTTTGTTATACTAATACCAGGCCGTTTCTTGGTTACGTCGCTGTAATTGTCAGTTTCGATGGCTAGCTGCTTCTTTGACACAGCTGTGCAGTCTGGTCTGGTCGAATCCAACAACATACACGGCTAATAATAATACCTTAATCCCAGCGGCAATAATCTTTTGGGAGAAGACGCCATGGTTGTCCTATGTCCCGACTCCTGACTGCATACATATCTGGTCAGTGAGTACAGTACCCCAGGACAGCCAGCTGGTTACACGAAATGAGCACCACTACGACCCTCGACAATTTTTCTTTTGTCCAGGGGTGCTTTTTCTTTAAGGGTACAAGGACGAGCACCCATAACTCACACTCCAGTGACTCCACTCACAGCATCATATATACATGCGTCCATATTCCGTTACACAAGTTTAGAAATTTTTACGAAAGCACCAAAAATCATACACGAAGCACTAACACATATTTTTTTACTAAATACGCACAAATATATGTACAACATTTTAATTATTCTAGTGATGCGTGCGAGTGCGATCCTAGGGGATCAAACCCAAACGTACTGGACAACAACCTCACACTAAGCCAATCTCGTTTGAGTGCTTGGATGCGAGGGTTTAATGTAAACTATAAATTCCTCTTGTCCAAATACAAACTAAATATACTAAAATTAAAATCACATAGACCGTTTGATGCATGCCTTGCCCTATTACTACCACCGGTTCGCAAATGACCGTCACTGTGGGTTTTGACTACTTGAAATTTTACTCATAATAATTTTTGAAATATCATACATTTAAAACCATTTACAAAATACTCTCTCCATTTTCGAATAACCGACGCCTTTGTCCGGAATTTTCGTCCACAGATATTTTAGGAGTCTCAACACATGTTCTTTCCCCCAAAGCACCCCCTATTAACTACGCACATCCCTCCCACTTTCCAATCTCGTTTCTCATATTTGCGGTATTATTTAAGGATATTTCAATCATATTTTATCTAAAATGTGAATTTATTGGTATGGAAAAATGAAGATAATAATATAGCGATTGTCATTATTGACTTTGGCTACTCAAACTTTGATGTTAATCTTGCAATAATGTATTCTCTCTATTTTTGGATAGAGAACACTTTTGATTGAACCACGCCACACGAATGTTATCAATAAATTCACAATTTAGATAAAATATGACTAAAATATCCTTCAATAATATCACTACCAACGAGCAATACAGTAAAAGAAGACAAGTACCAAAAAAATGAAGGGAATACATTATTACAAAGAGTAAAACCTGTTTAAGTAGTCAAAGTCAATAATGATAATTGCTATACTATTATATCTATTTTCACATATTATATCTCTTTTGACCGAGTACCAATAAACTCAATTTAGACAAGCAACACAGCACAGGAAGACAAGTAAAGATTATGGTCCCATTCGTTTTACCGAATTTCCGCTTATTTTTTACTATTTATAATTTCGTCTTTTCTGAATTTTTGCTTTTTGAGCTTTTTGCGGTTCTTTTTTTGCCGTCAGATTCGTTTATGTTGTTTGTGATGGGCTAACATATTTTATATATTTTTAATTTTTAAATTTAATTATGTTAAATAAGCATCCGTCATTCTGATATTTTTTCACCATTACTGATGCTTTTCAACTATAAGCCACCAAAAATAAGCCAAAATGATCACCACCTATAATTGTAGTTTGAAAAACATGCATTGGGAATCGCAAAATGCCTAAGTAAAATGTTTGAAAGCTACGATTACCTTGGGGCGGTCTGGCCAATGAAAGCCTTACAAAATTTGATAACGCCAATGAAAATTAGTTGTTATTTGATAACGCTAATAAAAATAGGTTATTATTTGATTCGTTACCAAAATTTTGTATCGTCCATGAAAATTTAGTAACAACAATGGAACCCAATGTCACACATGAATAATCCGAAGGTAAAGAAATTGGTCACCAAAATTTGGTGTGAACATGATCCAAATAACATTCGTTTTGCCAATATTTGACTCTACCTAGATTTTGACTTAGCTAAATTTTAATAAGAATTTCGTTAGCCAGCATCCAAACAGCCACTTGTCATGTGCCCTCTTCTTCTCGTTCTATTCCTGTTATTCCTATAGCAAGTGTGACCGAGGGCCGTTCTTGGTTGAAGCACCCTCGTGTTTTTCCTGTGCAGTGGACCCTCTTCTCCAGAGACATTCCTCACAGAAAACGTGGTACGCCTAGCAGCACACACAAAAATTTACTGATGTGCAGGGGTGTCAGTGACTCAGTGTACTGCACGCTGCAATGGCTCTGCTTACGAACGACCAGGCACAACACAATGTCACAGCTGGTGCCCACTAAGTTAACCACGGTTTCACTAGTCTAGTAGGTGAACCAGTAGTACAGAAACTACCGACAGTTACCGAGATCAAAAGTTAAGTGGCCGCTCTAACATCTGAAAGCTTTGATTTAGGGCTACAATGTAGTAAAAACACCGTTATATGTTATATCTTCTAAACAGTGGAAAGAAAAAAGCAAAAGCAAAAAAGCCAACAAAGATAAAAAAAAGTTAAAACTAAAAATCAAAACGTTTTAAATAACTTCTATCTGAAATAAATCGGAACTAAAAAAATAGAAGTTAAGCCGTGTAAAGCGGGCATAAGTGCACATCACACGTTAGCCAGGTGAACTACGGCCGGCAGCAGTGACACCGCCAGGTGGGGCCCACATTTTTTTTCTGTTCCAGCCAGAGGCGGTGGTACACTGCTGAAGTCAACTACGACGGGCCAGCACGTCGTACATACCCGGCTACGACACAAGATCAAAGTGGGTGGTGTACCATGCGCCGCGGTAGGCAGAATGCACGGACCAATCGCGCACTTAAAAAAGGGTCCTTTTACGCCGTGGTTATTTACAAACTGACGTTTAATTACGCAGGGTTAAATGCTGTGTGTCATCACCAGTTACTACTACTGGTAATCTGTGCGATTGCTTTCTCTTATTATTAAGGTTAGTAGATAACGTTGTAATTTAATGGTGTGATTCGGGAATAATTTAGGAATACAGGGACGTCGCCACTCACAACTTACGTGTTGGCTCGGAATTGGCCTTCTAATGCATCGTCAGCAAGCCCTTGTTTTCGCTGGAAAAATAGCAAGGGTCACATCACCAACAAAAATACTAATTTTTTATTTTTACCCAAATCTCTTCCCCGCCTCGTGTCCATCCTATTTCAAACAAAACACCTCACATATCACGCCCAAGAAATAAAAAAGAAAGAAAAGAAGGAGAACCTATGCCAAGAAAGAAAAGAGATGAAATTTTATTGAGCACCTGACTTAGAACTCTATTGCTAAACTGGGCAAAGCCTAACAGGCACAAACTTGGGACTCAAAAGAGTCCGGAGGAGCATGCAATTATCCATGAAGGCAAGGTCAAAGATAAGCTTTCCTACCAAAACCAAAGAAAAAACTTAACAAGAACAGATGTACTCGGCGCCACTGTCACAGCATCACACCTTCGATTCCAGACAGACAAGCGAGAGGGAGAGAGAGAATAAAACCAATCAAAGAGCAACACAAGAACCATACAGTTAAATCACAGACGAAGAAGACTCACCAGATGATGAAGCAAGAAGGCGAAGGAGCACAACCCCTCCCAAAAGAGACGCTGCTGCTATCTTGCAAACCACCCGCTCCTCTCCTCAAGTCCCCCCTCCGCTCTCCCGTCCTTCAGTTGAGCATCAAACCAGGATCACAAAAGCCGTCGTCAGGTCGGCGCGGCGCCCCTCTCCTCTCCTCCCCGACGCCGACTTGTCGCCGCCTCGTCGGGGCCAGCGGAGAATCGGCGGAGGCGAGGCGCAGCAATCCGAGAGGCGGAGAGAGATGCGTGCGCGAGAGAGACGACGCGGTATGAGGCAATAAAAAAAACCGTATGTAATATTCACACCAATCCCTCAAATCCCCGCATCTATTTATTCGGGAGTAAATGCGGGCCAAGTGATTTGCCTAAAATGTCCTCCCGCTCGCGCCACGTGGCCGGCCAGCGGTGGGTCGGGCAAGGGTTCGGTCAAATTTTCCCGCAGAAATTTAGTATTTCTTTAGAGTCGACAGAAATTACAGTTTTCTCGCTTAACTGATCTCATCCCAATCAAGCTACCGGATCAAACACGGTTCGATTTGTCAGACGCATGACGCATCATTTGCAAGTACTACTGAAAACAGTTTCTGTGATGCGTTGCTCCGAAGATGATCCGTCCTGTATATTTGAATTGCAAATGAGGATTTTTTTTGTATGATTAGTGGTTTTTATTTGTATTTTTAATATATTAATGGACAACAAAGATGTTAACTACGGATGGTATATGTGATTTTAGATTAAAAAGGCCGTTTGAACAATCTACTTTTAAAAAACAGCTCTATTTATTTTAATTTTGAAAGAAACCAGAAATCAAAAATACAAAAGAACAAAACCGATGGAAGGTGGCTCCCAACGTGGTCTTGTCCTGATTTGCAGTCACATGGTATTTAATGGGAAAAAACAATTCTTATTTGCTTCCGATACAAGAATCGACGGAAGAAAGGAACGTGCAAATTAAATTAAACGGTCTATTTGGACCAGAGTTGTTTAGTACTCCAATTTTTCCCCCTTTTCGAAGATACTAGTGTTTTTCAAGCATGCACTTTCTCGTTTTTCTACTTTTGAGCTGTATATGGAATTCATTTCCCTTGCTGTCATGTGATAAATCGAGAATGGTCAGAGAAAAGCATTTGTTGTAATGATATCTTTTTAGGCCGTGGGGTTGTTTCGGTCATTCCGTTCTACGTTACGGCATAACCGAGACGTCCTGGCCGCTGGTGAGTGGCGGGGTAATAACGCCCGGTGTGGATGCTGGTAAATCACTAGCTGCCTCCTGTTCTTTAATGGTTTTTAAAAGCGGTTTCTAATTTTTATTATAGTATCTAATTTTTAAATAAAATATTATTTCAAAATAGGGTTTATTAATTAAATATAGTACACATTAAAAGGCTAATATCTGTATCAATCAAAACCACAAACGAATATCTCTCTATAATCTATGTAGCAGACAGCTAAAATTCAAAAATTTCAACCAAAATTCATAGGCGAATATCAAACAGGCCCTATACACTTCCACTGTGCCAGTGATAGGATGGAGCCCCGTACCTCTGACAAGTGGGCCCTGGAAGGTTGGATCCACCTGTCAGAGGTGGTAAGGTTGCTACATTGGGACTTTGGGAGTTGGATTGGGCCGTTGCCCGGTGGAAGCACTAGCCTAACTCCCACATGCCGTGCCAAATCTGTTGTATCTCTCTGGATAATATAAAGGAAAAAAAAGGAGAAAAAAAACCACGCCATGGCTCTGGACCCAATTTCTTCCGGAAGCGTGTTTGAAGCAATAATTTCACTGGAAAGAAAACAAAACCGTGATGCCAATACTCAAATCAGACCTATGACCTCCAAGCAGCAACAAGCTGTATAGATCGCCAATTCGCCGTGGAAGATTCCTCGTTAGTCCCCGCGTCCTACCAAACTCTGTAGCGATTAGTTGAGAGAAAACAAAACAGAACAGAACAGCACGGTGATTGATAATATCCACACAGAATAAGGAACATGCGTTGTATCGTTTCCGGTGGCCTGTGTCGCTTTTGTGTATCGTGACCCGTTATTGACGGAACCGAACACGAATACGTCCCCGTCTACTACACCGTTCTGTTTTCACCTTTCTTTCCGGACAAATTAGTGAGCGAACACTTCCTGTCCGCTACACTGTTCTGTTTTCATCTTTCGTTGCAGACAAATTAGTAAGATTTGTTGGTAATTCGTGTCTTGTTTTCTCCTTGCTTATTCAGGCAAACCTTCGAAGGCTTTGCACTGGCCTTCCATTGCTTGCATGCGTCTGCAATTCTGCGTACCTAAACGCACGGCTTCGCCTTTGCTCTTTACACTCTGGCAAGACTTTTTTTCCATGCATGCACGATGTGTGTCTGCACCGCATGCACGGGCGATTGACGCGCCATCGTGCACGTAGTAGCCAAGGTGGCTCACCTTTTGATGGGTACGCCGACTGTACTAGCTCCTTGCATCTTCCCTACAAGCAGTGCTCCTTCAAAAGCATCAAAAGGCAATGCCTCGGCATGCATGCCGATATGACATCCATTCATTCACCGGTCGCAACGCAAGCACGCATGCATAATGCACTGGCCAGGGGAGGCGAGTAGGCGACGGACTCTCTCTCAATATTTTATGCATCTTTGATACTATCGTCTTAGCTATCTCTTAATTATATTAAATAAATAAAATTTTATGTAAAAAAAAGAGAATGTGAAGAGAGATAATATGATATTTCTTATATAAGAGACGATTCGAACCTACAAACCAAAGTAAATAGTGAGAGGGTGTGAGACATAAAGTTACGGTAAAAATAGTATAAAATAGTTAGAGAAATGATTCACTGCTGAAGAAATTATCTCTTGTACTTAAGGTGAAAGATTTAGAAACAACTTTAAAAGATAAACTATTGTATATACTCTCGTACGATGAATCTTGTGAATTGTGAATGAACATTACATTATCTACTCCAAGTCTTTATTTTCTCTGACAGAGAGAGACAGAACATGCTCACCTATTACCCTAGCTATGTTGTCTTTGTGGCCGATCAAACTTAAAGTGCAGGACCGATGCCGATAATCATAGAAAAGGTAAATAATACTAATTTTTTTAATGGTATTTAAAATCTTCACTCAAATGATTATTATAGTCACCAAGTTTAAATTACACCACACACACTTTATGAAACAAGGCTACAGAGCTAAGGTAACAAAATCAGTAACTTTCTGTCTAAGGCCGATCGAACCGCTTTGATGGGCTGGCCTATCCGCAGACTCAAGGCTAGTCTGATTGGTCCTTTGTTCCCAAACCCAAAAGCCTCTCAGCACAAAACTCAGATATTAAGTATTTGCTCAATTATCATCCAAACACTTCTAAATTTTGCATGAGAATTGTTCAAAGGCAATACAAACCTAAATCAATTAATAGTCACGAGGTTCTTAGGCTTAGATTCACTAAATTGAAGATAATTGAGTCTAGGTTATAAGAACACCAAAAATCCTAAAACTCAAATTATTTCTTGCTTATGAAGATCTAAGGCGTTGAGTTTTCCAGATCTATTCTCGCATATCCTAGCAAGATAATTTAAGCAAGAGTTCGGGCTAAAACTTCCACAGACATAAAATCATAAATTTAGCTCAAGAACATGCAAAACCAGGCAAGAATGCAAACAAGAATATGATTGAGACAAAGTTTAATCTATTTTCAGCAGAGGATGAAGTTTATATACTCATGGATGCTTACAATGTGTAATCATAACACCACTTTTCCTATCTCAAGTTCTCTCTCAACCATGGAAGGAGACAAGGTAGTAGAACAAAAACATAAACTCTAGAATCCTTGGATCTAACACATCATCTTCTTCTCTTTAATAGCCAGCAACAAGCACTAATAGGTCCAACCTATTAAGCCTGCCAGGAAAACCCGTTAACCCCACTAACACGGGTTTTACACACTCACGCACCATTCTTAAATCGTTTATAAGACTCAACTCACTAATAACTTAACGATTGATCCACTTGGCAATTCCAGCTCTACTTAACCTAAATCACTACTCCTTTGCACCTCTAGCCTCGATTTTGATCAAGACACCAACCCGATATCTAGCAATCAACCAAAATACCCTTGATGAAACTTTCGGGCACATTTCCTTGACTCCGTCTTCACATTCTCCTCAAAAGATATCTGCATGCTTTGACACGTAGCCCGTAGCGTCCAATGACTAGCTGTCACATCTTCATGTATTCGGTCTCCCCGAACCGTTTCTATATGCATCGGCATTATCACTTGGCGCACCACATGCACAAACTCGCCTCTTCACGATCATTATCTTCTCTGTGCTTCCTGCTTGAGGCACATTACCTTATCCGGATTTACATGACCGCTCGGACCCCGGCCTAGTCCTACTCTATTGCAACTGACAACTAACATTCTCTAAGCCACTTGTATATCCAAGACCGAGCATCCATCTTGGATATAAGTTCCATGCACTTTACTCACGTTGTCAAAACCATGTATCATACAACACTACGCAACCAACCAAGAGCACCCACGCTATGCACACACACGTCGTGCACACACTCCTCTAACATAAAAACTATTTTCACTATTCTCAAGCCGCAGCCACCGGTTAGACCGCACTTCCGATGGTGGTCAGATCGTCGGTCACTGGTCAGTCTGACCGCTTAAGTCTACAAGAAAACATCATCTCTGAAATTTCGGTTAAACTCTCTCAAGTTTTAGCTATAGTTTCTAATTTCAATGATACCCAGTGCAATCTCATCCTCAAACTTTTTCCCAAAAGTCTATGGTCGGTCTGACCGCTCGTCCTGTGGCGATCGGACTGGTAGCTATTAGTCAGTCAGACCTTCTAAACTGTCTAAACTCTGAAAGCACAATCAAATATGAATATTCTAAAACTTTTATAAAATTTAGATTTAACTCAATTAAAATAATAATTGTTCATTAAAAATATATCGTAGATCTTTTCGTGGTCTCCCGTGTAAAGGCTTGGCAATTGGCAGATGAAGTGGAACAAAAAAAAAAGAGAAGGAAGCCTAACATGATGGTCATTGAGATGACAGGGTCCAATGTGAGTGCATCTGATTTGAGAATATCTCAAAGCAGCTATGTATCCGTGGGCCAGGGCAAAATGTGGTACTTTACCTTTCGGGCGTCTGTCATGTGGGCCCACCCTGCCCTCTAGCTAGCAGCACTCATGGCCAGCTAGCTTAAAAGCCAGCGAAAACACGCCCAAAAAAGAAGGCAAAAAACACCACGAATCCAATCATTCCATGCATCGCCTTTCTTCCATTGGAATGCGTGCATTTGCTCACTCAGTTCGCTCGCCATTCACGAGAGGCTTTCCGTTGAAGTTTCGCGGAGCCAAGACGAACAGACGGTGTGCGTACATCGACAGCTAGGTGTTGATGGAAGCCGGCATAAGGATGTGATTATTTAGGCTTAAAAGTCTAGATTTTTAGTTTATTTGGTGTTATAAAATTTTTTTACTGTATCTGCTGATAGTTTTTTAACGTAATTAAATTTAAAAAATTATACCATCATAAACAATACAAAGGAATAAAAGATAAAAAGCTAAAAGCTAGAAAAAAAATTAAGAAACTAGAAGTTGAAAAACTGAAACACAACTAAATTTGTCGTACCCAGAAAAAAAGGGTTGCCGTGTCTACCACGATTAGAACGTGTGGTGACGGTGAGATTTCGTTTTCGATTATTTAGACGTGGATAGTTCACTATTAGGATTATTTGTTGTTCATATTATGACATTTCGTGTCCCGATGAGTTTACTAGTTAACAAGAGGAAATCAGAATATCATGAACTACTCTGCACGCTAGGACACTTTAAAGTCAGCGAGGTGTTGGACTCAACTGACGTCCAGTTCATTTTAGTTTGTACTTCTGACTTCTAACTTATTTTTTTATTATTTATAAATTTTGTTTTTTTCTAAACTTTGAGCTTTTTTGCTGGTTCTTTTTTGTATTCGTTTGAATTGTCCGTGATGATTTAGCATATTTTTCTATTTTTAATTTTTTAAATTTAATTACGTCAAATAAATCACCTTCAACTGCATTGTAATTTCAGCCATAAGTCACTATTTTTCAACCCAACCGAGGGGGTTCGTTTGTAGCGAACGCACTACATTACTTACCCTGACTACTAACGCAATGAAGATGTCCAAATTGCTGAAAAAGAAATACGAGATCACTTTGTAAATTTAAAGGTATACGTCACAATTAAAGCAGAAACACTATCTAGATCCGATTAAAATACATTTAACTGATATGGTCTTAAAGCGAGAATGAACAACGTGACTCGTGCAACTAGATGCAAAGGATTGGCTAGCTAATTCATTTTAACAAATTCTTGAATGGAAACTTCTGACTAGTTGCACTCTGTAACGTGCATATCTTAATCTAGATTAGCACGCACACGGTTGACCAGTCGATAAAACTTTGCCACGAGTTCCATGCAATATTTTTCTTAGGAAAAAAAAAACGAGGGCACTCACTAACAGAAAGAAGAGTTGGGCGCAAATTTCAGTTCCCAATCTTAAAAGAAATCACAACTTAACATCTGCTTTTAGTACTGTCATGATCGTGTGGCGCTGGATGGTAATAGTCTAAGAATTAGTTGGCCTGGCTAGTGCATTACATCATGATCACCTTACATCGGTTGATGTATAAGCGGCAGGCTAAGATAGGATTAGTCCATATGCTTTGACTGCAAGGTACGTGATCTTGGAGTGTTATATCTGTGGCCTAAGCAAATCACGCAACAACTACCAAACTCATGATTAAGACGTAGCAAATCATGGCTTACACTCGGATGGATAGATTCATACAGAAGATCTTGCAGTTTTGTCACATTTGATGTCCCTGGCATGCATGCATGCAAAGTTGGGGCCAGGGTGGAAACGGATGGAGAATTGAATAGTATCTTTACCACGTTCGTATTCGAATATTCTAAATAAATATAAATTTAAATATTCTTGAATACAAATACAAATCAAATATTGTAACAAATATGTATTTGAATCGAATATCTACTCAATTAAGTTGAATCTAGATATCCTCGAAACTTATGTAATATGAAGATATTGATGATATTTTATCATCGTACAATCGCGTTTAATCATTCTAATTCATTTACTCCACCTAAAGAAACACGAATTTACATTGAATTAAAAAAACTTGTCCAACTAATTAGTTGTATTGCTATAAAATATGTATATTGCTTCATCAAATACGAATACAAATAGTCCAAATAAAATAATATTTTGGACGATAAAGTTCGTACTATATTTGCATTCATATCTTTTATGCGAATTCGAATACGAATAGGAATAAGAGAGAAATTGTTAATCGGATATATATATATATATATATATATGTATATGTATATCTATATCTACCTATCTATCTATATCTCTCTATATTATATATATATATATATATATATATATATATATCGAGAAAACATATTTCAAAATAATTCAAGGGTTACACATTTCCCAAATTCAAAATTTTAGGATGTTATAGGCCCGGCGCCGACTTGTGAGCGGTTTGGTGTCCACCATCTACGGAGCTGAGAAGCTGAGGCTAAATTTGTGGAGCCGGTCCAAGTTGAGGCTACATTTCCCTAATTCAAAATTTTAGGATATTACACAACCACTAATGGATTGAGAAGCTGAGGCTAAATTTGTGGAGCCGGTCCAAGTTGTTGGGCTTTTCTCAACGTGGTTTACGGAAAATTGGCAAGTTTTCGAACACCACGGTAAAACATCATGGGGCAATTGGTTACTTCTTTGTCTCTTCTTTCCGCATTTGTATTTCTAGCATTTTGTGATCATTGTGATTATCTTATTTACTTGTGCTAGAGATATTTATAGAGGCTATTGCTTATGGTGCCTTAGACTTACTAGAATTGTGTAGGTTTACTTTGCATTGAAATCTTGTCTAGCTAAATTGTGTTAAGTAGTTTTAGAAGGCAAAATTTTAGAACCTTCTATTCACCCCCCTCTAGTCAGATATCCTTGATCCTACATCGGTCCACTGTTTCCAGACTTCAAAATATCATGGGTTAAAACTCAAAATTTAAGAACTTATTTAAATCTCATCCAAACATCACCAAATGTTGCATGAGACTTGTACAAGGCAATAGGGACCTAAACCAATAAAAAAACATAAGGTATTTGGGCTCAGTTTCACTAAATCAAATAAAATCAAATCTATGTCTTAAGAATACCCAAAACCCTAAAATACAAATTAGTTCTTGCTCGAAGAGTTTCTAATCAAGAGGACGGTCTAAATTTACTCATACATGTCATAGCAAACTAATATAGGTATTAATTCAGGATAAAACTATCCCGATCACGAAAACCTAAATTTGAGTCAAGAACAAGCTAAATCAGGCTTGATCTTAAATCTTACTATATGAATGATCTAGCTACATGAACATTGATCGACTAGACTCATATTCTATCTCTTACTCATAATGGATCACAACATGATCAAGAGAGAAGAAAAAACACTAAAAGCCAAACCAAATCAATATTTTAACACCTAAACAAAGAGGATGAGGACTTGGACAAATTTTAGATATCTATTGATACTTAGAGATGAATACTTATAGTTACTCCCTAGCCACTCATAAGCCTATGTATGACAAAAAGCTCAAGCAAAAGAGCCACAACTCATCTCTCAAGTATTATCTTCAAGAATCCTAGCCTTTACTTGAATTAAAACATGCTTCTCAAAAAACTTAGCCCTACGTCAACACCTCTCACTCCTTGTATATGAAGGCTCACAAGAAACCATAACCAGCATCTCTAGTTAGGTTTCATCTACGTACACGGGCTAACTTATTAACCCAACACCATACCGAGCTTTACACTCAAACATGTACGTTTCTTAAAGCACACACACAACAATTAAACCGCTAGTGAATCAATATTTGATCCACTTAACATTTTTAGCACATTCTTGACCTAAACCACATCCCCTGCGCCTCATGCTATGGTTTGATTAAGTCCCAACTTTCTAGTTTGGAACAAAAAGACCATTTTGCTCTTAAACCACCTTCCACTAAGCGTCATGCTTCCTTCGTCTTGGAAGCAACACCGTGCTTCATCTTCAACTCCATTTGACCTCAATGACTTGCTGCTAAGTCTCTCATGCGTTTGAATCCCACCAAACTGTCTTCGCTTGTAAACAGTTCCAAATCACTTGGCATGCCAAATGCCTCCCCGTACACCATGATGAAACCTGACTTCCCTGACTATTATGGACCCAGCTTGTCCCTTAGCTTAGTCCAGATCCACCTTACTATTGTCCATCATGTCCACGACCGGTAGTTTTCGCTTCTATTCCTTATCTTCCTAATTTGTAACCACTTCGCTAGCCTAGTCATCTTCTAGTGACACCTTGATTATTCTGGGCCTCATCTACCCTATCTTAGTCCCAATCTCTTGACTACTCTGGATCTAAGTTCTTCTAGCTTAGTCCCGATACCGTTTGCCTCTCTATGATCTAACTCTGGAGTCCTACAACCAATAACAGCAAGCAAAACGTCACGTAGCACTGCACAATATACAGAATCATCAATTGGCATAATTGATGAGCCAAAACCCCTAACCTTCACATCAAAGCATCTCCTCATACTTTAATACGTAGCCCGTAGTGCCCAATAATTACCCGTCGCATCTTCACGTATTCAGACTCCCCCAAACCGTCTCTATGTGCATCGGCCTCGTGACTTAGCACACCGCATGCACCAATTTGCCTCTTGCACAATCCTTGCATTTCATGCACTTCCTGCTTGAGCAACATAGGCTTACTCGGACTTACATCGCACCTCAACTCTCTCGCTTAATTCTAGTTACTTGCCATCAATCACTAATGTTCTCCAAACCACCTGCATATCCAAGACCAAGCAACCATATCAAGCAAAAGTTCTATGCACTTGACTCACATTAGTCAAAACAATGCATCATGCAACACAACATAATGAAACAACTCACCCATGCCCGTGCACACACTTAAACCAACCCAAAACACCACTCACTATTATCTGGCCACAGCCACTGGTCTGACTGCTTTCCCCATAGCGGTTGGACAGCAGCGATCAAACCGCTAACCAACAGTCGAACTAACCAGCTCATCGGTGTGACCAAATTTTCGATTCTGGTCCAACCGCCCAAGTTGATTTCGGTCTAACCGCCAACAATAGATGGTCGGATCGCACGTGCTCAATTTTAAAACACGCTCTTTGAAAAAGCAGCCGCCGACTATAATCCGATTACACCACACTAGCTGTCCAACCGCCAACCAGAGTTCGGTCACACTGGACCGACGGTTAGAGCACCAACCCCGGCCGATCATACAACACTTGACAGGCAGCAAGTCTAAAAATTGCAACTCTTAAATTTTAATAATATTTTATAACTAAATTAAATACTATCACACGTTATAAGCCAACCTCACTTAGTGGGAAAATTTAATCATTTGTCACTCTTATGAGTAGAGTGGCAACAGATCTGCCACCTTGACTCATTGTCAGTGACTCAGACGGATCCATATATAAATGATAGAGTTAATTGGTCAATTTTAAGAGTGGCAAAAAGTTGAAATAGCAGGCCGGATGGCCAGGAAGGAAAACGGAGTCAAATCGAGACATGTCCCCCAAATCCCGAGCTTTTGTAGCCCAACGGCTGTCTACACTGGCCACCTTCTCCTGCGTGGTTGTCTCTTTATGACGCGTGGGGCCCACGCTCTGACCTCCTGGCGGCACTAGACCCATGTGCCCCTGCTTCAATCCGATCCTCCACGTGTGGGCCTGATCAGTGGGGCCCCCAAGTCATGCGCCAGCGCTCCCACCGCCCGACGGGCCAAGGCGCTAATGATCCGGCTCAGTGATGATATTACATGCGGGACCCACTTACGTTTCTGCCCCGCCTGTCAGTGAGATGTGAAATGGCCACACGGTACGTGCTTCTGAATTTTCTTTTGGAGTATATTTGGTGTGCTTTAGCCCTATGAATCTACGATATGTTTTGCCTTAAGAATGCCTGGCGCAGCTTTTAAGGTCCTCCTCCTTAAAGCTTCAGCTTCTAACTTCTGATTTTTAATCTCTTATTTTTATCCTTTTTAGTGATATAATTTTATATTTTTTTTATATTTTTCTCTTATTCCTTTTTCATTGTTCAGGATGATATATTTTTTTATTTTTAAAATTTAATTGTACTGAAAAAGTTACTAGCATCTATAACATTTTCAATCACAACAATACAAAATTTGACTCCAACTGAGCACCACCTTTAACCTCTCTCATGGTGCTCACGATAATCGCTATGGTACTCACTATAATTGTTTACTAGAGTCCAGAGCTGACGCGATGCACTGTTGAGCTGCAACAGTCTGTGAAATTCATAGATTGCAAACATACTTGTACGATGCTTAAATCTGGGCTATAGAACCGAGAAACACTTCTGCGTACCAAGGACCCGTTCGTTTTGGCTTAAACTTCTGGTTTCTAGCTTATTTTTTACCATTTATAATTTCGTCTTTTTCTGAACTTTTGACTTTTTTTTGAGCTTTTTGCCGGTTCTTTTTTTTGCCATATTCGTTTGCGTTGTTTGTGATGGACTAACATATTTTTTATATTTTTTAATTTTTTTAATTTTAATTATGTTAAATAAGTCTCATCATTCTGATGTTTTTCGATCATTCTGATGCTTTTCAGCCATAAGCCACAAAAAATAAGTTAAAATGATCACCACCTAAGCTGCCCTACTTACCGACGTAGTAGCATTAAAAAATAATTAGTATGCCATTATGAGCTACTATTGATAAATTAAGAGATCAGGAGGCTGATGATGAGTAGTTCCGGCCGTGTCAACCGAGCTTTATCGACTCCATTCCTGTACCGGCCGGAAATGGCTGAAACATGCCACATCGGCACTCAAAACAATATACAGCAGACTCAACCCTATATCAGCCTCAATACCAACCATTTCATCTATTTTGATATCGGACATAATTGAAGCGACTCCTCGTTTTTATACTATTGTTATATATTTAAAGTAAGATTTTAAGTAAAATTATGTATGCATATATATAATTACACATATATATACTTATGAATAAATATATATTGGCCCTGTTTTTTTCAGCTTCTAAAAGCTATTTTTCGGCTTTTCTACAGTAACTAGCTTTTAAACGGAGTATTTTTTTAATATAGGGTCTACTAGTTAATTATAGTACATACTTTACTGACTTCATTTATATTGGCAAAAATCACGCGTGAGTTTCTGTTACTCTGTAATCTCTTGTACAAACAGCCCAAAAGTCACAAGCCGCAGCAAAAAAGAACAGGCCCATTATTATATTAGAATTTTAAAACCCAAAACAACATATTGGAATGGATCGATACCGACACATTCTATACTAAGAGACAAACCGAAAAGACCTTCACAATAGAATCGACAACTATGGTGTCAACTAGAGGTGAGATTTGGGCTGTGCTATGCCAGCACGGCACGGGCCCAATGTGCTTTAGGCCGTGTTAGGCCATGCCGCTCGGCTTGGCCACCTTACTGTGTCGTGCCGTACTGGCCCGCTTAGCCTTCGATGAGGCCAGGCACGACCCAAATCACGATGGGTCATCATCGTGCCGTGCCGGCCCTAGCCTAGCCCATCTGACCTGTTTAGCCAACGCAATGCATGAGAATTTATTCAACATCTGGCATTAGATCCAATTTATAGTTAAAGGTCAATCACACATATTGATGACAATAAAAAACAACCAATATTTAACATGATCTCTAATACTTTAAAACTATGTGGTATACTATTTTGATTTTTCATTCACTTGTCAAGCATGGAAAAGTTTTTGGCTACAAGTAAAAAACACAAGCTAGAGATTCAGAGATTAAGAGGAGAGCTACACACCTGCATGGCACGATATGCCGAGCCGAATCGTGCCGCCCAACGGGCTGATTTTCTAGGCCGAGCCCAACCCTCTGTTCGTGCTGTGCTAGCTCGGCCCGCCACACATCATATCTATACCATGCTTAGACCATGCCGAGCTGCCCAAGCCTCGAGCTGGTCCAAAAAGCCATGACCCAACTCCCACACCTCTAGTGTCAACTCCTTTGATGTGCAAGGAGACAGATTTTCTTACACGGCACCACACGGTGACTAGGCCCTTTGGTGGGCCCACGTAAAAGACTCGTGTGACATGGGCTGGTTGGGCCCATGGGCTTCAGGGTTCGGCGATCTCGTTCCCCCAATGGATACATCGACGGACGCTGAAACAGTTGAAAAGGTCCAACTGTGCAGGTTTCGATTTTTTTTGCTACCGTTTGCGTTGGACGAATTATTCGATGCGCCGCTCTTCCTTGTGTCATCATGGACTCAGATCCTTCAAAATGAATATACTTGTTGCACGTACGATTTGAGAACGTAAAAACACCGATGCTATCTTCGGAACGCGTGAATTTTATAGGTTTGATGTGAGATTAAACCGTTTCCTGCAAGATACGCACATTATAGATATAGGGGGTATTTATATTAGCTACGGCCGATAATTTTTAGCTAAAAATAAATATTAATGATTGAAAAGTGGTTTTTACAAAAAAAGGACAAGCGGTAGGAAAAATAAGAGAGATATATGTACGCGAGATGAGAGTGAGATGGGTGAGATACGTGATACGTCTGTAACCCTTTGTCTTATATTCGGAGCAAGACGAAAGTAAAAGAAGTGAAAAAACCATTTCAAAAACCCAATGTTTATATTTAAAATGGATGCATGTAAATGACGTCGGGCTCGATTGGATTGAGTCTAGCGTCTAGGTCGATCTAATTTTCAAACGTTTGTACTTCTTAACTAATGAGAAAGAAGTCAGTAGAGTTGGCTTGACGTGTCCGGCCTGACTCATCCACGACTAGAAGAATAAGCGAGGAGCTTTCCCGATCGATGGATCGCCAACCTCATCTCTAAAAACCTCCCCTTTCCTTGCGTTGTTTCTCTGCCGTTTGCTGTCGTCTTAAGCCATCCCCAATGATGATGACTGCTTGTCTAGTTTATCGGCGAGATAAGGATGTTGTTTAGCTTCGCATATGCAGCTAGCGTGGCTCAATCATGGCGTGGGCAGCATGAAGCCATCGATGGCAACGGACTATTCTTTTTTGCTACGGCTTGTAATTTTTGGTTGTGGCTTATGGTTTTTAGGCTATTTGTACGAGAGATTATAGAGTAATAGAAATTTACATGTGGTTTTTGTCGATATAAATAAAATCGGTACAATATGTACTACAATTAATTAGTAGACCATATCTTAAAAAGATATTTCGTTTAAAAGCTAGTTATTATAGAAAAATCGAAAAGCGGTTTTTAGAAATTGAAAAGAACATGACCATTGTTGTCTCGAACATGGCGTGGATTGATGAAGCTGAGAAATGGAAGTACCAGAAGACAGGATCATACGACGAGTTTCACTTTCCTTGCATTTCACACCTCCAATTGTTTGCAGCGTTTGGCACCTCCTTTACTTCTCGTTATCACTGGGGCGAACAGATGGCACCAATAGTGAAGGATCGTTTACTTGCAGAGGTTGACTTGGTACGTCAGCCATGGGGGTAAAGTTAAGGTGAATCCAACCACCGATGGAACATGCAGCAACAGGTGCTGTGCAGTGCTTGTGCCAGAGCACGCGAGCAGAGTCGCCCATGTCTGATCCTGACCATACGGTGAAGTAACAAAGGCGTCCATGCCTAGTCGCCTGCCTAGAAACCATATCGTTGCCACATGCATCTCCGAACAGCTTTCACGAACCAGAGGCATGTCCAAGCGGTTTCTCCTTGATTTCCAGACAACATCGTGCAAACACTTGCACCGGTACAAAGACAGACAGGATATGTACGGCAAGAGAACCTCTGAATCTTGAAACATGCTGTCTGCTTAATCAAATCAATACTACTTGCTACAACAAAATACTACAATGGAGGCGAAGTCCTTGTTCGACCTGATATTCAGGTAGAGCCAATTCAGCTGTCTGGGGGGAGATCCAGTAGCTGAAGCCAGTGCATCAACAGACAGTTTGCTCAACAAGTCCATCATCAGATACGCGTGCAGGCCTATATCTTCTTGAAGAATGCCATTATGTTCCCTTGCTTGGTACCAGCCTTCGCAGATTTCTTGCTGCCTGCCGTTTTACTCGAAGCATTGCTTTTGTCAGTGTTTGCTGCTGGCTGTGCCTTACTTGGAAGAGTTGGCCTGACAGAAAATGAAAGGAGAAGAGAAGTATCAGTAGGGTTCGATTGGATTAGATAGTTGATTTGAGAGGGAGTTAAATGAAAATGATGCACTAGCTGAAGTTGTCTATTCGCCTGATGAACACAAGAAGGCACATCAAGTCAAGAAAACATGTTGGTCTCAGAGACTCAGACTAGATGTCTTACTTGTATGTACCCAACACAGCTACTAAGAAATTGAAGAGAATAAATCAAGTAACTGTACAAAGAGATCAGGAAAACAAACTGAAAGATGGTTTAGCCACATCTTGGATTTCTATCTGCAAGTACAGTTTAAGATGGAAAAGGACTCAGGTACCAATCAACACAACTACAATTCGTCCTATTACCATATAGCCCCAACTCAGTAATATAATGCTCTACAGCTTCGTACTGGATGATTTATTTCTGGGCACCACCAGCTGATAAGCAAATCGAAAACAATCCTATACATCCTATTTAACTTTGGAAAAAGGTCTGACAATTCAGTAGTCGGTTGATGCAAATAGTTAGGAGCAGGTTTTAGACTCAATGGAGAGAAATACGAAAATAACAGATTGCTTGAGGTGTCAAACGAAGTTATTGCAAAGGTTGACTTTTTAAAAAACTCTTCCACATTGCAATAACTGTTAACTACCATCTATCATGCAGAAAAGCCCTCTTTCAGCGTTCGAAAATTCTCAGGCTGTAAAGTGACGGATTGAAATTGGCAAATACGGCAGCACAGATGTGGTCTGATGGGGTTTCAATGGTTCTTGCAGCACCAACTATAAATTTCACTGCCTTTCATCATCTGTTTCTAGGTTAGGTTTTCTTCATTTAGCCTAAAAACAGCTATGGTTATTTTACAAAGCGAACTATGCTAACATTAAGAGATTATACTTAAACAGATTTTCTAGGGTAATTTGAGGTCAACAAGAGCCATCGAAATATACGCCATCGCGACCTCAGATACACTAATGTTTCTCCCTGATAAACTAGATAGCTGAAGCTTCAATCAGCAGTCAAAATATGTGTTTTCTTTCTATCATACATGATAGATGGTCAATACATAATATAGACAATGCCTCAAAGCAAATTAATTTTCTCGATGAGTTCTGATGCATAATGCACCTTTTTTCGCCTCTGATGAACTAGACAAGAAAAGACCAGTTTGTAGCAAAACAATCTAATGATATTTGCTCACTATCAACTGACACTGCATGGTGTCGAACAATGAATTATCAAGAATTTCGCACACAGAATAAAAAAACAGTCCATTACCTGCTTGCAGCATCAGTATTGGTCACATTCTTCTCTGCATTATCACTTGCCGCTTCACCCTCCCAGACAATCTCGGTTACTGAAATAGTGAAATAGAATATAAGCAAAGCTTCAATGGAATTAGAATCATGTGGGCATAAAGAAACTATGAGAGTTAAGCAAAAGGAAAACTGCAAGTGCAAAGCTGAGATGCAAGGCACAGCAATATTTTGAGAACACATGTTCAGTGACGCCTTCAAAAAATTTCTTGACTTCATGCACATGCATCCAAAATAATATACAGGAAAACAACATTCCATGTGCAATGTTACTTGAGCTAAACACTAGAAGATCAACCATACATAGGACTGCTTATACAAAATGTTCACTGTGTTGACAGCTACTACATTTGGCCATATTAGCGTGGATATCAACAATTTAACACAGTTGAATCACAATGACGGGAATTTGAGTTTTCATTGCATTTGCAGTGTTTGCTTTTGCAGCAGCCAGTAAGCATAAGCAAATAATATCAGCATGACTGAGCAATGCATAGTATGCTTCATGGGCTTAGAGTATGACTCTACCTTCTCTTCCCCGCTCATCTATGCGTGTCTTCAAAATTTTCCTTCTTTTCGGTGAGGTGGAAGCAGTCTCAGCAGCATGATCCTGCTTATTGTCAATGATTGGTGGATCATTGATCTTTTCTTTTAAGGTAATTCCAGAATGGTTGATAGTGTTGTCACTTTTGGTTTTACACTCAGAAATAAAATCAGAATCTGTCCCTCTTGTGCAACCTTTCACCTCGTTTGCTATCCCATGTTTATTTTCCAAGTTCTTTTGTTTCGGTTTATTGTCTTGAGCAGCTTCAGTAACAGGATTTGGGGTACGCTGTTCTGGTGGCTCAGGAGATGCAATGGCCACAACATTGTCCTCTTCATCATCATCTGAAAAATCAAAGACCGCTCTTCTCTTTCTGTTATTTGCACCACTAGAGCCCCGCTTGTAGTGTACACCCGGTTCATCATCACTGCTATCAGCATCTGCTTCTTCTTTTGCACATATCTGTGCATCAGCTGTAACTGAAAATATTACCAACATTCCAGCAGTATACTTAATATATCAGAGTTGATTTTACATGACTAGATATACATTGGAGATTATCATGCAAGAAAGTAAAGCAACAGTAGTTAAAACATGAGCTTATGTGAGACAATACCAGCAACACTTGGTAAAGCTGTAGAATTAGTGGTAGCTGGGGCCTTGGGTTTTGCGGATGCACGGTCCCACATGGTAGCCAGTGATCCACCATTACTGGGCAGGACCTTTCCGTTCTGAGATTTGTTTTTGTCTGCATGCACAGCAATTGATGGTTCTTTGACAACAGGAGCATTAGAAGCTTTATCCAAGACTGAGGAATTATCCTTCTCAGCCTTATTGCTTGTTCCTTTCTTTGGACTGGACGGACCAGTTAGACCTTGCTGCCGACCTGTAATAGGTTGTTCTTTTGGAGCACTACTAGGTTTTGACTGTGCAGCTGCCACAGCAGTATTTATAGGCTTTGGCGGCAATGAGCTTGTATGCTTTCTGTTAGCAGTTCGCTTGACAAAAGAATTCAAAACACCACAAAACCTACGCAAGAATTGAGAAGCTACAAATTCAGAATCCTGGTCAGGGAATTAAGTGGCATACATTGACATGCTTGTAAACACAAAATGTGCATCAGGCAGTTCTCTTTATTTTTCTGTTTCATATAACATCCCTCCCTCCCGCCCTCCCTCTCTCACCCATTTCATCCATTCTCACCTGATTATGTCTTCTCTTACATTTCCTTTGTAAGAACATCTACATATGGTTTTGGGGGCAAAGCAAGGGGAACTAAAAAGGAGTAATACCTATTATCTCTCAAGCAATTCTCTTCATCAAATGGCTGGTTAAAAAGCTTCTCTGCCTGCACAAATTCAGGATTCCAAAGTACAGCAGTATCTTTTGGAATACAAGCCTGGATACTGTAAACCTGAACTGAACAAGAATCTTTAAATTCTTGCCTTGCTTCTGCATCATAGAAAGTAAACAACTATTTAGCAAACAACGTTGACACTAAGAACCAACATGTCACTGTACTCTACATTTTACCAGAGACATTTATCAGAAAGGGAATACTGTAAGTCAGGAAACTGTACCATAAAAAAATCTGCCGTTGAATTACCTTCAAGTTTAGGGCCTGAAGTGAGCTTTACACAATAATTTTGGGGATTATTCTTAAACCACCCAGACACACTGTAAATCGCTTGGAGATCAGTTCCATGTTTATTGACGAACTCCTGAAGCAGCCTGAACAGAAGTAGCGGCTAGTTAGTTGCGGTCATTATGTTATAGTTAGAAAGTGAACCATTACCTCTTGGCATCATTTGATGACACAGAGAAGTTCCGACTGAGCCATTTGTATGAAATCTGTTAGAAAAGCACACATATGCAGTGTGGGAACGTTAGCCACCAGGTAAACGATCACAACTAGCAGAACTATGGTCAATGCAGCAACAACTAAACAAGTAACAAAAATCTCAAGTGACAAGATAATTCATTGATTCATTGTATGGAGCTCGAGCTACACACTGGTTTGATCATTATGTGTGAATACAGTCATGGAACACAACAACCTCATTGGATATTTCCTCATTCCCACCTTTGGTGAGTTTTTCACGGTGAACAAATTTAGTCGGTTGACTCTTAAAAAACAAATTTAGTCAGTTCAAAACTGTCAAATATGGCAACTCAGCATAGTACAGCGACAAGTTTAATACTCCCATAAAGGATTACACTAAATTTTATTTAGTCGTCAAGAAAAAAAAAATGACTTTTCCCTAGAGTCCATACAGGAATAGGGCATCAATGAAAAAAAGAATCTATTTTTCATTTTACAGAACGAAAATGAGTCCGCCTGGAACAACTAATGCACCGGAAACCAGCACAAGTGTTTTCCAGCATAATCGGATACCGATAGCCAAAATAAGTTCCTAGAACATAACACGAATCACAACCCTAACTCAAGTGAGTCCTTGAACCAACCGAACCAACAAGAACAACGGAACCCAAGAAATCGCATCACGTGGCCTAACCCCCAACGCAGAACAACCCCGCGTAGCTAGACGGCGCGAAATCGCGGGAGAGAATCATCAGAGCGGGGGGATTCGAACTGTTTCCATTACCACGCGACGCGGGTCGGAGAAGAGGGCGTGGATCTGGGGCAGCAGCTCGAGCAGCGTTTGGTCAGCGGGGCCCGCCATCGGATGGGCTTCACCTCCCGCCCCAGAAAGCTCTAGAAACCCGCGCTAGGGTTTCAGGTTCGGGGGCGACGAGGGGAGAAGACGAAGAAAGGAGCGCGGGACGGGATCGGATTTGGCGCGAACCCCTCTCTTTTCCCGCCGCGCCGTCCGTTTCACTGCAGGCGGGCCATCTCTGTCATGGGGAGGTCGAGGTGTGTACCGTGTACGAGACATTTCTCCTACGTGGAAGCGGTGGGCCCAGGACGGTTTCGATGCACCGATGGGCCCACGCCCCAGTCAAGCGTCCCTCCACGCGACGTCGCAGCCAGACATCATGTCTTGCTCTGCTCCGCTCTGCCCGCGGCATCTCCGCCTACGGCCACCCCCGCCGCCGCCTCCGTCCGCCCGCTGCGTCGGCGCGCTACTGGACTCCGACCGCCTGCGCACATTTTGCTTCTGCAGCGACCGAGGCGTGCGTTTCACAGGACGCGTTCGGCGTACTACCAATCTTCGCGGTGGGATTGCCGGCCACCTTCCCGGCGAAATGCCGCAGCGCGGTACGTTCCCGAACCAACCATGAAGTCTGGCACTATGGTTTCTTCTGTCTTTACCCGCGCGACTGGGAAGTACGGAAGTACCGAGCTTGAGGACGTGATGGTCTGCTGCATCTAGGGTGCTTGATGAAATGCTAAGGATAGGTGGATGTCATGAATTGCATTAGCGTGCGGTGAGTTTCATAATGCGGATAAGGTGGTCGAGGATATGCCTAGCCTGGGTTACTGCCCCCTGGATGTGCTATTGGGAAGGGCGCTGCTTGTTTGTCTCTGCCATTCTCTTTATGTTGGCAATGCACAGATTACAGATGGTGTTGAATTAGATGGCGTTCAGAGGGTTTAAGCTGAACAACAAGGATCCTGTAGTGTTTGTTGAGGGGATTGGGAAGCAACGTGTGATTTGTTGAGTCGGTACTTGTGCCGTGCCAGCTGCCAACAGCGAATTGGCTTGATCTAAAATATCTTCATGGACTTGATCGATGGATTGGCTATGCAATCATGAACATAAAGAGTGATTTGCTGGTTCTTGCTGTTAGAGGTGCTTCTAGAAAAAATCACAAAACAAGCAATCAACTTAGTCAAATGTGTTCAACTCTGAGGTGGTAGCAATGCCAAAATTGTTGGTGAAATGGAATGTTTAAAGGTAGCAGCAGCCTGCTCATACGGTTTCAACATCTCTAGCCAGAAGTGGAATTGAAGGCTGAGCACAATTCTTGGTGCCAGACACGTGTGGTACAATATGATGACTATTAGCAATGGCCAATAGGGCATCTGCAAGTGCATGCTGCACGTACTAACAAAGATATGGTTTCTCAGAAGTATATCTAAGAACAATGTTTTCTCTAGAGATACAGTCACGTATGGTTTCTCAGAAGTATATCTAAGTAAGGATATCTTCTCTAGAGATACAGTCACCTACATGTGCAGAGTACTACCTTAACTCCACACTCCTATTTCCTTTCAGCCTTGTTGCTATTTGCTTACTCCTCACTCAAAGAAAAAGTCTCTACCTATTGCTCATAGTGCCTGTTGCAAATCCTTTACTTTTATCCACACCATGCAATACGAATAGGTCCAGAGCTATGGCCACAACTGCAAGTGTCGTCTCCAAGTTCATGCAATGTTCAAAAACAATCCTTCGTGATTCACCACAACTCATTTCACAAATTAGTACACATTGTATAAAGGCATGTTCACAAATTCACACCACTAACAGAGATCTAACATGTAATTTATTCTTTTAGTGTTTGCATGGCAACCTTCAATTTTTCTTATTAAACTTTTTCCGTTCACCATCAAGCATCAGCAACCCGCTTAATTGGTTCTAGCATTTCTTTTGGAGAATATGATTACCGTATGATATGAATGGCATATTCCTCTGAGGATAAGAAATTTGGTATTAATTTCAACTATAAAGATAGGCTGCCATATACATAGAGAAACCGAGCAACGAAACTTAACTAAATGCTTCATCTGCAGTAGACCAGAAAGATTTGTATTATTGTGATATTGCACGAGCAAAATTACTGGAAGATATTAGGGAGACCAGGTTATATTATTTTTACAAGAGAACCATGGTTCTTCTTGACATACCTATTTTCTTAATGTGATCTAATTCTACTGTCTGCTCAGAATTACCTTATTTCACCTAGGACCTGATAAATGTGAGGCTAGAGGTGGAGTTGATGATCCCATTTTTCCAGCATTGCCAAAGTTGACTGGAATTGTAGCTACAAAGTTGTAATCTATGTTAGTTTTCACATCCACAGTACCTTCCAAGACTTTGACGACAATTGACATTTGAGGCCTCTTATTGCAATCAATCTGCAAACACCACATTGCTAGCTTCATCATCTCAATTACTTCTTCATTGTGCATTTGCATGTCATCACTATTCTTATCAATCAAATCTATCAACTGATCATTCTTTACCTTTTCTTGCAATAAGCTAATAAGATGAATGCTCTCTTCAGGTTGGGAATAATCAAGATTCTTTCTTCCACCGATGATTTCCATGACTACTACACCAAAGCTATATATGTCAACCTTTTCAGTGATTTGTGATGTCAACCATTCAGGAGCTAAATATCCAGGTGTACCTCTCATTCTAGTAATCACTTGGCTCTTATCTCTGTCAATCATCTTAGATAGTCCAAAATCAGAAAGTTTTGCATGGAAGTTATCATCTAAGAGGATATTTTGTGGTTTGATATCCAGATGAGCAATTCTCTGCCTGCATTCTTCATGAAGATAAGCTAGGCCCTTGGCGATGTCAGTTACAATCCTGCATCGTGTGTCCCAATCCAGAGGAGCATTGCCATCTCGGTAATAGATCCACTTCTCCAACGACCCTTTGGGCATGTATTCATAAACTAAGAGTCTATGGGATTTCTCTGCACAGAAGCCTATCAATCTCACCAGATTGATATGATGAATGCTGCCAATTGTCTCGACTTCTGCCAAGAATTCCTTCTTTCCCTGACCTGTTCGATCCAGGTGTTTTACTGCAACTCTTTGCTCACCTACCTGCCCCTCAAAAACAGATCCAAATCCTCCTTCCCCAAGCTTTTTACTGAATTGTGCCGTTGCTACTTTCAACTGCTCAAATGTGAACCTATTAGTCGTACCAGATACCTCCCCAAACTCTTCATCATCGTATGTACGTTGATATCGCCTTCGGAGAACGACTGAGGTAATGATGATCAGAATGAGTAAAGAAATGAATCCTGCAAGTGTGGAGCCAACGATTGCACCGGCACCAATCCTTTTCTTTCCTGTGAATGTGGTGTTCACTGCCCCATTCGAGGGACTGGGACTGGGAGGTGAATGTGCCTGCACCTTAAGGTATGCAGAAGAATTGTAATGAGTTATTTCCCACTGATTTACCTGCAATGAAAAGAGCTGTGTTGGCAGGTAACAGGAGCCTTCAGAAGTATCAACACCGTACTGAAAAAGTGCAGCCTTGCAGAAGCAATTCTTCAAGCAGGCCTTCTTGCAACTCTCTTCATCAATCTGTTGAGGCAATGCTGTGCTTGGATCTATGTAACCGAAGTAAGAAACATTACTAAGAGCGAGGAGCTGATGGTCTTGCACCAGTGCACAAGAAACTGGTGTTACCGGTGTGCATCCAAGGTTAATCCTGTGGTCATCAATCTGCCTGAAGTATGTCATATCTGTGTTGCTGGCAATTGGGCATGAACACTGCCCGTTAATGCAGATGCCGTACTCCCCGCAGACAGTCGGGTATGCACAATCATCTACCTGACCTTGCAGAATGTCCTGCACCATTTGCCAGCCTTCCACCCTTTTGAACTGATACAACCTCAGGTGCCCGTCAGATCCGAACCTTATGTAACTCGTCGTGTTGACCATGCCGTCTGGCGATACAGTTGCTACAGTCGTGGAGGAGGAGGATGCAAAGACGGCCACGCTGCCATTTGTCAGGGTCATGTAAGTTCTCTTGTTTCCAGCTTTGGTCACCGTCTTTTGGTAGTACAGTTGAGGAGGGGTAGATTTAGCATATGCATATAAACCATCAGCACGGACAGTGAGATAGAGCTGATTGCTGGTCGTCCAGTTGGTGGCGGAGGAATTGGGTGTTAACCTCATTCCTTCCACCAGTGGCTGGCCGGGGAGCAGAGAATCCGTTGGGTGATCGAACGACTGCCACACCGACACATTCTTGCGGTTGAAGAGCACCAGGTTGCCGGACTTGGTGACAGTCATTCCGGCAACAGACTGGCCGGAGGTGTTGGTGGACCAGACGAAGCTTCCGTCGGTGTCCTGGAGCAGCAGGTTGCCATCGGCCGTGAAGCTGAGGGTGGCATTTTCACCGATGAGGTAGCCACGGTTCGCAGACCAGACGACCTGCGGGCTGCCTGCATTCGGCCAGCTGAGGTGGCCGCCGCCATCGACGTAGACGATGCAGACGCCAAAGAGGAAGGTTCTGCACGGTGGAATGCAGTAGAAGCAAGCGGAGAAGCATAGGCCATCTTGTGCGGGGAGATGGATGGGCTGGAGGAGGAACACGCTCACGGACGTGTCGTCCATATAGCTGAAGGACTGCGCGCCATGGTTGTCCACCGTCAGGCTGATGGTCCAGTTGGTGGAAAGGTTTGCGGAAGCTGGCGTGGGGGAGGCGATGCCCTGTGCTTGGGCGCGTCCGGCCGGCAGAAGCAGACGTGCGGCCAAGAGGAGGCAGAGGAGGCGCGAAAGCGGCATTAAGGTTTAGCTAGGAAAACTCAGATGAGCAAAAGGTTGAACTTGGAACGCGCAGATGACCGGGACTGAGCGAAGTGGGCAGCTTTGCATGTGTTATATATGACGTTCAGAACACCATTGGAACTGGCGAAATGGGCACCGGCACGGCCGGCGAGTGGAAGTTTTGAGCGTTTGACCCGTTCAAAGATTGGAGGCTTCGGTCGGTCCATTGCATCTGGCATAGGCATTTGGTTTGGTCGTCTGGCATGATACTTCAAGGACCATGGAACAATATGTCAAGAATACTGTTTGGTTTTGGCGTCACAGTGGGTTGAGATGGGCCTGCATATGTGGACTATAAGAAACTTTGATTTGGAGTCTGTGAAGGCAATTCAAAATTTTACTATTTTGTTTCCTATCAAATGACAGATGTACTTGAGTTATGATGGGTGCACTAGTTCAGCATAGCTAAAGTGTTTCTATACTTTTCTTTCTAACAAGAGTAACATTGATATCAAAGTATACGAAGACATCTATATACTATTTATTATATTTTAAAAATCATATAAATCACTATTAATAAAAGTATAAAACCGCCTTTTAGATATTTAATGTTTTCCCCTCAATAGTGCACAACGGACAGCATACTGCAGCTGTGCATTTGCAAACGCATCGATGTTCTTCTGTCCTGTCGAATTTTCCTTTGCGAAATAGAAATTTGAAGAAACGTGACTGATCATTGATCAACCATGCGGGGTTTCCTTTGGGTAAGAGTATCAACCATGCGGGGTTTCTTTTGGGTAAGAGTACGAACGGAGTGGATATGTATGAATATTATTCATTATGTATTCTTTTTTATATTTTTTATCGGAGCCAGACGCGGATAGCATTGAATACGAATATAAATATAGATATTCTCGGTCATGAATGCAGAGCAAATACATGCCGCTCTGAATATGGTAAGTCTCGATCACGAATATTTAGTCGGATAATGTGCGAAAACAAAAACCATATATATCACACGTATAAAGATCAATTAACCAAACTATAATTAGCAAGTAGTAAGTTCTAGTTAACAAAGTAGCAAGTACATGATAGAGACTAGTTAAGCAAATAGTAAGTTCTAGCCAGCAAAGTAGATGATAGAGGCTAGTTAAGCAAATAGTAGCTATATGCCACACGGTTCAAAAGTAAAAACTGCTCATAGCCAAGTACATCACTACTTTACTAATTCATTTAACTTTATTACATCACACGATCACCTTGAGCTCATGCTCGTTCTTGATGAGCATTTTGTACTTCTTGAATGCACCGAGAGTCTCATCCTTATATTTCAACATGTGCACCCACATATATCTGTTAAAATCATCAATTAAAAGTATAAAATACTTGTTACCAGCATGTGTATGTGGAGTTATAGGCTCGCATAAATGTACATATACAAGTTCCAGCGGCTTCTCCGCTCGATGATGTGCCTGTGACGGGAAGGACTTCTGGTTTGCTTATCCACCAAACAACTTTCGCATAGTTGTGTTGGATGGTCAATCTTGGACAAGACAAGCACCATTTCCTTTTCTGCCATCTGCTTTAAGGCATGAAAGTTTATGTGTCCTAACAGTGCATGCCACCGCCATGCAGGCTTCTCCAAACTGGCCGTCAGACACACTGGGTTTCCTGTCTCCAGCAGAATCTTGTGCAGCTGGTTATTGGATCTTTTCATGTTCATGAGGAGTCTTCCGCTGCGCTCATAGACCCACAGCCATAGACCCACGGCCATGTATGATACAAAACCACCCTGTAACCATCTTCTGCAAGTTGCCTAAGGCTAATGATGTTGTTGCAAAGGCTCGGTATAAAATATACCTCTAAGAGTACACGTTGTTCTCCGTTTTTGCACTAGAGAAGGATTGACCCCTTCCCCCTTGATCTCCACTATGGATCCGTCGCCGAATCAAATCTGTTCATAGAGGCTTTATTCTAGCTTATTAACACGGACCGCTGACCTGTCATGTGGTTGCTGGCACTATTGTCCAGGTACCACTTGTTGGATATAAGATGTGCTTCACCATCGACGCGCAGGCTTGGTGTCACCTTCTCCTCGTTCATCAGCACCATGTTACACGCCTCCTGCGTATGCATGGAAAGGAGTAAGGTAGGATCGTCGTCCTGTGCTCGGGTGAGATTACCTTCCTCATCCCAATCGCGATTACGACAAGGCTTACGGCATTTAGATGCATAGTGGCTATAAACATCATCGTTAAAAGCACTTAATCTTGTTTTTATCCTTGCCACCTCCACAGCCACGTTTGGTATCAATAGATGGTGAGGTGTCATCGCGGCCACCCCTTGCCGTATCCACAATCGCGTCCTCTTCTACGGCTATGATTATTGCTGCCATTACCACCACGTCCCTTCGAATCGAAGGAAGATTCTTCTCCTCCGTTCTTCTTTATGCGTGTCATCCAATTCGAGTGTGTGAACAACAGATGTTGCTTCTCTCCTTATCACCGTAGCTTCGAACCCTCTCCTCAAAGGTTTTAAGGTGGCCGACCAGCTCCTCAACGGACACGGTCTTTAGGTCACTGAATTGCTCAATCAACGTTACGATTGACAAGAATTTTGTCGGAACCGCTTTGAGAAATTTACGGACGATGGTGGTCTCCTCCACCTACTCGCCCAATGCTTGGATGCTATTAGCGATCGTCGTCAGCTTCATGGTGAACTCATCCACCGATTCGCTCTCTTTTATGTGAATCATCTTGAGTTCACTCCTCAAAGTTTGGATCTTTGGCTCCTTGACACAATCTGTGCCCACGTGCATCGTCCTGAGCATCTCCCACGCATCCATGATAGAGTCCTTCTCAGCCAATGTTAGAAGCACATCTTCCGGTATGCTTTGATAGATGGCAGCGAGGACCATTCTATCTCTCTGTTTGTTGATATCATCTTTCACCAAGATGTCCCACACGCCCTGTGCTTGCAGATTGGCAAGCATCTTTAACGACCACACGACATAGTTGCTCTGTATGAGCAACGAATATTACAGCGAAATACTGCTATCTATTTTCGTTATTATCGTATCAACGACACCTTTATCAAAGCGTCGAGTTGATAGCCGAGATTGCGTACACCTTGACACCTTGTTCAACATGCTTTTTGTTTTATCTGTCACCGGTGCAAGTCGAGGAAACAAAAAAAAGGTACTTATCCTTCACCATTTCCTTAGGTTGTGTGCCTCTTTTTTTTGGTCCCACTCAATTCGGCTTGAGCTTCTAGCTTTTGGCTTATTTTTTTACTATTTATAAATTTCGTCTTTTTGTGGTTTTTTTTTGGCTTTTTTGAGATTTTTGCTGGTTTTTTTTCTCGTATTTGTCTGCATTGTTCATGATGAACTAACCTGTTTTTTCTATTTTTAAATTTAGTTATATCAAATAAGTTATTATCAACTATAATATAATTTTAATTATAAATCAGCTCAACGACACTTTTATTTCTTGCGCTGGCTCTGGTTTGGCGCCCTTTTTCGTTGCTCTGTCCCGGTGCAGCAATAAAAGACTTTTGGAAGCTTGGACTGAAGACTAAAGTCATGTGAGTGCTGCTGCCGAGCGTTGACGCAAGAATGTTTTTTTGTGTGTCCCACCGGACCCACCGTGCGTGTCGCCCAAGACCGAGAAGATGCGCGAGACGCGTGAAAGCGTCGACGAAGTCTCTGCTGCCTCGGGACGATACGCGAAGACCTCGGGACGATGCGCCGGCTCCTGTCGTGCGTAGACCGAGGACGGAGACGACGCGCGCACGATGGACCGAAGGCGACGCTCGCCTCGGGAGTCGGGAGCGAGAGGCGCCGGACCGAGGGAAGAAGTTACGCACTATTAGAACTAATCTTACTATTATATGTGATCGATATGTTTGAGTTGTATGTAAAGTACTTGGTAAATTTAAGTACCGTATTGTCGTTATCAAGTACTCGTATATTGAGTACTGCATAGTTATATCGAGTATTTGGTGTGTTCGAGTATTCAGTAGTCGTGTCGAGTACAATAGTCAAAGACCTGGAGTTGGATAGCAGTCGGACAATCCGACGTCGAAGACTGGTCTAGCAGTCGCAGTCGTAAGTCGAATTACGCAGTGGTCGTAGTTGTGAGTCGATGCCTCACGGTATTTTCGAGTCTTGTAGCGATGGTCGTAGTACGAATCGTAGTTCTGGTGTTGTCGTAGAAGTCACAGTCGTAAGTTGAGCTGTATAGTGGTCGATAGTCGGTACTAGTAAGATACAGTATATTGGTCATGCTCGAAGACCGGTATCACCGTCTATGTGAAGCGGTATTATCGGATATGTTGGTGACAAGCTGTGGTCGGTGAAGCTGTCGATGAAGCCGTGGTTGAAGACGTGGTCGATAAGCCGTAGTCGGTGAAGCGATCGAAGGCACAGTGGTCGAAGGCACTGTGGTCAAAGCAGCCGTGGTCGTGAGGCATGGTCGAGACATCGTAGTCGACAAGATATGGTCGAAGAAGGACTCGAGGGAGAACCTGAAGAAGGTCAGGTCTGTGTGTAGTCATAGACCGGTCCAGATAGCAGTTAGTCTGCACGTAATCGGTCGTGTCCATTAAGCTGTGAGTGTTGACTAGTGGAGCGAGTAGTACGAATCGTGGAGATCATGCCGGAAGACTCGAGCAGTTCGTTAGCCTGTGTACGTGCAATCTGTGTGTATAATACAAGAGAAAATGGAAAAGGTGGAGCGAATTGACGCAGCGAAAACTCTTGTGTGTCTTGAGTTAAGCAGATGTGTTCATGTGAGTTTTCGACCACTGTATGTGTGTGTTAGCTTCCATCCCTGGGCCAACAATTGGTATCAGAGCTTGGTGTTTTTCCTGTGAGTCAGAGAAGAAGCCAAGGCGAAAGGCTCTCGCAGCTGATCGTGCGTTAGTTGAATGCAAGAGGCTGAGACAAGAGACTACTGCAACTGACCGTGTGGCGGTCAGATGGCGATGTGCGTTCGGGTCAGCGTGATGGCAGGTGAACGATGCAAATAGAGCCCAATCGGTGTCGGTGAGGCTGAGGAAGTCTAGATCTGGTTGAGGACGCGCAGATTGAGCAAACCAACAGTGTTGCTAGGCAACGACTCAGATCCACGACCTCAAGCACAGATCCGGGTAAGGTCAGCAATGAGGGTGACAAGGTTGCCAACGAGGTGTAAGGTGGTGTATGAGTCCACACCGGATGGGGTGTCGGAGTCGTCGTAATTGCGAAGCTTGGGCACCAAGGCGCAGAAGCCCCAGGTGGCGAGGACAGTCATATGGTGGTGCCACGAGTTGATGCGAAGGCAACAAAGCCGTCATCTCGTCTCTAGTCAGTGAGCTATGGAAAGAAATTTGTTTCAAAACCTAGTGAAACTTGAAGAGTGGGTTTGAAACCTCTTTGAAACATGATGTTTGATTTGAATCTTGCCCGGAACTTCTTTAAAATTTGAATGCAGCTACTGGGATTGGCTCACTGGTGAATGTCGCTGATGGCTCAAAGTAGCAAACAGTAAGTTTCACGATGTTTTATAAAGTTACGTGAAGTTTCATGAAGTTTCATACGGTTTCATGACTAAGATTCATGGTGTTTCATTATGTTTCGGGTGGTTTTATGCCTAAGTTGATTAAGTTTTATAAGGTTTTATGTCTAAATTTTATAGTATTTCATAAGATTTCACAAAGTTTCAGAAAGTTTGGTACCTAAGTTGATTAACTTTTATGAAACATGTTCGAAACTATGAAATTTAGATAAAATCCGATGAAACTTACCTATACCGTTAGAAACTTTTCTAAGAGTATATCTTGCGCTAGCCCTCTTCTCTTTTTTTAATTGCACCAACCGGGTCTTGAACTCAAGACCTCTTGACTCTGATACCATATTAAGTTTCATGCACCAACTAATTTACACAAAAGACTAAATTAATGAGAAAAAATAGACAGTTCATCTATAATTCAACGCGGTATTTTACAATAGCAATCTTAGTTTAACTTGGCAAATTATAACCTAGGTGAAACAAGAAATGCATCTTGCATGTCAAGTGGGTGCAATTAAAGCACCTACATTACGTACGATCGAGCAACTCCGCGACATGATCGTGTCGGCTGGCGGGGGCACCGCACCACTGCGCAGCCATCCTGGCCGGCCAGGCGGTGACGGTGCGGCGCTTGTCGAGTCTGGGCTTCACAAACGGTGTATAGGGCGGCCCCGCCTTCATGGCTGCCCGTGCAGAGGAAAGGAAGATCTACTGCGACATCCTCACTGATGGCTGGGTCTTTTATCCTGGCGCAGCGGCAACATACAGAAGTGACAACGAACATGGAGTTGATGCATTTGAGCGAATGTTAAGGCGATAAACAAGGGTACACGGTCAGATAAAAGGAACAATAAGTCAATAACAGCAAAATGAGGCTCGACGGTGAGCATCATCTCGTGAGGGATACAAAATAGTCGAATATTCTACAACATTTCTATTTTTAAAGGTAAAAATAGTCAGATTTTAGGACGTTGGATGTTGATCCAACGTTTCAGATCTTTTTTTGGAGAGGTGTTTATATGAGATATTTTTTTCGAATAGGGTCCGTTGAATATAGATCCAACGCTCTCAGATCATCTGACTGTTTTTAACTTGAAAAATAATCGAATGTTCTATAGCATTTCTCAACAGATAAATGCATAACTCACTCTGACTTTCCAAAAAAAAAGCTGACCTAATTTGCTCAGTTTACATTAGTCCTCGTCGTTTTCGTCGAGGTACTTTAGGCACTTCTGCCACTCCTTGTCCGGATCGTACCTGTGGAGCTTCCCCGCCCGCCGGTAACCACGTCCTGCTCCGTCATCTCCATGTATCGCATTCGCTTCGCCTCCGCGTACGCAGCCCCAAGAAACGCGCGTGCCGCCCTCTCCTCCTCCGGCGTCCACTTCCTTGTCCGCCAAGGAGCAGGCCCAGTAGTGCTGCTCTCGGTCTTCACCGGCCCCTGCAGATGCTTCTCTTTGGCATCGCCGCCGGTGGCAACGGCCGTCTTCGCGGCCGGGTCGTTCCTCTCCATCTCGCTACATTACATGCCTCCATATATTCTGCATGGTTTCTTTCTTTCTTTCTTTGTTCTGTGCTAGAAGGCTGGCCGGCGGCTATGGGCTAACGGACCTATGGTTCTTCTTCTGTCTATAGACTCGTAGAACGTATCGTGCTCGTACATCGAGTCGTACATAAGCTGAACGTGGCTGCACCTGCGTGAGTCCACGCATGCGAGTTGCTCTCCGTTTCAGTCAGATTCGTGTTGTTGGATCCATATTGCTTCGGGACGGTCCAGATAACCTTTCAATTCTGAGCTCCTCACAAGGTAATATAAGCAATCACATGGAGTACGTTGCAAAGCATGGCAAGATCCTACTGAAGCTACACCTCATTACCGTCGAAGTGCAAGTGGGCAACACAAAATGACTCGAAGAATGTCTAGCCATTCCGGCAGAAGATCAATAGTACAGCTAACGAATTTTGACGGTGTAAAACAAGGTCAAGAAGTCGTGATCTGCCCCAAGGATATGCGTAGGCACCATATCAGATGCTACTTTAAAGGACGAACAGGGACGTACACATCCTGTTGGTTCAGACGACAAGGTTCAGAAGAATACTCTTCAGCTTCTTCTCTGGCATATCCTTCAGACCTCAGCGCATATCCAGATCAAGTGTACAACAGTGTAGCTTTGTAACCGCACGGACACTATAAATTTGCAGCGCATAGCCAAATAGCTCGAGCCCTGAAGCAAGAGCATCAAAGTAGCAACAAGGACAACATGCGCGGCTCGAGAATGACAGTGCAGTTCTCCCTCGGCAGAGGAGAGAGGCCACGCAGGCAAAGAAACCGTGCCTTGAGTTGCTTCTGCCGAGGGAGAGCTGCCCTGCCATTCAACACTGCAAGCGTTTCCTCTTCTTAGCTCTGTACATCCTACTAACCAAAGCCGTTTTATCGAAATTGATTGGTGTCATCATATATAATATATAGCTGTCATTGTCTTGCTCTTCCGGTTTCGTTTCACTTTGCATCTGTACTTGTGGCAATAGTCTCAACAAAGTAGTGATCAGTACCTGCATCTCACAGTGAAAAAAAAAAATACCTGCATGGCTTCAAGGCTATAGTAATGTAAACATGTGATTACATAAACAAGTAGTTTACTAAACCCCAACTCCAACCCCCCCACATCTCCAGTATTTTTTTACATGTTGGTAACCTGAGTTCTGATCAACTAGACAACAAAAATACTACACAGGCTGACTTCGATTAGTATCCATGCAGAATTTGTGTTTTTCAATCTCAAAATGCAATTGAGTTTGATTTTGAAATTTTACATGTCTATACATACACCTCCAACTTTTGTAGATATTTTTTAAAAAACTTTTATATGTAGGTAACATAATGGTAGCACCATAGAAGGGTAGCGTAAGGTATGTCTCCGGACAAAACGAGTAGACAAGGACCAAATTGACCTGTGTCTCTCAAGTCTCCGCAATCAAGATAAAAAATTTCATGGATCATGATGATTGGCTCCAGAACCCCTAGCACTCCATCTATGAGGGTGCCTTGAGCTTCCCACCCTTGGCTGGACCCACATCGGCTAGCTCAAGAGAGGAGGACGTGCTTGGGAGCCCTGGGGCACATAGGACCAAGGATAGAAATCTCGATACCGGTCAAAAACCCAGCCCGCGGGCGATAACCGTAACCGGCCGGTTACCAGAAAAATTAGGGAAAAACTAGATGAAATTCAGGCATCAAATTTTTTATTTATGCTGTTTTAAAACCGGTAACCGTTATGGTTACCGAAAAACCCGCTTAATAAATTGGAAAACTGCTAAAAACTGGGAAAAGCCAGAGAAAACCTAGCACAAAATGTTGAGACTAGCATATTTATGCATATTTAGTTTATACGATAGGTAATCTAATATAAAAGGCTTAAACCAATCTAGAAAGTGCATTATATAGTCATAAATTTAAATTTACATTAGAAAGTTTTCGGCCGGTTTTTTTCCCTCCTGGTACCTACCGGGATTTCTAGTAACCGATGGTTATCGGCGTATTTTATCCCTGCGTAGGACGTTGTCCATCTCAGGGTGGATAGTCCTTATCTCCGACAATGGTGTGCGCCTAGGGCTCATCCAAAGAGCGCACAGGTCATTCACGAGCTCATTTCACTCCAGAGCCAGAGGAGGCTTTGTGGATTTAGAGTGTTTCTTGGTAGGAGCCATAGCCTTTCGTCAATTAGCTATAGTCCCTACAGACGACGCCAATATTGTAGATGTGAAATCCATATACAAGTGAGGGGATAGACGTTGGCCGTCTGACGGGCCATCGTCCATAAGAGTAAAAAAATGACACAGGGATTTATATAAGTTCGGAGGTCCGAGAGAACCATCCTACGCCTGTCGGTGAACCAACGGGGGGTTGCCTTCGGATAGAGGGTTCTTGAGGGCTCGCTAATTTGAATATGCTTCTTACTTGCTCAAGAAAGCTCTTTTTACAAATGTTGGATACATAGAGTATTTATAGACTTTTGGGCCTGTACAAATGACCGAAATACCCCTTAATGAGATAACTAATCTCTAAGAACAAGTGAGATGTATTATTGTCCTTTTGTAAACTATAATTCTTTGATCATGTGGTACATGCATGGCTGTCTGATAGGTGGCCCCTCATCTGAGGACATGCCCTCGGACCCAAGTTCTGCCTTTTCTTTTTCAGATTGTCAATACCATTCAAAAATGCCTGTACAAAAGATTGAGGGAAGCCCGCACAAGTGTATCCTTTTGTGGTGCAACTGGATGCTTTTGATGACTGATCTTGGAGATGGAGGCAGTAATCAAACTCAAGGGAGAAGGATCCATCTTGATTACCCAATGGGTGGCCATAATGCAGCTGTCTTGTAAGTCCCTTCATGCTGTTTCTGTATTGCTTACGTATCTCACTGTTTTACTAACCAGCTGCTTAACAGAGCATTTTTCAGCATTTGGTGAGAAGGGGAAATTCCTTGTTTCAGGTGGCAATGATGCATCAGTGAAACTCTGGGATTGGTCGAAAGGATTTTCTTCTGAAACAAATAGCAATGGTGAATTGTTCTTGGATATTGGTGTGAAGAAAAAGGTCACAACTAGATCTTTAATTTTGTGTGAACTATATTGTCTTCGGCTAGATATCTGCACACTTCACGACACAATACATAGATCTAATAAGTTTTATTGGTTTTTGTGCAATTGAAATTCTTAGGCACAATAGAAATGCTGACCTTTGAGGCTTTGATCCATATCTTGGCAGGTAAATTGGTTGTGTACTGCTCCCACTGATTCAGATAACCTGATCGTGTGCGACACATCCAAGGCGGTCAAAGTACATAATTTTCGGTAGATGGAAAAATGGGTGGCATGGCATCATCATGTTGGATGATTCCTTGAGGGAGTTTAGCAAAGAAGTTGCCTGACCATCAGCGTCAAATTGGTCCTAACTCCAGTCTCCTGAGATATAAAGGCAACTTAGGCAAGCCGCTGCAGCTAGCTATGTGAAGTGAGAACTCAGAACTGTTTATTCTCTTCTTGGGATATCAATTTTGGGAATGAAAGGATCTGCTACAACTATTTATTTCTGTCGAGGCAAATGTTACTGCTCTGTGATATATGTGTACTTCCATAGTATATCTTTGCTGTATGGTGAAATGAATTTTATGGTTTTCAGAATGAGCGCGTTTGTGCTGGCAACCAGAGTTCTCATTTAAAGATGGTGAAATGTGTTTGTCTTTTGAGTTCTTCTCATGTCTACAAGACTTGTAAGTTGTAACTGTTATTTCTTACAAAGACATTTCCGACAACGTTGTGATGTCACTCTCTACGTCTCATGACATAACAAGCGAATCAGCATCCATGTGTAGCAACATACTTACGCTGCTACGAACGTACTGCAGCTGGGCCATTACTGTTACACGAGTGATGTTTTGTCACCAGTAACCTCTGCAGGAGCACCTGCCTTCTTCAAAATGGTGGAACCTGTTCGAATCCCTCAGAATGATCTCTCTACCGCATAACTTGGAAATGAACTTGGCAGCCTCATGGCAGTGACTGCAAACCCTCGAGTTCTTGGTCACACGGATTGGCCGCCCTTCCGACAAATTCAGCACACCGAATGCGACGGCGAGCTTCGAGCTGTGCCCACAGAGTGCCTCGCCGTGCACCGCATCGTCGGCGCCCATCAGGGCATACTTCTTCTTTGGATCATGGCCCTCTTCCTGCATCCTTGTGGCAACATCATCCAGGAACTCTGCAATCCTATTTCCCTGCGGGGGATTCCGGTTGTCGGCGGCAAAGACATGAACCTTCCCCCTGACCTCAATCCAACTGCAGCCAGTGTTCTCGCGGAGTCCTCGGCCACCAATCTTGTTCCGGAGCTTCCTCACAGCCTCCCATCTCTCAGCCTCGGCATATATGTTGGCAAGAAGAACATAGTATCCTGTATTTTCAGGTTCCAGCTCAAAGACCCTCTCTGCCACCTTCTCTGCAAGCCTGACATCCCTGTGAATTCGACATCCGCGCAGCAATGAGACCCAGATGCTTGAATCTGGTTCGATCAGCATTGACTCGATGAACTCATAAGCTTCCTTCAGATTTCCAGTGTGGGTAAGTAGGTCAACCATGCAGGTGTAGTGCTTCAGTTTGGGCTCTATTTTGTGTTCATTCCGCATTGCATTGAAGAATCTCCATCCCTCATCTCTAAGGCCTGAATGGCTGCAAGCATAAAGTATGGCACTGAAAGAAGCTGCATCAGGCTCAATGCCAGTGGCCCTCATCTGCTCAAAGAGGGCAATGGCATCCCTGCCACGGCCATGCATGCCATATCCAGCTATCATGATGGTCCATGAGATGAGGTTCTTGTTGGTCAATCTGTCAAACAAACGTCGAGCTAGCAGTAATGCACCGCACTTAACATACATGTCTACGAGGGCGTTAGCTAAATAATTATCTTCCAAATACCCTTTTCGTACTGCATAGGCATGCATCTCCCTGCCTCGCTCCAGAGATGAAAGGCTTGCTGCAGCAGGAAGGATGCAGGTCATGGTCACCACATTTGGTCTGAATTGGAGCAGCACTTCACTGAACAAACTGAAGGCTTCATTGGCAAGATTGTTCCTGGTGTAACCTCCTATCAATGTATTCCATGAGATTATATCCTTATTCATCACATGATCAAAGATCAACCTTGCTTCTTCCATAGTCCCACATTTTGTATACATTTCCATTAGCGCATTGGCAACTGGAAGAACTTTCTCCATTCCATTTCTAATGGCATATCCATGGACAGATTTGCCATGTTTCAGCGATTCATTGCCAGCAAACGCATGAAGAGCACTGGTGATTGCAAAGTCATCTGGTCTGATATCTTCTAATCCCATCTCTTGAAATAAACCGGTCACTTTGTCAGAAAGCCCAGCCCTGGCGTAACTTGTGATCATTGCTGTCCACGACACCACATTTTTCTGATCCATAATCCTGAATATCTTATTGGTGCTATGCCAATCTGAGCAATTTGAGTACATATCGAGAAGAGCATTAGCAAGAGATGTCTTACCAATCAATCCAGTTTTCACAGAAAATCCATGAACCACTTTTCCTATAAACCAATAGCGTAATTGTGCACAAGCCGGCAAAACACTTAGCAATGTGGCTGAGTCCAACTCCTGTCCTTGTAGCCACATTCTTACAAACAACTCAATAGATTTATCGTATAATCCATTGGAAGCGCACCCACTAATCATAGAATTCCAAGAAATGACATCTCGATGAAGCATTCCATCAAACACCATGAGTGCATCCTTAATCCTGTTGGATTTTGCATAGAATGACATCAGTGCATTGCAAACTGCACACTCTACCCCAAAACCCAACTTCAGAAGATGCCCATGAAGCACCAAGCCATCCTTACAACCAGACAAACTAGTGATGCACTTTAGGAGGCAAGAAATGGTGTGTTCATCAGGGGTAATTCCACAATCATGCATTTTCTCAAAAAGCAAAAGGCTTTCTTGAAAGTCACCAACCTTTGCATACCCACCTATCATCAGATTCCATACATGTACATTGCTTTTTGATGACATTACGTCAAACACCTTTCTTGCATAACCCAAGTCACCACATTTCACATACATGAATACAAGTTTGGATCCCAGATTGTCATCTATTCCACTCTCCAAAGATTCAAGTTCCCAAATTAGTCCTGTTTTCACAGAGTATCCATGAATAACTCTGCCAAGAAGCTCATAACCTAATTCAGCACAAGCAGGCAAAACACTGAGCATCGTCACTGAATTGATCTCCAGACCTTCAAACCACATTTTGCCGAAAAGCTCAACAGCCTTACCATGCCATGCATTCGAAAAGCATCCACTAATCACAGAATTCCAAGAGATGACATCCTGGTGAGACATTCCATCAAACACCTGCAGCGCATCCTCGATATGGCCACACCTTGAGTACAAAGCTATCAACGCATTTTCCACCGCACATTGCACGCCAATACCCAATTTCTCAAGGAGCCCATGAACTACCTCACCATCCGTGGTACTGCCCAAACTGGCAATGCACTTCAGGACACAGGAAATGGCGTGTGCATCTGGTCTAACCCCACAACAGTGCATCTGCCTAAATAGAAAGACTCCTTCTTGGGATTCACCAGCCTTCGCATACCCGCTCATCAGAGCAGTCCAAACACGCACATCACTTACTTGAGGCATTTCATCGAACGCCTTTCTTGCATTGCCCAAGTCCCCACATTTCACATACATTAACACCAATTTCTGCCCGATAACACTACCCATTCCATCTTTTCCTAAATTAGACGCGCGAAACAAGAAATGGGCTCTCTTCCCAGCCTCCAAAGATCTCACCTCCGAGCAGAGCTGGAGGACCGCGCCATAGCTCCGGGCATCAACCGCATCCGAGCCGAGCAACCTCAAAGCCTCCGTCAGGTCACCCGATCGACATAGACTCTGAATTTGCACGTTCACGTCGGTTCTCGGGATCCGATTTGGCGGTTTCTTGGTGTTCCTCGGAGCAGCGGCTGCCTCCAAGACTTGACCGGATGCCGCGAGGACGCTGCACCTAACCCTTGTTCTTGAGTTAGTGTTCTTGGGAGGTGGCCATGGAGGCGGGGCTCGGAGATGGCTGGAAATGGAGGAGAGTGGAGGCGTCGCCATGGGAGTGGTAGGAGGAGGGCTTCAAATTTTGCCGCGAAATCTCGCGATGCAGTTTGTTTTCGATTGCAATGGATGGAGGATAGCTTTCTGGATTAGGCTGCCTCTTTCACCATTTGCACTCTTGCATTTGGAAATTTCAATAAAAGGACAGCACGGATTGGCAAATTGCCATGCCCTTCCATTGTTACGTTCCAAAGGCTGCTCAGAAGATTATGTTGTGTGGAGAGGGCATTTATGCAAATTTGCATGGCTTGTATCGTTTCTGCTTTTGCATGTGGCTGGGAAAGTGGATAGAAGGCAGCAGAGTACACAGAGAACACACTCAGGACTCAGCCTCCATTAGAGGACAGGAAGCTTCTTCTGTTCTTTGGTGAAGCAATAAGAGAGAGGAAATGGGAGGCATTCTCTTGCCGCATCACCAAATCTGCCCAAATCCTTCGCCGAAGACCGCTTTCCCGGGATTATATGCTCTCCACAAAGGTGACTGATTCATATATCTGAATTGTGTTCATTGGTGCTATTCTCTAAAGCAATTTTCTTGATGATATACAAAAATAAAATTATACTTTTCAGCATCTCTCTTTCTGGCTTCTGCTTTTTGCCAACAAAAAGAAATCCCCGAAAAATGTGTGAATTAACTGAATGCATATAGCAACACCTGATGAACAACTGCAGTTAACTGCACATCATGATGAAATGAAACTGAATAGTCAGGAAAAAAAAGATGAAATGAGACTCAGGTACCGTCTTGATGCTGTCACTGAACTTGGTAGCACTTGCAGATGGGGTTCTCTTTTGTGCTCCACGGCAAGGCTTTCTGTGCTCATCTTTGGCGACCATCAAATCAGCAGCCAACGGATCTCCATCGCCAGGAACAGTTAAAAAGTATATTAAAGAAGAGTTCATAGCTTTCTTCAGAAGCATTCAGACCTCCATTGCCGAGAACTCGCCTAAAACTTCTAAGATGACGTCCAGGAAGCAATCACCTGACCCGTTCGAAGAGGTTGACAGGAGGAAGCAGACATACGGTATATGAAAACGTAGAACTTGTCATCATTTTTGCGTGTACAGAATGATCTTCAGTTCTGCTGTGAACATATCCAATGAAACACAAGATGTTTGCTCTCTCAGTCTCGATCATCTGCTTATCGTGCCACCTTGTGATTCTTGACACGGCATAGGTAGTATTTCAGAGGAACATCAAGATGGGCAACCGCAAGTGCTAAATTTGGATGATATGAAGGTGGCTGAGTTGAGAGAGCTGGCGAGGGCGAGGCAAATGAAAGGTTACTCGAAGCTGAAGAAGAGGGAGCTGATTGATCGTTTGAAGGGGGTTTGATATTGGTAACTTATTGGGCGTGTTGTACTGACTAAATTGATATAGTTTAGAATCGCTTCTAGAGGCTGTTTCTTGAGTTTTTGTTCGCTTTGACACCCTCTTCATTTGGTCAGCTCCAATGGTCACCTTCAATGTATGATGAGATTTGCAGCGCTATGAAACTGTTGTCTTGTGTTAGCTCATTATCAGAAGTTCAGAACTGTACGGGTTTACAGCATTACTGAATTCAACAGGTAACAACAATGATGTACGTTTCTGTGACTGCTGAACCGGTGCAAGTTGGGACATTTCCCACTGAATTTGTCGGCGTTTTGACATACAACAATGCTCTAGAAGAGCAAAATAAGATTAGATGCATCTTAACAATGTCCATTTACACGACTCTCTTTCGCTGAACTAATAATCTGGACCAGTCAATCTACATAGGTTATTTATAAGAACTAATTCGCACCAGTAGCACCTTCCGTTGTAGTCTAGCTGGTTAGGATACTCGGCTCTCACCCGAGAGACCCGGGTTCGAGTCCCGGCAACGGAATCTTTTTTATTTTCCCTTTTAAGCCATCACGGAAAATTACTACAACACCCTCCATCCTAAATCTGCAGGGGCATGAAGGTAATTGCACATTATATAAACACCCAGCGCTAGGGTTTTATTTCTTCTCTTCCCGCAAAGCCTCCGCCGCCGCCGCGGCCCCACACCACGCTCCAAAAGCACTCCTCTCTTCTTCTCGCCTCCCTCGCCGCCGATCCCCCCATGGTGAGCTCGGCGCTGGGAAACGCGTTGCATTTCGCGCTGCTTTTTATCGAATCTTTCGTCAGTTTTGGGTTGTTTTGACGGCGTGGTTGGTTTTGATTTTGGTGCTCGCAGGCGTCGGAGAAGAAGCTGTCGAACCCGATGCGGGAGATCAAGGTGCAGAAACTCGTCCTCAACATCTCCGTCGGCGAGAGCGGAGATCGCCTCACCCGCGCCTCCAAGGTATATCTATCTCTGTCTATCTGCCCACGCTTTACCCCCGAATCGATCGCTCATCTGCGTCTGCGTGTGGTTTCTGCGCTCTACATGTTGATGCGCTTGTGCGTTTTGAGATTTAGCTTAGTTCCGTGTAGTGTGAAGTGCGTTGTTCGTTAGGTTCGGATCGGTTGTGAGTGTTTCAGTTGGCTTGTAGCAAGCCACTGGTTCTTGGGTTTGGGGAATATGAAGCAGGTGGTGAATTAGCCCAGCTCGGCACTGCTCTATTTCTATTTGTAGTGGAGTAGTTCGTATACGAGTAACAGATGCGTCAGCTTGTGATACTGATACTGATACTGATGCTGCTACCATGTGGCCATTGTGGTTTGAATCTGGTTTAGGTCTGCTCCATTTCTTATAGCTGTAGATTTAGCTTAATTAGTCCAATCTCAGTGGCCCCAAGTAGTCAAAGCAATTTTGCTGTGCATTGTCGTGTCTGGAACGTTTTGATTGTGAATTCTTAACGTTAACTGTATCTATCATCATTGTTTGCTTGTTAGGTGCTGGAGCAGCTGAGCGGACAGTCACCGGTGTTCTCCAAGGGTAATTTTCTTCAACACGGCTTGTTCTTAGTGGCCATGCGCTTTATATTGGTGGTGCTCATGGTGATGATGTTGTGTTATTGCAGCGAGGTACACTGTGAGGTCGTTTGGTATCCGGCGTAACGAGAAGATTGCGTGCTACGTGACAGTGAGGGGAGAGAAGGCGATGCAGCTGCTGGAGAGTGGCCTGAAGGTGAAGGAGTACGAGCTGCTAAGGAGGAACTTCAGTGAGACCGGATGCTTTGGGTTTGGTATCCAGGAGCACATTGATCTTGGCATCAAGTAAGAAGATAATATTATTCCCGTAATCTTTTGTGATTTTAATGTGGAACATTCGTTGCTACTGGTAAATATTTTTTTGTGATGGAGCTGCTATGGAGGAACTTCAGTGAGACCGGATGCTTTGGGTTTGGTATAGTAAGAAGATAATCTTATAACCATAATCTTTTGTGATTTCAATGTGAAACATTTGTTGCTACTGGTAAATACTTTTGTGATGGTATTGTTTATTACCTGTAAGTTCTATGTAGAGGAAAGCACATATAGCTTTGCATTCATGTGAGCAAGTGGTATAGTACTAATTAATACATGTTTGAGAATTGAGACTGGTCATAGGCTGTAATATAGTAGGGGATACAGCGAAAATTATTTGCTGATATAGTCAGCGACTTTTATAGTGGAATTCTTTGTAGCACGGACACGTCAAAACAGCCGTATCCGTGTCCGACACCATGTCGGACACGGATACGACACGGACACATCTCGGACACGTGTCGGTGACGTATCGGTCGATTTCGGAATTAATTTTAATTATTAAAACTCTCGACACGTGTCGGACACAGTAAATATACGAGTCGGACACGGCCTGGACACAGCCGGCCCAGGAATGGCCCAGGACACGGCTGGCCCAGGCCGGCCCATACCGTTGCCTTGTCCTAACCCTAACTCCCGAGCGCCTCATTCCCATCGGCTGCTTGCGCCGCCACATCGACAAGTTTACAATTTACATTATTTCAGTTTAATAAGCATGTGGAAACATAGAAAATAATACATACATGCATATATATTATTTATTATTTAAATATATATAGCCGTGTCGCCTTATCGGTATTTTTGGGAAAACGGCGAATTTCTATGTCGGTGTCGTGTCGACGTATCCGTATCCGTGCATCATAGGTGGAATTGTCTTTTATGATTTAATGCAGTCATAATTTTCATGTGCCAAGAATATTTGTTAGATCAATTGGCGCTTTTCGTTGATTATCAGTTTGATCATGTATTTATTTCAATTGTTGTTTCGTTTTTATCAAAATCCTTCAGTTCTCAAGTATTATTCAATTGATGATGTCTATATTTCCTGTATAGCAGGAACAATTGATGCAGGGCATAAGTTCTTAAATTTTATGTTCTGGGTTTCTGTTTCATGTTTTTTTCAGAAATTGCAGGTCCGCTGCATAATAAATCATTGAGTTGATAAATCATTGAGTTGTTAATCTTGTGTGCTAGCCTCATGGGCTTTTAGCAGGGTTTCCAAGTAACACTCAAGTCCTTTAGCACCAAAAATGCATTATATGGTCTTGTCCAGTGATCCATGATGGTTAATTGTGGTCCACCAAATGTATCTTATTAATGTTATACTGTTATTTGATAAACTATTGCAATCCTGGTATAACTAATGTTCTTTACTAGTGCATATATCACACCGTTCGATTTTAGTGTTGTTAGAGAAGATTATGCTCCTAATATCATCCATTGGTGTTGTGTTGATGTTGCTACTTCCTTACTGCCCTAGGAATTTGGGTTACTTCATATGTTAAATTGTTGCAATGCATAGTTCTTGGGCCTATTCTTTTTTGCTGCAGTTGATGGTTTTTGCCCCTAGAGCGAGCGTTTGTGCGAATGAATCGAATGCTGATAAGCTGCTTTGAAAAGATCCTAATAAACCGATTCGAAAAGGAGATGAAGAAACCGTTCTGTTTATTTATTCAGAGGAAGCTATAAGCTGAAAAAAATAGGGCCTTTTTTCCTTGTTGCACATAGCAGCTCATTATCACTGCGCAATCATTGTTTAATGAAGTGCTGCATTTTGTTGATGCCCAAGAACCGACCTCTTTGTTGCTTTTTCAGGTATGACCCTTCTACTGGTATCTATGGCATGGACTTCTACGTCGTTCTTGAGCGCGCCGGGTACCGTGTTGCCCGCCGCCGTAGGTGCAAGTCCCGTGTTGGTATCCAGCACAGGGTCACCAAGGAGGACGCCATGAAGTGGTTCCAGGTCAAGTATGAGGGTGTCATCCTCAACAAGGCCCAAGCAAACACCTCTTAAGCATCACAAGAGCATAGTTCTCTTTAGAACCTGAGTTAATTAAGTTTATCTGGATGTTGGATTAGTATGTTCCTTAGAAACCAAATGCTTTCTCAGTTTTGCCTGTGCTGGATCTTTTTGAGTGGTCTGTACTTTCATCTAAGTGCTCGCTTCTATTTTATCCTCTTGGCAGCAATAGCTTTGTGTTTGGCATATGCTATTTACTGCTTGCGTTTGGCCACTTTTGATCAAAAATGAATTAGGCTTTTAACCATTATACATGGTATCCGGTCCCGGAAGGTTGTACATCTCTGGTGATAATGTTTCTTCGGCGATGAGCTAATAATTGTCATGGCTCGGTTATAAACTTTATGGAATGATGGAATTTTTGCAGGAATTCTGTAATAATTGTATTGCTTCATGTAAAATTCTGTGATATCTCAGAAGTTCATGCACTCAAATGGGTACTAAGAACGAACGCACTTTCCTCAACTGGATTTTTGTTTCTCAAATAGAAGAAATCCTTACTGACAATCATACCACGAGGCCCTGTTTTGGTATATAACCGCTTTGTGAAATTCCTGCGTCCTAAAAAGACTTTTGAAAGGCAACTTTTACCATCAAATCCTATGATATTTATATTTGTAAAACTTGTCAAAATGCTTTGCTTGTAAATCTACACTATCAAATAAATTATTGGTGATAGTTTATGATTGAATGTTGTATTAACAAAGATACTGGCAACATGTGTTACGCAATTATGCTTAGGTGAAATCATGGTGTAATTAAACCAAAAATCATCATGAAGATTTTTTAAAAAAATCTAGACGAACTTATAAACTTACTCTACAATTATATAAAATTTTAAGATCAAATACATTCTATGCTAAAAATAAAAAAGTAATAAAGTTTGATTGCATCGTAAGTACACCCTAAACGTGGATGCATAGCATACTTTCCCAGAGCTGTGATTACATCTCACAGAAACACATTTTGCGACATGTAATATTAACTGTACCATCCCTGATCCATCTTTTGTCCCAAGTAGAAATTATGCCAACAAATGGGTCATGGGCTGCTATTCTCAAACTCTCAGTTGAATAGTCTACTTAAGATAATTGATCAAAGAAAACGAAGATGTTGAGAAGCTCATGTTCTAATTTCTAAAGTGCGGTAGGCTGATAGTATCAATGACTAAACACCAAAGGAAGTTAGGGAGTGTTCGTATTGGTTTTTGCTAATGGGTTTTGACTATGACTTAAATCTTTTGGCTGAAAATAAATAGTAATGACAAAAAGAAGTGGTTTTTAGAAGGAGTTGACGAGCGGTGGAAGAAGTAAGCGAGAGATGCGTACGCGTAACGGGAGTGAAAAGAGCTGGGTGTGTGATGCACCGTGACCCTCTAATTATCCCCGGAGCGAGACGATAGCGATATGAGTGAAGAAGTCAATTCGAAAAGTCAGATGTTTATATTGACTTTTGGATTTTTTATCAGAAGCAGAAGCTAATACGAACAAACAAAACATAGATCGCCTCTCGGCACCCAAATCCCCATCCCCAAATGGACACGAGGAACATGTGCACTGTGGAGAAGTGCGGCCGCACCCACCTCATCACCCTCATTGGCGCCGTCAACCACCGTATTAGCCCGACCCTCCTCTCCACCATCCGCTCCGTCGTCCACACCTCCTCAGGCGTCGGCACCCTCGTCCTAGCCACCGAGGGCAAGTTCTTCTCAAACGGCTTCACCCAGGCCCGGGCGTGCACCACGCTACACCACCTCCACGCATCCATGAGCGAGGGCTTCTGCAGCCTCATCGTCGACCTCCTTACACTGTAACATCCCATTTTGGGAGAGCTGAAGTGCTTGAATAAAATTTGAAAACTTGAATTCAAATTCAATTCAAAAATACGAACCCTATTCAAAACCCGAGTGAACCAAACCTTAGCAGGCCGAGCCCATCCCATCCCTCCTCCTTTGGCCCTTGGCCTGGCCCATGCCACCCTCCCTGCCCTGTGCGGTTGAGGGCAGTGGCGGTGGCTCTCCCTCTCCTCTGTCCCAGTGACGACAACAACTTAAGTTGACAATCGTCGCCCCAACGAGCGAGGTGGCGGTGGAGGCTTGGCCCAGCAAGTGAGGAGACGGCGACAAGTTGGGTCGGCGAGTGAGGAGGTGGCGACAGTGGGTTGGGCCGATGAACAAGGAGACGGCGGTGACTCAGGCCGATGAGCGAGGAGGCTACTGGTCGCCAGATCTTCACAAGGAGTCACCACATTGGAGACGTATGGATGGGGCGGGGGAGGGCACGGAGGTGCTGCTGAGAGCAAGGTGGAGGTGATGGCGCTGCTGAGGGCGAGGTGGAGGCGGTGGCGTTGCTGGGTACTAGAGATGGCAATGGGGAGGAAGGGGAGAAGGAGACGGGGTATTTTTGTGAAAAGGTGGATTGTGCAGGGGTCATTTGCGAAATGTGTAGATAGGGGTGTTCAACTCTCCTCGATCTGGGTTGCCCAAGCCAGATCCGACGGCCAAGATTGCCATTAGCACCTCATCACTTAATAGTATTGCACTAGATATGCTCTCATCATTGTCAGTCTTATCATTCTGTCGAGAGGAGATTTTTTATTAAAAAATCCTATCGAGAGGAGAGTTGATACTAAACGCTAAGCAAGCGCCGATGTCCGCCTCATCACCCTCACCGGCACTGACGAGCACTGCCTCAACCCGAACCTTCTCTCCACCATCCGCTCAGCCATCGCCGCCGTCCGTGCCTCCCTCGGCATTGGCCTCCGCCATCTGCAACGGCTTCGACTGGGCCTAGGTGCGCCCCGGCCTGACCGGCCTCGACACCTTCATGGGTACCGCCTTCCGCGGCCTCGTCATCGACCTCCTTACACTCTGTATATCCACCATCGTCAGCGGCGGCTGTGGCCTCACGCTCGTGCATGATACCATCCTCATGCGGAGGTCAACGCAGTCCTTAAGTTCGTCGACCTCTTCATCTAGCTGCTCCGGCAGAAGGTTCCAGACACGACCACCAGGATTAGACATGGTCCTCAAGGGGGAGAAGATGACAGCCGCGGCAGGCCGTACGTCGGGGTAGTATCGTGGACACGGCCGTGGACGGCGGCATCAACGAAGAGGGCCTCACGGCGAGGGGCTGGGACAGGGAGCCTGTGGCCAAGATCAGGAAGGCGATGCGGCCGGCGTTGTGTCAAGTACTACAGCGACGCAGCAACGGCTCCAGCGCGGCCACGTCCTTAACCGCAGTTTTTGCTTCCGACTTTCATTCGATTGCTGTAATACTACACTATGTTGTGCAAACCTATTGGATCAATCGAACAGAATTGCTTGAGCGCATATGATTTACAGTTTTATCATAAAATCGCGCATCAGAACACAAGAATCGATCGAGGGTCTCACCATGTAACGGAAGAAGTGCCACTTTCGGTTGGGTGATATTTACATCATGGATAGCAAACAAAACAGGGAGCAGCTACACTACTGTAGGGCAGTTCTACTGATTACTGAAACAATACAAAATGGCAAGAACCAAAAAACAGGTCACAACCTAGCATCATCATGTGTCCCACCTCCAACATTTTTCATACCCTTACCTACTAACTCAACCAACACACCACGTCACGTACTTAACACTGCCAGCAGCCCTTCTTCGCGGTCAGATAATTTACATAATTGTACTGCTTCTCTGGTACTGGGTCGGTCTCTCCGCAAACTCGCGGAAACAGCTTCTGACATGGCTCAATCTAAGATTGCATATGTCATTTAGCTCCCAGCATGCACAAAGTTGAGGCCGTTTTGCCGTCTAACATGTTCTGGTATGAGCCTGTGGATGAGGTCTGGAGAGGCATTCGCTAGCTGCATACCAAATATGAGGATGGATGAGCATGACTGCATAGCAAGAGCCTAAGAGGATTTTTTTCAGGCTAGCACACACTTCGCACAGCCTACCTTAATTATTGGCCTGATATATAGAGTTGAGGCATGTCACTACACTAGAGTTCATATGCTTCAAACTAAACCTAATTTTTTCTGTAATATAAATGGTTGTTTGAACAATGTTCTCATTTACTTACTTCATGCTTGAAGTTGAACAGAGGAGGGAATGGACGGCCATTTGGCAAGCGTGCATTTGGCTCTCGTAGCTCGTCGAAGAAGGAATGTGCACATGCATCAAGCTGCACAGAAGCAATCAGATGTGTAAGTACATTTAAAATGCACAGATTGCTAATTTGAAGTTCATGTTGTTTTCCAGCTATAGCACAAGCATTAACAGCTACTTTTTTGAGGTGGAGCACTAACAAGCACATGCAACTATATAAAGTTCCACCCACTCTTTATCAGCCAACACACATCAACATTTGGTTCTGGACCACTGGATATCATAATTATAATATCCATGAAGGACCAGAAGTTAATTCCAAATCGAGACTAAGCATTCATCCATCTACTTCCACAAAGTGCCTCTACAGAAGCACCTCTTTTCTATTGATCATGACTCATCACTCATGATCTATGAATAATTGAACATGTAGTATAGTATTACACATAAAAAGACCAAATGAAACAAAATAACCTTAGCTTGGTATTTCATTCCATTTTCTATTACCCTGCCACTTGGTGCGACCAAAAGCTTTAAAAGCAATCCAAAAGTATATAAAAAAAACTCACAGCAGTGCAGCGTAGACTTGGTGAATATTGGAGAAGACGGGAGGCAAGATCTATAGCCTCAGGAGGCATTCTCTTGTGGAAAATCTGGGGGAAAAGGGGAAAGTACAGCAATCCGTTAGCTGCAGGCACATTTCAAATTCAGATGTTGTAGAAGCTGGTTATTAAGTGCCTTGTAAAAAGATGTGGGCTACAATACCCTGTAAGTAAAAGAAATGATGCAGGTGATCCAACATAAGATTGAACATAGGTCTACCTTGTGCCAAGGATGAGCCTTTATCTGTGGAAATCTGAACTCAGTATAGTTGGGGTTCATGCATCGTATTTCCTCACGGGTTGGAGTACCAAGAACCTGCATGATACCACATGAACATAAGAAACACCCATAGCTGAAGAAAACGATGTGGCATGTGGAACGTTTTGTGGTACCTTGATTATCTCTACTAGCTGATCAACTGCGCTCTCTCCAGGAAACAGTGGCTGACAAATACACAATATGCGAGATGATCAGAATGACACCACTGACAATATGGTCAAATCAAGGTACCCGAAAAGGTGGCAACTCCTTAGATAAGGTAACCAACCTGACCAAGAAGTAACTCTGCAAGAACACATCCAGCTGACCATATGTCTATTGAAGTTGTATATTCAGTTGCACCGAATATGAGTTCAGGAGCACGATAATAGCGAGAGCATATGTACGATATATTGGGATCACCAGGTACCTGATCCAATAACACAAGGAAATGATCAAATAGGTGGGTTAAATAGATCATAGTATGTGGAAATAAGAAAATTGAAGAGAAAGGCCAACAGCTCTGATCCAAGTTCAGGAATTTGTCAACCAAGGTCAAGATTGGCAACTTTGCACCAAAATAAAGGAAAGAATCAACGTGCCTTGTACAGGCAATTGCAGTAAAATGAATAAACCTGACAAGATACAGATAACAGCATATGATGAACCCACATTGGAAAGCTTGATTCAAGCGCAGACACTAATTATCCCCTAGATCAATCATGAAAATGGATATTTGGGGATTAACTATTAAGTTGTCTGAGAAAATTTATCCAAGCTCATTGCTTCAGTATTTAAGCCTCCTTCAATATATGAATTGAAAGCTCAGGACCAACTCTCAACTTCTATCACAAGTCAATCATGAAAGGCACAAGCAACGTATTGATGATAAATGTAACATAATAACATAAATCACTGACGCTATGTCAACAGTATGACTAGTCAGCCACTAGAACATTCAAAAATGCATACAACTACTGAAATTAATTGCGTATCCTTAAGGGGGGGAAATCAGCATACCAGAACTTTTGCACTTCCAAAGTCACAGAGCTTGACTTGATGAGTGAGAGGATCAACCTGCATTGGCAAGCAAGAAGAGACCAATTCAGAACCAACTACCAAATCTGCGAAAGAATAAAATCTTGTTCACATAACACATACCAAAACATTTTGTGGCTTAACATCCCTGTGGCAGACTCCCGGAACAGTATGGATGTAGGCTAGCCCTCTAAAAAGCTGCAACCGTAGCAAAAAAAAAAAAATCCTTAGAAAAGCAACGGAAGCATATACAGGCACGCACGCAAGTGTTGATGTTCACAAACCTGATACATGTAAAACTTGACATAAATAAGCGGCATTCGCTGGTTGGCATTGCTGTAGTGTTTGAGCACACGGTATAGTGTCTCAGGGACATACTCCATGACAAGGTTCAGGAACAGCTCATCCCTGCTCGTGGTCGAGAAGAAGCAGTGCTTCAGACAGATGACATTGGGGTGGTCCATCGAGCGCATAAGCTGCAGCTCACGGTTCTTGTAACGCCGGTCCTGCAGTACCTTCTTGATGGCCACCGTCTCCCCCGTCTCCAAGCACTTGGCCTACATGTGAAAAGCAATTCAATAAATGATCATTGCATCAACTAACGCACAACACAACAAAAAGAAAAAACAGACCATAAGACCAAACACCGTACCTGAAAGACAATCCCAAATGAACCAGTTCCCACGACTCGCTCTGCCATGTAGCTGATCGTCTGCAATCAGGATTAAAACAACGCATGAGTAATCGAGTACAGGCCATCGAAAGCAGCTAGCTCAGATCGAATATTGTGCATCAGGTTTGAAATGAAATTATCATACAACTAAAATTAGAAGAGAAGCAACAAACAACAAAACCGAACACAAAACACGCAATGTTAGGGGAGAGCAGGCTTCCTAAATGCACGTCAGCCTTCAAAACATTAGGAAACCAAGCACTAATTTGAGCAAAAAAAGACACATAATTTAGCTGCCAAATACCAAATCGTTTGCAAATCAAGAAAAAAACCACTATATCTGGTCAATCAAACCAAAAAAAAAAAAGCTGCAGCACCGCAATTCCTCGACGAATCAACACCAAGCCACCAAATGTCATCAAAAAGCCACTACCCACATCTAAACACTAGCTAGAAAACACAAATCCCTCAGCAAACCAAGAGACTAAGACCAAGTTAGACCATGAAGCCACTAACAACAGAGCAAGGAACCACAGTAATAGCACTAAAACTAGAACATTTAGCCATACACCCGCATGAGAGCGCGAAATCGAGACCCCCAGCTCACCCGCTTTGGCTCGCCATTCTTGCCGCCGATGGTGGTGGAGATTATGTGGCCGGTCACCGCGTCGCCCCCCTCCTCCTTCTGCAGCTCCAACCACCCAACAGAAAGGGGGGAAACCAACATTAGCCAAACAAGCACCGAAACTAGCAGATCGCCCGAACCCTAGCTCAGATCCGACCCAAACCCCAGATCTGGACAACAGCGGTTACCTTCTCGCCGCCGGCGGGGGCCGGGACGGCGGCGGCGGTCGAGGGCGCGTCCAGCATCATGGGCTCCGGCGCCGGTGGCGCCTCCATGGGTCGGGGGCGTGTCTATGTGCAGGTGGGAGCGGGAGGAAGGCGCCGCGCACACACCACCTACGGCTGCGGCTACTGCTCTCTACTCCGCTTGGCTTGCGTTGGGATGGTGGTGTGCTTTTGACCGGTCAGGCAGGCTGCGGGTGTTGTGGCTAAGAGGAGGATTGGGGAGGTGGCGATGCCGGAAATGCCACTTCGGAGTTTGGACTGATGGGGATTTGTTTAGAGATAAAAGTGTACTTCTGCGGCTGTGGGGTTCATGAGTGGTTATAGCGCTCATACGTATTAGGTTTTACTTCTTCTGTTTAAATAAATCAATGTAAACACCTATTTTTTTGAGCTGTTTTTCTACTTCTCTCGCTCTCATCTTGTTTCAGAGATAAGACAAGAAACTATAGACATATCACGTACTTCACTCCTCTCGGTCTCATCTCACACACGTATATCTCTCTCGCTTTCCTCACAGCTCGTGCCCCTTCTAAAAGTCACCTTTTTAGCCACTATTATTCATTTTCAACTAAAAGTTATCAGCTGCAGTCAATACAAACACCTCTATGAGTGGTGGGTTAGATAAACCTATAGAACCAATCAGGCAATGGTTTTAGGTCTTTTCATATTAGCTGGGGCGAATAATTTTTAGCTGTGATTAATAGTTTCTAGCTGAAAATAAATAGTAGTGCCTGAAAAAAGTGGTTTTTAGAAGGAATGAGTGAATGTGGAGGAAAGTGAAGGAGAGATGCATGTATGAGATGGAGACGAGAGGAGTGGGGTGTGTGATACATCAGTAACTCTCCTGTCTTATATCTGAAGCGAGACAAAAATAAAAGAAGTGAAACCGTTTTAAAAAATCAGGTTTGCAGAAGCCAATACAGACGGCTCTTCCTATTCGCTTTTTATCATTGAACAATCATCATCCTACTTAAGCTCGGTAGGAATTGGAAGTGACCGGCGCGAAGGAACAATATTATTGGGCGTATATGGTTTTTTAGTTTGTCCGCAAATCTCACGTCATTTTTAGTATGTCTTTACTAGCTGATAACTCTCACTGCTGTTATGTCGTGGGGTTGTTGGGTCATTATTTGGAGGTCGGTTAGATAAAACTACGAAAACAGTAGTGGTAGTGCTCAATTTTTATCACCGGGCGTAATATCATAGAAGGAATTTCTCTAGGTTAAACCCCGTTTCATGGGTTAATTTTGAATAGGTTGCATGTGGCGCATATGCATGAATCTCCGTGCAAAGCCCTCTCCTACTTTCTTTTCTCTCCCTCCCCCATCGGTCGCAGACCGCGGCATCGACCTGTCGAACTCCTCGCAAGAATTCCCTTCGCTGCCGCCAGCACCTTTGTGTCGCCTCCCTGAGAATCCCTGCCCTGAGGCCGAAGTGGTCGTGGTCATGGTGCCGTGATCGAAGTGTCGTGGCCCACGACCACGGCGCCACGATCACGGTTATTTTGACCACGGTCATTTCGACCAAGATGCCATGACCACAGCCACTTTGACCACAGAGCCATGACCGCGGCCACTTCGACCACGACGCCACAACCATGCCACTTCAACCACGGCTTGGGCATATGGAGTGTGTGCAGGTCGGCGCCCCGAGCTAAGGAGGGATGTAGGGAAGGTCGAACCCAAGTGGTGCCGATGCCGATTCTCGGGGCAGGGATTCTTGGGGAGGCAACGCGGAGGTGTTGGCGGCGGAGAGAATCCTTGCGCGTCGACTGGAGATTCTCGAGGAGGCGGTGTGGAGGTGCTGGCGGCGGTGGAGGGAACCCTTGCACGGCGGTCGGCACGTCGATGATGCGGTTTGCAGCCGACGGGGACGGGCGTGCCATCAGTGGGGAAAGGGGGAGGGAGATTCTTGGTTGCGCTCGGGTTTGGGGGAGAAAAGGAGGTGGGAGAGGGCCTTGTGCGGAGATTCGTGCGTGTGCACCACGTGCAGCCTATCCGAGGCTGATCCTATGGAGACGAAATGGGGTCTGACCCCATAAAAGTGCCTTCCTAATATCATCTGTTCTTTTGTGAATCTGTTTGAAAATGGTCAGCTCGAAGAACATTATCTGCAAATCTCAGGTCATTTTTAGTATTTCTTGTCTCTTAACTACTTAATAATCCTGCTACTGTTTGTGACATGGGGTTGATAAATTATTAGGGTATGTACAATATGGTGACATACGCTAGCTATAAGAGATGTCATATATGAATTTTGCTGAGGTGGATGAAAGAGAAAGAAGAGAGAGAATGAGATCGATTGTAATTCTATAATCGGTTAAAATACGATAAAATAGCTTGCTATAGACGGTTTCCATGTCATTGTATCAATGTTATATATATTTTACAGACAACTCATTATAGACAACTTACAGATAATCCATTATAGAAGATATCTTTAGTGTTATCTACAATTAACATGGAATAATACTATAGACAACAGCTGCCAGAACCACTGTGCATACCTTTAGTGGGGGGTGAGTTAGATAAACCTAATAAAACAGTTGGGATGTCAGCTTTGCTGCTAATACTCAACCTTTATCGTGGGATGTAGTATCATGTCTACTTTGAGAGCGTAGTTGAAAATGATCGACCTAAAGAAACTACTACTAGGTGTATATGGTTTTCTTCCTTTTCACCTGATCAAGCTAGTATTAAGCACGATACAAGTCTATCCGTAAAATCTCGAGTCATACTCCGTATATTAGAGCTGGGGAAAACTCTGCCTCGCGTTTGCATCCACATCGACTTTGCTTTCTCTACAGCTGACACCAGGGGCGGAGCCAGGAATTGAATATAGGGGGGGCAACATGGACAACAAGTAGAGTAGAATCAATGAACCATGCCGAATTTACCGATCCAATAGTCACATATCAGAGTAATATGTTTCGCAAATTACAATGCAAAGAAAATTACATCTCTATTAACTTAAATTTAGCTCTTACGACTACCAGCAAGATCATAGGCCTTAATAATATCATCATTACTAATCTTTGCGGTCAATTCTTTTTCAATATAAATTACCAAACAATCTCGTAGAAATCCATCTCCCATTGTACTTGAGTCGCGTCTTCGCAAGTTTCATAGTGAAAAACATCTCTCGGTAGTTGCGGTTGAAACAGGAAGAGTTAAGACTAATCTTAACAACGTGTCCACCATAGGATAGATGAATCTTTACTAGTCTTAACTAGTTCACTTGTTAGATCGACAAGTGATGGTAATGCACTTAGGTTTGGATGGTTGTATACATTAAGGTGAAAATGTGGCAATTGACACTCTAATTGAGCTCTTTCTTAACTTGAGAAATCGGCAGGATAATATTTTTCACTAGAGTGCATATATTTGTTATGTCGAAGGTGTCCAACCTTGGATCCAAAGAGGCACAAAGGGACAAAAGCTCGTCGTTTGAGAACTAAATCGATCGTCTAGCTCAATCAATTGTTGATCAATTGCAACATTAAGCACATCTATTTTGTAATGATGAAAGGTCGTGGTGTTATAATTCTTGTTTCGGATTTAGTCACATCAACATACCGTAAATTGGAAGAAATGATGTAACATTCATCTTGAAAATCTGAAATAATTTGGACAAAAGAACATACTAATTAAACCATTAATTAAACCACTAATTAAATATATATAATTAATTATGTAATTAGTAGAAGGTTGGGGGGTGCCAGGCCCCTCCCAGCCCCCCCTCCCTCCGCCACTGGCTGACACGTATATACGTGCTCGCTTTGTCTTCGTCTTACATGTGCATACGCGAAGTCGCTCTTAATCAGTGGTTAATAACCCGCGGTTTCCACGACGTGGCGCCGCGTGTCGTCGCCTCACGCGTGCGTACATGGGGCGGATCTTAATCACCGGGTTTGCACGGCGTGGCGCCGCGCAAATGCATCTAGTTTTTATTATGTCTCGACTACTTAGCTGTGTAGGGGGTTAGTGAGTTATTGGGTTTCTTTTTTTCAGCTTCTATAAGCTGTTTTTGGTTTTTCTACACTAATTAGCTTTTAAACGGAGTGTCTTTTTATTGTGGGATCTATAAATTGACTGTAGTACGTACTATAACGACTTCTTTTATATCAACTAAAAATACACGCGAGTTTCTGTTACTTAATACTCTCTCTCATGAACAGGCTAAAAGTCATAAACCGAAATAAAAAAGAACATGCCAATTGCTGGGAGGTCGGTTAGATAAACATGCAAAAAAATGGTTGGGAAGTTAGTTTTACTAGTAGGTTGTGTTGTTTCCCTTTCAAGAGCCTTTTGGAAATTTGGAAATGGTAGGCACATTTTTATTGGTCTTTTTTTTTTGCTACGGTTTATGATTTTTTTGATATAATTTATTACTCTAATAAATAATAATTATTGAAAGAAGCTAAAAATTTCTGAAAAACCAAAAAGAACATGATCACTAGATTCTGCTGCTGATTCCTAGCGCAGAAAAGGAGAAATTTGACTAATTCGTTGTCCTTATTACTCATAAACCAATTTCATATGTTTATTTTCAGTTTTTACGTCTACTTAGTCCCTATATATGGTGAAAACTTCGTGGAAAATCAAACTTATGACTTTTCAAAATTTATCGAAAATTAGGAGATGTAGGGACTAGGGAGGGTATATTATATATTTCTACAAAATATCATTATCAACTCAATTGTATTTATGAGATAAGAAAAGGACAAATACTTACTTCAATAGTATTTTCATTGTTTTGGATAAGTGCATGGCTTCTTTTTTAATCTTGCAAATGCTATTGAGGGCATGTTTGTCTTGGCTACGGTGGCTGATGACTTTTGCCTAAAAATAAATATTAGCGGTTGAAAGAAGTTGATTTTAGAAGGATGAGACAAGCTATGGGCAAGTGAGGCAGAGATGCGTGCGTGAGACGGGACCTCTACCTTATACTCAAAGCGAGACGGGAGCGAGAGGAGTAGAGAAGTCGCTTCGGAAAGTCGAGTGTTCGTATTGGTTCCTGGCTTCTTTAAGCAAAAGGTAAAAGCAAAAGCTAATATGAACATCCGAGAGTTTGATGTTAAAATTTTGTAGAGATTTAGCACATATCTTCCTTTACATCTGTTTATTTTTTGAGAATTGTTAGAAACTGACGTAAGCTTGGTGAAAAATGCAAAAAAAAGTCATTTAATCCATATTTTCACCTGATGTTACGCCATAGTGAACATGCGCCCTACCATCGAAGAAAGATTTGCCGCAACTGAATCTCTGTAAACTGCGAAGCCGCAGGCAGACCGGGAAACCCTGCGTAAAAGCCGGTTCAGTATGTACGTGCCTTGTAGCTGCTGGACGAGTACCGCACTTCTTTATTCGAACCCTCCCAACCTGCTGCGGTGCTGCCAACCGGCGCAACCACCACCGTCCATGCACCCGGCGTCGCCAGCAGCGGGTGAACCGAGAAAAACTGCAGCTACGACGAGCCCTACTATGGCAAGGCTGGCGGTCAAAGCGGAGAGAGAGAGAGAGAGAGAGAGAGAGAGAGAGACAGGATTCCAGCGGAGTGGCGCCCTGGACTCGAGGCGTGGGATCCGGTCCTCCGACAGGGCGGCCGTATCGGGGCTCTTTTTTAATTAAGGATCTGCTCGTTTCGGCTTTGTTTTTTTATTTTTTACTATTTATAAATTTTGTTTTTTTAACTTTTGGCTTTTTGAGATTTTATCGGTTCTTTTTTTTCATATTTATTTACGAGCTAGCATATTTTTTTATTTTAATTTTTTAAAATTTAATTACACTAAATAAGTTATCTTTAGCTATAGTAAAATTTCAATCGTTACAGTGTAATTTCAGCTATAGGTTACAACTTTTCAGCCTAACCAAGCAAAGCATAAGGATTGTGTTTTTCAGGTTCGGCCGTTGATTTATGGTTGTGTTTGCTGACTTTTGATTTTAATATGAATACTTATATGAACAAATCGAATATCGATAAACTGTTTTAAAAAATTACCTTAATAAATTGTATCGAAAAGATGGTAACGAAGCTGTTATATTTATTTATTTAAAAAGATCGTGGCTCCGACCCGATCATTAGCAAAGCAGACCCTTTGCCCTTCGATTGTTAAGGCAGAGGAGCACAGTATCGTGCCTTGGTCTCATCTATCCATTCAAGAAACCAACGGCCGAGATATTTCTGCTACAGCGAACGCTACAGCACCAGCGATGCTTAGTGGTGATCATTTTGGCTTATTTTTGGTGGCTTATGGCTGAAAAGCACTGTAACTAATGAAAAAAACATCAGTGGTGATGAGGCTTATTTAACATAATTAAATTTAAAAAATTTAAAAAATATAAAAAATATATTAGCCCATCACAAACAACGTAAATGAATACGGCAAAAAAAGAACCGACAAAAAAGCTCAAAAAAGTCAAAAGTTCAGAAAAAAACAAAATTATAAATAGTGAAAAATAAGCTAAAAACCAGAAGCTTAAGCCGAAACGAGCGGGGCCAATGCCGCAGTACCCGCCACAGCGCGCAAACCAATATGGCCCTTTGTTTCTTGGTCCAAATCCAACGCTAAAAAATGGAAGTCACGGTATCGCGGCACCGTGCTGCCTTCGCTTCAGACGGAGGATCTACCTTCGCTGTTAGCATATGCAGGCCCTAATTATTGGCATCGGCGTTGGCGCTGCCCTTCTCTTGCCTCACGCCACATGCGTCCTAGCTGTAGCACCACCGACCGCTGCCCGGTCGCCGCCGGCCTCTGCCCGCACTGTGCGCGCATGGAGGAGCCAACGCACGCCACGCTTTGACCGGAGCGTCCCCCTCGTCCTTGCTACTCTGCATCGCTGGCTGCGTTGCTTCCCTCTTGTTTCCTCCCTGGATGGGAGGAGGATCATGGGATGGCCCAGCTCTCCAGCTAAGATCGACGAGCGGGGCTACTGTTGTTTAAGGTCGACCCAATCTGTTTTTTTCTCCGAAGTCGACAATTTTTAGTTTTTGCTATATTACCTAACTTTTAAAAGAAATATTTTCTTAAGATATGATCTATAAGTTAAACGATGTACACGTTAAAAATCCAACATTTGTACCATCCAAAATCGTAAGTGAGTATTTCTCCGTAATCTATACTATAAACAGCCAAAATTCAAAAAATTCAACCAAAAGACACAAACCGTAACTATTACCAAACAGGTCCCTCATCACATACGAACGTATTCGCGTGTGCAGAGCTTGTTGCTTGTTGCCTTTTGTTTTTTAGAGTACTGTTGTTGCTTGCTGTCTATGTATGGGAGGCATCCGTTCTTTTCTTTTGTTACTCTCACTTGATCATTAGATTTGTGTAGCCAAAGTGACAGCGGTTCATGAGGCTGATGCTGATCGATTATCTATGGTGGCAGTCAAATCTGCTCGCGAGGGTCCAATTATGGGGTCAAAGCTAGCAGCTGATTTGTTCAGACTACTAGTTTCCAGGGAGGACTCATATGTTTACCTGTTTTCTAGTTGTCGTTTGGTTCTTATCGGGACACTGCATACCAGGGAGCCTACAAAGACCGTGTGCTTAAAACACCAATTAAGATTTAAAACATTATTTCAGAATTTCATCTAGCCTAACAAACACTCATCAACAGCGACGATCGATCTAATGCTTCCTATTACTGCTGCTACTGCATCTACTAGTACAAGTCATCGGCCATGTTTAATTCGATTGCGGCAGATGGCTTTTGATTTTTAATTAAAATGGCATTGTAGCGGTTAGAAGAAACTGTTGTTGAAACTAGAGGTGTTCAATTTAACTGTTGGCTTTTGTCTGAAATGATTTGAACAAAAGAGGGAAAAGGTAAAAATTTCAAAAGATTAAATAAACATGAAAGGAAAAAAGATAGAGAATGAAAGAAACAAATCAAAAAGAAAAACGAGAAAAAAAATTCGACGGGCGGCGACAAGCAACACAGGTGGGGCCAACGAGGAGGGACGACGGTAGAGGTGATGACAACACCGAGGAGCACGACAGAGGGACGGCCACTAGATCTGGCTAGAGGTGCCGGAGGACGGTACCGATGAGCGCGACAGCTGGGGTGGGGAGTGGCAGGGTGAGGTGCTGCGCGGTGGCCGAGATAGAACTTCGCATCCACCTTCCCCAACTCAGATAACCAGATCCAATGGTCTCCTCAAGCGGATCTGGTGAGAGTAGGGTGGATCTGATGTCCTTATGGCTCGATGACGACCACTACGATCGGCTCCTCCGTGCCCACTCCCTCTCCGGCGCACACCTCCGTGACGTCTGCCTGCGCGGAGCAAGACCTTGCCCGTGCCGACACGGAGGGGGCGAGGAAGACTTGCCGTGGCCATTGCCTTCCACCTCCTTCTCATGCTCCGAGAGAAGCAGGCTTCTAAGAAGGCGTTGCAAAAGCTAGGATGTTCAATTTAACTTATGACTTCTAGAAACCATAAACCAGAAGTCGACGTGGGTTGGAGCATCCGACGGTGGAGTAGTACTATTTCTCATTTCTTCCCAAGCCTGTTCTTGCTCAATTTGGCCTTTTATAGTGGCTTATGACTTTTTTTATTGTAGCTGCGTTATTTTGCACTATATCTACTGATATCTTTTTTAACGTAATTAAAGTTAGTCCATCATAAACAATACAAAGAAATACCAAAAAAAGAGAAAAAAATCAGAAAAAAACAAAATTAAAAAATAGTGAATTAAAACTAAAAAGTCTGAGGCTGAAACTGAAAAGTGGTCCGACCGACACCTTTTATAGTCATTACGGACTAACAGTACGTCTTTCGATAAAAGCGCTGTTAATTAATTCCGCCGAAAAACTGGACCTTTCTGAAAACCCGGAGCTCGCATCGCATCGCATGGTGTGGTGTGGTAGCTCGCAGCTCCGCGATGACCGGGAATCGAATAGGTTTTGACCGCATTCAAACGCGACCGAGCTAACGAGCCCTGCAGCGCTGTGCAGTGTTCTTCTGGCACGGCCGGTTCTCGCTAATCTCTGCTGCTGCTCCTGCTGCTACCTGCAAACAAGCTATTCTTCCCATATCTGAATGCACGCCACGCGTGATGTTACTCCACTTGACCAGGAGCAGCTGGCTCGCGTGCCGACTTCGACGAATCTCGTGTAGCTCTGCAGTTAGCTTCTCTGTTGGGAGCTTCCACAGTTCCACCGTTCCCACCTTACAGAAGCAAGCAAACAACGTTCAATGCAAGAGCTAGGCCTATTTGATATGGCTGCGGCTTATTATTTTTGTCTGAAATTTTTGAATTTTAGTTGTTTATGACAGAGATTATAGAGAGAGATACTCACTTGTGATTTTGGTTGATACAGATATTGAGCTTTTAATGTGTGCTACAGATCTTGATAAAATACTCCGTTTGAAAGTTAGGTACTGTAGTAAAAACTAAAAAACTCTTTTAAAAACCGTTAAAAAACAAACCCAATATTATTATTACCGGCTTCCAGAATCCATCCTACTCTCCAAGTCTCGAGTATAGTTGCTCCTACATCTGATATACCTGCTAAACGAGTTTCATAAAGTAACTTGACTGGACTGATCATCTTGTTATTTTCTTCACCTCCTTCGGTTAGGAACATGTAGTTACAAACCCGTTGGAAACACGGGAATTTTTCTGGGTTCTTGTAAGAATTGAACCACTCCACGGATGAAATTTGTAAGTTACATACGAGATTTAAAGTGTGCTTAATACAGGAGGCATGGTAAGGCTGCAAGACGAAGATTCCAATGAGAAGGTAATAGTATTGTTGTTTCACAATTAGCTTCGCTTACCAACAACGCCTACTTGGAACAAATTTTTGCATCATATTAATTTGCAACGGCCTGCATGTGTTGCACCCCGTTTCAGTGCTGCACTTGAATGATTGCTTCTTCTTCTTGTTCTTCTTCTGTTATCCTTTCTCCAAATAGAATATGTTCGGTGACAAGATTTAACATGCTGGATGCATTATTATCGAACAGGAATACAGGATCATGTGGTGGGCCAGGGATGCCTCGAGAGGCAAATACAGGACAGATGATGTCACGTCAAACATTGACAGGAAATAGGGAGCTCAATGATGATGCGTCGGTCAGGCTTATCTTCCAATCCAAAAACCAGCGAGCAAGGCTTGTACTGCTACTCGATTGAGCAATATTCCAATCCAAAAAACAGAAATGCTATCGACTGGTAATTGGCCACAATGATGTTACACTTCTTTTCCATTACGAAAAAAATGAAGAAGGGAATGACATCTAAGCAGGGCCGCCAAGAAAACTCGCATAGTAGGCTTATGCGCTTGTTTCAAAATTGCTCCGATTAACTCATTTTTGGTTTAAAATTGAAATAAGCCGATTTCAAGTGAAACACGATTATCGTCAGGCTTGATTTGACTCGATTCATTAGCTCGATAATGAAAATATTTCTAAACTATAAATAAGATAATATTAAATCATAATATGTTAATTTCGAATGAAGCTTAATACAAGATGGTTTGGCTCGATAGCCAGCCTTACATCTAACCAATATTTGGTGCAAAATGTCTGATAAACTGATCCTACTAAAATGTTACAAGAACTTTACACAAAACACTACAATATCTCCCCAAATTATGTAAAATTCTCATGTTTCAAATATGTAGCTACCCGGATTTGGCAATCCGAACATTTTGTGCATTCGGAGCTAGCCCCTGGATTAGTAGCTAACTCACATAGAACAACAATGCCGAATATTTCACCTATACATGTACATAAATAAAAAGGTATAATAGTAAATAAGTGTAAACAAGCTAGATGGCCAAGATCTTCCATCATAGGCTAGGAAGATCAAATACATATGAAATCTTGCAACGAAAAAGATACATGACAGTGGAGTCCCTCAAGATTTGATGGATGGTGACAAATGCTCACCGACAGATCATTCCTTGAGTACTGAATTCATATAGTTGAGTAGCAATGAGTACAAAAGTACTCAGTAAGTCCTTATATCAAAATGCAAGTGCATATGTATATATCTACATGCAAGGCCTAACCAAGAGAATGTCTTATGTTTCTTTTAGCATAAAGCATGTTTTTCCAAACCTATGAATTAACATTTTTAACTTAAAATCAAAGTGTCCAATTTAATTAAGATCATGGGAGCGAACTCTTTTCACAATTGTCCACCATATCCATTCCATAAGCACCTTTTCATATCCTTTTTCATACCAAGATACCATATCCATTCTATGATCACCAAACAAATTCTACTTTCATGCCAACATATTGTAACCATTTCCTCAAACTTTCATCCATAACCACCATTAACCATTATTTTATGAGAACTACACAAGTGTGGCATTTCTACACTTTGTCCATAACCGAGAGCATGGCTATTCAAATAGATTGTAACACTTTGCAGAGGTTATACAACTTTACCCACAAGATATGATTAACTCATAATATTGGCCATTACACGCTTCTATAGGCATGCAACTGAGAAAATCATAACAAGACTTTACGATGCTTACTCCCAATGATTTCTCCTACTCCGGAGGTGAGACCACCATTGTTAGGGAGTATACGATCCTTTATGTTTAAAAAAATTCACATAGGAGCAGTGACCAACGTGAGTCAATCCTAGAATAATCACAACAGAAATCCACACACAAAACTACCGCATAGGAGTCCATATTGAAACTAAGCAATTTAGTTGGATAGATCAATCCTATACTTGACTTATGTTTTCATGATTGGATGTAGAAAAGAGTAGCATAAGATTCGGTCCTTAATCGACTCAGTCAAGACAAATCAACAAATCCAGATCTCGTGCATTACGGCACCAGTCTCACCAATTTATAAAACATGTTCCGATTTCCAGTGGTAACGCACGTTACCATTTCCATTGCTACACAATGTCTACATTGGCAATCTTTGTATTGTATTCCTATTTACCACTAATGCATTTCTAAGCACAACCATTTGAAACAAAACCAAAATTCAAAAATAATTTGAATTTTTGCTTGATTTTGATTTCATTTGAACCTTGGCCTAACCCATCACCCATCACAACCATTTGCGCTGTGAATTCCCTACCGAATCATCCCCTCCATCCATTTGCGCATGGCACGATCGTCAGGCACTGTTCACCATCCGGCAAAATAGTGCCATCCCAATTTTTGTCGTCGCACCTTCCTGGGTTTTCCCCCACTTCTGCCACGCCACTGTAAATTAGTCAGAGCCGTACACCTCGCCCTTCCCGCCTCTGGCATCCTCTTAAATGCACTGGCTGCGCATCAAAGCAGCCAACCAAGCCCATCGCCACCTCTGCTCTCTCTGTTCTCTCTCGGCCAACATCCCTTGCATCGTAAAAATCCCACGCCTCAGAGCTAGCTGCTGCCAGCACAAGCTGCCGTACCCCTGCCCCTAAATTGCCATGGTCTTCACCTAGCCAAGTGTCGTACCCTCCTCACTCCCCACCGCTTCGCCGTCTCTCCGCTCTTTCTCTGCTCTCACACTCTCACAGTCGACCTGACATGCCTTGTACCCTTTTGATCGTTGCAATGTTAAGCCCGAGGAAGCACAAAGATCACACTACTACAGGCAGTGTTATCACAGACGGTTCAAAACCGTCATCATAGACGGTTTTTGAACCATCTGCGTTTATGTGTCAGTGATAATAGCTGGTTATCACATACGGCTCCCACACCGTCTGTGATAACTTACAACACAGAAGGTTTTTCAAAAAAAAACCATATGTGATACTTGACTATCACAGACGGTTTTTTGTATTAACCGTCTGTGATATGCACGATATCGCAGAAGGTTTTTGTTATTAAACATATCACAGACGGTTCGGTGTTTGAAACCGTCTGGGATATATATCACAGACGGTTTGGAACACCGAACCGTCTGTGATAGCTATTTCAATAGCGATGTTGTTTGCTCTTTTTGGCTAGCCTCAAGATATGCTAGCCATGCCCTCTGAAAACAAGCAAGATCACGTATATATAACATAGGACAATTATTACATAAATCACATAAATGAATAAAAACAATACAAATAGATCACATATATAGCATGACAATCATTACACAGATCTCATAAATGAATTAAATTGAATGAATTATTTAATTACGCACAATTGAGTGATTACAATTGAATCAAATGTTTCAACATCTAATCACCATTGCCAGGGTGGAACTCTGCAGTCTTGTTTATGACCTCTGTAGCAAGAATTGGGAGAGGTTTCCTCGAATTTCGATGAGTTTGTTAAGATCAAATGCACTTCCGTCGAAGTCCACATGCTGTTGCTAGGAGCAATGTTAAGTCATTAATTAGCATGCGTGTGTATATAGCGTCTCGCTTATGATACATTTTCGACGTCGCCTCCACGGGAGCCGATGCAACAGACTTCAGAACCGGAGTTGGAGGTGGAGCCACGGGAGCCGATGTGACAGGTCCACGGTGATGTCCCTCTTGGGCCACTAGATGTGGAGATCGCGCCACGGATGAGTCGATGGCGATGTCCCTCTTGGGCCACTGGATGAATGTGTTGACAACATCTCCTAATGTCATAATCTCTTCGTTTGGGGGCTTCTCAAGAGGGATGGTCCTAAAAATATCATTAATCATATCCACCTGAATCTTCATGAAACCGGTCTCTAGTTGGGCACCGTGCACCAGCGTCTCTGACAGCCATGGATACGCCATCCCCCGCCCAGCATCAATGGGAATGGAGCCAACAAGCTTGACTCTGATGATGCAAAGCGTGGGCTCCTACATCACGATACACGATGAGTTAAGACGTCTACCAAGTAGATCTATCTATGTAGCATTCTAAAGAGGTACATTACCTAGATGTCGTCGATAGGTAAGTGGGTGTCGCTATGTTCAGTAATTGGTGTGGACACGCAGCTACTCCGATGTCGAGGGGGACTGGGTACCACATTAACGGAGGTGAGTTGCAATTGGTTGCGAACTTTTCTCAGTTCTTCTCTCAATGAATCTATCTCTCCTCGAAGTGAGGCAGTCTTCCCTTGAAGTGAGGCAGATAGCTGTTCCTCAAGTTGTGCATGAAGCTCCTGTTTTATTTGTTAGTTGCGATAGGTTTGGATCTCTTCCTACTCCTATATGTCTTGGAGTCATCTGAGAATCCGTTCCTCCAAGATACATAAACCCCCAGGCCTCGCATGCGACCTGGGTGCTCCTTGTTTCCTAGGGCCTGTGATAGTATATCTCTCTCCCTGTATTCTTCAAAGGAGCCTCGGGAAGATTCGGTAGTCAATGATTGCTGCAAGAGGCAATCATATTATTTTCGAAACCATGAAGTTCAAGAAGTATTAACAACTATGTAGTTTAACATATCTTACCAGGCATTAGGACGCTTCCCTATCTGCGGGGTTTTTGAAAGAGGAGACACCTGAAGACGTGGTTGATGACCTCGCTCTTAACCAGTTTCGGGTGCGCTCGTTTGCGATCCCAACAAATGGCGGGGAGGCCTCCGATCGAATTGCGACCTCGTCCTGCATCCTCCACTGTGGGATTTTACACGCGTACCCCAACGATGCCGAGTCTGTGAGGGTGAATGTTTTGTGACTGGAGAGCCTTGTGCGTCGCACTTTGTTATTCAAATTCGGTCGTTGTCTTCATCATGAAGGGTGTGAGATCCTTGGAGACGTATTGCGTGACAAGAGTGCTCTTGAAATTCTTCCATGCTTTTCCCATCGCGAGGAGCGCCTGCCGTTGCACGAGTCGCTGTAATTCTACTGGGATCTTGAACAAATTTGTTATTTCCTCCCACAGCTGGTTTTTCTGATCCTTTGCCAAATCTTTCTAGCTTGCTATGGTGATGGGGCTCGTTGCCTTTCAATTATCCCGCAGGTAGTCCGAAATGCTGCCGCTGCTTTATTTGGTTGCAGAGGGACTCCATCCAAAGAGACCACCGTGATGGTCATTCGGCCCTTTGGCCTTTTCGATACTCCTTGGCCACGCTTAGTTATCCCGATCTTGGGAGAGTGAGACCCAGATGACGACGACGATGACTGTGTGGATGCCATCTCTCTTGTAAGAAAAAACTAACTACAATGAGCTATGAGCTTAAACAAAGCTCTATAAATTAAATTACACACACCAGTGTCTCAAGTTCATTGAACCTGACACGCTGGAGTGTGTAACTTGCTTCATGCCATTTGAAGGTCTATGTGGCATATATTATTGCTACGAGGTCCCTTTAGAACAATAACATGCCATTCCAAATATATCTTGTAGCTAACAAGTGAAGCATATATCATGAAGTACTAAATTTCATAAAACAAATTATCCAACTATTGAAAATCACAAAACAAATTAGTCAACTATTGAGACAGACCACAAGATTGACAAATGACAGTAGTAGTAAAAATTTAGAGCTTAAGCTTGAATATCCAATTTTAGTATTAAATCTTGTAGCTAACAAGTGAAACATATATCATGAAGTACTAAATATCATAAAACAAATTAGTCAACTACTGAAGATCACAAAACAAATTAGCCAACTATTGAGACAGACCACAAGATTGACAAATGACAGCAATAGTAGAAATTTAGAGCTCAAGCTTAAATATCCAATTTTAGTATTAGATCTTATAGCTAACAAGTGAAGCATATATCATGAAGTACTAAAGGTCATAAAACAAATCAGCCAACTACTGAAGATCACAAAATAAATTAGCCAACTATTGAGATAGACCACAAGATTGATAAATGAGGGAAGACGGCCAACGTCGGGAGGGAGAGGCGGTGGCGTGAGGGAGAGGCGGCCGGTGTCGGAAGGGAGAGGCGGCGTCGCGCACGAGTGAGCAGTCAGATCTAGCAAAACCTAGGAGGGGCGGTGGAGACAGAGTGCGTGAGTGAGGACTCTGCGAGCAGAACCTATTCTTGGGGTATATTTATAGGGAAACTATCACAGACGATTCTATTATGGAACCGTCTGTGATAATACTATCACATACGGTTCTTTTATAGAATCGTCCGTGATGTTTAACAATCACAGACTCAGTTGTTTCGGTAATTGCTTGAAGAAGTTCGCCCCTAGGTGACGAATGCACCATCTGTTTTTCATATCCGGCCAAGGGAAGAGCTCCTTGGGGTCTTCCTGAAGTTGTCTTATGGCCTTCACAATCCTGACGTGGCGATCATGTATTACGCACACACCAGGACAAGCGCCGACAACTCCAACCCTCACATGTCTAAGGAACCACAACCAGTTGTCGTAATTCTCACTTTCCACGAATGCGATGGCTAGCAGCATAATTTGATTCTTGCCATCAATGCCAATGACCGTCAGGATCTGACCCTTGTATTTGCTGGTCAAAAAGGTCCCGTCAACTGAGATCACGAGCAACATGTGCCTGAATGCCTCGATGCATGCACCGAATGCTAAGAAGGCCTCTGCAACACTACAAAACTTGGTGGTCTTGTAGAAGGCTTGTCCTTCACAGTGATATACATGCTCGGGTTCTTGTCCTGCAACACCTAAAGCATACGAGTAAGATTGTCATACGCCGCCTTGAAAGGCCCGAACCATTTTTTCAACTACACTAACCTCGTAGCATTAACTTCCTATCGGTAGACCACGCACCGACGCCGCTCTTTTCTCGCTACTCGAGCTGTCCCCTATTGCAAATAATTCCTAAAGGTTTCGACAATTTACATGGCATATGGATTTAAAATGCCTATATACCAGTTACAACGGTACAAATGTTTTTTCAATATACTAACAACATTACATTAATTCATAATTAATCATAAATATTACGTGTTATTGTTTTATACAAAGCAAATTATTAAATTCTTATAAAAATTTTGACTGAATTTTGAATAACTACAAATTTCTATGGACGATTAATTTCTACATAAAAGTAACTGAATTTTCTACAACTACAATTTTGTACGCATGCCAATTTGCTAACGATACTAATTTTCTACAACTATGTTCTCTAAATTTTACACAACTGTAGGCTACTACGGCTGCTAATTTTCTAAAACTACATTGACTAAATTTTCTATATCAAAATTATACTATTTTATCTACATTTACAAATTTTTACTCATACTAACTCTAAATAAACTATCTACTTCATATACAAAATTTAAAATAAAAATACCCCACAAGAGTCGCAAAATCTCTCCTCCCTCTCCTTCCTGTCCCTCTCCTCTCCTCCTCCATCTCCTCTTCTCTCCTCTCTTTTCTGTCCTCTCCTCTCCTCCTCCCTCTCCTTTTCTCCCCTCTCCACTCCTTTTCTTTTGTCACGTCTGTTCACCGCGCGTCGAGCGGGTGAGCCCGCTCGGCCGCGCGGTCCTTTTATCTGCGCTTCTAGTCGTCCAACCATTCGACGACTAGAAGCGCAGCCGCCTAACCAATGGACGACTGGAAGCGCAGCCGCCTAACCAATGGACGACTGGAAGCAGTCGCCCGGCCGTTCGACGACTGCAATCAATTCGCCCAACGACCAGTGAATTACTTGCTTGTTGTGCGGTCGTTGGAAGATAGGCTCCAGTTGTCCGATGGTTAGGCGACTGAAGCCTATTTTTGTAAAAAAAAATTGATCGGGTATATTTCTATTATTTCGAATAAAAAATAGATTATTCATAAAAAATTTTACCCGCCGGTCCACCAACACATGGCATGGTGCAGGCTCATGCAGAGCGAGGAAGGGATGCGACGCAAAACGCAAATGCTATGCAAAAAAAAAAAAGTTGGAAAAGGGAGGAAATATATTCTGTGGCTCTGGTCGACATAAAAGGCGCGACGGCATCCAGCGATTGCACACGTCTCTGCCGCCTCCTTCCCACCACCTCTTCCCCGCAAGACCAAGCCGAAGCAGCAGCACGAGCTCTGGAGTTGAGAGGAGGAGGAGATGGCGGAGGCGAAGCAGAAGCAGCAGGCAGCGGCGACCAGCGGCGTGTGGAAGACGGTGAAGCCCTTCGTCAACGGCGGGGCCTCCGGCATGCTCGCCACCTGCGTCGTCCAGCCAATCGACATGGTCAAGGTATGAATGGTCGCCGGAGGGAGATTTGGGTGGGCGGTTAGTGGAGTTGAGCTACTGGAGTTGGAGTTCTACACTTTTGCGGAATGGCTCCGAGGGAGCGGGGGGTTCGAATGGGAGTTGGATACGAGCTGTTTGATGTATTGCGTCTAGCCGTCTAAGGAGAATTTTACTCGACCTGGTTGCTTAGATTGATGGAAATGGTGCGTCGCGGCTTAGGTATATGGGGAGTTCGAAGAATTCGGTGTGAGGTCTGGGATTGTGATTTCAGTTACTGTGTGCATTTGAGGTATTGTTGATTTGTTCGTCATGTATTTCGTAAGGGAAGATTTGCAGTAGGTTCGGAATTAAATTTTGCATTCGTGAGTTTATCCGGTAAATTCATTGTACTAGTTCAACTGTTTAGTTTACCTCTCAGCTGAGAAGATGCTGTCCTGCAAGGCTGCAATATGTTTCATGGCTTAGGAATTAGGATCGCAGGAAGTAGCTCGCTTGCGCGTCTTATGGAAAATTGTCCAGTAATTGTCGCTGCCAAGGTCTTGATGGCCTGCTTTTGATGGGACATGCCTGCCCTTAGCACTTGGGTCTTGGTTTTCAGTTGAGTTGAGGTTTGGGGGAGTGTTTTTTGGTCTAAGGTTAATGGGGGATTTGCTCATGTGCCCCAAAGTTTAATGGCGTTTGCTCAAATGCCCCATGATGTCAAACTTTGGGGCAAGGGAGCAATTTTTCCAAGGTTAATTGTTGCTGTTTCTTTTCAGGTGAGAATCCAGTTGGGCGAGGGCTCTGCAGGTACTGTCACCAAGAAGATGCTTGCTAATGAGGGAATTGGTTCCTTTTACAAGGTTTGTTCTCTTAGGTGTTCTGCCTTACAGGTTCCTATCATTGTTCTTAGTGTTGAAATATTGATCTTGCGAATGTGGCATGCACTATAATTTGGTGATGAACCTCCTTTTATAGCATTTGCTAGGAAAATAGTCCTTTACGAATGATATTCTTATTTTTCCTGTATCGTTTGAGAGAAATTATGCTGTTTTCTCAAATTGAAGTTAATGGCAAATTTTAGTTTTCTCATCTGCGATTCTGCGTTCTAAGAACATGGCATGATGACTCAATTCAATGAGTTGTAGGACGTACATTCAGGAAGCAAAATGACATAAAATCCATACTGTTAGTTTTAGGATATTTTCTGGGCACAATATCATACTTTTTTTTGGTAATGAATATCAATTTTTTTAATAGTTTATGCTAAAACCTATAGTTTAATAATCTAATTTTCAGGACAACATTGTACTTTTGTTTTGGTCAACACAAAATAGATAATCTTTTACCTCTATGGTCATACAAATGAGTAAACAAATTACCAATTTCAATGTTCTTGTGCTACCAAGGTTTCCTTGAAGAGAAATGTAGTTACTATTGAAATATAATGAATGTTTTGGTCAACACGCTGATAGATAATCTTTTACCTCTAGGGTCTTACAAATGAGTAAAAAAAATCACCAATTTCAATGTTCTTTGCTACTGATGTTTCTTTGAAGAGAAATGTAGTTACAAATGCTATTGACATATAATGAATCAAATAGTTCATGTAACTTTTCAAGTTGAATGCACTGAAGGTTCAAAGATACTGCTGGCTTTCTTACTCTGTAATAGTTTGTTGCATGCTAGGACTACATTTACAAGTTGATTCATGCCTTATGTTCTGCCACTATTGATTGTCTTTGTTGTTTGTCTTTGCAAGAATCATGCATCATGCCAAGTAAGTTCAGGAATTCAGTTGCCAATCATGAGGTGACTTGTTGCTTCTGATTGTTTATTGTTATACATTTCTTTCATGCAGGGATTGTCAGCTGGCTTGTTAAGGCAAGCGACATACACAACCGCTCGTCTTGGATCCTTCAGGTTTGTACTTAGCCAGTAACTTATTTCGTCAGTAACCTTCCATATAATTAATACAGGATGGTGACTGACTGATCTAATTTGTAGTCAACAGTATGTCTGTTCTTTCAGCTGAAGAATACATCAACAATGTGAAATACCATTTTGTGTCAACAGCCTGTGGTTTCTGTAGTGGTTGACTAGATATTCTGAAATTTTTTAAATTGATGTTTGCTATGCATTATTGGCCAGTGTCCTGCCAAAGCATATCTAACAATCTAAGTATGCACTTCTATATGACTCTCACTTGTTAGATACCTGCTGAGTCTAACAACGGTTTTGTTCTTGATTTCTTAAGTTGTGCTGATGTTAAGGTAAAGTTGGAGTTGACAGAGCCATCATTCCTGGAGTTGGAGTAAAATATGTCCATTGAAGCCATCATAATGCGTCAATTAATAGTGTTTTTAACATCACTCTGTGCCAATCAGAGGATATGTTAACTGTTTTTTTTTATTTTGAAGAGCAATCTGTAAAGCCTTATGCATGGTTTGTCAGTTATTTTGATCTGATTTTATCTTAAAATGAAGTTTGATCCTGACTGCGATATCTGTTCAATGTTTGATTTGATTTTATGTGTTCAAACTGTATTTCCTCAGGGTTCTGACAAATAAAGCAGTTGAAGCAAACGATGGGAAGCCACTGCCTCTAGTCCAGAAAGCTTTTATTGGTCTCACTGCTGGAGCAATTGGAGCATGTGTTGGTAGTCCTGCGGATTTGGCACTAATTAGGATGCAGGCTGATTCAACCTTGCCAGCAGCCCAAAGGCGCAACTATAAGAATGCTTTTCATGCACTTTACCGTATTGTTGCTGATGAAGGTGTTGTTGCACTTTGGAAGGGTGCAGGTCCAACTATAGTGAGAGCTATGTCACTCAACATGGGCATGCTTGCCTCCTATGATCAGAGTGTTGAGTTATTTAGAGACAAATTTGGTGCTGGAGAAATTTCTACAGTGCTTGGTAAGATTATATTCTTTTCAAATTTAGGTATCATGCGATATTTAGGTTTTTATGATTTCTCTCATAGAAGCATTATGGTCACTTTAACTGTCAATTCATGTTCTAGATTTAAGCCAAGCTCTCTAGGTTCGAACGCTCTATTGGCCTGTTGGAGGTAGCTGCATGATGGTAGGCCTGCTGAAAGTAGCCTTCCATTTGCTTAGTTTGTGCCCCAATTGACGCATTTGCATGGGCCTCCCTTAATGTTTCCCGTAACAAAATGACGGATTTGCATCACATGTGTCGAGTAAGTTGTGCACTGCCACCCAAATAGCCTTTAGTTTATATGCCTTTCATAGTTCACTGTTCTGTTTAGTTCTTTTTTGTGGTTTTTTTTTATCGTGATGTTAGTTTTGTTTTGCTTTCCTTACATGATATTAAATTTTGCTTGTAGGGGCCAGTGCTGTTTCAGGTTTCTTTGCATCTGCTTGCAGTTTGCCCTTTGATTATGTGAAGACACAGATTCAGAAGATGCAGCCTGATGCCACTGGGAAGTATCCATACACTGGGTCTCTTGACTGTGCCATGAAGACCTTGAAGAGTGGAGGCCCATTTAAGTTCTACACTGGCTTTCCTGTCTACTGCGTCAGGATTGCCCCACATGTCATTGTAATGCAAATATTACGCGGCGTTTCTCTCCTTAACAGACAACTTTACATCTTCATGTTCTATCATACTTACCTCATGAGATCTTGTGTGCAGTTGACTTGGATATTCTTGAATGAGATCCAGAAGTTCGAGAAGCGTATGGGCCTCTAAGAGCTGGTTGGTTGAGTCATGCTATCCCTACCTTAGACATAATAATAATAATCCACCTGCTTTATAAGCCTGCTGTTGGTTCTGAACTTCTGATAAACCAAAATTTGAACTTCTTATTTCTCTAGCCTATATGCTACCATGGTGCTTTGAGCCTTTGACACCAAATAATCATATCATTTATTGTATTTTGGAGAATTTCTGGGGGAGTTTTTGGGCTGACATACATTATTGTTAGTAGGAAACACTACCAAGAGAAATACCTTCACTGGATTCAACTGATGTCATCAAATGGAGCCAGATATCAAACAAAATATCTTCAATCCATCTTTTGTTTGTAGGTCCTTCAATGCTCACCATGTGTAGTTATTACTTGTTGCAATTGCTTTTTTTCTTTGTATCAGATACCTGCATTGCGTTTTTTCTGTTGTGTATTACCATACTGCATTTGGTGATAGTGGAAGTTTGTGTTGACTGTTGATGGACAACATGTCCTGCTTTAGAGAGGATTATGATCTGAAGTCGTGAATTACCACAGCAGTATGCAAATATTACTCAATATACTTTTGCCTGGGTTTTCTGTGGATTGTATTCCTGCTTTAGAGAGGATTATGATCTGAAGTCGCGAATTACCACAGCAGTATGCAAATATTACTCAATATACTTTTGCCTGGGTTTTCTGTGGAATGTATTCACATTTAACAAAATAACATACTTTCCTATATTTTGTGTGAATTTTCTGTGTACCTGATGGAAACATCAACCATCAATTTACTCGCAGCAATTGCCTGTTTTTCAACTGCTGATAGACATCAGGGACTCCATAACATTCAGTTGTAGGGAATGTTTGGTTTCTGGTTTGCTATTGTCACTGTGCATGAAAGGCACGATGCTGAGCTGCAAGTGTGCAAGCCTTTATCCTTGATATACTGTTCCAACTATGGATTACTTACCTTGTATGGGGCATGTGCGACTGCGATAGGAAGGTTGGATAAGTATCTGCTGTTACATTGCTTGATTTTACCCCCATGCATTGAAGGAAGTGTAATGACCACTGTCTTTAAATTGTCCATCATGTGTTGTGATGATGCAGGTCCATTTGGCTACGAGGTTTATTCCAAAAGGGAAAGGTACTCGTACCTCTGGTGTACTATCAGTTTTAGCAGGATATTTCAGTTATCTGGTAGCTTTTTTTAAGGTAATCATGACAGCAATATTTTACCAATATGCAATGACTCTTTAACTTCCATCCCAGACTACTTGGCAGAGCCTATTTCAATGGTACGACGAAAATGCCTTTTGCATGCTCAAATGAATGGTACTTTTCTGATAAATGAGCTGTTTTTTCATGCTCAAACCGAAGAATAGTACTACTACCATTCTGGAAAAAGACAGCTGTGCAACCAGCGATAAGATATTGAGGACTGTCCCCTGAGTCCTGACCACTGGAGCTGCATGTCAGCAATCACGCTCCTCACAAACACCTCTAGCCAGAAACATAACATCAGTGACATGAGAATTGAGATCATGCACATTGCTTGTGCCACTGTCAAAAGCTTATAAGAGAACCTAAAAAATCTGATGGACTTTATCTATGTGGATTGAATTTGACCAAAAAGAAGCTAAAATAGGATTACCCAGATTAATATGGCAGAAAATCATATAGGAAGAATTCTTTAGCTCCCTTTGGGGTTTGGGCGTGATTGCTTGTGATCTTTCTGTGATCTCTGTGTTGGATCCGACGTGTAACATTAAATCTTGTGCATCACACCCCTACTTATCCATATTCTTGCGTATTGTGAAGTATTTTTTTATTGCATTGCAAATTGTTTACCCATTCTTGAAGTTTTCTTTTGTATTTTCTCTGTGCCAAGAAGTAATCAGAATTATTTTCTCCTCCCATTTTTCTAAGCTTATGGACATCTCATCGTGGCATGCATGCAACTTTGTGGGGGGAAAAACAATGAATAAACTCTATGGAAAAGTAGTTGCTGTGATTCTATGGGGCTAAAGGCTGTGTTGTTTGGGAAAAATTAAGGCAAATGGGTTAATTACTTGTATTTATACTCAACAAAGAAGTGTCCCCTGGTGGTTTAGAAGGTTGATACGAGAACTTGACATCCTTTTGTTTGTGTTCTCCTTGGGGAAAGAAAAAAGTCACCTTTATTTACCAAACTCTGGAAAATAGCATAGCAATCTGTCACAAACATGTCTGAAAAACCTTGTAGAGCGTAATGTTATTTGATATCGTCTTTCAAATCATCATCGCATGAGAGCAAAAGGAAAAATGGAAGGGAAAATTTTATACTACTTCTGAGACCCAACCTTGAAGAATGCTTCCCCTTTTTATTTTCCAAGAACAATGTGTGAGAAATATATGAGCTTTTTTTACGGATAGGAATATATGTATTTAGAGCTACTCGAATCCAACACATTTTTTTTTGTTTTTCTCTTTTTTCTTACTTGAGTCCTTAGAAGAGTTTAATAGTTGTCAATAGGACTGTAAATGAGCCGAGCTCGAGCGAGCTTAGCCTCCTAGGCTCGAGCTCGGTATAAGCTCGAGTGAGCCTGACTTAGGGTCTGAATTTGGACCTAGGCTGGAGCTTGGCTCGAGTAAGCTCGGTAACAATTCACATTCACAATTTTTGTTATTCGCATCAACAAAAGAGGAGAAGGGGTGAAGGGAATAGTTCATACTTAGATCTGGTTGAAAGAGGATGGATGGTGACATCACGTCAAGGTCGTCGCAACAGTGGATGAGAGGACATCATGTTTTGCGGTGGAGAGGTGAAGTGCATTGGTGCTTTGCAACAGCGGAGGAAAGGTGTGTCATTGGCTCGCCGCGTGGTCGCTTGGAGACCTGCACCATGGTGTTACCATGCTGGTGGTTGCTGGGATGGGAAGCGGCATGATAGGGAGAGAGGCGGCAGACGATGGGAGCAAGATGGAAGGCAGCGTGGTGGGAGGAGTCGAGGAGGGGCAATGGAGTGGGATGAGATACAGCAGGGGAGGCGGCTGGTGGGATGGGAAGTGGCGGCTTGCGAGATGGGAGGAGAAGCGAGATTGGGAGACTGAGGCCGTAGGGGGAGGATTGGGGGAAGAATTGATGCGGGTGGCTAGGGTTGACTCGGGGTATCGAGAGACATGATCAATTTTGAAATTGGACTCAGGGGTGTAGGCGGGCTGGGAAATTTATCGAGCCCTGACGAGCTATTCGAGCTCAGCTCGTTGAAGCTCACGAGCTCGGGATCAAGCTAGGCCTGTTCTTTTTCGCTGCAGCTTATGTCTTTTGGTTGCGGCTTTTCGCTTATGGCTGTTTGTGAGAGAGTATGGAGAGATAGAGACTCGCGTGCGATTTTGGTTGATATAAATGAAGCTATTGCAGTGTGTATTACAATCGACTTGTATATCCCATTTTGAAAATACGCCATTTGAAAACTAGTTAATGTAGAAAAATAGTTTTTAGAAGTCGAAAAGAATAGGGCAACAGATGGCATCTAAAGCAGAGGTGGGCATTGGGCCGTGCCGGCATGGCACGGGCCCACCGTGCTTCATGTCGTCGTGTGCCATGCCATGCTGTGCTGTGCCGACTCACGTCACCTCTGGCTAGGCCCAGACACGTCCCAAAGCCCACCGTGTCAGCGTCCGTGCCGTGTTAGCCTAAGCCTAGCCTGAAGTAACTATAGACGACAAAGGCAGCGGCGACGATGGTGGTGGTAGTCGTCATCTTCATTTCTCTCGTACCCGCTTTGTTAAAAACTAGTTAAAATTGAATTAGTTGCGTAAAAACATAAGCACGTAATGACGTAAATATTTCAGGGGAAAAGTGAAATTTCCTTGATATTTTAAAGATATAATGTTACTGCTTCATTAAAAACCTTACACCCTAGAGTGGGGTTCCCCGAGTAAGGAAAAGAGTACAGTAACAATGTACGTACATATTAACTATAACAACATGTGTACATAGTATCTACTCATCAATGTCCAGGTCGTTCATGTGTTCGAGGTCAGCGTACGCCTGCACAATTTCAGTATCCTCCAGTTGATGATGTTGCCGCTCTTTAGCTAATTCTCAGTCCTTGATGCATGTGATTGTCTCTACCATCCTGAACGTGAGGGATGATCTCATTTCTTTGATTATTCTCCCTATTGTGTTGAACGTCGCTTCTGAAGAGACGGTGGACACCGGCACCAGGAGAACATCCCGTGCAAAATGTGACAACATAAAAAATATCTGCTTGTTGTTCTTCCACCATTCAGGTAAGTCTATCTTGCCTTCGCCAGTAAGATCATGATCGATATTTACAAAATCATACTCCAGGTAGTGGTTCATCTCTGAGACAGAATTCCACTTGGAGGCCGCTTGAGGCTGAGAGGACGAAGAAGTTGACTTGTCATTTAGCTTCTTTCACAAGTGGGATATCAAGCTTGTCTTTCCTTGTTGTGTTTGCTGTGATGCCCCCGATTTCGTGCTGCTGCCAAACTTGTCATGATATATACAGAAAACACAAAAAAGCTCCTCTTTGACATGTGCAAAAGCTTCCGAGTAATCAAGGCCGAACCATTCATCTATTTCCTCCATACCAACCTGCAAACCTACCAATTTTTTCGTATGATCGAAAATGATAGCAAAGTAATACAAGTGTGAAATAGAACTAAAATATTCAATAAAATTTTCCTGCAATGTTATGACAACATGGCCTAAAGGGGATCCTCACTAGATTTGGTAATCTTGTCTGTAATTAATCAAATAAATTCTATAATTAAGCAAGAGGTAGGATAATAAACACCAGATATAATCTTTGTTGCTTTATAAAAATATCTTAAAAACTCTCAAAACTAACTAACAATCTGCCAATTTGAATTAGTTACTATCAATTTATTGTTTTGAGAGTTAGCATTGACAAAAACAGATATGATATGTTCGTATCCTTGTAACTTCTTTAACATAATGTATGTCGAGTTCCACCTCATATTCATGTCAAAACCGAATTTTCTTGGCTCCTTATCATTGGCTATGCAGTACTCCGTGAACCTGGCTACCACTTGTGAGGCAATGAATGGCATCACAGATACTGTTTAAATATGCACAAATTGCTTGCATATCATCTTGAGCAACAAGGTTCAAGATGTGGCATATACATCTCTGGTGGAGGACATAATCACCAATATATGTCTGCAACATTAGGGTTAGGATGCTCATAGCCGTCGTGTTTGCCGATAAGTTATCAAGAGTTATAGAAATAATTTTATTATCTATCTTAAAATCATCAAGTATGTGTAGTATACGCTCGGCAATGGCTTCTTTTGTATGTGATTTATTAATTACCTTAAGTCCTATGACTCTCTTATTTAGCTTATAATTATTGTTTAAATAATAGGCTACAACACTAAGGTAGTCATTTCTACGATGATGTCCAAATATATGAAGTTGTAGCAAAAGAAAACTGAACTTGTACGAATAGTTCTTTTAGCTCTACTAGTTTCTTATGATACATCCGTAAAATATCAGATGTAGTGGTTCTCCTATTAACATATTGGTACTGTGGTCAAAAGCGGTGTTGGATTCTTTCGAACGTGCGACTTTCACCCATCCTAATTGGTTGATCTTCTGAAACAACATATCTAGCAATTTTCTCGTGGGCAGAAAGTGGATTGTATATCCAAGTACTTACAAAGCATCGGCCTTTATGTTTACCCGCATTTGTACTCCTCCCCCTCGACTCTGTGCCCCCATCTTGCGTAAGCATGCTTTGTAGTGTCGGTTCAAGTGCCTTGTCTCTATAGTTGTACGAACAGTTAATTTAGCTTTGTAATAATTACAAGTTGCGATCTCTACCGTTTCACCATCTTGGATTTTCTGGCTCCAGATCATGTGCTTCCAACAATTCGCCCTTCATCCAAACCCACCAATGTTGTCGTCCGTGGACGGGGGAGGGAACTCTAGAGTCCCCATTGGCTCTGGACCGCCCTAGTATTTCTCGTAGCCCTCCGTACCGTCCATGTAACGGTCATCCATGCGGTAGTCTCCCATGCTTGGTGAGAGCCGACGAGCATCAACGGGAGTCAGAGCCGGAGGAGGACTAGGGGAGCGACGACGGGAGCTTACACTAAATCGTCATGCTGCCCTTTTCGTGCTACAACTTCTCCGCATACCGCTCGGGAGCTGCTTGGTGCTCCCTATCCTTGGTAGCATAATGGATGGATGTATGGTGAATAAATAGGGAGAGTAGATGGATGTTGAATAAATGAGGAGAGTGGATGGATGGTTGAAGAAATGAGGAAAGTAGGATGATGAAAAGATGAGGAGAGTGGATGGATGGTTGAAGAAATGAGGAAAGTATGATGATGAATAAATGAGGAGAGTGAATGGATGGTGAAGAAATGAGGAGAGTGGATGGAATTTGGATGGTGAAGAAATGAGAAGATGAGTTGATTTTATAGATGATACATGAGCTTTTTTTAAGGATAGGAATATGGGCCTGTTCTTTTTGGCTGCGGCTTGTGGCTTTTGGCTGCGGCTTGTGACTTTTGGACTGTTTGTGCGAGATATTACAGAGTAACAGAAACTCACGTACGATTTTTGACGATATAAATGAAGTCAGCAAAGTATGTACTATAATTAACTAGTAGACTCTATCTTGAAAAGATATTTCGTTTAAAGAGCTAGTTACTGTAGAAAAGCCGAAAAGCAGCTTTTAGAAGTTGAAAAGAACAGGGCCTATATGAATTTAGAGCTACTCGAATCCAATGCATTTTTCGTTTTTCTCTTTTTTTCTTACTTGAGTCCTTAGAAGAGTTTAATAGTTGTCAGTAGGGCTATAAACGAGCCGAGCTCGAGCAGATCTAGGCTCCTAAACTCGAGCTCGGTATAAGCTCGAGCGAGCCTGAGTTGGGGTCTGAGTTTGGACCTGGACTAGAGCTTGGCTCGGCCCAAGCTTGAGTAGGCTCAAGCTCGGCTCGAGTAAGCTCGGTAACAATTCACATTCACAATTTTTTTTCGCATAAAAAAAAGAGGAGGGGTGAGTAGAATAGTTCATATTCATATCTGGTTGAAAGAGGATGGATGGTGGCATCACATTAAGGTCGTCACAATAGTGGATGAGAGGACATCATGTTTTGCGGTGGAGAGGCGAAGTGCGTTAGCGCTTGGTGATAGCGGAGGAAAGGGGCGTCACCGGCTCGCCGTGTGGTCGCTTGGAGAACTACACCATGGTGTTACCATGCTGGTGGTCGGTGGGATGGGAGGCGGCTGGGTGGGGGAGAAGTGGCAGTCGGTGGGAGCAGGATGGAAGGTGGCATGGTGGGAGGAATCGATGAGGGGCAGTGGAGTGGGAGGAGATGCAACGGGGGAAGTGGCCAGTGGGATGGGAAGCTGCGGCTTGTGGGATGGGAGGAGAGGCGAGATTGGGAGACTGAAGCCCTAGGGGGAGAATTGTGGAAGAATTGATGCTGGGGGATAGGGTTGACTCGATGTATCGGGGAGACATGGTCAATTTTGAAATTGGACTTCGGAGCGCAGGCGGGCTGGGAAATTTACTGAACCTTGATGGGCTATTCGAGTTTGTCTCGGTGAAACTCATGAGCTCGAGATCAAGCTAGGCCTGTTCTTTTTTGTTGCGCCTTATTTCTTTTGGCCGCGGTTTATGGATTTTGGCTGTTCATGAGAGAGAGTACGGAGAGGAGACTCGTACGCGATTTTAATCGATATAAATGAAGTCATTGCAGTGTGTATTACAATCGACTTGTAGACTCTGTTTAAAAAAATATTATTTTAAAACTAGTTACTATAGACAAACGGTTTTTAGAAGTAGAAAAGAATAGGGAACAGATGGCATCCGAAGGCTTCGAGCCAAAAAAATTGTGGACTAGCACAAAGAATAATATAAGTGGTGCCCCACCAGCCTTTTCCTACGTGGAGGATAGCAACAATTTGCCTGTGAAATGTTGAAATGTCACGCTAGCTACACCTACTTTCTAGTCCAACTCAGCAAGGAGCATATAATTGTCAAACAAAATTGGACATCAAATTATTTTCCAGCTAACTGGCAGTGTGTCATCACAGCAGGAAAAGAGAACCCTCAACCAACCGTGCATAAGTACCCTTACTCAGAACCAACGGCCAAGATAACATCACAATCCACATCGAACGGTCGCCGGATGAATCCACGTCATCAATGCCCAAATTAGTGGTGGACCATCACAAACAACGGTACAAAAAACCTTTTTTCGCAAGGAAAACTCATTAATCACTGGAAGAAATACTAAAATGATCACCAAGAAGTCCCTTTTCTTAAGAGCTAGTAGCACACTCCCTAGTCTGTATTTAAACAGCATCCCATCACTCCATTCTATCCTCTCTTCCCTCCCTCCATTAATTCTTAAGAGCTAGCTGGTGAGTGGTGAAGTCCTTGGCTTCTTGCTCGTCAATGGTGCGGATGGCAAGCAAAGGAGGCAATGGCGGCGGTGGTGTCCGGGAGGGGAAGAAGGCGCTGCTGCTGGGGCGGTTCGAGGTCGGGAAGCTGCTGGGGCAGGGCAACTTCGCCAAGGTGTACCACGCGCGCAACGCGGCCACCGGCGAGGAGGTGGCGATCAAGGTGATGGAGAAGGAGAAGATCTTCAAGTCCGGGCTGACGGCGCATATCAAGCGCGAGATCGCCGTGCTCCGGCGGGTGCGCCACCCGCACATCGTGCAGCTCTACGAGGTGATGGCCACCAAGCTGCGCATCTACTTCGTCATGGAGTACGTGCGCGGCGGCGAGCTGTTCGCGCGCGTCGCCCGGGGCCGCCTGAAGGAGGGCGACGCGCGGCGCTACTTCCAGCAGCTTGTGTCCGCCGTCGCCTTCTGCCACGCGCGCGGGGTGTACCACCGGGACATCAAGCCAGAAAATCTCCTCGTTGACGACGCCGGCGACCTCAAGGTCTCCGACTTCGGGCTCTCCGCCGTCGCCGACCAGATGCGCCACGACGGGCTCTTCCACACCTTCTGCGGCACCCCGGCGTACGTCGCGCCGGAGGTGCTCTCCCGCCGCGGGTACGACGCTGCCAAGGCCGACCTCTGGTCATGCGGCGTCGTGCTCTTCGTCCTCATGGCCGGCTACCTCCCCTTCCAGGACCGCAACCTCGTCGGCATGTACCGCAAGATCCACAAGGGCGAATTCCGCTGCCCCAAGTTGTTCTCCCCGGAGCTCATCCGCCTCCTCCGCCGCGTTCTCGACACGAACCCGCAGCGCCGCGCCACCGCCGACGAGATCATGGAGAACGACTGGTTCAAGATCGGCTTCCGCCGCTTCTCCTTCCGCATCGAGGACGACCGCTCCTTCACCTACTTCGATCTGGACGACGGCGCCGCGGACGAGTCCACCTCGCCGCCCGACACCCCGCGGACGGTCGATAGCGGGTACGCTCCTTCCGAGCAACCAAGAAAGGCGGGAGGACTGACGTCGTGCGTGTCGGCGCCGTCGTTGTTGGAATTAGGAAGCTCCGATCTGGGGGGGAGCATGCGGCGGCCGTCGAGCCTGAACGCGTTCGACATCATCTCGTTCTCCCCGGGGTTCGACCTCTCAGGGCTGTTCGAGGACGGCAGAGGCGGGGGCAGTGGTGCGGGCGAGCAGCAGCACGCGGCGCGGTTCGTGTCGGCAGCGCCGGTGGAGCGGATCCTGTCTGCGCTGGAGGGGACGGCCGCCGCGGAGGGCATGGCGGTGTGGGCCATGGACGACGGCTCGATCAGCATGGAGGGGACGCGGGAGGGAGAACACGGCCCGCTGGCTGTGGCCGCGGAGATCTACGAGCTCACGCCGGAGCTGCTGGTGGTGGAGGTGCGGCGCAAGGCCGGCGCCGCCGCCGAGTACGAGGAGTTCTTCCGGGCGCGGCTCAAGCCCAGCCTCCGCGAGCTCGTGTGCGACGGCAGGCCATGCCTCGATTCCGACGAGCTCTCTCGGAGCCTGTGATCGCTGCGCGCGTCCATGCATGCATGCATGTTCTCCTCTCAGTTTGACTTGTCGTTTGCTTTGCGTACCTTATTTCTTGTACGTACAACGTACGTGTGCAAGTATATATATATATATATATATATATATATATATATATATATATATATATATATATATATATATATACATACGAAAAATATTTTTGCAGTGTTGTGGATGGTATTTAATTTGGAAGGTTCCATTACACTGTTGTTGCAAAGGGGAAAAGGAAAAAAGAGATAATTGTATCTCTTTTGTAGTATAGTACTTGCGTGTTAATTAGGAGATCATGTGTGTTGCTGTGTTAAGCTGTGAGATTTGCTGTTTGTTGATGTATGAAGTATTTGGAGAAGAAATGCAACCGATTCATTTTATTACAAACTCACAACTTCATACAGTAGCCATTGACAATTTTGTGCCGTCATGCATTCATGGATAAGAGATAGAATCAGATCATAAGCATGACTTGACATGCTAGCAGCTAGCAGATTAATGGCCACGTACATACGACAATTCACAATCGCTTCAGAAAGTACTCGCATTCTTCAACAAAACCACAATTTGCTTTTGCTTAAAAGAGACTAGGAATAATGTGCTATTACACAAGTAACAGTAAACATGATGTCAGCACCAACGTGTTATGTCAGAGAGCCACAGTAATATATGTATGCAACAGCAGCGACAGAAATATGAAAAAAGAAAGGAAAACAAGAAAATGTCGGTGGCGTGTTCAGACTTTCAGTTTGTGACACCAGTTAGATCGACGTACCAAAAAAAAAAAAAAACTATCAACCAATTATTTATACCTTTGCATCAAGGCCAGCGAATGTATGGACCAAAGAAATGTTCAGCTGCTGAAAAGCACATGTGGCTAGATAATTCCAATTTCTTCATTCCACATCAAAGGGTCCTTTTTCTAAGAGAGATCACATCAAAGACTTTTGATTTGACATTACATTAATATTGATGTGCATCAAAAGTCCTGGAAATTTTCGCTTCTTTTTACCTGCCTCGTGCTCAATCCTCTCGCATTTGCCCACGTACGCAGTCGCACGAGGAGAGAACTACTCGGTCACGGAATTAGTTTGGCTGTTATGGCAGTTTGTTGCTTGTTAGAGACGATAGCTCTCTTCTTCTCAGCTTCTTTTCTATTCTTTTGGGCTAACTAATGGTTTTTAGGTAACATTGATGATTTTTTATTATGTCTTTAAAGACAACAATAGATGATAGAGATGTTGATATAGACGGTGTACATAGTTTTAGACTTGAAAAATTGTTTTGAAAACTTAATTCAAAAGCCATCTAGTTTGTTTTGACTTTCGGAGAAATCAAAAACTCAAAAGAACATAGTCTATGCCCTTATGGTTTTCGTCAAAAACTTAAAAATCATCATATTTGTTTATTCTTTTGACTCAAAAACTTGGGCCGCTAGGTACGGAGGCCCAATTCACTAGATTTTAAGGGGAAAATTCGAAATCCTGAAGGCCCACATGGGCCGGCCGTACACACTGGTGCCCCTTAGCAGCTGTAGCCGTAACCCAAAAGCCCATATATGTGTTCACACAGAAGAGCCAGGAAACGAAGCCCGAAAAAACGTAGCCCAGTGAGCCTCGCCAAGCCAGGCGACTCCGGCGAGTTCCCCACCGCCATGGCCGCCGGCGGCGGTTGCGAAGCCTCCTCCAAGCTCCTCCGCTTCCTCTACTTCGTCGGTGCCGGAGGTACGCATCCTTCCATCACTCTCTGTATACACCGGTGTGCGATGTGCACGGGGCACTAATTATATGCTTTGATCATTAGCGTTTAACGCCCCTGTTTTCTCCCCAGTGATCTGCACCAAGGCCATCAAAAGGTATGGAGACTACGAGCGCAAGCAGGAGGTCTCCGCCGCAGCAGGAGCCGCCGCTGCTAAGCCCTAACCTCGGAGGAGGCCCTGTCTTCGCCGGTTAGGGTTCTTGAATGTTTCTCTCCAGTCGCCACTCGCCGAGAGGGGGAAAATGTTATCTCTGCTTTTGTTACATGTAACGTATTGCGATGACACGAAGCGATAAGAATCCTTTTTCCCCATGTGAAATTGTGAATGCTGCGAGCTTGAATTCACCTGCTCAATAGCGGCGTGATGAATAATACTGTTACAATTTTCTTTGCTAAGGAGTTGTCAATCGTGAGCATGGTGCTTTACCTGTCATTAGTTCTACGAGGAAAGCTGCCAGTGTTGTTTTGTTAGGTATTTTCGTTTCCTGGACTGCTATGATAATTTGGGAGAATCACTAATAGGATTATAGATAGTTTACTGGTAAAATTTGAATTACTGTTTTCTCCTAGTTAAGCCTTTTGGTATCTCCACTCCATGGCGGTTGATAGATAGATACTACGGTGCCAGCCAGTTCAGGCCTTTAGTGCTACTTGTGCTGGTAAGGCGTCAACTCGATTGATGTTTTGGCGAAGGGTTCTGCACTTGAAAAGAGTCTAATCCTAAAAGGCTGTTTTTTAAGTCTACTTTCAAGTATGCACAGATTTAAGTAGCATATAAACTCTCAAGGTCATATTATCTGTCCTTTGCCTATCTTGACCAGATTCTGTGATGATTAGGATCAACTTTTCCCAAGTATAAGTATGCTTGTCATGCAATTAGGAATTCTCGACTTGTAGTTAACGGTTCCATGAACTGATCTTACAAAGGTTAAAACTACGTTCATTTCATGATGCAAGACATTTTCAGGATCCTTAGGTTAGTCTCCTTACTTTATTGGACTGTGAAATGTTTGTGTGTACTGTGTAGGATTCCTTTCAGAGGTCCTGGGAAGGCACTATACTCTTGATGTTGGTATGAACATTATCCACTTCCCTGATCACATCTGTGCAATGGCATTTCAGGGGCCATTAGATTACATCTTGCTTTCTAGATTTTTTTATATAATTTAGAATTATTGTTAATTAAACTGCTAGAGTAGGTGATTTATTGGTAGTTCTTCAAACACATAAGAGGATTCTTTGCCCATTTTGGCAAAAGGGCACTTAAACTCATGTTGGTCATGATTTACCCTATGGATTTCTCCTGTGCAATCACACCTGACAAGCTTGATTCAAGATCCTGCGCTGATTTAAGAGATCTATTACCTCCAAAAAATCAATAATAATGTCAGGCATAGCAGATTTGGTAAAGTCTATACCAGGAGGTCTAAACCGGCACAGCCAATTGCGGCTGCTTCATCAAGTTAGGTATTGGTTTGAATAATGTCCGGTTATGGATAGGTTCTGGTTTCGGATTTGGCTAGCAATAGGAGTTGTATTCAAAGTCTAAGTTTGTATTCGGAAGTGAGTCGAGCTTAGCCCAGATTGTTAGGATTTCCTCTGCTATATAAAGAGGAATAGTTATGATAATAAAGCAAGAGATGATTTACCCCAGTTCTTTCTTTCTTTCTTCCAACCCTCTTCTGCGCCCTTCCCCTGCACAACTCCTCTCTTCCTCCTGTGTCGGATTCTCCAGCACGGCTCCACCGAAGCTAACCACGCCACGGCCTCCTGCAATGCATACATATAATCTGAGATCAGGATCAGGGCGTGACAAATAATGGGCAAAATATATATGTAACTGTGTGGTTAAGAATCAATGTGGAATCAGTTGTATCAGTTGGTATGTTAATATTTACTCCATTAGAACAACATTCTGTATTTCATTGTCCAGCAGAAACAATGTTGTCCTAAGACTATGATTTCATATTTTCATGTATAGAAAACAAGCCCTCTTCTCTGGTGATGCACCTTCTATATTTCACATAATTTGATTATCTGTAAGTTGATCACGACTTTTGTGCTGAAAATATTTTATTCTAAATTGTTTGACAAGAAGTATTCATTTCTGGTGGCATGGGTGTGTGCAATTGTGAGGTCAAGTGAAGATGTTGATTAGCTTGTACGAGGTAAGTTGGTATGAAGGTATATACCAACGAATTGTACTATTCTTGATCCCCTGATTTGTTTTTTGTTCCACTAAATTCTGATGTAACACATAGCTGTATAATTGTAACAGAAAATTGGTCCAACGTCCTTCCTTAGAAATTCTTTTCTACACTTCATCAAATTGTCTTTCTTATTTCGTGTATCCATAATTTACTTCGAACATCATAACAAGTTGGAAGTGCTCAGCTCACAAGATAACATCCCAGAAATATGATATACTCAGGAATCAGTTCTTTGCTTTTCTGCCACAGTGAATTTTCTTCTTCTTATTTTTAATTAAAGCTACTTTATCATCCTTTGTTTTGACATCTTTGGCACCTTTGCTACGTCAGTTAACATTTCATCCATGTTACCCATTTATTAGTGGATTTCATTACCCTATAATGTTTGTAGTTTCCTAAATGATGTTTTCTGCAGGAAATGGTATGTTTGTCCCAAAGCAACAGCTAAAAGAATGACATTGTCAATCTTCGTACTTCTATTGGTGAAAAGAACAGGAGATCCATGTCCAGCGATTCCTACCACAAAAGGAAAACTGGTAAAAAAATCAACAAAGAGCCCTAAAGCCTGATGCTCAAGTGAGCAAAGTCTCAGCTCTTTGAGAAAGGGGAAAAAAGAGAGGAGGAAAATGGATTGTAATTGCATCTCTGAAGAGGTTGCACTTAAATGACATCTCTTGTGATCGACTTAGAGGACTGAGTTCGAGGTGATGACTCAGCCAGTGATGGAAGCTTTTCCTCTGACTGCCCGTTCCAGCAGATGTCCCTGAGTGAAGGTCTTAGGTCCTTGTTGCAGAACATTTCGTACTCCAATGTGTCCCCTGCCGACTTCTTCACCTCAACAACATAGAAGGATGGCGTCACTTCAAAGATCTCCGCATCGATCGCAAGCTGCCCCTTCCTCCCTTCTTTGGATCCCTGCAGCTTCACCAGTCCGTCCTTCTTCTTCACCTTGAAGCACTCTGTCTCAGCAATCTGCTCCAGCTTTGACACTATTGCTGATGCTGGTTTTTGGGTCATGAACCGCGAGTTCGCCTTCTGCTCTTGGTCATTCTCAAACAGGCCTGACAGATCAAATCCTTTGGAGAGGGAGATGAGGTCAAATGCATTCAAGCTCATTGGCTTCAAAGGGCTATCTGGTTGTTCTGCCTTGTTGCTTTCATCGTCCCTGTGGTCAGTGCTGAAAGCAGCCCGGACATCCTTGAGGCTGTTCGAGCCGTGTGGCTGTCCCAGCATCACTGCTGGTTTGTACCCCTTCTTGAACCATGGGTGCTCAACCACCTTCTCGATTGCGATCCTAGTGTTTGGATTTGGATCGAACAGCCTGGATAGAAGCCTTCGGACATCAGAAGTGAACCACTGTGGGTACCTGACATCGCCTCTACTGATCTTCCGGTACATCTCCATTAAATTTGGGTCATGGAATGGGAGGTGGCCGGCAAGCAGAACGAAAAGTATGACACCACAAGACCATATGTCTGCTTTTACTCCATCATAGCCCTTCTTGTTGATTATCTCCGGTGCAACATATGCAGGTGTGCCGCATGTCGTGTGCAGCAGCCCGTCCTGCTTCTGACACTCCCTGAGGGCACTCAGCCCGAAGTCCGACACCTTGAGGCTGCCATTCTCGTCCACAAGGAGGTTCTCCGGCTTGAGGTCCCGGTGATAGACACCACGGCTGTGGCAGAAGTCCACAGCCCCTATCAACTGCTGAAAGTACTTCCTCGCAGCGTCTTCCTTCAGTCGGCCCCTGGCTACCCGGCTGAAGAGCTCGCCGCCCCGGACGTACTCCATTGCGAAGTATATCTTGCTCTTGCTGGCCATGACCTCATGCAGTTGGACGACGTTGGGGTGGCGAACGAGGCGCATGACGGAGATCTCCCTCTTGGTCTGATCAATCATGCCAACACGCAATACCTTCTCCTTGTCAATGACCTTGATGGCCACGCTCTTGTTGGACGCAAGGTTCCGGGCATGGTACACCTTGGCGAAGGTGCCTTGCCCGAGCATGCGGCCAAGCTCATACCGGTTCATGAGGATGGTGCTCTTCTTCTCCATCCTGTTGGATTGCAACAGCAGGGATGGTTCACAGGCGTCTACTCCGCGCCACTTCGTGCCTCTGTCTTCCTCCCTGTGCCATGTATTGGGAGGGGGAGATAGAGGTGAAGGGCGAGAGAGTGTACGCTGTGTTTGGGCCTCGGGGGAAACCGAGACACGACTGGTGTGCCTGGAACCCTCCAAGGAGGAAGGAGAAATAGTCTATGGTGGTTAGAGCTTTCCTTGCGGCATGAGGCCAGGACTCACACTTCCTCTGGAGATGGAACAGCTGCCTAAAGATAGGCCAGGTCTCTGTGTTGAGAGGCTGTAGCTCTGTATGCTATTTGTAGGATCTCTGGTGCGTTCTGAGTTCAGTCATGCCATCACCCTAGCCCCTCCACGCAGTTATTACACGTGTCTTTCATGATGGACACCGCAAATAATTATGTCAATTGTATGTAATTTCATGGCATCTGAAACAAAACTGAAATTTCAAAAGAAATTTGGAATTTCGTTTTGGATTTGATTTCCTTTGATTTCTAGCCTAATTCAGCTCAAATCTCAACCATCCAAGCCCTATATCCCTATGTAGTTATTAATCTTTCGTGTTCAAAAACGTTTACAAACAAAATTGCATCCACAAATACTTTAATAAAACCACTATATCCCTATCTTTTGAAAATTTTGGCAAGTAGTTATATAACGTTTTCCCATATGACTTTTTGTGTACGGTTGATTGTATTTATGCTTGCTAAAATCATAAATAGAAGATGCTTGCCAGGAAAATGAAGAGATTCACTAAGATGACGCTGAGGAGCACTACGATATAGACGATGCCTGGTGTTAGGGTTTATTCTACATTCAGACATGCCTGAGGAGTTCTTTTGTATTGTAATATAACTTTAGGTTATATGCTCCGCTGTGTAAAATTTGGTTACTATGTCTTAATTTTGTAATAAAGTTTGGTTTTTATGCTTAAGCTTGTGTTGGCAATGGTGTACACTTATCTACAGTATTCGCAGCTGAGCAATCCTGGTCAGTTACGAGGGTATTCTAATGGTTTCAGAAATAAAGGCGTTACAGCATCCATTATCGGTTTCTTTAACGAGATATGGAATGGATGTGGTGTTATTCTGGGAACTACTTGTGGGAATGGTGTGTTCTGGATGCAACTCCATATCTTGAGCTGCGTCTGTTCATCATGGCTGATGTTTCTAATTTCTATAACAAGCTGTTAGGTTTTCTTTAATGAACAGTTTGGTGAGTTCATAGAGCACCATGCATGTGCATGTTCTGGGGAGTTTGGCCGCCGTTGATCCAAATCTATTGTTATCATGATGCAGCTGATACCGACCTGTCGTGCTCTGCATTTTATCGGTGTATTTCTGGACTTCTTAATTTGTATCTTGCGTATCTACGTGAGTTGTGATTGCATCTATGAAAGTGCCATGGTTATATACAAGTACGGCTGTTGCTTCAGTAGATTCAGTTGCGTGATCTTATTTTTGAACGTTGATGTTTAACTGATGATGAAATCCCCAATTTTGCATTATTGGGATCGCATATAACACGTTGCCTACAATCATGTGCATTCAGGTGGCACATGAATACATGACGTTTGAGACGTGATTTATTTATTTGTTTGCTGTGTCAAAATGACAATAAAATGGAATATAGGGGCCGCACAAGACCTTCCAGAGTTTCAGTATTTGCAGCATTTGGTTAATAGTTAACAAGTTTTAGCCGTAGACGAAATGCACTGTTCCTTAAGTATGCCAAAACGTCGCAGCTCGCTGGGTTGCCATCGACCACAGGTGTAGTAAGCATGGCTCTAGCATGCTATTCCTAACTTCCTATTCCTATCTTCTTGCTGCAATAAGGGTGCGTTTGGTTGAGCTGTGGCTTCTGAAAAAGCTGCGTGAGTGTGGATGTGGAAAACTCTTTGTGAGGTTGTGAAATGTGGAAAAGCTGTAAGTTGTTTGGTTCAAACAAGTATAAAACTTACCTCCTATCTCTATTTTCCTTGAAACAACTGTGAAACAGCTCTCTATTTTCACCATTTCAAAAAGCAAAAAGCCAAAAGCAGGGTCTAAGGTGCTTTCAAATCAGACTATCTTAAAAGAATGCTTTTGAAAAAGCAGTTTCAGTTACACCCTTTGGTTGGCTTTTGGCTTTTTGGAAGCAAAAGCAGCTCCCAAAAGCTCAACCAAAGGCACCCTTAAGAATCTCACAAGAAACATTTCACTGTGCTTAGAGCCTGTTTGGAACATAAGAATCTCACAAGAAACATTTCACTATGTAACTTTTTATCTATGGAATTTAGATTGTACGGTGCCCACTGCAGCCAAGTGTACAACGGTGGTTGGTGACGGTCTAAGTCGCTTTGGTCTTTTAATTATTGTCATTCGAAAGAGAAAGAACACGATGGATAGAGATCTACCACCTGAAGTGCCAAATGGATAGTTTCTCACCGCAAGTTTGTTTTTGCTAGAAGTTGTGTATGCTCACAAGATTATTATCATGCATACAGTAAAATGTACATGTAACCCTTCTTGTTTCTTCGTCTTCTTTTGGCGATAGCTACCTAAATCCATTTGTTTTTTCGGTTTCCTTTTGCTGTTTCTGCGTTTGGCCCCGTGGTTATGCCGGTCGTTGTAAGACTAACCGGATTGTGTATCAATTTGCTTTCTCTTTAACAGAATGACACGCAGTTCTGTGCGTTCTTGAAAAAAAAAAGTAAGGTAGTTTCAAGCATGATAAATCCACGTGTCAATAACACAGCCGTTTAACATAACTGTTTGCAAGGAGCAAGGATTCAGCTGGCTGACTTTTCAGAGGCTTTAAGGAGTTAAATTCGAGCATGCTAAATCCACGTGTCAATAACACAGCCGTTTAACATAACTGTTTGCAAGGAGCCAAGGATTCAGCTGGCTGACTTTTCAGAGGCTTTAAGGAGTTAAGTTCGACAGATGCACCTGTCACATCAAGATTATCGATTTGGCATGATTTGACATGAGTTTTCACAGATGCAGCTTCTGCAGTATTGGTATATAATTAACATAATTACAATCTGCAGCAGAGACGGATAAGAAACAGGCGTTCAATTTCATTCGGCAACAGTGGATGTAACTTGTCATCAACTCTACAATATGAATTGTAACCGGTAATTTTATTTCAGAGTAAATCAGATTAGTAGCTTAATTCTTATTCAGTGTTCCCTTCCAAGCTCTTTCTAGGACAAGTAGCTGAGTTTCTTGATAACTTCCAATGGATATGCACTTGTTCTTGTTTTTTCAAGGAACAGAAAACACATGGTTTTCCCTAAAACATGTATTTGATGCCTACATACCCCTAATTTATTTCTCTCTTTTTTTTTTATCACACACAAGAATTAATTTGTTACAGTTATCGTTAGGCTCGTGCTCGTGCCATGTGGCAAACATGTGGTTTACATTATTTGTCACAAGTTAGGTTCACAAATTATACCTGAGTTTGTACATGCAAAATGTTAAATTGGGATGCTTGTGGATGGGATTAACCCCCCGAGTAGCGTTGAGCATCTGGAATGTTTTGAAGACTAGGTAAGTTTGTCGCGTGGATCAACATGATTGATTAGATTAATTGATTGAGTAGGCACGGTCCACAATAATTGGTACATGATTCTATTGAGCAACAAAGACGGGCAAGAAAACAACTTCTATGAAATGGATAAAGTCGTCATAAAACCTGAATCATGCATTGGTAAGAGAATTTGTCAATCACTGCATTAGCATTATTGGTATTGATTCAGTCCTAACTCCTACGTCTGATGTGATTTGTTAACTTTGCTACAGGAGAAAGCACACATATTACAAATAAACCGAGAGAACACATGAGAATTTCTGAATTTCTCTATTCTCTTATTTGCTCTCCCTTTTCCTTTACTTCTCTTCTTATGTTCTCCTTACTCTTACAAAACTGGTACAAGCCTCCTCAATATATAGACTAATACTCTCCTACTAGCATACGTATTTGGACTTCAAGTTGGACACAACTTCAACTTGAGTTACATACGAAAACGAACTCTACTACGTCTTGAACTCTAAGTGAAGTGTGGAACCGAATTAGAATAGACTTGCCAACATGTGGCAAGTCAGTGGTGCACCTACACGTAGCAAGTATAGTAATTGCTTGCAAGGGAAGATGAACACTGAGTTAAGAAATGGTATTTTGGTAAGTTGATCAAATTACCGAAAACTACATTGGATTAAAACCGCGGTACCTATGAAAGCGGTTAAGATCAAGGATAAGTTGAGATGATCAAGTTGGATCAAAGGCTAAGAACTTAGCGGATAGAAACGGCTTTTGACTGTGTCTGATGAATAGTGGCTGAGTGCATTATGTAAGAAAGAGAGCAAATGACAGTGCTATGAAAGGTACGACAACATTCGGAACATCATGTGACTTACGAAATTATGATATAATAAAATATAAAGTGCATTGCAATATACGAAAACACAAAGTAGTAGCTGATGAATAGTGATGGCTAATAGAAGCGGCTTATAGAAGCTATGGCGTTCATATTGGCTTCTGCTTGAAGCAGAAGCTAAAAGCCAACGCCAATACGAACGGACCCATTGAGTGTTCAATTGGAGAGAGAGAGAGATTTGAAGATCTCTCTAGTTATAAATAATAATAGAAAAAATGAGCAATGCTTATTTGTATCACCCATTCTAAAGTAGATGCACAAATCGTAAAGCACATGAAGAAATAAGTAGATACTCTCTTGTTCTTTTTTTACTTACTAGAATACATACCGTTAAACTTTCTAAAGTTTGACTACCAGTAAATTTAAAACTATCGTATTGGCTATACGAAAATTAAATAATTAGATTTATCATTAAAAATATTTTTGTAATATTATAATTTTATTACTATATCTTAGTAGAAAGTTATAAAAAGTAACGGTTAAAATCGTATCTTAAAGATCGTAGAAAATTAAAAACGCGAGTAAAAAAGAAACGGAGGGAGTAGAACAATAAAAAGCTCTCAGTAAACTGAAGGGTGCATCTGGAGCAGGGCAATAACAGTAAGGACTCATTTCGCTAGGTTCTATAATTCCGTATCCAGGTTTGTTTCTTAAAGAAAAACGTATCCAATTTGTTGGAAGAAGTAGGGGTCGCCTGGCCAAATGGTCCGGTTCTGTTGGTTTCAGAGCTGGAGCCCGTGAGAGCCAGAGTAAAGGCCATTTCGTATTTGGATTTCAGAGCTGGTGTGGGGTGGCTTCTCGGGCTTCTGGAGCTACGAGAACCCCAATCCATTGGTGACAAAAGCGAGGACGACGACGAAGGTTAGGAAAGGAGGTAAACGGAGGAGCATAACTGTCCAGAAAAGAAAATTAGTTGTTGGAACCGAATTTTGAGCCAAATGCTCTAAAACATTTTTGGGCTTCAGCCTCTGTTCGATACAGCTTCGGAGCCTTAAAATCTGAAGCCAAATTTCAGCCAAACAGACCCTAGGAAAGCACAACAAACTACAGTACAACTTGCCACGGCATGAAACCATTGTGTAGTCTAAGCAGGCGTCGTTAGGGTCCCCGGCCTGGTTCATTAGGATCACGAAAAGCGAAGGGAAGAGATTTTGAAAGGTGAGGCTACTTTCGTCTGGATTCTGACCATGAAAGATGCTCCATACAAGAGATGAAAAGGAAAGGTCGCACCAGAATCTTGATCTGAACAGTCTATTGCTTAATTCGATGACTACTCACTGACGTAGTCACGTGTACAGTCCCGGCTCGCACAGCCATCCTCTGTAGTACCACTTCCGATAATATGTTAACGCAAATTATAATATTTGCAACTACTTATGACAGTTTACCAATACTATACTATCCAATCTAAACACTTCTGTACTGTATATACTAAGTTTAGAGAGATTTGACTGCAACTATTCTGGAACACATACTTCGAGTACGTCCAAATGGAGGTACCACTTACTAGATTTAAAGTGGAGTGTTTATAAAGGAATTTCCAAGTTTCTTACCTATTACATGAAGGGTAAGCTAACCTAAGCAATTCTTTATTAAGAGAAAGTAAACTGAACCATGGGCATTTCAGTTCCCTACCTTTCCCGCGCTGTACAGTTCGTTCACCAGCAACTTTCTTTTTGCTGGTTGATCATTCCTGGAGAATCTGGCGCCACTATGTGGCGATCCCTTTGAGCAAGAATCACCAGAGTGGTCGAAAATTACAGTGTAGTTCCTGCTGCTCACATCCCTGAAGTAGCATCCATCAGTACCCACGTATTTATACACCTGATGGGTCTTCCCCAATCCACCAACCACCAAATTCTTCTTCACCTTCATACTGCCGTGAGCTGACTGCGCATTACGCAGAGAGCTGTACGAGAACCCCAGCTTCCCACCAGAGATCATCTTCTCATTGATGCCCAATTTGACAAGGGAAACCAATGAGTACTCATCACCCACTTGATCTGAGGTTCCAGTATAGACATATAGCGGGAAGACCTGGTGAACTTCCTCTGAGTGAAGAACAGCGTTAGCATTCTTGACAAAAACACCAGACTTTGCATCAATCGTTTGGTTCACCACCTGCACTGTGCCATTCTTGGTATACACATTGCTGTTCTCATAACTGAATCTCTGGTAGGAAGTTGTGGTGACCTCCCCGTATGACGATTTCACCCACCCGGTGGCAGAGACATGCCGGGTTGCACTCGTCGCAAACTTCCCATCCAGCCCTCTGAACCCCAAGTCCACGTTCAGCACCAATGCGGGTGCATCATAGCTGATCAGGCTCCCAATTGTCTTCTCACTCTTGTGATCCAACCACAGATGCAAGTTGGCATCAATGTACCATACATCCAACGCATTGGTCACGCCAAACCCAAAATTGTGCTCCTTGCCGTCCAGGAGCTTGCCCAAGAAAGGCGTGATGTCAATGTCATAGGTAGGCAGATTGAATGAGCCAATGCCGGTGATAGGCCGCCAGAGAAGCGGATTGACACCGCCGGTGTAGATAACAGTGAACGGCCAGACAGCACCGACGACATCTTCATCGACCCTAACAATGACCTCCCGGAACGCGCCGTTGCCAGGGACGCTGGACAAGTTGTTCGCCTCAATGTACTCGTTGGGAGGGTTGGTGTACCAGAACTCATCGTTGGAGTGGAACGAGACGAACACCTCAAGGACCGCCCTGTAGGTGTTCGACGGAATGGTAAGCTTCTTGAACTGCTCATCGGTGGAATTCTGGATGGTGAACCACTGCCCATCGTTCAAAGGTAAGCTCCTCGAGATGGGCACGATCAGATCGGCCTGCTGCTGAGGCGCCGGCGGCGCGGGGTGGAAGTAGAGGTGGAGCGTGAGGTTGACATGGTAAACGCCGGTGTAGGTGCTGTCGACGAGATTGCCGAGGTACACTGTGATCTCCCCGGGCTCCGCGAGGAGGGCGGCGTACCTCGTGACGTCGCGGGACACGGACCAGACGATGCCGGTGGCCCGCGGCTCGGCGGTGCAGCTGCGGAGGAGCTCGGCGCCGGAGAGCCAGACGCCGAAGATGCGGTCGAACTGGCGGCCGCGGCAGTCGGCGCTCCACTCGAGCACCGCGAGCGCGAGCGACCCGCCCGGGCGCGCGCGCCGGCGAGGCAGGCGAGCGGCGCGTAGGCGGCGGTGACGGGGGCCGGCCGTAGGTGGCACCGAAGGAGTGGGACAGGAGCAGCGCGGAGCAGGGCCCGACGCTGCCGCGCGGCGGGCGGATCGGGCGATCCACCTCGAAGAAGGTGGTCGGCGGCTCCGATGCGTTGAGGGACGCCAGATGGTAGGACGGGAGGCGGTGCCTGTACGGCGCGGCTGCCGCGGCGACGGGGAGCAGGAGGAGCGCGAGTAGGAGGCAGCGGCGGGAGGCGGCGGGGTCGGCGATGCCATGGCTGGAGCGGCGGGGACCGGGGGGCGGCTCGACAAGTGACCCGGGGTTTAAACAGGGTAATGTAGGTTATATACCAAGGGAGGTAGTTGCAAACTCACAATTAGGCAATAATCTAGGAGATTAAGCGGGTTTTTTTGGGCCGAGATTTATGGTGGTGGTTTTTGAATTTTGATATATTCGTGAAAGGCAATATGTAGAGAGATAGTCGTATATAATTTTGACCGATACAACTGAACTTAATACAGTTTGTACTACAATTTACCTGTAGACCCCGCTTTGAAAAAACACACCGTTTAATGATGAGTTACTGTAGAAATGAAAGCCAAAGTCTAAGCATAAGACCAAAAGAATTGAGCCGCTTCTAAGAGGATGTGCATCTCTAGCTGCTAAATCAATGCTATAGAAAAATAAATTCCTTAGCATCGTGCTAAGGGATAGATGAGTGATTGCTAAGTCTGGATTGTATGGCACCAAAACAAATTTTGTCAGCAGGTGCTATATCAGAAAAAGTTGAATCTTTAGCTCTATAAATGATACTAGGGGCTAAGAGTAAACGTAACTAATAATGGTCTTGTGGAGAGACAGATGGGTGATATGCCTACCTTAGTATCTATTTTAAATGGTAAGGGCATCTCTAATAGTGTTATCTTAGCTGTTTCTTAATTATATTAAATGAGTAAAATACTATATGAAGAAAAGAGAAGATAATAAGAGATAATGTGACGATTTAAACCTATAAACTAATGTAAATAGTGAGAAGGTATGATGTAAGAAGTTATGATGAAAATAATATAAAATAGTTATATAAATAATTTACTATTTGAGATATTGTCTCTAGTGGTATTTTTAGATAAAATAAAAACTTTAGAGACAATTTTAAAAGATAAACTAGTATACATGTCCTAATGCACGTGCTATACAGTTCTGAGGGTAGTTGAGAATCTAAAAAGTGTTGTTTAGTATGCAAGCTTCCCTGGCATGGTTGCTGACAGGTGGGCCTGGGTATGGGTTTGGTGGCGATTTCAATGTTTGATGAGCTGTAGTAAATTACAAGATTTCTTTTTTTTTCGCGGAAATTACAAGATTTCTTGTGTAGTGGCGTCACAAGGGAGAAGACTGTGTCACCGCGGAGCACGAGAAGCGAAGGAAAATGATTTGGGTTTTGGGAACGTGAACCTACTTCATCTCGATTCTGGATCCGGTTACAGTACAGTGGATGTACGATCGCAGTAATGCAACTTGCCGGTGATGTTTTTCACTGCGAACTGTGAAATGAACGATAACATAGAGATGGAAAAAAAATCTCACAAGAATATTTGTGTGAATCGCCATTTGCTCAAACGGATGGCCGCTCACTGTATAGTCGCAGTCGTTACTCTGCTACGTCCATCGTCTTCAACAACGGAAAGCTGACCTCTCCAGCTGGCCATTCGTGAACTGCTCGTACTATTGTACTGTAGCTATTTTTTTTTAAAAAAAATTAATCCTAAATTTCTATTTTTATAAATTTAGCCTTCTTCTTAAACCCATCGAATCTGATAGGTACCTGCCGAGTTAGAAAAACTCGGCAAGCACTTGCCAAACTCCCCTGGCTCGTAGGAGTTGGTCGAGCAACCCATATGCTACATATCGCAAGAACGTGCCCTATGCATGCCTAATCATTCTCTTAATTAAGAACTAATCAACCTCATACGTCGATTGTGCATGGTGCCGCGCACAGGTTATCGATACGTAAATGCTGGGTTCGATAGGTCCACAGAAAATACTAGACTTACAAAAATGGACTTCCAGACATATTTTTTAAAAAAAATGGTCATAGTGCCATTTGTATAAACAATTAGCCATTTATGACCTCATTTACTGCCTAATATGTTTTTTTTTCTTTTGAGACGGAGAAGCAACATTGAAGCTCTTGGCCTGAAGATGAAAGCAAGAGCACGAGGGAAAGCACCCGCAAAAACAAACAAACAAATTGCTGGGGGAGTGGCCCCCCACCTAGGCCTCTATTAGGGCAAAAGTTTATTATGTGTATAATTACGTAACAAGCCCGCTATAGCTATGGCAAGGAAATACCATGCTTGTCCTTGCTATTAAAGACCTCAAAGAGACCATTTGTGTAAATAATATCTCCCATGGCTATAATTATAACCCCTAGGGCACCATAGAAGAGAGCAACTTAATAAGAAAATGGCTTAAGTAATAACTAAATGTTGTACATACACCCTACACTTCTCCCTACTGTGAGTTTTAGGCTCCGCGTATCGCATTGCGGTCTTCTTATAGCCCCATTATCCACTATTTTGGTGCGTAACCATAATAATTGACGTTGTCCATGGGAGTGGCATAGAAGCTTCAAGAAGACGATGACGTCATCCCCCAAGTGGAAAAATAGTACTACGGCCGAGACCGTTGTGGTGAGAACGCGGGAGCCAGTAGTCGAGGACCCCACCCCGTGGTAGCAGTGCATCGAGGTGGCTGTATCTGGGGTCACGACGGGTAATGAAGACAACTCTCCAACAGCAACACGGGCTACGGAGCGGGTAACATCGCGAACGAAAGAGCCGACCTTGGTGGTCCCACCGTTAATGCGACGGCCTCCGTCGACCCCGACACCCTCACCGTCACCGTGCAGCGACCGGAGAGTGCCCTATCCCTACGCTAGGCCCTAGCGGTGGTGACCTGGAGGCGATTTGTGGAACGTTGCAGCAGGAGCTGGTGGACTTGCGGAGAGCCATGCACGAGATGCGGGAGATTTGGAGTCAGTAGACCCCTGTCACAGGAGTGACGTAGGTAGCCATGGAAAAGAAGATGCCACTGTCGGCGCCCGCAACGCCCCTGGCGGGTGGACTCCAAGTTCCTCTTCAGTGTGGGTTTGCAGTGATGCGCTCAACCAAATGATTTTAAAATGTCCACAGTGGAGCCTTACAAGGGCGACATGGATCACCGTGAATTCTCACGCATCTATGAGACATCCATCGAAGCCACGGAAGGAGACGACTCACGAAGACAAAGATACTACCGCTTGCTTTACAGGGGGTCACGCTATCCTAGTTCTTTATAATCGCTCGTAGCTTCATTTATGCATGAGAGCAGGTTCAAAATCTCACGCACAACAAATTTTAAGATAACTACATGGGACAAGCCGTCAGCTCTTCGCAATAAGACATCTCACAGGAATTTGTGTGAATCGCCATTTGCTCAAAGGGATGGCCGCTCGCTGTACACTCGCAGTCATTACTCTGCTACGGCCATCCTCTTCAACAAAGATGACCTCTAGACCTGGCCATTCATGACCTCATTTACTGCCTGATGCCTTTTTTTTCTTCTTTGAGACGGAGAAGCATTGAAGCACTTGGCCTGAAGCTGCAAGGCCCCGCAAAACAAACAAACAAACAAAGAATACGAGGGAGAGAAAACAACACATTGTGACAAGGCTCTTCTACCTTTCCTTCCTATTTAAAGCGAAGTCTCCATCTTGATGTTGTGGAGAGCAGCCCAGTGGAGACAGATGAGCAAAATACAGACTGCGGTGTGCCACGACGACGACTTGTTTTATCGCAAAAAAACAAATATATTTTTTCTTTTTTTTTTTTGAGAGAGAGAGGAGATAGAGGAGTGCTACTGCAGTACTACTACCGCAACAGCGTGGCAAGAGAAGCACGCGAGGCGAGATAGGCCCAGATGGGCCAGTGCCATTCAATACCGTAATGGGCCTGCCCCAGCCAGTATTGGACTTAGATCGCCTTTAGCCCGTCTTGGGCTTTGTTTCAACGCCGATCGGCCCATTTTGAGCTGCGTTACTGGGTTGAGGCCATGAGGGCCTTTCACATTAGTCCATTTATTGATTCCTATGTTTGTATTTTATGCAAATTTTCACTGTTCGGTGTTTCATAATATAAGCGTAGCCTAGTAAAAAGTAGAAAAATATGGGTCGAACAAAGTTGAGATAGCTACTACAAATTAAATTTGATTTTTATTGATGCCGTCCCTCCCCTTTTATTAGAGGCAACTAAAATTACAAATGGGTAGCTAGCATACTACCATTCGTTCATCTCTAGCACCACGCGCGCTAGCTGAGGGCTGTCGTCGTCTACCCCTTTGCATGCTCGCTGAGGGCTGTCGTCGTCTCCAAATCGCGATATGGTTTCTCCGGTTCGGACGACCGATCGATGCAGCAAAGAAGCGCCGATATGGTTTGCATGTAGAAGAAACCTGATGCAGTGCGTTTGAAAAGAGAGAACAAAAAAGCCTAACGCAATGAGCGATTCGACGCTTCACTTGGCACGCTGAGCATGAAGACCAACGCTAGCTATGGTGGCCTCGGAACGTGAGAATTTTCTTAATCCCTCATAAACTGAGTTGTTTCCTGTAGAATCCCTACTGATTTCTATTAAATTTATGTATCCAAATAGGGTCTAGATTTTATATGGCCATGTTTATTGACCTAGTTCCGTCAATTGCGCGTACACATGGATGCCACATGCAAAGTCTGATTTACACAAGTATTGTAATACAACGACCGGATACGCCCCGCTCGGTTGGGCTAAAAAACTATGTCTTTTGGCTGAAATTGCACTGTAGTGGCTGGAATTTCAATATAGCTGAAGGTGGCTTATTTGACGTAATTAAATTTAAAAAATTTAAAAATAGAAAAAAAATTCGTGGTACAGTGCAGCCTGTATTTTCTGTAATTTTAAAGCATATATAGTTAAGTGGAAGAAAGATTATTTATAAGGTGGAGTGCTGATCTCTCTTTGAAACATGTGACCAACTGACCCGTAGATAGGATGGTATGAGAAGGATTTTGGTTAAACACACACGCGCGAGTATTCGCGTATTTTTTCGTGGAAAATCGCATGACTTATGACGTGCCACTTGACAAACCAAATCTACCTTATTTTAGCTGAATCATGCATATATCTGTTTGAACGAGATTCGAACGTTTGAATTTGATGTTTTATTAGGTGTTGATGACAGGCGGTTACTAAATGACTGGTTAATTGTATCAGTTATTAGTAGGTAAATGATTGATTAATCACACCAGTTCATAGTCTGCACCATGCATCTCTCTGTTTGAATGAGATTCGAACGTTTGAATTTGAAGCTTTATTGGGTGTTGATGATAGGCGGTTACTAAAAGACTAGTTAATTGCATCCGTTATTAGTATGTAAATAACTGATTAATCACATCAGTTCATAGTCTGTATATGTGTGTGTGTATAGATAGATAGATAGACACACACTAAAAATTGTGGACCCTCTTACAACTTTTTCGTGTGGTTCACATTGGAGTATCTTATAATTAGTATACGAGTATGCGTAAAGTGATAAAGGAGTATTTCAAATTTGTTTAGGTGGTATATTAGAGGTGTGTATAATTACACCGGGAGTAAAAGGTATTTTTTTTACGTGGTTGACCTAATTTATGCCATGAAAAAAAGAAATGGAAAGAATATAGTGCTCCTAATTGATGGAGTAGTTGACCCGCAGTATAAATATGAGGTGAGTGGAGGATCATCGGATTAAAAAAAAGGGTAGGCTTGGATCCTTTACATAGGGTATTATATAAGGACATATGACTTCACTTGTGTAATGGACCGTATCAGTTATATCAACCATCGTTCCATCAAAAGATAGTTAGAATCAGTAAATCTATCAAGGTTATTATGCACTCAACAACTGGGTGACTTTGGGTCATAAAGGATACGCTCGATGCATATATTTAGCGATGTGGAGTGTCGGGTGAAGGCGATATCCGGCCCGACCAACAACTGTCTTATAACTGCGAGGGTGTCGGGTGAGGGTAATACACCGCCTTGGGCCAACAGTTATAAGTAAGTCAGATGGAGGTATAATATACTGAAATAGAGGTAAAAGTTCTATACTCTGATTTGAGCATTGTATCTAAGAAAATGTGAAGATCTATTCGCTACAAAAAGTACCATAGGTAGAGTGATATAAGTTTGTGCAATGCTTTACAGATCATGAATTCATGCATGTCTTCTGGACTGGAGGCTACAAAAACCAATAAATATTTTTATCCATTTATATGAGTATTTAGTATACTTCTAAATTAATAATCTAAAACTCTTTCTCAACTTAATAAAACCTTTATTTTCTGTATGATATGAAAATGAAAAGAGATGATTCAGGAGATGCTCGATTAAGATCATACAATGTATTTTGCTAATAACACTTGCTGCAACTCCGTTCTCATTCTTGGTATTATTTTTCCTTTGTTTAGATAATAGTCAGCTTGGATCCTCACTTGGGGTGGACGAGGCGTACCTTGGGGAATTCTATCCTGAGTGGAAAGGGGGTGGTTACGAGGACGAGCGGTATGAGGTGGACCCCTTGTACAATACTTGGGATGACTAGAGAGCTAGTGGTAATCTGGGCTTAATCCCAGAGTATTTGTAAAATTAATATGTTGTTTGGATATTTAGAACTCTTTGTATAACTATAGGTTGAATTAGACTGTCTACTTTTGATATTGTGTTATTCGAGCCCTAGTGGCTTTGTATTGGATTATAGCACTACATGGCTATGTTTATATAATAATATATTATGTCTTTAATTATTATTCTGCTGCGTCACTTTGATAGATTTATCATTCGTTAGAGTGATGCTTTATCAAGCAGACAAATAATAATCCGTTAATTAATATTGATAACATGGGTCATCACACTGTATCATCTTACGTGGCAGAGATATGCATGTCCGCCTCCTCCAGGCTGTGATCTGTTAGCGACGAGGGCGGCGGATTATTATTATTCGGATTGCATGTATCAGTTCAAACATTTCGGCCCCGGTTTTGGTGGCCACCTCGACAGAGCTTCGCTTTTGTTATTCTCCTCTGTTCGGACGGCGGATTATTATTATTCGGATTATTATTATTCGGACGGTGCTTTCCTCCACTGCCTGCTCAGCACCCAGCGTTCGGTGCTACGCATCTCTCTCGATCGCTATGTTATTCTCCTCTGTTTTATGAGCGCACGTACACAGGAAATTAATGAACGGTGTGGTTTCATACGACAAGGAAGCTTCTGATAAGTAGGCCTGATCTTTTCGACTGAAGTTTATTGATTTGTTCGTATGAAAGATTACAGAGTAATAGAAATTCATGTATAATTTTTACTAATATAAATAAAGTTGGTATAATATATATTATAATTAACTAGTAGATTTTATCTTAAAATATATCTTATTTGAAAGCTAATTTCTATAGAAAAAAACGAAAAGCAGTTTTTTAAAACTGAAAACAACATGCCAAGATTCCCACCAGATAAGCCCGACATGTAGCTGACACGACACGCTGCATCGTCAAATCTTGTCGACGGTGCTGCTTGTAACTTGTAAGTGCGGCACGCGTAATAATACGTCTGGTTAGCTGTCATATTTTACCATAATTTTCTGCCCAAAAGTATGGCAAGCGATAATTTTTGTGACGTCCAAATTGATCATCACACTTTTCGTAAACTTTTGACTAGAAAACAGGTGTGCAACGGACAGGAAACAAGCGATAGGGATAAGAATTAAGAAAGTACGACAGACTACGGTTATAGAGATTAACAAAAGATGACAGCCACAACAGATGGAAATTGTCTAATTTGAGTGCGGAAAACACCCACTAGGTATGGCAAAATCAGACACAAACACAGACTGAACTCCTTTGAAACGAATTTTCAAATCCACGGAACCTGCAATTAGGATCTGTAATCAAGAATTTCCTTTACATTTGGGGGTTTACATACACCATATCATTTTCTTATTCATTGCTAAGGACATGAAACGACCCATAATAATGCAAGGCTAAATTAATGAAGCTAGTAGGGCCACCTCTGTTCCCGTTACACCCTGTCATCTGGCCGTTATGCGCGCTATCTACCCGCCTCCGCGCGCGCGCGCGCCCCACGCAAGGCGCCGACAGGCGTCAACGTCGGCGCGTCCCGGAGCACGACGCCTCGTAATGGTCGACAAGCACGTCGTAGCCGACGCTGGTCACGTTCCTCAAGTAGCAGCCGCCGTCGCTGGCGCCGTACTCGAACATCTGGTGCATCCTCCACGACGCGCCCACTACCAGGTCGTCCCGGAGCACCACCTCCGCGGCCGCCGCCTGCTCGTTCCGCAGCGTGTTCGTCGTGCGCCCGCCGGCGCCCGCCCGCGTCTCGTCGAACCCGATCTCCACGCGCCGCATCAGCCGCTGCGAGGAGGTGCCGCTGCCGTCGCTGCCCAGGAAGATGTAGAGCGGGAAGCTCTGGTGCAGCTGCTGCGCGTACGCGCCGTCGCCAGCGACGTCGCTGTGCGCGTCGATGGTCTGGTTGATCGCCTGCGTGCTGCCGTGGTTGGTCACCACGTTTGTGTTCACGTAGGTGAGCCGCTGGGTGAACGTGGTGGTGATGTTGCCGCGCGACGAGCTCACCCATCCTGTGGCCGAGATGTTGCGGCTCGCCTTCGCATCGTACTCCCCGTTGATGCCGTCGGAGGAGTTGGAGATGATGATGCCCGCCAGCTTCGGCGCGTCGTAGGCGATGAGGCCACCGGTGGTCGTGGAGGTCTTGGGGTCAAGCCAGAGGTGGAGGTTGGCGTCCACGTACCACGAGTTTTGTGCGTTGGTCACTGCGAACCCGAGCTCGTGCTCCTCGCCGTCCAGGAGCTTGCCCAAGAACGGCGTGAGCTCGATGTCGTAGGTGGGCAGGTTAAACGAGCCAATGCTGGTGATGGGGCGCCAGATGAGGGGGTTGATGCCGCCGGTGTAGATCACCGGGAACGGCCACACAGCGCCCACGACGTCGCCGTCCAGATGGACGGTGACCTCGCGGAATGGCCCGTTCTGGTCCGGCGTGTTCATGTACCAGAACTCGTCCGAGTAGTGGGACGAGACGTAGACGTCAAGAACCGCGCGGTACGCGTTCGCCGGAACCGCGAGGCGCGTGGACACGACGTCGGTGGCGTTCTCGACAACGAACCACAGCCCGTCGTTGAGAGGCAGGCTTCTTGAGACGGGGACGACCAGGTCGGCGGGCGCCAACGCCGCCGACGGCGACTGAGAGGCGCGCCGGAAGTAGAGGTGTAGAGTGAGGTTGGCGTTGTACACACCGTTGTAGGTGTCGTCGATGAGGTTGCCGAGGTACACGGCGAGCGTAGAGTTGCCGGCCGCGAGGAGGGACGCGTACTTGGTGACGTCCTTGGACACCGACCACGTCACGCCGCCGGGGCGCGGCTCGGCGGTACTGCCGCGCAGGAGCTCCGCCCCGCCGAGCCAGACACCGAAGATGCGATCGTACTGGGCCCCGTGGCAGTCGGCGCGCCACTCCAGAACGGCGAGCGAGACAACCCCCGCCCGGCCGCCGGCATCGAGCAGGCAGGACGGCGGCGAGTAGGCGGCAGTTACAGGCGGCTTGGTGAGCGTGAAGGCGAAGGAATGGGATAGGAGGAGGGTAGAGCAGGGCCCGGAGCTCCCCCGCGGCGGGCGGAGCGGCCGGTCGACCTCGAAGAAGGTGATCTTGGCGCCCTGGCGAGACGGCAGCGCCGCCTCGACCGCGGCGATGTCCTCGATGGAGAGGCGGAGGTCGTGAGGCGAAGCGATGGAGGAGCGGAAGTGGAGGAGCAGAGTGAAGCAGAGGCAGAGGAGGCGGCGGGGAGCAGAGGAAATACGCATGGTTTCCGTGTGGAGGGAATGCATGGTTGTGTCTGCGTGCAGGCTGAGAATTTAAACTCTTCATCAGATAGTACAAAGGAAAAAAACGCAAGAAAAAAATAATATCTAGTCGGTATAAACAACATATTCTGAGTGCTGTATAATGGCAACCCAAAGTGGCGAGTGGGTAGAAGAATTATGCGACTTTTGGGACGGTTCGAACTGTCTACTAGTATAATAACCCAGAAAAACAGAAATAAAAATAAAAAAGAAATATGAAGCAATGATTTAGATTCTGCTGCAAACAACTTTTTTCTTGTTTTTTACAAACTGGGTTTTGAATAAAGTGACTTCTTAAGGTGGCATAAATAACCTGTGGTCGATGACTAAGTTGCATTTTATTCCCTTCAAGCGAGAACCGTCCCAACTCCCCGATGGGAGGACCACGGGGTAGTTATCACACTGTCCGCTGGAAAATCAAGGGGCATATCCTATCAGCATCAACTTGCACACATATATTAGTACTACAGATACGTGACTGTGTGCTCATAGATTTAATTTAAAATAATCCGTGCGAGCAAGGTTTGTTGGACTCGACTGTGCAGTGTACTCCACTACTGATCCTACCTCTCACTTCGGCTTGCATTTAACGCGCTTTTTCTGACGCTTTTCAGCGTGGCTGCAACCCATTTGCACTCGGTGAAATTGCAAATCGTTGATCATAAAGGATGCTATTTGCACAAGTAAAGTGATCTCGAAACTAGGCTGGAAATAATCGAGCTAGACCTCGTTCTCTCTCCCAACTTTTTAGCCCGGGATGCCGAGAGCCAAGTAAGCAGCAGATGAGTCCAAACCAAGCAAGCTTTTCGGTCCGCCATGGCTGCCTTGCACCTACCGCAAGCTACATGCCATTCGGATTCAAGCTGTGGTGCATTGTGCGAGGTGCTGGTGGGGGCCACCCATCATGATTTTGAAGTTTGTATTTTAGCTCTTTAGATTTTAACAAACCGGCATGGTGAACTACACATTTACGCGTATAGATTTATTTTGAAGTTTTTAGTATCAATGATATAACCTAGATATTTAAGAAATATGTTTATGTATTTTATAAGCTATTTATGATTTTAATACACCACAAATATTGAAAATGATAATAAAAGCTTAAGAAAAATACAACTAAAAAATATAATTGAAGTATGAGATTGATGGATTGGGATTCTTAAACAAATAAAAACTCTCCATATGCATGGATCATGTAGTTGCACGCTCTGTTCTTCCTTCATTAGTTACTCTTTACCAAAATGTATGTATGTACATGTACCTCTATTTAATCTAAAAGCAATACGCTGATTATATGTACGACAATCTTATTAGTTTATATGATATTAGAGTATATTGCCCATGTATACACCGATGCACCATGACACGACCTACCTAGAGCTTATAATCCTTGGCACGCCAGCTGCCCTACTGAACTATGTGTCTTCTATCTCTTCTCGCTATTATAACTTTTCTTCTTCAATCTCCAACAATACATCTAATTTTTGATTGATCCTTCTTAACTGTTACCCATTGCAATACAATCTCTTAGCTGCTACTTATTCTAATATAATACTCCACCACATAGTTATCTTTTACTTTCTCTCAACTATTGCTTAATGATGACCATTATAACATCAAATATGCATGCACGTGCAACTATCGCTGATCCCTACCGGGAACACCTATCACACTCTCTTAGGTGACCTTAAGCCTATTCCCTATAGCTGGACCATCTGTACTTTGAGCTTTTTTCTACTCTGCTTCTGTACGTCCGTACTTCTATTTGTACATATGCATGCATATATATACACATCCATGATGTTATACGTACTCGATGTCTCTCTTTTCCCATGTCGATTGCTCCTCTTCTTCAACATTGGTCACCTCAACTCTATGGCTTCCTCACTAGCCGCGTAATCTCGCATCTTCACTGATGTCAGTATATTTGATGTAATAACTGTGTAACGATATGAAGAGTCTTCTGGCCATCGTAGGTGACATCGTGCCCCTTACCAGCAATGGCACGTTTCTAGCTACCTGATGACCCCATATCGTTATAACTTGTAGGATCGTATGGCGCAACTAAAGGGGGTGAATGATTGACTTTGCTTTTTCAAATCTCTATGTTGTTGACGATGAACACGACCACTCGAACAAACACTCGTTGTAGCGCTTCGCTCGCAGTCATATGCCTCACCCAAACAACAATCACCAGAAATCACGAATCAGATTGATTCAAGATCTTCTTTATTGGTGAATTTTCGTGGAGTTACAAAGTACCTTCACAAGCACCCATAAAAACCCCAGCACACAAAACGCCTTGTCAAAAGCTTCTAACCAAACCCATAACCGACTTCTGCTTTTATCTGCTAGTGTTCTAAACCGTGTTCGACTCAAATATGGACATATAATCTTATCTCTTCCTCAATTCAAGGGTTCCGAAACCCTTCCTAATACGGTTTTTAATCAAACTCTATCTCTTCCAAGTTATGGACTCCACCCATAACTCCTAACTCAACACACGACGAAGCCTCCAGGATCGCACCTCTCGTAGCTCCGTCTTGCATCACCATCATTTATCTCCATGTGCTCTAGCATTGGCCCGACCACCTCGCATGACATCCTAAACCGTTTGAACCTTAGATCTCTCTATCCTAGTCCTGGTCCTTCTTATCACCGATCATGATCATCTCCATGCTCACCTACACATGCAAAGACCAAAGAAACGTTTTTTCAGCACAAGTTCTTCACAACTTGACCGTCATCAGCACACACACTCAAAACACACCTTCAACCATCCAAAGTCATCAACCAGGCCAACCATGACCATGCACCTCATCGCTATCCAGAAATCACTCTTAGACTATGGATTACGACCGCTAAAACCGTCGCTTTCCAAAACTCAGTCTTAGACAACATATTATGACCGCTAGCACAATGAGTACTCGAAAACCATAAGTACTTGGGAACTACGATCGCTCTGCACAAAACACTCACGAATAACATTATCGCTACCGACCAGAGAACCAACGAGTACCAACAACAGAGTACCGATCACATTCCACACGTTTCAAACAACCAATCGCAACACCCACGACTATCGATCACCAACCATCGAGTATTGAGCCCTTCCAACTTCCTTTTGAGTACCACGACCACCTGATCACCATGCACCAGCCAATCCTCCCACTAGCCTAACACGAGTACTCGAGGTACTCGAAGATCACAAGAAGTAAAGCACTCGTACCGACAATGGAGTCTATGAGTACCGACCGTGAAGCCTATGGCAACTGATCGTAAAGCCTTCAACCACAATAGCGTCGTCTACGATAACCGACCGGTCAATCGAAGACAATGATAGCAGACAACAAAGTCTACGAGTACCATTCCCAAAGTCTAAGACCATTGACCATAAAGATCTACAATTTTCGACCAGTAAAATATACGTCCATCATAAAGTACTGTAGCTACGACCATGAACAAATACCTATAGCAGATGATCTTATGACCTCCAACCGGTCCCCTATAGCTTACGACCGGTTCCCCGTAGTTTACAACCGATTTCCATGGTCAAAGTCGTACGTAGTCGAAATGTTGTGGTCGAACTCGTACGTAGTACAAATGCTGTGGTCGAAGTCGTATGCAGTCAAAATGCTACAGTCAAACTGACATGGTCGTGGTCGAACGTGCTCGAGATCGGACGTGGTCGAAATCGAATGTGCTCGAGACTGGACATGGTCAAAGTCGAACGTGATCGAAGCCTGTCATGGTCAGAATGCCATAGTCGAGTTGCCGTAGTCGAAGCTGTAAGTGGTCTGAGTTGGACATGGTCGAACTCCATCATGGTTAGAATGCCATAGTCGAGTTGCTGTGGTCGAAGTCTGTCGTGATCGAAGTTAGACGTGGTGTTAAAGCTGTGCTCTGATCATTGATTACTTCGCTTGAAAGCCATCCGATCTTCCGCTAGTACTCGAACGTCGTTCGATCCTCCTGGGCCCCTCAAAAGCTGTCCGATGCGCCAATGTCAGTCAAACTCCTTGCGATCCACCTTTGCTATTCGAAAGCCGTCCGATGCCACTTAGACTCGATCAGACTAGCCTAAAACCACTCGGAGCTGACCAAAAACCACTCAGAGCAACCGAAACTACTTGGAGCCAACCAAAACCACTCGGAGCAGACTGAAACCACTCAGAATCGACTAAAACTACTCGGATTCAAAACATATGACTTTGATTGTCCGAAACTTTTGCAAACGTAAATTTCAAAGCAATCGAAATATCAATTATTCATCATCACGTTAATCATGATCACCCGCATGGTCTAACATAACACATCTTCAATGCAAAGCTTCATCTCCCCTTTGCTAAAGCTTCCCTATTATCGAGCTTATTTGGATACAGGATATTTTATCATTTCCTACTATAAAGATGTACGCTTTAGGATTTGCCACTCCATATCTTACTAACAGATGGGTCGTGGGGCCACATGTCAATGAGACATTAGTGGAAAATCCTAAAATGCCGCATCTTTGACAGTGGCAAATGATGAATTCCTCATTTGGACACTGACTTGTTCAACAATGCTGACACTCAGCACTTGCCGTCGTGTCACTTCGCTCATTTGATTCCGGTCTTTCTCTTGAACGATTTCGACAAGTAGCACAACATTGTCCTGGTCGAATGGAAGGTGGGTAGCACGACATTGCCCTCATCTCCCCTGCCATCACCTTGGCTCTTCACTTCTCGGTGGATCAATGACTTGTTGGACAAATCGACCTCATTGCACTCTTTCGTGGTATCATCTAACACCATTTGTGCTATCCTTGTTATAACTTTTATTTTTATTGAAAATTTCAGTTGTTTTATTGGAGTTCGTATACAAATCAAAGTGCCAATTTTATTGAATTTATATTGAATTTTAGTTATTTAGAGCTTTTACTTTGCAATTGCATGGAAATTAAATTGCAAATTATATTTTTACTACAATTTCAATTATTTTTTGTTGAAATTTATATACAAATCCAATTGGTAAATTTTGTGTAATTTTTATAAGGAATTATAGTTATTTAGGGATTTCACTTTGGAATTCGTATTGAAATCACATTGCAAATTTTATTATATTATTTATACTAAATTATAATTAAAATGTTTGTTGGAATTCGTGTACATATCCAATTGCTAATAGTAGTTAATTTTTATTCTGAATTATATTTATTTGGGGATTTCACTTAGAAATTCATATGAAAACTAAATTGGTAATTTTATCTAATTTATTCCAAATTTTAGATATTTATGGATTTTATTTTGGAATTGTACGAAAATCAAATTGCACATTTTCTTTTGTTTTCTATTTTGAATTTCAATTTTGTTGGTTGTAATTCATACGTAAATCCAATTTCTACTTTTTTGTTTAATTTTTATTGCAATTTACAATTATTTAGCTATGTTAATTTAGAATTCGGATCGTAATCAAATTGCTAATTTTATTTTATTATTCCAAATTTAGTTATTGTTTGTTGGAATTCATATAAAAATCCAATGGTTTATGTTTCTTCCAAATTATTTTATTTAATTTTACTAACGAATTTGTATGGAAATCAAATTGCTAATTTTATTTTTCTTGTTATTCCGAATTTTAGTTATATTTTTATTATATTTAACATGAACTTTTCTTTAATCTAGACCATTATAATCTGGACCCACCATAATCAACGGTGTGGATCTTTCTTTTTTTCTCCGATTAATGTTAGATTTTTTTACCCCTTAAGAGCGAATGTGGTGACTTCTTTCATCTTTGCTTTAATAATATAATAGATTCGATATACTTTTTATCATCTCTTTATCAGGGGGCCTATTTGTATTGGATTTTGCTAATGGTTTTTGGTTGTAGTTGGTGAATAGTAGTAGCTGGTAGAAGCGGCTGATGAATAGTAGTGACTGGTAGAAGCGGCTACCGATAGAAGCGACTTGTAGAAGTTGTGATGTTCATATTGGTTTTGGCTTCTAGAAGCAGAAGCCAGAAGCAAAAAAAAAAAACCAATATAAACGTCCCCAATTATAGTTGCATTGCATGACTTATTTGGTATGAATGTCAAGCCGCACTACGTCACAACTTCAGGTGCATCAATGTGATTCTTGCATGCGTGGGATGCAGGCAGTGAGCAGAAGAAGGCTCGGCAGCGATACAGGCAGAAGGCGAGGCCAATGGCATCGGGTAAGAGTGGAGGGGAGGAGAAGGCGAAGAAGCGGCAACTAAGCGACGGGCAGGTGCGAAACCTGGAGATGAATTTCGAGGACACAAAGATGGAGAAGTCCCGCAGGGAGCGAGCTGGGCCTCAGTGCCAACCAAGTAACTGTGTGGTTTCGTAGCTGCTGGGCCCACCAAAATAGCAAGGTCATGGAGGAGTTCGCCGGAAAAAATGCAGTGGAGAGGGCTTCTCCTGAGGTTCAGGCCACGTGCCAGTATTTGGGAGCCTCCGGAGAGACCCTCTCCCATAAAATTCCTTTCCGAGTTCACCATGCACCGTGTCGCCCTGCCACCTCCTTACTATTTTACGGGTGGGAGCCATGGCCTCCTCATGATGTTAAAATTTGCATTTTAGCTCTTTTGATTTCTACAAAATTTGATTGTATCAATACTATTTGGCCTCTCTCCTTAAATATTATTGCAGTGTGTGACTTCTGTCATTGTGCATCCATGAGTTTTTTCGTAAAAATTTTTCATGTTAAGTTCTTGTCTCATATTCTTTTGATCTTTTATTTTTGTTGTATATTTTATAACAAATGGAATCATAGCTCCATGTTTCAAATCAAGCCGCCGCTCCTGGGTGGAGCCTTAGGGGCGGCCATCGTGTGGCATCACCTGAACAGCATTAGGGCGTGACATGATCAGTGCTAGGGTCAGACGCGGATTGCACCACATGGTGTCAACCCCACCACAACCGACTCTGATTTGAATTTCTTTTTCGTTTGGGGCTCGTCTTCCTCGTCCCATATATATACCCCTATATTGACATGGTCTAGATGGACTGACGTCTCATACTTTTAATTTTTCTTATATAATAAATTCTGCCGTTATTTATCCATGGTTCTCTAAAAAAAGCCTTCATTCGTATCTCCTGTCTTTCTATTTTATAACCGGTGGTAGATATCAGTAATCCTTAGCTCCGCAACTGGGCTCATCGTACTTGCAAGTCGCAAGGCAACACATGTCCTTGGGGCATGCACATTGTCATGGGCCCCGCTCTAGCTGTCTCTGTGGGACCCGCGAACAACTGTTGCGGCATGCAGTGCCTCGGGCACATTTTGTCTCTCCTGAAGTCGTGACGTGCGACGTCTCTCCTAACGGCTGGGTCTATTGGTCCCGTCGTGCTCCGAGTTTTGTCTGTATGGGAGGTGGGGACCACGCCTCAGCCTCACAGGCAGTGGATACTGGAGAGTATTACGATGAGGACGTGAGGTGTGCGCGCTTTTGATTCTCTCTCTCTCTCTCTCTCTCCTCTGCTCGTTGGACGTCGAGTGTCCTCTTGGTCCTGCCGCCTCGCTGGATGAACTTGCACGGGATAGTATACACGTACGGGTACAACTGTTTTTCGTTCTTGCTTCATCTGACCGTAAAAGGGCTTCTCAAGATGTACATGGACTGCTAAATGCTATCTACTGCAAACCAAAGCGTAAGGACTAACTTCTCTCTGGACGAATCACTGTGGAAATTGACCTAACGGGTATGTTCTTTTTGGCTAACGGGTAACGGAAATTTGTTGGGTGAAATCATAAGAAGCTGGTATGTGGGCATGTTCTGACCTAACAGATATGTTATTTTTTGCTACGGCTTGTGGTTTTTTGTTAAATTTTTTTAATTTTAGCTATTTATGGTACAGATTACGGAGAGACAGATACTCACTAGTGATTTTGGCTAGTACAGATGTTAGGTTTTTAACGTGTAGATCGTTTAACTTGTAGACTCCGTCTTAAAAAAATACTCCATATAAAAATTAGGTACTGTAGCAAAAACAAAAAACTGACCAACTTTTAACTTGCCGAACAGGCCCATTGTAACGACCGATGAGTCAAGATTGCGTGGTACTCCTGCAACTTTCGTAGGTGACTATGCGTTCTGCGGCCCAAGACTTAACGTATTACGTGTGGGGAAACAAAAACAAAAGCAAATGAGAGTAGAAAGGATAGTAGGCTCATAACCGAGTAGTTGTGGCTCTGACATGTTTGTGCTTCGCGGGCCGTCATAATTGGGCCCATGACATTGGCAGGATCTGGCATCACCGCACCAACCGCCGTTGCCGAAAGATCAGTTCCTGACGAGCCCAGCCACGTCCGCTCCCGCCGCCGCTGGCAGCGCCGCCACGACGGCGCCACTGGCAGATGATCCCTTCAAGCAGGCCTCACTGGACTGGTCCGACACGACGCCGTACCCGCTGCTGGTCACGTTCCGGAAGTAGCACCCGTCGGTGGCCTCGTACCTGTACGTCTGCCGTGTGCCCCACAATGCCCCCACCGCCTTCCCGTCCCGCATCTCCACGTCCACGGCGCCGCTCTGCGTGTTGCGCAGCGACTGGTACCCGGGAACCGACCACCGCCCGGCGGCGACCGTCGTCTCGTGGTACCCCCTCTCCACCGTGTACGACATGTTCGCGGTATGGGCCGTTTCTTGCTGCCCTTCCATGTACACGTAGAGCGGGAAGCTCTGGTGCGCCTGCTGGGAGTACAGGACGCCGGCGCGGTCCGTGGCGCAGACGCCGGTGTACGCAACGGTGGTCTGGTTCACGGTCTCGGTGGTGCCGTTGCCGGTGAACGCGTTCGTGTTCTCGAAGGTGAACGTCTGCGTGGCGTTTATCGTGATCTTCCCGTAAGACGACCTCACCCACCCGGTGGTGGAGATGTGCCGGTTCGCCGTCGTGTAGTACTGCCCGTTGGTGCCGTCGAACTGAGACGTCGTGTTTTCCGCTAACCGCGGCGCGTCGTAGCTGATGATGCCGGCCGTCGTCGCCGTGCTCATGGGGTCCAGCCAGAGGTGGAGGTTGGCGTCGACGTACCACACGTCGACGGCGTTGGTCACCGCGAACCCCAGTTCGTGCGCCTTGCCGTCCAGCAACTTGCCCAGGAAAGGCGTGAGCTCGATGTTGTACGTCGGGAGGTTGAATGAGCCGATGCCGGTTATCGGCCGCCAGAGGAGGGGGTTGATGCCGCCGGTGTAGATCACGGGGAACAGCCACACGGCGCCGACGATGTCCCCGTCGACCCGAACGGTGACCTCGCGGAACGGGCCGTTGCTGTCGGGCGTCCTGGTGTACCAGAACTCGTCGTGGCTGTGGAACGAGACGTAGACTTCAAGAACAGCGCGGTAGGCGTTGGATGGCAACGTGAGGCTCGCGGACTCGACGTCGGTGGCGTTCTGGATCTGGAACCACAGCCCGTCGTTCAATGGCAGGCTTCTCGAGATGGGGACGATGAGGTCAGCGGGAGCCATGGCCGGCGCCGGCGGCTTCGTCGGCGGGCGGGGGAAGTAGAGGTGGAGCGTGAGGTTGGCGTGGTAGACCCCGGTGTACTGGTCGTTGACAAGGTTGCCGAGGTAGACGGCGAGGGTGGAGTTGCCGGCGGCGAGGAGGGACGCGTACTTGGTGACGTCTTTGGAGATGGACCAGACGATGCCATTCGGCCGCGGCTCCGCGGTGCAGCTCCGGAGGAGCTCGGCTCCGCCGAGCCAGACGCCGAAGATGCGATCGAACTGGACGCCGCGGCAGGTAGCGCGCCACTCAAGAACGGCAAGGGAGATGGCCGCTGCGCTGCCACCGGCAGCGACCAGGCAATCAGGCGGGGAGTACGCGGCGGTGACGGGCGGCTTGGTGTAGGTGAAGCCGAAGGAGTGGGAGAGGAGGAGGGTGGAGCATGGGCCGGAGCTGCCCGGCGGCGGCCGAAGCGGCCGGTCCACCTCAAAGTAGGTAGTCGGCGTGTCGGGCGCGGCTTTGACATCGGGCACAGCGATGTCGGCAGGGGACAGCCGGAGATTGTGAGGCGAAGCAATGGAGACTGGAATGATCAAACAGAGGAGGAGGAGGTGGTGGTGAACGCGGCGCATGGCCATGGTTGAGAACTTGAGATCGGAGTGGTGGCAATGTTGCGTGTATGGCGCGCTTCGGTAGGTGAGGACGTGAGGTTTAAAACATCATAGTAACCAAGTCTGAATTACATTCTAACCGCATTGGAACTGCTTGCTAAATTAGTCTAACAGTTCAAGAGAAGAACATGAGATCCTCTGATAATGATTGGGGCAGTTCGTGCATCGAGAATTTTTCAGAGAAATCCACGCGCAACAAGACATGCAATTTTCTCCGGTTCATTCATCTATTGAACTCCACAGCATGCGCTTGATCAATGGTGTGAGGATGAAACTGACGAGATGAGAGCAGCTCGCTTCGTTGTAGGGTTAAATCCGCAGCGGATTGGGATGGCAATGGCACACCTACAAGTGCAAGACGCTTCTGTCCCGGGATGACTGGCACGAACACGATATCTTTTCTCCGAGTGGTTGGTGGGTCGCTGCATCGATCTCTTGGGCAACTTCAACTTAGCTATACTCTCTTCAGGGGAGTGAGTTTAGCCGGTCGAATGTTGATCACTCTTGCCTCTTAACTGTCTGATGCAGTTGGTTCGATGCTGAAAAGTACCGGGTTATTCTGCTCATTAGTACTCATCACTACTTCCAGCATTTGCATTGATATTTAAGCTTCAAAGCTTCAGGTACTACAGATTCTTTTTGAACGATAAGGCAGGAGCTCTGCCAATCTATCTATTATAATATTAAAACAAAAACAAAAAAGTTAGCTCTTAAGGGATAGAAATTAGAGAAAAGAAAGAAAGATTTATACCGTTGATTACGGTGGATCCAGATTACTCCCTCCGTTTTTGTTTACTTGGCACTGTTGACTTGGACCAGTCAAACTTCATAACTCTCAACTAATAATTAATTGCTAAATATTTAGATTGATCGTATTAAAATGGTATTGTTAGATTTTTCTTAAGAAATACCTTCACAATATTATACTTCAGCGATATTTTATAAATGTATTAGTGTAGAATTAACAGTTAACGTTTAACCTTGGAGACTATAAACGTCAACAATACCAAGTATTCACAAACAGAGGTAGTATATTGGTAGGACATTAATTAGATATATATAGAGAGAGATATTAAAGTTGTAAAACTAATATAAATATGTTCTAATCAAACTCCAATTTGGAAGAGAGCATATAGATAACAAGATGGAGTAGATCTTATTTTTGTAATCGAAAAGAGAAACATATGTCTCCTGTCGCCCCTCCATGGATAGAAATAGAAAACCATCCATCTTCTATGAAGTTGATGAAGCATGGAAAAAGCCCTCTCTCCTAGGACGCACGGAAAAAGCGTGAAGCCAGCCACGAGAGTTGTCTTACGTCCACTTATTATGGCAGCCTCTCACGTGCATCCATAGGACCTGCCGAGGCATGCCGGTATAAATTTAAGCCCATTTAAATTAGTTTCGGTGATTAATGATATATCTAAATGAAAGACTAACTTATTTTTTAGTATGACATTATTTAGTCTCATTTAGATGAAAAGGTAAAAATTATAGAGGTATGCATTCGACGTTATATTCTTATATCTTGTTGTATTTCTCAGATCTAAATATAGATTTAACTCCACAAAAAATCTAATTTAAATATATGCATATGTTTTTATTACACATTCGTATATGCACATATTTAGAAAGAGTTTTATCTATGTTTTGTGATTTTATTAATATTAATCCATATTTTTTATGCACATATATTAGAAATCTCCACTTTGAAACATATCCTTTAAAGATATAAAACTTATGTAGTTTATATATACTCATATTACTTTATATCCAATTAATTACAATTGTGGTGGTTGTCATCAATTATAAAAAAGGGAAAGATTAAATAATCTAAACCCGTCATTATGAGTTAACAGTATATCAAAGTACTGACGTCCTGCAATTCACATTTCACTGATCGTTTACATGTCGTCACCCACTACAACAACCTTGTACTATAACTTCCTATCAATTTTTCCGACGTTTTTCCAACGTACTAACGATGTTACATTCATTCATATTTAACCATAAATATTACGTATTATTATTTTTTACATACCAAATTATTGAATTCTAACATAAATATTTACTGAATTTTGTAATATGTACAAATTTTTACGGATGATTAATTTGTACGTTACGGTACTCAATTTTCTACGACTACAGTTTTGTACGCATGCCAATTTGTTAACGATGCTAATTTCGTAAAACTATGTTCCCTAATTTATACACAACTACACGCTTCTACAGCTGCTAATTTTCTAAAACTACATTAACTAAATTTTGTATACAAAAAATTTAACTATTTCTATCTATATCTACAATTTTCTACTAACACTAACAACCATATACAACATTGCAAATATAAAAAAAATACCTACAATTGTTTCTTCCTCTCCTCTCCGCTTCTACGCCTGCTGATTTCCTATAACTACATTAACTAAATTTTATATACAAAAAATTGAACTATTTCTATCTACATGTATAATTTTCTACTAACACTAACAGTAAATAAAAAAATATACTGTATATACAATATTGCAAATAAAAAAATTACCTGGATTTGGTTCTTCCTCTTCTCTCCTCCCCCTCCTCCTTCCTCTCCTCTTCTTCTTCTCCTCTCCCTCTCCTTTTCTCTTCTCCCTCTCCTCTTCTCTTCTCCCCTCCCTCTTCTTTTCTTTTCTTTCTTTCCTTCCTCTCCTCGGCCAAACGATTCTTCTCTGCTGAGTGAGGCGGCAGCGGCCGAGCACTCGGTATTTAACGCCCCCAGTTGTCCCCCATTGGGCAACTAGACCTCTAGACGTTCAACGCTCGAGCGACAGCAATTATTCGCCCAATGGCCGGATGATTGCCTGCGTGTCGCCTGGCCATTGGGCGATTGGTTCCAGTCACCCAGCGGGGGGCGACGGGAACCTATTTCTGTAAAAAAAAATTGCTGCGGGTATATTTCTGTTATTTTGAATAAAAAGTAGAATATTCGTAAAAAAAATTCGTGGGATGGTACGCCTGAAGCTACAGAATTGTACTGATCCCGAAGATGGCTAGAGCATTGGTGGAGCCAAGAATTATATATATACTAATTACATACGCGTGCGTTGCAACGAAACTTATTGAATATATAAAGAATCGTGCTATAGAAGAGAGTTGCTCTAATCGATTGAAAAGTGGAGAATGGTGAGAAATTAAGGTAATATAGCGGTTAGAGGAGAATGGACGTACAACCACCAACTCGTTCTTTTGTAATAGTAAAGATAATAACAGGGGATAAATAAGTCACACAATATAACAATATTTGATAAGAGTGACTAAATAGTATTGATACTATCAAAATTTATTGAAATCTAAAGAGCTAAAATGCAAGCTTTAAGATTGTAAGGAAGACCATCTCCCCCACCGACGCCCCTCTCCCCCCGCCACTGCTTATACTGGCGTTGTGGATGGGTGCGTGGCTCGGTCTCGAGGAGGAGGAAGCCAGGACGCGCAGTGGTTGCTGGGTTTGGAGTGCGAGCATCTTGGTCGCTCGGCGTGAGGAGGCCCAGCCCACTGATGTAGCATTTGGACTTTCGGCAGGACTTGTGACATCGGAAATACGACGGGCGACGGCCGCCCGCTGTAATGCAGCGTGCTCTTAAGCTATGGGTCATGCATGCATGCTTCGCGTCAAACATGCACGTAGAGAAAACTCCACCGAGCGTGTATATATAGACCATGCATCGCCGCTATATCGATCGAACACTCCAGACCGCCATCATCTTCTTGTGCCTTCGACCCAATTCTTCGGCGGCGCAGTGGCTGGACTGACAAGCGCCGGCGACGGCGCTGCCCGTGTCGGTGTCATGGCCGGCGGAGTCGATCGTGAACCCGCAGAACAACCGGCTCCTCGTCCCGACGAGGCCGTTCCGCAACAACCCTCACGTCGATGCTCACTGCGCAAGAGCGAGGGGTGGTCGACTCGAGGGGTCGGGGATGGATGTGACGGTTTATCTGCCGAACTGGTGGCGCTTCACGCCTTGGTTCACGAGGTGGCCCAGCTCCGGCGTCATTGTGTGCCCTACCGGGCTGAGACAAGCTCGCTTTGAGCTTGCCAAGGTGTAGTACTGATCGATGTCCGGTTCGTATTGGCTTTTAAAAGTCGATTTTCTATAGTAAATATCTTTTTTACAGTATCTAACTTTTAAACAGAGTATTTTTTAAGACCGAATCTATTAGTGGATTATAATGGATACTGTAATAACTTTATTTATATTGGCTAAAATTACACGCGAGTGTCTCTCTTCGTACGATTCTTTAGAGCTGGTACTATTTATAAACTAAATTTAAAAGAAGCCAGCAAAATTAGCGTTCGGTTGAGGGGCGTGTGGTCGCGCACCTGGACGGAGCCGTGACTAGTGCCTGGGGGCTGGGGCTGCAGATTGTAGTGGACCTGTGCACTCTGAACTTTCCACTAGTCCGGTTAGTGCAGTAGTACTGCGTATATTCCGAAGTAAGCTCGCATTTCGGTTGGGAGCTCTTGCTCGGCTCTTCCTCCGGCAAGTGCAAGAGGCAAAATCTTCTAGCTTTTGATTCATCGGAGGCAAAATCGTGCAGTAACTTTCAGAGCAGATCAGGGGGTTAACATCTTTCTTCTCCACTAGGCCATCAGATGGAACCCGAACACTCATTTTGTCGCGATCGAAACCTCCCACCACAACATTCCCGGGCCTCTCCTCCCAGGATTCGACAACCCTATCAAAGATAAGGTGATCGACGAAAGTTTTCTCGGCACCGGATTGCCCTGTTGTAGCCAAGGATTTTACCCACGACTAGACCTGGGGTTTGGGCATGTGCCGGCATGGCGCATGCCCAGCGGGCTTCGGGCCGTGCCAGTCTGACACTACCACCCGCTGTACCGCACCGTACCGGTATGACTTGTCTCCAACAAAGCCCAGTCACTGCTCAAGGCACAACGGGCCACCGTCGTGCCATGTTGGTCTAGGCATGGCCCTAGTGGACGTGTGGTCCCGATCAAGCATGTCGTCTGCGAGGGCGAGGAACCGGTCTTGGTTGCATCAGGCTTTTAGGGCCGTGCCGGTCAAAGCATGGCCTATTAGAGCGTGCCGTGCTGCTCAACATGTTCGATTCTTATGCCTAGCTTAGCCCAACTCGGCCCAGTAGTTGTGTCGTGTTGATCTAGCCCACCACATGTCGTGCTTTGGCCGTGCCATGTCGATCGGCCCTTGGACTAGCCTAGAAAAGTACGACCTAATTTCCAGCGCTACTCACAACATTGACATATATAGATTGCAGGCTATGGCCCCGTTTTTTTTTTGTTTCTAGCTTATTGCTTATACTACAGTAACTAGCTTTTAAACGGAGTATCTTTTTGAGGTAAGATCTACAATATGATTATAATAGATGTTGTACTAACTTTAACTATACCAATCAAAAGTATACGTGATTGTCTTTCTTCGTACTCTTTTACAAACAACTAAAATTCAAAAAGTATAAGCCACAAAGTGCCCCGTATATGGACGAAGTATTCTCATGGTATCTTGCTGCCAATTGACCAGTCTAAACTCATAAAGACGCAGAAAAACCGTACGTTTTCTACAGCCGCACCTTGGATCTACGCAAATCAATAGGCCGTACTGCCTGGTGTGGCATCCTGGCAAACTTTGTTGGCTGCTGCTGGATCGGCACCCCATGTGTCTGTCGTCTTCCAGTATTCACCAACCATGCATCGTCCCATGGTCGTTCAGACATTTCTTCTTGGTTTCTTCTTTCAACCAACTCTGCAGCTGGAAGCATAGCTGATCTCTTGTCCATGCAGTACTGAACTGGAATTAATTATGTCAAACTTTTTTAAGCTTTAATCATTAATATATATATTAAAATATATAGATTTACTACATAAAAATAATATCATTAAATTTGTCTTATAAAATTCTTTCATAATATATATTTTTTATTATTTTTACTAGTATATTATAATAATAAATCATAGTCAAAGTCTTACATCGAAGGCCGTAAAAAATAAAAAACGACCTCTATTTGTGGACAGAGGGAGTAATTGATCGTTTGACCCGAAGCTGAAGCGCCATTGTTAAAATGCCCTCATTACATTGTAACAGGTTTTGCTCCGAACTTCATGCACCATTTGTTAGTTTGCCTTTTTTTTAGTTTTTAACATTTTTGTTAGTTGGGGCTAAAACCCGAGAGGAAATGACGGTAATATCCCTCGGCCACCGCTATGTGGATCGATTGGGCCCGACGCCAAACTCGACCAAGCCACTCTCTCCATCTAGCTCTCACCTCCCCTTTCCTCTATCGACCCCGACGACCGCGCAGGCGACGTAGTGGCCATGTCCAACAGCAGCTCTTCTACACAGGCTAATGGGGATGCGATTGCCTTACCGGGTCGTGGCAAGAGCGGGCTACCCTTCTTGGTTTCCTTCGATGCGGTCTGGAGAAGCTATTGGAGCTCACATCGAAGACAAAGAATAGCCCTGACATGATCTTTGAGAAGTGCCCAAGAATTAGGTGAACGTAAGTCTTATAATCATTTGTGAGCTCCACGCTGTCGGATATGGGTTTTTGCTGATGATAGCATCTGGATTAGGGTTTGATTAGGTTTTAGGGTTTTTACGCATGTAGAGAAATTTGGGAAAGGTGGGTTTGGTTCTCGCTAATTTGGAACTTTCTTATGTTGTTCAGGGGTCACATGGTTGCAGTTTTTTCATGTGGCTGGATAAGTACCAAGATTACCTCATCGACATTGGGGTCCTTCATGTCGACATCACTTGCCCTAGAGATGCTATTCTTGATCTTCTCAAAGAGACCTCTGAGCTGAAGGAAACATATGGGACCATGAAAGGCGAGTTGGAAGGGCTAAAAACTAGAATGGTTGTCTTGAAGTCATTCTGCTATTAGATGGATTCCAAGATGAACAAGCTCCATGCTGAAATGCCTATGTTGAAGGCCTTAGGCTCTGAGCTGGCAGCCAAGATGAACAAGGTCATCATATTGGAGAGTTTCAGACGCTTGGGAATGCAGTAGTTGTTGCACTTGTTGTCCTACTTGTGATGGTGATGCTAGTTAAGTAGTGGCTTGTCTGCCAAAATAACTTTGTAGTAGATGCTACTTTAGTGACTGCGGTGCTTTGGATCATGACTTGTTTTGTACTCTATGTTCAGAACCCTAAATGGGCAATGCTTACTTGATGTTGAGCAATTTGAAATATGATGTGAACACAACAATGTGAGATTTGATCTGACATAATCTGACATGGGATGCATCATCTAACATAGCATTATGATCCGGGCCAAAATACTAACATTTTTCTCAAAACAAGCAAGATTGCACCAAAATCGGGCAACACTCAAAATCTTGATATACAACTTGCTCATGGGTTAAGAATAGCTAAGATGACTCTAGATGTATTCCTACATATCACAGTAAGAAAACCAACTGACGAATCAAAGCCAAAAACCTCATATCATGAAATCTCAAGAATGGCTCCAAAACATGTAAGAACCGAACAACTTGAAGAACTTACAAACCACAGTGCCTAGATGAATGTTATTTAATCTACATAAATCATCTCTATCACTTATACATCATTGGCACCAACAAGATTAAAAAGGGGAGAGAAGAGGCAAAGAACCAACAAGAACAATATTAAATCAATGAAGACAAGAAAGATTTATAAAATGTGAACAAACTTGATTATATTGCTACTTGAGGGTGAATATTTTACAACCACTCTATAAAAATGACAAGAGAGCAAACCACATCACTCACTCTTCTCTCACAAACCCTAACCCTAACTCAAAGATAATTAGAATGGAATGGTTAGCAATAAGCCTCCATCCCCCTCCACTAAATAGATAAAGCAACTAGCCCACATCTAATCCTAATGGATACTATCTATTAGTACAATTGAGAGAAACTCGTTAACCCCACACAACATGAGTTTTACACTTATGCACATTTTTCAAAGCACATGAACCCGAACGGGCTTTAAAGCACACAAGCCCACATCTAGTCCTTATCATTTGATTCACTTGACCTTTTCAGCATCTTCTTGACCTAAACGGTTTTCCCAAATGTCTCTCAAGTATCCCGGTTTTGATTCAACGAAGTTTTCGGTATTTGGCAAACTACTAAAATTCCTTTATCTTGACCCGGTATTTACCTTTCCTTGCAAGCAATCGTCACGCTCGCCAAGTGTAGGTGCACCAATGGCTTGCCATGCGTCGGTAAGTCTCTCCCGTTCTGGTTCCACTGGAACATACCTCAATTGGATCGACCAAGCTACTTGTGCAACCTATCGTTCAAACCTTCATGTCAACATTCCTTGTTTTTCTTGTGACATGCTTGAACTCAACCATCTTCTCCCGGTATCTTTGACCGTTCTGGACCTTGGCTCCCATGAGCGTAGTTCTGATCATCGCCATTGGCCATAGTTAAGTGGAAGCTTCCCTATACATCCAAAGACAAAAAAATTATTTTTGGACATAAGTTCTTCACAACTTGGCCCATGATAGCTTAAACATGTTTCATGCAACATGAATACACTGACATAGGTCCAAAATACACAATCCACGACCAAATTCCCAAAGCTTAGAACTACTGTCGAAAATCACAAAAAACCCAATCAGACTATTGTACCTAGTTGGTTTAACCGCTAAGCATGGTCGGTCAGACCGCTAGGCATATCCGGTCTGTCGGTTCCATCAGTTTGACTGCTCAGCCAGGGCTAAAACCTGACAGAAATTCAACTCTATAAACATTGATAATGGTGTCACAATTAATCATGAACCTTTTTGTAGGGGTGGACCGAGAGAAGGTCGAGTGGGCCCAGGCCCCACTCAACTTTGAATTTGTAGTGGAGTAACCAACTATTTTAGCACTTTTGCCCCCACTCGAGCGGCCCCAATATCCAGATCTACTACGGCGTCGTCATGCGGCATAGGTTGAGTGCCCCTATTCAGTTTTTGTGCTAGATCCGTCTCTGCCTTCTTGTATGGTCCCTCAACATTCATGTGTGATATCTCACACTAATCACAAATGAAAATGACATAAGCCTTGTGTTTTGTTTCGTCGAACGACTGTTTGCTTAATTGCTGTAATGCGATGGACATGATCAATTAATGCCATAAGTACTCAGTGAAAGTGTTAAACAAGTGAATAAGCTTCACTTGCGCTCATGTCATGACACCGATTGGAAACCATACAGCACTGCAGTAAACTAAACAAGTACTATTAGCCCATCAGACGACACAGTGCCACTTTACGAACATTGCTCTGCACCTTACAGGCAGGATCAGCACCGGCAAGATCGAGCAAGAACGCAAGATGCCCAATCCTCTTCTAGCCAGTCCTCCTGCATCATGCACTGCCACGGTTTTACTGTGCGCTCTGTGACCACTTCGTGGCATCTCGGGCTCATAATTGCATAGGACGGTTGCCGACGTGGCTGTGCCGTCTCATCACGCCGCAGCTTCGGCCAAGGCCATTTGTCCTCTGCAAAGTACATGCAAATATCCTTAATCCCATCATGCAGAGAGAGAGAGGGAGAGAGAGAGAGAGAGAGAGAGAGAGAGAGAGAGGGTGAGCAACTAGTCCAATCGAAGCTTTGGCATCGGAAAGCGCTGATGCTGCCAGCCCACCACGCCACCATCGCTACCAACTCGCCATTTTTCAAGTGCGGTTAGCTTGGCTGTCACTGCGAGGATTGGAGTAGATCGTTAAAAGTAATGGAGCGAGCGAGACAGGGAACGCCACACGTTCGTTTTACCAGCGAGTGGACCCGTGCGTTCGGAGAGCTGACAAAAATGGCGTTGGATAGTGGACCAGGGGGAGCGAAAGTGCGATTTTTCAGGGAAAGCAGCTACGGCTCCTTTTCTGGATGATCATTCGTGGCCCTCGCTCCCTGCTGCTTCGGGAGCGGTTGCTGCTGGACCATCGCCATGCGATGATAGCCTTTTTCGCTGGAATTGGATCGGGAAACCCGATTTGTTGATGCGGTGGATGGAGGTTGGAGGCGAGTTTTTTTTTCTTTTTTGCGGTACCAAATTTAATTTGAGTTGTGTTGGTTGCAAGGACTTGTTTTCAGGGTAGGATGGCTATGAGAATAGGGGTGGTAATTAAGTACTACTTACTAACTACAAACTAGTGGTGCGTTATGGCTGAGGCTTATGTTTTATGATTGGGGTTTATACGTTTTGATCCTAATATGAGTATCTGTCTGAATGAATTGAATGACGATAAATCAATAAATTACTTAGAAAAGTGTATCTCAGTAAACCGCTTCGACACAGCGGTGCAGAAACCATCATTTATATGTTTAAAGAAAACCATAAGTCATATGTTGAAATGAATAAGGTCTAGTCCAACATGTAAAACCACGAAGTTTTCTAAATGATTGTAACTAGTAAGTTGTAAAAACAGTGACACCATTTTACTTTTATAAATGATCTGTGAAGATAGCGACCCAGTATCGACAGATGGATATAAAAGTCCAACTTAAAGAAAATCTTTCGTCTAAACATGAAGCAAAGCCTTTCTCACTAGCACTACTGTACACAAGTTTGATCACTTTACCTGACAGATCTGTGGCTCTGTTTTTTTCCTAACTTTTGACTTCTATTTTTAACTTTTTTATAATAACTAGCTTTTAAACGAAATATCTGTTTAAGATAATATCTACTAGTTAATCACAGTATATATTATATTGAGTTCATTTATATCGGTAAAAACTACACGTGAGTTTCTATAACTCTGTAATATCTCATACAAATAATACAAACCACAGCTAAAAATCATAAATCCTGGCAAAAAAGAGCATGCTATCTCGTAATCCTAATAGATAGACAGGTATGGACTAACAACTTCTGGATTCTTCTACGCTCATAGTCACAAATACAACAAACAAAGGACAATAATACAGTAAAATGATCAAATCATGCGTCAGCATTGCACTATAGAGATGAAAAGCTGTGTAGAAAGGAACATCACACATTTCTTGTACTGTCCCACCAGCAAGAAATGTGGCACCTACTCTAGTACTCTTACATCCTAGTATCTGAGGCGCCTATCCCAATCCTCTCTCGCTGACATCACCAGATATGATTCTTCTTTTGGTCCTGCGATGTCCCCCCTGGAAATGATGTGACGAGAAAAGTTACAATGATCATGCCACAGGTCTTTTACTATGATACTTTCAACAATGGAAACACATAACTACAGCCATTAAAACAGAGCTGTCTGTTTTTTTTTATTATAGCTTATAATTTATTCTTTTGCAATATGGATTATCTTTGGCTATAATTAATGGCTTATATATATATATATATAGCCTCTTTTCTACACCCGGGTGTAGTTACACCCTATATCGTATCTCGCAATGTAGGTAGTATCTCGCGTAACGGAGGGTATGTATGTGTAGTATACAAGTATTTAAGACCATCTAGGTGATATGAACAATTTTTCAGAAGTGGTATGTACATTTTTTCGACATACTCATTTTTATGCGTGTATATAAGGGTATTTACAAAATACGTTAAAAACTATGAACTTCTTTACAAGTTTTTCGTGTGGTTCACATTGGAGTATCTTATAATTAGTATACAAATGTACCTAAAGTGATAAAGGAGTATTTCAAGTTTGTTTAGGTGGGATATTAGAGGTGGGTGTAACTACACACAGGTGTAGAAGGTATTTTCTATATATATATATATATATATATATATATATATATATATATATATATATATGATCATGCCATGGGTCTTATACTATGATACTTTCAACAATGGAAACACATAACTACAGCCATTAAAACAGAGCTGTCTGTTTTTTTTGTTATAGCTTATAATTTATATAAATGGTGGACACAATTTTGAATTTGAAAAAAATATTTAAAAATCTATTTTAAGAAGCTGATCCATTTATTTTAACTTTAAAAAAAACAAAAGATAAAAGACCAAAAAAAAGGGTGGTATGAAATAGCACGATGCCATGTTTTCCAGGTGTGTAAGTAGTATAGTATATTCCTATTTAGGCAGTGACGAATCTAGATCAAAATTTAGGGGAATCTAATGGAACTTGCTCATCGGTTTGTCGAATGCTAAGTTGTCGGCTTGTGGTAGCCTGTCGTATTATTGGCGTTGCCTACCGGAGTGCTTGGCTGCCTCCTTGTTGTGGCCGCGTGTCGCACGCATGCCTGACGCCCTTGCCAACATCATGTTGTAGAACTGAAGATAGTGCCAACATTGCTATACTTGATATCCATGTTTCCATGTACATATCTAACTAGAGATAACCTGATCATTGTATTTCTGTAGTCAAAATTTATATCTTGAATATACCAAGTTAAAATAGTGTTGTCATGAAGATGCTATGTCATTATCATGATTCAGAATTAATTAACAGAGCTCAACGGTCACATTATCAATTTGTATGATTGATTGGCTATACTAAGGACTAATTCATGATAATGCAATTCAGGATGAGATTATTAAACATCATGCTTATATTACATCAAAATGTGATTGTTCATGTTTGAATAACGTCTGAGAGTATGCATTCATGTGTCTAGAAATCATCATCTTAGAATCATCTCATACATTTACTATGCATCATGCACTCATCCAAATAGTCACAACACAAATACAAGTACACATGCTGCACAACCATTCAATAGGATTCAGAGGGGAGGAATCAGGCTTACAAGTGAGGGAGCATCACTGCGGGAGTGCTGAGGTTCTTGGCACCTCGCCATCTCAATGAAGGGCTGACGGCGGTGGTGGAGCCAAAGCAGAGCGGTTGGTCTTGGGCCACCGCCCCACAACTGGCTCACGAGCGTGGTGCTACACAACCATTCAGTAGGATTGAGAGAGGAGCAATTGGACTTAGCGGTGAGGAAAGTACCACCATCGGAGTGGCTAAGGTGCTTGGCACCTCGCCATCTCGAAGACGGCAATGGCAGAGCCAGAGCACGACGGTTGCCCTTGGGCCACCACACCACACTCGGCTTAGGAGCGTGGCCATGGTGAGGAGCCAAGAGAGCTCAGCATCGTAGGCACATGAGAGTAGCACAGGGGACCGTCGAGCTCCGCTGAGCCAGCCCTGTTGCTGGAGTAATCGAGGCAGAGGTGGCGGTGTTCGAGCGGCACAGGACCAGGTGGAGCTGGCGGGTCGGAGAGCACCAGATCTGATGACGACGACCGGATGGTGCAACGGCAGTAGAGGGCCAACCTGCCCCCCTACCCTGTGACGCGCTTCTTGTTTCCCACTGTGATGCCATGGCACCTCATAGATGGCTGGGCGGGGGGTGTTAGGGGGTACCCATGGGTTGGCCGGTGTAGGGGCGCTAGCCCCAGCTACCCCTCGTTGGGTCTACCTTTGTATTTAGATGTCGGTATTAACTATTAAAGATACGGTTTTGATGTGGATTGAAGTCAGAGAAAATACCAACTGCATTGAAAATTCTAACTATTTTAACGCAAAAATCTAACTGGAAGGACCTATGTATTCTAGTAATGCTATTTTTCCATGTACATTAAATACCACGAGTTCCTTGCTAAAATATAGCAAGGATCATTGAACACCATTGCCACCTACTCTACCACATCATCAGTTATGTCAGTAGTACTATAAGAAAAGCCTACACGATGCCTTAGCGTAATACTATCTCATAAAGAACCATAAACAGTTCTTTTAATAATTATGTGTAGGAAAAAACCATTTTAACGTGTCTTTTTCTTCTTCATTTTCTCTTTTTTCTTAGCATTATCCACAGAGATATAACAATATTTTTTAGTTATCTTATTTTTATTTATTTTTTAATTAAATATCTTAGAAAAAAGCCAATAGTCACTATAGTATTATTTCTGCTAAAAACAAAAGGCTACCGTACTTTTAAACATGATATGATCTAGTTGGGTCTTATTCGTTTTAGTTTCTAAAAGCCGATTTTCTGTAGTAAATAATTTTTCTATATTATTTGTCTTTTATATAGAGTGTTTTTAAAAATAGGAACTAGTAATCATTGTAGTATTTGCCGTAGTAACCAAACATCTTCTCGTGTTTTCACAGAGGGCACCGAAAAAAAAATCGCAGCTGGCGTGACAACACTGCAAGCACATCCGCCGCGCTGGTCTCGAGCCGAAGCACACAAGCTGAAGCAAGCACCGGCCGCTCCTACTCGACAGTATAACACCACACCAGTGCGCACGACACACCCTTGTGACCCGCACCTTGTCGGAGACCCGACGCGCCCCTCCTTCCTTCCGGCTCGCCACGGGTCGGCGTCGCCTCCACTCCTCAGTCCTCCTCTCCTCCCCCTCCCCCTCTTCCTTGCGGAGGCGGCAACCTGTGACGCCTCCCTCCCTCCGAGAGTCGGCGCACCTGCTCCCACTTCACCGCCCACCTCCCCAAAAAGCACCCGTTGCGGCGTCGCATTTGTAGCATGAGGGCTACTGCGCCTCGGTGGTGAGGAGGCGGTGGGAGGGTGGAGATGCCGCTGGTGAGGTTCGAGGTGCGGAATGAGGTGGGGCTGGGGGACCCCGAGCTGTACGGGGGCGGCGGAGGGGGAGCTGGGAAGGGAGGCGGCGGGGAGGCGGAGCCCAAGGCGCTGCTCGAGGGCGTCGCCGTCGCGGGGCTCGTCGGGATTCTGCGCCAGCTCGGAGATCTCGCGGAGTAAGCCGTCCCCCCCTCTCTCCGTTGCCGCCACGCGGTCTGATTTGCGCGTTGGCTCGATTCGGCTAGTGCGTGTGTAGTTCCAGGGTGGGATCTGGTGCGCTCCGTGTGCGGTGATTTTGGCGGGTAGCTGCGGTTTCGGGGGAGGGTTTGGGCGATGGTTCGTGAGAAATGAGAGCTGGGGTGTTCGGTTTGTGCTTGGGATTGTGAGTGTAGGGAGGGAGCGGGATCTGGCGTTGAGGTGGTTGTATTCGATTAGGCTGGAGCGGATTGCCGAATTCTAGGAATTATAGCAGGGTTTCCGTGTGCCGGTTACTGAGAAATTGCGGCGCTGCCTGGTAGGAATCGGATGTCTTTTTTGGCACTGGTGGCATTTGGGCTTATGTCCTGAGATCTAGTGTTAGGAGTGAATTGGGTGGTACCAAATTACATGTTTTTGGAGCGGCATATGACGTAGCCGCCATGGTTTACATGGTTTTTGGTCGCATTTGCTCGGTTTGGGAGGTATGCTTTGCTGAATTGGTAGGAGCTGTTGGTGTATTTTGGGTATGACACGGAGGTTTTCTGTAAGATGTCATGTTAGCATCAGTTTATATTGTGGAAAGTTTCCCTTCTTTTCTTTATGATATGCCCGGTGATTCTGAAAAGCTCCCATTTTAGATGGTCTAGTGGGCGATTGGGTGCATTTGGGGATAGATGTTGTTGACTATTTGTGCTAGAGGAGTCTTTGCTAATTCTGGTTTGTGAGTTTCGATGGCTGTCGACGATTTCCATCGCTTGTTGATCAAAAGCTGTTACCATTCGTAGGAAGTTGTTTCGGCTATTAATGAATTTAACATTTTTTATCATTGCCCTACCTGCTTTTACCATGTTTCTATTTTTTTACTGCCATATGTTTCATAACAATGACTGGTAGAGTTGATTTGCTAGCTTTCAGTTGGCTTCAATGAATGTTGTTAACTCCTTTATTTGTCATGTTAAGTTGTTAAATTTAGTTCTCTATGTCTAAGCTATACTTTGGTCATACCAGATTTGCGGCAGATGTTTTTCACGACCTACATGAGCAAGTCATAACTACATCTGCTAGGGGGCGTGGGGTGCTGACTCGAGTACAGAACATTGAAGCAGCACTTCCATCTCTTGAAAAAGCTGTGAAGAGCCAGAAGAGCCATATACATTTTGTTTATGTACCAGGTAGCTACTTCATCAATGTCAATATATTATGCTCACGAGTATAAAAAAAACCATGCTATGGGTTCTCATGCGCATTTAAATCATCAATAATCATCTTGCCCATTTAATTGACGTTGATTTGTCTACAAACTCATCAGAATAGATTGATACTAGTTGAAGTTGTCTGATGTTGATCTGCATGAGATTGATAGCTGTATCACCAAATGGCAACCTGAAACATGGTCAAACTTACAAAAAAAAAATTTGCCAATTAATTGAGGTTGGTGTCACTAAATCAGCAAAAATCTTTTTTGGTAATAAGTTAAACTGGCCATGATGTCATAGCAGCCCTGGTTGGTGGTAATGAATTTTAATAGCTTTAGCTTTACCATTACTAGATCCACATGGTACAAGATGGCCCATTTCTAATGCAATCTCATAATTGAATGTCTCTTTCCCTTACCCAATAATTTGGTTAAATATCATCTTGCAGTTTTACTTATTTTTCTGGTAAAACGCAGGCTCTGATTGGCACACACAACTTCAAAATGAGCAAAATCACCTGCTATCAAGTGATCTGCCTCGGTTTATGATGGATTCATATGAAGAATGTCGAGACCCACCACGACTTTACCTTCTCGATAAGTAAGGGTTGTTGTTTTCTTTATTCAAGCGCTTTTCAGTATCTAACATGATTGTCTTTCAGATTTGATAATGCTGGTGTTGGGGCTTGTTTGAAGAGATATTCTGATCCATCCTACTTCAAGAAAGCATGGGATGTGGTGAAAGAACGCAAGACTGGAAATCTACAAAGAGAAAAGAGATCTCAGAAAATCAAGGTTCTATTACTTTATTTTCTGTATCTGGAGATCAATGTCTGCGCCTAGCTATCTTAAACTGTAACACACAGGCACAACTAACATCCAATCGATTTATGTGTGGTGTTGCTGCTCCACTCTACTCCATGGGCAAACATATCAACTGAATCACTATTACATACCAATCTAAAATCAAGGATTAGAAAGCACCATTATTTAATTCACATCAAGTTTGGGCAGAAGTTTGAATATTGTGTTATGAATATTGTGTGTACATTGAAGAAGTCCAATGAGCAATATATATAGAGAGTACAAAGGGATATTACAGGGGAATATGTTGATTCCTATTCTATCTCTAATACCCGTAACACCCCCCTCAGATGCAAGGCATATGCAATAGCATTGCATTTGAAAAAGGGTTAATACTAAAACGAGAAATATCCGACGTCTGAGTCTTGATAATGTCGTCGTTGCGTGCAGTTTTTGAATAAACTGTCAAATCAAGCCGAAAAGGAATAGATAGAAGCATGACGGCGCAGATCGAAGCCCAAGACGGCGGCGGCGCAGTGCACAAGGTGCAAAAGACGCGCGACGGCCTTAGAAGCTCGGGGCGGCGGCTAGAGAAGCGGCGGCATCATAACGACTTCTACGATCTGCACGGGGCTCAGAGAGTAAAGCGGCGGCTGCTGCCATGTAAAAGAAAAAATTCTATACTTCTATGACTGACAATAAATCTGTGGACCCGCAAGGCTTGGACGAACTAAAAATTAGAAGCTACGGACTTGGATAGACGCAACGAAAGACTCGAAAACAGAAAAACTCAACGACGACAGAAATAAAACGAACTCCACCTTGTCCAGACTCTCCACCCGTCTCTACTCACTCTCCTCGCACACTCCCGTTTTACTCCTTGCGCCCGTCGCGCAATTGCCCATTAACATATTGTTCCTATGAACTACAATGTAATATTTTTTCTTTTGAGAGACATGGGAAACAGTGACTATGGCATCACCAAGTTTTATCATAATGGTTAATTTTCTCGTAGAAGCAAGAAATAGCGATTCCTGTAAAAGGCCAAATAAGTATCGAATACATGATTGTGCTCAAATATCTTTTGAAACTCCTTTTGTGTGGTCATGTTTAGCTTCCTACATGTTAAGCCTATAAGGAAATCTTTAATAATTGCTAAATGCGTTGCTCAGCTACCATACTTCATTGCTTCTGTAATTGAATGGTTGTGGCTTGCTGATGTTAGTTTGGCAGATGTAATCTTTTGTCATGTTGGTAACTCTATGCTGAAAGACTTGATAAATCTAATGAACTTGGACAGAGAAAAGGATCATACATGAAGGAACCATATCATGGACAAGCCACGTCCAAGCATAGGAATGGTGAACTGCAGCGAGCACTCACTGCTGTTCAACTTACCAGCAGGTGTTGCACACAAATCCCAAACTCTGCATATCCATTTTCATCCCCCATGACTTCGTTTTTCTTATATTCAAATGATACATCTACAACAGCATTTTTAATAGTGTATTTTGCCAGCAGGCAGTTTGCATCTCCCAGCACCAATGGCCGGAGCTTTTCAGAGCATAGATCTACACCTGATGCAAGATCTAACCCTGACAATATAAGCAGATCTTCTTCGTTTAGTTTGAAGACACGGTTGAGTTTCGTCGAACAAGTTTTAGATACAAAGCCTTCTGTAGTTCCTCATGAGAATGGTCATGACAAGTTGTCAAATATTAATCTGGACAAGCTTAGTGATGCCTCTTCGCCCATCCTACTTAACAGTACCAATGTGGATGATCTGGGTGATGATTTGAAACAAGGTTCCCTGCCAGATGAGATAGTTGCTAGGCCACCTTCTGTTAAATGGGATGAAAAGGCTGAAATTACCATGTCTACAAGTTCTGTCTACTGTGATGATGTTGTCATGGATAAGGCTGAAGATGCAGAACCTAGATGTATTAGCTCTGGGCGGCAAGAAATTGACCATAGGGAGATGGAGACATTGGAGCAGCAAGAGGCCTTACTTCAAAAGGCAAAATTGTTATTACTGTCATCAGGCTTGAACTACCATGATGAAGTCCCCAGTGAAACAGACAACTACATGGATGCACTTAACACACTTGAATCTGAGACAGAGACTGAAGTTGAATTTCAAACTAAAAGTCAAGTAACGACAGTACCTTCCTTCAATGGTCATGCGCTTCAAGTGGAGTCAATAGATAATATTGTTTCACAGTTTCCTGATTCTTCTGTTTCCAAATTTCCTGATACATGTCGGAATCCTGGTATGTCTCATACTTTTGAAAGAACAGATGATTTTCCCAGTTTGTCAAGTGCAGATGCTCCTGATACTTCACAGCCAGCATTGTCAGGTCATACAGCTGTACTTCCGAATAAAGGGTCATCTATTGCCACTAATATCCCTGAGGGTAATACGGAGGATGCTCCTGGAGACCCTTCTGAGATTTCAGAGCCGGCTTTGCGAGCCTATACAGCTACACCTCCCAATCAAAGGTCCCCTGGTGCCAATGAAATTCCTGATACTAAGGCAGAAGATGCTCCTAGAGATTATCCTGAGACTTCAGAACCAGGACTGTCAGCCTATACAGTTATTTCTCCCAAGAAAGAGTCCTCTGTTGTCAATCAAATCCCTGAGAGTAATTCAGAAGATGCTTCCAGAGATAGTATGGATGAAGGCACTGTTTGTGTTGTATCCCAACCTACCATTTCCTACATGTTGACTAACAAGACATCTGCTGCTAAAATCTCACCTGATGATACCACTGTTGACTCATTTGTTATTTCAGAAAGGAGGCCTCATGATTATCCTGGAAAGAATGACGAGGAAGTTGGTGGTTGTGGTGCGGCTGAAGTGTCTAATTCACAGACCATGCCTCTAAACGAGCTATTGGAGAATGGATGTGCAACTCGAGACCTTCCACCAAATGCCCCTACTAGTTCTATTGCAGTATCTTCTATTAAGCTCTGGACAAATGCTGGGCTCTTTGGACTTGAACCATCTAAACCTCCAGTATTTGGTGCCCAAGATGGTCCAAGGGAGGATACCCTACCTGGTTGTACAGAACCTCAGCGTAGCCAGTCAACTGAACACACTGAACTGCATTGTTCAAAGCCTACTGAATCAGCAGTGGTAGATGTTCCAAATGGAAATGCGTCAATTACCAGCAGCTTCGTGGGGAAACTTGTTGGTATCCATCCTGGTTCTGCAAGCAACAACAGCTCAGAGGCTAATCAATCAGCAGTAAGAACACCTGATACAGTTTATAGTCAAACAGATGGGCCTTCAGTTTGTTTCACATCTTTCGAGCACAGTGAGCACAAAAATATGATTGGCAAGCAAACTTCAATAAGCAAGCTCCTAGAATCTGAAGGTAATGTTGAAAATGGTACTGAAACGTATTCTGCCACTGACATGGCTGGAAGGAATAACATGCATGTGGTGTCTGCATCAAGCTTTTCAAGCATTGCACAAAGATTTCTTGCTAATACACTTCAGAGAAGAACTTCTCCCAAATATACTGATCTTCCTATGTCATCTGGGAGAGTGAACACTGACGCAAATGGAAACGATGAATCTATCCTAGATTCTACTATAACAACAGTATTTGAGGCATCTCAATTTGAGAAGAAAACAGAAAATGGCATGAATGGACTGCCCAAACCGTCAATCTTCTGTAGTTGCCATCACTCTGAGAAATCATCTCCGCCACTGGAGTATATGAATATTTCTTTTCACCCTATGAGTGCATTTGAAATGTCAAAATTGAATCTAGATTTATCTTATGGCAATCTGCATGAAAATTCTGATGATATGATGTTACCGACATTTCAGTTACTTCCAGAGTCTTCTGTTCCACAGCCTGTTAGTGGTTCTGAATCAGAAGATGACACTTTTCGTAGATCTTATAGCTATTCTTCATATGATGATCTAAGTCCACGTTTATATTCGAACTCTGAGTTGTGGGATCAAGAAGATGCAATTGGATTGGAGGATCATGGCCTGTATAACGATTCAAATCAGATAGGATCCTCCGCCACACCTATCTCTAGCTATATGGGATTTGAGCAAATGAACTTATCTTGTGCGAAGTCCACCATTTCACTTGCAGGTACTGAAGATCATAATGGACTAGCCACGTTGGAATCCCATCCTGCTGGAGAACTTCCTAACTTTGACACTTTGATGTACACAAACAATCATCAAAATGGGGATGCCTTCATTCGATATGATCCGATAAATTTATCACCAGATGAAGATCAGTTGCCACCACCACCTCCTCTCCCCCCAATGCAGTGGAGGACGATGAGACAAACAGCTTCTCTAGAAGAAGAAAGAGGCTCCACAGCTAAAGATATTCTTAAGAGTGCCTCAAGTCTACCACCTGTACACACTCATGTGCAGGAAGAACATCTTCCACTCATTGCACCCCCAGATCCACAAGGACATGCTGAGGAAGTGGTATGGCTCATATATTTGATTGACCCTGTTTTGAATAATTATGTGTCAACAATCGTTGTTATTTCTTTTTGATGAAATTATATGAACTCGGTGTATGCAGAACGATCACAAAGTTGATGCGGTAAAAGAAATGAATTATCTTCCTAATATCATTGAGATCAAATCAAGCTTGCTTCAGCAAATCAGGGATAAGGTTTGGTTCACTCTTCTTTAAAGGAAAACAATATGTTCTATTATTCTCTATGATCTCATAGTTTTGTTATTTTTTGTATGGAAAAAGTAGTTCAAAAGAAAGGGAGTGGTGAACCAGAACCCACCTTATGACCTGTGAGAGAGCTCACAGGTTTTTGGATTCGTTTGGTAAAATTTGTTGATATAACTGACGGGTTGGCTAAAAATGAAAAAAAACCCCTCATGTTTGTAATACGTATAGTTAGACCCCACAGGGTAAGTCTTGGATATGTCACCACAGGAAAGTAAGTTTTATTTCAATGTATGTTCAGAGAATGAAGAAGTTACGCATGCCTATTTACCGGCTCTATGGTTAGAATTCAGAAGTAATGGAAATGCTGCTTCTCTTTAGAGTCTATACTGTAGATATTTTCATAACTTGAGCAATTTGGAAATACTGCCCTACATAGGACATGTTGCCATAACTTGGTGTGTCCCTCTCATGATGTCATCCATGCAGCCTTCTTAGTTGCAAAGTTTCCTTTTATGTTATGGGCATAACCGCATAACATATATATCTGACCCATAGTACTGTTGAACACTTAGTACCCGAGTACCATGTCTCAATATAGCACAAAAGTTCTATGGCCTGTTCTTTCGCCAACTAAAACAAGTAGTGTTTCTTTTAATGATAAGTTGATTTTTGAACTTGAAAGTTCGTTACCAAGTTTGTAGCATTTGATTGCTGGATACAATACTGATGTTTCTGTTCATTTTACCTAACAAAATATTGCAGCCAGATCGGCAGAAGCGGAATGGATATGAAAAGTCAAAAGAAGTAGGCAGTGATGTTAAAAGCTTGGATGAAAGGGAGGAGTTTCTTCAAGAAATCAGGAGCAAGGTATTCAGATATATGGACTGTTGTACTTGCATTCTTGTCTATCTGCACTCGCAACACGATGCACTAGAGTACCACACTCACTCTGAGCACTAGTTTGCTAATGTGTTTGTGTAATGCAGACTTTCAATTTAAGACGAACAAACACATCTAAGACAGACGCCTCATCACAGTCCACCGCCAATTCCAATGTTGTAGCGATTTTGGAGAAGGCAGATGCAATCCGCCAGGTTTGTATTGTCTCAGTTTTTTCCCCTTCATGTTGGTTTTGGGCTATTCTTTGTTTTTTCCCTGATTACATCCATGTTATCAGGCTGTAACCAGTGATGAGGGAGGTGATGATGATAACTGGAGTGATATATGACCACTCAACTGAGAATGTGTGACAACCTTTTTCTGTATATGCAGCTAGTACAAGATGAAGCGAGAAAATGTGAATAGCATCTTTTTCTTCATTGTAATTAGATTTTGCAGGTCTGTTCTGTAGCCTTTTTAGTTCATATTAGTGTATTCTATCTTAGGTCCCTGTGGTTGTGGAAATGTTAGATCATTTTCACATTATGTAAGTTTATCTTTATTATTTATTTATTTATGATAGTGAGATTAACTGATAAAAATAAGTAAACAAGTTATCTTTTCTAGCATTGTATTAAAAATCTCTTTGCATTGATAATAAGATGGGGGCATATTGGTGCAAAAGTTTAATCTTTTTTTCTTTTTTGCAATATGTTATTGTCCTTGGACCTCAACAAAGGCAATAGTTCTTAAGCGAGAAGCCTCATTTGCATTATCCTGTCAGTTCTTGTTTTCTGCTGAGCCTTCTTTTATTCAACAACTTTATCTGCTTTATTTACTTCTTTGTAAGGCTACCCTAATCTGTTTGGGATAAAAGGTTTTGTTATTGTTGTGTAAGTATTTACTTCTTTGTATCTCCGGATTTATGGGAAAATAGCTAGTAGGTATATTATATGTTTTGGTTTTCTTATTTGTATATGACATTCTTTCGTAATATCCTCTTGTATTTTATATATATATATATATATATATATATATATATATATATATATATATATATATATATATATATATTACCATTTGGGACTCATGAATATACACACAATATTCATAACATGTATCAGAGTAGGGTTTTAACCTAGCTCTTTCCGTTGCTATCGTCATTGTGTTGTTGCCGTTGCTCAGCCGCCGCTACCAGCCGCCGCCTCGTCAGGCCATCTCTCAGTCGCTTGGACCCGTCTACTGTTCTAGCGCTTTTAGGCAAGTTTTTTCTGAGCAACGCACTTTTACCAGTCTTCTTGTCCTGGTGCCTATGCTCAGAATGAGGTTGCTGAATGCAAGCATCGTCATTTGATTGAGACTGCTCGCACTCTTCTTACCTCTCACGTTCCACTATAGTTATGGACTGAGACTGCTTCTATGGCTGCATATCTCATCAATATGCAGCCTTGCACTGCTCTTAAGGATGCCAATTCTATAGAGTGCCTCTACTCTAGAGCCATCCAGTACACTCACCTTCGTGTTTTTGGCTACACCTATTTTGTCTTGCTGCAGCCTCGTGAGCGCACCAAACTATCAACCTAATCAGTTAAGTGTATATTTTTAGGTTATAATTTTGAGCATAAGGGTTATTGATGCTATGATCCTTTTGCTCGACGGATCAAGATCTCCCACGATGTTATCTTTGACGGATCTCAACCTTTCTTCTATCGAGATTCGGCTCCTCATCCTGTTTCCACCATTGAGGCGATCACTTGGTTGTCTCTCTCAGACTCTTCACCCATTTCTCCCCCATCATAACCTTCCTCTAGTTTGTCTCTAATGGTTCTTTCTGTACCTTCACCTCCTGTGCTCTCCTGCAGCACCGCCTCTTGTTCCTGCAGTATCACAATCTCGTTTCTCTAGGGTGCATTACTCCTGACGTCCTTGTCCTTCACTAGACTCCTCTCCTGATATCTTGCCGACATCGACGTCTGATTCATCTAATGATGCTCGTTACACCCTTCGTGGCCGGACATCCCTTCGGCCTCCTGATCGTCTTGGCTTTTCTTCAATAGCTCATGCTCTTTATCACTGAGTCTAGTTCTTATCATGAGGCAGCTTCTCATTCGAAGTGGTAGCTTACTATGGCAGAGGAGGCGATTGGCCATCTCAAAGCCTACGAGGAGCGAATACACAAGCACGAGAAGGGGGGCAAAGAGCATTTGCTTCTCACCAAGGCTGAATGGAAGACTTGGTCATCAAAGCGAGAAGGAAAGGGCTCCTCCAGTAGCTCTAGCAATGGTGGTCATCGAAGAAAATTCGACAAAACCAAGGTGATGTGCTATAACTGCCAAGAGTTTGGTCACTTCGCATACGAGTGCCCTGAGAAAAGAAAGGAGGAGAAAGCGCTACTCTATGGATTTCGGAGTGATGATGAGCCAGCTCTTCTGTGAAGATCGTGAAGTGTGGTCCGTCAAGATGAGGGGGAAATTGTTAGATACTAACATTGACAAAGTTTGTATCTGCATGTTTACTTTAGTCTTTTGTATGTAGTGATGGTGTTATATAAGTCTTTGCATGGTAGTAGTATGTGGCACCAGAAGAAGCGCATGGCAATATGTGTGATACATACAAGTATGGAGACTTGGGCCGAAGTGCATGTTGAGCCGTGAGAAGTTGTCGGACGGAGGCGCCCAATATCTGCAACGTGTAAAGGGCCGCAGCATGAGCGTGATCGAGGCAGCAATGTCGAAGCCATAGATGAAGCTATGGTCGAAGCATCGAGTCGAAACACTATGGTTGAAGCAGTAGTCGGGAGCTATAGTGAACTGGTCGTAGCTACAGTACCGATCAGTGCTCGAAAGACCTGCGTGGTCGAAGACCGTAGTACCGGCTCTGTGTGAGTGATACAACCGGAGTTGCGTCGAGACAGTCGAGAAGACGTGGTCAAAGAGCCATGGTCGAGGTTGGACGTCCGAGTAACGACTGAGTCAATGTGTTAGCCGAGTCTTGCAGGTAGTGCGTGGTGTGCACGAGTCGTAGGGATCGTGGCCGGTAAAACTGGATCACAGGGAGTCGTGTGGCGTGAGAATATGTCTTAGTGGAGTTAGTGGGTGCGTGTAGTACAGGTCGTGTAACCTTATGTGCATGAGGCTTATTTAAGCCTAGTATTTCTTGTTAAGTTTGAAGAAGAGGCAAAAGAAAGAGATTGAGTGATTCAATTCTAACATATGATGTATTTCAATTCCAATATATGATGCATTTGGTTTTTTCTGCATATGTTTATCTAGAAAAACGAGAGAGATCAGTGAGTGATTTCAAGAGAGGATTGGGCCATTTGTCCTAACACTCCGACGAGGTTGCCAACGTGCTCGGCATGTTCCGGGTTATCGCCGAGCTCCCTGGCGACAGCTTCGGGGCCTACATCATCCCCAGGGCCACCGCGTCGTCCGACGTGCTCGCCGTCGAGCTGCTGCAGCGGGAGTGCAGCGTCAAGAAGCCCCTGAGGGTCGTGTCGCTGTTCGAGAAACTAGATGACCTTCAGCAGGCGCGCGCCACCATGGAGCTCCTGTTCTCCGTTGACTGGTACAAGGAAAGGACCAATAGCAAGCAGGAGATCATGGTTAGGTACTCCGACTCCGGCAAGGATGTTGTCCGGCTGTCCGCCACGTGGCAGCTGTACAAGGCCCAGGAGGAGATCATCGGCGTGGCGGAGCGGCACGGCATCAAGCTGACCATCTTCCACGGGCGGGGCGGCACAGTCAGGCGCGGCGGCGGGCCGAGCCATCTCGCCATCCTGTCGCGGCCGCCGAACACCGTCAATGGCTCGCTCCGCGTGACCATCCAGGACGAGGTCATCAAGAAGTCATTCGGCGAGGAGAACCTCTGCTTTCAGGCGCTGTAGAGGTTCACAACGGCGACCCTGGAGAACGACACGAACCCGCCAGTCTCCCTGAAGACCGAGTGGCACCGCCTGCTCGACGACATGGCCACGGTCGCCACCGACGAGTACCGGTCCATCGTGTTCCAAGAACCGCACTTCGTGGAGTACTTCCGGTCCGCGACGCCAGAGACAGAGTACGGGCGGATGAACATCGGCAGCCGGCCGTCCAAGAGGAAGCCCGGTGGCGGCATCGAGTCGCTACGCGCCAACCCGTGGATCTACGCGTGGACGCAGACGTGGTTCCACCTCCCCGTGTGGCTTGGCTATTAGAAACGAGGCTAACACGAGTGAGGCCTATTTTCTATTTCAAAGATTGTAAGATTTAGTATTATATTGTTAACAGAAAATAAAAAATTAATTTATTAAGTAAGATTCTTGCTATCCTCTAAAAGCTTGAGACATATGGTATAAGATGGTTTTGGTTAAACACACACGCGCACATGCGTATTTTTGCATAGTAAATCGCTGTATAGTAAATCACGTGACTTGTGACCGCGTTATGATATAGCGTGCCACTTAGTAGATCAAGTCCATCTTATTTTTACTTAACAGTGTATATCTCTATATTGGATGAGCGTTTGAATTTGAGGTTTGAGGCTTTATTAAGTATTGATGACATACAGTTATCAGTGGATAAATGACTGGTTAATCACATCAGTTAATAGTGTGTGTGTGTATGTTTGGAGGCATCTAGAGCAGAGTTTCCCAAATCACCGCCTCTATTTCTTTTCCTTTCTCCTATAAATATGTGCTGTTGTATTTGCGTCGTGTGAATCTCGTTGACTCTTCTTTTCGATGTGCACTGTGAATGAGGGGAATGGTATCTCCGAGTTGTTGCTATCATGAAGACCTACACGTTGGGGCGGAACTAGAACAAAAAATGACCAATGTTCACTAATTCACCGTATATATAATAACATATATAGTTTTCAAGCAATATTGTGCTAAATAGTAATGTGTTCGGTAATTTTTAGCATTAATACTTTAACACAACCGAAACAACGTATGATGATAAAGAAGTAGTGATCAAAATACTTACCAAAATAAAAAAATCTGATAATAATATTAATTAGTTGCAGCAAACTGAAAGAACCAAGGGCAAAACCACATATAAAAGTTGGTTGACATTGATAAAATACATTATTCAACCTTAATGGGCTATTAAAAGATAACAAAATTACTTAAAGTTTTCAAGTAAAAATAGTAGAATGATTAAATGTAAGTTAATGCATTATCTTTTAGTATTTACGTTCGTTCAAGTTCACAAAACGACGAACCATAATATCATTAGTAATTTTTGTCAATTCTTATTTCTTTACATAGCAAATAAGTATATCATTCATAAAATTATTACCAATTAATTGAAAAGTCAGTTAGATATTTATATGTTCAATAAAGTCAGTTAGATATTTATATGTTCAATAGTTCAAAAATAATATAATACAAAATATGTCTAGTGGTTTACTTGACATTACGATCAAATACTATAATTTTACTTCTGATTTGCAACGAGCTAGGCTAGTATTGCAAAAATCAAAATTAAAACCCTAAGCATTAAGACTATAATTTGATAAAAATCATTTAACAATCATTATATTGAAATACTAACTCATAAATTGAAATAATTAAGAAAAATTTAAAACAAAGTACATATTGATCAGATAGACCTAAACTTCCTTTGGTCGACGAGGGGCTAGGCAATAGAGACCAGGGACGCAACGGTGAGATGGTAGGCGAGGGTGGTCGGTGGCACCGATTTCTCCCATTCTCTGGCGACTGGTCGCAGTCTAGCTAGATGCGACTATGTGGCGGACGTGCTGCACATCTCCTGACCGACCATGCGAGGTGAACAAGCTTCGAGAGTTGCTGCGAGGTGACATGCTTGGGATCATCAAATGGACGTCATGGCCTGTTACAGTCATCTCTCGTACACTAACTCAATCTGTTACAGTTGTCTCATGGATTGACAGAAGCGGAGGCTTTTAATGGACTGCTGCTAGCTACTAAGAATTTAGATTGCTAGTGCTCCTTTCATTGAGTTTCAAGGGTAGAGCCGAGTACATTGAGTTTAGTCTAGGGGTTCACACATGGAACGAAAGTGCTAATCTCTGTTAAAAATTTTTTGGACCCGGTGTCTTGTGACACCGGGCCCCCCAACGTGGTCCTTTGACGTTGACCACTTCCCTCTTCGACCACGGCTTCAACGATGACCACAGATCTTCGACTTCGACCACTGCCCCCTCGACCACTGTCCCCTTCGACCACGACCTTTCGACGACCACTGCTCTTCGACGGCGACCACTTCCCCCTTCAACCACGGTCCCCTTCGACCACGGCTTCGACTTCGACAAAGGATCTTTGACTTTGATCATAGATCTTTGACTTCGACCACTGCCCCTTCGACCACTGTCCCCTTCGACCACTGCCTCCTTCGACCATGGCTTCGACTTCGACCACGGATCTTCAACTTCAACCACAGATCTGCGACTTCGACCACTATCCCTTTCAACCACGACCCTTCGACGTCGACCACTTTCCCTTTCGACCATGGCCCCCTTCAACCACGGATCTTCGACTTCGACTTCGACCACTGCCCACTTCGACCACTGTCCCCTTCGACCACGGCCCTTCGATGTCGACCACTCTGCCCTTCGACCACGTCACTTCGATGTCGACCACGGCTTCGACTTCGACCACTGTCCCCTTCGACCACGGCCCCTTCGATGTCGACCACTTCCCACTTCGATCTCCACCCTCTTCAACCACGACTTCGACTTCGACCACAGATCTTCGACTTCAGCCAAGGCTCCTCGACCACGGCCCCCCTTCGACCACAGCACTGATATCGACCACGGCCCCGACATTGACCGCAGACCGACTTTGTCCACGGCCCTTTGACTTCGACTACTGTCCCCTTCGACCACTGTCCCCTTCGACCATGACCCTTCAACTTCGACCACGACCCTTCGACTTCAACCACTGCCCCCTTCGACCACTGTCCCATTCGACCACGGCCTAACTTCGACTTCGACAGCGGACCGACTTCGTCCATGGCCCTTCGACTTCGACCACTGCCCCCTTCGACTACTGCCCCCTTCGACTTCGACCATGGCCTGACTTCGACCAAGGCTCTTCGACTTTGACCACCGCCCCTTCGACCACAGATCTCGACTTCGGCCACACCCCCCTTTGACCACGGCTTTGACTTCGACCACGGACCCTCGACTTCGGCCACGACCCCTCGACTACGGCCCCATTCGCCCATGGCACCGACTTCGACGGCCAGCTTGCAGGAGGTAGAGGTGGGGAGGCGGCGGCGGGCAGATAGGGAGAGGAGGCGGTGGGCGAATGCGTTAGGTAGGCGGCGACGGGGATCGGCGGCACTTGGGGAAGTGGGGACTATGACCGAGCTGCAGCAGAGGAAAGAAATTGGTGGCGGCACCAAGGAGGAGGAGGAGGAGGTGCGGCACGAGGGTTCGAGGGAGAAAAGGAGGCGACGGTTGCGGGAAGTGGAGGTGGGGAGGCGGCGGCGGGTAGATGGGGAGAGGAGGCTGTAGGTGAATGTGTTGGGGAGGCAGCGATGGGGGATGCGGCGCTGCTGGGGGAAGTTGGGGGACTGTGACCAAACGCTGCCGTGCGGGGAAGGAATTGGTGGCGGCGCTGAGGAGGAGGAGGAGGCGCGACACGAGGGTTCGGGGGAGAGAAGGAGGTGGCGGTTGCGGGAGGTAGGGTGGTTGCGGGAGGTGGAAGATGCGGGGGAAGAGAGGAGGTACGCGGTCCACGCGTCGGTCCGACCTTTTCTATGAGGAGCAGAAGAATTACCTACATGCGAATCTGGACGATTAATCTTTGATCGGACGGCTGAGAAGAGAGGAGGAAAAATGGACCGATGGCCACTAACTCATATTTTTAAGGAGTAGAGAAGCGAAGATCGGTGAAAGTGCTAACGTGCCTTGTTTCTTGTGTTGATAAGATCAAGAACAGATCATGCTGTTCATGTTCTCTCAATCAGTATTTCAGAGAGTATGTGTGCGAGTATGCGGCTCATCGTTCGGCTTGAACACTTGGACAGAATTGACAGTCATCTCCCATCTCCTGCCAACTGTAACGTCCTTGTGCGCAATACATGATTGGTATGCATAATTAACATCCGAATTTACCACTCCAAGTTCTATATTTTTGCGGTAGCTAATGCTGTTATATGAGCAATTGTGCAGGTGTTATTTTAGCACGTGAAATCAAGTGTCTAAATATTGTGTCCGATAGATTCAGATGTCTGAGCATTTCTTCGTGGGAAGAGAAATTTGTTGGAACTATCAATGTGAATCTCACTTAACTACTTAGGTGTTTGGATCCGGAGGAATTTTTTTATTAAAGAATAAAATTTAGAAAACATTAAGTTTTATAGTCATAGTTACAGAAAGCCCGAAACTTTTATTTAGAATTTGCATATTTTTGAAGTAACATGTACCAAATTTTGCCTTTCGTTAGTGCTCACTTAACCATAGGTTTTATAGTTATAAGGTTTAACAAAACCCCGTGCTAACCAAAGTCCAAGGTTGTGAATGTTTCACGATTCTCATGAGAATTAAACAATTTGACGTGAAATTCCAATGTCCTGGAGATCATTCTTAGTTAAATGGTTATATCGACCAGTCAGTGGGGATTGCCATTGCTTATGGTTTAAGTTTCAACCCATACGTATATCGTCTCTGATCACGTTCTTTTGTAAAGAACGAAAAAGAAGGGGCCAGAAAAGAAAAGAAACGAAGGAGAGAAGGAATCATCAATCATGCATCCAAAAAAAGAGACGAAAGCTCCTACTCAGGGGCCCATCTGTAATTTTGCTTCCTCCACGCGAGAAAAGAGGATCAAAATGTCCAGAAGCTTCTAGACCATAGGGATGCCCATACACCCTGTGCCCGGGTGCTCCCTCCTTGAGTCCTGAGTCTCGAAGCGAAGGCCAAACGAACCAAGTGAACCCACCCTCGCCTGCGGGCTCCGGCCATGTCGCTCTCGTCGGCGCGGCAGCGCCGGCCCACGGCGGCGTCGCCGCTAACCGACGACGGGTACTCCAAAGACGCCAAGGACAGGAGGCGGCGTCCCGGCGGCGAGGAGGGGGAGGAGGGCATCCGGTGGTTCCTCCCGTTCCTGGCCCTCGGCCTCCTCCGGCACATGAGCGCCTCCTCCAACCTGATCCACGACTGCGACGAGGTGTTCAACTACTGGGAGCCCCTCCACTTCCTCCTCTACCGCTCCGGCTTCCAGACCTGGGAGTACAGGTCGCCTCTCCGACCTCACCCCCACTAAACTAAACCCTAGCTGTATCAGTCGTTTCGTCGCTTGATGCGTGGGAGCGGATTGATTGGCACGGAATGGGAGTACGGATTTCTGCTCAGATTTGGAGTAGAGGGGGCTTTGCGTAGTGATCATGGGTGATTTGATGGGGATGCGAACATCTGCGTTCTGATTTGGGATGGTTTACTTCAATTACTTCAGGGTGTGCTCGTGTGGGTGGTTGCAGGTTACACGCAAATGCGTAACGGCTGAGGGTTTGAAGGATTTGGCTTGGGAGTATGGTATAGGTTAGTGGAATGATTTGTTTGAAGGGTTTTAGGTGTGTAGATATTTGTGCTTTGAATTATATATCGTATGTGTAGATAGTTGAACACGCAAATGTAGTGTCTAGATTTGGTGGGAGTGGTGAGAGTGAGGGTAGTGTTTTGCATTGTCAGTTGCTGTTGTTTGTCTGATTTCGGGTTATGCAAGTGATTCTGATGAGGTTTTTGGCCACAGTGTGCAATTTTGCAACTCGAGCATTCTGAAATGTTTGACGCTGTGAGTTCTGGTTTTCATTGCATTTCAGGGGAATACTTTAAAGTTTAGACAGAAAAATTGCGTTTAGGGTTTAGACAAAAAAATTGCATGGGTGGGGTATGCATGGTGCCTTTTTTTTTTTACGGAATATGCTTGGTGCCTTGGTCTAGTGCCTTTGTTTTATTTGAAGGGTTTGCACGGTTATTTGATGGGATTTGGGGTGTATGAAGTTTTACATGTTGAGTGATTTGGAAATGGTCCAGGGTGCAAAAGTTAGGTTTTGTTTCAGTGATAATGTGGTAGGGATTAGTGAGTTGATTCCCTTGATAGCTCTGGCAGGGTTATGGAGAAAATCGTTGGATTTTGGTTTTTCTGTGTTTATAGTAAAGCAGAATTGCAGACATTGTGATGTAGAACAGCTCGTGTAGTGACAGAAATGTTTGATTCAGAATTTAAGAAAGGGTGTTAGTGCAACTGTATTTAATGCATTTAATCTTTATTGAGTTACCAAAGATCATGGGTTTCTTATGATTGGGAATAAGTTGTGATCTAACATATGTTGTCAAATTTTATTTTCAAATGACGATATGCCATTTTGGAAGGTTAATTTGTGTTTGAGGTTACACTGCTATGCATTTCTGAAGTGTCAATTGGAACATGGGCTAGATGAACTTCGGTAATATTCATGGGAGTTGCTGATATTGTTTCATTATGGTTAACATGTGGAAGGTTGATAGGGGAAGGGGGGGTAGCACAGGATATTCTCTCGCGGAAGGTTGTGTTCTAGTGGTTTCAGAATAGGATTGATGATAAGGCAGCTGCATGCTTTCTGCAATCGTGGCTAAAAGTGTTGCTTCCATTAATATGGATATGTTTTAGGCACATCTTGTAACTAGCATTATGATTTGATTGTTCCTTGATAGCTCCTACATGGAGGGTTCCATGTGCACTTGTATGGATACCAAATCTGTTTTAAGAATAGAGTCTAACTGCAAGATTTTTTATGTATTATGTCCCTCATGGTATATGAAGGTAATAAGAGGACTTTGATTTTGATTTTCTGTAATGCTATTCTTGCAGTTCCAACTTTGCTCTGAGGTCATATTTGTACGTTGTCATTCATGCTCTTGTAGCTGGGCCTGCTTCCTTGATCTTTGGTGAGCACAAGGTTTGTAGTGTCTAACACTATGTTTTCTTCACTTTTTAGACTTGCTAACTGTTTCTTACTACCCATTTGTGTCCAGCACTTATCTTATTTCACCTATTTTTTTTGTAATTGTAAAGGTTCGTGTGTTCTACTCAGTGAGAATCTTTCTTGGCCTTATATCAACTATAACGGAAACTGTTCTGGTAGTTGCTCTTTCAAGAAGATATGGAAAGAGGCTTGCTTGTTATGTCCTTGCAATGCTATGCTTAACCAGTGGTTGCTTCTTTGCCAGTACCAGTATGTTTCTCATCTTTCAATTTTCTATTATCATATGGAAACTCTATTGCATATGTTTAATTATTCAAACAAAAGCGCTATGTTGTCTTATTTGTATTTCTTACTCCAGGTTTCTTGCCAAGCTCATTCTCCATGTATGCTGTAACACTTTCATCGGCACTCTTCCTACTTGAGAAGTATGTTGGTGCAGCCTCTGTTGCAGCTGCTGGAGTAATCCTTGGTTGGCCTTTCTCCATTTTGGTGTTTCTCCCTGTTACTATTTACTCATTAATTAGGGGGCCTTTTAAAAGGGTTTTTTTGTCTGGACTTCTGACTTCACTGTGCATTCTTGTAAGTGATTCCTTCACGATATCATTATTTTACAATATGAACAAGTTCAAATTTGATCTGATTATAACAAATGTATGCTAGGTCCTTTCGTTAGTTGCTGATTATTACTGCTATGGTCGATGGACATCATCAGTGTTCAATCTTCTGAAATATAATGTGCTTGGTGGTGGTGAAAGTCACTTATATGGAACAGAGGGACCTTCATTCTACTTCAGGAATGGATTCAATAACTTCAATTTTGCGTTCATTTTGGCTCTGCTATTCTTGGGAGTTGCACCATATGCAAGGAAGAAATATGCCCCAGATCTATTGATAGTTGTCTCTCCTGTCTACATTTGGTTGGCTTTCATGTCTTTGCAGGCACACAAAGAAGAAAGGTAAGCATTGAGGTGTAAGCACTAGCTTGTCGAGCAGTTGAACATGTAATGTAATATAGGAAAATCAACTTTGGGTGAAATGGTTTTTCTCTGCACGAAGACATTTTGCAGAGACGACTAGAATTGCTTAGTTCTGTTTGCCTATAATTGAACCCAACACAACAGCTGCATTGATGTTGTGCATGCTCCTTCTGTAGCGCTTGCATCTGTTTCTCAATTTGATGTATGAAGGGGTGTCTTTTTAAAGAAATTATGTTCGCTTTGTCCTTCAATTCCATTGTTTGCCTGCAGTAACAAGTTCAAAATTTTCTTCTCAATGTAGAGTTCAAATACAATAATGAGGTGTTCCCAAACTTTGTTTTAACCTTTAGTCTTCCTAAGTTGCGAATGGGTTTGGCTTTCTTATATTTGTTTACCAATTTTAAAAAGGTATACTTGAGGTGTGCATCTAGACTCAATTCATACAATCTCGCGTAGAATAGACTTAAAATTCACTAAAGCTAATTTTAACTAATTTACATCAATCCAATATTTATTATTCTACAATCAGCTAAAACAGCCAGTTTACCCCTTGTATGATGCAAAGTGTTTTGACCAGTTGCTGCTGGTAACTTACTGGTTTAGAGTAACCACCAGGTTTTCTATATCTCCTTGCTATCTTTGTTTTCATGTTTGAAAATAACACCATTGTTTTGTGGTATGAAAATAACTATTTATCGAAGAATGTTTCTTGATATTCTCCTAGTCCTTGCTGGTTATTTCTACTCTACAGATGAAGGATATAGCATTAACCAAACTTTTTCTCAAATCTGTGTGTGCAGGTTTCTCTATCCAATTTATCCGTTGATATGTGTGGCAGCCGTGGCTGTTATTGACAGCTTTCCTGATTTTTTCCATGACAGATATTCATCTGAGCAGTCTATCTTTGAAAAGGTGAGCTTGAAGTGCTAAATTGCATTTATATATCTCCCAGTTACTGGAATTGTTTTAAAATTATTTTCTGGTACATGTGACAGATAGCGAAGGGCTTGCGGCCTTTGATCCTTGGCTTTATTTTGTGTGCCTCCCACAGCCGAACATTCTCCATGTTGAATGGATATGGTGCTCCTCTGCAGATCTATCAGCATCTAGAATATCATGAAGATATTGGGCCTGGTAAGGACCTACAGATACGTTGTTTAAACATTTAAACAGGTTTATCTTGTAATATAACTTTTCAAGTGTTGACTAATACATGCTTAGTATGCAATGCTATTATGCCTGTCACGCTAGACACACCAGAGAAAGTAATGGCTTCTACTGTTGCTTCTCTTTTTACCAAGATTTGCTGTAGCCTCACACTCAGCAGTCTGCCTTATTGTAGGGGTAGTTATACAAATGCAGCTTGGAAGTTTATTTAGTGAGTAGCATCTTTAGTTCTTTACATAGCAGCATTGAGCAGTCGTTCGGTGAATCATGGATTGTCCTCAAAATGTTGAACACCATAAAGGAAGTTGTTTTAACTAACTTGCTGTATGTATTTGCTTACAGGGTCTATTCTCTGTGTTGGGAGTGAGTGGCATCGCTATCCTTCATCGTTCTTTATACCCTCCTATATTAGTGAAGTACGGTGGATAGATGATGGCTTCCGAGGGCTTCTTCCATTTCCCTTCAATGAAACCCTGGGAGGCACCACTGCTGCTCCATCTTATTTCAATAACAAGAATAAGGCCTCTGACGAGCAATATGTATTTTCTTGCGCCTTAACATACTTTTCCTCTTACAATGCTCCGAGTAACATCCGATTTATACTTTTCGTCGCAGCTGAAAGACATTGGAGCATGTAGCTTACTGGTGGAACTTGATCTCAGACGACCTTATCCATCTCGTGGGAACGACTTCTCAACATGGGAGGTAGATTCATACTCCTAATCTTCGTATTGATGCATTATATCCGAGTTCTATTTTTTCCTCCTGATAATTCTCTGTACATGCTTCCAGACACTGGCAGCGCTACCCTTTCTAGATAGAGAGCTTTCACCTGCATTATACCGGTCGTTCTTCATACCATACCGATGGCAGCACAATAATGTTTTCGGCTTGTACAAGTTGCTGAGGAGGCTGCGTACCGACCAAGGGTAATCTAGATCTGCATTATGGAGAGGACATTGATGCGTTTGCTTTGGTGAGCTAAATCATATGATTTGTTGGATCAAACTGATCGGCAAATTTTGATATTCAGATGTTTCTGATCAAATCGTGCTTTCCAGTTTGTGAAATGCTGGACATGTGTAGGCTGTTGTGTGTAGACTGATCCTCTCCAACGTAGTTACTATAACTGAATTATTAGTTTCCTAGCTTTCGTGATTAATGTTATGTGGATGTTGATGTTCGAAGAGTGTTCATCCGTGCGCCGCCGGTCGTGACTCTTGTTTCGACTGTGTGTTGAATCTTTGCCAATGATAAACGACGAACACTCCTAGTCCAGTAGTCCCTAGGAGAGTTCATGCTGTGCAAAAATTGGTATGCAAAATGTTACTTCCAAAATTGCAAACCTTTTTTTCCAATGGAGTGTCCATTTGCAAAACAAATTAGTACCTAGGAGAGTTCATGCTGTACAAAAGATTGGCATGCAAAATATTACTTCCAAAGTTGCAAACCTTTTCTTTCCAATGGAGTATCCATTTGCAAAACAAATCATCCCCCCTATTACGAGCGGGGGCCTCTCTGCGCGGAGGGAGCCCCACGTCGCCCCGCGCAGCGCCCCGGCCGACGCGTGGACGTCCAAATTTCGGTACGGTCTGGTGAGCAATTTTGCGAAAAAAACCTTTGCGTTTTTTTGAAATTACGTATAGGTCTTTTGTTCTCACAAAAAGATCCCTAGCAGTTTTTTTAACCCCTCCACTTTGCAGGATGGCCCCCCGCAGTTTTGGAAATTACGCACGGGTCCCCGTTTATTTACGTACAGGTCCTCGTTTTTTTTTCAAAAAAACCCTTTTTTTTCTCGAAAATACGTATTTGCCCCTGTTTTTTTTAAAAGAACTCCTCGCGATTTATCGCCTCTTTTATTTTGGTACGTACGGTGGCTGGCGTGGCGTGGTGCCGCGCCTATGAGGCTAGTTCAAAATACTCGAGTGGAATCCTGTGGTTTTCCTACGATTTTCCTCCGGTACTTATATACGAATACTTAAAAAGATAATATAGCTATATCATTAAACATCTATATAAGTTATTTTCTTCAATGTAAATATCTCTTCTATAGGTGTTTAGATACTATATTATCTATTAATTAGATATAATTATACACATAAACATCTGCTAAGCACCGATACTTATTTAAACATCGATGTTTTAAAATAAACATCTTATCTATTCTATATGATAAAAAAATAATTTTTTTTACTAAACATCTCTCTAATCGTCTTGCACATGCTATTATACAGCAACCGCCTCCCGCCGTCCTTCACAAATCGAACCGTCGCGCCATTTCCTTCCCTCTCGCAAGTTCCCGCACACACCCACGCAAATACGCAGCCATGGGCCGTGCGTCTACCGACCTCTCCGCCTCCGGCCGAGACGCGCCGGTCCGCCGCCGGCGCCACGGAGGCCGCCTCCACCGCCGCCGCTCCCTGACCCCGACCTCCGCCGGCCCAACCTCCCAAGAACTGACCCCTTCGTCCTCCGCGGCCTCAGTCTCCCCATCACCCTCCTACCTCCCCTCCCCGGACGTCGCCACCGCCTCCTACGTTGCCGTTGCTCCTCTCCCCGTCTTCCGCGGCGACCCCGGCGAGTGCCCCGTTGCCCACATCGCCCGCTTCGACCGCGTCTGCCGCGCCAACAACGCAGTCTCCACGGCCGCCGCCGCCCGTATCTTCCCGGCGTCCCTCGACGCTGACGCCGCGCTGTGGTACGAGCTCACGGCCGGCGGCGCCTCCGCTTCCTCCTCGCACTCGCCGTGGCACGCCGTCCGTGCCGCCTTCCTCGACTTCTTCCGCCCGCCGGGCGCGGCTGACCGCGCTCGCGCCGAGCTCATGTCTCTGAGGCAGCGCCCCGGCGAGGCCGTCAACCGGTACCACCTCCGCATGCAGGGGATCCTCCGGCAGTACCCGGACAGCGGTGCGGACGTCCCCGACGCGTTCTTGAAGGCCGCGTTCGTCGACGGCCTCCGCGCCGAGTTCCAGGACTGGGTAGTGCCGCAGCAGCCGGAGACCTTGGACGAGGCCGTTGCGCTGGCTCTGAGCTGGGAGCGCGCCGAGAGCGTCCGGGAGGCTCGGCGCGCGGCGAAGGCGGCCAGCAACGCCGGCGGCAGGTGCGGCTTCTGCGGAGCGGAAGGGCACGAGGAGGCGCGGTGCGACGTGCGGAGGAGGATGAGTGAGTTGTGGCTTAGGAGCAGCAGCAGGGTGAGGGGAAGCGCCTCGTCGGGGAAGGACGGGAAGGTGGCGGAGGATGGAGGCGGGAGCACGAGGCTTGTGCGGCTCGGCAGCACGGTGAGCACGCGCTCGGCGCAGTGCCAATGCCGGAAGCATCAGTGCTGGAGGAAGGCGGTGGCGGCGAGCGAGGTCGCCGGTAGCGACGAAGGGAATGGCGCGGCCGGGGTGGCCGCGGACAAGTGAACCTTAGACCTACGTTAGTTAGAGATCATAGAAAGCTAGCAATTTAACTGTTGTAACATATACTTGATTGGTCTTGTAGTTCATAAATGTTACTTACACTGTGTCATCTATGTTTTCGTATAATCATATTAGCATATGTATCGTAGTATCTAGCCATACAACTGCACAGTGCATTCGGTTAGTTCCTTCTCTTCTCATGTTCTAACATTGTAGTACTAATCAATGTTTCGGAGGCGAGCTGTGATCGACGACACGAGTTGATGGGCGCATACGGTGGTAATTGGGGCGGGGGCCCTAGATTGGGCGGGCGGTGGTGGAACTAGGAGCTCGCAGCCCAGATTTGACGGCAAGGGCGGCGGGGTTCCAAGTTTGTGGCGGCGCTGGATAGCAAAGTTGAAGCGTCGACAGTTGCGCCCGCGTGAGCTTGTGGTAATAGATTGTGTGGCGCTTGGTCGGAACCCTTAGGAAGCAAAGGTGGTCGAAGGTCATTGAGTGGTTGGTAGCTAAGCCGACATGGCGGCACCGACGTTTGGTGTTGCTGCTCCACGGAGGACACTGGGCGGAGGATAGCAGTGGCAAGTGCGAGCTCTCTCGTTCCCATGCAAAGGAAGTTTACAAAGATGTAATGCCGGATTTTTTTCTCCTTGCAAAAATTCCTATGAAACCAAAAAAAGCTCAATCGGTGTGTTTTTCGTGTAATCAATTCCAACATTCAAAATGAATAAACAGTAAAATCTACTATAAATTTGGAATCCTACGTTTTTCCTTAAAAAAATCCTATGAAAGGAGGATTTCGCAAGATTCACGCGATGCCCTCCCTAGTAAGAGAATCGCAGTGATCATACGGTCGGGGGACCACATGATTTGTTTAGTCGTGCGGTCGGGGACCGCACGATTAAACCAGCTACAGTGGTTGTGCGGTCTATGACCGCACGATTAAGCCGGCTGTTTTTTTGCTGCTCTGTGTATTTGTTCTACGTGCGAGCGGGAATCTTGGTCAAGTCGTGCGCTCGAGCACCGCATTTCTCTCCGAATTCATACGCTCGTGGACCACACCGCTGCATGCTACAGTTTAATCTTACGGTCCCCGGCCGCACGATTAAGCTACAGTGCTAGTCGTTTGGTCTCGGACCGCACGACTAATACGTGTCGCCATCCCGTAGTCCCGCAGTGCGTATAGGGGGCTAATTTTTTTTAAAAGGCTATATTTAGTATTTTTAAGGCAAAACAGTGCTACAAATGTACAAGCCTCGCAAACCGAAACCCCTGATCGGCCAAACCGACGGTTCTGATCCCGTCCACGCACCGATACGAACGGTCCAGATCCACGGGCACCCCCGCAGGCGGCATCGAACCCTCGTCTGGAGGCCACGTCTACAAATACCCCCCGCTCCTCTCCCAATCCGCTCACACGCCTGCCCCTTCCTCGCCTCCTGTCCCGATCGCAAAACCCCGAAGGAGAAATCCCAGTTCGATCCCTCGCCATGGCGTCGCGCGAGGATCTCGTCTTCACCGCCAAGCTCGCCGAGCAGGCCGAGCGCTACGACGGTATACGATCTCCCCCTCTGCCTTGCCCTGCCTTCCTCCCTGCTTGTGTGTGATGGGTTTTGCGCGGTTTTGGTGTGGTGCTCGCTCCGTTTGGTTGTTTTTGGAGGCGATTCAGATCGTTTGCGACTGCCTCTGCGGCATTTCGCGCTCGGAGATGGCGTGGTTAGGGCTTCTTCTAGTGTTTCGTGGTTTGTTTTTGTTGGTGCATCTGAAGTAGCGTGATTGCGGGTGGCGATTTGCTGGTTTGGCCTTTGGTTCGGCTTTATTGGATTTTGCGCAATGTTTCGTGCGAAGAATGGGCGTGGAATAGGTGTATCTAGGGTTTTTCTGTTCGCTGTTTTGGGGTGTGGTCTCTGCACGGGAGGTAATAGAAACCGCCAGGTGCTTGGCTTGTTTTGCTTTGATTCGGCGCTCTACGCCTAGGGCGCATGGATCTCGCACACATTACCCGTTTCTGGGGTTAAATTAGGAACCTATGATTTTGAACCCTTTGTTTTGTGTTGCCGCTGCATCCGAAGTAGCGGGATTGCGGGTGGCGATTTGCGGCTTTGGCTTTTGGTTCGGCTTGATTGGATTTTGCGCAATGTTTCGTGCGAAGAATTGGGCGTTTCTACTGTTCCGTTTTGTGGATGGTGTTCGATTCGGTTTGATTGGACTTGGCTGGCCGTGTTTCATGCCGAGAGTTGGCATGAGATGGAACTCGCTAGAGTTTCGTTTTGTGATTTCCGCCGCCGCTTCTTCTCAAGTGTTGGAGGCTAATTTGCGGTTCGCGTTGTTAATGTGTGGTTTGCGTTGTTTGGATTTTGGTGTTCCACGCGGCGTTGTTAATCTGTGGCATGAAATGTGTTTAACTAATTTGGTGTGGTCTCTTCTCCAGAGTTGTTAGAGGTGTCTAGGAACTCGATTTGGCTTGGTTTTCTGCTTCTAGTAGGTTTCATCTGCATACGATGCACGGATCCGCACATAATGGCCATTTGTTGTGTTTAGGGGTTAGTGATTTTGCGTGTGAGATTTTTCTCAGAGCAGCTGCTGGTGGGTGAGAGCTCTGTTTGGTTCAACGAGCGCATATGATGCTTGGATCGCACAAAGCTACATTTTCAAGGGTTTTGGGGTTTTGATCAGCTGTGCTCCCTCTTTTTATTCAGCTCTATTGTCTTGTTTGTGTCTTCCTTCGTTGCTTCATTTGTGGTTCAGAAGATATTGTTTGCAGAGTTGCATAGTTGGCGTTTCAGTTTCAGTTGATAGGAATTGCAAACACTTGTCATTTGGTTTACTATGATTCGACGTTGCTGTAGAACATGCTTGAAATGCCATTCTTATGTAGTTTTGTGTTCTGTTGTGGGCTTTGTATTAGATTTCTCCTAATATATTAGACGTAGTGGTGGCTATGGAGAGGTTTAGTTCCATCTATTCTCTTACATGATTACCAATTTAATGGTTGGGATTTGTGGTTGCAATGTGATCCTCTTTGTGTCACATGAGGAATCTGGCGGGGGCATCCAGAAACACTTTCTATCTTGCCTCTGTTTAACCATGTTTGATGCATAATTGAATGGCATAGGAATGCTTGAGATGCCATTTTAAGGGTTTCGATTAGTGATACTGGTTAGGTGTTGGGTCTTGGTTATAGTCTTATAGATGGTGGATGTGTTGACAAAATTTAGATATCTTCAGTTTGCATTACTTGCTGGTGGTTATAGATGGTAGATGTGTTGCTGGTTTCACCATCACTCTGGTACTATGTAATAACATGAAATTGTTTCTGCCTGGTTCCTGTTTTGGTGTGGTATGTTGGCATGGTTTGAGATTTCCGGACATCTGTCTGTGCAGAGATGGTGGAGGCAATGAACAGTGTGGCAAAGCTGGACACGGAGCTGACGATGGAGGAGAGGAACCTCCTCTCGGTTGGCTACAAGAATGTGATTGGTGCAAAGCGTGCATCTCTGCGTATCCTCGCATCCATTGAGCTGAAGGAGGAGGCAAAGGGTAATGAGAGTCATGTGAAGCAGACTACGGAGTTTCGTCACAATGTGGAGGCTGAGCTGGACAAAATCTGCTGCGATGTGATTGACATTATTGACAAGCACCTTATCCCATTTTCCTCTGGTGCTGAGAACTCAGTCTTCTACTACAAAATGTGATAACTCATTTTCCCTTGTTAATTCTTGTCAATTGTGTTTGGACTATTGTCTGATCAATGCTTCTGTTCTTTGCTTCAGGAAGGGAGATTATTACCGTTACCTTGCTGAGTTCAAACTTGGGACTGAGAAGGCTGAAGTCTCTGAGCAATCACTGAAGGCTTATGAGGCAAGTGATCTCTTTTCCAGAGCTTGCATCAGGTTTAGTCATAGCTGTGAATTTGTTTGCTTATGCAGTACGTATAACTTGCTTGTACTTTCTTGTTTGTATTGGATGTGGGTGCTTGATAAATTGATGCTCATGTACAACAGTTTTAGTTATGAATCTCTGATTAACTTGGTCCAGTTAGCTTCAAGCCTTGAATGCTGGTTCCTATGGTGTGTACAGCTTATATACTATACCATTACTAGATTTTATGGTAATGGTGGAAGAAAGGAAAAATTGCTAGGTTGACACTGCTTGAATTACGCTGACCCTTGTAGCAGACCTAGTCTGATATTATTTGAAGAGTTTTGCCATCAAAATATTTATGTACTGCCAACTCTAGTCTTCCGATTAACGTTTATTTTAGCATATAGACATCCATTACACACTTAATGGATTGTACCATTTCTGTACATGGAGAGCCAGGTTGTTATTGTAACTCCCATGTAATTAATGCACTGATTTTTTTTTGGTGAATGTGTTCAGACTGCTTCTAAAACAGCAGAGCTAGATCTCTCTCCAACACACCCTATAAGGCTGGGTCTCGCTCTGAATATCTCTGTATTCTATTATGAGATAATGAATTCACCTGACAGGTATGTTAAGTGTTCTATTGTAGCCTGGTCTGATCTATAGTTAGTGGCTAATTGGAGTAATTCTGAGTTTGCTTGATCTCAGGGCTTGTCAACTTGCAAAACAAGCTTTTGATGAAGCTGTTTCTGAGCTTGATTCACTCAGTGAGGAGTCTTACAAAGATAGTACCCTGATCATGCAGCTTCTGAGGGATAATCTCACACTATGGAATTCTGACATGCCTGATGGTGCGGGTAACACCAATTATACTTGTGTATCGGTCCTGATGCTGTTAGCTATCGGCGCCATCTTTGTTGCTATGTTCCCTGGCATTCTTTCTACCAATTATGGAAGCAGGAACATCTTGCACTACTCAGACAATTCATGCTGCTGTGTGCCTGTCTGTCTTGAAGTACTGTTTCCTTAGTTGATAGCATGCTCTTTTGGTTGTATTTTGCTTCTGTTGTTGAGATGGGAAACTTCATTCATGCTAAAAGTGTGCAGCTAACTTGGCTAGTAGTCCGACACATGAAATTCGCTTGGCTACTCACATGATGAGAGCACTTTTAACAGTGTAGTTGCTAAAAGGGTGCACCTAACTTGGCTAGTAGTCTGAGACATGAAATTCACTTGCCTACACACATGATGAGCGCACTGTTAACAATATAGCCATCAAATTTGAACCTTGTGGCCTTTCTTAGGATTTACCTGCAGTCCACTTGAACATGGTATATATGCTTTCATGCAAAGATTTTGCTCAAATTGTATTTCTTGTTTGCTGTTGCTTCAGTTAAAGGATGAGCCGATTAGGGAATATACTCACACATCTATCCCCCCCTCCCTGCAGATGATGCTCGTGAAGTAACAGGAAAGGCTAGTGCTCTAGGTGATGTTCGGGAAGGAACAGGAAAGGCTAGTGCTCCAGGTGACTCCGCAGCGGTATGCAATCGTGGGACACGTTCTCCCAAAGAGACCGACCCACTCTTAGCTGACGCCTTTATCTCTGGTTGAGACACGCTCTTAGCTTATGCCCATAACTCTGGCTGACACACATGGATGTTACGTTTGCAGTGATGGAGGTGGTAATAGCTGGTAGAGTTGGAATATGACAGACATGGTGTGGTGGGGCGCCGAAGGTCTTCCATTTACTTACTGTTAGGTCTCGTAGTGTAGGAGTTGAGCTGAGTGCTTGTAGTCAGGGCTTAATCCGTCAACTTTGAGAGCAACCATCGTGTGCTAAGCGCTTGCTGATTGCTCTTTGCAAGCTTAGTTTTTGGGTTCCTCTGGATGATGATTCTGCACAAGCTTACCAGTTTCATCTAAATTTCTCTTCCTTGTTTGCATGTGCTTGTGCTTACCAGAGTTGTTTCGTTTTCTGGAGTGGTGCGTGCTGATGTGCGGTACCCTTGCTTCTGAGCTCAACTGCGTTGTATGCAAGTTTTGTGGCCTTGTGGTCACAATATTGATTGATGTTCTGGCATGCAGGCTGCTTATATTGAATCATCATGAATTTATGATGGCTGTGCTGTCAATATAAGCCGAGTCAGGTAGAGTAGGCAGATCTGCGCATTTTTATAAGATGATGTGTTTGCATGATACTTTGATTAGAACTTCCAGAAGCAGATTAGGTAAGTACTGGTGATGGTTGCAGATTGAGTTTTACTTGATTTCGAAATTCAAATACATATCATGCCAGAAAATGAAAATTGATGCAAAGAAGATCATTGTCTCCCTGATTTTAAATAGGCTCCTCTAGTCAAGGGCGGGTCCACCTCGTGGCGACCCTGGGCGCTGCCCGGCGTTGAGCTCCAGTGTTTCCTTGCCACCGTCGGTAACGATGGCAGCTGGTGTTTTCCGGGCAAGCCGCGTCGTGGGACGTGGGTTGTGCTTCGGCCTTATTGGGCTTGTATTGGGCCGGTCTAGGCCTTGATGGGCTACATCCTTGCATCACCAAGAGGGCAAGGCTAGCAATGTTCGATTCCCAATTCTCCAGTCACCACTCGTCTCCTCCTCAGTCCTCGCCATTGTTTACCCTAGTCCTCAGCAAAACCCTAGGAAACTAGCACAACTCCCAGACGGTGCTCTGAGCTCTGCTAGATCGGCGGAGGCAGAGTGGAAGGCGGTAGCTGGCAGGCGGGCCAAGAGGAGGCCAGCGCCGAGCGGTCCGCGTGGCAAGGGGCCAAGGGGGGAGGTGGGGAGTAGCCGAGCAGGTCAGTAGGCGTAAACGGGGGCGTGTGCGGTAGCTGGCAGCGGTAGGGCGCAACCGCGCAGGGCGCGTGGGCGTGGCAAGCCGGCAAGGGCAAAGGGGGCGAGGTAGGCGGTGAGGCTTGGGTGAGTCATGAACTAGTAAGTTGAACTGAATTGAGTTTTTCTTTGTTGCTCAATCTTCAGTTCAGATTCCACAGTTCAGACTACTTTGTGTTCAGATTTCACAGTTCAGACTACTTTGTGTTCTTCATACAAATGATCATATATACCTATACACGGATTAGGCATGAATCCATTCTATTTTATTATGCCATTGAAAGGAAGGAGGAAATACCGATTTAAGAGTTATGGACTACCGCAATTCAAAGAGAGAGAGAGAGAGAATTCTAGATAATAGTTCCAATTTGTTCTATTTTGCAGCCTGTGATTGGAAATCCACTTTTTCTCAGTTTCATTTCAATCATTTTCCTAAATTTTTCTTTTATTGGGTTATGCTTTTAGTTTAAAACTACTACGGTTATTAACTTTACTTTTGTCATATGTATATTAACTTATTCATGTTTATTGGCTATAGTTATATAGGCTCCCAAAATTTCTGGGCTCCGCCACCGCCTCCAGTCCTATGAAAGTTAAGTGCTGCTCATTTTGACTTATTTTTTACTGTTTGAATTGTAACTAATTTATTTTGCACTGTATCGGCTAGTGGCTTTTTTGATATAATTAAATTTAAAAAAATTAAAAAACATGATAGCAAAAGAAATATAGGAAAAAAGAAAAGACAAAAAAACACCAAAAAGGGCTAAAAGCTAGAAAAAGACGAAATTAAAAAAAACTAAAAACTAAAACCAAAAACTAAAGTCCAAAAGAGTTGGTATAATACTTCAGGGGGCACGTAAGATCGTTCACTTCGAACTTACACAACCAGGCTAGGTAGCCGTGCTCAGTTTTCTCTGCGTCTTGGGGTAAGGTTAGTCCCGATCATGGTACTGGAACTTGCTGCGCACACGCACGCTACTGCACTCAAATATGCCTGTCCAGAAGACATGATCACACACACACGGCCAACGCTATTCATGCTCAATGTTTACAGCATTACACTTGGGTTCCAATGGTACTGCATTCTGATGGTAAGTCGCGAGTTAAGGAACAGGCATTCAGGGAGATAACAGTGGACGGCCACCACAGGCACATAACTGTTAGATATGTGCTATATAGTTATGTATTTATCCTGTTGTGTGAGGATTTTTCTATGTATATGTTATGCCTGTATGTGTATATATACTGGCATATTGATTTTATGATGAATATACACGCTATTCAAAACATGGTATCAGAGCAATACCTAAAGTTTTATCAAGCTAGCTTTGCTGCGTGGTCTTTTTGCTGCACCGTCGCCGCCTGACTTTGCCGCGCCACCTCGTCGCCGTTTGCTACAGATCGTCGCACGGTCTCTCTGCCCACCGCCGCCGCCGCAGGAGGCTTCCGCCTCTTCTCCAGTCGCCCGTCCGCTCGGGAGGCCGACGTCTTCCCATCTGGATCGATTGTATCCAATCCGGGCTTCTTCCGCTACTCCCGCCACTCAGCCCGAGACCTCTGCCAACTTCCTCCTGTCTGGATCGATCGGATCCAGGCTTTCCTCCGTCGTCGGTCGCTCGAGCTAGACCTCTGCAGCCACCGCCCAAGACCTCCGCCACTCGACGCCGGCGGCGGGATCTCGCCCGATTCGAGATGACCGGATCGTCTCGGGGTCGGCCACCATCTTCGGGGCTTCATCTGGCCGGCTGCCATTGAGGTCGCCAGTGTGGTTCGTCATCTCTGGTTGTCGGGTTTTCTGGTCGCCGCCTTTCACTCGGTGTGTGGACTGGTTTGTGACCGACCAAGATACTCGATAATCCATTTGTTGACCGATCGAAAGAAGTAAAAAAAGAAGAAGAAAAAAGAAAAGAAAAAGAAAAAGATTATTATTATGTCATCCTCGCTACTTCATGATCTTCGATGGTCTCAATTATCGAGACTGGTTCTAGCACATGTGCCTCCACATGCGTGGTCAATGTCTTTGTGAGTTTCTTAGGCCCTGTTCTTTTCCTCCGAAGCCGGCGACTTTTGACTTTTGCTACAGTACCTAACTTTTAAATAGAATATTTTTTCAAGATAGAGTCTACAGGTTAAACGATCTACACAATAAAAGCCCAACATTTGTACCTGTCAAAATCGCAAGTGAGGTTCTGTCTCTCCGTAGTCTGTACCGTAAACAACCAAAATTCAAAAATTTCAGCCAAAAGCCATAAACCGCAGCCGAAAAGAACAGGCCCTTACTGGCGAGTTGTCTCGCCCGCCTCACTCTATTCCCCCTGCTGAGCCTATGCTCCCGAAGAATGCTTCCGAAAACACCCTTACAAAGGCATTTGAGGATGTCATGGAGACTTTTCAGATTCAATATGTTGCTTACAAAAATATGGATTGATGAAGATGCTCGTGCCTCTGCTATTCTGGTTGCTAGCATGGAGATGCATCTCGCTGGTGATGTGGTTGGCTTGACTTCCGCACAGGCGATGTGGGCCCATCTACGTAACCGTTATGAGCCATCTGGAGACTCCTTGTCACTGCAGTAGGGAGATGCCAATGTGGACAAGTTCTATGCTTAGCCGTCCGTGGTATGGCGTCAGATTGACTCTTTCGGCCAGATACTTGCCACACTTGTCGGTGCTGTCAGCGTCAACAGTCTCACCTAGAGCTTCGCCACATTTATGACTTTTTGACACATCTCCGGGCTGAGTTTGAGCAGAATCGTGCTCAGTTGCTGGCTCGTCACATAGTTTTCTTGCTTAGCAGAGCACTCTCTCAGTTTTTTGTCTCGGAATGTTACTTTTGATGAGTCTCGTCCTTTCTATTCTCGTCCTTCTTTTTTCCTCCACTTCAGCATCTCTTGTTGAGCTATTTTCTTTCCTGACTTTTCCTTCCACCCCCATAGTCACCACTCCACCACAGTCGGCACCTTTTTCACCACCGACACCATCTCCAAAGGGTACTCCTGACCTTGTTCCTTCTTATCCTGTCTACTATACTCGTCGTTCACGAGTTTAGGATTTTTCTGATGTGCCATCTCCTTCTGATGGTTCATCATCTTCAGCCTCTACTCCTCGATATGCTCTTCGTGATCGCCAGTCTATTCGGCCTCCTGAGCGTTTTGGTTTTGCTGCCACTGCTCTTACCGAACCGACTTCTTATCATAATGCTGTTGTTCATCAGGTGTGACAGCATGCGATGGCAGAGATCGCTGCCCTTGAGCATACTGGCACGTGGGATCCTGTTCCTCTTCCTACGCATGTTACTCCTATCACGTGCAAGTGGGTCTATAAGGTTAAGACCCGCTCTGATGGTTCTCTTGAGCGCTACAAGGCTCGTCTTGTAGCGCATGGTTTTCAGCAGGAGTAAGGTCGTGACTACGATGAGACATTTGCTCATGTTGCTCATATGACCACAGTTCGCACTCTTCTTGATGTGGCCTCTGTTTGACAGTGATCTATCTCTCAGTTGGACGTTTCTCAATGGCGAGCTGCGTGAGGAGGTCTACATATAGCTGCCCTTGGGTATTCTATTTCTGAGGGTATGGTTTGTCGCCTTCGTCGATCTCTCTATGGCCTCAAGCAAGCTCCTCGTGCCTGGTTTAATCGTCTCTCTTCTGTTGTCATTGCAGCTGGTTTCTTTGTCAGTGCTCATGATGCTGCTCTTTTTATTCACGCTTTGCCTCGTGGTTGAACGCTTCTCGTTTTGTATGTTAATGATATGATCATTACTGTAGATGATTCTCAGTACATCACGTTTGTCAACGAGTGTCTTCATAAGCAGTTTCTCATGTCTGATCTGGGTCAACTTTGCTATTTTCTTGGGATTGAGATTATTTCTACTCTTGAGGGCTTCTATATGTCCTAAGAAAAGTATATCCAGAATCTTCTTGATCGTATCTCTCTTACTGATTAGTACACAACTAAGACTCTTATGGAGCTTAATGTTTATCTTCGTCCCACTGATGGTGAGGCTCTTACTGATCCTACTCGCAATCGTCATCTTGTTAGGCGTTTTGTTTATCTTGGTGCCACTCGTCCTGATATTTCGTACCCTGTGTATATCTTGAGTCAGTTTGTTTATGCTCCCACTCAGTTCCACTATAGTCACCCCCTTCGTGTTCTGTGATACCTTCGTGGAACTAATTCTCGTTGTCTTTTTTTCCCTCGCTCCAGCTCTTTACAACTCCAGGCATATTCTGATGCCACCTGGGCCAGTGATCCCTCTGATCGCTGGTCTCTCTGCTTATTGTGTTTTTCTTGGTGGTTTTCTAATCGCTTGGAAGACTAAGAAATAGATAACAGTTTCTCGTTCGAGTGTTGAGACTAAGTTGCGAGCTATGGTTTTGTTGACTGCGGAAGTTACTTAGCTATGGTGGTTAATTGAGGATTTTGGTGTTTCTGTTTCTACACCAACTCCTCTTTTATTTGACAATACATGTGCTATTAGCATTGCTAAAGATCCGATGAAGCATGTGCTTACAAAGTATATTGGTATTGATATTTCCTACATGCGGATACATGCGCAGGACCAAGTTGTTGCTATTCAGTATATGCCTTTAGAGTTTCAGTTGGTAGATTTCTTCACAAAGGCGCAGACTAGAGCCCAACACAGCTTCTACCTTTCCAAACTTCATGTTGTTGATCCACCATAAGTTTAAGGGGGTTAGATATGTATTATATAGCTGTGTATTTATTCTGTTGTGTGAGGGGTTTTCGTATATATGTCATACATATATATATATATATATATATATATATATATATATATATATATATATATATATATATATATATATATACCGTCACATTGATGGCGAATCTACTGGGTGCTTGTGGGGTGAGCACCCCTCCTCCCACCGTGGTTGAAGAATACCCGGTAGGTCGGTAGGCCGGAGGCGAAGAACCGAGGCGGGAGAGGTCGGAGGACGAAGGATGAAGAACAATCGGACGGTAGGAGTGAGTCAAGATTGAGGTATGAGGCCCATTCGGTCACTTCGGTGGCTTAAAGTCCAGCGCCCTAGCCGGCCCAAATGAGTGGCAAATACTGGCCCAAAACCACAAGACAACAGAACAATAGATTAGGTCACGAGGAAGATGAATAGGCACGACGCGTTGACGCTGTAAATAAGGTCACGAACTCAGTCTCACCTCTCACGGCGACGGCGTCACGAGTCATGACCAGAGCGGCGCGGTGGAGGGAGCCGGGAAGGGGGAGGCGGTCGCCGGTCGGCTACTCGGCGTGGAGCCGCGGAGCCGCGGAGGGGTCGGTCGGCGGTCCGACACGACGGGCGGCGGCATGGAGGCGGAGGGCCGGGGAGGCGGTCGGCCACTTGGTGGCGGCGGGCGTGGGTGCGGCGCGTGGGCGAGGCCGCGGAGCGGCGGCGCGGCGGCGGTCGGCGGACGAGGTGACGACGGCTATTCTCCATTCGCCGGGCGCCCGGCGCGGATTCGCCGCCGCTTGCGTAAATGCCGAATGAACTCAATGAAGTGGTGCACGGACTGCCGAGTGCGGTCGCCGGTCTGGTCGTCTGCGGTCTGCGGTCTGCCCGAGCCCGAGTGCGGGTGCCCGACTGCCCGCCCGTGATTCGTGTCTCCAGTCTCCATGAGGCGCGTCGCCGTGTTGGGCTGTCCGCTGTCGACAGTCGGTGTGAGACCATGAGTGCGTGACCGTGTGACTGCAGACTGCGTGACGGCACTGAGGAGTAAGTAACCGAGACACCGATTTATTATTTAACTGATCTAAATTATTGTTTAATTGATACTTGACAGTAGACATTAGACATTAGTCGATTAGCCAATTTATGGACATTCACAATTTAATATTGTATCACTATATTTGATATTTCTTATCTGCAGATCGGTACTTACATATTTATGAACATTTGAAACACATTATCCATTAGTAAGGTACTAAATTTATTGTATTGTACATTTTCAATTTGTTCTCTTCCTATTTATGTATGAATTTGATATTGCAATGGCAAAAGACTAGTAGATGTAGTTTTGGTATATTTATATTGTGCTATAGCCTCAACGGTAGAGCTCCCCCTCTATTTTCATCCTGGATTCGCCACTGGTCACATTAGTCTTATAATAAATACAAGCGTTATTGACAACAACAACTACTAAAACCAAGAGCACGAGCAAAATTTGCCGCTGTCGGTGAAGTCCAGAGCAGGCCACAACAGTCCTGCTTATGCTTGGGGAACATTACACATCGGCTAGTATACTGAAAATGAGCAGTATACAAGCGTCCTGGGGACAACTCAGGAGCAGATCTTTAGAACGAATAAATTCTGTATAGTCAACATGGCGCATGAGAAATTCTGGACAACAGGTAATTAAGCTGCGAAGGCTATAAACAACAGTGACGGTCCCCAGGTAAAGACGTTAAATATTACCAATCAGTTTAACAGTAGAAGCCGCTTAGAAAAGAAGAAGAAAACAGTGGGAGCCACAGAAATTACTCTGATGGCAGAATGTCTAATGATTGTTCTAATGATTGTTCCATCATGAGGGATGAGGCGTGAGCGACAGATGCTGACTCTGAAGGGTCTGATTTAACCAGTCCCTTCCAATAGTTTTGCAAAAGGTGGTGAAGGAAGAAATTGCTCTTCGGTTGTAAGAATGTAAGCAAAAGCATCATGACTCACTGGATCGCGGAAGCCTAGAGGTGATGGTCAGGCAGCCTTCTCGTAAACAATCCAGTTTGGGTGAAGCAGTTAGTTAGATGATACTCGATTTACACGTGGCTTCACCGGTGTCTTAGAAGGGCTCACCCTGAACATCCCACAATGCCAAGATTAGCAAATATACAAGTTTTTTTAATTTCAAGTACATAAATGAACAGGAGTGGGAGGATCATGCCTGACAGGCAGTGTACCCAAAATCATCCCACTGCAATTCAGAGCCATGATAGCACCCTCAGCCTGTGATTGACAGGAAATACGATAATGGGCTTTCAATATGAAGGGAAGGAATGTAGTGTATGAGCAAGAGCATGAGCATGTTCCATACAACACTAGTAATAAGCATGAGCATGTTCCATACAATACTAGTAATAAAAAACATGGGGCACCGCAAGATTGGAAATTAAAACAGGGTTTTGAGCATAGTTATTGTCACTATTCACTAGAGTGCAAGTACTAACAGAATCCTACATGCTTCTGCTTTTATGCAAGTGTTTTGAGGGGGAGGCACAATAACTTTGAATCATTTCTAACTCAATGGAATTTATGGCATCATTAAGTGATTCCAAAACATGTCCAGTTCAATCCTATGTAACACAACTGGCTTCTGCACAACATGCACGGTGCTCATTTTAGCAGAAACTGCAAAAATGGCAAAAGCTTACTAGTGACATGAGCGGCACAAAGTTATGTCATTATGAAAAGCCATAGCTAGATATGAAATTATGGTTCAACAGGAAATCCACTGCTAGATTATTGCTAGGTAAGCCTCAGGCGAGCTTGGCTCCTAGTTCTGGATAAGCTTAGGTGATGAAAGAACCATGGGCCTAAGTTTAGTTGCTTATAAATTACTGACCATATATCATAGTCATTTTGTACTCAGTGTAAAGCAAACGTTGTTCAGGATGGTATGCTGCTGCTAAAGAAGTATCTGTTGGAGCCTTTGAGGCAGTATCAAAATGGCATCTTGGTTGAAACTTAAAAGGAAGCAGTGCAATGTCAATGGTCGGAAAATTTGCTCATATTGTAGTTTGTACTCTCATGTGACAACAATCAAATGGGAATAACTGAATAGAAATGTCAAAATGGAGGCAAACTTTCAGGAGATGCAAAATGAACAAACTATAGACATTCTTCATGCATGATGACTTGGTTAGCACTTAGCAAACATCACAAGCTAGTAAGTAACTTCAAGTAATAGCTAATAAGCCAGTAGGAAAATCATCAAAAATTAAATCAGCAGTTAGGCTATGCAAAAAAGGCCCTCAGTTCTTACATGGACAAACTCAACAAAAGCAATCCTTGTAGAATGTACATTGTCGCCTAGAAGTCTCAAACGAGAGACCTGCAAAGATAACCCATTTTAGCAGGCAAGAATTACAACGCAAAAACATATGCAGCAGATGGAATATTGATTTAAAAACTACGAAACAGAATGATGGGATTTGCCCAATTGTAGAGTCCATAACACACCTCACCACAAAGTTCTTCAAAGAATTTCTTTACATCTAATTGAGTAACCTGCAGGCCGAAGAAGGCAAAGGGTGTCAAAGCATCTAATTTGATTGCCCTATCTTGAGTAGCTTGCAGCCATAGATCAAGGACCTCAAAATATAAAGAATCAGAGGATGAAAAATGAACAAGTACAATAAACATCGAAAAGTAGAAAGGAGATGGGTACCTTCTTATCTATATTTGTACAATAAACAGTTCGTATAACCATTTCCTTCTCATGCTCCGTCTATGGGCCAGGCAGAAGAGGATACTAGTGGATTAGTAGAAAAGGTATGGTAGCAGAAGGTGAAACAACACGCGGAAGATTAACTTACCCTAGGAAGAAACTTAGGATTCACAGGTAAGATAGCTGTCTTTGAAGGTAAGACTCTAACAGGGTAGAAACCAAGCATTGTGCCACCAAGATTAAGTGCAGCTCTTGCGCCCTCTATATGGAACGTACCACACATCCAACAATCAATTGACTGCAGCAAAAAAAAGCATTTGTGTAGCAGGTGAAAATATAATACCTTCATCAGAGAACTCGATGAATGCAAACCTCAGAACAGAGTGGGGATCACCACAGATTCTGCAATCGACAACCTTCAGGATAAAGACAAAATTAGGTTTCATAGATTTGGAAATTTCCAGCGGTCCAGCTGACAAGACAGATAATTGCACATTACAGAATACTCTATAAAAAGCAAGCCACAAAATGCTGGCAAGTAATTTTTCTTTTCACCTTTTTCTTGGCCTTTTTGACTTTTGATAACCAAAGCAGATACATGGAATGTACAGAAGAGAAAAGAGACAGACTACCTTGATGGAATTAAACAGTAAATAAACCCAATTACTAACACCCAACCTAATAGCATTAAGTTCCTAATTGATCTGTCCTGGCAGTAAAATAGTGTAATATCTCATTTGTAGCATTTCCTAGTTTTTCAATATCAGAACAACTCAATCCTTCAAGTTAAAGCAGCTTACTTGCCCACAGGTAGCAAAGATATCAGCAAGTCTCTCCTCTGTCACCTAACAGATGGTCAGCATCATTAGATTTAACAACTGCTCTAGAACATAACTATGCAAACTAAGACAACCATCAACTACTCACAGTATGGTTGATATCAGAGACATAAACAGTTCGCCGAATGCTGTCCTCCCTGTCTGCACGCCTCGCCCTCTCAACCGTCGTCCTCCTTCCGTGATTGACGTATCCATTTCTCCTCTGAGGGGGAAAAACACTCATCACATCCTATTCCCGTCTTGTATTCTTTTCCTTTTCCAATGGAATCATACTATCCAATCTTAACTATTACAAGCAGCTGATCATCTAGTAAATGCTAGTCAAATAAATAAACAAAGAAGCAAACATGGAGAAAAACAACATAACTAAGCAACTAGAAACGTCTGGATCAAAACCTTGAAGAAGTCTAGTCTCAAACTTTGTTGTCGAAAAAATGGACTGCCTTAAAAGTCGAATTGAAAAAAAAAGACCACACTGCAAAGTACACAGTATTAAATTGAATTGCTAAACTTGAGGTTCCCGAAATTACCTAATTACAGAAGGTGTAAAAGTGGATCAAAGAACTAGTCGATAACAGTTACAAAGAAATGTTACACTCATCACATCCTATTCCCGTCTTGTATTCTTTTCCTTTTCCAATGGAATCATACTATCCAATCTTAACTATTACAAGCAGCTGATCATCTAGTAAATGCTAGTCAAATAAATAAACAAAGAAGCAAACATGGAGAAAAACAACATAACTAAGCAACTAGAAACGTCTGGATCAAAACCTTGAAGAAGTCTAGTCTCAAACTTTGTTGTCGAAAAAATGGACTGCCTTAAAAGTCGAATTGAAAAAAAAAGACCACACTGCAAAGTACACAGTATTAAATTGAATTGCTAAACTTGAGGTTCCCGAAATTACCTAATTACAGAAGGTGTAAAAGTGGATCAAAGAACTAGTCGATAACAGTTACAAAGAAATGTTACGGTACAATTTAATTTGGATTTCATGTCTATATGAAGTGAAATGATATGTTTATTCATTATAAATATATACCTCATCTACGTTTATTAATATGACAACAGCTTTTTGTAGAACAAGATCCAGCTTAACGTAGAATTATGTAATCGCCATCTACTGAAATAGAGAAAATAAGCAACAGAACATCTCACAAGAATTGGGATACTTCACCCAACGCAACCCGAATCAATACGATCTAAAACCCAGAATATTAATCAAATAAACCAACGATCTAAGCAGAAAAAACATAACTTGCTTACAAACAGGATTGTGCGTAGCGCACTGGTCGAGATTTTGAGGTGGCATCACATAAAATGAAAAGAAGTGCAAACCTTTCACCAAAGAACGCCAACCACCGCACCACGGAGACCACCAACCGATAACGCAATCCAACACAAAAGCAAAAAAAGAAACCAATCTTTACCCCACAACCGATGAAAAAAGTAATCAAATCCTACACACAGGCACAACCACAGCGCCGATCCAAGCCTTGCAACCTCTCAAGAACGCTAAGAGTCTCGCAGAATTATACCCTGCGCTGCTGGTTCCCAATGTACGGGGCATCGGCGCCGAAGTCCTTGCTCCCCCCCTTCCCGCCACCGATCGAGTAGTAGTCGAACACCGGCGCGTCCGCCGACAGCGCCTTCTTGGACGGCGACGACGCCGCCACCGCCGAGGAGGGGAAGAACTCCTTGGCGGCCGGGTTCAGTTTAGACAGCAGGTCCACCATGTTCTGCACGCCCGTCTGGTACTCCGCCTCCTTCGCCGCCGCCGCCGCGGGCGAGCCCTCCGCCACCGCCGCCATCTGCAGAGTCACCTCAAACCAGACGGAGCGGGCGACCAGTCTTGGTCAAATCGCGGCCGGATTGGTGGGTTTCTTGCGACGGATTCTACAGAAGTGAGGCCATCTGGTGGCCCTGGGCTCTGGACCGGAGGAGGAGGAGGGGAAGGTTAGCGTGTGACGTGTGGTACTGTGCTGCGCCCGTGCTCTCGCTAATGGCGTCGATTAGTCGCGGGTGGGTTTTACTTTACAAGGTTTTGGCCATTTCCGGTGTGGAAAATATACGCGAAGAACTGTGAAAGGAAATGGTGGAAAGGGCGGTGAGGAAGGGAACCTGTTTCTGCGTGGACGTCCGGGAGGTGTGAAGCACGTGTGTATATATAACCACTGTGGCACGGTGTAGCTCATAGAGATAATTATTGTGATTGAATACTGTTTGCTCGCAGTACCTGATTTCTCGTTGAGATTTGAAACCAATGCGATAACCGCATGAGTTCAGAAGGAAGAAAAAAAAAACAGTGTTCCAAACTAGATTTGGGTAAAATTGAGAATTTGCCACTGTAACTCGAGGACTGGAACTGCATTGTCTCACTGTACGATTTAGCACCCAGATGGTGCTATCCAGTGTAATCTAGAAAAAGCATGCAGTTTGTAGGTTAAAAAAACTCAGATGGTGCTTTCTACTGCTCGGAGCACCAGGGTGCATCGGGAGCGGTGATTCGTGATGCAAACGGTGGCCTTCCCGCTGCCGAATCGTTTTGGTATCCGCATGCTCTGAATACATTACTCATGGAGGCTCAGGCATGTAGAGATGGGCTTGTTCTGGCTAAAACCGTGTTGCTCTGTTCTTTTTAGTTTTTAAAATTTATTTTTCGATTTTTTACAGTAACTAGTTTTTAAACAGATTATCTTTTTAAGATAAAGTCTACTAGTTAATTATAGTATATATTTTACTGACTTTATTTATATCGACAAAAACCGCATGTGAGTTTCTGTTATTCCATAATCTCTCACACGAACAGTCTAAAAACTATAAACTATAGATAAAAAACATAAACCGCAGTAAAAAAGAATAGCCTGAAATCGATAGCCGGCAGCTTGTTAATCCGTGGAACGGCCGAACGACCAGCTTTGCAACCGATCGGAAGCTGCACCAATTATAGCGGAAATGACGGAGCTTAGCAGGAATTTATTGGGTTTTATTTTTTCTGTTTTGTAAAACGGCACAGCAATACTGTTGCCCATTTACGTGCTAAGCAAGCTTCTTGTACTTTGATGCGGTGTACCTGGCTTCATGCAAGAGGCTAATGCTCCGGAGAGTAATCCTGCTGCTCCGTGTTAGTTCCGTCCTTTTCGGTTTTTTAATCGATTTTTAATTCTAATTTATTTTAGTAATTACTATTTATTATATTAATAAGATATAGTCAAAAATCATAAATCGCAGTTAAAAAGAACGTCCTTTAATAAAGAAGCTCCCTTGTCTAAAAAAAAGATGAATATCCTAAAATTGCAGCTATCCAGTGTGAACTAGGTGTATGCAGAGCCAATTCCAGTCCGTGCGCTCTCTGATCAGAGGTCGTTAGCCCACTGCTCCGTGAGGAATTTTATTATTCCGTTTCCTTTTTCCTTCTTTTTCCTACTGTTCGAAATCAAATTTGAATTAATTTAGTCGACCGATGCAACTGAAACAACCCATGAAAAGTTATATACAAATCTACTCTGATGTGTACACACAAGCAGGCAACCATGCACAAGCTAAACAAAACAAGAACAGTTATTGGATAAGTGTAACAAAAAAGTATTCCTAACTGTCTAATCTGAAGTGTACGCATGAGCAACCATATAATACATCCAGCAATATAACTACAGTTCAGAGCAACTAGTAGGTACTCACATATCAGCTCAAAATAAAGTTTTTTTGTCCAGTTCAATAAAGTTTGATGACTCCCAAATTGTCTTCAGGAAGAATTAGGGGTTGAAGTTTGAAGCAGTCGTGGTGGATTGAGTCGTGGCTCTTTTGGTGCAATTCTAATTGAATCCGTCTTGCAATTCTATACTAGTATCGAGGGACGAATCCATTTACGGGCATATTAGAAAACTACCGACACAAAAGTGACAAAGCCTACAGATATACTCCTATCTTAACAGCAAAATTTAAAGGCCAATGAGAATGTTTAGATAGGTAATTATACCTCACTCTCTAGTAAGATCAAGATTTTAAACCAAAAATGGCTCAGATTTGGGACACATATACTCTTCAAGAAAAATTAAGGATGATGGTGAGCAGGGGTTCGGGTACAAACTAGGGGAAACTGAGACGGCCGGTCAACATCGATGGCTTGCGACCGTCCTGGACGGAATGGGACCAATTCTTGGTCATTCTTCCGTTCACAAATCACAAGTGCTCCTGTAATCTATTATATTATTAAAGCAAAGATGAAATGAGCCACCACGTTCTTTTCTAAGAGGTACAAATCCTATGTTAATCAAAGAAAAAATAGAAAAATCTACACCATCGATCGTGATGAGTCTAGATTATAACAGACTATATTAAAAGAAATAGTCCATACCAAATATAATCCAAAAAATAACTAAAATTCGGAATAAAAAGTAAATAAAATTAGCAATTTGATTTTCAAGCAAATTCTAAAGTAAATTTAAATAAAAATAATTTATAATAAAGATTAAACAAAAATTAACAATTGGATTTGTTCCAACAAGAAAATAAATAAATTTTGGAATAAAACATAAAATAAAATTAGCAATTTGATTACGATCCGAATTCTAAATTAAAATATCTAAATAATTGTAAATCACAATAAAAACTTAAATTCAAAATAAAAACAAAAGAAAATTTCTAATTTGATTTCCATACTATTCCAAAATAAAATCCTTTAATAACTAAAATTCAGAATAAATTAAATAAAATCAGCAATTTAGTTTCCACATGAATTCCTAAGTAAAATCCCTAAATAAACATAAGTCAAAAAAAATTAAACAAATATTAGCAACTGGATTTGTACACAACTTCCAACAAATAATTAATTGAAATTAGCAATTTGATTTCGATATGAATCCAAAAGTGAAATCCCTAAATAACTACAATTCCTAATGAAAATTAAACAAAAATTGGCAAATGGATTTGTATACAAATTTCAACAAAAAATTGATTTTTTTAGTAAAAACAAAATAAATTTAGCAATTTGATTTCCATACAATTGCAAAGTAAATTATCTAACTAACTAAAATTCAATATAGATTAAATAAAACTAGCAATTTGATTTGTATACGAACTTCAATAAAAACAACTGAAATTTTCAATAAAAATAAAGGTTATAAAAAGGGCAGTATGAATGGTGTTTTGGTTACCACAAAAAAGTACAATGATATCAATTTGTCTAACAGGTGTCCTCGGCAGGAATCAGAAATAGTTGCACGTGTATGCATGTTTGATATTGTAACAATCATCATTAAGCAATAATTAATATAAGTAAAGATAACTATGTGGTGGAGTATTGCATTGAAATGGGTAGCAGCTAAGAGATTATATTGGAATGGTTATGAGGGATCGATCAAGAATCAGTCATGCTGTTGGAGGTTGAAGCAGAAAATTTATAATGGCGAAAAGAGATAGAAGATACACGGTTCAGTGGGGTAGCCAATATGTGAGGGATTATAAGTTCAAGGTATGTCATGCCATGGTGCATTGGTGTATTTGTAAACAATATACTCTAATACCATATAAACTAATAAGATTGCCGCACATATAATTAACACATTACTTTTAGATTAAATAGAGATACATGTGCATATATACATTTTGAAAAAAGAGTAACTAATGAAGGAAGAATAGGGGCATACAGCTACATGATCCATGCATATGGAGAGTGTTTACTTATTTAAGAACCTTAATCCATCAAGCTCGTATTTCAATTATATTTCTCAAGTTATATTTTCTTCAAATTTTTATTATCATTTTCAATGTTTGTGGTGTATTAAAATCCTAAATAGCCAACAAGATACATAAACATATTCTTAAAAATCTAAGTTATATCATTTGATACTAAATTTTTTTAAAGATCTAAGTTATATCATTTAATAATAAAAACTTCGAAATAAATCTAGGTGCGCAAATCCAAAGCAGTTGTGGGATATAACGGATTTGTCGCTTGGCATAATCCATCCCAGCTGGTCCCTTGATTTCTAAGGCTTTCTTGTGAAAAATTAAGACTTGGTTTGCAGTAGGAGCTGAACAGATTAATCCATGTCTCTTTCAAGACTTTTGCACTTTAGTCACGATCTACACTTCAGTACATTGACTTGGATGTAGGTCCGATTATAGTACGACATCTCAATATTCCCCATTTTTCAGCACAAGCCTTAAAATGCTGGAATTTTCAGTGCAGGGTTATGATATGCAAGACCCAGCTTGTTCTTATCTTCCAATGGAGGAACTTGGTTAATGGTTACAGATTTAACAATAGCAAGACAGTAACCCTTTCCCTTTAATAACAGATTCAAAAAGATTATTATTTCCCTGCCAAATGAACAGCTCTCAAATAAAAGTGGAATTTGACACTAACTGATTACTCCATCCATTCTACTATTCTAGCCAGTAGTGCATTGCTTCTTTGATGCCCCCCCTAAAAAAACAAAAAGCTATGGCCTGTTTTTTTCGGCTGTGGCTTTTGGCTGAAATTTTTGAATTTTGGTTGTTTACGGTACAAATTACGGAGAGATAAATACTCACTTGCGATTTTGGCTGGTACAAATGTTGGGCTTTTAACGTGTAGATCGTTTAACTTGTAAACCCCGTCTTAAGAAAATACTCTGTTTGAAAGTTAGATACTATAGCAAAAGCTAAAAGTCGTTGGCTTATGAGGTAAAAAAACAGACCCATAATTGATTGCATTTCATGAAAGAACAGTAGTACTATTGTAACCAACTGTTTTCTCTCTTCTGCAAGCAACAGACTGCTGAAAGGCCATACATAATTAAGAGCCACGGTTGACTCGACAAACAAAGAGAATCTAGAGGCATGCACAGTAGATTAAAGCCAAAGCACCGCTTTACTTTCTAGTTAAGGAGTTTGCAGCAGTGCTATTGGCGCCCTATAGGGGATCTTGTCGTAAAAGCAGTGGCTCACATTCTTTGCTCAGACAGGGAGGAATAATTTCCATCATTTCATTGATCGATGAGGAACATGGTGTGATCAAAAGCGTGCGAGAAAAAAAAAGGAAGAGAGAGAGGAGATGAGTTCAGTCAGCTGCTAATGTTGATGCTTAAATTTTAATAACAGCCTCATGGGCTTTACAAGTGGTACCGGCCCAGCCCAATTCATCCCCTAGTCGGCTTGCAATGGATTGGCCCGGCCCAATTTCTCCAGCTACAATTTAGCCCAGCGCATTTTCAAAGGGGAACAAATACTATGACCGTGCGGAAGTTAAAAACGGAGCCCATTTGGATTTGGAGATAAATCGAGCAAGGTCAGGAACCCCGACATGTCGGACCCGCTTGTACGTGCCACGTGTGCGCTGAGCTGGACACTCACGCTAGATCAACGGAAAATAAGATTGGTATATGCTGCGTTTTTATGTGTGGAACATCGCCTACGAAACTATTGGAACACCGCTAAAAAGGCTAAGGAAACACCGTCTGCGAATCCAGTAAGGCATACTGCCATTGAACTAGTTGAACACCACTGCTGAACCACTGGAACACTGCCATATGAACCAATGGAATGCTGCCGATCGACTATCGAAGCACCATCTACGAATATTGAGGGAAAGCTCTGACGTTCCATGTGCATCGCTAGGCCGAAAATATGTTTAGGTGTTCCGCTAATAGTTTTGGTTGTCGTAGGTATACATGTTTCAAACGGGTCGCAAATACGATAATGTATTTTAAAAAATAGACTTTTCAATTTAAGAAAAACAAAGAAATACTCTCCTTGTTTCACTATACTTGTCTATAATAGCCTATTATGCGCACAGACTAAAGAAGTATTAAATCTAATGAATACTTAATGAGAAATTATATATATATACACACACTATGCACTCAACCGTATAGTGCACTGAACGTACACTCAAACTAAAATACTCATGAAAAATTCCAAAAAAAATTCTATATGTACTTTTAAACTACCTCTACCTATGTATAAAATTCCAAGTTCAAATTCATTCTATGTTAAGATTAGCAAAAAAGAAAAAAAATATGACAAATGTTGAGAGTTCAAATTTGTCAGAATTTTTTCTTTATTGGTACTCTTAACATAGAATGAATTTGAACTTAAAATTTTGCACATAAGTGAATTAAACCATGAAGTACATCTAGAAATTTTTTCTAGATGTACTACAATTATATGAAACCATAGAATGAATGTTGAGAGTTCCATGAGTGCGCGATGAGTGCACCATATATATATATATATATATATATATATATATATATATATAGTAAAAATAACGAGTGCATGTACTACAATTAATTAACCCTCTGTAAAATATTAAAGTAGTGGTAGAGAGTAAAAAACTACAATAACTAATATTCTATGTACTAACTACTTTGCCAACGTATCCAGTGCACTCAGCCATCCCCGTGCACTCATGCACTCAGCTCATGTCAGTCATCAAATCTCTATCCGACGTCTCATATCAACATACGTCACTTTTCGCAAAAACCCGCATGCACCTCACGTTGGATTTGCAAATCGCCCCTCCTCTCTCCACCCCTTCTCCCCCCGATCCGACGTCGGTCGCCTCCGACCCTCCTCCCCTCGAGCCACCGCCTGCCCCCACCCCTCCTACCGTCAAGCCGCCGCCCGCTCCCGTGCCTCCTTCCCTGATCCACCGCCACTAGCCCTTGCGCCTCCTCCCGTCGAGCTCATGGCCTTAAAATAACATGCCATGCAGATTTTTCAATTATCATAATTTGTGCCAATGAATAGAGGTGTCTCACCTAGGTGCACTATATCACTAGTCGTCATCCTTTACTCTCTAGACGGTGAAGCCTAATAAAATGAGTGACTGAGCGCTGATACCATTTGTAAGATCAAGGAGGCCGACTAGAGGGGGTGAATAGTCGGTTCTAAAAAAATCTCTTCTTAAATAATTCTATTTAAGTTATTTGGTTAAAACCAAGTATATAATACGGAAGCTTAAATCAAATTGGTTTTAGCATAAACAAAGCCTAAAACAACTAAGTTCACCTAAGTGCAAAACAAACTAGGTCTATGTTTGCAATTCTATGGTGACAAGCAATCGATTTAATTCTATGAATGTAGTTTTTTTGAAAGTAAATTGAGCATAAGAAAACAAACCACAAAGATACGGTATCTTTTTACCGTGGTGTTCGGAGACTTACCGGTTTCCCCTAGTCCACATTGAGGTTAGCCCAAATGAATTGGACCAGCTCCACGAATTAAGTCGAAACACCTCAATCCACTAAGAATGCTCTTCCTCCACTCCAGAGATGGCGAGCACCACACTACTCACAATTCGTCGAAACTTCTCACAATCTTCTTTGTGAATATCACCGCGCACGACGCCCCCAACGCCGTCTAGAAGTCGGTAAACTCCAAGAATAATAAGTCAAGCCCTTCGCTCTCCTTGTTCACAAGGTACAACACATGCACAATTGAGAGGAGAGGCTCACACTTGCTCAAAGGGATAGAAAATGAGTCAATCAACAGCATCTCCAATCGGCCACAAAGGGTATTTATACCCCACATAAGAAAACTAGCTGTTGGAGCCAGATCCCTGAAAAATCAGGGAAATCAGAAGTACCGCCGTTACACGACTGGTACTTCCAGTCCCCTCGCAACTGTCAGAAAAACTAGCCGTTACAGTCACAGTCAAAATCGGAAGTTTGGTCGTTCATTCTCCGGTACTTCCGATCATCGGAAGTACCACTCCACATATGCGGAACTACCGATTTCACGGGGAGGAGAAGACCACCACACAGGTGTCTCTCTGGAAAAAACATATCGCAGGAAAATCTAGAGCTTCCGAAGTCCACAAGTATCGCGCAACACACGCTGGTACTTCCACATTCCGGCAGTACCGCTCACACAGAGCCGGTAGTTCCGACGGCCGGACGAGCCGCTCACACAGAGCCGATCAGACCACTCGCATTCGATAGTACCACGCAACACATACCGGTACTTCCAATGTCCGGTAGTACCGCTCACATAGAGCCGGTACTTTCGACCTCCGGTAGTACCGCTACACACACAATGGTAGTTCTGATTTTTCTGACAAATGCAGATATCTCAACAGATTTTGTAAAACACATTTGCAAACTATAGTATCATGCACATAAGAATCAAACATGATTTCCAATAAGTTTCAAAACACATTTGCACACTTTTAAAGTCATGATACAAAGAATAGGTATATGGACTCCTCATATTTGCAAAACACATTCGCAACACATAAGTCACATGCTACAAGGATTATAAATGAGCTTCAACTATTTGTAAAATACATTTGCAAATATAAGCCTCGTACAACAAAGAGTAGGAAAGATGGACTTCAAACACTTGCAAAACACATTTGCTATGTATAGTCTCATGTTACAAGGATTTTACACATGAGCTTTAACTATTTGCAAAACATATTCGCAAATATAAACATCATCCTAAGAGAACTAGAGCAAGTGAGATTGAGCTATCAACACATGATGAGACTTAAACTACTAGACATGACTCTCTTAATGGTACGACAAGCTATACTAGCAACCAGACTTCCAACCAAACACTAAGATCGGTAAAAACTAGGAACACATCCTTAACCCTAACTAGTCATACATTTGCCTTGAGCATTCTCTTGAAGCTTGATGACGTACATCATCACTTTAAATCCAAGTCATTTTCTTAACATGCACCAATACATGATGCATTCACTTCTTGAACTCCATCAACACATGATGGGTCTTCACTTGACTTGATGATCAACACATGATCATCTCCTCTTGGATATGCATCAACTCGTGATGCATCTTCTCAATGACATTCAACACATAAAGTCATCTTCCATCTATACTTGATGATCTTCAGCACATGAAATCATCCCAAGTCATTCTCATTTGTGGAACCTAACATATTCATCCAACTTATGAAAAATATTAGTCCACAAACCGATTGCCATCAATTACCAAACTTCACCATTAACACATAATGAAGGGACTAGATTCAATAATCTTTCCTTTTTGGTAATTCATGACAATCCCAACAAATAGTGAGATAGAAATATTGAGTTGCGAGTATACAATATGTACACAACATTTGTATACTCTAAGATAAGTTTTAAGCAAAACTTACTTATTCGGTTATCAATAATCATCCAACCATTAACACATAATGGAGAAATTAGATAATAACCCGATTGCAAATGAGTATATATAAACCACAGTCGGCCCTCGGACATGGCTGACACTTGGACCACGACCCTCCTTCGACTACGACGTGCTCTTCTACCACGCCCTGCCCTTCGACTATTTTCTATCACAGCCTGCCCTACGACCACACCTGCCCTTTGACCATTTTTCAACCACAGCCGGCCCTTCGACCACGCTTCGACCACGTCGGCCAGCTCTTCGACCACCACCGGCACTTTGATCATAGCCCTCTTTCGACCACGGCCGGCCCTTCGACCACGGACCTCATTTGACCAATGCCCTCCTTCAACCAAGGCCGACCCTTCAACCACGCTTCGATCACGGCCCTCCTTCGACCATAGCTCTCCTTCGACCACACTTTGACCACGGTTGGCCTTTCGACCATGGCCAACACTTTGACCACGGCCGGTCCTTCGACCACAGCCGGTCTTTCGACCACGGCCCACCTTCGACCATGGTCGGTACTAGTTGCTTCTATTTACTAGGTACTAACTAATTTACTGTTAGTTGCTTAACTTGCTTCATATGTCTATTTACTGATTTGCTCCTGCTATATGTAGGAACTCTACGAGCTTCATGCTATTTGTGGTGTGAATAATGTAACCAAAGGCACCAAGAATGGTCTTAAGATGTTAGACAAATCTGGGTTCTCTTATATCAAGTTTTTGGCAGCATCCAAGGGTCCAAATTCTGCTGGCACAGCTCCGGTACTGTTCTTCACTGAATGTAGCAATGATGAAGAACATGATGAGTGCTTCCCTGTATTGGCTTCGATAGATGCTGGTATATTTCAGCTCTCATCTAGATTTCTCATCATATTTTCCCCTTGTGGAGTTGTGGTTTTTGAGGTAGAAATGTTGCTCTATATGCAAATTGACAACCTGTGTTACACAGCCACCTGCAATATAATACCCCTAGCAAAGATGTTGTGAATCATGAGGATTCTATAATCTATGTAAATGAAAAGAAAAAAAAAAGGAGAGTATCTAGCCAAATAAAATTACATCTGTGCTCTTTATGAAAAACAATAACAAGCGTTCAGCTACAAATCCATCTAAAGATGGACGATATATACTACTGTTCTATGCAGTCAAGGGATGCGATAGGATTATTACATAAATTTTATGCCAGTTGCTGACATGTTTAGTTTTGCCACTTGCCAGTACTGATATACAAGCTTTTGTTCCTTTTACGTTAGAGCTGATGATTACATTTTACTGTTATTTTGGAGGGAAGTTCGTTGCTTTCACTGTGAGCATCATGGGATAAGATTGTGCATCCATATGGTGAATCTTATCATGAGCTCTGCGAGGACTTCGTCAAAAAAATGGCTTGCGGAGAGCACAGCATCAGCAATGAAGGCCGCATCAGTGCCAGCGATTTCAATGCTGATCTGATGTGCATGTTGGACTAGATCTATTTTGATCCCAGCACGGACGCCAAGATTGCTCAGATGAATCCCATTGGTGACGGCTAGGTAGTTGTGGAGATGGAAGGGCAGAATTTGCTGAGATGCAGCGGCTTGACTGAATTAACGATTACCATTTGAAGGCTTTGTCATGTCATTTTGTAAGTGTGTTAGTTCAGACTAGAGTTGTAAAAAAAACTCGAGTCCAACAAGCTACTACGAGCTTAGCTTAAGCTCCAAATGAGTTGAACTCGAGCTTGAACCTAAGCTCGCAACCCTAATGAGCACAAGCTCAAATAATGTGGTTTAGGCAACTTACCCCTTTACAATTTTTTCCCCCGCACGTTCTTTCCATTGTTAGTCAGTTGCCAAGATTTTTTGAGCCAAGCTTTTTGTAGAAGATGTACATAAAGTGTTGCCGAGTTCGAGCCGAGCTTACCTCCAAGCTCGAACCTCAAATCAAGGCTCGCTCGAGCTTGTATCAAGTTAGAGCCCAGGCTTGCTCATCGTTTACAGCCCTAGTACAAGCTCCATAGAAGATGCCAAACCAGGGATCTCTCTGAATAGCTTAACGTATGCCATCAGATAGCTGAACATATATGGTCGTGGAAAGCGTCTTTGTTGACTCTGTTGGTTGGTAGGCTTTGGAAGTTGTAATCAACTGTGTTGGCAAAATTGTTCCTGCGTTCTTTCGTAAGACTTGAACATCGACCTTCGGTTTTTGAAATAGTCGTGTGTTGCTCAAACTTGTACCAGGGCCTTGAGAGTTTATTTGGACAATGCTATACCAGACAAGCCCAAAAAGACAAGCGAGGATGGCTGCAAATAATGTGACGAAACCATAGTCACGCACGATCAAACACAAAACAGCATTGGCAGTACAACACAAAACGAACATGGTTCTTCACTCGCTAAAGGATCATCCAGCACAATTTTTTTACATGAAGCTCCATGTTCAATCTTTACAGGCTTCAGCACAAACACGAAGCATTCTCGACGCCAATGTCGCTACCATCCACCATTTTGCGCAGCTAAGTTAGGAGGTATGCATGTTACTTGTACATACTCTATTGTTAGGGGTTTGCAAGGGAGACTTCATCCGAACAAGCTGTACATGGGGTATGAAAGGTCGACATGTGAACTCTTCAAGCCTGAATCTGCGTTTCCATTAGTCCAGTCATTGTAAAGATTTGGTGGCGACGGCTGTTGAAGCAATGTGCCTACCATACCAGCTTTCATGCCTGATGTTGAGTTTTGGCCGAATGCATCATATCCCCCAGTGGACATATAGCTATTGGCAGTTCCATTCCAATATTCAGGCTTCTGATTTGGTGCACTACTTATGGGCGGAAATGCGCAGCAGCGTCTCATGGTATTTTCAACACCACCCATGCACTGCAACAAGCCACCAGGGTAAGGCGATAATAGCAATTGATTTGATGCACCAGAAAAACAGGAACCAGGAAACTGTGTGCATCTCCAGGTGGTATCAGTGGAACCGAGTGTAGAACATGTGCTCACACTATTACAATTTTTGGTATCCCCATCATCTTCCAGGCACTCTGAGACCCAGCTAATGATGTCCGAATCTTGTACCAGGGCATCAGACGTTGAGCACAGTGCAGAACAAGTTGAGGAGCTCACTGATACAAACTTTCCTGAATCAGAAGAGTGGTGAAGCTCCTTAAATCCAGGAGGACAAACTTGTCTTTTTCTTCCTTTGCTATCCTTGGCAGCTATATCAGTGGATGATAGTACACTGACTGGTCTTGGTAACAGAACGCTCTCTGCATGCTGAGATGAAATTGGATCACCAGACACAGTCATTTCCCTGTTGTACAAACTGTGATCCCCTCCTTGTGCTGAAGTTTGATGTTTACCATCAGTGGGCAGCACTTGATTATTAAGAGTGCTACGCCAGTCACTTGCACTTGCTATATCTGTATTAGAAACAGCAACTTTTTGTTGATTTAAGAGCTGCAATTGATTTTCAGATGCTAACTTTCTGTGTGAAACTGAAAGCTTATCTTGCCCAACTGACATCTGAGATTTGACATCAGAAGTTGAGAGATTACTGATCGTAGTAGGACTGCCACTCAAACTCTGCAATGCAGTTGAACTGTGTGATGCAGTGTTCTCTGAAAGCTGCATATGTTTTCCTTGGACTGGCTTATCACTGATATCTGAGCATGCTTTCTTTTCCTCTGCTCCAGCATGAGATACAATTGATGAGGCCAACTGACTAGTTAGCTTATGAGGACTCTCTGGTCTCTGGGAAACTACCTTTACATTCTGGCATCTAGGAATTGTAATGCTATCACTGTGTTCATTTTTTGTCAAACTAACTTTTTGGGAATTTGAAATCACATTACCCACTTGTCCTGTTGCTTTAGATCTAGTATCATTAGAAGCAACCTGCCTGGTAAGTACAGTAAACCGGCAACCTGATCCACTTGATCCTTGTGAAACTACATTAACATACTGTGGTTTTCTCAATGAAGTATCGACTGTTCCATTTCCTGCTGAGGTCATTTGCTTGGAATTTGAAATGCCATTTCCTAACTGCACAGATGCTTGGGATTTATCATCACTGGAAGCCAACTGCTCATTGAGGCAGTCCTTTGGTCCAAGTGGTGGAAATTCTTGACATTTGGAGGCTGAAAATTTTTGCTGATTATTAAGTATGCTCTCATGGTTATTCTGTTGATGACAAGTTGCATTTACAATAGATGATGAATTGCCAGAAGAAAAACTTGAGTCCCTGACAAGGATCAAAGGATGACCATCAGTAAAGGTTACAACACAGCAGGATAAGGCCCCAACAAACAAAAACAATTACCGTGGAGTCGTGGCTGGCATTGTACCAGGATTCTTGTTGCCAATATTAGGCAGTACTCCACCATCTTTGATGCAAGTCTTCACATGCAAGGACCAGCAATCCATGAATACAAAACCGGAATTTTCCGTTACAGCGTAACCATAAAATGACAACATTTACAAGCATGGCCACAAAATACATTAATTCAGACAAAATTAAGCTCTTACTTTGTCTTTGGAGTTTCCACTACACATGGTGGTTCTTGAATTGCAGTCACCTGGAGAGGGTAAAGTACTTCCTGATCGCTGTTGGAGACCCTTCATATCCATTCCAAGCAAATGCTGAAGCCTTATCACCGGAAAGAGAAGAAAAAAATGCTGAAGCGTTGTGCTTTTGTATAAAATAAAATGCTTTTCTGAGGCGCATAAGCAAGCTAAAAAATTTTAATTTAACTACGATAATGTTATACATGTAAATGGTCCATGCAGCTAGCTTTTGTATAAAATAAAATGCTTTTCTGAGGCGCATAAGTAAGCTAAATTTTTTTAATTTAACTACGATAATGTTATACATGTAAATGGTCCAAGCAAAGCTGCAATAGCACTAATCATCAATAGCAAAGTAAAACAAGATATAGCTGAAGACTGATTGAATAGTACCAATTTTAGACAAATTAAAAGAAGATACAGCTGAAGACTGATTGAATAGTGCCAATTTTAGACGAAGTAAAAGAAGATATAGCTGAAGACTGATTGAATAATACCAATTTTAGACAAAGTCACCGTGGCTGATATTAAGAAAGGGACTAGCAGCTAAACATGGATAAGAATGAAGAGAGTATGATCTTAGTACACCTTTGAACAAGTCATAGGTGCAACCAAAATAAAAGGGAAGAAATGTATATGCTATAATTGGAAGCAGGAAATCACTTCCTCTTAACCAGCAAAAGACCAACTTGCAATAACTTCAAGGATTAGCAGGTCAGTAACTGTCTTTTCAAAAGCAAGCAAACTTTTGATAGCACACAAGCTAACTGGTGCATCAGGAACAGTCAGGGCAACACAACTTTTCTAAGTCTGATTTCACGAAGAAACGGTGCGACAGTCAATCCAACATAAATTCAGTTGGCCCCAGAGTGCACAACAGCACAAGGCCATAATACAAATGAGTAAAATCTAACTATGCTCAAATTAAAAGAGGATCTGGAAATTAAGAATTTTGGCTGGAAAAAATAATATGATATCTAATGATTAAAAATCACTACTTTCTTCAACATATGTGCTGGTAGTAACTGATGAGAAAATACAGAGAGGGTGTCAAGAAATGGCTAAAGTTATAAAGGTGATGGGCAATATGATTCAAATTGTGCTTCTCTATGCTTTAGTTTGCGCTGGACTCACATATGCGAGGCTCAATGATCTAACTTCAATTTAATATTAATGCCTGCTTCTTTTGGATACCCAAGAAATGTACACGTTTTGTGATATCAGGGACATACTACCCTTCATATTTAAGAAGATCCACACATTTCAAGTGTACATTTGCACGTGCAATTAAAAACAACCCGGCATCATGTAGGACATCAGCATCTTCAGATGCCCAATTGATGAATGTTGATATAGGCTGAGCCTTCACCACTAACTAGCGTCAAACATGGGATGAAAACAAGATTGACAAATGCTCATGTAATAAAGTAATTTCCACATGCTTATTTAAAATAGGCAGTAGCAATATGTACCTTGAACACACCACAGCAACATCGTCTTTGGTACAGATATCTTCAGCTGGGGCTTTCTGATGCACATATGAACAATTTGGCTTTCGGCAAACCTGAGCCAGGACACAAAAGCAAATTTAACAGAAAAGAAAGAAGTTAGCAGTTGCAGGCAAGTGAAGATAAGGATTTAATATGTAACACACACCTTATTGCTTAGCCATACATGACAATATCTCGTAACACCGAAGGTTGCTCTACGTGATCAGCATATAGAAGGTAAGGCATAAACCGCATAAAACGCAAAATGGGTGGTGTTTTCTATAAGTCAAACCGAATGTATTTAGTGACAAAACTTACTTTAGAGGTCTACCATCCAAGATGTAACCATTAACTGCCTCTATGCACCGGACAGCTTCCTCTTCCCTTGAAAATGTAACATATCTATAGGGACACAAGCAAAGAATTACTCAAAACAACAAACATATCAACTCAAATGTAACAAACCATTCAGTTTGCTAAGAATAAATGCTGCCGGCCTGCTTGGGGAGTAATGTATCTAGTAGGAACCACCGTTAAAATAGGACAACCGGAACAGCAATATCTGCTGTTGGATCATATTTCAGTGGCATGGATAAAGGTGGATTGCCCATGTTACTAGAAGGTGGAAAGCGTGTGGGTAAAAGTTGAATATTTCAGGCACTCCCTGAAAATGTATCTGCAGCTTTTAGTGTCTAATATCTGCCTAGATGTGATCCAATGTCCACGAATCCTATCTACTTAAAGAGTGGTTATTGGTTTGACTTGTTTCTGCTGCTAAGGAATATATTTTTCATTTGCACTTTCTATAACCAAAAACTTACACACGGCCAGAGTCAGGAATCTGTTGGTTGGCTCCAATATTGTCGATAATAACGTTTTCTATTTTTCCATATTGTCCAAGAAAATCCTTCTGTCTTAGCACCTGCATGAAAAGTGTACAGTTAGCATATTTTCATATGTGTCGCAACAGAAGTACAGAACAAAACTAAGCTATGATACTAAATGATCACACTTTTACAGTGCAAAACATTTACCTTGTCTTTGGAGAGTTCAGAAGGCATCCCAACAATATAAACAAGCTTCCTCTGAATCACACGAGCATTATTCGGGTCTATCGGTTCTTCTGCCAGTCTCAACTGGTTTTTTGCTGATTTCTGCTTTGGGGACTTGGTTTGTTCTTTTTGCAAGTTTGATTTGTCAGCACAAAGTTCCTTTAATCTGTAATTGAAAAAAAACTGATGTCACACAATAATTACGGCATTATTAAGTTAAGAAGCATCCTAAATTAGAATTTTCAGAAATATAAATTGGATAAAAGAGGGAGAAGTGGATGGGGAAAATAGGATAAGATAACAGAGCATTTTAGTGATAAAGTCATAAAGGACATGCATTTGGTTGCTGATGCCCGTCCCCAAGATTCTATCCTTGTTGTAGATAGAACGGCATCCAGGGCACCTCCCGCCACATTCGTCCTTCTGATCCATTTCCATTATATGATGCCAACACCAAAGACAGATCTACCAAAAAATAATATATTATAAATATGCCAATTTCATCGATACATAAGGTTCACAAGAAAAGGCGTCATTTGAGTTGTTCATAATGTGCATATTTTATGAAATCTGTAACATACTACAAGTACAACAAGTGCATAAGGCAAGATAAAGAACAAGCATTTAATTTACCAAAACAAAAGGACTAAGAAGGAAAATAACTATCTGAAACCTAGTGCATTTGATAATGGCATTATGTGGGCATCACAGAGCGGACACAGCTCATATATTTCATGCTGCTTGCAGCATTCAACTCTTGACAGTTACTGTGGACTTCTTACTAAATAAACAAACCTACCAGTCTTGAGAGTAACTGTGGCATTACCAAACATACCAGTCTAGTTATCTGAAAGAGACTGGAAAAAAATTGCAATGCCTTGATTCATGTTTAGATTGATAATAAAATTCTGAAACATGCTGCACTTTTTTTTAACTAAATGACACCAACATTAACTTCCCTTTGCCTTTCAAGAACAACAGATGTTTCTCGCAGTTAGAAGGTATTTAATGGATCCAATTAAAGCATGACATCCAGGCAAAAAGAGTAGCACATCAGATGAACTCAAGTATGATGCTCAAGTAATTTCACCTCATATCCACATTTGCAGGGCTTCAGTTGTTTATCTGTCAAATCCATCGTCTCCAAGCAAAGTGGACATTTTTCTTTAGCTTGGGTGCTCATGGTGACTCCACCCAATACTTAAAGTAACAGGAAAACTGAAATAGGAAAAGGAATAACTCTATTGCCATTTACCAATTAAAGTAACACAATATGAAAAATATATAGTAATATACAGCTTTCGTAATGTTATACGGCTAACAATCTTATCAAAAATACAAAAAGATTAAGAGTATCAACTTAGAGCAATTCGCCAATACAAGATATTAATTGCAGAAAAACTGTTAAAGTTGCTTGATGTAGCAATGCAGAAACCATTAAACAGTAAGGCATTCTTCCCGTTCTTTCAACAATTCGACTCGACGGACTGGACGAGAACCTAAACTAAATTTTTTGCATCGTCTAGACAGAATGACCTGTGTCCTACAAGTAAAAGCATTTGCTTGTAAATACTGGAATAAAAAATCATGGAAAAATAGGAAAAGCTTATTTCCTTAAAATGATAAGCCTAGTAAACCTTGTGAGCCTTGAGACAACAAATTCTCAAATAAAAAGCATCAGCTTCCGAAAATTCTAAATGTGAACTTTGATAATTAACCAGATGAGGATCCCATATATAGAATCATTGAAAGTATGCAAATTATATCAAACAAACTAAAAGAACACAACTATATAGAAACAGCAAATAAAAATGCCCAGCATGCCTTAGATATGGCAAGAACTATTTGGCTTTCCCAACATGAGTGTTATTTTCCATCCATATGGATTACATCAAGATATCTTTTCCATGAAGCTTTCAGTGCCACATATAATTAAGCTGTACATAATTTTGTTCAAACCGTGCCCCAGAATCAAATCTAGTAAAAAGCTGAAAAAGGATATCCAATGTCTTTTTAACTCACTGGATGATAGGCAATAGCAGTCTCAGCACCCACATAATCGCAAATTAAACAGTTCCAACTCTTTTAATTTCTTTCAAACTCAGCCTGGAAACCTTTAGCTAATGCAAACTCACAAATAGTAAAATGCATGCTAAATTATGTAATTTAAATCTGACTCTACTTGATGTGTCCTATGAGTATAGTTTGTACAACAATAGGCACAGTTTTGAAACTAAAGCTTAGTAAATAATTGACTAAGACCCAAGAAACAAGCTACATCCTGATCCCCTTAGCTCACTTGACTATGAATTCCTGTGTTATATTTACTTATTACTTGCCTGTATATTTCATGACATGTTTTGTTATTCAGTATTCACACAAATATCTAGTCTAGAATAGAGGGTGGGTAGCAAGCAGTTGCGCCATAAGAATCAACACATCACTCTGTCTAAAGTCTAAACTCGACGTTATCATAATCTTGCATTAAATTATCTTTACAAAACTTATGCACAAACCGATAAGATGAACAAATGCCTACAGTGTGCCCAACAAGGAATTCCGCTAGACATCCGTCTCTCTTAGTTGATAACAAAAGAACAATTGCTGAAAGAACTGTCAATAGCGGTACAGGCCCCCTTGACTACAATTTCAGAGCCCCACAGGCCCAAAGTAAAGACGAACCAAGTTACATAATCATCATGCATCTTGATACAAAGCATGCTCCAAACGTGTTGGTACAGAGAATTTAACCAAGAGCGCTGCAGATTACTTCGCTCTCCCCTCCACATCTCGTCAGATTGAAACTTCCGCGAGATTGAAACTTCCGCATCACCCAGAAAATGTCCGCAAACACTGCACCAACCTAATCTCTTCCCACAACAACTCAGGGGTCTACATGCAAATCCACAACTCCCCGAGGTGCATGCAGCAAAACTACACCCAAAGCGGAATTCTATAATCCGATGATCTCTTATCCAGACAACAATGCAAGTTTAAAAATAACCAACGAACTAATCTACATAAGAAATTAAGCTAGTCGCCACCATTCCGCATCAAAACCCTAGACTAAAAAGGCACAGCACAGACTGCTCGTGATCATTCCCACTAAAACCCAACCCCTAGAATGCCAAAACCCCAAAAATTTAAAGCAATTTTTTTCCGGGAGACGTCAAACTGCGGCTAAAGCAAAACCATAGAAGATTAACTTCACAGACACCTAAACACGGAGCATTTCCCACTAAAAGCGACCCCCGACAGCACCCCAAACAATCACATAACCGACCAAAACCGCCGCGGAAACATGCCACATTTCATCGCGATCAAACCCCACGAGCAATCGCCCCAACCCGCCTCTTCTACCAGTCAAACTCACCCAAACCGCCGAAAAATCCCAGAAATCTCCCACCAAAACCGAAGCCCTAAAACAATCCCACTGCATGCGCTGCGAAAAACTAACCCCGCAGCTGAAACCAACCAAAAACACCGCAAAATCCCGCGTAATTGCCCCAAAAAACCACACGGGAAACCCACACATTGCGGCGGCCGGAAGCCCTAGGCGGATTGAAGCATCGAGCGGGGGCGGTTGCGATAGGAGATGGGGAGCAGTTAGAGAACTCACGCCGGGGATGATCGGGGAGGCGGGCTGCCTCGGGATTAGGGTTTCGTGCTTCCTTCCTTCGTCTCTATGACTCCATTCCCCTGCGACTCTGCCTCCTTCCCCCCTCTCTCTCTCCTCCCCACTCCTCTCTCCGCTTGGCTTTTCTCGAGAACCTTTTTGTTTTGTTCTTTTCTGTAGTCTTTTTTTTTCGCGTCCAGAGAGCAGCGGGGTCTTTAATAATTGGAAGGGAGAGCGTACCATGGGGCACCTTCCGGAAACCTACCCCGGACGCAAGATACGCGCCACGACCCGCGACCCTGACACGTGGGATCAACCGATACGTGGGGGCCAGTCGCGGTGACTCACGGTGGGCGGGCGTGGCGTGATGGCGGCGGCCGGCCAGACCCTTCCTGTTCCCTGACGCGGCCGTACTTTCGGGGGATGCGCATTTCCTCATGCCATCCCCCGCTGGAGGCGGGACCACATGTCGGTGGGAGGGTGCCCCGGCACACCGTGGCCACAGAGATCGCTTTGTCGTTTCCAGGGCGCGTTCGTATGTCCATCGGGAGGGCGAGCCGCTTTCCACGCAGGAGCCCCGTCATGTCCGCTGAAATGTGGGCCCCGCAAGACTCGTGTCCTATGTGTCAGGGACAGGGTGGGGGTGGGGGAGGGTGAGCGAGCCAGGATTTAATGGCCGCAGCGGCCGATTCATTGAAGGCTGGACATATGCATGGCGTGGGGGGTGGGGAAAGTGACATCGAGTTCGAGCCGTCGTGCTGTCGCAGCCGCGGCAGCAAAACCCTCCCTCGGACGTGGGCCCACCGGTGGACCCGGGTTGGGGTTTGGACTTGGGACTGTTGGACTGGGTTCAACATGGGCCCGTGCACAGGGGCACACAGGGGGTTGATGGAGAAATTGCACTTCGGTTGTAGGGAGCATGGGGGACCACGATTGATTCACCAAACACTCAAGCAGCGCGTGTTGGACGAGCAGGGTCAGAACCAGCTGTTCGGCCAGCTCTCCTGTTTTGATTCGTTAGCCCTGTGCTTTTAGTATGCTCCAAGAAGGGCCCTATGGAAGGGGCTGCGAGAGGATGGACTTTGACATTTCACATTGGAGCCCGAATGCCAGCATTCACTTGGCTTGTCATCGCACCTAGGTCTGAGGCTGATGCGATCGAAAAAAACGAAGCGCCACACTTGCTGATACTTTGATAGCGACATAGCGTGCAAAGGGTAGAGATTCCACGTACCTACCCACCTTGTTTCACCCTCACCACGCACCCTTGTGTATGTCAATCTATGTCGGGATGGCCTCAGGATCGCCGCTTATTGTTATTGGTCACCGCCTTGGGAGCGAGATTGATGCAAGCAGTAGCGGAACCAGAATTTAACTACGCCTCAAGCTAAACTCTTACAACCCAAAACTAACACCAATTTATACTCATACCACGATATAACAAAAGTATACCATAATTAGCTAATTGCATTACTGATATGAAACTTGAGTTCCAATACTAAACAAGTAAATATAAAGCATAATAAGAAAAACATGGCACAATATCAAAATATAAAAAATATAACATAATAGAGATACAATTTGTGTACCTAAATTACGAAGATTTACTCTCTATTCTATCCTGTCATTTCTTCATTGATAGTTGGATATGAACAAGAACCTGCAAAGACAATATATGAGAGTAAATCAAACAGGTGTATGAATAAATACGAACAACACAATGTTCAGTTTTAATTGAAATTATTGCTCTCAGATGCAGAGTTGCTCAAGAATTAATCTTGGCCTTCTTAATACAATTGTCTATTCTTTAGAATTGATATGACAGTCTGAATTAGAATGTGGGCTCTAAACTTTACTAAACTATCATAAGATTTTGCATCCACAAAATCAATAGACCACTATCGGTTAACAGAACACACCAAAAGGAATTATCTCATAAAACAACACTCAGCAAATTAAGGAACTTTGATCAATTCATACAGAAAATGATCACAGAATCCCAAGGACAACAAGTAAACTTAAGTGAACTGACAACAGGCAGTAGAATACCGAAGATACTAGAGATAATATAACTGATGTGAAACAGACCCTCACCGACGATGAAGTGACCAATATGCTAAAGATCAAATGATAGCGATAAGCATGACTAATAGAGCTCAATTCTAACTAGTTTAATCAGATCAATCTCAGAATTAGACATGTATCTTCGTTGAGCATTAAGCCAAGTCCTCAAGTAATACATGCAATGTCTCCCAGGTCTAGAACAATTAGCAAAGGATAATTGACTAGAGGCGGTAGCCGACGCAGGAGCCAGGCGCCCAGCGGCACTAGCCGAGAGGCGAGACAGGCGGTGCGGTGCGAGACGGGCGGGCGACGCCGAGACGAGGCGCCGAGCCGCGAGGCGAGGCAGAGACGAGAAGGCGAGGCGCGAGGGGAGGCGGAGCCGAGCAATGAGCGAGAGCGCGCGCGAGGCGGAGGCGAGACGGAGGAGGCGAGGACGAGCGCCCGGCGGGAGGGCGATCGGCGGCGCCGGGCTGGTCAGGCCGCCGCTGGCTGGCAGGGAGGTGGGCAGCGCCGCCGCAGCCGAGGAGGAGCCAAGCCGCCGAGATGGGGCGGGCGGGCGGTGCGGTCCGAGGCAGGCGGGCGGGCCGAGACGAGGCGGCGAGCCGCGAGTTCTGACCTTCGCCGCCGGCCGGGCGTGAGTGGGCTAGGGTTCGAGGAGGGAGCAGCGCGCAGTGCGTGAAGAGCGGCGTCGAGCACGCGATGTGGGCCGAGCGGAGATGACAATGATGATGGGTCATTGGTATTTGCTACTGGTGAAATTTAGAATTAATACCCGGTGGGCTAAAATACATGGGCTATACATTGTATATTTTCTCACGCCCCGGGCTAGAGCCCACCTTGCCGGGGGCCCAAATCCGCCCCTGGATGCAAGGTTATCAAGATCGTGACACACATCGTAAATTTGTACAATAAGTCACCGTCATTGGGATTTAGATTGATGTAAGATTATCAAAATCACGACACGCATGGTGGAGTCATAGGATCTACGATCCCACAAAGCCAATATGATAAGGATCGATGTATGGATCCGATTTTTATAGAATTATTATCCTGAAGGTAGGATCGTATAGAATTAGATAAGATCGTTAGGATCATGCTCAGAATAGGTAGGATCATGCCTGGCAACAAACTATATTAACATATAAAATTTGATATTACATATTGCTAGTTTAAGTCGAACTATTTAGTTTGCTTTGTTTTTATTGTTTATATGTTGTTCTAAGTAAAAAAAATATTATCTTTGACATATTGGACTTTTAGATTAGTAGTTTATTAAAAAATAATTAAATAAGTTTCAAAAATCAACTTTAATTCAATATAGCATGAATAAGTGTACTCAAATTAGAAAATTAAACTATAGTCTTACATATTTAAAAATATAATTTAATTTTTATATAAAAAAATATTCGCTTTTAAAAAATATAGTATCGCGATTCTAGCGCATCCCGTTCCATTAGACGAAAATCGGCTCATAGTGATACACCACGCACATAAACGAACCATTTGTATTTTTATTAATCAAGTCATACAAAATGGTTAACCCCTAGTTTATTGTTTTGGACACGTTGGCCTTGTATGTCTCCCACATGCACACCATCATGGGCTGCACTTGTGCTATTTCTCAAGTGGGCCGGCATGTCACATATCTCAGGATGGATAGGCCTTTCATTTTTTCCCCTGACTTTTGCAAGTTTAGAATAAGAACCCCTCCATGCATGTAAGAGGACCAAAGATAAGTAGCCTTCGAGAAAGCCCAATTTGTGCAAAAAGTAATCCTTCCTGACTCAATCAGGCCTTCTACAATTGACGGCTCATGCTAAATTAAAAGTAAATAAATTATTTGGCTTGGGCCTTTTCAGCTTGAACTAGGAGGGCCTAAGTTTTCTTTGGGTGGGACAAAGGTTCCCGAGTTCACTCTACTTTCATACATTGTAATATTGAGATTCTAAACATGCTCTGGTCATCCTTCCCGCACTTAGACATTATAATATTTTGGGCCGCAGAAATAGTATACTATGCTCAGCTAGGTGATACTTGCCGATATTTTTTCAGCCTATGGCTTCCACGAATAAATAAACAGAACGATTTTCTGTTGACATTTCAAAGCGACTTGTCGGGATAGTCTTTTCGAAACGGATTATCAGCATTTAGTTCGTTCACATAAGTACTCGCGCTAGGACCAAAAACTACCAGCCCCAGCCATAAGCTGTAGTAGAAAAGAACACACGCATTGAGTCGAAAGTACTAAAATTCACACAAACGATTATTCTTCTTTAGATTATATAAAAAGCACATGGTCATAGTTCCTCCTTTTAAAAGTAATATCTACACCAGTCAGATGCCCATGTGTTGCTACATATTAAAAATAATGAGTTGTATCACACCACAAACTGTCGTTGCTGCTGAGTTGTTGGACCGCCTCCACCACCACATTCGAGTTGCCGTAGTTCATATGCTTCATGTGTTTATGCAAGCATTGTATTTGTATGTTGCTCTCAAGAGATCGTTCCCTGTGTGTGTCTGGACTCGATATGATAGGTGATTAATTGGCCATGCTTCATGTTCTAAATAAGCGCTGTATTAATTCATCGTGTTGCTCTAAGAGATCATTCCGTGCGTGCCGTACTTAGTATAATTTTTTAATCCAAAGTATATACTCCCTCCGTTTCACAATACTTGCATATCTTTGCGGTACACACCGTTTTGAAAATATTTATCCACGAAAAAAAAACCAAACTTGTAATTATTGGAATATTTGCACAGTCTACCCTATTTTAATGATGCGAAAAAGATCGAATAATTATAGGAATACAATTCAATAAGGATCGAATAATTGTAGGAATGCCATTCAATAGGGTATGCATGGCCATTTCCTTTTAACTTTTTCTAAGTATTGGTGCCTGCTCGTCTTTATGTATGATGAGTTTGGCCAAATATTGTGAATCAAAAGGAGCATAACTTGTTACCATGTGTCGCGGCTCGTTATAAAATAAATTTAGGGACTCAAGGTTGTAGAAGAGATCATTAAATAGAATTGTATGTCGCATTTCCGAGAATATTATCTTTCAAGTAGCAACAAAACTGTTTTTAGGACTCACAAGTTCGCTACTTGATATCAGTTTAATTGGCCTTTCGGATGGAATCTTACGAGTCGAGGCACCATGCATGTCGATGTTTTTTTTTCTTTTTGAAAAATAAGAATGGATGTTGCGGATAAAGGCAAAAGCTTGACTGGTTCATTCCCGCTTCCCACATCGTGTCCTCCCCACAACCCAGCTCTCCATCCTTCCCCCAATCCACATCACTCTCTCCTCTCTCCCTCAAGCTAGAGCTTCACCTCCATGTGCCCTAGCTTTCCTATCTACCTCAAATCCAGGCAAATAAATTAAAATCAAGCCATGCATGTTATGCCGTTGCAACCCTAGCAAGACAAGCATCCAATGTATCAAACTACTTTTGACACGCATGCACGTTTGAGAGAGATCGGAGCCAGGACACGACGACGCACAAATGGCAGGCTACACGATGTAGTAGCCGCGACGAACCATGGTCGGCAAAGCAGCCAACGGTGGAGACTTGGTAGACGGTCAAAGTAGCGGCAGTCGGGAGGGGCCCATGTGCGATTTGGCAGTCGAAGAGGTTGTGCACCCATTCCGAGGTGAGGCCGGACTGGTGGCACGGGCAGTAGACACAGCAGCGTTTTCCGGCGGGTAGGCGGCGTGGTTGTCTCGGTAGGTGGGAGGCCGTAACAACAGGCGACACGCTACAGCGGTGAAGCGGCAACAATGTCGCAGCGTGGCATTGGAGGCTAAGGCACAGCGGCCAGGCGGAGGCAGCGTGCGCGGCAGTCGGCGGTGCAAGCTAGACGGGCGAGCGGTGGTGCTGGTGATAGCATTCCGATGGGATGGAGGTCGGGTGGCTTCAGTTAATTTGACAGTGCACCCCGGATGCGGTTTTGCCGGATCGGGCGACGGCGGCCAAGGCTGTCATCGACACTGCCTCACGGGGAGGCTCCGCTAGGGTTAGATCGGGGGTCGAAGGAGAATTCACCGCCGATGTCGGCCACGAGAGACTCTAGGGTGGCCAGATTGGGAGGGTATTGGGAGTTGGGATGACATTAAGGGGAGGGAGGGTTCGAGATGGGACTATGGGAGGGTGAGGCGAGGTGCGAGACAGACATTGAGGATCCACATGTCAGCACGGAGGGGTGGCAGATGACCATCATCAGTGACGGAGCTAGGATTTGGTTACGTCTTAGGCTCAATGATAGAATGATCTAGGCTATCTGAATTGGACCATAAAAATATTAACCAGGCTAGATTAAATTTACTCGAGCTATAAATTAGATATTTTTTCACACCCTAGACTGAAGCCTACCTTGCTCGGGGTGTGGCTCCGCCCCTGACCATCGCCACCACCACCACCGACTAGTGCTTTTAACTAGTAAGAGATTATTTTGACAATAATAAATGTTATAAAGTTATAGATAAGATCATGGATTTGTAAAGAACTAAAAACTAAGAATCTGTGTGCTACTGATAGCACTATTAGAAGGGTCTTTTCATGGAAAGAAAGTCTTAAAGACTAAATCAAAAGAACCCAAAAGTTGATAAGAAAACCCAAAGACTGTAAAGCACCCTTTGATTTGCCATGCTTAGATTCAATTCACCGTTTCCCTCTTTCCCTTCATTTCTCCATCTGAAAAGCAGCAAACATCTCGACCTTTCTAAGTGTGCTACGTACCACGAAAATATATAAACCATAAGATTCACATAGCTTTAGGTTGTGCACAATCCTAATTGTCATGTTAGTGAAGTAACTGATGGCGACCAGATGCGTTGTGGGAAGACTAAAAAGTTAGATCCAGGTCACCTTTAGCCAGATGCATCTCTCTTAATTGATCAATAAAAAATAGATGTTCGATTAACTAGTTGACAACAGCCAACCCAATTAACCAAAAAGAAATAAAGTTTGTCACTTTCAAACAGTCTCTGAATTAAGTGGGAAAAAAAGAAGAAGATGCGTCGATCATGCATGCCATGTCACATGATCATTGCTTGCTATTGCCACACAATAGCAAGGCTGGGTTCAGAGTAAAGTTTATATGATACAATTAGAGAAATAAAGCAGCATTGTTTTTAATTTCGAGAGCATAATAAAGCAGCATTGTATTGTTGCAGACAAAACTAGAATGGTCATAGGCATAAGTCTCTAAATGCTGCTGTTAATTACTCCACTAGACTGTGGATTAACTTGCCAATTACTGCTATGGAAAATTATTAAGCTTATAGCCATGTGAATGCTAACAATTTGCCCTCAAAATGAAGGCAACCATCCATGGTAGTTGTTAGCATCATATGACACGTACCCTGATGTGCTCGTAATGCATGTCTTCATCATCCAAGTGGACATTCAGAAAGCCATAAATTGGTACGAGGGGGCCGTACATGCATTAAACCCAGGAAAATAATAGGCTAATTTAACACCATATGCTTAGATAACTGAAGAAGAGAACGTTACTTTAGTGAACAATGTATTAATTTAAATGGTAAAACTAAGTATTTTTTATCAACTTTATTGGTCACAAAGAAGCAGTGGCGAATCCACCGTGAGTGCTTGTGGGTGCTCGAGCACCCCCTCCTCCCACCGTGGTTGAAGAAGACCCGGCCGGCCCGGAGGTTGAAGAACTGGAGGTCGGAGGATGAAGAAGAGTCGGACTACCGGAGTTGAAGAAGGCATGAGGCGGTAGCATTGAGGTCCAGTCGGTGTCTTAAGACCCAGCACCCTAGTCGGTCCAAATCAGTGGCAAATACTGGCCCAAAACCCCAAGGACAGCAGAACAGTAGATAAGGTCACGAGGAAGATGAACAGGCGCAGCACAATGCGACGCGTCGACGCCTAAACAGTAGATAAGGTCACGGAGAGGTTGAGCCGCCGAGACGCCGAGTCGGAGAGAGAGTGAGAGACTCACCGTCACAGCGTCTCGAGTCACGGAGTCGGCAGCCCGCATCCCAGCGCGGCGGAGGGGGAGCCGAGGAGGGGCAAAACTCTAGCTATCACCAAATGCTATATCTATATCAGCAAATGTTATTTTTTTCTCTTTTTTAAGGTGATTATTTGTTTCTCTAAAAGCCACTCATAACTAAATTGTCAAGCTTTGAGCATCATAATGTGCAAAGGTACCTACATCTTTTAAACTGCACAATGTATTGATGGCATATTAATCAGGTCATATCATGTGCTTCCAAAAGATGCAGTCATATTATTCCAGCAAATAGGATTGTTGCACAAATAGAAGAAAAGAGATTTAATAGTATAGACAACGAAGACTACTAATTAAGTACATTACAGTTTGAAAAGGATTTTAATGTTAAGGCAAAACATTTACCTTTTTCCTAAAAATATTTTGATTCTCCATCCAACCAAAACATGGCATGTAAGTAACATAATGTCATCTGTTGCAACGTTACACAAATATGAAATTTACTCACGCATGCTATTTTAATCAGTTCTAGGACATCTAACAGATATCTACACACAAGTAACCTCTTGTCCAATCCCATGGCCTTTTCCTCCTTTGCTAATCAACTATGAGTTCTCTTTCTAACCATATCAATCAATATTAGTCATCAGGCATATGAACATTGTAGTGTTTAAATTCAATCAAGAATTCTCACCTTGTAAGGCAATGACTAAAAACAAACATTAAGCTGGGAGCGCTTGCATCATTCGCACAACTGAAGTGTGTTGCATCCGTCCAAAAAATGATAGGAAGAAATAACCTAATAGTAACATGTTGATGCAATTTTACCTAGCCATGAGATTAAAAAAATGTTAAGACGAAAGTAGTAGTTAAGAGTAGCATATATCACAAAAAGATAAAATTGAAGCAATCAATTAGGGTTAAGTGTGAACATCACCTGGTGACCCAAATCAACAAATCGGAACAAAAAGTCAGTGCACAACTACTCACCTGCTTGGATGGCTCAAAAATGGTTGTTATCTAGATGGGCACCTCTAGAAGATCAATCCCAAATTAACCAAACCCTACTCGAGAAGATCCCTAGTTCCTTACTCAATGAAACCCTAACCGAAAAAGATAACGAGTAACAAACAATAGATCAGAAGAGGCGCCTTTTCTCAAATCTCACCGTCATTGCATGACCTCTTTGATCTGAATGCACCATGGTTTTCCACCTGTGGGACAACACCGAATTTCCCCAAATCAACCAAAACCAACGTCAAAAATTAGAACCAATGCCAGAATCAAAACCAAACAAAATCAAATCAAATTGAAGCGCATACCTTGGCAGAAGCCATCGGAGTGATAGGAGAGGCGGCGACAGTGATGGAAGGCAAGGGAAGAACCATGGTGTGAGTGAGTGAGAGGAGAGATGGGAGGGGAAGCGCGATGCGGGGGGGGGGGGCGGCGGCAAGGGTGGGAGGAGGTGATGGCGGTGCGGGGTGGGGAGGAAGGAGGAGGTGTGCGAAAAGAGATGGGTAGCAAAGTGGAGAAGAAGGAGGAGGCGTGCGGGGTGGGAATGGAAGGATGAAGCCCACACGTTGTACCTTGGCAGAAGCCATCGAAGAGATAGGAGAGGCGGCGGTGACGACGGAAGGTGAGGGAAGAACCACAACGAGCGAGTGAGAGGAGAGATGGAGGAGGCGGCGGGGTGGGGAGGTGGGGAAGAGGAGGCGAGGCGAGGAAGAATCGCGCGAGCGAGCGCGAGAGAGATGGAGGGTAGGCGGCGTGGGGTGGGGAGGGGGGGGGAGGAGGACGAGGCGAGGGAAAATCATGGCGAGCAAGCGATAGGATAGATGGAGGGGGAGGCAGAGCGCAGAGTGGAGAGGAGGTGGAGGGAGGAGTGCGGGGTGGAAAGGGAGGGATCAACATAGCAAGATAACTCTTGTTCCTCTCATCGCACGGTACGGTGGCGCCCTTGAGGCAGGTCACATCCCGGCCAGCGAATTTGACCGGACCACAGACAACACGCACTGTCAAGCGCGAAGCGAGAAACAAGGGCGAGACCCACCCCAAAAGTCACCAGGAAACGACAAGGGCACCACGCCTTCGCCGGGCCGGCCGGGACCACGCATCGATCGAACGACGAAGCCGTATCGATCACTCGTCAAGGACGCTGTCTCACACGACGAACGGGCGCCTCACCACGTGCGCGTGGCAGCAACCGCGCGGGCGGGAACCCCTCGATCAGCCGACCGCGCGCGGCACAGGACCACGCGTACGTACATGCATGCATGACTGCATGGTAGGACAATTTGTTGCATGGCACAATGATTAATGGAGTGAAAAATAAGCCATCTATCGGAAATCGATGGAGTGGCAAGGCGACGTATGAGTTCTCCTTACAGTGCATCGCATTGCACATTGCATGCATGTCATTGTTTTTTTTATAAAAAAAAACAGGGGCTAGCCCCCAATTTCATTAACGAAACTGAAAACATGTTCTACATAGCTGATAGTACTGAATTACGCCACACCCACACCCGCTTTTCCTCCAGATTCTTACGACGACCCCTATTACACAGATGCCAAAGCAACCCCACAAGCAGAACAAAACACCTCCTAACACATACAAAACACCACCAAAGTTCAGCCCCATTCTTCAGTTATCCTTCCTGTCTCCGCATCGTCGGCGCCCATCCATGAGTTCGACTGAAAGCTGTTAGAATGATCTCGGGGATTTGGCCCAACGGCCAAATCCCAACCCCTCATCTTGATGGCGCTACGATCGGGCGCCACCCGCTTGGTTGTTGGGCCCTGTCGCAAGCGCCATATAAATAGAGGTGGGGGCCGGGGTGGCACGCGCCCCAAGGTTCACCGTGCCACCGCCACACCCCACCAACAAACCCTAGACCCGATCTAAGAGGGCGCCCAATGACGGAAGTCCCACCGCGTCGTCACCGGCCAGAGATCGCCGTCGACGTCGTCTTCACCGGATCGCGCCGCATTGCTGTCTCCCTCTCCACCGACCGTCACGCCTTAGCGCAGATCACCGCCATGGCCAATCCTTCCTCTACACCGGATGGTATGTACCCCACTCCCTCTCTCTCTCTCTCTCTGTTTCCTCATGAACACCAAATAAAGAACCCCGCAAAGATAGACCCGAATACCACATTGGTATCAGAGCCTTGATGGTGTAGAGCTAGATGGGGAAGAATCAAACAAAAAAAAGAAACGAAAAGAAAAGGGAGGATCGGTCTTACAACTCGGGCCGCGTGCGTGCGGGATGGGGCCGCCGCCGCCGCCGCCGCCGCTCGGGCCGTCGTTCCGGCCCTTCTCGGGCCGCGCCGCGCCGCGTCTCCATGCGTTTCGCGCCGGGCCGGCCGCCACCACCGCGCCGCCGCCGCCGCCGCCGCCGCTCGCTCGGCGCGGCCATTGCTGGTGCGCGCCCGGGCGCCCCACGCCGCCTTGCGCGTCGCACGGGTATCCCGCCCCGCCGCCTCCGCCAAGCGCGCCGCCCGATCCGTTTTTCCGCATGGGCTCGATTTTTCGGTGGAGGCAAAGAAAATGCGGCTAGGGTTAGGGTTTTCGGTATTATTCTCGCAGGCGCACTCTCGGCCGCTCGATTCGATCGGACGGTCACCGCTTTAGTGGGCCGGCGCGTTTTTGGGCGGCGGCAAAGGGAGCCGTCGGATCATGATCCGATGGTGCCGAGTGCGCATGGGGATGATGGGCTGCGCATAGATGGTGCCGGGCCGTGAGCGTGATGGGCCGTCCGTGCGCCTGCGCAATTTTGGGCCGAAATGGCCAAATGAATAGTAAAACCTGTTTTTGATGTTTATTTATTTTCAGAAGCATTGTTTGATGAATTTCAATGAAATTTGAACCAAAATCTCTGTAAATTTTGCACCAACGTGTTATTTTTACAGAGATTAAATATGTACAGTAACATTGTTTCTGAAAAATGAATTATTCTTTTAGAATAATTACAGTTTCCGTTGCAAAAGTTAATGTTGATTAATTTTCATTATTAAATTCAAACCAACGGGAGAATTTAATTTTGGAAAAATAGATAAAATTTCCAGTTAATTATGATATTGTTATTTTCTGACCAACGTTGATAATAACATTATTATAATTTTTAATTAAAGATTTTATGCATTATTTCTATTTCTGCCCAACGGTGATGTAGATTTAAATGTATAAATAAAATTGTATGTCATATTTTTTACCAACGTTAAAATAAGGCATATAATTTTGCTGTTAAAAGTATTATAATTTTAATTGATGATTTTACGCATTAGTTCTATTTCTGCCCAACGGTGATGTAGATTTAATGTGTAAACAACTGTATGTTTTAATTTTAACCAACGTTGAAACTAAGGCATGCAGTTATTGTTATTATTGTTGTTCTCACTATATATGAATTGTATTTTCAGGAGGATACTCTTTGATGGGCTACATCGAGATATCCACATTCTCAAAGGAGACAACTATGGTGAATGGAAGAAAAGATTGATCTTGCATTCATCCTAGCCGAGGTGGACCTGGTAGTCACCACACGTGTCCCACAGAGCCTATGGCACCGGTGAGGATGAAAATGAGGTCGATGTCGCGAGGCACTGCATGAGGGACTTTGCTCCCATAAAGATGTTATATGATCTTGATCATAAAAAGTGGGTCACTGCCAACAAGAAATGTTTGGTCGTGATAAAGAACACGATTGAGCCTGCAATTGTGGGCTCAATCGCAGAGTGTGACTTGTCACAGTACCTTGACAAAATAAAGAGTCGGCCATGGCTCTTCAAAGACTTATGCTACACGGTGATTAAGCGACTTGTGACGAGAGGTATTCGGTGGTGGCGGTGGCATAAGAGAGCACATACTAAGGATGAGTAACTTGGCATACAAGCTTAAACCAATGGATTTGGCTCTCAAGGATGAGTTCCTTATTCATTTGATTTTGCTTCTTTGTCGAAAGAGTTTGACACCTTTGTTGTCAACTACAATATGCACCCGAGAAATGGGACTTAGAAAATGCATAGCTATGTGTGTGCAAGAGGAGGAAAGATTTAAATCCTCACATGGTGGTTCATCAACTATGTGAAGGATAACGAGAAAAAGACTTTCAACATAATTTCTCCTCAAAGAACAAGGAAAAGCCCTGTTTTCAGCCTCAACAGAATAATTTCTCGGTGGAGAAAGATCGGTGTCTTCATTGCAAGAAAAGGGACATTACAAGAAAGATTGTCCGATTTCTTGAAAATGATTATGTCAAAGAAAGGTGAGAACATTATTACGTTCATAAATGAATCTGTATGTACAATATTCAAAATCTACTTGGTGGATTGATTCAGTGCAACTGTTCATATTGCTAATAATTTGCGAGGATTCCGTTCGACGAGGAATACGCAAAGAAAAGAAAGATGCGTTAAAGTCGCAAATGGAGTCCAAGCTGAAGTTGAAGCCGTTGGTGATCTTTCATTAGAGCTAGTGATGGCTTCATCTTTTACTTAGAGATGTTCTTTATGTTCCTCTTCTGAGAGGAATTTGATTAGTGTTTCATGTTTGGACAATGATGGTTATGATTGTAATTTTGGAAATGGCAAGTGTGAAATAATGTTTAATAAAGCATGTGTTGGTCTTGCCATTAAACAAGATGAGCTTTATTTATTGTCACTTGTGAAAGTGTGAATTCGTATGTGATGTGAATGAGCATGTATCCTCGTCTGAGAATACGAACAGAAAACGAAAGAGAACTCATAATGAATCGTCGAAATTATGGCATTGTCGTTTAGGCCATATTTCGAGGGGGAGAATAGAAAGACTAGTTAAGAATGATATTCTTCCTCCATTAGAGTTCTCAGACTTAGAACAATGCATAGAATGCATTAAAGGAAAATTTGTAAAGAAAATTAAGAAAGACGCTAAAAGAAGCACGTGAGTTCTACAAATTGTTCACACGACATTTGTGGTCCTTTTTCGTGAAAAGTGTGGATGGATATGACTCGTTCATAACATTCACGGATGATTACTCCGTTATGGATATATTTATCCAATCAAAGAAAGAAATGAAGCCTTGGGTAAATTCAAGATATTTAAGGCTGAAGTTGAAAACCAACACGATTTAAAGATTAAGATAGTCCGATCTGACCGTGGGGGGGAGTACTACGATCGACATACCCCATATGGACAAGTTCTCGGACCTTTGCAAGGTTTTACAGGAAAATGGAATAGTGGCCAAGATTCTACAAGGCGAACCTCAAAGAAATGGAGTAGGCGAAAGACGCAACCGCACTCGATGGATATGGTGCGAAGCATGATGAGCTACTCCACACCGCCGCTGAGTTTATGGATGGAGGCGTTGAAAACCGCCATTCATATCCTCAACAGAGTGCCTAGTAAGTCGGTGCCCAAAACACCGTACGAGTTGTGGACAGGAAGAGTCTCCTCACTAAACCACTTACGTGTGTGGGGAGTCCACGAGACTAAAGTATTTAACCCAAACCTTGGGAAGCTTGATCCCAAAACAGTAAGTTGCCATTTCATTGGCTACCCTGAAAAGTCAAAAGGTTTTCGTTTCTACTGTCCAGACAGATATACAAAGTTTGTAGAAACGAGACACGCTGTCTTCTTAGAGGATGAAATGATGAGGGGGAGCATGGTAGCTCGAAAGATTGACCTTGAAGAGAAGCGGGCGTATGCGCCCACTCCGATGATTCAAGAGCCATTCTTCGCACTACCTGCTGTCGCTACACCGACGGTACAAGACACTGTGGTGCCAGCACCTGTTATTGTTCCTCCTGTGGCAACAATTAATGAGAATGAAGAACCTGTTCTTCAGGATCATATAGAACCAATTGCCACAGATGAGGGGGAGCAACAGCAGCCTCAAACAGAAAATGTACCAAATGTGGAGGCCCCGAGGAGGTCTCAAAGAGTAAGAAGATCGCTATTTCGATGATTATCGATTTATCATCAGAGGATTTTCAAATGGAGGATGATCCCACCTCATTTGAAGAAGCCATGAGAAGCGAAAATTCCTCAAAATGGCTTGAGGCCATGGAAGAGGAAATGAGGTCCATGAAGGCTAATAAAGTCGGGACTTGGAAATTATTCCTAAAGGAGCCAAAACAAGAGGGTCGTAAATGGGTCTACAAGACAAAGCTTGACTCCCAAGGGAATGTAGAAAGATACAAAGCGCGACTTGTGGCAAAAGGCTTTACGCAAAGAGAATGGATTGATTACAATGAGACCTTTTCTCCAGTCTCATGTAAAGATTCTTTCAGAATCATAATGGCATTAGTTGCACATTATGATTTAGAGTTACATCAAATGGATGTAAAGACGGCATTTCTTAATGGGGACTTGGAGGAAAATGTTTACATGGCACAACCGAAAGGTTTTGTCGTGGAAGGAAATGAAAGAATGGGATGCCGCCTAAAGAAATCGATTTATGGGTTAAAGCAAGCTTCAAGACAAGTGGTACTTGAAGTTTGACAAGACAATAAGAAAATTTGGGTTTAAAGAGAATGTAAAGGACAACGTGTTTATGCAAAGTTTAAAGATGGGAAGTTTATCTTCCTAATCTCAGTATGTGGATGATATCCTCTTGGCTAGTAGTGATGTCGATCTGCTCATCGAGACAAAGAAGTTTTGTCCTCAAACTTTGATATGAAAGATCTTGGTGAAGCTTCGTTCGTTCTAGGGATCGAAATTCACCGGATAGAAACAAGGGGTATTGGGACTGTCACAAAAGGCATACATAGAGAGTATTAAAGAAATTTGGTATGCATAAATGCAGTCCTTCACCGCACCTATAGTCAAGGCGACAGATATGGGGATTTTCAATGCCCCAGAACCAAGATGAGATCGATCAAATGAAAGCGGTTCCATATGCTTGTTGTCGGAAGCTTGCAAGATGCTCAAGTGTGTACGCGCTACGACTTAGCGTTTGTTACCGGGTTACTTGGCGATTCGAGCAATCACGGAATAGAACATTGAAATTGATAAAGAAAGTCTTGCGTTATTTGCAAGGCACAAAAGGCCTCATGTTGACATACGTAAAATCGATACACTCCATATAGTGGGGTATCTGATTCGATTTTGCGGAGATGATAGAAAGTCTACATCCGGATATGTATTCACTCGCAGGAGGAGCTATATCGTGGAAAAGCTCAAAGCAAACCGTCACTACATCGTCCACAATGTATGCCGAGTTTGTAGCATGTTATGAGGCTACAGGGGGTGAACGGCTTAAGAAGTTCATACCGGTTTAAAAGTGGTTGACGACATCAATAGACCACTTAAGTTGTACTGCGATAATGAACCCGCAGTAACGTATGCCCACAACAATAAGTCAAGTGGTGCTGCCAAACACATTGACATAAAGTACTATGTTGTGAAAGATAAAGTCCGGGATCAGATCATAAGTCTTGATCATATAAGTACAACAAAGATGTTAGCGGATCCGCTTACAAAAGGCTTACCACCCAACGTGTTCAGAGAACATGTAGCCGGCATGGGTTTAAGGGAAAGCCTATGATTCCTGGACTATAAAAGGCCCAAAAGTTTAAAGTAACTATTTCAGAACAGAGAGGTGTATTGTAGCTGTTGAATCTATCGGCAATTGACCGTGACGATGAGACATGTTCTATACACTAATCTGTGATGGAATGTGTAAAGGCAAAAGTAATTAAAGATAAAAGTATAGAGTGAGATCAAGGGGGAGAATGTTAGAATGATCTCAGGGATTTGGCCCAACGGCCAAATCCCAACCCCTCATCTTGACCGCGCCCTGATCGGGGGCGCCCAGCCCGTTTGGCTGTTGGGCCCCTGTCGCAAGCGCCATATAAATAGAGGTGGGGGCCGGGGTGGCACGCGCCCCAAGGTTCACCGTGCCACCGCCACACCCCACCAACAAACCCTAGACCCGATCTAAGAGGGGGCGCTCCAGCGACGGGAAGTCCCACCGTGCCGTCACCAGCCAGGAGATCGCCGTCGACGTCGTCTTCACCAGATCGGCGCCGCCGCCGCTGTCTCCCTCTCCACCGACCGTCGCTGCCTTAGCGCAGATCACCGCCATGGCCAATCCTTCCTCTACACCGGATGGTATGTACCCCACTCCCTCTCTCTCTCTCTCTCTGTTTCCTCATGAACACCAAATAAAGAACCCCGCAAAGATAGACCCGAATACCACAAAAGCTTCATTCGCCACTTGCCACAGCAGCTTGGATCCCCGAGCGAAGCTCCTCTCGCAGGTCTTCTTTCTGCATTCCAGTCCAGAAGTCAATCCAATCGCAAACCTGAAGAATAACTACAGTAGGATCGGTGGGAATTTTCCTTTGAAAACAAGCGCCATTCCTCGTCTTCCAAATCGTCAATAATACTGCAGAAACCCCCACAGCCATTAAACTCTACACTTTCTTACGAAATCTCATAAGCCACACCTCACTTAACTCTTGCACTGAACCTGGGACATCTCTGAAATCATATGCACATTGAACTACACTCCAATGGGCAAGATATACACCAATGATCAACCGACTCGTTCCATCCACAGAACATGCACTTAGTGGATCCTTTCCATCCTCTAGATGCCAGATTGTCTTTGGTTAGTATTCTACCCAGAAGCACTAACCATATAGATCGAAATCCTGACCTTCAAAGGAGCTTTGATTTTCCACATGTACTTAATGTAGGAAAATCCCTTCCTAAATGGCATGCATGGCAATGATCGATTGATCAACGAAAGACACATGACCCTACCTAGCTAACTTTATTGAGTTGCATGCACCCGCTAGTTCACCGAAAAACTAAACCTAATAGTAAAGACGGGCAATTCACTTATACTTCAATACTCCTCCTCACGTGTCGGCTCTTACAGGCCTAAGATGCGGATTAGAAGTGGACTGTAATTATTATTTTTAATTACGCCAACCGGGTCTTAAACTCAAGACCTCTAAGCTCTTATACCATATTGAGTTGCATGCACCAACCAGATCACCCAAAAACTTAAGTTAATGAGGAAAGACAGGCAATTCACTTATACCTCAACACTCCCCACACGTGTAGTCTCTCTCAGGCCTCAGACGTGGAATAGAAGTGGGCTACAATTTTTTATTTTAATTGCGCCAGCCGGGTCTTGAACTCATGACCCTTAACTCTGATACAATATTAAGTTACAAACACCAACCAGTTCACCTAAAAGCTTAAACTGATGAGTAAAGACGGATAATTCACTTATACTTCAACACTCTCTCACACGTGTAGGCTCCTACAGGCATAAGACGTGGAATAGAAATAAGATGCAATTATTTTTTTATTACGCCAACCGGGTCTTGAACTCAAGACCTCTTAGCTCTAATTACACATTGGCAATTCACTTATAATTCAATAAGCTTCTTTTCAGCGGCCTTAGTGCCTAGGATTCAGTAGATCTTGAGTAGTCAGTGGTTGTCATTTAGGGTTGTTCATTTTCATACTGAACCTAATAAACCGTATCAAAAATACCAAACCATACCGGTCAACTCGGTTTGACCGGTATTTGGTACGGAATTCAGAAACCTAGGTTTTTGGGATTTCAGTTTTTAAAAAACCGAAAAAACCAAAATGATGTTCCTTAATGGTTATTACTTTATAGTTCCTTAATCCTTGGCAACTTGCTATTGAATCAATGGAATATGGATCAATGGACTGAATACTGATGTAGTTAATGATTGATGGTGTAGTAGTGTACTGCTCTGATGGATCAATGGAATATGGATCATGGACTGAATACATCCACATCATTGAAAGTTTAGAGCATGGTATAGTTTCATGCATTGAAGATATGTACTCCTAGCGGGAGTACCAGTAGATGAGGTCGTCAGTCGTCCGGTTGGTGCGTGCCAGCGTGAAAAGCCTATACTTGGTCGGCGCTGCTACGGTGGTGGTATTCGACAGTAGAGCTACGGCGCAGTCGGTGCAGAAGAAGCAGTTTAGGAGTAGCATGCTGCGATGCAATGCATATTGCATAGTGTACTGTTGCCGCTGCCCGTCATCGTTCGTAATTCATGTTAACTTTGATAAATATAGTATTTACTGATACCGTACTGAAAATAATTTGGATTTACAGAAACCAAACTGTATTTTTAAAATATCGTATTTACCCAACTAACAATACCATATTGACCAAACCGAAAAACCGGAAAAACCGGACAAACACGTGTGATTGGTATTGCGCAAAGGCCCGGTACGATGGTGCCATCGGTCTCGTCAGCTAGCTGTCAAACCTTGCCGAAGCTAGCTAGAGCAGTGCTGAATCCATGTCTCTTGCACGGTGACAGTGTCGATCGAGCATGGAGTGTATCGTTTCTTGAATGGGCTGATCTGAGCACGGTAGATGCCATAATGGTGATCAAATAGGATGCAACACAAGTGATTCCACAGGAAATAGTATGCAACAGGGAGTATAGATCCTTTCGGACGCATACAACTGTCTAATTTATGAGATGGGACAGAGGAACTCTAAGCTTGCTGGCCCAATGAGGATTCAGGATGGGTCAGCTAGAAATAACAGGGCGGTGAAAGTTGAATCCGTAGGCAGAATTCGATCTGGATGTCTGTTTCAGTCTAGCATCACGTCAAATCCGAAACTCTGAAAAAGAATTATAGAAATCCTGATCAAAAGCTTCCGAAGGGCTTATTAAGGTAGGGGTTTTTTTTCAGGAACTTTCGGTTTTAGTTAAAAACATTCCTGGAAATCCAGCTCGTCCAAACATCTCTTAAATGACTACTGCGAATATAATAGATCGGATTTACATTGACATAACAACATTTTCCTAAGAGTCAAACACTAGCCTCTATTTATTTCTAATCCATTGTGACGTGTTTCACTTTTTTTTTTTGTGCGTGTCGGAGCTGTGCGGGAGCAGGTGTACTGCATATTACCGTCAGTTTCGTGCAAAGGCTGCCCCTTTCCGGGAACTGTAGGTAACAGTAGTGGCCAGCTTCTCCCTTGAAACAATGGCCTTTTGTCCTGTCAGAGTTGCGAGTGCTAGTGTTGGAAAGGCCGCACATACAGGCTAGTGTTGGATGGCCTGGTTTGACCCAGAAGGAGCATGAGATGAGATTTCTTCAATCTCTTCCTGTGCCCCATCAGTAGGTTTGCATCCTCTGCTGTCAGTTCAAACAGCACCAACGACTGTGTGGTGTTCACGAAGCACAACATGTTTGATGGAAAAAAAAATTATTGCTTTCGTTCTCTCTTATCTCGTCGCTTTTAATATTGATGTGGTCCGTAAAACACATTTGACTGCTACTTTTATTAATTATATATTGGTAAAAATATTTAAAAATATAGCCATACGAAAGAATTTTTAATGACAAATCTAGTTACAACATTTTTATGTAACAGATCCAAATATTTTTGTCCATACCAACGATCGAAACTTTGAAACGTTAACCGCATATATTCTAAAATAACATAAAAAAAAGAATGAAAGGACTTGTTAACCCTGATCTTAAGCGTTCATTTTCGATTAGACGGTTCACAAGCACATATGCTATTTTTGCTGCAACCTATACATCACACACACACACACAGATACACGTACTAGGGCTGTATATAGGCAACACCACAAGCCTGATCATCACTGACACGAAGTTACCAATTAACTGACAAAACCATGCACGCATTATATGTGCAACCTGCAAATCTACGTATAGAAGTCAGACCACTGGTTCTCAAAGCGGCAGAGCCTGTCGTCCGCGAGCCTGCTCCTGTAGACGCTGCTCTTGTACTCCTTCCAGGTGAACTCCCTGTACCTGCTCCGGCCGCCGTCCCCCAGCAGCGGCGGCAGCGGGGCCAGCCTCTCGCCCGGCGGCGGGCCGCCGAAGAAGATCATGGACACCCTGGACCTCTCGCTGTTCACCACCACCCTGTGCCTCACGCTCCTGAACGTCCCATTCGTCAACACCTGAAAACACACACAAGCACAAGCACACGATCGATCGAGTAAATACCCTGATGCATGCAGCAGAGCTACAAAGTACTGCAAGCATGTGCCAATATGAAATATGCCTGGCCTTTTTGAAGAGTTGGCAAAAACTCTCATGCATCATCATCGCCTGATCATTACCAACATCGATCGCTGTAGCATGCATCATGTGTTGCCAGTGTTTTCACGTGCACGCTGGGCCCTATACATGATTGTGCTAATAATATGCATGCATGCATGCATGCACAAATATAACCGGTCCTGCTGCTGCTCTTGTTTGATGTGGACACCGAAAGACCGCTCGAGATCGGGCACTGATCACTGGCTGATTTGCTCGGTTAATTTAGCACGCTTGGAGATTCGACACGACACCCAGCAAAAGTGACCAAACCTTTTTTTTTCTCTCGAGACCCTTCGTACCTGCAGGGTGTCGCCGACGTTGACGAAGAAGGAGTCCCCGTCGGGCGGCACGGACGCCCAGGCGCCGTCGCGCAGCGAGATCTCCAGCCCGGACGTGCCGTTGGAGCGGAGCACCGAGATGATCTGCGGGTCGGTGTGCTCGCCGAACCCCGTCAGGTTCGGCCCGCCGCCGCCCTGCAGCTCAGGAAGCGGCGGGTAGTGGTTCACCCGGAGCATGTTATCGCTGTCCGCGTGCGCCACCAGCCGCGCGAGCGCGTCCGGCGGGACGACGCCCAGTCCCTCCGCCATCAGCTCCAGCACGCCGCACGCCATCCGCCGCACCGCCGCCGTGTACTCGTCCAAAAGATCCCTGCATTAATCAACGAATTAATCAATTTACACACACCAAAAGAAATGGACCAAAAAAACCCACAATAAATTCGGCTTCTGGGCTTGAATGATCATGTCAAGATGTGGAGACGGGACGCGATAGGTGATGGATGGACGCAGCGGAGTACTCCATTTCCATTGAACGGCGGCACGTCACCGGCCGGAGCGGCACAAAGGCAGCGCGATTAATGGGCGGCGCGTCGAGGTAGACCCTGCAACCAACGTCGCACACACGAATGCAGCGCCACGATCGTAGTACGTGCTCGAACCGCACGTGGGTCAAATGGTGGCCGACGACTTTAAAAAATATCGGTAAAGCTATACCTACAAACAACTTACAAAAAAAATTACTTACGTACGAGCTGACCTGGACGGCAACAACGTGGCCCAGTAATTACCGTGAACAAGTATTCCTCTTTAATTGGTCCGTCCAGACTAGCACCTAAGTTTTTTTACTTCTTTAGGTATATCTAGCATTACTCAAAGAATATATACATATTCGGGGAAGAGCAGCGGCCGACGGAGCCGCCTCCGTACGTCGGCCGGCCGTGAGAAATAGTGAAGCGACACGCGGCCACGAGGGGCTATCTTATCCACGGATTCTTTTTAGTTTTTTTAATCAGAATTTATTCGGTCAAATTATTATTGTTTTCATGTTAAGGAATCCCACGAATGGCTTTATCGACTCTTTTTTAAGCCCCTAGCTGTATTGACTTGTGCTTCACTTGTGTCGCTAATTTTCACTGTGCCACTAGTGATCAAGACCATATAATCCCCCACGTGACGGATCCAAGCCAAGTAACGCTACTACAACAGCTAAGGATTAAGGAATCCAATGCTAGGTGCTGAAAATTGAACAAAACTACATGCCAAATTTTGAATTCAATCGGTACTGCCACTACACCGGAGGCATATGATATTGGGCCTGCTCTTTTTGGCTGAACCTTATGATTTTTGGCAGCGGCTTGTAAATTTTAGGCTGTTCGTACGAAAGATTATAGAGTAACAGAAATTCATGTACGACTTTTGCCGATATAAATAAAGTTGGTATAGTATGTACTATAATTAACTAATAGACCCTATCTTAAAAAAATACTCTATTTAAAAATTAATTATCATAAAAAAATAAATAAATAGATTTTAAAAACTGAAAAGAACAGGACCATTTGCTCTTTGCGTGTGTGCAACGAGGCTAGACCCTACCTCCCATAAGCTCCTTATTACAGTATGTGCTCGTACCGTTCAAACAAGTATTCGGAGCCGAGCCTTCTCTAGCTCTAGCTACTGTTGACACAAACGTTTCCGGTAGATTTATAAGCTAGCTTTATCCAAAAAAGAATTAAATGACCAAGAGAACAGATAATTCGGTAGGAATAACATGCATTTTTTATGAATTAAGGATAACAAACGCAAACGTCATGAATAAATAAGAAAGTTTTAGGCAGCTTAGAAATAACAAGTCCGATAAACAAACAAACAAAGAAAGAAAGAAAGAAATACGTGGCCAAAAAGCGGCAAAAAGGTGACATGTGTGCATGCAAGTGTCTATGCAGGCGGGAAGCAGTAGCGGAGGTCCGGAGGCAACAGTGATGCCGGTGCAACGCACAACGCAGACGTTGATGTCACCGTTTTGTCCTGCCGTCTGCTTGCTTCCGTGTGTCAAAATCTACACATACAGGCAATTACCACGGCCTTTCCGGTAATTAAGAAACTAGTAACGTTATTACCGCAGTGCGTAGGTATCTTTTACACGAGCGCGTTTACGCAGTGTCAGAATCTTTCTTGCAGGTTAACCGCGCGCAGGCCGGCACGTAGAGCACAGTACTGTCTCTGAAAGGAGCTCACCTTAAGGGGCAGGAAGGCGTGGACGACGAGGCGGCGGCGGCCGCGCACGGCAATGTTGAGGAGGAGGAGGCGACGGGCACGGTGCCCGCGGAGGTGGCGCAGAGCAGGAGGTACTCGATCCACCCGAGGTCGCCGCCGCTGCCGATCCGCTTGCTCGCGTACCCGAGCGGCCGCCCCGCGTCGGCCTCCTTCTCGGCCTGCGGCAGCGCGAAGAACTCCGACGCCGCGGCCTCCACGGCGCGCACGAGTTCCGGCGCCACGCCGTGGCCCGTCACCCTGAAGAAGCCGTGCTCCTCGCACGCCGCCACCAGCGCGCGCGCCGCCGCCGCGCGGGCGTGCCCCGAGGCGGACAGGTCAACCTCCCGCACGTCGGCGAGCGGAGGCTGCACCGCCGGTAGGGTTATCTGCTCGAGCTCGCCCTTGGCTAGGACCACCATGGCTGGTTCTTGGGCACGGAAAAACAGAGGAAAAGCAGAGCAAGGTGTAATCAAGCACGAAAGTTTTTCGAGTTCATCAATACGAGGCGAGCTCGCCTCTATATATAGGCGCGCACGGGGAGAGCGAGCAGCACTCGGACTTGAGCTGGTACAAGCACAACCTGCATATACCACATGCTCTACAGTGATGTGCAGTTGCAAACTTGCAATCCATTGATTTGGGCCGTTTGATCGAGCACCAGATCGAGGAGAAATTTTATTGTGTAACCGTTACAGGTTAAGTTGTGTAACGCCCAATCAAAGGCGACACGTGGCATGTGCGCTGTAGCCTGTGCTCGGCCCCACCACCTGTGGCCCGCAGACGCCCACCCAGCCGGCTGTCCTCACCGCGCCCGCCTCGGCCTCCGCCGCCTCCGCCGAGCCGCTCCGCCTCTCCGACTCCGGCTCATGCCCGGCCTCGCCACCTCCGCTTAGGCTGTGCCGTCCTCACCGTGCCCACCTTGGCCTCCGCCCGCCATGGCCCCCGATCTCCGCCTGCCGTGCCGCCTCTCCGCTTGTGCGCCACGGAGTCAAGGCGGTGTCGGCCCCATCGGCCAAGGCTCGCCGGCACCGGAGGTGTTGTTGTGCGGGCGGAGGCAGAGGCGGCCCGTCGAGCCGAGTCGGTGAGGACGACACACGGCCCGGGCGAGGCGGCGAGGCTCGGGCATGAGCCGGAGTCGAGAGGCGGCGAGGCCCAGGCATGAGCCGAGTCGGCGGAGGCCGAGGCGTGGGGGGCCACAACGTGGGCGGAGGCCAAGGCACGCGGGGCCACAGCGGGTGGAGGCCGAGTCACGGAGGCAGAGTCGCAGGCGGGCGGCGGCCCCATCGAGCCGGAGTCGGTGAGGACGGCACGGCACTGGCGGAGGCAAGACGCCTGCATGAGCCGGAGCCGAGAGGACGACGCGGCACAGGAGGAGGCAAGCAAGGCCCGGCATGAGCCGAGCCGAGAGGACGGCGCGGCACGGGCGGAAGCAGCAAGGCCCGGCATGAGCCGGAGAGGACGGCACGGCCCAGGCAGAGGCTCGCAGGGCCACGACGAGCGGAGGCCGAGGCGGATGCGGTGAGGCAGCACGACTGAGCGAGGCGGTGAGGCCGAGCATAAGCCGAGTCGGGGCGGTGCGGCTTGGGCGGGCGCTGGGGCCACGACGGCGAGGCCGAGGTGGACGATGAGGATGAGCGGCCCGGGCGGCGCACGGAGGCCACGGCGGGCGGAGGTTGAGCCGGAGATACAAGGCGCACATACCATGTGTCAGCCTCCGATTGGGCCGTTACACAACTCAACCTGTGTAACGGTTACACAATAAAATTTCTCCAGATCGAGGCTTGGTACGTACCGTAGCACCGTTCGTGGTGGTTGTTTGGCAGTTGCCACTGTAGATACTATCTGTGCAGGTTAATCCTAACCGTTGGAGATCCAATCTGATGGTTGGGAGAAGGCCCTAGACAGGTTCATCTTGGTAGTATGTAGTAAACTTGTACCAGTAGACTACTAGTAGTTCTAATTGTGTATGCGTATTAACGTGGTGTGTACGTCAGTGATGACGGATTACATGCTACCCGCTGGCCCGCTCATTTCGCCCAAGCTTCTAGCTTCTAGCTTATTTTTTTATTATTTCTAAATTTTATTTTTTTCTAATTTTTTGAGCTTTTTTCTGGCTCTTTTTTTTCCGTATTCATTTGTGTTGTCCGTAATGGATTAACTCATTTTTTCTATTTTTACATTTTTTTTTAAATTAGCTTGTTAGTAATAGTAGTAGTATGCTTTATAAAAGCGCAGTAAGATAGTTCTGAGTCTTTTCTGCGCCAAAGAAACTCCCAAAATAACAATATAGAGCAACAATTATGTGCGTTGCTAAGGGCTGACGGTAAAAATAGTAGCTAAAAGAAATTAGGCTGAAGCCAGCTGGCTAAGAGGTGCGGTGTGCACCCAGTCCAGTTCACTCCTTTCTTAAGGACAAGCAGAGCTTCTGCCAGGATTTCTATAAAACATAATGGACGCAGCTATACGTCTTCTATCATGTCTATGCGCATATTTATTTATAGCTAGACAATAAAAAAACACGCTGCAGATATTACTATTTGTTTCTATCTAACTCACAGCGTGCCACAAAAATCAGATTTTTTGCGCAAGTTCAGTATTATATTAAGAGCAAATCAAAGTCACCATAATCGTAAGAATAAATAAATATAAATTTCAAATCAAATTCAGAATAATATTTAGAGCAAATCAGTATAAATTTGAGAGCAAATCAACATAATTCATAAATCAAATTCAAGATAAGTTTTAAGGCAAATTAACATAAATCTGAGTGCAAATCTAGGATAATTTCGAAAGTAAATTCAATATCATTTTAAGAGCAAATTAATACAAAATTCAAAAGCAAAATCATAATGAATTTGAGAGTAAATCAACATAATGTTGCTCACAAAAAAATCCTCAACTTAAAGAGAGAGAGAGAGAGAGATCTAAATTGGTTTCAGAGTATTAAAAATGAGAGAGAGTTTTGAATTGATTTCTTAAATGTTGTGTTCAGTGTCTCTATCTTATACTGACAAATGATGCAGCCCTATGCATTGGGGCCCACCTATGATAGATACACCTCATATGTATGTGCATATGATTCATTTAGGGCATCCATAGTGTATATAACCCAAGAGGTCTTAAGGTAGGTCCCATCTAAACCTTAAGGCCAATGCTGTAATGTATATAACTCACTAGGCCTTAAGATGGTCCCACTTGTCAGATAAAGAAAAATGTATTTTAATGCTTATGGCCAGGTCTTTAGCTTGAGGACTGGTCTTAAGGTTTTTTTGCTTATGGTCTGTTTAAGGTCACCCCTATAATATATAAGGTCGACCTTAAGGTGGCTTAAGATCCTCTGTTTTTATACACTGTGGATGCCCTTAGACACACTACGTCATAGGAAAGGAGGCTACATTGCTTTTTTTGTCTAGCCACGCGTCGACGGGCTCATGATGATACTGCTTTGATCGAACATCTTCCACATGTGTACGTTCCGTTCGTCCAAGGCGCACATGTGCAGAAACAAGGAATTTCAAAAAATAATAGCTAGAAAAAGATTTTTTGTAGCACTAGTGGACTTATTAGAGCCCTCACAAAGTTAATAGAGTCAAAAGCATTTCCTTTTTCAAAATAGAATTGATATTGTACTGAGCACCTGAACCATTCATGCTGAAAATTTTCAACCAAGTGCAAAAAATAGAAGCAAGACATTTATGCTATACTAGAAACACAATCTGTGCAATAGTGCGACGTCGCGTGCCATCGCTACGTGCAACCCCTGTGTTTTCTTAAAAAAAGAAATGGAAATCCCAAAGTAGCTTTATTTCTCTTTTTTTGAAATGCAATTTCATATGTACCTATATAGTAATTCACAATTTTAGCTAATATTATAAATCTTATATAAAAATTCAGTTCGAAATATTTAAAAATCTTGCGAACTCAGTTTTTATCCAAATCGAGGAAAATTTCACTTCCTTTTCAGTTCCTACCATATGTATTTCTTCTTTATTTTTTCTTTCCTTTCCTTCATGGGCTGGCCCAATTTTTTCTTCTGTTCACCTAGTTGCTGCCCAGCTCCCCCTATTCTTCGCCATAGCCGTACACCTCTATCTCTCTCCCTCTCTCCCTCTCTCGCATCTCTCTTCTCATCTCACCCGAGTGGCGCCGCCGCCCATCCGCCGCTTTCGACGGCTTCCATCACCACCGACGATCTACCTCAACTTCCCTCGGCTCCCCCTTCTTTCTACCGATGTTAGATGGCACTGTAGCCGCTACGAAACCCTAGCACTGCCGGGTCAATCTTCCCAATCTGGTAGCCTCTATCGCCACAAGCATCCTTCTCAGGTTCCTTTCTTGTCGCAACCACATGCGTGGCCTAGTATCCGACGCGGGTGGGGGAGATGGTGGTGCGAGGAGAGAACGATGCCGGGGTGGGGCGGGAAGGGGGTGAGGTGTGCGGTGGCTAGATCCAGGAAAGATGACGGAGGTAGCGCCCTGGGTAGACGACGATGGAGGCAAGTTCCACGGAGGCTAGGTCCAGGTGAGGCGAAAGCAACAACGGCCGGTTCTAGGTGAGGTTGCGTTGGCAGCATTGACACAGAAGCACGACCTAACGCACGAGAGGTTGCGTGGTCCAATGGGGATGGCAGCCACAAAGGTAGCTAGCTGCGGCGACAACAACTCATACGTAGGGAAGGACAGGACTCCAGATGCATCCGGTGCCATCCACTCCCCCTCGTCACGATCTGACGGTCTATGTTGCTCCATTTTGCCATCCGATGGCTACGATTGTCCACACGACTAGATCCAACGGCTCCTGTTTAAAGGGTGACATGGCCCAACTAGAGAGTTGGAATCCCAACTACTGAACTGGGATACCATGGTACCCGGCCACTATGATTTCAAATGCGTAAATTCAATCCAAATTTGTGTATAATTTTTTCAAAAATTTTAGTTTTAGGATATATACCTATATATAACAATTCAAGTGAAATATAATACCTTTGACAAAAAAATACTCGGATTTAAAGTTTTCAACGATTGTTTATCACATGCTTTGCTGATTTTTATATATAATCAGCACATACCTACAATCAAACTATCATACAAAAGGCAACTCTAATTTGAATTCTAGTCCAAACTTATTTGAACTAGTTAGCAAATATGTTAAAATTGACACCCGAAAACTCCAAAAATTTACGTGATACCTAGGGGAATTACCTTTTTAGGCACCATGGTGTATATTAGTAATTTGCAATGAGGGAATTTCATAAGAAACTTCACATTAATCATACGGGAAACCTGTATTCTAAATAGGGCCTTAGAAATGGAAGGGGCCGACAAATGTTCACGGAATCATCTTGATCTGTATGCTGGCTATCTAAGCTTAGCCCTTATCTTTTACTGCAAAAGGTCATTACTACAGTAGGCATGGGGTCATGTTGAAGAAGAGCCCTCGTCTTCCTTTCTTTACCCGACAATCAAGAGCCCTAATCTTTCTTACATTGGAATGGTGATTCTTCGAGGAAACTTTTGATTCTCGAAGGAAAAGAAAAGGATAGTATGCTTAACCTAATATATGCGCGCCCGCGTCATCAATCTGGTTTGAACACATGGAAGAGAAATTCTTATGACTTATGAGGTTCTGCAGTTTGTTTTCTCCGAAGTTTTTATACTATGGAGTTCATTCCAATAGAAGTTCACAGGAATTCTTGCAGTTCTTATCTGTTGCAATTTAGGCAAATGGTAAATTATCTATAGGATTTAAATCGCACATCAGTCCTTTATCTAATTCCTTTCTTGAAAATATTTTTTCAACGAAAATAAAGTTTTTTGCTTTTTATATCTTTTTTCTTTATTTTGGAGGATTTTAAGTCCTTTGCATGTTTTTTTATTTGTGATTGTCAAGAGCACTCTGTGTGCCAATTGCTAGGTGGAGTAGCTCCGGCCCTTCTTCCACACAAGCTATCACGTCCCCAACCAACTCGTTATCGCATTTGATTTTTGACAGCAACTTAATCGAAAAGGATATGATCGATTAATTGACGTGATCTGAAAAGACCTGGGATTCGATTGTTGGAATTAAAATATGCAAAGCTCAGATTTTAAAAATTAGACCAAACAAGCAGCACAAACTAGATGCTATTGCACTCACTGTGGCCAGAAACTATTGCTGTCTCCTTTTCCTATACATTGAAGGAAAAAACAGGTCTCGTTGTGCCGACAGGTTTAGATGTTCAGCAACAGCAAATGCTAACATTGTTTTCGACTCTCCCTCTCATTATCAGACGCGCCTCAAGTTAATTTTCAAAGTTGCATATATAAAATAATTCTTTTTTTTTTACCAAAACTACTCCACAAGATAACAAATTGATTTGTAGTGACTGCAAACAAATGGCTCTCTCGCCAAGGAGGCCGGAACGAACTTAAAATCACACACTGAACTTCTGAAGAGTAACTGAAACTGCACAGGCGTTCCGTGCTGACTAACTTCAGAGAAGGAAAATGCTTACATATATCTAAACTGACCTCTTCTTTCAATAAGCTAGCGTGCAAGAGACAATCTATCCAGGGATAATTACATCAGTTTCCAGTCTAGGATTTCTTCGAAGATCCTATTAACTAGCAGCAGTGTGCAGCGTAAAACTACTACCTTCCTGCTGATAATTGGTCTGACTGTACTTGTAATGTGTGTGCGAGAGAGCGCGCGCAATTAGTCAACGACGCCATCTGCGTCACCGTTTCAAGGCGAAATGAATAACGGCCGGTCGTTAATCTGCATCGCTGTCTGGTATTCGACTGTCATTGACAAATCTGTTCCACAACGGACCCCCACACGGAAATTTTGCATGATATGATAGCGTCTACGCATTTCTCCCGTCACGGTGCAAAAGATCAACATGTGGTACGGTCCTTAGAAAGATACCACAAGGTGTCGTACCTCCCACTTTCTAAAGAAGTACTAAACAAATTAATCCATTGATTTAGTAGAAATATGATGGGTATTCTAATTTTTTAAAACCTAGTAGAAGATCAAATAAGATCATATCTCATGTACGTTGGAATCCTCTTGCCGCCGCCTCTCCATGTCTTCGATCTGTTGCCACTAATTAAAAGGTTGGAAGGAAATTTGTTGATCCTCTAACAGTGGCTACACCATGCATGACTTCTACCACCAATCAATCTGAACCCCAACGATCAGCCCAATGAATCTAAATGACTGAGTCCAATTGAAAGCATCTAGTTTCAATTCAATTAATCGAGAAACTTGCGTTTCCTAGTCATAAACATGAAGCTATCGCGCCCAATGTTTGGATTGAAGCATTGAATAGTGCATGGCCGCCGTCCGCAAGCTATGCTAATTACGTGGATGATTGGGTCGACGAGTCGGATGCGAGGAATGAGAAGAGGCTTAAAATTACCTCAATAACCTTTGGCAGTTGGTACTTTCTACACGTGGTTAGTGATTGATGAAACAGTACCACTAGGTATCAAGATGTTTTATCCATTGGAGCTAGTTTGTTTAGACGGCTCACAAAGTTTTCAGGGACCGTAAAAAAACTTGTGACGAGCTTACATGCATTCAGTGGCCTGTCTCTATGATGAAAAATTGTAATCTAGCCTTTACATACCGACACGTAACTTTGGATGTTGCTAGTTTCGCGCATGCGTTTTATAAGGTTTTCACACGCACACCCACCCTGAATAACTAGGCAACAAAAATATATGTTTATATCACTGTTACTTTTTGTCCAGCACCCCCATACCATGCCAAAGAAAAAAGACATACTTTGGTGGCTGCAACTGTGCTGTCCAAGTTCATTGGAGCAAATCATCATAGTTCTGAAAGCAAATTTAATATAGTTTTAAAAGCAAATTCAGTATAATTTTGAGAGCAAATCCACCTCATTGTGGACCCAAGTGGGATGTAGACCGTGCAGTGCTCACCTCATTTGGAACAAAGTATACTTTGGTGGCTGCAGCTGTGCAGTCTAAATCTGTTAGAACAAATCAGCATAATTCTGAGAGCAAATTCAATATAATTTCTAAAGCAAATTCAATATAATTTTAAGAGCAAATTCACCTCATCGTAGACCCAAGTGGGACGTAGACCGTACAGTGATAACCTCCTTTGGAACAAAGAATACTTTAATAGCTGCAGCTGTGCAATTCAAGTCCGTCAGCCTCATTAAAGGGACAAGTAGGAGATTTGTATTATTGCCCCTTATAACAATACGTGAGTGGTTTCATCCATCCAATTGCTATATATACCATACGCTCAATAACATAATTGGACGCACATACAGAAAATAGATTGTCCGATGTTAATTTGTATGTTAGCCTGTAATGTAGGGACCCTGGATCGGTTATTATTGATCAGCAACAAGTGCCAGCGAGAGCTGCATACTCCCTTGTGCTTAAATGGATTGATCGAATCGAGTGGTATGATCGAGTTGATAGCATGCTGTACTTTAGCCTGTGCTCTGGCTCTGTTGGACGTTTACGTACGTCGGCCAGATGATGGTGGGTACATCTGGGTTTAATAATGCTATCGCTCAAATTAATCTCAATCCAGTCAGCCACCATGTGTACAAACGAAATTAAACCATGCGTATGAATGTATCGCTCAAGGTAATTTTGAAATTAACCAGTCAGTACATAGATGTACTCGTCCCTGTGCAAAATTGGATGAGAAATTACGTCGTCCTACGTATATACGGTGGTATGCTCAGTGCCGTAGATCGCCGGCCGCGCGCGCTAGCCCGAGCCTCGCCGGCGGCCACGCACGTACGCGGAGAGGGGCGCGCCGTCCGTGCGGGGTCCCGCTCGCGCGAACGGAGGTAGACGTAGCGATCGGACTCATCGGAGGCTGGCTGGTGGCCAGCTCTCCGGCCGGTCGTCAGGCCATGGTGGGCCCGGGAGGGAGGCCCCGGTGGTCCATAGAGGGCGGGCTCGGCGCGGGCCCGACGCGTGGAGCGCCGGTCGCTGTCGGCGCCTCGACGGGGCCGCCCCGTCGCTGACCGCGCCGATCGAACATGTTGCACGTACAACTTGCATTGCCCTCCCTCCCGCATCAGAAATCGTGCTTAACAACGTTGATCTTCCGCGGTACGACCCGTTCTTTCAAGCCAACCAAGCTTAATTCTTTCTTCCTTTCTTTTTGAAGAACAAAACCAAGAATAATTCCATCTCTTTTCCAACACTATTGTTTTCTTCCGAGGCTTGTTTGAAATGCAGAAATTTTACATGGAATAATTCAATTTCAGTGGATATTAGAAAGCAAAATGTAGCTACTCAACGATACCTTATTTATTGACGAGGATTGAATAATCCATCAAATACGACTTTAATACTTAGTTAAGATCTCAAGACCCCTGTGAACATAAGCATTCAAAGGCAATTGTCCGAGTACCCACTGTATGTTTTACCCGACCACTTAATTAAGATCTCATGAACTGGTGTAAGGGCTCGTCTCCAGGCAATTCTCTCATGTGCGGCGGATAAAACACATGCTTTGTCCGCTCCCAACTGCATGATGATTCGGCCTTACGTCTCTGACAACAACCGTCCTGTAGTTGTCTCTTACAATAACCGAAGATCAGTTATTATCAGAACTCTCCCGCTGATAGCAACCACCCACTCGACCGACAGGATGATTCAACAAGGCGCCTACTTACGTGGAACCGATACCACTTCGGCGCTATTTAAAGGTTGATGAGAGACCAGAGCTAGTTACATTATTTTGTAATCTCTTAGTGAGAACATCTTGCAACCAGTTTATAGCAATAAAGATCATTTTCATTCTTCTCCTAAATCCTTCTGAGAGACTTAGCCTTTTATCACAATTTGTAAGATCGACAATGACTTGATTGTTGACATTTATGTACTATTTTTCTTCAAAGTTTGAGAATTTCTAATGCTGACTTTTCCTTGTTTGACTAGCTAGTTGCTGATGTACCAATCGTTAAAGGGAAAATTTTGTTTGTGCCACTAAAAAATTGTGCAATTTTGATTATGCCATCAAGAATATGCACATTTCATTTTTTGCCACTTGAATTTTTGTGTCCATTTTTGTTTTTGCCACTACCATCAGTATCTATTAGTTTGAACGTTATAATTACTTAGTTGATCGCCATTTCCTTGTTGAGTTTTTCCAAAAAGACATCCAATATCCCTTTTAGCTTGTGGGCCCCATTTGTCAGCCCCTCATATCTCTTTTTGCATCTCTCACTCTCTTTCTATTTATCTCTTTGCCCCACTAGATCTTACCACCGCAGAGCATGATGAGATCGACAACAAGGGGCGCTCGGAGGCAGTGGCCATAGGAGAGAGGTGACCTAGAGCCACGACTTGGTTGTGTCATCATTGTCAAAGCAGACGATGAGGTCACCACCGATGCGGACGATGGCCTTCTCGTCGCGGGGCTGGGGCGGATGACACCGTCCAATCTCTCCTAAAATTGACACCTCCTCCTTCCTCACTCCCTGGCAATCACCATAGCCCCCTCCTTCCTTCTTCTTCCATGCCGACGCCTCCCTGTCGTGTGCTCCCACTTTGGCCCCATCACCCCTATGTCGATCCATCATTCCAAAGCAGCTCCATCAGATAGAACCAATTGCCATCCAACTGAATCTTTGTTAGTATCTCCATCATAGCATAATAATCAAACCATGAACAAACACAACAAAAGGACTACTCCCAAGCATAGAGCTTCTTCACAGTGGAGCGGCTAAGAATTCCACTGCCTCCGCCATTGCCCATCCCTTCGTCTCCTCTCCCAAACCTTGAAAACCCATTGATGCCTTTCCCATATCCTTCTTCACCCCATGACCACCCCATTGGCTTCAAGCTCTTACTGTAATTCATTACCTTCCCTACAACATTAGTTGATTTCCATGGCAAGTAAAAAAGAATTCATCAGAAATCAGTGAAATGTGAGCAAGATGAAATAATTAATCGATCAAGTAAGTGATTTGTTTATTGTCTTGCCTGGAAGGCTATGGTTGGTCTCGGGAGGCTCACAGATGGGGGCCTCCAGCAGCACGACGACTCAGGCGCTAGCGTTGACAATCTTGAGGAAGTACTCATTGAGCTCGATGGCGATGTCGGCAAGGTCCTTCTTCCTAGCGGTGCCGTGGGTGTTAGATCGAGGAGGCCGACTAGAGGGAGGCGAATAGGAAAAAATCTTTTCTAATTAATTATCAATTTATATTTGGCTAAACCAAACAAATAATGTGGAAGCTTAACCAAAAAAGATTTAGCACAAATAACACCTAAAACAACCGAGTTCACCTAAGTGCACCAACAAGATAACCTTATGTCAAGTTTTACAATACTAGGATGACAAACAATCAATTTAATTCTATGAATGTAAATTGTTTTAATGTAAATTGAGCACAAAAAACAAACTACAATTGACACAATTGCTTTTTACCGTGGTGATCGGAGATTTGCCGGTCTCCCCTAGTCCACGTTGATGTTAGCCCAAACGAATTGGACTGGCTCCACAAATTAAGCCAAAACACCTCAATACACTAATGGTAGCTCTTTCCCGCTCCGGGTAGGTGAGCTCCAATCTTCACAACTTTACCGGGTCTTCTCACAATCTTCTTTGAGAAGATCACCTTATACGATGCCTCTAACGCCGTCTAGAAGTCGGCAAACTCCAAGAGTAATAAGTCAAGCCCCTCGCTTGACCCTCACCATGTGCAATGAATGCACACCGCTCAAGTGGATACACAATCTACCTCTAGATGCAATACATGCAATCTAAAGTCTTCCTCCTTGCTCACAAGGTGCAACACATGCACAACTGAAAGGAGGACCTCACACTAGCTCATGAGAGTGAAATGGAGTAAAACATTTCTGTCTCCAACCGGCCACAAGAGGGTATATATACCCCACACCTCGAAACTAGCCGTTGGGACAGAAAAAGGGATTTCTGGAAGTACTGCAGGCAAACGACTGGTACTTCCGCTCCCCTCTGCAACGGTCAGAAAACTAGCCGTTGTAGATAAATCCGATAGTTTCGACATTCAAAGTCCGGTACTACCGATCATCAGAAATACCGTAGTACTTGTGCAGAACTACCGATTTCCTCAGGGACGAGAAGACTCTACACATGTGTCTCTTTGAAAAAAACGTACTACTACACAAATCGGAAGTACCGCTCACAGAGCCGATAGTACCGCTCGCTGATCAGACCGCTCACACAGAGCTAGTCGAAAGTACCGATTGTCGACAACATTGCTCCCTGACCATGTCGGGTGGTTCGACCACTCAGGTCGCCGACCATGTTGATCTTCAACCACGTTGTCCGGTTCGACCACACAGGTCCCCGACTACGCTAGTCTTCGACCACGCTGGGCTTCGACCATAGTTCTCCGACTACGCTGGTCTCTGACCACATTGGTTTCGACCACTCAGGTGTAACAGCCTAGGTATTCTTGACATAATCTATGTTTTTGGGTAACCTTTTCACCTAAAATGATAAAGTTTTCAAATGTATTCTTGACTTTGGTGAGTCAAGAGGGATTATAAAATATTTCAAAATAAAATATAAAATCTAGTTTAGACTTAGGCTAATGGTTAGGTGGTTGGTACAGGCATGCACTGTTGTTCGGTGACATAGTGTTGATTGTCGAGCACATGGGGCATGTGATTGAGCCTAAGTCAAATTAAGGACCGGTCTGTGAGCTACTATTGTAAAGCCCTATCGTACTACCACAAGGCTGGTATGGGACCGTCCTGGCTGACTAATTTGTGGGTCCCAACCAGAGTCTCCTCGTAGGTTGAAAGTGAGCGTGGAGTAGGCCATGAGAAGTCTCACTCGGCTCAATAGGAGGTCCCGGTCTGGTGGATTCCTTACTGGGGTGAAATCTTAGTGTTGGCTTGGACAGGTTGAAGGCTTAGCATTGTAAAGGCCTTATCATGATCTTCTCGCTACACACCAAAGGAAGTGTACTTATCCGGTGACAATATGGGATGATCATGTCTTATGGGTAAAGTTGTACAACCTCTGCAGAGTGTGTAATTTATCCTGGATAACTGTACCCACGGTTACGGGTACGCTGAGTAAAGTTTTTCATGGATTAGACTTTATTTTTCAAAATGGTTTATAAAAAACTTATGGATGGATGGAATCCATAAGAGATTGAAAGCGTATGGATGGATGGAATCCATATGAGATATTTTGGAAAAGATGGTCCGGGTGGGATACCTGTGGTTAGGTTAGTGTGGGGGATGGACCTGCACTAACGGTATTAATTTCATTTACAATTATTGTTTTTACTTATTGTATTAAATTCAGCAATTTTCAATCTATTTATTGTATTTCTTTAAATACTGTTTTATGCTCAAATAACCATATATGTCTTTCTTTGTTTCCTTTATCATTATGTTGCATTTCTCCGTGTGACTTGTGGAGTATAAGTTTGTAGTCACCTTGCTATCTCCACACAGAGGAAGACGACTTCGACTACAACGAAGATCTGGACGAGTAGGCCACATCTTACTGTCATTTGCCTGTAGGCAAGCTTGTTGGGCTTCTTCCGCTTCGATGTTTTTCTTCTGCTGCTTATGTTTAAATTTGGCCTATTGGCCATGGATGTAAATTTTGGCAATCATGCCCATATTTACTTAATAAATGTCATTATGGTTGATATTTATCTTTGTTGTCCACTGTGTGCACTAGCCGATCCTAGACTAGTGCGATTTACACAAAGAATCCAGGAGTTGTTGCTTCGAGGTCCGACATCAGGTCTCGACCATGTCGACGATGTCAGTCCTCGATCACACAGATTTCTGACCATTCTGTCGATCTTCGACCATGTTGTATCAATCATGTCAGTTCGACCACGTCGATTACGACCACACAAGTCTCGACCACGTCAGTTTCGACCACGTCGGTTCGACCACGCTGGTTCGATCACACAGATCTCGACCACGTCGGTTCCGACCACGCTGGTTCGATCACATAGATCTCGACTACGTCGGATCCGACCATTTTGGTTCAATCACGCTGATCTTCGATAACAAAGATCTCGACCATATCGGTTTCGACCACACTGGTTTCGATTACATAGATCTCGACCACGTCGGTTCCGACCATGTTGGTTTCGATCATACAGATCTCGACTACGTCAGTTCCGACCATGTTGGTTTCGACCACTTCGATCTTATACCACATCGTTCTTCGACCTCGTTGGTTTGACTATATCGGCTTCGACCATGCTGGTTCCCGACCACATTGATCTTCGACCACATTGGTTCGACCATAAATGGTTCTCGACCACACAGGTCTTCCGACCACCAACATACGCGGTAGTTCTATGATTACAACACTGGTAATTCCGTTTAGTGGCAGTATCATAGAATACGCTGCGGTAGTTCCGATTGTCTCAAAAATTGCAGATACTTCAACAGCTTTTGCAAAACACATTTATAAACTTTAGTATCATGCACACAAGAATTGTCCATGATTCTCAACAAGTTGCAAAATATATTTGCACACTTTCAGAATCATGACACAAGGATTATATATGAGTTTCAACTATTTGTAAAACACATTTGCAAATATAAACCTCATATACAAAGAATGGAAACACGGACTTCAAATACTTGCAAAACATATTCGCAATGTATAGTCCCATGTTACAAGATTCAACACATGTGCTTCAATTATTTGCAAAATACATTTTTAAATGCAATTGTCATACCAAGGAGAGCTAGAAGAGGTGAGGTTGAGCTATCAACACATGATGAGACTCAAGTTACTAGACATGATCTTTTTTAATAGTACGATAAGCTATACTAGCAATCCGGTCTTCCAAACAAACACCAAGATCGGTAAAAAAATTAGAAATACATTCTTAGCCCTAGCTAGCCATACCTTTGTCTTGAGTCATAGTCTTGACATGCATCAACACATAATGTATCTTTCACTTGAACTCCATCAACATATGATAGATCTTTACTTGACTTGATGGCCAATACATGATCATCTCCTCTTGGACATGCATCAACTCATGATGCATCTACCACTTGACTTGATGATCTTCAACACATGAAGTCATCCAAAGTATTCCTCATTTGTGAAACCTAACCTATTCATCCAACGCATGAAAAATGTTAATCCACAAAATAATTGTCATTAATTACCAAACTTCACCATTAACACATATTGAAGGGACTATATTCTACAATCTTCTCTTTTTAGTAATTCATGAGAATCTCAACAAATAACGAGATAGAAATTAAATTGCGAGTATATAACATGTATACAATATTTGTATACTCTAAGATAAGTTTTTAAAGCGAAGTTTACTTATCCGGCTGTCGTTAATCATCCAACCATTAACACATAATGAAAGAACTAGATGCTAACCTAATTATGAGTATATATGAACTACGCAAGATATATATATATATATATATATATATATATATATATATATATACACTTAATGGATATATGTCAAAGTAAATATTCTTAATATATGGATCAATGCTAATGAAACCGTAAAATATAGCTTAAACTTCCCCTAAATGTGTGCCTTCAAGAATGTATTGTGAAAGCATATGCACATATTCAAGTTTGACTTATTTGGTGAAGTTCATTCTATATTTGGGATCGGTGAATGCAATAAAATAAGAATATGATATTGAATGCATACCTCTTATATTTTTTACCTTTTCATGAGCAATATCATAATAAATAAATATATTAGTTTCATAATTGTATTTGTCATTATCACCAAAATCAATTTAATGGAGCTTGAACTTACAGCAGGGCACCGCAACGACAGTGAGCTTGCTAGGCCTGGAGGTGGTGGTGGTGGCAGTGACGACGAACGGGGGCAAGGCCGTTGTCGTGACGACCGTGACCATAGGCATGGCGTTGGGGACGTCCATAGTAACAAAAATGAAATATGTATATTCGTGATGGCATAACCAAATTTGCATACATTTTTAGTGGCACAAATAAAATTTTTCATCGTTAAACGGGAACAGTCATCAGAGAGGCTAGTCGGAGAATTAATGCATGGGGAGTGGTCAATTTCTTCTTTTTTTGCCCATTGGCCGTGGCTATGTTGATACGTGTAGTGCCGACCGACCGTAGGGAATCCGTAGTCTTCTTCTAGAGATAGATTCTTGACCGGAACAGTTTAGTATCCTTGGTGACAGGAAATCGCCTAGAGATTTGGTTGGTTTTCAGTCGTTCATGGTGATTGGGACACATGTATTCAGCGTGAAAATCGTTCTTTGCATTTTGGATGTTGATAGTTTGCGGTCAATTCTTTTTTTAACCCTGCGTTAGATAATTCGGGCTACAGTTGTGTTGAACTGTTGGTACATATAGTATCGATGTCCCGTAAAGAATCTGTAGTCTTATTAAGAATGGAGGTTCTTGACCGATCTAAACAGTTAATATTACTTGGGATCCTAAAAAAAATCACTACATGGTGACAGGAGATCCACCTAGAGATTTGTTCAGATCTTGTTGCCTCACAATTATTGATTGGGACCCATCTAGAGCGAAATCATTCTTGCATTTTGGGTGTACATAGTTTGTGGTCAATTCTTTTTTTTTTTTACTTGGCAGTTAGATTATTGGAGCTATAGCTGTGTTGATACGTTTAGTACAATTTGTGTCTTGTAGAGAATCCATAGCCTTCTTTAGGCTCGATTTGAAATACATGATTTTTTTTCTGGTTTCCTTGGGAATTTGCTTCTTGTGAAATTTATCTATCCGGTGGATGTTCTCCATCTAAACAGTTAATATTACTTGGGATCAAAAATCACTGCAGGGTGACAGGAGGAGATCCACCTAGAGATTTGTTTAGATCTCTGTTGCCTCACAATTATTGATTGGGACCCATCTAGAGCGAAATCATTCTTGCATTTTGGGTGTACATAGTTTGAGTTAGATTATTGGAGCTATAGCTGTGTAGATACGTTTAGTTCTATTTGTCTTGTAGAGAATCCATAGTCTTCTTTAGGCCTCGGTTTGAAATACATGAATTTTCTCCGATTTTCTTGGGAAATTGCTTCTCGTGAAATCCATGTATTGTAAACGAGTCTATACAGTGGAGGTTCGTTAATATTGCTGGGTGACGGGAGTTCACCTGGAGATTAGGTTTGGTTTCAGTTACCTCATAATGAATGGGGACCCATCTAGCGAGAAATCGTTCCTGCATTGTGGATGTAGATAGTTTGGCTTCCATCGATCGGATCGGGGTGCGTTGGCCGGTGTGATCGGTATTGAAAATATAATTAGGTTGACAGTTTGATCAGGGCGATCTGACCTGCGTGGGAAGAGCGGTAAGACGAGCTACAGACAGAGGATAGTGAGCATTGGAATTAAGTGGTTTGAGTATGTGCAGGGCATGTGTGTCGTTGCTTGGTTATGCTGTGTTGCATAATGCATTGTTTTGACTAACGTAAGTCAAGTGCATGGAATTTGTGCTCGATATGGTTGTTTGGTCTTTGGATGTGCAGGTAACTTAGAGGATATAGCAGTCAATGACAATAGACTGGGACTAGATGGGGGAGCTGAGGTCCATAGCAGTTATGTAAGTCCATGTGAGGCTGTATAGCTCAAGCATGAAGCATGGAGAAGATAAATATCGTGAAGAGATAAGTTGGTGCATATAGTGTGCCGGGTGACGGGGCTGATGCACGTAGAGACGGTTCAGGGGATTTCGAATATGTGAATACATGACGGCTAATCATTGCGCAACACGGGATGCGTATCAAAGCATGCAGAGATGCTTTGATGGAATGTAAGGATTGATGAAAGGTAAGGATACTTTGCTCATTAATTTTGTTAATTGATGATTTTATGTCGTGTGGTGCTATATGATAGTTTACTTGTTGTTGTTGGTTGTGGGACTCCAGAGCTAGATCATGGTGAGACGGAAGGGATCGGGACTAAGATAGGGGAGCTGAGGTCTAGAATGATCAAGGTGTTGCTGGAAGATGATTGAGGATAACGGAGTGGTTACAAGCCGATAAGATAAGGAATCGGAGCGTGAGTTACTGGTGATGAATATGAAGGGCAACGACAAGGGACTGGGACATGCTCAGGGTGGAGTTGAGGTCCGTACGTTTGGGTAAATCCGGATGTCGTATGGTGCGAGGAAAAGCATGTGTGTGCTTTGAGAAGCGTGCTTGTGTAAGTGTAAAATCTGGTATTGTGTTGGGTTAACGAGTTAGCCTATGTAAGTGTGCGTGAAACCCAACTAGGGGTATTGGTTAGAGTTTTTCTTGTGTGCCTCTATGTAATAAGGGAGAGAGGTGGCTTAGAAACTAAGTTTTGGAGAAGCTTGTGCCTAACTAACTTGAGGAGTTAGGATTCTTGAAGATAACTTTTAGGGGATGAGTTGTGGATCTTGGGCTTGAGCCTGTCGTCATCTTTAGGCTTGTGAAGTGACTACGAGTGGATGTAAACATTCATCTCCATATATATATATATATATATATATATATATATATATATATATATATATATATATATATATATATATATATATATATATATAAAGTCTTTCTCCTCTTTATGCAAACGTTGAAATCTTAATTTGACTTAGTTTTTAGTCAGGGCTTTTAGCTTGGATTCTTACTATTATTATGCTTGCTAGAAAGTGTGATAGTAGATCCCAGATCATCTTGTCCATCATTTATAGTAAATTCTTATGATTGCCTGATTTTGATTCAAGTTCTTGTGTTTTGTTTGATTTTAGTGTAACATTTCTTTAAATGAAAAAATATTATAATTTTGCTATGATCTTCTTGATCTTTGATTGGAATTAGTTCCTGACATTTTAGAGAAGTTGTGTGTAAAGTTTCTAAGTGATTTGGATCAATGGATTAAAAGTTTCATGTATTTTCGTATTCAAAATCGTGTTGATTTTCAACTCTGGCCTATGGAATCGGTCCAACTGCCCTTGAGGTTGGTTAGACCGCCCAAGGCTAGTCAAACCACCATTTGCATTCTGGTCTAACCACCTAGACTTATCCTGATTCATTTGGCTCGGTTTTCTTGAAGGTTTCTTTGTGAGTGGTTAGATTTTGTTTTTCATAGCTCCTTATAGGTATTGGAGTGCCAGAACTGTAATTTTCTTTTTTGAGAAAAAGATTTATAAAAGGCTTCAATTATGTTGAGTCTTATTCAATCTTTTTTTAGTCGTCTTTTCGGTCCTACACGATTAAACACTTTCTAACTAGTTTACCAAGCTAGCTTAGTTGTCCAGTTGCGTAGTACGTACGTGTGTACTGGTTTAAAATGCGCTATTATTATGGTTCCGTTCTTTTCAACTTATGGTTTATGAGTTTTCCAAAGAAACAAATAGGGCGATTTCTTCGGCGTAGTTTCGAAGCTTTATATTGGGATAATCTTTTCAAAGTGGTTTATCGGCATTCGATTCGTTCGCACAACCATTCGTATTAGAGCTAAACAAAACATCTATCACACCCGAAAAAACACACCTTTATTGTCATTAACGTACACGCGGTACACCTCACATGAGAAAAGATCTAGATGTGGATGCATGGATTGGCCTCTTGGATCCGATCGAGTGTCGATGAACGCGCGGGGAAATCAGAGAGAGGCGGACGCTGTCCGGCCGGTCGTACTCCCCCACTTGCACCGTGCAGACTGGTACGTCCGTCCGTCCGTCCCCGTGGCTCTTTGCCAGCGTGCCGCGAACCTGACCGGCCCGTCCGAGCTCGCGTCTCTCCATCTATCAGTCCATCGACGTGAGCGTCAACTTCCCGCTGTTGCCATCGATCGATTCACTGTTCAAACTACTGCCCTGGTCGACCTCTCTCCCATCGACGTGGGCCACTGGCGATGGTCGAAAGCACCTGCCAAAATAACCGTGAAACTTCGTATTTCATTTAGATCTACAGGCCATTTGGCCATGCGTATTGGCCGGATATTCGCATCAGCTGTGCGCTCGAACCGTTTCCCGGCCACTTCAGCAAACTCGCAGGTCGAGCAATCGTGGTGACCAGAATGATGCATTCGTCAAGCTTAAGGACCCGCCAAGACGATTTTGAAGTGTACTGATACGCCTTATTGTGAAATCTAAATTTCTAGCCATGTTTAATTCTTAGGGCAAAAGATACCGAGTTGTGTATACCTAGCTACTACTTACATATGCACAATTTTAGGGAACAGATTTGGAACTAGTACGTACTTCTGGTTGTGATCTCTTGCTTTGCTTCGGCTTATAGCTTATAGCTTTTGGACTATTCATACGAGAGAGTATGAAATAACAGAAATTCGTGTGCGATTTTGATCGAAATAAATGAATTCGTTTCAGTGTATACTACAATCAATTTATAGATCCGTTTTGAAAAGACGTTACGTTTGAAAGTCAGTTGTCGTAGAAAAATCGAAAACCAGTTTGTAGAGGCTGAACAAGAAAGACACGTAATCCATCGTGGCAGTGTTTCCAGGCACGCAAGGGAACATGTACAAAAGCTGAGCTTTGCACTAGCTAGCTTGTACAGTAGTTATCATAAGTTCTTAGACTGTACCAACAGGGCATTTCACTTAAATGAGAAAAAGACGTTTCGAATGAGGAAAATGCCGATTTCACCCCCCTTAACTACGGTGAAGTTCTAACGTTCACCTTCAACCACGAAACCGTCCTACTTCCAACGAGGGAGAGAGCGTAGGTTGCGTGAAGGCTATACTCTCTCCTTTTCGCCACAGGCCCCATGAATGGAATCGAGCAAATATGACACTGTCACTGATAAGAATGGCTGACGCCAACCCTTATCCATACGTATGCACAATTACAAAGATCGCAATGCTCCGTTTGACATTTTGGTGTAGCAGGAGCAGCAGGGCAGATAAGTCACTTTCCCCCATGGACAATGCACACCACCAAGCGGACTTGAATTCCAAGGACGCAGGACGTCAGGTAGATGTTCATGTACTCCTCTCGATCGCGCGTGTTCCTCTCGAATCGTGAAAGGGAATGATGCATGCATGGCAGCAAGGAATATACCACTCCACTGTCACAGATCGTCAAAAGTAGAAGCGTAGAACTCATCACGAAAGCGAGAGTAACTAATGCCATGCGTATCAACGTCAGGATAGTGTTGTGGCGTGCTTGGGAGTGACACTAATTACTTGATCCGTTCACATGTAAATATCCATCCGGACGTTAGGGATCCACAATTGATCGGTAAGGTGAGAAAATAAATATTTCCTAAGGAAGGTATAATTGTATTCGTTATACGTCTCTAACATATATACGTAGTAAATAAATATGCATCATTCTTGTTTAGACCCAGCGAATAAGAGGTTCACATCCTTATATTTTTCTCCCAGTTGATCTGATAACTTCTAGCCTCTTAGTCTCAAGAGTAAACGTTGCGACTCCTTCTAAGGGCTGCATGGTGCATTCGTGCTTGTGAATAAAGTCGCAGCATGTATGCTCACAAAATCAGCTTTGTTCTTGTTCTTCTCCACGTTACGCTCCAACGCTGGGCGTTTTCGGCTTCCCCGGTATTCCGTCTACATGGGCTGAACGGCCTCCGTTTAATCAAAGCACTCTGCCGCAGTGTCACGGCCTGTTGAGCAGTACGGACCAGACACGAGATTACGGCCCATGAAACAAGCATCCTTAGGTGTACATCGGTCCAGCAATACGCGCAGCCGATGGGTGCTAGACTGGCTGGGCCAGGATGCTCCAAATCCCGGTGCCCGTGGGCTACCAGCAGACAGGTGCGACATCTGAGCTGCTTGGTGAAGAACATTTGTTCCACAATGTTTTCCGCTCTCTGTTTTGCACATTTTTTGTTTGAGAATTGAGATGTTGGCTGTTCATAAGATCATGGCCATAATCGGACTTATATATGTGCAATCTGGAAAGAGGGGAAAAACAAAATGAAAGGTCTAACATTATTGGACGAGCAAAAAACAGAGGAACGTCCCATTCAGTAATTTCGTTTTTTTTCTGTTTCTTTTAGATTTTTGTCTTTTTTTTTCTCGTGTTTTTTGTATTATCCATGATAGAATAACCTATTTTTTTTAAAAAAAAATCATATTTAAATACATTGAAAGAGCTATCAGCAGTTACAGTATAAATAAGCTAGCTACAGCGAAAAAACTATGGGTTGGTTCTTTTGGGTTGTGTATTATAGCTTATAGCTATGTCTTTTGAATTCTGGTCTGTTTGTGAGAGACAGTACACAGAGGGACATATCTGTATGCGATTTTGATCGATACAGTTAAACTCAATAGAGTTTATACTATAATTTTTCTATAGACTCTATTTAAAAAAACGCACCAATTTTACGTAAAAAGCCAAAAATCCAGAGTGCAAACGAACCAGCCTATGAGCCACAAAAAAATGCCAAGCTGAGCATAATATCTCGCTACAAGCTTACAGGCAATAAATTGCACTAGCGTGCCCGTTACAATCTTGTGGAGATTCTTCGTATCGTGGTACAGACGGCATCGTTTTCAAACAGTACAACATATAGTTCAAAGCTAACTACATTACCCCTACGCATGGCCGTGGGATCCAGATCGAGGCAGATCAGCGCCGTCCGATCGAGTCCGGCCATCTTACTTAGCGGCCACCGTCTCCCGCGCCAGCCTTCTCCCCGTCGGCCGACGCTGCCGCCGGCGCCTTCTCAGCGACGACGGCGTCACCCTCCTCCTCGCCGCACGCGCCGTGCGCGACGTCGTAGGTGGCGTGCAGCCCGACGAGCACGTAGTAGATCAGCATGACGGCGGTGCAGACGCCAAAGCGGACGAAGGCCTGCGCGCCGAGCGAGCCCATGAGGAAGAGGTTCGTGGCGATCGAGAGCGAGGGCAGCCAAGGCACGAGCGGCACGCCCCACACCTTGGGCGCGCGCGCCGCCGGCACCAGCAGCTGAATGCCGAGCGTCCCCGCCGCCCACGCCGGCACCAGCACCGCGTAGCCCACCCATCGCTCCCGCGCCGCGCCCCAGTACGCCGCGATGCCAATCGACGAGCCGATGATCACCAGCAGCAACGCCGCGAGCCGCACCGCGTGGGTCCGGCTCGTCACGCCCCGCACGTAGTACCTGCAATGCAACACACGGTTTTTTTTTTTTGGTGGTTTCTTTTCCCCGTCACAATTGCATTTGCGTCGCGGGAGCAAGTACGTACCGGCGGACGAGGAGGGCGGTGGCCATCATCATGAAGATGAAGAGCTTGCTGACGGAGATCAGGCTGGTGAGCACGTCGAGTCGGGAGAAGAACGCGATGCAGGCGCTGGAGACGGCGATGAGCGCGGTGGCGTGCACCGGCGTGCCTGTCCTGGGGTGCACGAGCGCGAACACCGGCGGGATGATGTGGCTCCGCGCGATGTGCGTGGTGTACCGCGCCCGCCCCAGCGCCCCCACCAGCAGCACCGTCGTCATCCCCTTGAGCGCGCCCAGCGCCACCACGTACTGCGCCCACCGCATCCCCACGCTGCCGAACGCCACCGAGTACGCCGCGCTCCGGTCGATCGCCGTGTACGGCTGCATCATGCTCAGCACCAGCGCCATCAGGCAGTAGATGATCGTGATCACCGACATGGAACCCAGTAGCCCCAGCGGGATGTCCCTCGACGGGTTCTTGGTCTCCTCCGCCATCGTCGCGATGTTGTCGAACCCGCCGTACGCGAAGTACACGATCGCCGCCGCCCGGAACACGCCCGGCACGCCGTACGGCATGAATGGGGTCAGGTTGCTCGTCTTCGCGTGGAGGAACCCGACCACGATGACGAAGGCTATCACGAGCACGTGCACGGCCGACGCGACCCAGTTCACGCGGGAGGTGCCCTTGGCGCTGAGCATGGCCAGGGTCGCGGTCAGCGCGATCACCACCACCGCGATGGGGTCCAGCTCGTTGTACCCCTCGGCGAGCGACGTGTGTATGCGCAGTGCGCTCGCCGGCTTGTTGATGAGCGACGCGAGGTACGACGTCCAGGAACGCGCCACCGCTGCCTTGCCGACGATGCTCTCGAGGATGAGGTTCGCGGCGGCGATGAAGGCCGCCGTGTCGCCGAGCTCGACGCGGATGTACGCGAAGGAGCCGCCGGCCACGGGGATCTCGACGGCGAACTCGGTGTAGCAGAACACCGACAGCATGGCGGAGAGGCCGGAGGCCACATAGGAGAGCACGATGGCGGGGCCGGCGTTGTCGTGCGCCTCCTGCCCCGTGAGCACGAAGATCCCGGCGCCGATGACGGAGCCGAAGCCGAACCACGTCAGGTCCCACCACGTGAGGCAGCGGCGCATCTCGTTCTCGCTGCGGCGCCGCAGCTCGCCGAGTTCTTCGGTGTCAGTGGAGCGGCCGGCGAAGCGGTCCCGGAGCCGGGCGGGGGTCGCAGCCAGCGCCGCGCGGTAGGCGCCCCAGCTCGCGAACGACGGCTCCGGGAAGAAGTCCTCCTTGTGCCACCGCCAGTAGCTCCTCGCCGCCTGCGCTGGCTTGCCCGCATAGTGCTCTCGCGGCGTCTCCACGGGCGGCATTGGCTGAGAGCTTAACTGCTCACGCCACACGCCTCTCTCACCACAGCAGATCCGAGAGGTGACATATATCACCTAACATGGTACCAGACTGTATTAGGCGTGTGAGCACAGGAAACATGTGTGAGACCACTTGCTGCACTCCTTTGCGTAGCAAATGACTTTCTACAAATTTGAGTGAGAGAAGACTTTCTGCTAAAATGAATGGTCAGGGACCAAAAGTGCATTGGACTCTTGGTCAGTAAGTGAGACGTGTTCCTTCGTAGTTATGCGCTCCAAGAGCTCTCCAATTTGGTTGCATGCGCTATCTGAATTCTCTATTTGTTTGATGCCCGAGCATTTCCGGAAAACCGGCGATTCGCTTTTGCTTATGATTGGACGTGTTGCATTTGCATTACATGACTTTGCATTACATGACTTTTTTTTTTGAAGTGGTTACTGTCCGTTCTCATTGAATTTTGCAGGTGAATTTTAGTTTTAACTTGTAAATAGTAACAGATTTTGAGTATTCATAAGAAAGAGTATGAAGAGATTGAGTGAGTTTTTTTAGATTGTGGCTTATGGCTTAATTTTTTGAATTCTGACAGTTCGCAAGAGACAGTACGTAAAGGAAAATAGTCTTATGTGATTTTGGTCGGTACAACTAAATTTAGTATAATTTTTACTACAATATTCTTGTTAACCCACTTTAAAAACGTATATTTGAAAGTTGTTTACTGTAGTATAAGATATAAGCCACGAACCGTAAGCCCGGCCGAACTCAGCCTATCCTTACGTGTGATTTTAGTCGATATAAATAAAGTCGCTATAGTATCTAATACAATCGACTAATAGACTTCGTCTTAAAAACACCCTGTTTTAAAGCTATATATTTTAGTAAAATAGTTTTTAAAAACCAATATAAATGGACCTTTTCTACAAAGGAAAAAAGGCGTAGTAGTAGAATGGATTTGGAAGTATGTAATGGATCGCGCGAAGGCTACGAAAGCAGAAAACAAAATTTTTCTACCGCGCACACAAGGACATCATGCTTAAGGAGGGATCATGGATCGTTACCACTAGACGGCAAGCAGCAATGAAGAAGAGTTGGAGAAGCCGATCCAACCACGCGCGTCGAGGTAGTAGTGGAAGTAGTCGATCGTCCCGAACCGATCCGGTCACTCTGTTAATAGCGGCCTCTAGTAAGACATATTAACCCCAAAGTATACGTAAAGATCATATCAATTTGAACTCGTAATGTTCTCATGTACTAATCCCTTTGCCTCACGATATAGATTAAACTCAAGGCGAGACCGTGTCATCCTCTTAATAGCTCAATCACTCTCGATTCCGTGATGGATTATAAACTCGTGATTGACTCCTCAATCACCTTGGCATGGCCATGCACTTTAATAATCCATTACATCGAGGGGCCCAGAGATATCTCTCCCATAAGGAGGGGCAAATTCTATCTTGATCATTCATATCCCACTACATGTTTCATGGCAAACCCAAAGACTACTTTTATGACTACCCGCCACGGAGTAGTGTTTAGTAGTCCCAAAATAAGCTACTACGCATGCTGGGAACCATGATGATCTCAAGTCTAAGGATTCCACATAAACATTACTTGAGACCAACTGATGACACATGGAATCTCTGCAGTGTCTCATGGCGGGTCTATCCAACATATGTTCACTAACACATGTCCATATTATTGATTTGGTATCTCCATACCATTATCCATGAGACATGATCATCAATCAATACATATGCTGATCTTTGAATCATATTTGTTCCTCATATGAAATATAATCAGGGATCATTTAGAAATAGCAACATTTTGGCATTAAGAGTCTCATGAATAAGTCACATACTCATTGATCAATAATGATAATGTTTATTTCAAGGAACAAAGCAATGTATCATAAACATAGTATGTGATATATTCAACATCTCCATGTTGCCTCTAGGGCATATCACCAACAGTATGTTGGTTGATGACTCCAGCGATGTATTTGCCAGACTACACATGCCTTCCCAATTATTACAGATTTTCCTTACCATGGGCGGAGCTAGAAATTGGCCAAATAGGAGACTAATTAATCTAGTGTAAAACTTGATAAAGGGAGATTTTAACCTATAAAAATGAGAAAAACTGCCGTAAATGTATGCTTGGTTTGAACTCGCAATCATTAACTTTCTAGCTCAACAAATCATCTACTGCACTACTTATCTCCATAAAACTGACGGTAAAATTCAGAACCCAGCCCTTGGCGTAGATCCGCCCTAGGATGACATCCAAATGTTTGACTTCCACCTCTTAAAAAAAGCACATATAAGTCGAGTTTAGAGGCTAACTATTGGTGTGAGTTAAAATTAGGGTCCAATAAAAATATTAGCATTCAATAGCGTTCGGATCTGTAGTCTAATTAGAGTTCGTATTAGGGTCTAGTTGTAATACTTGGCACTATAAATAAAAAATAGGGGGTCCTATACGACAACACACAATTATTATCTAAATTCTTCTACATGGTATCAGAACCGATGCATCTTAAACCCTAACCAGAGCAAAGCCCTCACCTTAGAACCATCACGGGCACCATACATCCCATCCATCATGCCATCACTGAAGCGGATCTCGTTGTCACTACTCCTCACTTGATCCACCGACCGTCACCCCATCACGCGTGGCCCGATGCAGCCACATAGCACAGGAGTAGGGCCACAGCTAGTCAGGTTGCATATGGGACATCGAACTCACCTCGACCGCCATCGTTCCCATTCACATCGTCGCCTTCGTTGTAACCATAGCTGTCGTCACCCTCACCCACACGTAGGCACGCAGGAGCGCGGGCCATCACCTCGCAGGCCGCGGTCGCTGTCGTCACCTCGTGGGGCCACTGCCTCGCGAGTGGGCTGCTGCTAGGCCTTGAGGTCAGCTACCATCATTGAGTTGTTGACCCTGCTAGGGCCACACCCGCACTGCTACATATGGTTTGGTGGCTGTTAATTTGGAGAGAGAAGGAGGGAGTGCTGCTAGGATCTGAGAGAGGAGAGAAGGTTCTTGACCTGCTGGTACTTGCTGCTGCTCACGTGGAAGAGAAGGTGCTTAGGAGTAAACCTGTCCAAATGGGCAGCCCAGCATGGCCCGTCATGAGCCCGATATGGCATAGGACCGTTAGGCATGGACTAAATGGGCCGAGGCGGCAACCCACTCACGGCCTAGCGTGTGTTCATGCCATGCCGAGTTAGCACGTGTCCGTTTGGCCCAACAGGCCAAGTAGGCATGGCTAGCCCATTTCAGCCCAATTTTTTTTAAAATATAATAGATAAAAAATATGTAGAATTCAAAAAATAAAAAAATTTATAGAAATATAATAATGAGTTTATTAATATTTAAATGGTTGTCACGTTAAAAATTTTGCTAAGTAAAAACTCAACTTGAGAAAAACATTGGCAATAAAAAAATAGTACAACCTATAGCTCAGCAATACATGCAAAAAATCAGAAAAGGTATAATGTATACATTGATAAATAAATTATAGAAATATAATAATGATCTTTATTAATATTTAAATGGTTGTCACGTTAAAAACTTTGCTAAGTAAAAACTCAACTTGAGAAAAAACATTGGCAATAAAAAAATAGTACAACCTATAGCTCAACAATACATGTAAAAAATCAGAAAAGGTATAATGTATACATCGATGCTCTAAGAAGAGCCGGTGTCATTGGCGTCATTTTGGTAGAGATTGTTGAACACATGTTCCAACTCCAGATTCTCTACGAAGTGTTGAGCTTGCATATTATCTTATTTCCAGTCTCAATGTGAGAAGTACTTCCACCATCTCACTCGTGAGATGTGTTCTTCTCTTCTCCAATATTATTTTCAGAAAGACTGAAAACTAGACTTGAAAGAAATAGTCGAGACATGAATAGTTAACACATCCCGTGCTAATATGGATAGCACAGAATATGTTAACTTGTGCTCATGCCACCATTTCAAAATATTGAAGTCTGTTGTGTGTTGATCCATGGGATCACTCTCCAGGAAGACTAAGAGTTCCCCACAGGCACTGACACATATTGCTCCAACACTTGAGTTGTAGAGCTTCATCTTTAGGAGGATCTTGGTGCACCAAAAATCTTGCTCCATATATTTGTCTTTTTACCTGTGGTGGGTGCTGGTGGAGGTCGTCGTAAGTGAACTCACTAAAACTTATGTTCGTACTTTAGACAATTTAGAACGTACAACTAAAAAATAGTTAGAATAATTATTCCTGCAGCCTCACCTAGAAGTGAAAGAACATTAGTGAATCATCTAATTTTAGCTCTTAGATCTAGAATAAATGCAAATACATATAAATACGAAATCTCTTTCTAATATTTTAAACATTTAGTTTTCATAGCATACACAACCTCTCGTAACACTATGTCATTCTCATTAGCTTTCAATTGAATCGCAATTGTAAGATTATGATGCACAATTAAATGAGATATTAGATAGTACATTCTGAATAAAGCAACAGTGATGTCGTAAAAGAGTTCCTTAAATATTAGTAACTTCTCAGCAACATACCAATACTGTTCAGTCAATAATGTGTTGCTGACATGGTTATGGTGGTACGTGTGAATAAAAACATATAATATAAATTTATAGGGTAAAATATTTTATAACATGAGATAAATTAAGTTTCACCTTACCAGCATGAGATAAGTTGAAGAACATTCGTTGCACAATGTACTCTGTGTTTGCACATTTCTTCTTTGAGAATTGAGATGTTAGCTGTTCATAAGATCATGGCAATAATCGGACTTATATATGTACAATCCGGAAAGAGGGAACAAACATAATGAAAGGTCTAAAATTATTTGACATGCTCCTGTAAAGTGTTGATAAACATTACCCGTATGTTTTTTCTTAACTATTATCTAAATTTGTGAGATCCAACGGCCACGAATTTCCCCTCCCCTCCAAAAAAAAAATCGGATGTCTAGACATCATCCAAATGTTTTCTTCCTAACAACCATCCAGATTTAAGACCGTTGGATTAGAGATCCAAATACCCTTTTTTTCGAAGGAGATAGAGATATTTTTTGGAGGAGGTAGGGGGAGAATTCATGGCCATTGGATTTTTAATCCAATAGTGACAAATATGGATGATAGTTAGAAAGAAAACATCCAGATGATATTTATCAACACCCAAAAAATCTCCTAAAAAAAGAATCGTTGGATCTTTAATCCAACAGTCCCAAATTTAGATAATTATTAAAAAAAAAATATCCAGATAATATCTAGACACACCGCTACTATATATCTCGTTACAGACTTACAGGTATAAATTGCACTAGCATGCACGCTCGAACGTTACAATTCTTCGTATCGTAGTACAGACGGCATCGTTTTCAAACAGTACAACGTATAGTTCAAAGCTAACTACATTACCACTACGCATGGCCGTGGGATCCAGATCGAGGCAGATCAGCGCCGTCCGATCGAGTCCGGCCATCTTAGCGGCCACCGTCTCCCGCGACAGCCTTCTCCACATCGGCCGGCGCTGCCGCCGGCGCTTTCTCAACGGCGACGGCGTCACTTTCCTCCTCGCCGCACGTGCCGTGCGCGACGTCGTAGGTGGCGTGCAGCCCGACGAGCACGTAGTAGATCAGCATGACGGCGGTGCAGACGCCGAAGCGGACGAAGGCCTGCGCGCCGAGCGAGCCCATGAGGAAGAGGTTCGTGGCGATCGAGAGCGAGGGCAGCCACGGCACGAGCGACACGCCCCACACCTTGGGCGAGCGCGCCGCCGGCACCAGCAGCTGGATGCCGAGCGTCCCCGCCGCCCACGCCGGCACCAGCACCGCGTAGCCTACCCACCGCTCCGGCGCCGCGCCCCAGTACGACGCGATGCCAATCGACGAGCCGATGATCACCAGCAGCAACGCCGCGAGCCGCACCGCGTGGGTCCGGCTCGTCACGCCCCGCACGTAGTACCTGCAATGCAACACACGGTTTTTTTTTTGTTGGTTTTTTTTCCCGTCACAATTGCATTTGCGTCGCGGGAGCACGTACGTACCGGCGGACGAGGAGGGCGGTGGCCATCATCATGAAGATGAAGAGCGTGCTGACGGAGATCAGGCTGGTGAGCACGTCGAGGCCGGAGAAGAGCGCGATGCAGGCGCTGGAGACGGTGATGAGCACGGTGGCGTGCACCGGCGTGCCTGTCCTGGGGTGCACGAGCGCGAACACCGGCGGGATGATGTGGCTCCGCGCGATGTGCGTTGTGTACCGCGCCTGCCCCAGAGCCCCCACCAGCAGCACCGTCGTCATCCCCTTGAGCGCGCCCAGCGCCACCACGTACTGCGCCCACCGCATCCCTACGTTGCGGAACGCCACCGAGTACGCCGCGCTCTGGTCGATCGCCGTGTACGGCTGCATCATGCTCAGCACCAGCGCCATCAGGCAGTAGATGATCGTGATCACCGACATGGAACCCAGTAGCCCCAGCGGGATGTCCCTCGACGGGTTCTTGGTCTCCTCCGCCATCGTCGCGATGTTGTCGAACCCGCCGTACGCGAAGTACACGATCGCCGCCGCCCGGAACACGCCCGGCACGCCGTACGGCATGAATGGGGCCAGGTTGCTCGTCTTCGCGTGGAGGAACCCGACCACGATGACGAAGGCTATCACGAGCACGTGCACGGCCGACGCGACCCAGTTCACGCGGGAGGTGCCCTTGGCGCTGAGCATGGCCAGGGTCGCGGTCAGCGCGATCACCACCACCGCGATGGGGTCCAGCTCGTTGTACCCCTCGGCAAGCGACGTGTGTATGCGCAGTGCGCTCGCCGGCTTGTTGATGAGCGACGCGAGGTACGACGTCCAGGAACGCGCCACCGCTGCCGTGCCGACGATGCTCTCGAGGATGAGGTTCGCGGCGGCGATGAAGGCCGCCATGTCGCCGAGCTCGACGCGGAGGTACGCGAAGGAGCCGCCGGCCACGGGGATCTCGACGGCGAACTCGGTGTAGCAGAACACCGACAGCATGGCGGAGAGGCCGGAGGCCACATAGGAGAGCACGATGGCGGGGCCGGCGTTGTCGTGCGCCTCCTGCCCCGTGAGCACGAAGATCCCGGCGCCGATGACGGAGCCGAAGCCGAACCACGTCAGGTCCCACCACGTGAGGCAGCGGCGCATCTCGTTCTCGCTGCGGCGCCGCAGCTCGCCGAGCTCTTCGGTGTCACTGGAGCGGCCGGCGAAGCGGTCCCGGAGCCGGGCGGGGGTCGCAGCCAGCGCCGCGCGGTAGGCGCCCCAGCTCGCGAACGACGGCTCCGGGAAGAAGTCCTCCTTGTGCCACCGCCAGTAGCTCCTCGCCGCGTGCGCTGGCTTGCCCGCATAGTGCTCTCGCGGCGTCTCCACGGGCGCCATTGGCTAAGAGCTTAACTGCTCACGCTACACGCCTTCGTGTGGAGGGGGAGGAGGGAGTGTGGTGAACTGCAGCTGCAGCTTCAGCCGTGAAGATATGGGAGCGTGGTTTTGCCAGTGGAGGCCTTCCCAAGTTTAGCCCCATCTTCACCTTTTTTTTCTACGGAAATAGCCAACTCTCACTCAAATTTGAAAAAATAATCTCCTCTTGTTGGAAATTAAACGATTTTAGCAATATTTCTATATTAATTCTAATTATAAGCAAGCATAAGAAAGCATCTATATAGCAATATGAATATAACATGGAAGTATATATATTGTCTTCAAAACAGATAACCAATTCATATCATTAACATGTGGCAATATGCTTAATAAAACACAGATGTGGGCATGTGAAATCTGCAAAATGCACATATAGGCTGGGTTCGAGAGGGCTTAAAGCTGGCTTATGCTCGTACTGTCTACAGTAATTATCTTTTAAATTGTGCATTTTTAAGGCGGGATCAATAGGAAGATTGTAGTAAAAAGTGTACTGAGTTCAGCTGTATCGGCAAAAATCGCATACGAATATTTTTTTGTGTATACTACCTCTTGCGAACAGCCAGAATTCAAATATTTAAACCATAAGCTATCAGCCCAAAAGAACCCACCCATAGTTTTGTATATCTTTGCTCTCAGGCGAGGAGTTGCTCAAGTTTTGAATACTTGGCCTTCTCAACTCTAGTCTACAGATCATCGACTAACATGACAACCTCTTATTCTGCTAGTTTGCAAGTCTTAACATTACCTCAATTAAAAGATAGACTCATATATTCTTGTAAAGCACTAGCAGGAACCAAAAAAGGCTACTTGAAAGTAATCAACAGAGCTATGGCAGAACCAAAAATAAGTAATGACAAGTGCTATAGCAAAGATAAATAAGTACAGTAAGTTTCAGTACAGAACCGAAGTAAAGATTTAACAATTGACAACTCAAACAAACAAATACTTCTAGACGGTCACTGTGATCTCATAAACAATTAGATTCCTCATCGAGCCATCACAAAGCCCATAATTTATCATGCAAAAGATCCTCCCAGTGCTAGTCACAACCACAATATTGAGATGACAAACATATATCACACCAGCACGTCTAACTTATGCACAATAGAGATAAAGAAGGTAAAACAAAGCTCACTATGTGACAGCAGTCAGAGCCACCGAGACGGCTGACAGGGGCAAGGCTCGTCGAAAAGCGATGTCTCAGAAAACCAATCACCGGGGAATACCACATATCACCGGAGCGGTAATCGGAGATACAAAGCCCAATTCCACAGATCAGTATTCACCAATTTATGCCGCACAAAGCCAACAAGAAGGATGATCTTATCGTACGAACAAGTACCAAGAGGTGAATCCTCTCTTCTGTGCACCAGAGGCCGAAGCAAGATGAACCCAAAGGCACACAAGGCACCCACAAGAATAGCATAAATCAAACCCAGATCGAGCTGGCGAGCGCACTGCTGCTTGGCCCCAAAGTCTCCAATCGGCAACGAATCAAGTCACCACCAATCAACTTTGGATCTACCAATGATCTTCCTCTTGATTTCTCTACCCTTTCTAGCTTGCTTGGCTCGACCTTTCAAGGGAAAGAGGCAGCCGAGATGAGGGGAAAGGAAATGGTGCCGCCGAATGGTTGCATGCCCTACCTGCACCCAAGAGGCGAGAAGATCGGGCTTGTGGCCGCGGAGGCCAAACGGCCGCCGCATCTCCCGCAAGACGGGCGAGATGAAGTGAGCAAGAAAAGGGGATTGGGATCCCCTGAACCGATGAAATCAAGGCACGCCTTATCCCTTCCTCTCCCTTCTCTTACAAGTGGGCCCATAGAAAATTTAGGGAAATTGCCAAAATGCCCAACACTTCTCTCACCATGGCAGATGTGAGAGGCGACACATATAACCTAATGTGGTACCAGATCGTATTAGGTGTGTGCGTACGGGAAACATGTACAGGACCACCTGCTGCACTCCTTTACCACAGCATGTGGTCTACCGCGCTCCCCTAACACGGTAGGTGGCTTAAAATATAAACCTGCGATAGTAGGGGAGCGCGACAGGTGACATGTTACGATATGGGAGCCCAACAGGTGGTTTCATGCATGTTTTTCGTGTGTCACACATCTAATACAGTCTGGTACCGTATTAGGTGACATATGTCATCTAATGCTCCTTTCGCAGTCTAGGAGGAGGTTATTTCTGCAAATTTGAGTGAGAGTAGACTATTTCTGCTAAAATGAGTGGGCAGGGGACCAAAAATGCATTGGACTCTTGGTCAGCAAGTGAGACGTGTTCTTCTTTCGTAGTTTTGCGCTCCAAGAGCTATCCAATTAGGTTGCATGCACTATCTGAATTCTCCATTTGTGTGATGCCGAGTACTTCCGAAAAAACGGCGAGTTGCATGCGCTATCTGAATTCTCCATTTGTGTGATGCCGAGTACTTCCGGAAAAACGGCGAGTGGCTGTTGCTTCTGGACAAACAAACGACTTTAGTTTCTATCTTATTTTAGCTTTTGATTTATTTAAATCAGAAGCTACTTAGAGTACGTAGCCTTGTAATACCAGTTTATTTTAATTTTTTGTTTTTTTAGCTTCTCTTTTTTCCTATTATTCCTTTGCATTGTCTGTAACGATATAACAATTTTTTTTCATTTCTTCTTTTTTTCTCATAAAAACTAACAACCACTACAGTACAATAGCTATAAACCAAATACCACAATCGAAAACTTAAGTCGTAAGTCAATTGGAGCGGCCTACATGACTTCCTTGAAGTATCTAGAAAGGAAAAAAGGGGCTTAGTAGTGACTTCCTTGAAAGTATCTAGAAAGGCAAAAAAAGGCTTAGTAGTAGAATGGATTTGGAAGTATGTTTTTTGGCATGCCTCTGAACCGAACTGATGTGGCCTGCTTTTTTTTTCTCTCTTTGAAAGGATAGGTTGATTGATGACTCATTGACTCCAGCAATGTATTTGCCGGACTACACATGCATTCCCAATTATTACAGATTTTCCTTACCATGGGTGGAGCTAGAAATCGGCCAAATAGGGGACTAATTAATCTAGTGTAAAACTTGATAAAGGGAAGTTTTGACCTATAAAAATGAGAAAACTGCCGTAAATGTATAGGACTGTTCTTTTTTTGGCTTATGGTTGTAGCTTATGGTTTTTAGTTGAAATTTTTGAATTCTGGACTATTCGTGACACAGATTACGGAGAGAGATACTCGCTCGCGATTTTGGCTAGTACAGATATTGGATTTTTTTAACGTGTACTACAATTAACTTGTAGACCCCGTCTTGAGAAAATACTCAATTTGAAAGTTAGGTATTGTAGCAAAAGCTAAAAGCCGAGAAGTTGCAAAAAACAAGCCCTATGCTTGGTTTGAACTCGTAGTCATTAACTTTCTGGCTCAACAAATCATCTACCACACTAATTATCTCCGTAAAACTGACGATAAAATTCAGAACCCAGCCCTAGGTGTAGATCCGCCCTGGGATGACATCCAAAGGTTGACTCCCTCCTCTTAAAAAAAGCACATATAGGTCGAGTTCAGGGGCTAACTATTGGTGTGAGTTAGACTTTAGGTCCAATAAGAGTATTAGGGTTTAATAGCATTCGGATCTGTAGTCTAATTAGAGTTCGTGTTAGGGTTCAGTTGTAATCCTTGGCACTATAAATAAAAGGTAGGAGGTTTTATAGGACAACACACAATTATTCTCTAAATTATTCTACATGGTATCAGAGCTGATGCATCTAAAACCCTAACCCGAGCAAAGCCCACACCTCAGAACCACACCGCCACCGTACATCCCATCCATCGTGCCATCACCAAAGCAGATCCGATTGTCGCTACTCCTCAGTTGATCCACCAGCTGTCACCCTATCACGTGTGGTCCGCCGCGGCCGCGTCACATGGGAGTAAGGCCGCGACCAACCGGGTTGCATGCTGGACATCAAACTCACCTCGACCACTGCCATTCCTATTCACACCGTCAGCTTCATTACAACCATAGCCGTCACCGCGCTCACCCACGCGTAGGCACGTAGGAGCGCGAGCCACGCTTCGCAGGCCGCGACCGCTGTCGTCGCCTTGTGAGGCCACCGCCTTACGAGTGAGCCGTTGCTAGGACTTGAGGTCAACCATTGTCGCTGAGTTGTTGACCCTGCTAGGACCACGCTCGGGCTACTATGTTTGGTTTGGTGGCTGCTGATTTGGAGAGAAGAAGAGGTTGTGCTGCTGGGATCTGAGAGAGGAGAGAAGGGAGAGATTTGGAGAGAAGGTTCTTGGCCTGCTAGTGTTTGCTGCTACTCGTGTGGAAGAGAAGGTGCTTGGGAGTAGACCTGTCCAAATGGGCAGCACGACATGGCTCGGCATAAGCCCAATACGACATGGGCCCGTTAGGCACAGCCCAAACGGCCTAAATGGGTCGTGCCGTGCCAACCCGTGGGCCGAGGCAGCAACCCAGGCATGGCCCAACGGATATTTATGTCATGTCAGATCGGCACGCGCCCGTTTAGTCCAATTGGCCAAGTAGGCACGGCTAGCCCATTTCGGCTCAAAAATTTGAAAAAATGTAGTAGATCAAAAAATGTGTAGAATTCAAAAAAGACAAAAATAAATTATAGAAATATAATAATCATATTTATTAATGTTTAAATGGATGTCTCATTAAAAACTTTGCCAAGTAAAATCTTAACTTGAGAAAACCTTGGCAAAGAAAAAAGAATACAACATATAGCTCAACAGTACATGTACAAAATCAGAAAAGGTACAATGTATACATCGATACGCTAAGGTGTCGTCTAGATAGGGATTGTTGAGCGTGTGTTCCAACTCTGGATTCTTGAGCTCACCCATCAGCTTGTTTCTAGTCTTTCACTGTGAGAAGTACTTCCACCATCTCATTCGTAAGACTTGTTCATCTCTCCTCTAATATTCTTCCAAAAAGACTAAAAGTAGACTCAAAAGGAATAGTCCAGACATGAATAGCTAACACATCCTATGCTAATACGGATAGCACCGGATATGTTAGCTTGTGCTCATTCTGCCATTCCAAAATATTGAAGCCCTCTGTGTGGTGATCCATGGGATCGCTGTTCAGGAAGACTGAGAGTTCCCCATGGGCATTGACATGGATTGCTCCAGCACTTGACATTGTAGAGCTTGATCTTTCGGAGGATCCCGCCTTGCCCCACATATTTGTCTTCTTTCCTGTGGTGGGTATTGGTGGAGGTTGTTGCAACTGAACTCCTTAAAACTTATGTTTGTATTTTCAACAAACTTCAGACAATTTGGAATAAACAACTAAAAAATAGTTAGAATAATTTATCCCTATAGCCTCACCTAGAAGTGAAAGGACATTAGCGAATCCTATAATTATAGCTCTTAGATATAAAATAAATGCAAATACGTATAAATACAAAATCTCTTGCTAATATTTTAAATATTTTGTTTTCATAGCACACACAACCTATCATAACACTATGTTGGTTTCATTAGCTTTCAAGTGAGTCACGATCGTAAGAATATGATGCAAAATTAAATGAGCTGTTGGATAGTACACTCCCGGTAAAACAACAGTAGTTTCGTAAAAGAGTTCTAGAAATCCTAGTAACTTCTCAATAATATACCAGTATTGCTCAGTCAATAGTGTGTTGTCGACATGGTTTGTGATAGTGCATGTGGATAGAAACAGATAATATGGACTTATAGAGTAAAATGTTTTGTAGCATGAGATGAGTACCACTTTACCAGCATGTCCACACCAAACTTACATAGATGTACACCCATCGCAATGCAGAAGTTCTTATATGCTATAATTCATTGGCTATAATTATTAAAAAGAAATTGCATCGTGAAAAACTTGAAGATATGGATCCAACCTCTTTAAAACATATTCAACTATAATATTAATAATATGACAGATGCATAGCTAATGTAGCAAGAAGGATTTGACATATGTACTAAATAACATAGTAAGAATATCCATTGCCATGTAGTTTGCTACAACATTGTCTAGGGTAATTACAAAAGTTTTATTTATAAGACAAAAATCTTCCATGACTTTGATACTATATTCTGGTATATTCTCACCCGTATGTGCTACGTCCATGGTTGTCACGTCGGAGTCGGCGACCACAGCGAGTGAGGGGCGCCTGGACGCCTAGGCGAGGGTACGGCGACGCCTAGGCGCAGGTGGAGGCAGGCGGCGCGGGTTGAGAGAGGCGGCGTGGCCGGAGAGGAGAGGGGCGGACGGCCTAGAAGACCAAGACGAGGCGAGCTGTCATGGCGTCCGCGCAGTCCCGCCTGGACGCCTAGGCGTCGCCTAGGCGACGCCGTAACATCAGTGGCTACGTTAGTTAGTTTTAAAGCCTACGATTCTCTTTTTCAATACCCAGTCATCATTCACATAATGAGCAAACACAGCAAGATAATCCTCTCTAAACTGACCACTCCATATGTCCGAGGTCAAGGCCACCGAAAATGTACAAGTTTCAAATAGTTCTTTTATTTTAGAACTACCATTATTGTAGTATTTAACTAAATCTCTAGTCGTTGTCTCTCTAGAAACTAAAGAAAATCTAGGATGATTAGTAGTTCTAATGTACTCACCAAAGTTTAAAAGAAGATCCTGTGTTGTGATTAAATAGACTAAAGATTCATGAGCAACCTCAGGATTATAATTCCAGTTATGTACCGTACCATCGAGGTTAAACTACAGTTGCGTCTGCATCATGGCCTTGCCTTGTTTCTCTTTACATATTTGTCCATGTCTGTTCAAGTGCCTGGTTCCACCTGTAAACTTTGTAGGCAATTCATGATGACATGTTTTGCAAAAATCATATCTTACCTACTCTCTAGCCTCATCAAGCTTCATTATTTTGTCGAAATCTTGCCACACCATCGACGTGATGGGTCTGGACCTCTTTACTTCAATGCTTGTAGACATACTCATGGATCTTGATAATGGCATAGCTAGGGTCTACTCTCCCATTTGAGGTAGAGGCAGAGGCGAAGACGTTTCATTCCCAAAGGATGAAAGATCTTCCAGATCAATTTCATATTCACTCGCATAAAAATTGTCAACATTTTTCATAGAGAAATATGGAAAACTGCAAATGCAAATAGAAAAACACACTATTACCTATTTTACATCATAACAAAGAAAAGTAAATATATAAAAATTAGTATTGTTATCTTTTTTGTTTACTGTAGCCAAATTTTGATTTTTTTGGATTTTTGGCAAAAATATTTTGAATTTCGTGAAATTATCACAAAGTGTATCAAAATTTTCACAAGAGAACTCAGAGAAGAGATTGCAAGTTTGAGTGTGGTTGAATGAGGAGGGTATGTTGTCTATTTATAGAAACAGTTGAGTATTTTTGAATTTTTTGTATTTTAAACTCCTAAACTGCTCTAAAATGGCTAAAATTTTGAAAAATCCAACCATTTTTCGGGCTAAACGGTTCATATTCATGCCAAAGTAACAAGCCATGCCCACCATACCGTACTGGGTAACCATGCCTAACAGTCAGATTTTCGTGCCTAACGGGCTAACCGTGCTATCGGGCTTAACATGCATAATGGATTGCCGTGTCTCTTGGGCCTTGCCATGCCAATCGTGCTCATCCCGTGCCTGCACGCTAGGCTAGGGTGATGGCCCAATCACCGTCCAGCTGGTCGTGCCATGCCGGCCCTACACAATACTATAGTGGGTCGTGCCTACAGTAGCGGGCTTGGGTTGGCACGATCCATTTTGCCATCTCTACTTGGGAGGAGATTCATGAGTTACTGGGATTTGGTGTGCATAGTTTACTTGTGTCGCTAGTTTGGTTGATGGTCCAAGAGGTGTTACCAATTGTGTTTGGCATTGGAGTTGTCATATTTTGATGCGTGAAGGATTGCCATGGTCGTGGATACGCGTGGCCACTGTGATTGTGGATATGCGCGGCAACAGTTCACTAGTGAGTGAAGGGATCAATTTGTTGAAGGACAAAGAGGAGGAGAAGGTGTTGTTTGCTGTTGTTGTCGACTTGATCGGCTGAGTCAATTTGCAGGGCTAGGCATTGAAGTGGGTTGTGGGTTGTTGCTTGTTGCTTGTGAGTAGTTGAATGCTAAGAGGAAGATCTGTTGGAGGGTGAGGAGGAAGGAGATAGTCGGAAGGAGTTTGATGTTACTGTTGTTTGCTACAGGGTTGCGATTCAGCTGAAATGGTCGAGGCAACCCAAGTAGAACAGGCGAGCAACAAGGCTCCAAAACATGCCCATCCCACGTTGGCTCATGCCGCGCCGACATGCCATTGTGCGCAGGAGCGAATCTGGGAATCGGGCTAGGTAGGCTATAGTCCGAGGCCAAAAAAAATTACCAATGCTACTATTCTGATATGAGCCCAAGAAAAATCAAGCATTAGTGGCCCAGCCCACAGCGCCTCCTTCCATCCATTGGCTAACCCTTCGCGGCTTCGCCCGACCCTGACACCCTCTAGTCGTCCAATGGCCTCCCCTAGGCAGCGCCGCTTCCCTCAAGCATTACCGGCCTCCCTCCAGCGTCGGCACCATTGCCTCCCTCTAGCCATCTAGCGCCTCCTCACTACAGCCGCTCTAGCACCTCCTAGCCCTCCTCCGGCATCGGCCCCCTCCGGTACTCCCTTGTCCCTATTCCCCCCTTCCTAAATTGAAATATTGAATGCCATCCTAATCTGAATTGTGAGTGAGAAAATGAATTGAAATATTGAATGGTATCCCGATCTAAATTTTGAATGAGAAAATGAATTGAAATATTGAATGTTATCCCGATCTAAATTTTGAATGAGAAAATGAATTGAAATATTGAATGCCATTGTGCCATTCCGATCTGAATTTTGAATGAGAAAATGAATTAAAATATTGAATGTCACTATGCCACCCCAATCTGAATTTTAAATGAGAAAATGAATTGAAATATTGAATGCGATGTGTTTTGTATTTTCTATTTAGGAATTAGGGATCAATGCAGCAAGATCATAGCGTTTTGAGGGGGACGGAATTGTAAAAGCTATGGCTCACTAATTGGCAGCTTGCATAGGCCAAGTCCCAGACGATGGCCGTATGTTCTTCTCCCTCAATTTCCTGCAAAAAACTTTACATGTTTTTCTTAGTTGATATCTTTGCTATTGTTGTTGTATTGCACATGATATCTTTCTTAACCTTGTCATGGGACTTATTTGTCGTTCGATATTCTTTTGCTTGTCTTTATAGGTTTAAGTTATTGTACCTTTGTTGTTGAAGACATAATAGGCTCAGATGAGCCGAATCTTTATTTAGGTACTAACTTTTGTATTTCTCTACCGTGCTACATCGTTTTGCCATGTTGTTTCCTATTTTGCTTTATCATTAAGCACGCAACTCAAATTTTATATCAATCGTGCATTTGTGTTGTACTTTTATCATGACTTGCTGTGAATAGTATTTGGCGTTAGTTACTGCCTATTAGTTTTTAGCTCGAGGCTTGGGAGAATCTTGGCTCCGCCATAGGCTGCACATGCATCCCTTTGTGTAGGATCGGTTTGGCAATAGAGAGAGTAAATGATGTCTTCAAATTTTCCCCAAAGTATTCATTGATCTTCACTCCAATTGTTATGAGAAGGTATGAAGATTAGAGACCAATCACCACACACAAAATACAAGTGAAATGGAGCAAAACAACCCTCGACATGCCCAGAGGTCAGACCGGATAAACAGTAGCTGGTTGGACAGCTACAATAATTTCAGCATGGGAATAGTAAACAAGTGCTATTTTAAAATCAGAAATTCATGAAACTTTGACCCAGTATTTTGGTCAACTTACCAAAATACAACTTATTAACCCGGTCTTCACCTTCCCTTGCAAGTAATCGCTATGCTTGCCACGTGTAGGTGCACCACTAGCTTGCCACACGCCGTTAAGTCTCTCTTGTTCTTGTTGCATCGGACCATGTCTCACTTGGACCAACCAAGTCACATGGCGCAACCCGCTGCTCAAACTTCCCTTCAACATTTATCACCTTTCTCATACCATGCTTGAGCTCAGCCATCTTATCCGGTATCCTTGATCGTTCTGGGCCTTGGCTCCTCTATAAGCGTAGCCCGATCCCCGCTATTGACTATGGCTGACTCCAAGCGGCCCTGCACATCCAAAGATTAAGAAATTATTTCTGGGCATAAGTTCTTCATAACTTGCCCCACGTTAGTTGTAGCATGCATCATGCAACATATATGTACTGATCTAGGTCAACCCAACTCACCCCATAACCAAAATTCCAAAATCCAGCCAAAACCAAAACAACACGGCCGGTCGATGCCGTACGGCCGACCTAACTCATCGACGGTGGCGGTCGACCGCTAGGTGGGCCAATTTGATCCGGTAAGGCGATCTAACGCCACCTCTGGCCGGTCAGATCATCTAGACTACATGCAGTCAAAAAAATCCAACAAATTTGCATATTTAAAATTTTCACTCTCCAAAATAACTATGATTCATCACAACATAATTCTGGATTTTCTCACATGGTCCTTCAATTTGATTGGTTTCATTCGCGCGTTGGTGCCATCACGTCTTGCCCGATTTGTTGCTCTATCCATGTAGACAAGCGACAGCTACATAATTGATTGAGATCTTGTGAAAGTCATCCTCTCCACGTATGCACGGCGTGGCCCGTACATATCAATTAATCTGTTTGAAGTTTTGAACTTTTCATTTATCTAGCATTGTTGCATCGTTTTTTTTTTCAATTTTGCCCCCCTAGTATCTATTTTTGCAAAAATGACCCTTTCTCCGAGCTCAGAAGACACGATAGACGACATGTGTCACCTGTTCTACCAACGTAACTTGGCATGAGGCTAGATGTGCAGCTAGACGAACTGGTGTGGCAAGCAGAGCCAAAGCACCATAGTAGATATGCCCGGTCGACTACTGTCGAGCTGCCACGGCTCAACAGTCGCCCAGCAGCACAGGGAGCAGTGGAGGCGCACGCAATCACGCACCCAAATAAGATGACTTCACATGCTGCAGTGCCTAATAGGATGACTTCACATGCATGAGGCCTTGAAGTTTCTGTGCATGCAAGTGATATAACATTTGCAAAATTAATGTACTGGTACGTTGGCAAGATTAAGCTCTAATTAATCATGCAATCAATGCACCATATACAAACATATATATTCCCAAATATTTCGTAATCCTTAAAACATCCCAATCTCTCAACTAGTTGGGGGCAATCAATGCATCATACACTGCTCCCTGTGCTGCCATGTGGCTGCGGAGCCATGGCAGCTTGGCAAGAACCTGTCGAGCCAAGGTGGCTCGACGATTACTATCTGAGCTGTCGCGACTTGGTAGTTGCTCTGGTCCGCGTGGTGCCGCGCCTTGGCTCCGTCAGCCGCGCCAGCTCGTACACCCACGCGACTGGTCTCCTGCCAAGCAACGATAGCACAACATACATACAGGTCATCTACTCATCTGTAGTACCTTTTGAGCTCGGGGAGGGATTATTTTGTAAAAATTGGTACTATAGAGTTAAAATTAAAAAAGTTGTAATAGGGATAGATATGTAAACAACTTCGAATTTTTGAATATTATACTCTATTCAGGAATCACGAGCATATCTGAAAGCGTGGCCTACACTATCATATATTACACCCGGGGGAAGCACCCCCGGGCAGCCCTACCACCTCAGCTTCTTTGCGAAAAAAGCCCTTTGGACTTTGCAAAATCACATTCAGGTGCTCAGTTCTTGCAAAAAAACCCTGCCACATTTTTTCCCAAAAAACCCATCCACTTCTCCAAAATTGCGTACAGGTCCTCCGTATTTCCACAAAGGCCCTCCTTTTTGCAGGATAGCACCCCGTATTTTTCAAAAATTACATACGGATCCTTGATTTTATGTAGAAAGATCCTTCGCTTTCTCTAAAAATACAAACATGTCCTCACTTTTTCAGATAATCCCCTCTTACGAATTTTTGTCTCTTGTACTTCGGTCGCATGGTAGCTAACGTGGCGTGGCGCCGTGCTTATGCTGCTAGTATATATTGGACTAGGAACAATGTATAGAGTATAGAAGAACTTTTTTAGTGGCAATTGATTTCCTTCATGCTTGCTTGGCCTCACTCATTTCGGCTTGAGCTTCTAATTTTTGGCTTATTTTTTAATATTCCTAAATTTCATTTTTTTTCTGGCTTTTTGGTTTTTTTGAGTTTTTTTTCCGGTTCTTTTGTTCCGTATTCGTTTGCATTGTCCGTGATGGACTAACCTGTTTTTCTATTTTTAATTTTTAAAAATTTAGCTACGCCAAATCGGGGTACAAACGGAGCGGATAATTTCCGTCCGTCCGATCGACCGAAAGCTTGCGAAACGAATACGAAATGGGTAGATGGGTATCCGGCACTATCCATGTCCGACTCCGACTCCGAGAAAAAAATATGGAATATGACACTAAATAAGTGATATCCGTCTGTACATATCCGTATATCAAGATGGGGGTCTACTAATCGATTATAGTACATATTATAATAACTTTATTTACATCGATCAAAATCACATATAAATATCTCTATCTATATATTTATCTATAAACTATTATTATTTATAAGCTAAAAGCTAAACCTGAAGGCCGATATGAATGGACACGGGGAATCTTGGACCGGCCGGGATATTTTTTTCCTGTAACAGTTGCAGGGGATTGATTGATTGAGACTTTGAGAGGAACTGACACAACGACACGATTTTGCATCCAGAAGAGAGAAATGTAGACTGAGTTTCCTTCTCTCCTCCAACGGCAACCGACAGCTACGTTTGCAGCTTAGACTTTCGGGGTGCGGTGGCCACGCTTGGGGTCATCTCCTGGCCCATCACGCTCCCGTGGATCGCTGCCTTGTCGTTGCAGAAACCGGTTGCTCGAGACTGATCTCAAGAGATGTAGACAAAACTACATGCACACGCGCCACATGGCACACGCAGTTATCGAGACTATGAAAGAGTGCAAATCCGTGCTTCTGGACACTAAATATCTCTTCCTCTACTTTTTTTTGAGAGGAACGAAATCTCTTTCTAGTAAAACACTCTCTGTACAGGACATGGAATAAGGTGCCAGTACCTGAAGCTCGGTCCACGAGTTGGACCGTGTGTTTGTTTGGATACGTGCTGGGCCGTACGAAAGAATTGCACGTGGGCTGGACTCGTGAGAAGTTCAACAGCTCGAGTGTCATAACAGAGTAATCGGAATAACGCTTTGCTTGTCGAGGAAGTAGCTCTAGGTGACCTTGTTCTTGCTTCTTAGGTAGGTGTCCAAGTATGGCGAAAGAGCAGCAGAGAATTTTAGGTAGTTTTAGGTCCCACTTCTAGCTTTTAGAAGTTGGAATGAACACATTAGCTTCTTAACGGTTGTTATAGATGGTGATTATTTGGGCTTATTTTTGGTGGTTTATGGGTGAAAAGTACTGTAGCTGGCTGAAAAAACACTGTAGTTGACAGAGACTTATTTAACATAATTAAATTTAAAAAAATTAAAAAAAATATATAAAAAAATATGTTAGCCCATCACAGACAACGCAAACGAATACGGGAAAAAAAGAACGGGCAAAAAAGCTTGAAAAAAACCAAAAGTTCAGAAAAAGACGAATTTATGAATAGTAAAAAATAAGCCAGAAGCCAGAAGCTGAAGCCGAAACGATCACAGCTATAATATAATTTCAGTAAAGAACCAATAACTGAAAACTAGAAGCCACTAAATCAAGCTGGAACGAACGGCAACGCTAGTAAAAATATGATAGTTTGGGCCCGTTGGGATTTGTGATTTGCGTAACAAATGCTAGATATGTGATGTTGATGATCTAGGTAAATGGCAGGCTGGTAGTTCCTAGAAACGTTGCAGTAGAAATTATAAACGGTACTTCGTCCTACGGAATAAGTTCAAACTTATCATACGCATATACTAAATAAGCACTAAATCTAAAAAACAATATTATTGGACTATATATATCCATATTAAAGGGCACATTATAACTACTTAATCACTTTTTCTGCATTAAAGTAGAAGTATAGAGTGAAAATATTACAATAACTATACATTTATTTTCTCAATAAATTTACATTGTGAGACCCCACTATCCATGAGAAGGGACTTATATTACCAAACAGAGAGAGAGAGTACAGACAATTTTACGCAAAACCCCTACATTCCAAACAATACTTTTATTGTTTATCAAGCTTGCAGCACTCCCAATTTTGGGAATAGTAGCATCTATTATTCTACTAAATAGCTAGTAGATTTACCCGCACAGTTACACGGCTAGATATTATAATTTAGTTATCTTTGATGTGCATCTATTATTCTACTTCCTATATACAATTAATTCGCACCTCTATAATCTGACCTCACTAAAAATAAGTGATGGTGATACTTCTCTTTTCTTTCAATTAATGTGAGGATTTCTAGAATTTTTCTTTTTTAGAATTATTGTGGGATTTTTCTAGATACTTTACCTACCACCGGTTGTTTTTGTTTATATTTCATATACTTACCTGGTCAGCTAGCAATACAAGAAGTCTTCAAGAAGCTAATGAGGATCTTAACCACAAAAGGTTTAAAGCGCCATGCATGCAGAAACACGGTACAAACATCCGGAATCGGATAAAAGCACTGGATGCCTTGCTTGTGGTAGCAAAAGGCTTAAAAGCGCCATGCACGCAGAAACGCGGTACAAAGATGCGAATAAAAGCAAAAGAGACAAGATATCGAACGAACACAACCTGGATCACCAGACGGCTAACTTCGTCTTCAGGCTGCACTCGAACTGCATAATCCGACGACTAGCGCATGGAATCCTCGCTCTGCGCATTGCATGCCACGGTTACCGGAGCACATGCCGCACCGGTCGCCCCGTGCCGGCGCGGCGCCCGTGCCACGCCACGCCACTGGAGGGCTCGCGCCGTGCGCGCCCAGACGCCGGCGCCGGAGCCGGAGCCCCAGGGGCCGGCTAAGGGAGGACTGGCGGCGCTGCCCAGGACTGCGCTGAGGGTGGGCGCCGGCGTGGCGCTGGCGCTGGCACTGGGCGGCGCCTCGTGGGCAGCGCGCGGCGGGGGCGCTGGCCCGGTCCTCCTGCAGCCGACCGCGGTGTGCACACTCAACGCCGTCACCGACGTCGCGTCCCGCCCCACCGTGGAGCGGGGCGGCGCCGCGGGGGCGGCCATGAGGAAGGACGTGGACGCGCTCTCGGACTCGCTGTTCCGGCGCGACGACGCGTCCAGGGACCGCGCCACGCTGATGGACCTCGTCTTCGAGCAAGTCACCAAGGAGGTCTCTCTCCCTCTCATATTGATCCATTTGTCCGTTCAACTCGCATCTCTTTACGTGGCGAGTTCAGCTTGATCAAGAACGGTGCCATGTATCAAGTGCGTGTTTCTGTCGTGCGCAGCACATCAGCGATAGGGGAAAGCTGACGAGCCTGCTGCAGAAGGAGTGGTCGGCGTCGCGGGACTCCGAAAGGAAGCTTGACCTCGGCCTGCTACTCACTGACGTACTGATCAATCAGGTGAGTTCTTAATTCTTATGTCTTCCATTTTTGTGTTTTAAGCTTGCTTATCTACTCTATTTAGCAATGTTAAGCCATGCTCTGTAAATGATGTATTAATCACGTCAGCACCCTGTTTAATCTTGTAGAGAGAATGGCAGAGGGCAAAGGAAGTTTGCCAGCAACTGACCAGCCGCTACCAGCGTGACTCAAGGCCTTACCTACACTTGGTAATGTTCTTCGTTCTTACTACTTCATGTGATCAATATCTGAACTCAACTTTTGTTCTAGATACCTGTAAATCTTGCGCTTAATGCTGTTTTCTTCAGGCTGTCATCAACATGATGATGGCAGTGGAGGCCATGCTATCTCCGGAGACGGCCACCACTGATGACATCGAGAGGACGTCCAAGAATGCCATGGACGCCTGGAAAGAGTTCAAGAACAAGTACGAGCTAGCCAAGGGGTCAACAGATTCCAGCACCTGACCTAATACAGTGCTGTGGTTGCCTGTGATGACAATTCTCGTGATGAATCTTTGTGTCTTGCCCAAGTGGTTGCATGTGATGTTGCTTCAATGCTTGTGACCGAAATGTGCTCATTAAGACATACCTGTTTTACATTCTATAATTATTTACCAAAACCTCAATTTCTGTACTTGTGTTTACCAAATTACCCCCCGGCATATTTGCAAAAAAAATAAAAAGGATGTGTCTAGACATCATCCGAATATTTTCTTTCTAACACCCTTTTTTAGAGAAAGAGGAGATTTTTTTCAGAACAAAAAGGAAACATGCATGAATGAAGTGCTGCAAGCCTGCAATTGCATAGAGCTTATTCAGTAGGCTCCCCCCCATGTTTTCAGAAGGTACTTCACGCAGCTGCTCCCGGTGAAGTCTTCTGACGATGCCATCCTGGTGATCCCTCGCTGCATCCGTCCTCCCCCACCGTTGTCGCGCTTCAGGTTGTGCCGGTACTAGACGGCGATGTGCTCGAACACCTCGACCTCGAACATGTTCATGCTCACCTTGGGGCTCATCTGGTCCCGGACGTAGGCGAAGGCGAGCTGGTCGCAAGGGTTGAACGCCTCCAGCTCGTTGAACAGCAGGCAGGAGAAGATGTCCTGGCCAGGCAGTGCCTCCTGATGATGATTGCAGTGTCCGGCACATCTGCATCATTCCAAGCCAAGATGTGTGCGACGCTCATGATCTCATCTTCTGATCTCTGACTCACACACACACACACACACACACACACACACACACACACACACACACACACACACTAGTATATGTCGTCAATCTTGACCTATTATCTACAAGGAATTTCCACAAGGATTGTCTGAGGGGGAGCTCTCTGAAGGATCCACAAGGAATTTCCACTGCAGCGTCAGTGTGACTGAAGAACGATCTCCGTTCCTCGGCGGACAAATTCCCCGCAAACGAGTCCCTCCTGCCATTCTGGTACCGCAATACGGAGGATGTAGAAGGAGATGCCGAGAGGTTGCGGCAAAGGCCATTGATTTCTTCCAAGACAGTCTTATAGACTGCTCCAACAACAAAATTTATGAATCACTCTTTGGGGCAAAAGATTTATCACATCCGTTTCTAAAGAGTAAATCAAAAGGAGAAAAAAAAAAGAGGTGATTCATGCAGCCGAAAGAAAATCCAGCGTAATAAAATGTGTCGCAACAACTCGTTACGAATCTTCCATCAAAAAGCGGTAGTCAGAGAACCAACAGAGCGGTCGTAACGACTCAGGAGGTGATCGTAGCCTCTTGAACGTGGCCGTACAACTGTAGTGCGCAGTTGTAGCAACTACAAGATGGTCGCACCGGTCCTGCAGTGGTCGTAGGACTACAACAGTTTGTGTGGGAGGCGGCTCTGACATTCAAGTGGTGAGCAAGGGAAGGTGCAGTCTACGAAGGCGACTAACGACTGACGGACGCGAACTACGTAGGTGAGCGACGGGCGGTGGACATGGCACCAAGACGTGACGGCAATCATGTGTGAGGCGGCGCGGGGTGCAAGGTGAGCATGTGGCAACGCGGACGAGCAGAGAGATGTTGCGGGCAAGCGGGCGGTGGCACGGCGAACTCGGAGGTAGTGAGCGGGCGGCGGGAAGGGAGCAGCGCGGTAGCCAGGAGGGAGTGCGGCATCGGGAATTGAGCAACACATCCAACTTATCATTATCATCCTCTCTCCAGATCTACGTGTACTCCACCCTACTCCACTTATTTTCTTTCTTACTCCGCTTTGCTCTACTCTGCTCTGACTCTAGTTCTTTCTGGAACTTAGCATTTGCTTTCTTCGTTTTTTCTAATAGATGCTGTATAAAAATACAGTGTTTTGCTTTACGCAATGAGCAATAAGTTGGACCCTTATTACATTAGTTTACATACTAATTTTTGCTATGTTTTGCTCCATGAAAGGAACATACAATTTTCTCTTAGATGGATGGTTCTTGCTGACGGAAAGAAGGGCAAAAAAGGCAAGATTAAGATATATAACTGTCATTAATTTCTATAATTTGTTGTTTAATTCATGCCATCATGCTCACCTTATGTCATCCATTTCCTTATAAAAATCATTAATTTCTATAATTTATATATTTTTATTATATCTATATACATGTACTGTTGTATCGGTATTTTTGGGGAAATGATGCGTTATGATATTGACATATTCGAGCAACTTAACTCTGAAATCCGAACACTTATCCTAAAATTTCTAGATTTGTCACTGCCATGGCCACTCGTACACTTGTAACCATCTCAGTATTTTCGGAAATATACCATTTTGACCAAGTCTAGTTAGTAGTAATAGATGGATCGCTTACGCAGTTACGCTAAAGATAACTGTGATAATAAACTGCACCAACAAAAGGGTAAAAAAAATCTAAGAACAAAAAAACAGCAAAAGAGTGTGAGCAGCTCGACTATCATGGGCCTCAAGCCCAACTTCATTTTGTTTTGAGATGTCAAGCCTAACTTTTTGACTGATTTATACTTTTTTTTGAACTGTGGTAGATTATTTTTTTTTTGCTGCAAATATACGCATGAAATTTGTACGAGCCGTGAAATTTGGACCAAAAGTCCACAAGGGGGGAATTCGCAACTGGACGCCGGAAGGGAATAAACCGTGGCCCATTAGCACAACCAATATGGTCGGAACGCGTGCACCCACCATGAGCAACAAGACAGTCTGGGTCACGGGCCTACATGCACCGAGTCCACGAGGGCCACCACCCGTCCATCACCGTCGTCGTCCGGTTGCGGTATAAAATTACCCCCAATCTCCGGCCATCTCCTGTCCCCTTCCCCTCCGACGAGCCATCACCTATGGCTTTGCCTTCCACCGCCGCCGCCTCCTCCACGTCTCCCACACCCCACCGGCCGCGCCTACGCTTCCGGCGACCTCTCCGGCCACCACCGCGGTTGCCTCCGACCTCTTCGGCTCTTCCTCTGCATCATCCTCCCGCCACCCCTCCGCTCTCCAGGTGAGTTCCTAGATCTCTCGCCGCCCCTCCTACAGCTGGGGTTTCGCCTCGTGATTGCCGCCTCTCTGGTATTCATCGAGGCATAGCACATGTATGGCTGGCGCCAAGCGATCTATCCCATTTTTTGCTAATCTACGTGTCCGCGAGGTTGTTTTTGGGATTCAATTCGATGCCATCTGATTCAAATTTTCGCTCGAAATGAAAATCATGTGTAGCAGCAGGTAGGATTTTTGGGTGGTATCGGTAATTCGGTATGAGTCGATATGTGTATATTTCTCTTCGAACTAATGCATGCGACTGCAATTCACACCATTTTTGCCACATGGAAGTGTCTGAAGTGGTGAAACTGATCTCATTGCCATTAACTTTTGCAGGAGTCCCAATTCAGAAGCATCGCCTCAAGACCGAGGCGTGTTCCCATTCAAATTGCCACAGCATTTGATGAGGTACTGTGACGTTTCTCTTCTTCAAAGAGCAATGTTACACCACGAAGTAGCTTATGTTACTAGTTGTGGTGATCTGGTGTAGGATCTGGGGGATTTCTCGTTGGTGCATGACGATGGGGAGACGAATTTGGCGTTGTTCTATATTCAAGTGAGAGTGAATGGAGTGACAAGGAGGTTATGTTAAATCCAACTGGGGATGTTGAGTTACCAGTGATGAGCAAGAGCCGCTTCAAGGGTGCAGAGGGTGCGATAACTCTTGCTGATAGGGGTGGGCATTTTTATACCGAAACCGAAATACCGAACCGAACCGAAAAAACCGAAATTTGCGGTTTATTCGGTGCGGTTTATATTTTCATGCTATTCGGTTTTTGGTTTTCGGTGCGGTTTTAAAGTCATGAAAACCGAATTAACCGAAATACCGAAATATTATTTTCCCTTACGTGAATTTATAGTAAACAAAGCCTATTCTCATTTAATTTTGTAGGTATTTTTTAACATCTCAAAAGGAAGAACATTAGTAGTTTCTAGAGATATCATTTGCTCAAAAATAAATCCGGTATGATAACACTAGACTAAAGAATGCTATTATACATTAAAGCATTGTGCATATTTCGGTTAACCGAAAAACCGAATTAATCGAACCAAAATAATTTGGTTAATTAGGTTTGGTTTTCTATTTTAGTTTAGTTAATTCGATTATCAATTTTCAAAAACCGAAATATTTTTTTACCGAATAAACAAAACCGTATAAACCGAATGCCCACCCCTAGCTGCTGCCCATAGGCTTGCCAGTATTGATAAAGGGCACAGGAAGAGCAGGTAAGATAACTAGCTTTTCTGATAGTACTTAAAAATCATAGGTTGTCCATGTAGATCCCCCCTCCTTTTAAAAAAAAAAATGGATGAAGTAACCATTTTGCAGCATTTGCTTGGCAAGTGGAATACAGGTAATGTGAATATGGCTAGGTGTCAAGGTTCTTTTGCAATGTATTGCATAGCATTTATTAAACTATTCTGGGAAGTATGTACTCAAATACGAATTGGAGTAACAGTAGTACATTAAAACTATATGCTACGTTCTTCCTGGTTAACGTAGCGTTAGTAACATCGCTGTGATAGCTAGGTTCTGACTTGAAAGTTCTTTACATCAATTCCCAGAACTCAACAAGGGCTGATGAATAATGCTGGACTGATTGCTTTCTTAGCAATGTTACTTTTGTTTGTCGACTGGTGTTCTTGGAGGATTGGTAGACTACCTCTGGACTCATTTTACTTGACACGCCCTTTTTTAATATCAGCAGTTCTATCGGCATTAGCTGGATTTCTTTTTGCACCAATTGCTGATAGCATGAAGATTCATCATTTCCGGAGGAGAGGGAAGCCTGTTTCTCCATCCTATAGAAAGCCAACCCCAGCAATGGGAGGATTGTTCTTCGTTCCTATTGGTATTTTCGTTGCAAGAAGACATGTTGGTTCCAACTCAAATGGAGTAAATGGAGCAGCTATAATAACCCTCATATTTGCAATGGTTGGGTTACTTGGTGATATTTCAAACCTTGTATGGATCATAATCGTAAAGTACCTCAATGGATAAGATTATTTGTGCAGGTAAGTGGTGCTTTCTCAAGTCAGACTGTAGGATGCCCTTTTCATGTTACATTGAATGCAACTTAGAAGCAATCACGTGTACTTTGCAGATTGTTGTTGGGATTTACTTCTCAATCTGGTCGGGTTCTACAAATATTTCAACACCATATAGCACGTAAGCATTATTGCAATTGATATATACCTCGAAGCCAACTGTAGTTTGACTCAATGTTTGATCAGTTATGCACTTATGCTATGTTGTGAATGTGGTAGGCTTTCGAGTTGGTGTTCTTAGACTAAAAGCAAAATCTTTATTAATGGCCTATATGAAAGGATCATCACATAGTACAGTCCAGTTATAAGGACCATACAACAGTGTTTCTGTGGCCTTCTGTGATGTCGCCTTATATTACTGCCAAATTGCGCAACTAATTTTTTTATTTTCAACTCATGTTGGTAGCTAGTAATAATGTTTACATGTTAATTTTAGACACAATGGGTGCTTTGCTAATTAATTCTGTAAAGATGTCTAAATTCCTAACTAATACCCCTCCAATTCCGAAAAATATGTCATTTTGGACATCGACACGGTCCTCAAAAAGTAGCTTTGACTACTAATTTCTATTATAATATATTTATAAAACCCAATAAATTTATAATATTATGAAAGTATTTTTCGAGACAAATCTACACATGATTTTCTTATATCCTATCTAAATATCTAAAAGGACAGCGATAGCTAAAGTTTCAAAAGTTTGACTGCATGTATCCCAAAACGACATGTTTTTGTGAACCGGAGGGAGTACCATAGTATGCCGAGCAAATCATATGGCCTTAAATTCTCTTATAAAGCATTTTGAAACCAATAAATACATGAGACAACATCGTTGTCACAGTTTTGTAGTCAGGTTCATGTTAACTAATACTTTTGGACGCTCCCAGTCTCAGCTTTACTGATTCCAGTTTGTTCATGAAGGAAATTCCTTTTTCCTCTACCTCCTCTTGGCCTTGCATTCATGGGAAAAGTTTATCTGGTTCTGGCTGCAATATGTTCTCTTTCTATGGGTACTGGAGTTAACATTGGTTGATGCTCTTGATGGCTTGGCTGGTGGTGTTTCTGCTTTAGCACTCGCTGGATTCTGTTGCTGCTCTCCCAATGGTACTTTGTCATTTCAGCTTTTTAAGCTATTTTTTAATAACTTTAGTAATCCTACATGATAATTAATGCCTTATAGCATCCTAGCTGCTCATGTTAGCATACAAAGCCCCTTTTAACTCATGACAAATGTCAATGGTGCGTCTTACCCATTTAGTTTTGTCCGGAGCATTTGAAGGATCTGTATCCCATTGTCTGAAAGGGGGTCTGGTACAGTCTCTTTGCAGCCATATGTGTATCGTTAGTAAGGAGAACAAAAAGGAAAAAAAAGGAAGATTGGGGGAAAATGTCCCGTGTAGTTAGAACTAGCTACGTAAGCGCGGCGGAACGCCGCACTAGCTACCGTGTGGACCGAAATAAAAGAGACGATAATTCGCGGGGGATTTCTTAAAAAAAATCGGGGACACATGCGTAATTTCGGGAAAATAAAGGGTTTTTTTCGCAAAAAACCAATGACATATAAGGATATGTACGTAATTAAACAAGGACCTATGCGTAATTTTGGAAAACCACGGGGTGCTATCTAACAAAGAATACGTAATTTCGGTGAAGTGGAGGGTGCTTCCCGAAAAAAAACTTGGCAGGGATCTTTTTGCGAGAATGGAGGACCTTTACGTAATTTCATAAACTACAGGGGCTTTTTTGCAAAATGGGTGACGTGGCACGCTCGCTGGCCGGGAATCCCCCCGGCTATAATAGAGGTATGATTGAACTTCTTGTAGTTAGAATTGAACTTGTCCCTAATGTAAGTGCGAAGGGATCCTCCAGATGGACACTATCCTGTTGACTTTGTCTAATTGATCTTCTACTTTTACTAAAAACACTATTGGTTGCAAATTTAATGTTTGATGTTGGAAGCTGTGACTGAATTAACTATTAACGATTGCTGCAGAACTGAGTGTTTTTGGAGCATCTATGTCAGGCACTTGCACTGGCTTTCTTTTTCATAACAGATATAGGCCCTCGATAGTTATGGGTCGGGTTGGTTCTTTTGCACTCGGAGGAGCACTCGCTACAATTGCAGCATGTAGTGGAATGCTCATTCCTATGCAACTTGCATGCAGTGTCTTCTTTCTCGAGCTGCTCTTGGTAATATTGCAGGTATGGTACTGTTTGTGTTTTTTCTTTTACTTCAATAATTATGATATGTACTCATGGTTGATACCCTTAGTTACCATTTCTGTAGCTACTGTTATACATTATTTGCATCTGCAATGAGCTCTGGATAGTGATTCAGCATTATTAGGGGAGTTGATCACTGGATCATTCTCTCTGTCAAATGAGCATGGATGATTTCACTAAAGTGATAGCATGGCTATGCTTTACACCCCTTTTTTTCCATGAAAATGTATCTGAACATCAGTTGATCTTTGCTCCGAACCACTAGTTCGTGTCATGCTCTACATCACCCAATGTGCAGTTCATTGAGTGCAAGTGAAATAAAAAGTACTGAACAAGGATCTCTTGAAAAGCCCTTTTGGCATATATTGGCAACTGGCATGTATAACTCTGTTACTAAACAATCAGTTCATGAGTGACGAAACATCACATGGAGGCAAAATTAGCTGAACTGAGTTTTGCTTCATTCCTATTTACTAAAAGAATAAGCTTCAGTCGTTAATTATTTCTATCACATCATCGTCTATATCTGTTTGTGGAATAGTTTTCACCATTCTATCTTGTAAGGAACATAACATAGTGCAATACAACCTATATTTCTTGGTCTACTCAGAATCAAGTACGATGCCCTTTGAAATAGCGTTTATTTGATTCTAGCATTACTTTTTCACTGACAACAAAGTCTTAATGTTTTATTTGTGCCCATTCCTATCTTAGATTCCTTTTCATATGGCCACGAAGCACTTCCATGGGACAAACGGATATCCCCCGCGAATTCTTCCCTCACATTACTAGCTTAGATTGTGGGCCATAAAGGAGCCTTATATTGTGGCGGGTTCATACATCATATCATGCTTCTTAACTGTGTTGGCGGGATACCTTGGTCTTGTTTCGGCGTGAAGGGAAGCTTAGGTTACCATTATTTCATTTTTTTTATTTCATTTATGTAGTGTACTTTTAGAACGGTAGTTGCTTCAGCTTTGCCAATCGTACGGTTCACTGATATGGTAGAAATACAGGAAAATTTTTAGTATGGAGTTTGTAGGATACCTCAAAAAAGGAAACCTTGCGGTATAGCATGATATACCATGAGCTGTGGTATCTTCTCCCTTGCGCAAAACTGTAGCTTTTTGTGAACTGAATTATTGTTATTACAACTTAAAGAAGATATTAAAAGTAAATTTTACTGGGCATTTCTGTCACTTTCGATGCTGAATACGGTATATATCGTACATTTTTAATAATTGTAGTTACAGTATTAATTAATAATTGTAGTTACAGTATTACTTTCTGTGACACACTGGAACCATCATTGACTTACAATCATTTCCGTCACTGGGCAATTCGATTCAAAAGACCAGAAATGATATATTTGTCCATGCTTCCAGCTGTGAGATGGAAATATTTTAGTCACGGGATGGTTTGAAGGTCTGATTGTATTCAGCTATAATAGTGCAATGATGATGGGCTCAGAGTTGGATAGGGGAACTCGCTTATTAAAGTTATATAATACCATAGTGACTATTTCAGATTTATCATATATGTCACTTGAATCTTGTTCTATGATGCCGAGGCCTGGGCGATCTATTTCCGTCTCTGATTGTTACAGTGTATGTATGTATTCTATATACTAGCTGAATGCCCGTGCGTTGCTACGAATTTTTAAAATTTATCATACTACACATTTTAAAACTCACGGGTGGTAAAAATTTTTAGAATATGAATACAAACATGTTCTAGAAGTTTTTAAATCTGTCAAGTAAGTCGGAGGCGGAGGATGTCGGGGGAGAGAAGAGGAGGAGCATGGTCCACGCGTCGGCCTGACCTTTTCTACGAGGAGCGAAAGAACTACCTACATACAGATCTGGACAGCTGATCTTTGATCGGATGGCTGAAAAGAGAGGAAGGAGAATGGATCGACGACCATCAACTTATATTTTTATAATAGTAAAGATCTGGACAAAGGAGAGGAGAGACGCAAGCCAATCTGCCAAGTCAAAAAAGGATAAGCCAATTTAACGAGCAATGCAAAACTATTGCTATTGTTGTGTAAGACCAATACGTTATTACGACATGCCAAATTATTATTGTTGTGTAAAATCAATACGTTGTTGCGACATTTCAATTGCATTCATGCTTGCGGTGTCCAGTCCAGAGTCTAGACCCAGCAAACTCGAGTCGCAACCGGCCCCTAGCAGTTAGCAAAACAGACGATTGCAACACAACGTGCAACGCGCGGATCGCGAGCTCGCCGTGGTCCAGTTATAACTTGGGGTAAATCATTGGATAATTGACCGATCTGACTGACGCCTGTAGGAAGCCGGATCGAATGTCGCTTTCCGGCGATGTGTTCGTCGTCGTTTCAGCCTTTCCAGGCAAGCGGCAACCGCGCCAGAGTTTTGGATCGTGTAGAGCAGTAGCAGTAGGTTACGTGAAAAGGATCGCTCGTGCCTACGTCGTGACGTGCTGTGCATGCATGAGTCCTCCTGGTGAATTTTTGTTTTCCTTCCACTTTCGCCAATCTTGTTTTGCTAGTAGACCAGTACTAGTATTCAACCTGGAAGTTATGGCATGTTCTACATAGTAGCAGAGAAGATGTCTAGGGAGACATTCATATTGACTTTTAGCTGCGGCTGATGACTTTTAGGTGAAAATAAATAGTAGTCAGTTTAAATAAGTGACTTTTAGAAAGAGAAGATGATTGGTGCAAAAAGTGAGAGAGATATGCGTACGTGGATGGGAGCACAAGGAATAGGGTACGTAATACGCTTATGACCTTCTGACTTATCTTCGAAGCAAGATAAGAACGAGAGGAGTAGAGAGATCGTTTCGAAAAGCCATATGTTTATATTGGTTTCTGCCCTATCTAAGTAAAAGCTAAAAGCAGGCTTGGTCTTGGAACTCGATAGTGTGCATGTGAGTGAGATTAACGTGAGGAAAACAAGGTGTTTCACGATGAAGAAACTGTCTGCTGGGATGGTCGAGCCGGAATGTTTGTCTCAGTGGCGGATCTAACGCACTGGAGAAAGCTCAAGTTAGATTAGGCATAAGCCAAATCTAGAAAGGCGTTGCTAGATAATTTCTCACCATTGATAGACAATGCTCCACATCAGTACCTATGTTCTTCAAATTACATTTCCTCACTGCCAAAACACCAGCATTAGAGAATAAAAGCCTACAAAGTTTCCCTATCAAGTTAACTATACTTGAATGATGAAGATACTAACTGATCTCTGCTAATTTCTTTGTCAGAGGTCCCTTCTGTAGGATGAGCTTTTCTTCTTCCAGTTGTACAACTTTCCGAGCAGCTTCTGAAACTCAGACTCTCATCCTTTGAAGCAGAGAAAAGTTGCTCTTCTTCCTAGCAACAAGGCACAAGTCACAGCATCAAAGCTCATGAATAATGGTTACTACAAGGTATGCACAAAACAAATCAACAGAAAAAAGCACATAAGGAATATAAACCCTAAGATTAACACTGCTAATTGCAGTAACATCATTCAGCTGATCAATGCTTTGATCATGGAAACCTCCAGCTGCCTTCTATTTTTTGCTGGCACGATATAAAAAGGAATCAGGAACCACAGAGCAATCACGTTCAAATTAACATTATTAACTCAAAGTTGGAAATTGGAATTACTTAGACGGTGGAGGGGATTAGTCTATTGCTTCCAAGTTCCAAAGGTTTCTTCAGTCCAGCAGATGGCTTCTTTTGAGGTGTTTTGGAAGCTGCTACATGTTCAATATGGCAGCAGAGTAAGCAGTAATGTAAGGCTACAATAATTTCACAGAAGATTTTCTCCATATGGTACTTCAAAATATAATAATGAACAAAGATTGTGATCGTCTCAGAGCTGTTGCTGGTTTATTTCACAGGCAAATCCGTTCAAGCAAAGTGCAAAGATCCTCTGAGTCTCAGATCTGGTTTATTGCTAAGCAAATCCCCTCTAGTACTTGAGTCTTGAGAGAGCAGCCCATAGTCACCAGCCGCCGCCGCTCCCCCGTGGCCACCGCACCACGCCCACTAGCCGCCGCGCCATCTCAGCGCTCTCCTGGCCACCTCGCCCCCTTGACCGCCGGCCGACGCCGTGCGCCCGTGCCCCCTTAGGCCTTGCCAGCTTGCCACCTCTAGCCTCTAGGGTTAGCGCGCCTCTGCTCGCTTGGGAGCGGCTCGGCTGCGCTGCACGGTTCGCCTCGCCCGCATCTTCTACTCTCTCGGGCTCTCAACGCTAGGCTGCTCCGCTATTGGGCTGAAGCTAATGGGACAAATGCGTTATTGCGTTGCGTCTTCTGTTGTGCGCCTGTGCCTATCGCCGTTGTGCCGTTCAACGGTTCAACCGTTCAACCACTGCTCTGGCCTTTGGACTGGAGGAGCCAAGAAGGGGCCACCGGGGGTGGGGGGTAGGGTCTGGCCGGCGACGGAGCTCAGGTGACCACCTGAATGATATGTCTATATAACACCTGAGCCGGCTTGATCCAACTCGGCCCACTCCCAAAGCCATATAAGAGAGAGAGCCAGGTGGAGGAGGCAAAAGCCGTTTTGGCTTCTCCCCTGCGCTCACCTTGCTGCCACCCCGCTCGCGCGAGCCGCCAGATCACGCACCGCCACTACCTGCCATCGCCGGTTACGCGGGCCGTGCTGTTGTTGCCGTTGGTGCCGCCACTCCTCCGGCTGTGCCCCACCGTCCTCGTTCCCATACCCTGCTACTATGACACCGATGCTACCCTCACTCGCGCGTACACCGCCTTCGCCAGCCACTAGCGTCACCGCTCCTCTGGCCATGCTAATCTTCCTCGTCGCCTGGCTGCCGGCGTCGCTTCATGCATCCACGCGCAGCTGCCACCGCCGCTCCGCCCTTGCGCCCTCGCCTCACCCCTTTGCTCCAGATGCTGACGCCGTCCTCCGCCTGCGCCGCGCCTCCTTTGCTTCGCTTGGCAGCTGCCGTGCCCAGCCGCATGCCGTTGCTCTTGCACTGCGCATAAGAGGGGAGCACGGAGTTGGCCATGAGGGGAAGAGGATCCAGCCGCGAGAGGAATGGAGGGAGATTGAGGAACTGGCCGAAGAGATGAGAGGAGGCTGGTTGTGAGAAAGGCTGAGGGAAGGATTTGGCCGAGGGGAGAGCCAGCCGAAGAAAAAGGACTTGGCTGAAGAAAGAGAAAGAGAGAAGAAAGAAGAAGAAAAGAAAAAAAGGAAGGAAGGAAAAAAAGAGAGGGAGGAACTGATCTAGCGCTCGATCTGCCAGACTCGACCAAGACAGGGAGGAAGGAGCTATGATCCAGTTATTTGGAGCTAGAGTAACGCCTCAAAACCATTTCCCCCACTTATCTATCGTTTTGCATAGAAGCTAAAATGTTGATTATTGAGATTTGAGTCTTATAGAGGCCGAATCATCGAACAATGTGATAGATGCATTTAATGCTTAGAACACAGCTAGTCGTTGGGATTCTGGTGCAGCACAGTGGTGTTATGGCCATGTGACTGTAGAACTGGTGAAAAACGCTGGCCGTGTGGTGTTGTGTCGGTGCATGTGTGACCAACTAGTATTGGATGAATAATTAGTAAGGATTAAGTGGTATGGGTTAATTAGTGTATACTAATTAACATAGGCTCTTGCTAAAGCTAAAGGCTGGAATGCCGAGTTCGGTGGTATGGTTCGGGAGATATGTCCTCGAGACGGCCGCAGCCAATATGGGATAACACGGCCATTGGGACTGAAAACAGTGGTTTAATTGATGTAGTCTGTAAATTGCGATAATCAGACCCACGAGAGTAAGTGGTACCGATTATTAAACTCAGACTATTTGCTGTGTTAAGTTTTGGGTTTGAAAGGCATTGTCGTTCGAGTATCAGAACAGCGGGACAATAATTAGTGAAAGAGCGTAGTATGTGTTGGTTTTGTGTGTAAGAACGATGTCATTCGTATATGTGCAAGTATTGCTATGATGTGTTAAGATGGGTTGATACTTGTTCAGGTGGAGGCTCGAGATTGGCGCCATCCACGTATCGCCCACAAGGATAAACAAGCAAGTGCATGGTAGAATAGTGGATTGTGATGAATGATTGGTATTTATTTTATACCATGATTTATGTCGTGTTATGAAATAATATCCTAGCTTATCTGTTGATTATACTACGATGAGTGATGCTTAAGATTGAATATCAGTATTTGAAGAATATTGCGTTTGCATTGCACCATGAGCATCATGAAAGTCCTACGACGGTAGGCATCCCACACGGTGGGAAGATCAAGACCTATTTCGGTAGGCACCTACAGGGATGGAGGCAGAGGGGTTTCACCGACGGGTGAAGCAACTCCACTATACCGGTATAAGCCGCATACAGAGGCGCATCATACATTGCACTCATATGAATGACCTACGATGGTAGGCCTCCCACGATGGTGGAAAAATCAAGACCTACTTCGGTAGGCACCTCCAGGGATAGAGGCAGAAGGGTTTTCACCGACGGGTGAAGCAACTCCACTATATCGGTATAAGTGGCATACAGAGGTGTATCACATCGTATTGCATTTGCAGGAAATGAATAAGTGACAGGGAGGAAATCCAGAGATTTTGAGTTACAGTTCATAAATGTGTGATTTAATGGTTATTGTACCAACCCCACTATTTTATTGTGTACTTGCTGAGTCTTCGGACTCACCCTTGTTTTAGTGTTGTTTTTAGATATCTGTTGAAGGCGACATGTACGGACGGGAGTAGCACAGTTGTTTTACGTGCAACAGTAATTCACATATCATCTATAGTTGATATATTTAGCCTTAAATGGTTGGTACCTTTTTTGTAATTAGCAAATTTATACTTCTTCTGCGTTTAGTGTCAAGCGTATCAACTTTTGTCGTTTGTTTGATATTTAAATAAAAGAATTACTTTGTAAGATCAGCGGTAAAAGTTAAGGTTAATAATATTATAAAATAGGTGATAGCAATTTTGACTCAGAGAGGGGCCGGGTGTTACAGTCTGCCCCTGGTTTGTCTAGAAATGGAGGACCTTTTTCATTGCAGTGTACGAACGAGGCACTTCCATTGTTTCAAACATTCAATGCCTATGTCCTAGGTAGCCATATTTGACGAAAGTGGTGGTCATGCATGGCTAGCTAGTTAGTTACGTTGCCCACTTTGTTTTTTTTTTTTTGTTCTCTCTTTCTTTCCTATTAGTCGCACTGTGGTTTGGATTGGACTTCCTTGGTGTACGGGGAAAACTATCAAAAAGAAAAGAAACCATTTGGAGCAGTAAACACAGGACGCTCTTTCTTACAAAGACAGGAACCAGATCGGGTGAGTGCATGGGCCTACCATCTGAGACGTACATTATTACTCCGGAACTACAGCAAATTGAGGTCACCCGACACGTATCGATCGATCGGTTGACATGCCAACAGCCGAATCAAACAATTGGTTTTTGGAAACGGCTTTTACGATATCTTGAATATAATTTTAAAATTTTCTATTTATTTTTCTACATAGAATGTTGTGCGGCGGAGGAGGTCAACGACCTCTACGGCTCCACCTCAATAAGCTCATCCCGCCATCCCACGTCTTGAGCGCCACTGCCTAGGGTTTCTACAAAGAGTGAAAGGGAGATCCAAAGAGACCGAGAGGGAGTTGAGTAGACGAGGAGTTGAGCGGAGAGAACAGGGGGAATGGGCAGGCGGCCAGCCTATTTGGGGCGTGTTCTTTAATGGCTTTTAAAAACGACTTTTGGTTTTTCTATAGTACCTAACTTGCAAATGGAGTATTTTTCTTAAGACGGGGTCTACAAGTTAATTGTAGTATACGTTAAAAGCTCAATATTTGTAACAACCAAAATCACAAGCGAGTATTTCTCTCTCCACAATCTTTGTCGCAAACAGCTAAAATTCAAAAATTTCAACCAAAAGCCATAAGCCACAGCCATATCAAATATGCCCTTATGCGGGGATTCAGTTTTAAAATATATTTAGACTGATTGGGTCTAAAAATAATAAGTTTGGCACAACTAAAAAAAATATATATATATATGTATTATGTTTTCTATATACAAGCTTTTTTGCAAAAAAAATTAAATATTCAATTAAATATCCTTAAATCACCGTAGATTCGCCCGTGCACGAGATACGTACACACCAATCAACTGCAGCCTTCTTGCCGTGATGCTTTGACCGATCTGGTCCAAACTCCAAAGGCTGGATTCGTTGGACGTGTCATCAAGGCTGGACTGGGGCTATCTCGAAGGGGCGCGTAGCCGCGTACCGCGCGAGGTTTTTCATTTCACGTTTTGGTGGTGGCGGTGCGGCAAGAGAGCCGAGCCGACCAAACGGCAACCGAGCCACGACGTTTTCGGCGAGCCGCGCGTTGCTTTCGGTGTCGGACAACGCGTTCGTTATGGGCATGCATGGCCCGTGCCAACGTTGCGTGCCCCCCTTCCGTGCGTTCACGCAACACGTGAAGGGCACGAAGGGCCCCTTTTTTCCGTTTTCAAATTTTATTTTTTTATTTTTCTATCATAACTAGTTTTTAAATAAACTATCTTTCTAAAATAAAGTTTACAAATTAATTATAATACACACTACAGAGACTTCATTTATATCGTCTAAATTGTACGAAAGTTTCTATCAATTCGTACTCTCTTTTACAGATAATTCAAAAGTTATAAATTACAATAAAAAAGAATGTGTCCGAGTGCGTGCACGCAAACAACAAATCCTGCGTGTAAGCGAAGGAAGTCAAGAACTAGCTCGTACCGTGCAATAATATAGCATGTTCTTTTTAGCTTCGACTTGTAACTTTTAGCTGCGGTTTATGCTTTTAGGTTGTTTGTGGGATAGAGTACGGAGTAACAGAAATTCGTGTATGACTTTAATCGATATAAATGAAGTTACTACAGTGTATACTACACTTAACTTATAGACTTTATTTTTAAAAATATTTTATTTAAAATTTAGTTACTATGAAAAAAAATTGAAAAACAGATTTTAGAAACGGAAAACAAGTTCATAATATGTTCGCTAGCTTGAATGAATGAATCTACAATTTTCGGTAGACAAGAAGGGACGTCGTGGTACGTACGTACTAATGGCGTACGTGCATGGGATGGGATGGGACTGGATCCGTACGGTCGATCTTACAGTTACCTGGCAATTAGCTGGGATAAGAATAACGATTGACCCTCACCCTGTCACACAGCGAGGCCCACCTAGCAACACCGGGATGTGGGTGTACCATCCCGTTTACTTGCCTTGTTATTCGATATATATATATATATATATATATATATATATATATATATATATATATATTCAACTCATATTTATAAAAATAACTGTATTTATGTGGTACTGATAAAAACAGTGTTTTTGCTGTCCGGTCACGCTCTAGAGATGACATGTGGCGCCTGCTGCCCGGCCACCGGAAGGCAAGTGATTAAGCCTACTAATTAGCCAGCTTAATTACCTGTCTAATTTCGTAATTTTTTAGAAATTTTATATGCTCCTAATTTGTCATGTTAATTCATAATAATTTAATCGTAATTAGCAATATGTGATGCTTAATTACACACTACATACATTAACAAATTATGGGTACCATACGTACTCAAAAATATTAAAAACTATGTCTAAATTACTACGACCTACTTACTTTATAGTACAGACTACATTAATTACGACTAACTAAATAACATTAATTAACTAGAACTACGAGAATAACGTCAAAAGCATGCAATAAAAATTTACCTGTCTTTTGAGAGAAACAATCAGCACTGTCGCGTTCTTAATGAGCTATGCACTGGCTTCTCAAAATAATTAGCTATGCGCTCTTAATTTTGAGCGACGACCGCAAAAATGAGCTTCCGCGATGAGCGACTAAGATAACCGATGATCAACTATGAGAGGTTTGTATTTATGGCTAAGCTAAAAGGAAACCCGATGCGCTCACCCCGCAAATTAAGGATTCCTTGTCGATGCGCAGTACTTCGGGCGAGGGGGGACAGCATAATAACACTGACAAATATGGAGACGAGGGAACGGGTGTGGGTGGACGGTACGGACATAACGACATCGGTGCGAACGAGAAAGTGTGCGAGGGGGATGATACGGACAAAGTGACAATTGTGCGAAGGATGCAGTGGAAAATAAAAGATAGCAGCAACGACCCGACATATATACGAAGGACAGAGTTCACTCACTGCAAAAGGTGCATGGGCATCTTATATTGCTAGTTACGATTAAATTAACACGAATTAACATGGTAAATTCGAAGCACATAAAAATTTTAAAAAATTATACAATTAAGTCAACTGTGTCGGGAGGCTTTACATAAGATTTTGTTATTTTTGGAGTTCGTGTGTTATATGTAACAACTCTTACAAATATCAAAATCTTATGAATTTTTAAGCAACATTTATAGTTGATAAAATTGTTAAAAATTACACAATAAAGTATGTTATGTTGGAAGGCTATATATAAATTTCATAATTTTTGGAGCTCATTTGCTATATTTAAAATTCAAACAAATATGGTATAAAATTATGGATTTAGACAGGTAATTACATCGGCTAATTAGCTAGCTTAACACCTGCCGTTTTGTGGGTGGACGGCAGGCGCCATGTGTGACCTCCGAAGCGCTGCCGCCTGGTGACCGGATAACAGAAGCGCTATTTTTGTCAATACCACGCGATACGGCTATTTTTGTAAATACGAGTTCAAAAGGTACTATATATGGCAAAAATTCTTGTTATTCACGGTGCTTATACTAATACCATTCGTGGATACATACCTGTCACTTTTGATTATTTTTTTCAAAAATATTTGTTACTATACATCTATCTATCTATTATATATTTATTTATCTTATTAAACAAAGAAAAAATAAACCCTCATGTTCATTCTTAAAGGTTAGAAATTACTATTGTTGATTATAGTGGATCCAGATTATAACAATGCTGATCAAATAGCTATACATAAGAACTTTGTAACGAATACAACTATTATAATAAGGTAGGAGAATACAATCCATAACATATAAATTATAATCCATAAGTTGAAAGAACACAACAGGGCAAACCAAACCTCAGATGATTATGCATGTAAGGTTGAAGAATTTAGGCCTATCCACGGGATGGATCGGGAATTTTGGGCTCCCAAACAACACCTTAGAGTTGGAGTAGAGAAGAGGCGATCGGCCATGGACGTCGGCAATGGTCGGAGCACTACAACTACTCTATGGCGGTAGCGCACAACTCAGTGGAAACATCGATGCTCTTGAGCAAGCGATGATGGTTGACGATAGCTCGACCCGGCATGAAGGCGGTGCACCACAGCTAGGGGCAGATGGAGTAAGGGCTATGCGGAGGCACAAGCCTCGGGCCGATTTCAGTTTTTCTTACTTAGAGTCTAAGTTTACATATCGTGCCACTATATAACTAAAACTAGCGCCCCACAACTTGCAGCCAAGCTGCCCAGGTTAGTGTGTGGACCAGAACTTCTCCTATGGGCCTTCTCTTGCGCCCCTATGGCCCAGGCCAGCGTGTAGCCTAGCCAGCACGTGGCCCAGTAGGCTAGGCTAGTGCCTAGGCCAGCGGGTAGGCAGGCAAGGGCATAACCACGCGTCTGCCAGTGAGTGACTCTTCATAACTTCTGTTCACCAACGTCTCCAGTCCCAGACGCCTTACCTTTCCGGCTTCGTTCCCCAAGCAATCTCCTTTCCTCTGCAGCAGGTGACAAGCCGACGGCAATTCATCCTGAGTTTTGTCCCCCAATGATTCTATAATAGATCACTTCTAGAACTTAAGAAGTGGTCGAAACCAACCTCCTCTCCTTCTCCATATCTAGGACTTTCCCATATGTTGCCAAGATTTCATTCAGAATGTCCCTTGTTGCCATCTCTACACCAAGACACCGCACTTTACAAAAGTCCATATTGGGAATCCTATTTTTCGATGCAGCACGTTTCAATAAGAGGACCAAATACGCTTGCCATGAATATAAAAACAAACCCCTGTGCAATGACTTGAGCATAGTATATATCGAACTGACTCGTAGAAAACGGCGAGTATCGAACTGCACAGTGCACAGGGCAGTGGCGCGAGAGTAAGGGCCTGTTCTTTTCGACTGCGGTTTATGGTTTTTGGCTGGAATTTTTGAATTTTGGCTGTTTACGGTACATATTACGGAGAGATAGATACTCACTTGCGATTTTGGCAGGTACAAATGTTGGGCTTTTAACGTGTAGATCGTTTAACCTATAGACCCCATCTTGAGAAAATACTCCGTTTAAAAGTTAGGTACTGTAGCAAAAGTCAAAAGCTGTCGGCTTCGGAGGGTGCCGTCTAGATCAAAGATCACATCCGAAACCTAGGGTGTCGTTGCCATGGATGAATATAGAGGTGACAAGAAGGCACGACGTGGAGTCGATAGGCAGGTTGGAGAGGAAGGGAGGGCGATGCGTGGGATTAAGGGCGAGACAGGGAGGAGGCTGACCATGAGGGGATGGGAATCGCAGGCCATTTGCCAAGGATGCTCGGCGGGTTGCATCTGCTCTGCCTCCGTGCGACTGGCGATGGTTACGTGTGGTCCATTGGATCGTGGGAAAGGTGGGGAAATAGGGTTTGAGAGGTGGGAGTGTGGGACATATGGGCGCACCTATCGGGGCACGAATATTTTTGTGAGGGGAAGGACAGAAAGAACTATTATCAAGTCATTTTAAGTAGTAGAGATCATGTTAGTTTGAGTTAAATTTGGAAATTCTAGTCGGTTCTTTTATTTTTCAATCATTAGGGCATGTACAATATAGCGATATAAGCTGTCTATAAGAGGTGCCACATAGAAATTTGCTGAGGTGGATGAACGAGAAAGAGGAGAGAGGAGGTCAACTGTAATTCTATAGATGGTCGAAACACGAGAAAATAGCTTGCTATAGACATCTTACGTGCCATTATATCAATATTATCTATATTTTACAGACAAACCATTATAGATAACTTACAGATAACTCATTATATAAGATGTCTTTAGTGTTATCTACAGATAACATGGAATGATACTATAGACAAAACTGTACCACTGTATATGCCCTTAATCTGAATGGAATCTGGTATTCCTAATACGAGTTGGGTTTTAGAAAATTATAAAACCGGCATGGTTTTTGAGAGGAACTGGAGTGGTGTGCGTTTAGGAAAAAGTTGCGTGCGTGCACTCACAGAGTAGTTTATTTTGAGAAATGAAATGCAGAAAAGGCCGAGTTCGGCACCGTGTTTCGTGTCGGTGAGATTTTGTGAAGCTCTCTACGGTTTTACTTATTGCTTTGTGGATTGCGTTCGCGGTGATTCCATTCACGTGCTGATCATCTTTTCATTTTGTGCGCTGTGGTGCTCACGAGTGGAGAAAAGTTTCCAACGTTTTACTTGTGCTACCAAACCAAGCAACCCTATTGGTCGCTGATTACGGGAGGCTACCGAAGGCCGCTGCTGTCCTGGAGACGGGCCGCGAGAAGGGAAGCGGCCGCCGAAGCTAGGATTTGATTGATCGAGTGCTGCGCAGTTGTTGGAGGAAGGGTTGGTGCTGCCTTCTACTTGTACCGCAAAAGCTAGGATTTGATTGATTTGAGTGCCGCGCAATTGTTGGAAGTTGTTGCTGCCGTCTACTTGTACCGTGAAAGAAAGGATGTCCACTAGTTTGCTGATGGGCCTTATATAGTCAATCATCGGCTTCCTTTTTTAAACTTACAAACTTATAGTTCTTTTTTCAGGCTTATAGTTTAGTTTACTACAGTAATTAATTTGTAAAAGAAATATTTTTTAAGATAAGATATATAATTTAATTACAGTAGGCACTATCTCGATTTTATATATATCGATCAAAATCGTAAATAAATATTTCTCTTTATACTCTCTCTTGCGAATAGCCAAAATTTAAACAAAAAACCCTAACACACAGCTTGAAAAAATACACCCAAAGTTTATAACTGAAGTCACAGTGAACAATACGTCCATTCTCCAGGTCATATGTATGAAAGACGAAACAGTACAGGGTTACCCAGTGAAATAGAGTTGCCACTTTGTCTTGGTGTTATTGCCCCATTGGACTATCGCAGGCCGTGCAGTTGCAGCCCATCCATTGTATGGAGAGGGCCTCACCCGAGGCCCCCATCAACCGTTGATTCGTCTTTATCAACGGCTGCTGAAGAGGATCTCACCTCGAGGCCATCCTCTAGCAAAGTCCCTTCGTTGTCGGTGCAGGGAGTCAGGGACAACATATTAATATTATAAGTTTAACGGTCGGAGCTTCTTTCTGAGGAAGGTGCTGATGTTAAAACATACTATTTTTCTTTCAAAAAATTGTCTGTTTATACACCATTCAACTGAATTTAAGCAGTTATTAGGTTCCGCTCGGTTGGGTTAAAAAATAGTGTCTTATGACTGAAATTGTACTGTAACTAATTGAAATTACACTGTAGCTGAAGGTGACTTATTTGGCGTAATTAAATTTAAAAAATTTAAAAATACAAAAATATGTTAGCTCATCACGGACAATGCAAATAAATGCGGGGAAAAAGAACCGACAAAAAAGCTAAAAGTTCAAAAAAAACAAAATTTATAAATAGTGAAAAATAAGCCAGGAGCTTAAGCCGAAATAAAATTAAGACGAAATTTATGAATAGTGAAAAATAAACCAGAAGCTTAAGCTTAAGCCAGAAGCTTAAGCCGAAATGAGCTTAAGTCAGAAGTTTAAGCTGTAATAAGCTTAAAAAAAGCTTAAATCTTTCGAAATTTAAGCCGGCAAATCTTAGATCAATCATTCAGCTCATCTGGATTCCCCACTGTATATTCTTACCTCACCCACTCCTAGAGATGGCAATGGGTACCCGAAACCCGATACCCGGTGGATTTTTACTCTATTAGGGCATGGGTCTGAATCAGTTTCCTAACCTATGGGTCTCCTAATGAGCAAAAAGCCCAACCCATCGGGTCTACCGGGTTCAGGTACGTTTCTATAGTACCCAAACTCATAAACCCATGGGTAATATAAACCCGATCCATAGGAGTTATAAACTCAGGCTCCCAGCCTCCCAGGCAAACCAGCCCAGCCCATAGCCCATTAGTTAAGTACAAGGAGCAGTTGATGTCTCTCATTTTAGTTTTAACTGAGTTATGAACTGTGAACTTGTAATGATATGCTATGCTAGTGAACTATAAACTGAGAATTGATAGAGTGAACTAGTGATGTGCATTGTGGATTTGTCGTTGCTTGTTTCATGCATAGTAGCATATAAATTGAACTTATTGTTAACTTGCTAAGCACTTTGCACCGCTCGCAATTTGCTGTTGTTGTCCGCACAAGCGACCGTGGATACCCGTTACCCGAGTGGGCATAGGTCTGGCCAAAAATCTGTACCCGTCACGGGCATGGGTTTTTTAGCGAGCACATCCAACTTTCATGGGCACGAGTTTAGAATAGCAAAACTCAACGAGTTTATACCTGTTGTCATCTCTACCCACTCCTTTCACCGTGGCCGTCGCCTTGGGCGCCCATGGCGAAAGCACAGAGCCTACGTAGCCAGAGACTTGGCATAAGGCGCCGAGGCAACGACATCTGCGTGTCGTTGGATATGGGAAAATTTAATCCTATGCCACTCTTATGAGTAGATTGGCAAAGGATTTGCCACCCTGGCCCACTGTCAGTGACTCAGATGACCTCACATGTAAGTGACAGCGATAATTGGCTATTCTTAAAAGTGGCAAAAAATTAAATCTCCCCTGGATATGTGGCAATCACCGGAGCAAATACAACGGCGAGAAATTCGACTGAAATCACCAAAAGAAGACATAGACATATGTACATCAACGTGTATCTTAGTACAAATGTTTTTCTCCCCTGTTTCCCTCATTTGTATCTTAGTACACTTTGAAATAAAATTTGTTCAGGTCGGCCATGAGTCTACCGTAGACCGTCCCAAAAAAAGAAAGAAAGAAAGATGTATATCGAATCCAAACCGAAAGACCAAGCATCAATGAGGGGCAGAAACAATCGAGAAAATTCATTGCAGATATGACCCAATTTGGAGACACGCCAACCAACCCAACCAGGACACCACACATGCCGCCACCAAACCCAGTTGAACTGTTCATGTCTCGCCTTCCTCCTCCGCCCGGGACCCAGCCCAACCGAACCCAATTACGAACAAAATAATTGATGAACGGACCATTAGCCCGCAAGACAACAACCACAAGCGCCTACAAATCGTCACGCATCACATCGACCCGACCAGATGGGAAAAAAACAAGAAAGGAAATTGGAAATGGGGGAGGAGCCGTGGAGGAAACCGAGGGGGGCAGGAGGACAGAAGAACCAGCTCACAACGATGGGAACATGGCGCAGCGCTGCTTGAGGTATACGGCGCAGCCGTCCCTGGGCACGATGGTCGGCATGTACACCGACTCGTCGCACCCCTCCGTCCTGTCCCGCCGGAAGTCGGCCACGGACACGAACAGCGCCATGAACAGCACCAGGTGGTTGAGGGCGTAGCGCTGCCCGACGCACTGGTGCGCGCCGGCGCCGAAGGCCAAGAAGTTGCGCTTGTACACCACGTCCTCCCTGCGCGCCTCCGAGAAGAAGCGCTCCGGGTCGAACGCGTCCGGCTCCGGGAAGCCCTGGAACGACGACTCGTACACCGACGGGAACACGATGGCGCCCTTGGGGACCGTGTACCACTCCGTCAGCTGGAACGGCTCGCCGGCGATGTGCGGGACCAGCGTCGCCGGGGGGCGGTACCGGACCACCTCGCGCGCCACCGCCTGGGTGTACTTCATCTCCGAGATCTTTTCGGCGGTGATGGGCTCGCCGGACTCCGGCGACCAGAGAGCGGCCACCTCGGCGCGCACGCGGTCGAGCACGTCCGGGTGGGAGTCGAGCGCGGACACCGCCCAGCAGAGGGAGGAGGTGGATGCGTCCTGGGCAGCGAAGAGGAAGTCGAACAGGAAGCTCCCGAGCTCCTCGTCATCGATGTGCGCCGGCGGCTGCCGCCCCGCCGCCGCGGCCTCGTCGATCTCTCGCACCGTCTCCTGCATCCAGTAGTCCACGAGGCACTCCGGCTCGCCGCCGGCGCGCATGCGCGCCTTGCTCTTCCGCGCGCACTCCCCGAGCGTGCGCACCAGCCGCGCCACGGCCAGCCTCGCGCGCCGGAACGCGAACCCGGGCAGGTCCACGGGCATCGCCATAAGGCCAACATTGAAGAGGTTGTAGTCCCTCTCGAACCTCTCCCTCGCCTCCTTGGTGAGGTACGGCCCCGCGAAGACCGTCTGCGAGGTCTCGAGGTTCATGTCGCGGCAGGGCACCCGTATCGGCATGGCCTTGCCGGCGGCGGTGCTCCGGTCGAGCCACCTCCGGAGGTGGGCGAGGATGACGCGCTGCTGGATGGCGGCGTAGGTGGAGAGCGCGCGCGGCGTGAAGTTGGGCGCGATCTGGCGGCGCAGATCCTTGTGGTCCTCGCCGAACATGTAAATGAGGTTGTGGTCGCCGAAGAGCTTCTTGCCGAAGGGGTGGCCGATGAGGTGGAAGGCGTCGGGGCGGACGTTGGCGAAGACGCGGTGGGACAGCTCGGAGTCGCGGATGAAGACGATGAACCGGCCGATCAGGAAGTCGGCGGCGAGCCCCGCGCCGGACTCCCTTGCCCGCGCCGCCTGCGCGTCCCAGAATCCGGTTGGGTCGCGCATCATGTGCGCGACGCTGCCGAGGAACGGCACGACGAGCGGCGGGCCGGGCAGGGGCCCCTTCTTGCGGTGGTAGGACAGCTGCTCCACCAGGAAGAAGAACGCCACCGCCGCCGCCACGAACGGCGCCGCCGCACGCAGGTCCAAGAAACCGGCAGACATCAACTCCACCATTGCGCCCGCCCGCCCACTGCCGGTTCCCTGAGACTCGCAGCCGAGGAGCTCAAGGCTCAAGCTCTCTTCCCCCCTCCTCTCCCTAACCTGTACACTGCAACTAGAGCATTCGTATTGGTTTCCCAAAGAAGGCATATATTTATGTCATGTGCGAGGTGGGGGTGGAAGGGAAGGGAAAGTTGGCGTGGGAATTAGTGGTCAAAGGCTGGCTGGGAAAACGAAAGGAGGCGGCCTTTTGGGGCTGGGGAGGATTGGCTGATGGCGCCCGCGCGCGCGCGGCGGAAGAAACGAGGCGCGCGCGCGGCCGGGGAAAGGAGGGCGGAGCGTGGCCCTGTGCGCACTTGTGGATAGGAATTTCACGGAATGGGAAACGGCAATCCCAGGTAGGTGGCGACAGGGATGGGTGGGTCCGCGATGAGTTTTTTCTTTTCTTTTCTTTTTTTTGCACGGGAATCGTCATCGCGTTGGACGATTACTTGCTGACTCCTCCAGGTGGCAAAGTTCATCGGATGCTTGATGCTTCTGACAGCGACGTTTTTTGGTTGTCCGGCGGCCTTCGATCTGGATTGACCTCGACGAGCGGTTTCAAGTAAAGCTAATCTTCTTCAAGCGAAATTACTCGAGCTTTCTAGAGTGGCGGCTTGGATAAAAAAAGGTCAAAGCTGGGGAAAATTCGGTTTTGTTCCTTCGTTCCTATCGTCATCTGTTCAATTTTGACTCCTCTGCTTTGCAGCGGGTCAACCCGTCTCTTTTACTTTCAAAACTGGCTTAGTTTACTCGCTTTGTGATGTTGCTAGTATTTCTTTCACGAAAAAGTGACACCTGGTGTTGGTGGGGGGCTGTGATGTGAAACTGGCTGACGGGAGACAACACATGCGTGATTGCGTGGAGACTAACACATGCGTGATTTGTGTTGTAAGAGATTTGGAGACAAGTGATTGAGAGTGAAATCAGTGTACTTTATTCCATTGATCATGTACTATTTATATACAAAGAAGGGTGGCGGGATAAAGTAAAGGTGGCGGTTCTGAAGATTAATACATTGGCGGTTATGTAATCTAATTAGCACATGTGTTATAACACTCCCCCTTGACCAATGTATCTTCATATGAGCACCTTGACTAATTATCTTGGAAGAACTCCTCTAAAACCACAGAGGGAAAAATATGAGGAGAAGTGATAGAATAGATATGTTATTAGAAAACTCCTTTAAAAACCCGGTGGGAAAATTTAAGGAGAAAATGATATAACATATGTTTGATTAAATCTCTGAAAAACCCCTGTAGGGGAAAAGAGAGATATATTTGTGATTGCGTTGTCATATTGCCTCATTAAAACTTTGATGAGAAACCTTAGAGGGAAAACTCATAAAGGAAAAGAGTACAATATTTGTATTGAACGAGTTAAGTCTTAGGAGATTTCTCCCCCTGATGTCTGCAAATCACGTAGTCTTCGCATACCAATTTCATAAACACATTTTTGGAATGTGGAAGTTGGTAATGACTTAGTGAATAGGTCTGCGAGATTATCACAAGACTTAGTTTGCAGAATATTTATTTCCCACTCTCTTGCAACTCATGTGGGTAAAATAATTTAGGTGCAATATGTTTAGTGATATTGCTCTTGATGTAACCCGTTTGCATTTGAACAACGCAAGCAGCATTATCTTCGTAGATAATGGTAGGAGATGCAATAGCACCTATATCACATGACTGTTGTATGTGATTAATCATTCTGCGAAGCCATACACATTCACGTGATGCTTCGTATAATGCAATTATTTCAGAATGATTAGTGGATGTAGCCACTAGTGTCTGTTTCGAAGACTTCCAAGATATGGCTGTTCCACCGTGTAAAAACACAAAGCCTGTTTGTGATCTGGCATTATGGGGATCTGATAAATAGCCAGCATCTGCATATCCTACTAAATCCATATTTTTATTCTTTTGAAAAAATAGACCAAGATCTTTAGTGCCTTGAAGATATCTAAAGATATTCTTCACTCCTACCCAATGTCTTTTGGTTGGAGTAGCGCCCGTATCTAGCCGAGATTTACCGCAAATGCAATATCCGTAGGGTGCAATTTGCAAGGTACATGAGCTCCGATGGCACCGAGATATGGAACCTCGGGTCCCAATAGCTCTTCATTGTCATCTTGGGGTCTAAATGGATCTTTTTCCCTATCTAGAGATCGAACAACCATGGGGGTTTTCGATGGATATGCTTTGTCCATATTGAATTTTTCCAATATCTTCTGGACATAGGCTGATTGATGCACTAGAATGCCTGTATGAAGGTGCTCAAGTTGTATACCTAAGCAAAATTTGGTTTTACCCAAATCCTTCATTTTAATTCCGTCTTAAGATGATTACGTGCTTCATCAATATCTTGTATGTTACCAATGATATTAAGATCATCAACGTATCTGAGATATAATGCGAATCTGTTGAGGATCTTTTGATGAAGACGCATGGGCAATCATCATTGTTGGAGTATCCCTTTTGGTTAGGAACTCACTTAGTCGGTTGTACCACATTCTCGCTTGATTGTTTCAAGCCGTATAAAGACTTGTTTAATTTTACACAATACATATTGCGATTTGCGTCTATATTTGGAATTGAAATTCCATCGGGAACTTTCATGTATATTTCCGAATCAAGTGACCCATAAAGGTATGCTGTCACTACATCCATCAATTGAAATGATAGATGATTTTGTCCGCCAATGATATTAAATATCGGAATGTTATTCCACTCATTACTGGAGAATAGGTTTCATTGAAATCAATGCCGGGTCTCTGCGTGAACCCTTGTGCTACAAGCCTTGCTTTATATCTCACCACCTCATTGTTTTCATTCCGCTTATGGACGAAAACCCATTTGAAACCGACAGGAATACTCTGGGAGGTGTATGTATCACTTTGGTGAATACATTTCTTTTTGTGAGCGAGGCTAACTCCTCTTGAATTGCATCCTTCCATTTGTTCCAGTCCGAGCGCTGTTTGCACTCTGCCATGGTCTTGGGATCTGGATCATTTTGAAGGTTGTTTGCAATTGTTGTGGAGAAATTAATGTCGACAATTGTAGTCTTACGATCGTATGATTCTCCAGAATCATTATAGTTAGTGGAAATTTCTTGGACCCCTGGTGACTCAATGTTATTTCCCAAATCATTAGAGTCGGGTATTCGATGTCCCGTGATCGATAATTGAGTGCTTTGTTGATCCGGGTTCAAGGATCCTTTGGTGTCTATCAACATGAGGTTGATCTGCATTTACATTTTTTTGTTTCCTTTGTCGCTTGTTAGAAGCTGTATCCACCATTTGTGTCGTACTTCTCCCCCTCTTATTTTGTATCGGGAGTTGAGTGGTATTTTTCGGTACCTCCACTCTTTCAGGCACATTTCTGGCAGGATTATAGGATTTTGTGACACCCTTATAATCAGTAAATGCATCTGGCAGATTATTTGCAATATTTTGCAAATGAATGAGTTTCTGAACTTGAAGTTCGTCTCTCTAGTACGTGGGTGCGAGGCGGGAATGCCTTGAACATTCCAATCAATTTCACGGCATTTAGTTTGGTACTTGTTGTCTCCCCCTAATGCCGGAAAATGTTCCTCATTGAATATGCAATCAGCGTGTCGGTCAGTGAATGGGTCCCTGTTAGGGGTTCGAGGTATTTTATGATTGACGGAGATTTATACCCAACATAGATCCCAATTTTCCTGTGCGGTCCCATTGAGGTACGCTGCGGTGGTGAGATCGGTACGTATGTAGCGCAACCGAACTTTCGCAGATGGGAAATATCTGGTTGATTTCCACGTACTAATTGTAGTGGGAAGTCTTGTGATAAGCAGTTGGACGCAATTGTATTAAGTCGCGTGTAAGATCGCATGACCCCAACATGATGTTGGTAAGCGCAATTCGTAGTAATGGTCTTGCAATGAGCTTGATTCTCTTGATAAGAGATTACGCTAAACCATTTTGTGTATGAACATATGGAACTGAATGTTGAACTTGTATCCCAAGAGCCATACAATAATCATTGAAGGCATGAGATGAAAATTCAGAAGATTGTCCATTCGAATTGATTGAATTCGATGTTCAGATAATGTGCTCGTAATTGATAATTTGACCAATTAACTTAGCAAATGCATGGTTTCGTGTGGATAAAGACACACATGTGACCATCTAGTAGATGCGTCAATGAGAACCACGAAATATCTCGAACGGTCCACACAATGGTTGTATAGGACCACATATATCTCCTTGAATGCGTTCAAGGAATTTAGTGGTTCACTCTAATTTTAAGATAAGAGGGTCTTAAAATTAATTTTCGGTGGCACATGAAGTGCATACGAAATCTGAGGATTCCGGAAATTTTGTTTTGATATATGTATGACCAATTGAATTGCTAATAATTTTCCTCATCATTCCAATGCCTGGGTGGCCAAGGCGATCATGCCATGTTTGGAATGTGTTTGTGTTTTGGAAAATTACTTTGTACGCAATATGTTGAACGGGTTTGATGTATGTATAGTACAATCCGGAGTTTAAAGATGGAATTTTTTCTAGTACTTGTTTGCCATATCCGTTGTTTTTGGTTAAGAGGAGATATTCCTCTTTGTTGTCATTTTGGGTTTCAATATGGAAACCATTCTGACGGATATCTCTATAACTAAGTAGGGTACGTGTTGAATCGGGATACAATAGTGCATCCTCAATTTCCAATTGTGTACCCATAGGGAGAGTGATAGAGGCGCGACTGAGCCTACTATCGTTGCATCGCGTCGGCGATTGTTAAAATATTTCCTTTCCTCCTAGTAAGAGTTAGAAAATATTTTGTGTCCCTAAGTATAGAATTTGTGGTACCGCTATCCACAAGGCATAATTCCTCCTCCATTGGATGGACTCCAAAATCTATATATACAAAGAAAAGAATTTAATGAAAATTCTTGAAGTAATATATAGAATACATACAAACTTTATTTGATAATACCGAATGTGTTCGATATATGATTGTAGCATACAAGCTTACAATATGGATGACAACTTTATTTATATTACAACATAAAAGTACTTAGTAGCTATGGAACTAGGAGTCTAATTGAGATCTCCAAACATGTCTTGAGAATGAAATTCTTCAAGTGTGTCCTCGGTGCACATGAGATCATCCTTCTTTGGAGGGGTACATGTATCTTTGAGTTCTTGAATGAACTTTTGAGAACATCCGGCTTCATCATCATTTGATGTGAGATTGAAGTGTGCTTCAAATCTCTTTGGTTGAGCATTCTTGCCTTGAGTCAATGACTTGAGGTAGAGGTCCACAAGATGCTTCGGGGTGCGGCATTTCTTGGTAGGATGGTTATAGCAACCACACTTTTGACAAGTGTCCTTTTTGTCATTTTTCTTACCGAAATTGCCTTTACCTTTCTTGAATCCACTTGGTTTTTGCTTCATGTTGCGGTTTTGTTTACCTTTAAAGTTCTTTGAATGGTTATGTGAACCATTGAACTTATGCTTATTTTGATTAGCATGAACTTGTGAAGTGGAGCGACCCCAATGGGACGTTGTTGATTGTTCTTTAAAGAAGTTCAAGATGCTTTTCGCTCAAGTAAAGTATGCATAAGATCAAAATAAGTTTGGTAATTTGCAAGACGCCATTCTTCTTTGAGGACTCTGTCACGATGGGAGCATAGAGAGAGTCTTCTATTTTGTCCTCATCTGTTGGTTCCTTCTCACAAAATCGCAATTTGGAGCAAATAGTATGAAGGGCATGGTTATAGTCTCCAACTGTTTTGAAATCTTGGAGTCTAAGATGTGCCCATTCATGATTAGCCTCAGGTAAGAGAACGATTTCATTGTTCATATCTATTTTGAGGGCTAACCATAAAGTAAGTGGATTTTCCTCATACAGGTATTCCGCTTTTAAATCTGGATGTATGTGATTCCGTAATATGTTTAAAGCGGAATATTTCACCATATCCTGAGGAATTTGATCTGGGAGGATTAAATATAACCCTTTCCAACCCACGTGTGGTGAGGTTGATCTTTAAGTCCATAGCCCATGTAGGGTAGTTTGTACCATCGATAGCAAGTGGCTCAAAATCTTTGGTAGCCATTTAATACCTACATGAAAGTACACCATAAATGATTAATTTACATGAGGTAAATTAATGTGTATGGTAATGTTGTAATAAAATGCAAAATATGTGGAAAACAATATGAGTATTGAAATCCGAATGAATATATACCCAAAATAAATATAACATGTTGTTATATTTATAATGGGAGATTGGATCATATACCCTCTCTTTAGTTAGGAAATTGAGGATTTACCCTCTACATCTCAATGACACGTGGGGTCATCATAAGTCACTGACACGTGGGCCAGGAGGGTAAATCCTCAATTTCCATCTAAATAGAGGGTATATGATCAATTTTTTCATTTATAATACCGTATAATCATAATATTGGTGGTGAACACCAATTTATTGTATGGCATAGCGTACAAATTAAGTAGCAAAGTGCCATAAATTGTGATTTTATGGTATTTATGTGAGGTATAATATTTTGCAAAAATTCCAAATTATTAAGTACAATGGTACTCATTAAATGGGAATTTTAATTGAAATTTGCTAAGATAGCAAATTTAAATATGGTCGTAATGCATGTTGTAAATAATTTGCAATAAAATAATCCTAAATATGTAAAAATGATATAAATGTGAATGCACATTTATTTAAATATTTACATAAATTTCAGGTCCTGTAGGGACTGAAATAAAAATTTATAACAGTACACAAGTACAATTATAAATAAGCAGGGGGACTATACTGCAAATAATACAACAGGAATTTTATTTAAAAGAAAATCTGCATTTTCCATGAACTACAGGGAGGAAAATGCAAATTTTTCGGAAACCTGGGCTTGAGCCCATTAGGCCTTTTGGCCCATGTGGGGATGTGGGGTTATTTGGGCCCAAAGCCCATTTATATGCCCAGTATAAATAGAAATGGGGGGGAGGATTTAGGGTTCCTCCCCACACCCTGCAGCCGCCACCATGCCTTGGGGCTGCAGCCACCACATGCGCGCTTTATTTGGCGCTTTGTCTTGCGCGCGCCGCCGCCGCCGCTGCCGCCGCCGCCGCCGCCACGCTTGCTGCCGGGCGCGCGCCGCCACGCCGCCGCCGGGCCGCCGCCGCCGCCGCTGGCTGTGTTGCTTCTTGGTGTGCCTTGCTTCTTGTGCTGTGCTTGCTGCTGGCTGCCGGGCTTCTTGCCGCCTCCCGGCCATTGCATCTCCCGGCGCTTCTTGCGCCTCCCGTGCCGTGCTGCTGATTCAGTGTTGCCGCCGAGCCGAGTGTGGCCGCGTCGCCGGACTTCGCCGGCCAGTGCTCGTCTTGCGCTGTGCCGTGCGCGCTGGTGGCCGCGATTGGGCTCGCTGGCTGGGGCCGCCTTGCCTTGCCTGGCTCCGCCGGCTGGCTGGGCGAGGGGCTGCTGATCGCGCGCTCCGCCGCGTGCGGCGCCCGGACGTCGCCGAGGGGCCGTGCGGATCTCTCGCCGAGCCGAGCCGCCGAGCCTCCGTGCCGGCCGCGCCATCGCGCCAACGCCGACGTGTCCGCGCTGTGGGTTGCGCCACCGCCGATCGCCGGCCGTGTTGTGGCCGAGATGCACTGCTCCGGCCGCGCCATGCTCCAGCAAAGCCGGGCTGCGCCGAGCGCCGGGTCTCCCCACTGTTGGTTTGTTTGTTTTTATGTGGATGAGAATGCATCTTCTGGGGAGGATGCATGTGTTGGGTTAGGGGTGCAGATCTGGAGGCCGGGACGGCGATGTGCCGCTGCGGAGGCATGTTTCGGACGCTTGTAAGGTCCATAGCGTGTAGCCTTTGCCGGTGCAAAAACTCCGTGCGTCGCCCATGGACGACGACGAGTCGGCCGTGAGCCATGGCCGGTGGCAATGAAGGTGGTCGCCGGAGTTGGTGGTGGTGGTGGTGTCTCAACGAGAGGAGCAAGAAGTCCATGAAGACTTGTGTGCAGGGAATCCACTAAAGAGAGGATGTCCAGAAAAACATTTTTGTGATGTGCACAAACTTCCATTACCTATCTCTGTCTTCTTCTCTTTTTCACTTGCGTGAGAGCAGTGCTGATAACGTGTTGTAAGAGATTTGGAGACAAGTGATTGAGAGTGAAATCAGTGTACTTTATTCCATTGATCATGTACTATTTATATACAAAGAAGGGGTGGCAGGATAAAGTAAAAGGTGGCAGTTTACAGCAGTTAATACATTGGGCAGTTATGTAATCTAATTAGCACATGTGTTATAACAATTTGCATGGAGGTTAGACCGTTACAGACATGAGGGGGCTGGTCCGCCTCATGTCCTGCTTCCCTGTATATCCAAGCGAGTACGTAACACCGATTGAGTAATTTATTATATATAGTTTTAATATGTAATTAAGGCTCAAAGTTGTTATTATTGTAGATCACTTAACACAATACTGCACCACCAGGGTCGGCCATGGGCCTGGCAGCAAGGGCGATCGATTAGGGCTCACGAAAACTTGGGCCCCTAGTCCATGTATATTAATATGTATATATGTATTTTGTCGACAATTAGTACTTTGCATTTTGTAATGTACTAAGCCTAATATTGCTAACAAGTACTTTGTATTTTGTGACATACTGTCTAATGGTTACTATATTAAACTTTACCTTTTACAACTGATATAAAATGTATTGGTATATATTTATATTAGAATGAAGAGTCTTACTTTTATCATGCCCTAGGGCCCCCAAAATGACAGGAATAGCCCTGTGCACCACTACCTCTAATCGGAAAATTACTATCGGAGTACCTCTAGTCAGAGGATTACGACCCGAATACCCTAGATCGAAAGATTACTACCCGAGTACACCAGATCAGAGGATTACTACTGACCAACCACATCCCATAATCCCATAACTAGGCTTAACTTCACGGAATTTTCCATATGGTGATATAGGGCACGTGCACCCATAACCCCAATAACAATATGATGATTCAGCCATTCGCCTCCGACAACAACCGTCATGGTTGTTGCTATGATCTTCTCCCACTGAAAATTAATTAATCGACGGTTATTTGCCAGATCTCTCTCGCTGACGGCAATTGCTTGCTCAGTCATGCATGAGGAATCGACAAGGCGCCTGTTCCAGTAAGGCATTCGGCATGTCTTCGGTGCTATTTAAGCCTTACGGGAGAAAATCAATCAAGAGAAAAGGAGGCACAAGATCAAGTACTAGATGATGGAGGCAAGAAGTAGCGAAGTTAGGGGTAGCAACATCCTATTTGTAATCACTCTACGAGAGCATGCTGTAATCTCGGTATAGCAATAAAGATAGCCCCCCTTTCTTATTTTCAATCCTTCTGTGAGGCTAGTCTTTTCCCTACAATTTGTAAGATCGATGATTTGATCGTCGACAACTGACGACGTCCATGGGGAAATAGCATTGAGTCCCTTAAGGTTCACATCAACATCATCATTCCACCTTGTTTCTGTCGACATTGACTATGCGATCATGGCAGGAACCTGGCATGAGCAGAATTGGTTCGATTTGGCAAACTACACCGACCTCGACATGAATGCATGTATCCACACCATGAAACACGATACCTCCTTGTCATCATCCGCCACCCCAGGGTCACTAGTCTTTGCACCAGCAAGGTCGACCGAATAGAAGAAGACACACCACCCCTGTCATCAACACTTCCTAGGGAGTCAGGCGTCCCAACCTTGTCGGATTGCCTAGGCACCATGACAAGTCCAGCACACTTGACTGAAAAACATGGCTTTGAGTATGCAATGTCGTAATACGAGGGTTAGAGTACTCTCAATTCGATCGTGGGCAATCGTTATTTGCCAACATATTCTATGCATTACGGGAGCCGGTCGACACCTAGTCACGGTGTTGATGAAATTACCCTCGGTGAAAAGCTGGGTAAAGACAAAAACACTCACCATACGAACAACAATTTGCTGAATCAAGTTGAATCCACTACACAGTCCCCCGAAAACTATGGCCTCCAATCGTTCTCCATCGTGAAAGCTCCTTGCTGAAGCGATGGAAGACTCTTTCTCAGTTTAGATGGGAGTTCTTCAGGAGATTCCTATTGGAAGCACAAGGTAAACATAATTGGTGATAACGCTGCAAATACCGTGCATGACTCTCCACGATAGGTCCCTCCACGATCCATTGGTCGAGATGGTACGAACTCTTCAACATCACCTGAAGGAGCTGGAAATGATGGAATTGGTGGACATCGAGCATCTAATCCATAAATTCCTATCATCGCTGCAAATACCATGCATGACTAGGTCCCTCCACGATCCATTGGTCGAGATGGTACAAACTCTTCAACATCACTTGAAGGAGCTGGAAATGATGGAATTGGTGAACTTGTTTTATACTTTTATTTGATTTATGTGACTATGTATTATTATCTTGTAGCCATTTCTTATTTCTTTCATTCTTTCATACTTACATAGAAGTCTAAAAAACAATAGTTGTGTCATATATTCGTATTGTCCACATACCAAGAGTCTCATGTATTACTTAATTCTTAATATGTAGATTTACATGAAGCATTTACATCAAGAATTTACTTCAAATGATAAAGTGTCCATCTTCATCTATGAAATTTACAACATTACAAGTTACTTCATGTAACAATATTCCTCCTCCAAACATCACATATGTCTTGACGTCGTTCGTAGCATACCATGCCAAAGTCGGCCGTCTAGGCCCCACCTATTTCTTGCCTAGGCGGCCCAGGCACTAGGCCCCTGCTTGCCTCCCGCCTAGCACCTAACGCCTACTTGAACCTTGCCTTCAAGTACATGATGTGTTGACCAGTCGTTGTATCCTTCCTTCTTAGAAGAGAATCTCCGCTTTGGGCTCTCCATAACAACTCTTCCCACAAATGATAGGTTGTCTTCCTTGCTTATCGTCATGTAGAACTACAGTTTCTTCCATGATAACTAGGAAGACTTCGAGTATATCGGAATATACTCTTTCGCATTTCCATCATGAAAACATAGGGAGCAGTTCCTGGGGTGACAATCCCGCCTTTCTAGCTCTTTCAATCATCCGATAAATAGTATATGAAGAGCTCTAAGTTTGTCGGAATTCCCAGATATGCCTCACACATATACACAAAGATATTGAGTATGGCAATCGAATTGGGTGCCAGATTCATCAATTCGATCCCGTAGAACTCGAGCACCTCTGATAAGAAGGGTGCGCTGGGATTCTGGACCCGCATTCTACATACGCCCAGAACGTAGGTATCTCGCCATCTTCGCCATTCAAAAAGCTCTCCCCATAGCTGATTTCTATGGGATCAAGATTGCGTCAGGAATTAATCCTGCATCCACTAGGGCTTTCAATCTCTTCAATCCTAATTCAAATCCTGGCCATTCGTTGATAAGTCCAGACATTTTTGTTGCGGGTGGCCTGGATCTAGTAGAGGCCAAGGGAATTTGGGGAAGAAAAGAACATAGAACTAAGAGCGCTATGGCAGAGAAAAATAGGGGAAAGATGGGGAATTCAAAAGATTTTCTAGAAAGTGTGAAAATCGACTGGTACTTCTTCGGTTTATAAAGGCTTCTCCATAACCAAAGTTAATGGTAAAAGGAACCGTGCCTAATGAATATAAACTCTTTTATTCCATTTTCCTCCCAGATGGCTCTTCAACTTTAAGTGAAAACAATTATCTATCTTTCTTGACTATCACCAAAAAGACCTTCCGACTTGTATTCCAATTGAATAATTGTAAGTCATGAATTCATTTAAATTCATTATCTTTCTTAACTATCGTCAAAAAGACCTTCCAACTTATATTCCAATCGAAAGATTGTACGTCATGAATTCATTTAAATTCGTGGGCTAGGTGACGATGATTGAATAATCCATTAAATACAACTTTAATATATAATTAAGACTCTAAGTTATTGTGATCGTAGATCACTTAAAGCAACACTGCCCGAGTACCCATAGTCGTAGGATTACTGCCCGAGTGCCTATGGTCGGAGGATTAATACCTGATCAACCACTACTTGGAGATTCTATGATCCGATAACTGAGCTTAACTTCACGCAATCTCCCATGTGGTGATATAGAACACGTGCGCACCTAACGCCAATAACCATATGACGATTTGGCCATTCAACTTCGACAACAACCGTGAGACGGTTGTTGCTACGGTCTTCGCCCAATTGACAGTTATTTATCAAATCTCTCTCGCTAACAGCAACCGTTTGCTCGGTCAGACGTGAGGAATCGACAATGCGCCTATTCCAGTAAGACAACCGACACCTCTTCAGTGCTATTTAAGTCTTACAGGAAAAAAATCGATCAATCAATCAATCAAGAGAAAAAAGAGACACAAGATCAAGCATTAAACGACAGAGGCAAGAAATAGCGAAGTTAGAGCTAGCAAAATCCTCTTCATAATCGCTCTATAAAAATATGTTGTAATCTCGATATAATAATAAATATAGTCTTATTTCTCTTTTTCAATCCTTCTACAAGACTTGATTTTTTCTACGATTCGTAAATCGTCGACACTACGATTTTAGCTTTCACACTGTCTTGTCGTGCCTTAGAAAAATTGGCCCGGTTTTGGGATTATGCATGCCCTAGGTTGCCAAATCTAGACAACTAGGCCTTACTTGGTTACAATCTAGTGTGTTGGTAGGACTCGACGAAAGCATATTCCCCGACCTGCTCTAGGCGTATCTCGTGTTTGCTTTGGTAATTTTACTAGTACCTACTCGCTCCCGTTCATAAAAGTCGTTGTTTTAGTTAGCTAGAACTAGAATACGTGTTGTCAAGATTTTATAATTTTGGTAGGGCTCGACGAAAGCATATTCCCCGACCTGCTCTAGTTGTATCTCGTGTTTGCTTTGGTAATTTTACTAGTAGGAGTGCAATTAGAACGAATACGGATAGATATTGTTTATCATATATTCTATTTTATATTTTTTTTTCGGAGTCGGAGTCAGACACAAATAATACCGGATATCCATTTATACATTCCGTATCCGTTCCATAATCTTTCGGACAGTCGATGGGACAAAAATTATCCGTTTCTTTGCACAGGACGTTGGACAATATGGTACAATCAGAGCGAACATGGATAGACTAATTACTGAGATGTTGAAGGAAGAATACTCAATACTTACGCCTATTTAGATGTGATAATTTGTCTATATTTTATCTTGTTTCTAGGTGAAGTTGCAATAGACTCCCTCATATTACTTGACATATGGATATGTATGGACGGATATCACTTATTCTGTATCATATTCTATATTTTTTCATCGGAGTCGGAATCGGACACGAATAGTGCCGGATATCGATCTACCTTTTCCGTATTCGTCCTGCAAACCTTCGGTCGGTCGGTCGGACGGAAATTATCCGCTCCGTTTGCACCCCTATTTACTAGTACCTACTCGCTCCAGTTCATAAATAATTGTTGTTTTAGTTAGCTAGAACTAGAATACGTGTTGCCAAGATTTTATAATTTTGGCCAGTAGTGTACACGAAAAATATTTATGACGTAAAAATGACATCAATACTTGTTGTTGATGGTGTTAAATATAATGATATTAGAGATTATGTCAATGTCTGCAACACGTATTTATAAATGGAGCTATACTACTTGTGAGTTGGGATCTGTTTGTCTTGTGTTGGATGGTCTAAGAACCAGGTTGGGAACACACAGCCCGTGACGACTAACCGTGATTATGTAGGTCATACGTGGGTTACTGCTGTTAGATTGAAACAAAACCTGGGGGTGGGGCGCTCGGCTGCGGCCTGCGGGTTCGCGCGCGAGCCGGACAAACAAAGAAACACCCGCCGACTGGCGACGGTACGGGCGGCCCCGCCTGCCTGCGCGTGTGATAGGCACACGCGCCAATACTATATCGTCGGCGGTTTCAAGGGAGCACACGCACCAACGCAGGCTCAGCTCCCTGCTGCGCAGCCTTCGGCTGCTCAGATCGAGAACGGCGTCCAATGGGGGAGCCTCCATGGCCCAACCGGCCGAGACGTCGGGAAATAATTAAACAGGACAGGAGCCTGCAGCCCGGCACTGTGCGCGATGTAACAAAGGGCGTGTTTGGATTCTCTGTCGAGGCTAGCCTAGCTCATCGGCGACGACGACTTGAGTGGTCCCTGGCGTAGATGCTCATGACGTAGCTTCTTCCGATCAGATCGTATTTACTTCTGACCAATAACTTCTTACAACTAGTTGTTTGGTCGAATGAGCAGTGCGTGGAGGTAGGATCGTGTATGCGAGTGTGCAAGGCTGGTCACGTGCATGGACTATGGGCGGAGTGTGCACTACGTGCGTTTGAAGCTAAGGGCATAAGCGGAAGGTGTGTGCAGCACAAGGAGTCACATGTGTCTACAATTCCAATCAAGTATATAGCATATGAATTCCAATCAAGAGAAGGACTAATGCAGAATGTCTTGCGCTTCTTGATCGTCTCTCGCTTATCCCTTTTCTCACTGACGTCAGCCCTTATATAGCATATGAAGAGATGGTAGTTCCTCCATGCCAAGAGACGTCTTAATTTTTTAGATAATAAACATTGGATGAAAGTTATTGTCAAAGATGTGGTATCCCTTTGTCGCTTGATGGTTATTGCTAAAAGTAGAGGGAAAAGTTATGGAATAACTACGCACACTAACTGCCTTATCAGACATACATGCAATGTAACTGGCTGTTGTAGATAAGGTGGTCAAAATCAGGTTAGTCGTAGAAGAATTTACGACCACAGGGTAGTCATAGAATGACTTACAATTTTATCATGGTCATAGAAAAGACTTACAATCGTAAAGCGATAGTGAAAGGGCTCAAAACTATGAGGCGGTCATGAAAAGGCCCACAACTACATGGTTAGATCTCTCCCTTATAAATAAGGGGTATGCTTAAGGAGTGGAATGATGTAACAATATTATTTATAGATAAATAGTAAATTGAGGATTATTATATCCTTGTCATCTATCCCACCAACTTCAAGTGAAAATAACTTACTTGAGAAAGAGAGATTGTAGATCAGTGAAGATCAAAAGCAAGCATTTTTGACTTTGTTTGACCAGAAATAGACTTGGTCAAGAAGGTAGTTTCGCTTGAGTTGTAAAGACACACTGGTTTCAACACAGGGAAATTTAAGAATTCGAATCAACTATCACCGATCTATTTATTGGAGTAGTTCCCGAAAAGGTAATAACTGTTGAATTCCTGAGATTAGTAACTGATTTATGCGGCTATAAAAAACTTACGTCGAGGTAACCTTTAGGGTTATTTCTTTCCCCTTCAATTCCGCTGTTCTTCGAGCTTTCCGTCGTCAACCAAGTCATCTCCTTCCCTTGATTTCTTCCAAATCCAAATCAACCTTCTAGAGAAAATGGCCAAAACCTCTTCTAATTGGGTGGTGTCGGAGATGGATGTGGATAAGATGAAGGCCTTGGTCGCTGCTAAGAATATCCATTCAAGGAAATTTGTGAAGTGGATTGAAGATGATGGGCAGCATTGGCCATCAGGGGAAATCGAGCAAATCCCAGTATTCCAAGCTTACTATGAGTGTGACCTCTAATTACCCGACCATCCTTTCCGCGCACTTGTACTTGAATACTTTGGAGTGGAGTTGGTGAATCTAGTTTCCAATTCCATCACCATGTTAAGCGTATTCATGTACCTGTGCGAGGCTTACCTGGGGATTTCTCCATATCTGGAGCTCTTTCGATACTACTATGAAATGAGCAGACAAGCTGGGATTGCTGGTATCTGTGGTATGAACGTGACAAGGGCGTCTTCCTATGTGGGATCATATATGATCATGATGCGAACGGTTCTCAAAGGCTCCTCTATATCCAGGGGAACTTCTTTGACCTTTTCGTTCGGGTTTGGTGCAGCTTTAGGTTTCGAGTGCTCGGTCGAAGGCTGTGTCTTACTTACTTCTCGAGTTGGTAACTGGCCTACCATCTCAAGGGACTTGCGGTCGCATATAAGCGCCATCTTCTTGTCACAACGGATTGTAATCACTCATTTGGGACCTGACATCTTAATACATTGATATGCATAGTGAGCAACAATTAAGATTCATACCAAAGTTGGTCGTCTGAGTATAGCATTATATGTCGTGTCGAAATTGACTACATCAAAAGATATTTTCTCTTTTCTAAAATTGTCTAGAGAACCAAATGTTACAGGAAGAGAAACTTGGCCAACAGGCTTGGCTGAAGATCCTGGTACAATCCCATGGAATGAGTATCATACTGGTTTTATTACGGTGCTAGGAACTTGCATCTCGTCCAAGGTACTCATAAATAAAATATTTAATGAACTACCACTATCAATCAACACCCAATTTACTTGACAGTTATTGATGGTGGGCTCGACCACAATCAAAAATCGACCTGGTCGAGTTGAAGGGATCAGGCGGTCATTCTTCTCAAAGGTGATGGTGACTTCTAACCACTTAGAAAAATTATTCAAGCATGCTCTGCTCATAGTCATAGCAAGCATCCATGTCAAGATCTGCATAGTCGGTCAGGTCGAACCAATTCTCCGCATTGCACTCTCCTGCCATGAGGACATCAGAAAGAAGAGAAATTGTCGACGAGGAATTACTAGAGTTTGGAGGATCCCCACGGACGGTGCCAACTGTCGGTGTTTTAATACCGATCTTACGTATGATTATTTGAATTTGGGGATCTCTCAAAGACCTGACCATACAGAGAAAGACATAGGGATTTTATATAGGTTCAAGCCTTCTCTGCAAAGAATAACAACCCTACTTATGTGTGGTAATTACTGAGTGTACTAATTATAATCAAGAGAAGGACTAATGCAAAATGTCTTGTACTTCTTGTTCATCTCTCATTTTGTCCCTTTTCTCCCTGACGTCAGCCCTTATATAGCATACGAAGAGGTGTTAGTTGCTCCATGCTAAGAGACGTCTTAATCTTTCAAATAATAACTGTCGGACGGAAGTTATTATTAGAGACATGGTATCCCTTTGTCGCCTGACGGTTATCGCTAAAAGCAGAGAGAAAAGTTATGTGCAGTTATTCCAGAGAATAACTGCGCACACTAACTGCCTTGTTAGACATACCCGCAATGTAACTGGCTATTGTAGATAAGGTGGTCAAAATCAGGCTAGTTGTAGATGAATTTACGACTACAAGGTGATCGTAGAATGACTTATGATTATATCATAGTCGTAGAAAAGACTTGCGGTCGTAAAGCGGTCATGGAAAGGCTCACGACTATGAGGTGGTCGTGGAAAGGCCTACGACTACCTAGTTAGGTCCCTCCGTTATAAATAAAGGGTATACTTCAGGAGTGAAATGACGTAACAATACTATTTATAGGTAAATAGTAAATTGAGGGTTATTATATCCTCATTACCTTGTTTAGCTCTTACTTTCTTTTCCTTGAGTTAGTTGCTTAATTAATACTTTCGAGATGTAAAAGGAAGAAGGAATTGGAGTCCTGTGTGTTTTGATCCGTGTGGGTTAGGCATGTATGTGTGTGTTGTGTTTCTGTTCGAGTCGTGTACGGTATACAGCGTAGGATGTAGAGATGGCTAGCTATATGACCCCAAGTCCGGTGGCTATTGGCCAGTGATGGCTTCAGATACCTGCATGAGCATGTTATGTGGCTTAATTCCCCTGATATAGTACACAAGCATGCAACTCTGTAATTTTTAGTACTTCCATGCGCAGAAAACCCAAGGGATCGACCATCTCCTGCCGCGATCTAGCCAGTTTCATGCAGTCGATTCGATATACATGCATGATGCTCCATCATTTGAGGCAGCGCTGGCTTAATGCAAATCCTAGCAACCCTGTCTTCAATCATGGCGCCACGATGAGATGGCGTCGCATGTGATGATTCAGAGCTTAATGTGTTGCTTGTTGGGCTTTCAGGCTACTAATATAGTACTCGACTAGATACTACTTAGGGGTATTATGTCACTGATTACTTTTAGTTGAAAATAAATAGTAGTGATTGAAAAAAATAGCTTTACAAAAGAGGAAACAAGTGATGGAGAAATATATGCACGAGACAAAAATAAGATGAGTGGAGTATACGATACATTCATAACCATTTACTTTATCCTCAAAATAAGATAAATAGATAAATCGTTTCAAAAAACCAAATATTTATATTAACACGTGCCTTACAAACGCCTCATTAATTAGCTAGCTGGAGTCCTGACTAAACCGCCATGGGGTACGTACCGAGGTAGTACTTGATGCTTCAGCCTCAATTAATCTACTGTAACACGTACCAATCTGCGCGCGAATTATTTTTATAACGTGCATAAGATTCGAGATTCGCGGTAGTCTCGATCTGACAAGGCCCGTGAGGGGACTGCGATTCTGCACGTGAGATGTGTCCAGACGCAGATGCTAGTACTATACTTACTAGCCAAGTTGAGCGATGATCTGAGCGATATATACATATGACTAGGGGCGGAGCTAGGCCTTGAGCTAGGTGAATTATAGCCCGAGGTCCAGCAAACTCCTGAGTACTACTATGCCCTCTGAAACCCTAGTTCCCACAAGCAAAATCCCCAATCGGCCGTCGCGCTCGCGCTCGCTGCTGCGCTCGGCGCCACCGCCTCCGCCGGTCCGCCCTCGCTGCTGCGATTCTTGGCGGCCGCCGCCTCGGCGGTCGCGCCCGGCCCGCCTCCTCCTCCGACTCCGCGCCTCGCCTCGCCGCGGTCGCGCCCGGCCCGGCTCGCCTCCTCCGCGGTCGCGGCCTTTGGCTCGCGAGGGGCGGCCGTCCGCCCGCGCTGCAGCAGCCGCGCCGCCCCCTCGCCTCGGCGGTCGCGCCCGCTCGGCTCCGCCTCCTCCTCCGCCCTCGGCCCGCCTCCTCCTCGCGGTCGCGACCTTGGCTCCGCGAGGGCGGGCTGTCCGGCTCGCCTCCGGCTCTGGCGCGATGGGGTGGGCTCGTGTTGCATCCGAATAAAGAGCATTCATCATTTTCTTGTTTGTCGAGTCCCACGACAACCCGATTACTATTTTTTTGCCATTCTATATGTTGCTAAGTGTTGTTGGTTGCATTTTCTTCCCGGTGGATATCATTACCATATAATTTGTAGATTGAGCAATTCATATCTCCATGTTATTTCAGAACGATACGGTAGGCAAGCAAGCGACCACTGTACATATATTGATCAATGGTCGAAATGATCAAATTCAAGGTTTAGGGTTAGAGATTATGCAGGTACCTAGAAGATTTAGATCTCCATGTTAAAGATCGATGTATTTGATGTGTTAATTATTAGCCGTAATCCAAATTTTAGTGTTTCATGAAAATATGCTTGCTTCGCTTAATTGATTAGCCGTAATCCAAAATTTAGTGTTTCCTTGAGCTTTGTCCAATCAGCTCAGATGATTTAGTACTGTTGGCACCTTTAGCAGTTTCTTGCATTATTTGTAACATGTGATTGTTTGACTTGACCAACTATGTAGCATACTAGCATGGACAAGTGTTACAAAGCACCAGATGACATGTGTAACGTTTGGGGATGAATCGGGTGTTCATTGTTTATGTGCACTTATTAAACCAAAATTGATTGTGTGCATTTGGGCATATTTATCATTGTTGAAAGTGTGTGCATTTATGTGACAGGAATCAATGAAGTCAACGACATGACAAGTTGTGTTGACTCGTGATGCAGTGTTCGAGGAGGAGAGGAAGTGGGAGTGGGAGTGGAGCAGAGATCCCTCGGCATAGGTACAACCGATGGAAGACATCTTCACGATACATTATCCTCATAACACTTATGTAGGTCCTGGCGACCACATAAAGACAACCGATATGCCGACCACGGTGGGCATGATCAGACGATCTGACCACAACGTGGTTGTAGACCCTAACGACCGCGTAGTGGCTTCCAACACGACAACCACGGAGGACACGACCACAAAGCAGAAACTCTAGGCATGACCACGGCGGCCACGAGCGTGGGATAAGGGATACCCAGCTCATCTACACCACGTACTTCTGCAACAACGTTGGGAACGCCGATTCACCTGGAGCTCCGCAAAGGTTGGAGCTCGAAGAAAGCTCATTTAAAGGACCTCAATAGGAGCATGACATCAAAAGTATATATGATACCACATCTCCAATAGAGCTGGAAGATTCAAAGTACTACTTACTTAGAGAGGAGGAGCCTGTGAACTTTGAAAAAGCCAAGGTGAAGCCAGAGTGGAGAAGAGATATGGAGGAGGAGATATCCTCTATCCAAGAAAATAGAACATGGTAGCCTGTTCCATTGCCAGTCGGGCGCAAACCAATTGGTTTGAAGTGGGTGTATAAGGTGAAGAAGGACACCCAAGGCGTGATTGTAAAGCACAAGGCAAGACTAGTTGCGAAGGGTTATGTTCAATGACAAGGTGTTGATTTCGACGAAGTGTTTGCCCCTGTTGCAAGACTAGAAACGATATGTCTGCTGATTGCGATCGCGACGCATGAAGGATGGGAGGTTCATCGTATGGATGTGAAATCAGTCTTCCTCAACGGCGACCTAGAAGAAGAAGTCTATGCTATGCAACCTCCAGAATTTGAGAAGAAAGGTGAAGAACATCTAGTGTTAAGATTTCACAAAGCCTTATATGGTCTGCGTCAAACCCTAAGAGCTTGGAATTCAAAGCTAGACAAGTCTTTGGTGGCACTCGATTTTGAAATATGCTCGTTAGAGCATGCAGTGTACAAACGAAGCCAAGGAAAAGGGAGTTTATTAGTTGGAGTTTATGTGTATGATTTGATCATCATTGGAGAGAGTATCAAGCAGATCAATAGCTTCAAAAGCTAGATGAAGAAATTACTTAGCATTAGCGACATCGGGTTACTCAGCCAGCTACTACTTGGGCATTGAAGTACATCAAAACTCCAGGAAGATTATTCTCATCCAGTTCGCATATACAACAAAGGTGTTGGACAAATACGGCATGAAGGATTGCAATCCAACACAAGTTCTGATGGTACCCCACCTGAAATTGAGCAAGGACAGCACAAACCCTCCCGTAGACAAGACTCTGTACTGAAGCATAGTCGAAAGTTTTAGATACTTGGTACACACACGCCCAGACTTGGTGTTCTCAATTGGCATGGTGAGCAGGTACATGGATAAGCCCACTACAGAGCATATGGGTGCTATAAAGCACATACAAAGGTACGTGATAGGAACTTTGAGTTACGGGTGTGTCTACGAGAAAAAAGAAGAAGGTTTGAGGCTGATCGGTTACTCGGACAGTGATCTAGCCGGTGATACAGATGATAGGAAGAATAATTCGAGCTTGGCATTTTTCCTTGGGTCGAACCCAATCAGTTGGTGTTCGCAAACTACATTAAGTTTGTAGTTTAGATGTGGGTTCGTTAGGACTTGCTTGGGCTTCGGTTTTTTTAAGATGGGGTTTACAGATAGATTGTAGTATAAACTACACTAAGTTTAGCTATATCGGTCAAAATCGATGCGACTATTTCCCTCTACGTATCGTCTCTCGTGAACAGTCCAGAATTCAAACATTTCAGCCAAAAGTCAGCCAAAAAAAAACCACCGTAGTTTGTTCGAACCTTCTTATAATTTTATTTTCTTCGCTGGACTGAAATGTAAACTTTGGTTTGTGGCCCCGCTCCAAACGGTTTTAGTTTTTCGCTTATTTTGGCTTTCGGTTTATTTAAGATAGAAGCCATTTGGGACGTGTCGGTTTCTAATTTCACTTATTTTGGCTTTCTGGGTTTTTTTTTTTGCTTTTTGCCTTTTTTTTTCTCCTTTATTTCTTTGCATTGTTTGTGACAATATAAAAGTTTCTTTTTTTCTCAAAAAAGCTATCAACCGCTACATTACAATTTCAACTTTAAGTCAAAAGCCATAGCCAGAAGCTGGTTGGAGCGCCACCAAAAGTACCATTTGTCTCTTTGATATAAACCAGGGTTGTTTCTTTTAAAGAAGTTGGCCTATGGCCACATGGTTAGGTGTGTGGTTTGCATTCAATCCACCAGGGTTTAAGGCTTCAGACTTAGCGTTGGTCTCTACTAATTTTATAAGTACTATGCGTATATGTTCAGTGAGAAAACACGTGTCTATACTCCATAAAGTCTTAGATGCCTCTAACAAATTTTAAATGTGTGTAGGGGATATACACAGACGTGTGTGTGTGCTGGACTATTTAACTATGATGTGTGTTGAACATGCGACTCTCTTAAAAAAACTTTATTTCTTTAAAACAACGGGCAATCAACAGAGGAAGGTAAATTAGTCACGATGGAGAGAGGGAAAGACAAGAGAGAGACAGATAACAGCACTTCCAATACCCACTATATGGGTTTAGGTACCGGGCTTGCAAATGATCCGTTGGAACAGGCCCGTCATGCTTCATTTTTTAGTTCGATAGTCGGGTTGGCATCCCATATGGCTTTTTTTAGGCTTCACGACGTGGGCTGATGTTGATAGGCTTGGGCTTGTTCACCGGCCTAAACTTTCTTACCTTTATGAGTAGGGCTATGACTTGGGCCGTGACCCAGGTCTTCTCAGGAAAAAAAAAGACCCTTACCAAGGAAAACAGTACACGATTTTACATTACAGTTATCTTACATCAAAAGTCACGAGCCGTTAGTGTCATAAAAGGCAAAAAAAAAGACTCGAGAGCCGTCGGGAACCATGAACTATCACCATCTCTCTGAAGTCTGAATTGCAAATTCTTATTTAGTAATATGTGTTATCATCGTGCTGGTGCAACCCCGGAATCGTATTTTCGAGCCTACGCACATGCACGCTCTTTTGAAGGAGACTTGAGCAAACTGCAAGTAACATTTGGCAGGTTATGTTCTTTGTACAACTATTTACTCGGCATTTTGGAAACAAAGTTTTTTTTCTTTTCTTTTTTTGAAGAATCGGGAATGAAAAGTTAAACGTGAGATAAGTTCGAAGAGAAAAGTAAAACGTGAGATGCAACACAAATTATACAACAAAGCAGTGTATCAATTGCTGGCATGAGTGGGTGCTTGGGGGTTTGTCCGCAATGTTTGTCCCTCTTGGACAGGCTGACGAGAACCAACCAACCAAGCCGGACTCCAAAACAAGCCCACGGAGTGTTATTTTGGGCTTGCGACAGATGGTTTTTATCTTTACGTTTTCAACATGGCAACAGATAACAGAGTCGTCAACGTGGATGACATATATAATTTTAAACTTAATAAACTGTTTGAAAAATCCACTTCAGAAGAATATTTGATTTTTTTATCTTTCGAAGTAGACAAAAAGAAACTGGGCCAGTAACTTTTGCAAACGCCCAAGGATATCATCATCATAACTAAACCTAACCTGTCTGATTGCCGGAGCAACTTGTACGGGTACAGCACGCACATGCACATGCACATGCCACAAAGGAACATGCCTATCCCTTGCTGCAAAAGGAAGGCACCTCCTCTTATTGTCACTATCTTAAAAATCCTGTGATGAAACAGCAAGGAATGAGATGCTTGCATGTTTGGTTGACGGCCAATTTGCCTTGCATGTGACAGAGTAAATCTGCTTAATTGTGAAGTAGGGACATCCACAATACACCGAGAAGAATTAGGTATGCAGTAAGTTACACATGAACGTGACATACAAGCTTCATTACAGTTGCCAATTAGACTAGCAAAAGTAAGAAGAACAAAGAAGGATTGAAGGTGGAGAGAAAGATAGTTGTAAATACGTACACTGGATACAGGAAAACATACATTTTGATTGATTAGATACAAAACCAGCCAAACAAAACACTTGACCTCAACCCATCTGAATTACAATTCAATTCTAAGCTACAACCTTCGCCCAAAATGCCGGAATAAAATTACAAATCAGGGAAGTAGAGAAGAATCAGGAGCAGCAGAGCAGCAGCAGAGGATGCAAGAATGAACAAAGCAACCGGAATGAACAGATCGAGTTACATTACACACCAAAGAATCGCAAACCCAAACAAATGCACCGATCCTAACAACAAACAAGAACAACACTTCGTTGTCATGAGGCCGACACCTCCGCTACAGCGGCCGAAACTCGATCACGAGGGCGGGCAGGGCGCGGGGGTCCCCTCGCTGGCGATCATGTCCTTGTCGCTGCGGACCGGGGGCGCGTCGGGCGGTGGGGATTCCGCGTTCTTGAGGCTTTGTTGGTGGTAGATTTGCCGCAGCCTCTCTATCTCCTTCTTCAGCGCCTCCTGATGAGCTGAGCAGGGAGAATTCAGACGGTGTTAGTAGTAGTAGATTTTGAGACAGCATCATGGCTGCAGCTGCATTCATGCAGCGTGAAATGAATTCGGACAGTGACTGGTGAGAATTGTGGTAATAATTGAGGTGGCAATGGCGGTCACCATCTTTGAAGATCTTGTCCTGCGCGAGCGCCGCGATGCGCTGCTTGAGGTGGCTGTTCCCCAGCGTCAGCAGCGAGCGCTGGTGGTCGAGGAACGCGACGCGCGGAGACAGTGCGGACACCTCGGTCTGGTCGGAGGCACACAATTTCGCGGTCAGATTCACGGTGTTGTTGGCAAAATTCAGCTCGAAGCGCTCGCGGAATGCATAATTCACTTGCGGAATGCGTAATTTGGCACGCACCTGGAGGGACGTGACGCTGCGCTCCAGCTCCGAGATATACTGCAGCTTGCGCACCCGCGACCGCTGCGCGGACTGCCGGTTCGCCAGGATCCTGCGATTGTGGCCAAAAGAACGCTTAGAAATTGGAGAATTCTGACGCGCCAAGATGTACATTGTGAGAATTGTGCGATGCGGGGGCAAGAAAAAACACCTCTTGGCCCGCTTGGGATCAACCATGGCGGGGGAGGCCGGCTGCCCCGGCGCGGCGCCGTCGCCGTTGCACTCGCTCTGCGCCTCCTCGGCCTCGCCCTTGTCCTGCTTCTCGTCATTGATGCTGTTGTGATCGGACGGCGACGACTCGCTCGGGGCTGCCTGCTGCTGCTGCGGCGGCGGCAGGTCGTCGGAGAACATGGACATGAGCTGGTCGTCGTCGAGGCGGTCGAACTCGTGCGGCCCGACGCCGGCATTGTCGTCCCGGACGGCCTCGAGGAAGGCCACGGATTCGCTCACCGAGCGGCGGTGCGCGCCGCGCTTGGCCGCCGAGAAGTCGAGGAACTCGTCGACCCACGACGGCTGCTGCTTCTGCGCCCCGTTCGCCGGCGGCGGGAGCGGCGGCATTGGCGCGGCGAGGAACGCCCCCATGGAGGGGCTGCGCTGGTGGTGGTGCCCGCCCCCGAACTCCGGCCAGGCCGGCGCCATGGTGGGTTTCTTGGGCGGCAGCTGCGCCATGGCCGGGACCGCGCGCGCGGCCGAATCAATCAACGCAATGCGCGCGATCGATGGCGCAACGCCCAAAACCTTCTGCAGCGCCGAGGGCTCGAGCGGTAATGTAAGGGGACAGTGAGCGGTGCCGGAGATTGTACGGTCCTCGTTTTAGCTCGCGTTTTTGTTGCCGCCGCCGCCGCCGCCGCTGCGCAAACAATGGCGAGTGGATGGTGAGGGGGTCGGCTCGGTTCGTCCCTGCGCTAAATCGGGCAATGGGAATGATAGGGACAGGAGGAGAGAGAAGGTCGGGTCAGATTGTGCAGTGCGGAGAGAGAGAGAGAGAGAGAGGAGGAGGAGTAGGGAGGTCACATGACAAGAGGAGAGAAACAGCTAGCACCAGCTGGTTGGTAGCAGGTGAGGAGGCGGGGAGGGAATGCTGCGTGGGTTAGGCCTACGGGGGTGATTGGTGAACCATATCTCATCGACATATGAGGCCGTGTATGTTTTCTTATTTAATAATTCGGAATACTATATTATGTAAGATATAAAAAAAAGCCTAAAAGCACAACACTATGTCCAGCCAATTATTGTCTTTTGAAAGGAAAAAAAGAGCATAGATTAATTAACACAATGAATTTTTTTTATTGTATCGAAAAGATAGACCTTACGGACTCCAAGAGAAAAGATGAAACAATTACTAGCTAAGAATTAAAAAAAAGCACCGAAGCACCTCCAAAAATAAAAGGTGATTATTAAAGTACAGTATGTTTCCTCAGCCTAGAACACTAGAATTCTGGCCCCTCTAATTTGTCTCATGATTTGCCCTCTGACGGTGTCTTAAACCTTGGCTTTGACTTTGGCTCTGGCAATCGATGGAAGCAACTCCTAGCCTCCTAGGGACAAATTCTGGTGAGGTTAGGACTCTAATTTACTAGATATATTTTGAGATTAACCGGTCCCTCGCCTTAAGATTTTTACAGGGTGAGGCAACAGTGAGCGGCTGACAAAAAAAATGGTAACAAGATGAGGTTTTTGGGACGGTGATCGACGGTAATGACGTTCTCTAAATTTGTAGGGATGGCAACTGGCCACCAAGGAGGCAACAAGACGACAAAAATGAGGTTGAGTGTGTGGGTAGACACGTCAAGAGGCGCTAGCAGGTTGCCAATGAGCAATGCTTGTGCTGAGAACGGTGGCAGCGGAGAGGTGGAGTGTAGCAGCTTGGGTTTGGAGGAAGGAGGTAAGAAGCAGGTTAGTTTATACAAGTGGATGAGATGATGAGATTGGTTACATCCATATCTAAAACCTCATGATATATTTCCAATTTTTTAAAAACCTATTGTTTACTATACACCACCTAAGCACATGCATTTTAGATAATCGGGTGTCAGCTTGTGGGTGAGCAAAGCTTTTTTTTCCTCATGTCTAATCGGATGAAGATCCTTCAAAGAAAAAACTTTGATGAGGATTAGACGCCAAGAAACATCCGAGTGTTTCGTATACATACACCACCAAGAGGAGATGCATTCTAGAGAAGTGGCGCCGCTTTTAACAGCCCGTTTTTCTACCGAAGAAATGGTGGCGCGGTGGGCTCCCAGGACCTTCACGCGCAAATCAATCCATCGATGGTCGAGCGGTGCACGAAGGCGGTTATGAACACTGTCCGTGGGGCGCCGCCGATCGGATAAAGCCATGCTCCCGGGGCTTAACGGCCACGCTCAAAAGTCGTGGGGGGCGGGCGGTTAAATTAAGCTGGCGGGTCCAGTCGCCACGTGCTGACGTGACCCCTAGGTTTTCCGGTGGGCCTACTTCGCTATGTTCGACTTGAATCTGAGGCTCTGGTACCAGTTTCCCTGCACCGAAAAAGCCTTTTCCGGGACAAGCTCCATAGCTCTCTTTGTAGCCAAGGAGATCCAAGGAAAAAAAGTAGAAGGCGCTCCCCTAAACATTTATCGTAGCTCAAAGATCAGCCAGCCCGACTCTCCTCTCGTCGTTTCTCTCTTGGGTTGTGACAGGATATAATAGTATTTATTTTATTATTTATTTATGAATAGTATTATTATGTCATTATGCTCTATAAAGTATACCTAGCCACGTGGTCGTGAGGCTTTCCACGACCGCTTCATGATCGTAAGTTTTTCTACGAATATGATATAATCGTAAGTTGTTCTATGACTATCTTATGATCGTACACTCTTCTACAACTAACGTGATTTCGACCACCTTGTCTACGATAAACTGTTACGTAACAGGACTGTCTGACAAGACGCACAATTAATGCACACAGTTAATTTTCTGGAATAATTGCTCATAACTTTTCCTACCCTTAGCGATAACCGCTTGACAGCGAGAAAATACCACATCTATGACAATAACTTTCGTCAGATGGTTATCATCCAAAATATTGGGACATCTTTTAGCACGAAGCAACCGCCACCTCTTCATATGCTATATAAGGGCTGACGTCAAGGAGAAAGGAGAACAGGCGACAGACGATTGAGAAGCGCAAAACATTCTGCATTAGACCTTCTCTTGATTGTAACCACTACATGCAATAAAGCCATACAGGAGTAGGGTTATTATTCTCTCCAGAAAAGGCTCGAACATGTATAAAATTCATGTGTCTTTCTGTATGATTGGTTAGGTGTTTAAGAGATCATCGAATCCAAATAATTATACGTAAGATCGGTATTAAAACACCGATAGTTAGTACCACCCGTGGGGATCACTCCAAACTTCGGTAATTCTCATCAACAAATTTTGTTCTTTCTGATGTTCTCATGGCAGGAGAATGCAATAAAGAGAATTGGTTTGACATGCCGACTATACAGATCTCGACATAGATGCCTGCTACGACTATAAGCAGAACATGCTTTCATCCGATGGTGAGGCTGTCTCTAGACGTCCATCACGAGATCCCGGAGATCGCACTGTGGATAAGGTTGAGAAGGGATCTTTATCCCCACAACATTACGCTCAACAGAGGAACGGCATTCCCCAGAGGGTAAGGATCAATCCGACCATACATAGGACTTAGAACATGATAAGGGATCTCCCTCTAAATGTTCGAGTCCCTCAACGGCTATCCGATCTAGTTCAGTAAGTCCTGGAATCCCATATTCCAGGGCTCCATTGACATCTGGTGGTCGTCACTCTCCGGTTGTCCCCGCAGGGAATGTGGGTGGGCTCCCTGCGAATTCGTCCATACTCTTGTAGGGCTACCAAGTTGAATAATTACATATAATGGTAAGCAATTCTCGAGCATAAAATTTTAAGAATTTTATGAAAAATTGAGTACCTAGTTGTTTTATGCTTCTATCGCCCATCCATCAAGCAATTGAACAGTCGAAAGAGCAAATTGCCAAATAATATAAGGGATTAAAATTCGGTTCTTCGACCAACTTGTGAAGCGCTCGAGGGCTTGGGTATAAGAATTACCTTCCGTGTTACGGGCAGTTCGCATGACTCCTAGTTGGGCCACAGGCGAAACACCATTTTTTTCTAGTTTTTTAGGCTAAGGCCATGCTTCTACCAGAACTAAAGATTCGGTCGACAAGGGTCAAAAAATTTCATAACTCAACCCAAGAGCAACTTCGAGCAGATGATATTAAACTACTCGAAGATAAGAGGAATCAAGTCTTAATCCGTCCGGCAGTCTACCAATAAGCCATGCGTAAATACTACGATCGTAAGGTCCAACCTCGCAGCCTTGCTGTAGGTGACTTGGTGTTGAAGGAAATGTGGAATTATTCATATTATTGATGCAAATGATAGGGAATTTTTTGATGCGAAAATTTAACTCGATGAATTAATACTCGAGGTGCCGAGGACGGCTGTGCTGGAATATAGTAGACGTATTTATTGAGATCGGGTCTACTGAAATTTAATATGCATGCACTTGTTAACCTGGGTACAGCATAGGACGGAATAATTGTGTTTTATTTTGCAGGATCGACTCTACAGGCTGTTCACCCACATGATTAGATTGGAATTGATCTCATAAACAATCTAATCATGGCACGTGACTTACACATGTGTGCTTGGGACTAATATATTTTAGACTCATAAAACTGTCTTGTCTGAATCGTGATTGGTGACATGGTTCAGAAGTCTCACGGGATACCGAAAACAAGTGGGTCACTTTAGAACACCTGGAAGTGGAGTCTATAAATAGGTCGCTTCCCTCTAGCCTCAAAATGCAATTGTGAGCGGCACCACGGATAAAACAGAGGAATAGAGGATAGACCGAAAAGTCTCCACAGAATTAATATAGGGTTAGAGAAAACCCAACATGATTGACAAAGCGTTAATTAGTATGATCAGTGGACGACAAACGGCAGGATCAATTGGCTATTTGGCTTGTTATAAGCTCGATTTAGATGCGCGCGACGAGTGGTATAAATTTGAGTCCCCATCAATGCACATGCTCCACCGTGCTGAGCTCAACTTGTCTGATAGCTCTGGTCCTTCGGATCTACTTCTGCGTTGCTGAGCATTTCCAGCTAGCTAACTGTTCACTGATGGATAATTGGAGTAATAGTGTTAAAGCCTGCAACACATGCATGCTTTCTTTCTTTCCTTCCTTTCTCCTATCTTCCTTTGCTTGCTTGCCCTTTGTCAATTTGATATTATAGCAGTAATGCCGTGCTTCCATTTCATCCTAATTAGCCACGGATTAATTGCTGCCGTGCCCCTTTTTTTTTTAATGGCATGCATATGCAAGCATGCATCGATGGGCTCACCACCGGCAGCAACTTGCATGTGGGCCCTCGGGAGCTTCGATGCATGCAGGGTGTGTCCAGCTTTTCGTCTCGTTTTCGCATTTGCTGCGCCCTTATTGGCTGCCGCCCGCAGTTAGTTGGGTGCTCGTCGATCGATTGATCATTCGCGTGTGATCGATTGTCCTAGCGTGCATCGCCGTGTATAGGTAAGTAAGAGTTGGGTATTCGGTTTATTCGGTCTATGCGGTTTAATTTATTTAAAAAAATATTTTGGTTTTTAAAAATTGATAACCAAATTAACTAAATTAAAAAATCAAACCTAATTAACCGAATTATTTCGGTACGGTTAATTCACTTTTTCAGTTAACCAAAATATGCACAATGTTTTAACGTATAATAACATTCTTTAGTCTAGTGTTACCATATCAGAATTATTTTTGAGCGAATGATATATCTAGAGGCTACTAATGTTCTTCCTTTTGAGATATTGAAAAATACCTACACAATTAAATGAGAATAACATTTGTTTACTTCAAATTCACATAAGGGAAAACAATATTTCAGTTAATTCGGTTTTCATTACTTAAAAACCACACTGAAAACCAAATAACATGAAAATATAAACTGTACCGAATAAACCATAATTTTCGATTTTTCGGTTTGGTTCAATTCGGTATCTAGGTTCCGGTATAAAAATGCCCAACCCTAAGCAAGAGAGTGTGAGTGATGCATGATCGTCACGTCTGTGCATGGGAGTGCATGTGTTGATTGATGACTCGATGGTGATTGGACGAGTGCGCGCATTGCATTTGCACGGCATGGGGGTGAGGCAACTTAACTGAAGGAAAGGAGAAAGTGACGAGCCGTCCGGCGTTTTGTTGGATATATATATATATATATATATATATATATATATATATATATATATATATATGGAAAATACCTTCTACACCTGGGTGTAGTTACACCCACCTCTAATATACCACCTAAACAAACTTGAAATACTTCTTTATCACTTTAGGTACATTTATATACTAATTATAAGATACTTCAATGTGAACCACACAAAAAATTTGTAAAGGAGTTCATAGTTTTTAGCGTATTTTGTAAATACCCTTATATACGCACATAAAAAGGAGTATGTCAAAAAAATGTACATACCACTTCTGAAAAATTATTCATACCACCTAGATGGTCTTAAATACTTGTATACTACACGTACATACCCTCCGTTACGCGAGATACTCCCTACATTGCGAGATACGATATAGGGTGTAACTACACCCGGGTGTGTAAAAAATTTTGATTTTTTTTAGACATTAGGTTTAACTAGTTTACTAACTAATTCAAACAAGTTTGAACTGAAATTTGAATTGTAGTTGTCTTTTTTATGATAATTTAATTACAGATACGTGCTGATTATATATATATCACTTAAGGATGTGATCTAAATTTGTTTAAAACTTTAAAATTGAGTATATTATTTCAAAGATATACATTTTATTTGAATTGTTATAGATGGGTATATACCCTAAAACTGATATTTTGAAGAAAAAAACATCCGAATTTGGATTGAATTTGCGTATTTGAAATCATGGTGCATAGACACCATGGTACTCCATTTCAGCATAATTATATATTATATATATAAATAAATATATATATATATATATATGAAAAAATACCTTTTACTCATATGTGTAATTATACCCACCTCTAATATACCACCTAAACAAACTTGAAATACTCCTTTACCACTTTAGGTATGCTCGTACACTAATTATAAGATACTTTAGTGTGAACCACACGAAAAAATTGTAAGGGGGTCTATAGTTTTAGCTTATTTTGTAAATACCTTCATATACGCACATAAAAAGGGGTATGTTAAAAATATATATACATACCACTTTTAAAACATTATTCATGCCACATAGATGGTCTTAAATACTCGTATACTACACATACATACTCTCCGTTACGCAAAATACTCTCTACGTTGTGAGATGCGACATAGAGTGTAATTACACCTTACACACACACAAACACACATATATATATAGGACACCATGGTGCCTGGGCACCATGATTTTAAATGCGCGGATTCAACCCAAATTCAGATATATTTTTTAAAAATATCAGTTTTAGAGTATAAACACATCTATAACAATTCAAATAAAACATATACCTTCGAAAAAATATACTCAAATTCAAATATTTGAATGAATTTAGATCACATACTTTGCTGATTTATATATATAATCAGTATATACCTATAATCAAACTATCAATAAAAAGGCAATTATAGTTTAAATTTTAGTTTGAACTTATTTGAACTAGTTAAACTTGACATCAAAAAAAACTTAAAATTTTTCGCACATGGTACATAAGGAAAATACATATTCTAGACCATGGTGTTCCTATTAATTATCTCTCTCTCTCTCTCTATATATATATATATATATATATATATATATATATATATATATAATGAGGTTCATGGTCAGGAAAATGTTGTTCGCGTTCGATCTGCGGCATGCGCGTGGCCTGAAGAACGACCCTTGGATCGACGCCATATACGATCTGAATCGACCATTTCTTGCCGACGAGCCTATCAGTGAACGGGCAACATCTTAGTTTAGGCTCCGTTTGGCATTTGTGGTGGCAGCATGTAACGTATAGTCCAACGACACTTGAGAAATCTAATTGACACTGTATTGTACCTAGAGGGGAACTGGGGAAGTGATCCAAACAAAATTAAACAGCCCACCTCTTTTTAGACCAAAGATTAACCCCCGATCATCTAATTAAGCAGGACCTCTGTTTGATTCCTGCAAGCAAGCAGCTCTACTAGCATAGTTCTCTCAGCTAGCTAGCACTATACCACGGACAGCGGTGTATGGCTAATATTAACATGCCTTGCGTGGGGAATTAAGGTCCCACTCATTTCGACTTAAGCTTCTAGATTCTGATTTATTTTTTATTATTTCTAAATTTTATTTTTTTGGTCTTTTAGCTTTATTTGAGCTTTTTTGCCGATTTTTTCCCATATTCATTTGTATTGTTCGTAACAGGCTAATCTGTTTTTTCCTATTTTAAAATTTAGTTACGCTAAATAAGTCACTATCAGCTACTGTATAATTTTAACTAAGTATAATATAATTTTAATCATAGATCAATTTAGTTTAGTTCAGCCGAGCGACACGTAAGTTGACGGCTGTCATGCTCTCCCACGTGCCTCCACCAACCAGCCATGATCGCACCCGCGGAACCCCGCCTCTTTCGCGATCCATCCATCATCTCTCTCCCTCTCTAGATACACCAATCAATCCCTCCATGCACGTGCCACAGTAGCGCCAAAGATACATTTCTCAGCACGGCACAATCACCATACACGTACCCTTGCTACTACCGATTGATCATTCATAATGCTAAACCTAATTAATCTTCTGTTCAGGACAAGTACAGCTCACCCCGTGCGTATTTAATGCACGACAAGTACGCGTATATGATGGTCAGCCAGATCATGTATTTTTTCGATTACAAAGACGTATACACGTATCATCATGTATATACGTATCCTAGACTACTTATATCTTTGTCTTGAGCCATATTGATCTTCATATGGACCCTTAGCATACTTCAATACTCCCCTCACGTGTAGGCTCTCGTAGGCCTTAAACATGGGTAGAAGTGGGCTGTAATTATTATTTTTTAATTGCGACAGTTGGATCTTGAACTTAAAATCTCTTGGCTCTGATACCATATTGAGTTGCATACACCAACTAGTTCACCCCAAAAGGTTAAGGAGATGAGGAAAGATAGATAATTCACTTATATTTCAATACACCGTCTCACGTGGAGACTCCATCGAGTCTAAGACGTGGAATAGAAGTGGACTACAATTATATTTTTTAATTGCGTCAGCCGAGTCTTGAACTCAAGACATTTTGTCTCTGATACCATATTGAGTTGCATGCACGAGTTGCATACATCAACCATTTCATCCAAAAGAGTCTAAGACATAGACTAGAAGTGGACTACAATTATTTTTTTAATTGCGCCATGCACCAACGAATTTACTCAAAAACTTAAGGTGATGAGAAAATATAGGCAATTCACTTATACCTCAACGCTTCTCCTCACGTATAGACTCCCACGGGCCTTAGACGTGGAATAGAAGTTGGCTGTAATTATTATTTTTAATTACGGGTCTTGAACTCAAGACTTATTGGCTCTAATGTTATATTAAGTTACATGCACCAATCAATTTATCTAAAACCTTAAGCTAATGAAAAAAGATGAATAATTCACTTATATTTTAACACTTAGTCATACCCTACCTATACAAGACTAACGTAGACTGTTTGGTTTGTTCTCGCACGTAAGTGTATGCATGCATGATCGGCCACAACATGTTTCGTAATTAAGAGTGGTCCATAAATTTAGGAATCAAACCATGTTGATTGTTTTTTCTGTCTACATGTTAATCAACTGAAAGATCAGTCGATTTTCGACCGTCGATATGATCACGATCAGACGTACCAGATCTCCCTCTCCTTCCTCTCCACACTCCCTTTCCCTCCAAAACTAGCACGCACGGACGTGTCAACATTGTTAGACTTAATCTAATAGCTGCAGCCTTAGGTGGTGATCATTTTGGCTTATTTTTGGTGGCTTATGACTGAAAAGTCATCTGTAGTGGTGAAAAATATCATGGTGATGAGGCTTATTTAACATAATTAAATTTAAAAAAATTAAAAAATTAAAAAAATATGTAATCTTTTTGTTCACCTGCCAATAGGTAACTTTTAAGTTTGATGTAAGTTATATACATATATAGATTTGCTAAGGCATTTTTTTTCTTACCATTTATTGGTTGCGTTCGTTTTGGCTCACGTTTTATGGCTTATGGATTATGCTACAGTAAATAGCTTTTAAACGGTACGTTTTTTAAGCCTAGGTTAACAAGAAGATTATAGTAAAAAATTTACTGAGTTTAGCTATACCGGCAAAAATCGCATGTGACTATTTTTCTCTATATACTGTCTCTTGCGAACAGCCAAAATTCAAAATTTTAAACCATAAGTCACAGCCAAAAGAATTCACCCGTTATTTAGCTATTGTCAATTTGTCATCTACTATGTTATCAAATCGGTATAAGTTATTATTTCACAGGAGTTTTCAGATCGTTTCGCCTCAATGCAACTGCAACATACCGACTAGAGAGTGTGCGAGAAGCTGATGCGAAAATGCATTAGCTTGCTTGCAATATCATGGATGGAGAAAGGGGTGTGTGTGAGAAATGGGTGTATGTTGTGTTGCATGTACTAAACGTTGTACGAATAATTTGATTTGGAGAAATTATGACTAGAGGTGGATGTACAAGCTAATAAGCTAGCTGTTGGTGACATGTGTATGTGGGTTTGAGTACGCTGGAAAATGGACAGACTATGTAAGCAAAACTGTGTATCTGAATCTTTTTTTGTTAACAAGACAAATTTTCCTGACGGTGACCATCGGGAAAACAATACTTGACGGTTTTTGCTGACAGTTATCCGACATGAATTAGGGTCTCCAAAACCTGACGTGGGCGACATTTTCCTGTCAATGACCACCAGAAATTATTTTTCCGCCGGTTTACCATTAGGCAAATAGAACTTTCGCATCCTCAATCTCCTCATGGCTATTTCATCGGCAGGAAAATAATTTCTACAGGTAAATTCCTAATTTCCTGATGGTTTTTAACCGTCGCGAAAACTCACCATCTGGTAGTGTCCGAACTTGTGCTTGGCTACCTTGCATTGTCACCAGTCTTCTTTTGCCATCTTCTTTTGCAATCGTGTGACGGCTCATAATTGTGTTTAGGAACGTAAGCAACTTGACCCGGACCTGGCCGATCCCATACATGGATTTTTCTGTAGCACATAACATTAAGGCTCAGTTTAGAGCACGGAAAATTCTCCTGATCTATACAGAGCTAAATTATTTTCTATACAATCCTGACAAAATTTCTGCGAGGTTCTTGCGTTCCAAGTGATCCTACAGTCCAAAGCGTACGAACAATAGCATCAAGGAAGGCCGCTGTAGGTCCCACGTACAGCTCTGAGCTAGAGCCGGGTTTGTAGGGTGCAGAGGGGAGGACTGTTGCATGTGCAGATGATTAGGAAAGGACGAAAGCAATGACACAATTAGCGCGGTGCCGATCGATCGGTCGGTCGGTCCATCGATCGACGAGGCCAAGCGGGGGACGCGCGCGCGGGCGACACCGAGACGCATGTGACAGCACGAGTCGGGCCCACTACGGGGCTTGTCCTGGCTGATTAGTTTTACGTGTCCTGAACTCCTGATCCCGTCTCTCTCTCTCTCTCACGCACGCTCGTACGTGTACGTGTCCCTGAGTGCGTGGCTAGTTTTAGCTTCTCGAGGCCATGCCAGCCACTGGCCTACAAAAGACCAGCCATCTCATTTTCAGTCCTTCGCCTGGTGGGTTTTTTTCCGTGATTTATGACTTTCAATCTAAAATTTTAGTTATTTGTGTGAGATAATACGGAGAGATATTCGTGTACGTGTGATTTTGATCGATATAGATAAAGTCGAAAAAATATCTACTATAGGGCCTATTCTTTTTGGCTGAGACTTATAGCTTTTGGCTGTAGCTTTTGATTTTTAGACTGTTCGTGCAGAGTTTACAGAGTAATATAAAATCACGTATGGTTTTTACCGATATAAATGAAATCGGTACAGTATGTACTATAATTAGCTAGTAGACTTTACATTAAAAAGACATTGTGTTTAAAAGCTAATTACCGTAAAAAGTTAAAAACAAAAATCAAAAGCTGAAAAGAAATAAAGCTATATTCAAATTAAAAATTTTATAAAAAATACTTTATTTAAAAACTAGGCCCAATCAAGCCCGCCGTACACCTACCCGTCCAAAGAGGTTGGCATGCATGCAAATGGATCTAGGCCATGCGTACGTGACTCCGTGCATGACAGTGACATTTGGAAAAAAAGGAGACGTATCCAAGATACGGCTAGCTTCAAGATTAATGACTAGGCAGCTAGTCTAGCGTTCGTACCAGTACACATTGTTCTGCCTAGCCATGTCGACGAGCTATACGTGTACTAATCTGATAGGAAACCCCATCAGATTACACCAGCGTAGCCTTTATTTACAGGTGTCTTCACACTGACCTGGATAGTTTTGGCTCGTTTTGTTGAGGATGCATGGATCCCTAGGGTTTAATTTTTGCCCTAGACAATCAGCACTGCATCAATATGTAGTGTTTACCATGCCATTGCATTAGTTGGCTAGCTCATCTCTCCCCGGGAGTTTATATCCATGAATTCAGTAGCTAGCTCTATCCAATCCATGCATCTAAAAGCTAAATGGAGGGAGGGGGGAGAGAGCTCGACAAGGACCTCATGCATGTACTAATTTGGCTCAGCTTTTGCCGTGCAACGACGGAAAGCAAATGATGAGGCGACGTGCATGGAACCTCGATTGGCAATTGACGCGTCTCCTTTTGACACGTCCCTTCGATCAATCGATCGACATGATCATATGAACCTGATCACCGATTAGCTCATGCGATCGGAACAACTTATCATTACTATTATAAAACAATGGACTGGTGATCATACGTCTTTTCTCCTCCAACCACTCTATTTTTAACTTCTCATCACTCTCAACTTTTCAACTGATCAGAGTAGTCCTCTTCCATAGCATGATTCTCTGTATATCCCATAAATTTCGTTGCAACGTACGGGCAGGTGACTAGTTATAAAAAAATGAGTTGATGGTTGTACGTTCATTCTCCTTCAACCGCTTTATTTCCTTAACTTCTTACCATTCTCTATTTTTCAACCGATCAGAGCAACTCTTTTCTATAGTACAATTCTCTGTACATTTAATTAGTTCTGTTGCAACGTACAGATATATAACTAGTATATGTATAAAGAAGGCTAGTCTGACATAGATGGGGAGAGTGGCTAGCTATCATTTTAACTTGTAGGAGTTTTATATTTGTAGCCGCTCATCAGCTCTATGGAATACTGATCGAGAGGTGCACACTGTTTTCTGAACGGAAGAGAGCTGCACACTATTATAACCCACGTATAAAAAACGATGCATTAGCTTAGGCATATTCGACAAATAGGAATTTTGTCTGAATTTTACCCACTCGGTATTCGTTTCCAAGAGACCGATGAAATCCCCGTGTTCTAAACGAAGCACTTTGAATTTGTTAGCATCCCGCTAGACGCGATCTGTAAGTTTTGTGTTCCAAACATACTAATGTAAAGAAGATCGATCAAATGCAAACAGCCTTAATCTGGTGCAACTTAACCCTGGTAAACCCCTATAAATCATCTAAAAAATTATAAGCACAGACCATAATGACCACCTATACTGCAAATTTCCAATTTGTAACTCGGTATAATAACAGGATTAGGAGAAAACGAAAAGAAAACTTGAACTATTAGCCCATTGAATGGGCTTTGATCCACACCCAGGACCCGACAAAAAAAATCCTCTAAGCTCACTAGCCCATCCGTCACGGGCCTAAAAAGAAAAGCCCATTAAAAACACCTAAAGCACCAATGTGCTATGACCCATTAGCTCTCCCTCCCGCCTCCTCTCCAACCGCACGCCCGTCATCGCCGGCGACCAGAAGCGGCGGTCATGTCGAGATTCTGGAAGCCGAGCGCCTCGCTCGTCGACGATGAGGAGGGCGGCGTCCTCTTTCTCCCCACCAGCACCAACTCTTCGGCCTCCTCCCCCGGGTGCGCCCCCCAAACCCTAAACCCGCATGTTCCACTCTTTCCTCTCGCCTTTCGCTCTCGCTACCTGTGGTTTCTGAATCTGTGGCTGGGTGCTGATGATTCTGTTGCGGCTGGTGGTAGGTTTGGGTACGCGTCCTTGGAGAGGCAGCGGCAGCGGCTGCCAATGTACAAGTACCGCAAGGCCATCCTGGCATCCTCTACCTGGTGGAGCGGCACGCCACGACCATCGTCGTCGGCGAGACCGGCAGCGGCAAGTCCACGCAGATCCCTCGGGTACGTGCTCTAGGCGTTTTTTTCTCTCTCGAATGGCCCGTGGGTGCCAATAGCAGTGGGGAATTTTCTGTGTGCTGCGCCCTATCCGAGGAATTTGGTCGAACAGCTGGTGCGCTTGTGCGAGTTCAGTGCCCAGGCGAACTGTGTCTACCGTTCGTGCTGTATTTTTGGTGATATGGGCGTTTGTTTGGGTGCCTTAGGTGCTGTAGGGGAAAGACTGGTTAGGAGTAGTGCTTCTATGCTTTTCGCTCTAAAAAGAATGGTACTAATCCCAAAGCACACGAAAGGGTAAGTAACCACTATCTACTATTTAATTCTGCTTTAAAAGTTATACAAATCACTTTGAGGAAAGTATAGAAGCACCTCCCGCTCCACCAAACACCTTGTGTGCCCGGTTGGCCTATGTTATTCGTGACTGGATGAAGAGCACGGGCTTTGGCTTGTATCTGTAGTTATGGTTCCTCCTTTCTGCATTTGATCGAGGCCCCTAAGTGACGTGTACTACTGTGTCAGCGTCCGCACATGCTATTATTGTCTGTGTTGTGATGCCACACCCTAGGGATATAGATCAACATAAAGACTAAATTTCATAGTATACATGAACAATGGCCTACAGATCACCTAGAGGCATTATAAGATAAAAGGGGGGAAGATATGGTACAAAAAATTAGCAATTGAGGTGATAAAAATGTTCAGCATTTTAGCAAATAACTTTTCTGCCTTTTGAGTATTAAAATGTAGAGTACTTGTTTTTTTTCCTATTAGCAGCCTATTTCTTATATCTAATTTACACCCACTTTGCACTTAATCTCCTGCTCATTCTTTTGGACTCTCACAACTTGGTACCAAAACGGATTCTTCACTCACATCATGTGGTATTACTCTCCAATTAAGTTTCTGCTTATTCTCAAGCTACTGCTGTCTGGCAAATAATTTACATGGCTGCTGTGTTGGCATTCTTCACGTTTATGGCTGCAGAATATCGTATGATTGTTGGACTGCTTGGTTGTTACTATCTGGCAATGGTCGTCTAGGTTGCCCGGATACGCTGATACGGATACAGATACACGACACGGTGATACACCATTTCTCCAAAAACATGGATACCGCGATATGTATGTATATATATGATAAAAAAATAAAAAATAGAAATGATTGATTTCTTATAAGGAAGTGGACAGCTCAACCAGATCATCACCGCATCGTAACCAACCAGCCCACCAACAAAGAGCAATCCACCGGCCCACTTGTACAAAACAATGCACCAGTATACCACTCCATCACAGTCAGCCACTTGGGGTTACCCATTTTGATCTCTCTCTACTCCCATATGCAGCCGCCACCCCATACTAATCCCATCGCTCTCTCTCTCGTTTCTTCCTCAACAAGCATAGGGAAGAAATAAAAAAGAGAAGAGAGCGAAAAGGGGAGACGAGAGCAAACCGGGAGGAGATGGTGACGAGCCAACGATGCCCACCAAGTGGCAACATTTGAAAACTAGGACTCTTCCTCCATCTCCCCTTTCCAAATCTAGTCGCCGGATTTGAAGACTAGGGGGAACAGGAGCGACAGGGGCAGCGAGTGCAGGAGAGTAGTAGCGGTGTGGGCAGGGGAGCAAGGAAGCGGCACCGGGAGTGAGAGGAATTGCGTGCACCTGTGGGAACAGAACAAGCGAACAAACGGCTTCGTAACGAGTGGAATAAGAGGTAAGGGTTGAGAGGTATCAGAAAAGTATTGGGGAAGTATCTGTTATGAATATTGTATGTATATTGAAGAGGCCCAATGAACAATATATATAGGGAGTACAAGGGGATATTACAGGGGAATATACCATATACAGATAAGGAAAACGAGGCATATAAGGAAAGGAATAATACAATTCCTATTATATCTCTAATACTCTTTAACATCTACTACTGGCTTATATGAGTGGAGGTCAATTGTCGTTACTCTATTTTAGCAGAAGTTATATGTGCAATTACATGCTCAGTCTTGTTAGCATTGAAACTCAAATTATACTTACCAGCTGCATAAAGATACATATCTGCCTACAAATATTTAAAAACAAAAAAAATGTAAACATCAAATCAAAACGATTGTTGTTGATTAAGAGACATAATTACATAATTCATCAAAATAGTTACAGAGGAAGCAAGGTGAGAAAATATATCTTATTATTTCTTGTATTTGAGACATTTGTAGAAATATTTACCTTACACAATAAGCATGGTCTCTTGTCAGTCTCTTCAGTTATTAATTTATGATATCAGACAAAGTGGTTAAAGAAAACACTAAGCTGGTACGATCGTAGTCCATCGGATAAACATGCATAGTTTTCTTATTCTTTTGATGATGTTGTAGTCTGGTGAATATGGAGCTGCAATCATTCATCTTTATAGTATTACGGTAGTGTGCATTGCCATATTCTTCTCCTTTTATATTTAAATTCTCTCTCTTTTTGAAGGAAAAGAATTACTCTTCCCATTCATCGAATAGCTTTCTTTATCTTCACTCATTGATTAATTTCTGCAGGAGCCACCAGGGGATATTTTGGTGTTTTTAACTGGCCAGGATGACATAGATGCTGCTGTTAAGTTGCTAAATGAAGAAATTCAACACCTTGGAAGACCCTATTTTGGTAACTATTTTTCTGCGTCATATAGAATAGTGAAATAAACTGTGCTAATATTTACTAGTCACCTCCAGACTCCAGAGGAGGATAAATTAGGTTGTTTTGGAAATGGATGTCTGGTCCTTGGAAGTCCGTGTCCTTGCCAAGTTACTTTTTCTGCTTGTGGTAGTAAATTATGATTTCTAATGTATTCAGATTGCATTGATTCTCAGACTTGCTGATTTTTCCCTTATACTCCGGCCTTCCGCGGGGAGATCAAGTAAGTAGTCCTCACTCGTTAGTGTTATATAGTAAAATATGTTGTGATTAGTTGCCAGTCCATGTTGACATATTTTTCTTTGGCTTTCTAGGAACTCTTTTTTGCTCCTCCTTCAAAAGGGAGAAGGAAAGTTATCATATCAACCAACATTGCTGAGACGTCCTTGACTCTGGAGGTACTGCATGGATATGCTTACAAATACCATGTTGATTGTGGCTGATTTCTCTCAACATTGTGCAGGGCGTGGTGTATGTTGTTGATAGTGGGTTTTCCAAGCAGAAGTGTTATAATCCGGTTTGTTCTAATTCAGTACTGCAATCTGGTAATCCTAGATATAGCTTTACTTTTGTAGTTTGTTCCTTTTTCATTTTTTTGTGAAATCTGAATGCCAACCAGTCCAATGATCTTCAAATGCTGACTTGCTAGTGCCCATTCACTTGGTATGTGCACCCATCAAAATCCTTGTTTTTGAGGGCCCGTCATAAAATCCTTGACTGTCCAATTTAGTAACTACTCTGTATTTGTAAAGGCAATCCAGATGAGTGAATTCAGGCCCCTCTCTTGTTTGCTAGAATTACAATATTTGCTTATTAAAATTCAGAAATACAATGGTGCCTTAATTTACTTATTTGTCAACATTTCAAAGTTATTATGATACACCTTGGGCCTTACACATTCTTGGCGGCATTTACCCCATACCTCTTTTTAAGCTAGATTGGGCAATTAAAACTAAGATCAAATTGTTTGGTTTAGTCTTTTTTCTTGTAGCATAACTCTACATGTTTTTGACATAGATTTCTGACATCGAGAGTTTAGTTGTGGCACCAATATCCAAAGCATCTGCAAGGCAAAGAGCAGGCAGAGCTGGAAGGGTCCGACCTGGGAAGTGCTTTAGGTATGTTGAATAGTTTAGTCATTGAAGTGTTGTGTTTGTGGATAATAACACTTCATGATGTTAATTTATGTTGCTTTTTTTCTAATGGCAATCATATTGGTTAATTATGCTGGTGCATTTTCACCTTGGGCCTTGGGGTTAAATATTTGATATTTCACGGTTTTTTACATTCATATATTAAATTATGTACATTCAGTATTCTGTGGACTGTAATATTCTTCACCTTGGGCCTTGGGGTTAAATATTTTACGGTTTTTGTTTTTCTCATTAGCTGATACCTCTTGTAGGCTTTATACAGAGGAAGATTACCTAAATGAAATGCAGTCAGAAGGGATTCCAGAAGTGCAAAGGTCTAACTTTGTTTCGTGCATAGTAGTAGTACAGGTATCTTGGCTTGTCTATTTCTTGGATTTTTTTAGTTATATTGTAGATAGATAATGCATACTGATCATAATCTGCAGTTATTAATTTTTTAGTCCATAGTGCTTCAAAGAGAATGATCTGCTGAATGTTCTATAAGGTGGTAAGCAGCGTGCAAGCAGTCACCCTACCTTTCACTCTTTCAGTGCTTGTGCGGATCAACTATTTAATATTACAAAAACATATGCATGTAACATGTTTCATGTCAAGTAGTATATTGTTCGCACAAATCTGTCGCTGCCACCCCTGCACCACCTCGATGTCATCACCGGAGCCGAAATGCTAGCACTGTAGATCGTGCATTGAAGATTCGTCACCTCCGCGCCGTTCTCACCTTGCCTCGATTGTAACGGCGCGCTGACATTGCCACCAATCCAATTCAAGGTCGTGACTTCAACTAACTTGTAGGTTTCCACAGTCTATCCTTAACATTAGTATAGTTTGTATGAATCTATTGGCAAAATGTTGATGTCACTTAGTAAAATAAATATTTGAATTCAACAAATCTATAGTTAATTAGTTATACAATAATTTAATGATACTAAAGTTATCAAGGTGAATATAACCTTAAATTAAATATGGCATTTTCTAGTGGTAGGATATAACATGGCATTATACAGAAATCACACTTGGATTTCTTTAGTGATGCGATTTCTGAATGAAAGAACTTGCATTCTTGGGATATATCATCACTAAAGAAGTGAAGGTTGATCTAGAGAAATTTAAAGTCATCATGGAGTGGAAGTAGCCAACTATAATAACTAAAATTCAAAGCTTTCTTGGATTGATAGGTTATTATCGTCGATTCATAGAATGGTTTTCGAAGGCAACCCGTGTACTTACTCAACTTCTCAAGAAAGACAGGCCGTTTGAGTGGATAGATGGTTGTAAAGAAAGTTTTTAAGAACTAAAGAATAAATTAACATCATCCCTGTTCAATACTCCCAAACCCTGAGAAGGAATTCTAGATATATTGTGACGTTTCAAAGTAAGGACTAGGGAGCTTGGACGAGGGAGCTCAAGAACACGTTTTGATGCGGACGAATTCGACAGAGGTGAAGCTAATCGGCGGATCGACAAAGCTTCCTCATTGGTTCCAATGGTGGCGACAAAGACGTTGACGAATTCAACGGTTGTGGCTAGGGTTTCAAAATGGTAGCAGCTTGGGGTGCACGAGGATAGAGGAGGGTGGTTCTATTTATGGTCGAGGAAATGATGGCGCGAGGAGTCCATGGCGCGCACACCAAGGAAGGCAAAAGAGTGGAGTCTTGGACGACACGACATAATGTAGTCTTGGACGGCATGACATGATGTAGTCCTGAGCGAAGACGATGAACCAGTTACCGATAGGTAGGGCCCACTGTCAATGTGAGAGAGAGACCGAGCGGCGAGACGGGTTGGCGTGCGGCTGGCTTGGGCGCAACTAGGCTGAGGGAATGGGCCAGAGGGAGGAGGGAAGTAGGCTAGCGCAAAAGAGAAAAGTGTGCTTCGGCCCAGAGAAGGAAGAGAGAGCTAGGGTGAGAGAGAGATTGAGCCCACAAACACTTCTAGATTTTAAATAGTTTTAATTTTTAGAAAATGTTAGAAATTCAAATAAGCCAAGAAAAATAGCAAATAAACTCAGAAAATATTGAGAAAAATTTAAGAAAATACTTTTTAACACGGGAACTCAAATAAAATAATTTTGTATTTAATTGAAGTTTGGTTTATTCATATTAAATAATGTTTGATTTTAGAAAATTCAGATTAAGCTTCAATTAATTCCAGAATATCAGAGAAATTTTATAAAACCCTATTTTAAATAAAATATTTTGAAAAACTTGAAAATTGGAATGTTACCGAACTTGCTTCCGCCTTTTTTGACAAGTGGAGATTTCGACAGACAGATTAAAAGCTGCAGCTAGGTTCTTTTGAGCTTGCTGCTTGTGGCTTTGATTACAATAATTAGCTTTTAAATGATGCAAGTATACAGGTTGATTGTAGTAGATATTGTACGGACTTCAACTATATCGGCCAAAATCGCATGCGACTGTCTCTCTCTCTTCGTACACTTTCTCGTGAACAATCAAAATTTAATAGTTACAAGTTAAAAGCTATAAGGCACAGCAGCTTAAGGTAAAGAACAGTTAGATTTTACAGGCTCTCAAACCTAAAGGAGTCAGCACTCAGCATTGTATTTAATGCTCTTCTGATTTAAATTATGCCCAGTTTGCCGAAAAGGGAAAAGAATGCGAAAGCTGCTTCAAATTAAAAGAGCACCCGTCTATTGTAGTCACAACTTGGATTTCAATTTTGCTGTGCCGGTGAGTCTTCTTATTGTCTGTTTTCTAAATTGAATTTTGAATTCTGCTGTGTTCCTTCTTGGGTCTGAAGCTCTTGACATACTGTGAAGTAGTAGTATAAAGCAGTGCATAACCAAAAGGCAATGACATCTTAACTTGTGCTAACTCTAGGAAGCAAGTTTAGGGCATCTTGGTGGCGCAGTAGGATTTCAAGAGGCTACGACTTGGGATATAGACCGGTAAGAGTTGTACTTCGCAACATGTACGTTAATAAGGGGAGATCGCCCCTTCGTTTCGGCTTTAGCTTCTGGTTTTTGGTTTATTTTTTATTATTTATAAATTTCATTTTTTTGAACTTTTGGTTTTTTGAGTTTTTTTGCTGGTTCTTTTTTCCGTATTCGTTTGCGTTGTTCGTGATGAGATAGTATATTTTTTCTATTTTTAATTTTTTTAAAAAATTTAATTACGTTAAATAAGCCACCTTCAGCTATAGCGAAATTTCAGCCGCTACAGTAAAATTTCAGCCATAAATCATAGCTTTTCAGTCCAACCGAACAGGACCTAGCCGGATCAATTTTACCCTAGCCATAATGGCAGGATTGATTTCAGTCTGTCTGTTGGCTAAACTAGCCACGTAAGCGCGGCGTCACGCCGCGCCAGCCACCGTGTGGACCGAAGTAAAAGAGACGAAAATCCGCGGGGCGGTTCTCTAAAAAAAATCGAGGACGTACGTGTAATTTCAGAGGAACTAAATGGTTTTTTCGCAAAAAACAGGGACCAGCAAGAACTTGTACGTAACTAAACAAGGACCTAGATGTAATTTTGGAAACCACGGGTTGCTATCGGTGAAGTGGAGGGGGCTTTATAGAAAAAACCTGACAGGGACCTGTTTGCGAGAAGCAGGGACCTGTTTGCGAGGATGGAGGACCTCTACGCGATTTTACAAAGCGCAGGAACTTTTTCGCAAAAAAGCGCAAAAAAACGACGTGGTCCATCTCCCCGGCCGGAGAGTCTGCCGCTTATAATATACGGAGTATTTCTACATTCTTAATTCGTCGAAGCTAGAGCACTGGCTAGGCTACAAATGTATTCTAACGTGGATAACTTGGAAAGAGTATTCCGGTATACTGCTTCGAGTACAGGTTCTGTCCTCGGGTGACGGGAACTGCGGTACATGCAGTGCAGGATAGTAAAAGAACACATGGGCCCTTATCCGCGTTGGCATTGGCATCCCTCTCCGCGTAAATCCCGCGTGCGGCGCACCGGCCAGCATTCCGACGGATGCGGTGTCGGATTCGCGCGGTAGGCACGCGTTAAGGAAGCAGGTGATCATGACACGATTCGATGAATCAGCACGGGTCACTGTCGACAGGGTGTGAAACCTAAAAAAACGGCGGTAGATCTTGTTCCTACAGCGATGGTTAAAAAAACTGCGGTAGCTGACCGTTCTATGCTCTTTTTCAAACCAGGGTGATCGGATCTACCATTTGTTTGTACGTGCTGTCGTATCCGGAACGCTGTTCACTTTGGCGGGGAGGCCATCTGTCGAAATTAAATTAATGATAAACGTCAGGCTTAACGCGGGGATATTTTTTCTTCGTCCTGTCACTGATACAGTCACAACTTACTTGGAAAGGAAAAAAGAAATGGTAAGGTTTGCAACAGAGAGAGCCACGCAAAGTGGCTAATCAGATTACACATTATAATTTTTCGACTACAAATAAATATGATGGTTTCTCTATCTCGTTTTTGAAAAGATTTATCGGAACAGCTTTTTAAAACAGCTTATTCGTATTTTATTTGTTCACACAAACGTTTTAGTTAGAGCTAAAAGCTACTAGCCGTAGCCGAAAAAACCCACCTACACATAAGTTCACTTATTACTAGGGATAGAAACTGAATTGATACGATTGAATAGTCTCAAATACGAATACGAATCCATATTTTTAAAATAAATTCAAATATTCTCGAATACGAATGCGAATCGAATGTTGTAACGGATACGAATCCAAATCGATTATGTACTTAATTCGGTCGAATACGAATATCCTCCTACAACTTCTGTAACAAATCTCGGTACAACAATTTCCTAGCGGTTTTGCCGATTTTTCACCGGCTTTTTACCAGTTAGCCGAATGGTTAACTGTTTTAAACTGTCCAAATTTAAATTTCAAATCACAAAATTCGTCTAGGTTTTCCCCAGGATTTCCGGTAACCGACCAGTTACCGCTAGGCATAGAAAATAGATTGAATACGAATCGAATAGTTTTGAATACAAATACGAATATGAATATTCTCAAATACGGATATGAATATTCTTGAATATGAATATGCACATTTTCGAATACGAATTTTGCTTACCACATTCGCGTTTTCTCGAATACGAATATCTGATAAAACGGATTATCTGTTACCATTTCCCATCCCTACTTATTACTGTGTAGCTATCAAAACTTCAACGACCTCTGAGATCTATTTGGAACTGTTCACGTATTTGGTCATGTAGCAACTTTTTTCAATTTTAGCCTCCAAACACCTGTTTTTCCAAAAATTGCCTCCTCCCCTAACTCGGACGGTGTGACAGGCGACACGTGTCACCTGCCGCACCCCATAGCTCGGCAGGCCGAGTGGTGTGCGGGAGGATGACCAACATGCGTGGTAATAGGTGGGCCCAACAAGCCTCGTCGAGCTAGCACCGCTTTCGGCGGTGATAGGTGGGCCCGGACATCTGCTGTCGAGCTAGCACCGCTTTCGGCAAGGCGCTCTCGGCGATGCCACTCAAAAGTCGGCTGGGAATCATGGGCAGGTAGGGGTGGGTAGGCAAGCGCACGTGGGCAGCACGGGAGCAGCGGGGGCTGAGGAATCACAGGGGCAGCGCACACGGTTTGCCTTATGACTCAAAGGAATCCTGTGAATAATTACACGACGCGACGTTAGAATCTTGTTTTATTCACGTGTTAATTGCGATGTGTTCTCGTATGCACGTACAAACACACAAACCGCGGCCGATTTGCTGCCGAGGGAGAGCGCAATGAGGGAGGGGAAGGAAAGAAAAGAGATTTCCTGCCGAGCGAGAGCACAGCGAGGGAGGGGACGGGGACGAGGGAGCACTCTACTTCTGTCCTCGTCACGGAGACAGCCTGACACACAGAACACCACATGTACCGATATTGACTCTCCTGTCCAAGACTGCGATGTGCAGTACGGCACGTACGCACCTATGGACTACCCGCATCTTTGGTAGTACAGCACGGACTACACGGCATCGAGCAATTACGTGGAGGACTGGGTACAGTAGATGTTCAGCGCGCAAGAGATTGGGTCCAGTCAATAATCCGATGCACCCGCTCCCACTTGGTCACCATCGTAATACTTTTTGCACGACGTACGATGCTCTCCCGATAGGCTGACCTTCCCTTAGGACCAGCTTCGCCGCTAGAGGAAACAGACAGCGGGCAACTCTTGACCCACTACTGCGTTTGGTGCCAGCTCTTCAGTCCTAGCGGGTCGAACTTAATTACGTACTCATTAATGCTTTGTACCTGTTATAGCAGTCATAAATAAAATTTGTTAGTACAAAAAGCACGTATTTTTTAGCAGACTGCTGGCAAGCAGTGTTGGCTCGGTGTCTAGCCCACCCGCTGCCGCGCCTGCCGGTCGTCCTCCCGCATGCCAATGCCCTGCCGCGTGCCACACGGCCTAGCGAGCAACGGCGGCCGTCGTGGCTTCCGAGCTTAGGAGGAGGCTATTTTTTTTTATAAAAAGAGTGTTTAGAGTCTAAAATTGAAGAAAAAAGTTGCTACGGGCCTCACACTCCAAACACATGGTGTCAAGCATGTTTGACCATCGATCATCATAGCATAGGTTAGGTTCTTTTTGGTTTTAGCTTTGGTTTATTACTTTTTATTATAGTAATTAGTTTTTAAACGGTGTATTTTTTCACGACAGGTCTATAGATAGATTGTAGTAGATATTGTACCAAGTTCAGCTATATCAACCAAAATAACATGTGACTGTTTTTCTTTTATATACTATTTCTTACAAATAACTAGAATTCAAAAATCATAAGCTAAAAGACAAAGCCACAGCACAAAAGCACCATCCATAATAAATATCACTCCAGCAAGTGGCGAGATAACACGGGATTCTTATTTCTTGCGCGTGTAACGCGGTCGCTCCGCTGATCCAACTCTGGCTAGAGTTAATAATCCGAGTCCTTTTCTTTTCCGAGTATTGCTTCCTTTTTTTTTTGTGAAGCTGCGAGTGGCAGGCTAGTTTCTTCGAAAGCCTGTGAGCCTTTTTCTATATGCTACGTACTCTGTCTAAGCCGTGCCCACTAATCGTTGCCAGTGAGACAGATCTCGCCACGATGCAGAAAGGCGATGGAGGCTTGCCAGTGTGGAAAGCGACCATGGTGTTGTCAACCTGTCATGGTAGCTGTGGACGTAGCAATATGGGGGTTCGTTAAACATGCCAGTATCAATTGAGCTTATCCTGACCAAGTGACCAGTCAGTGGACCAGAGTACACGAGCTACTTGATTGGTCTGTGTTGGCTATGCTTTTCTTAAAAGATAACAGGAAGAGAAGGTGGCTGCACAAAACTTTGCTTAATGCCCTGGGGACCTGAGACGGGATTTCTGCACTAACAAGCACTTCGATAAATAATCTCGATCAACTAGATAAATAAGAACATGGTACATATACACCTGGACGGTTAGACTGTATAAGCTCCGTTCTTTTCGGCTTTTCAACAATAACTAACTGTAGTACATACTGTACCGACTTCATTTATATCGTCAAAAACCACACGTAAGTTTCTATTACTCTATAATCTCTCACACGAACAGTCCAAAAGACACAAACTGTAGCTAAAAGCCACAAACTGCAACAAAAAAGAACAGGCCCTATACCGCGAAAAGAGGGAGGCCGTGAGTTCGACACTCATCTCTCTCAGCGCGTATGGGGTGTGCATCACATGATAAGTGTTGTCCCTCGAGAATAAGGATCTGTTCTTTAACGGCTTCTAAAAATAGATTTTGGTTTTTTACTAAATACTTAATTTTCAAATGAAGTATTTTCTTAAGACGGGGTTTACAAATTAATTACAGTACATGTTAAAAGCCTAACATCTGTATCAATCAAAATCGCAAACAAATATCTCTCTCCATAATCTCTGTCGCAAACATCTAAAATTCAAAAATTTCAATCAAAATTCATAAACCATAGTCATATCAAACAGGCCGTAAGATTGATATATATGGTTAAGGGGTCATGCACATAGCTGGAAATGCTGCATCACCCATGATTCATGGCACAAGTTAAGATCTCAAATTTAAGCCGAAGGCTAGAATGCCTCAGCCATTACCGATCTACTTCTCCGGATCAGACCACCCAAAATCATTAAAGAAACTGACCGTCCACCGGTGCTGATCTCACATCCAGGTAGCGTTGGACCAATAGGCTGCATGACGTTCAAGATCTGGCAAGTATTTAATCGGAGTATATTTTACGTACTGACTTTCTCTGTTATGTACTTGCAAGAAAAGTGGATTTTTATTTTAATATATTGTGTTGACAGACTATATGTATAAGAGCTGGTGATCTGCATGACCTTTACTGATTAGTATTTTCATACTGGCAATACGTAGTTTATAAGGTTGAAAACAGTCTCCAACTCTCCATCAAATGTTTACTGGGGTGCATAACAAGATATTTTTTTACCTTCAGGCCCTCATTTGGTCAAACGTTCTAGTCCTTACCGAGTCAGTCGAGAAAGTTTCAAGTTCTTGAAAATTGCGGTGGTGGTGTTGTCATATTGCTAGGTACTCTTTAAAAAAGGGCAAGGTGCAGTAGCACTACGAGCTGGAGAACAGCACCAGTGTGTCACTATTGGATGCTATTTTTCCATTTATATATCTTTGCATTGTTATTGAGCTAGTTTTCCAAAAAAAAAATGTTGCTGGGTGGCATCACAACTGTTTTTTTCTACTTGTTTTCTCTCTAAATTTCCTTGAAATTAGTAAATTTTTCCTTAAAAACATGGCAATATACCCTATCGACCGAGCCAAAATTTTAAGCTGTATCCAAAATCAAAACCGCGACACTCCCACCCCCAAGATATTTCCAAATTATCTTTGGATCCCAGCCGATTTGGCAAACGGAAAACCAATCCCTTCAATTTTGAAAGGAAAAAAATGTTCTTTTGTAAAGGTGCCGCATGGTAAGTGTACAAAGAAGTAGCAGTAGCACGCTAGTAAAGAATGTTGAGCGTCTTTAGCCGCCGGGATCGATTCCCGGATGGATCCGCTTCTTCCCATACCGAACGGCCTCTCCGCCATTGAGTTGATCCCGAAAAAGGAAAACTAAAATAGAATTCCATAAAGGCCAGAAAAAAGAAGATGTTTTTCTACTTTCTGATTTATATAAATTTTAAAATATGATAAATAGTAAATAAATATTATCTTTTTATATATATATTTTAAAATTAGTGCTACTCCTGTTTAAATACAGAAGCAATCTCTCTGATCGCAGCATATAAATAAAGCTACGCGCACCCGCCCTTCCCACCAAAAACGAACACCTCACCTCCGTCGCAATGGAGACTACTCGCCGGCAGCGCCGGCCCTTCCCGCTTGTCCCCCTCCTCCTCTCCCTCCTGGCCGTCGCCGCCTACGGCCGCCTCATCTCCGACGGCTCGCCCGCCACCCCGGACTCCTTCCTCCTCTCCTCCCCCGCGTCCTCGGCCGTGATCCGCCTCTCCTCCTCCTCGCCGTCGCCGGCCGCGGCGGACGAGAAGTGCGAGCAGTCGTACGGATTCCTTCCATGCACCACCACCGTGCTCGGCAACCTCTTCCTGGTGCTCGTCTACGGGTTCCTGATGTTCAAGGCGGCCACGCACCTGTCGGCCGGCAGCGAGCTGCTGCTCGAGATCATGGGTCCCGGCCTCGTCGGCGGCCTCCTGCTCCCCATCCTCGGCGCGCTCCCCGACGCGCTTCTCGTGCTCGGTACGCTTGTTTTTGCTTCCTTACTTAAATTCCGTTGTTCTTTGATGAACTGCGAAGTCTTCGGTACCCAAGCCTACCCCACCTGGTTAAGAGTTAGGACTTCACAAAACAGTTCTTTCTCGCTTGAGGAGAGAATAATTTGCTTCTTTATGCGTTCTAATGAAGAGTAAAAATCCTTTTTTTCCGTTTATTTTGCGCTTTTCGTTTCGTGGTCTGTTTCAGATCTGAAGTCTCTGGCTTGGTTTGTGATTGGATGAGAGCATAAGCTTTAGTAAAGTATGCTTTTTGATGAAGCCTCCTGTTTGCTCCAGGATTTGATCTCTACTGAGCTCTGCTTTCTCTGAGATGTGTCAGTTTGTTAGCTTACTGAAGTTCCACCAGTGCGTCTCGTCGATGGCCTTTTGACATTTTCCACCTATTCTTTTGAGTTTTTCTTCTTGTCTTCTTTGCATAATTGACCTTTATGTTTTCTTTTATGGGCTGCATATATAATTTTATTAGCTGATGGGTTGGACTTGCTTTGCTATCTCTCTTTAAAACTGAGCTAGCCACTTTTGTAAATTTGATCGTTGATCATCCATTTTACGAATCTAATATCCTCTCACATACGCATGGTAGCATTGTAGCTGACCTACCGCGCGTGGCAGTAGAGCTAGTTTGCACGCGGTAGGTCAGCTAGAGTGCTACTACGCCATTGGTCTGCAGAGGTTAGATTTGGATCGTAGAAGAGGTTAGATTTGCACAAACAGATATTTAGATACTAATTTAAAAAAAAAGTAGTACATAAGAAGACTAAATTTATAAAAATAGATATTCAAGTACCAAATTTAGAAAAAAAAAGTGGTGTGTGAAGGGGCTAGATTTACATAAAAGGAAGCGATAAGGAATACATGAGTGTTTATTGAGATTAGAAGCATTTAAAATTTAAAATGTTAGATTTTTATTCAACGGATCCTCTCTATCCCTCGAAAAACGAATATAAACCATTGGATCTTCATTCAACAGATCCCGTACCTCCACTCCAAAAGAATATAAATCTTGTACTCGTAATCAGCGTGGTGCTTCGAGGATATAACTGGGCCCTATCTTTGATATTTTATCCTTGTGAGTTTTGAGTTATACCGATTTTTTGGGATCATATGACTTCTTGTTTTCCCTTTTGTTTTCGTAGATTGTACTTTCTGAGGGGGTTCTTTAGTTTCTAGTTGTAATTCAGCTTTGTAGAAATTAGGCTTTCTTGGTGCATCGTCCTCCTTTCGAGATAGTTGCAGACCATCTTATCTGAGAATTACATTGGAGAACACCACTTCTTTTTTACTTGGCCTCACAAAAGAACCTTTTTTACTATGGCTGTTGCTCAGCATTCATAACACATTACCGTGGCCCTTATGTAATATCTTGGTTACTTAGATGCATCACGAAGGATCTGAATTCTCCAGAGATCATTGGCAAGGTTCCTCAGTGAAATCTGTAGTCAACTGTATGTGCTAATTGCTCCTAATTAAAAAAATAAGAATACTGAGTTGCTTTCCATTAGTACAACGACGTGGATGCAGACTTGCCATTGTTGCATTTAATATACTTAATTTTACAACACAACATGGTTGCCAAATTTGCTACATCCATCCCAATGAGATCTGCTGCCCTATTGTTTTTCAGCTTTTAGCTTCTGCTTTTGATTTTTTTTACGGCAACTAGCTTTTAAACGGAGTATCTTTTTAAGATAAGGTCTACTAGTTAATTGTAGTACATACTGTACCAACTTTATTTATATCGGCAAAAACCGCACGTGAGTTTCTGTTACTCTGTAATCTCTCGCACGAACAGCTCAAAAGGCACAAGTCGCAACCAAAAGTCATAAGCCTCAGCCAAAAAGAACAGGCTCTGCATACCACAGTGTACTGATGTGGTAGTCGGATATTGGCCTACAGATACTTTCATGTGATACAACTACATTTGATCAACTCACTCTTCTGGTTTCAACACGACAACACCATTAGCACGTTAGCCTAATTGTATTTGTTTTTCTTCTGCTTTCTCTTAATAAAATGGAGCAATTCTCCTGTGGCCACTTCACAAGATCAACTCAGTACAAGAACTTGTTTGTAAATTCCATTTTCATGGATTTCTAAGGGATAGGCCACATATTTCTGTGATAGTACGATCTATGATTTAAACTTTGATTTTGTCCTTCACACACTGCTCAAAACAGATTTATTCCGGTCCATCTGCTACAATCATGAAGCTATTTTCATTTTACTGCTGTATGGATATTCATCTCTGTGCAGGCTGTGCTTCATGTACACTTCTAACTAGAATTCTGATCTGCTTGTTCCATCACATAAACAGTATCTGGTCTCTCGGGGAGTAGAGAGACTGCGCAAAGTCAGGTCCTGATCGGCATGGGGCTGCTTGCTGGTTCGACCGTCTTTCTTCTCACCCTGCTTTGGGGAACCTGTGTCGTTGTTGGCAAGTGTGACATTGGGCCAAGCGGTGTTACAATTGATGCACAGGACAATAAGGGCTTCAGCTTGACTGGTAAGTTGTTACTGGAGAGTTTCTGATACTTGATTATTCTGTAACTTCTGAATTGCAGCAGTGAAATGTCATCCATCTCAAAAGGGGAAAAATGCAACAGTTTCACTAGTGATTTTGTAGTAATGTTTAGCATGATTACATAGATATAACAACTCTGTAGAATTATTCAAACACCCAGTCATGGCTCTCCTGTATAGGGATCTACCATAGTGTGACAATTCTCAGTTAAATGTCAAAAACTGCCAAACTAAAGCTGCTAATCCTGAACAATGTGTTAGGCTTGCCCTCCTTTTCACTAACCGGTAATTAGTGAATTCTAAGATGTGCGCACTTTCTTTTTGCAGGCTCCGGTATTTCAACTGATGTGCAAACCAGCTACGCAGCACGAATCATGGGAATATCTGTTCTTCCCTTTGTGATTGCTCAGTTCCCAAAAATGTTGAAGACTCACCATGGGCAGCGCCTAGCCATCTTGCTTGCCCTTACTGTATCGTTCTTGCTTGTACTCTCCTACTGCTTGTATCAGGTAAATTTTCAGGGGCGTTTTCAGCCTCCTGAAAATGATGACAAGATTGGCAAATCTATGTCACAAGAATCAATTTTGACAGTGTTAGATTCTACATTTTGCATCAGGTTTTCCAGCCTTGGATTCAGAGGAGGAAGCTCGCATACGCAAAGCACAAGCATGTGATATCTGGGATCCTACGGCATGCACAAATGGAAGCACTGGGTCGGCTGCTTAACGAGGACGGCACACCTAATGAACAAGTCATAAAAAAGTGCGATGCTTAAACATCTTATTGATCTTGCAATGCCAACAGAACGTTCATGAACATGGCATGAACCTTGTCTACGCTCACACGCAGGTTGTTCCGCAAGATTGACATGGATGAGAGCGACAGCCTGTCCCGAGCTGAGCTGCATGCGCTTATTATCGGGATCAACTTTGAGGAGATTGACTTTGACAAGGATGATGCTGTCAACAAAATCATGGATGACTTCGACGCGTCAGGCAATGATACTGTAGAGGAGGCAGAGTTCGTCCAGGGAATGAAGAAGTGGCTTAATGAGGCCAAACGCACCGTGCCGGCTAGTGGTGCCTTCTCCAATAAGTTCATCAATGACTACCACGTGGTAATTTGTTTAATCTTGATCCTTGTTAAGGGTAATGTGCACAACATAGAATTTTGTGCTAAGAAAAGGATACTGAGAATACACAGACGAGTTCAGATAACGAAGAGGTAGACCTTTAGTTAGCAAATTGTCTGAATTCTGCAGAGAACAAGGGAGGAGCATGACCTGTTGGTGGACAGATCCGACGAGGCAGTGGAGAGCGTCGAGAACCCCGGCTGGTGCATCGCCAAAGCCTTGGGGCTCCTGCTTCTGGGCACTGCCATTGCTGCTGCATTCGCAGACCCGCTCGTTGACACCGTTCACAACTTCTCCAACGCCACGCACATCCCGTCCTTCTTCATCTCTTTCATCGCCCTCCCGCTGGCGACCAACTCCAGCGAGGCTGTCTCCGCCATTATCTTCGCCAGCAGGAAGAAGCATAGGACATGTTCCCTCACTTTCTCCGAGGTACATCACTGACAGACAGACACAGCTACTCCATTTAGCTTCCAAAACGGTCTGTAACTCTACTTTATACCTACTAACAAATGTTTGATGCTTCGTTTGCAGGTATATGGTGGTGTGACCATGAACAACACGTTGTGCTTGGGTGTGTTCTTGGCTCTCATCTACATCAGGAACCTGACGTGGGACTTCTCATCGGAGGTGCTCATCATTCTGCTCGTCTGCGTCATCATGGCCCTCTTCACAAGCTTCCGGACCACGTTCCCGCTCTGGACCTGCCTAGTGGCGTACATGCTCTACCCGTTGTCGCTCGTCGTCGTCTACATCCTCGACTTCATCTTCGGCTGGTCATAAGCTCATGCTTCTGAACCCCTGATTTTGGCAGCCACTAGTGTTTCAGTTTGATCTTCTTGTAATTTGTCTGTCTAGACTTTAAGACGTTTATGTTTGTGGTAACCACGCTGTGCATTGTGTGTCTATGTTTCTATCTTAACGTGCCATCTGGGTGTAGCATTCTGTGTGTTCTTTCAATACTGATGTTCATCAGAGATGAACACAATATGGAATAAACTGTGAGCTACCTGCTACAAATGAACCAAGATTACTGTAGGACCGGACAGGTAACAAAGGGGATCAATAGTGCCTTAAAAAATTTCCTCCAAAGTATCTAAAAGATTTGGGTGGTCAACGACCAATGAGAGTCTAAAACCTGAGTGGTTGAAACATGACCTGTATGGTTGACGACCAGCGAATGGTTGAAAACTAGTATAATCGAAGCAAGTCGAAACAAGGCCAGAGTGGTTGAAAGCCAATATGGCCGAAGACCAGTGAGTGGAAAAAACCAACGTGGTCAAAGACCAATGAGTGGTCCAAAATCAATGTGGTCGATAACCTGAGTGTGGTCGCAAACCCGAGTGTTCAAAGCAAGTTGAAACTTAACTGGTGTGATCAACGACCAATGAGTGGTCGAAAACCAAAGTGGTCAATGGCTAGTAGCTGCAGTATTATCGCTATGAAACTAGCGGTACTACCACTTCTACACTAAAGTCAGAAGGAATAGGGGTTTTCAGCACGACCGCAAAATCCCAAATCCACGTACCATTTGATCGACTGATTCAAAAGCCATGAAACTTCAAACATGAATTGCTTAAGATTACAGAAACTTATTCCATTCGACGATCGATAGAATAATTGCCAAAATTCCTACCTTTTGTAATTGAATGAAAAGAGCGCCAAACCAGAGCCAAAACCCTGATCGAAACCTGCTCTGGGTAGGTGATAGCCAAGATGGCTCTAAAAGTATTCTCACATACCACAGCAGGCTAGAAACACCGAAAAATGATCCAAAACCCCCTTGAAATAGAAATCACTCGATGAGGCCAAGAATAGGCACAAATTAGGTTTTCTCCTGAATCTTGCTATCAAAGTGCCTCGATGGGTGGAGATGTATTCGCAAGGATTATCTCTATCTCTTACACGTTCTTGGCACAGTAAGATCACAAGAAGAAAATATGAGGGATTAAAACCAACCAAAAGTCAAGTCATCAATCAAGAACAAGAACGACTCAAGAGTTACATAAAGATTAATGTATTACTAACTTAAAAAGGTAGGTTTTATAGCCACTCCATTTTGGAGGACAAAGAGGACCCAATGTACTTACTCTCTAAACTCTAACTCTAACAAAAAAAGCACAAGAGAGACGTGTTGGATGGATTCACTATCTTGTGTCCATACCAACTCCTTTTATAGGTGAGCAACCAGGCACCTAACCCTTAGTGGATTCAATCTACTATCACAATGGAGGAAACCTGTTAACCCCACACACTGGGTTTAACTTTCTCTTATGCAAGACTTAAACCACTTAGACCAACGTTGCGATTTTACACACTGTCACTTTTTCAATATTGGACAATTTACCAAAATACCCCTCTACCGGTTTCCATGAAGCTTCCCTTTGAGTATGACGAGCACCCAACTTTATTGACCGCACAGGACCTCGGCTTCTCTCTGAGCCTAGTCTTGGTCCACCTTTCCATTGCCCGTCATGTCCATCACTGGCAGCTCCCGCTCAGGTTCCTCATTGTCATGGTTTGCAACCACTATGCATAGGCTCGGTCATCTTCGACGTCTCCTTGATTGTTCTGGACCTCAGCACCACCTTATGCTTAGATTGGGTCCTCCAACACCTCACCACGACCAAGCTCCGAAGTCCTACAACTAACACAAACAAGTAAACCATCACGTAGCACTGCACCATACACAAAGTCATCACAGTGAAAAATGTATGTAACCAAAACATTGATCCTAAACTTAGGACCAAACAATAACCCCTATGCACATATGCAACAATTTAGATCAATCAAACACAACTCACGACTCAAAAACATCAAGGATCAGACCTTGGTTGAAAACCCACTATCTAATTGATCTATAGCTGGTCTGACTACTAGCCCTCGGGTGATCCGACCACTGATCCCAACCGGTCAGACATAAGTACTCGAGGTACTTCGAAGGATACAAGAATTGAAGCACTCGAAGCCTACGACTATTGACAGTGAGGCCTTCGGGAACCGATCGCGAAGCCTACGACTATCGATCGCAAAGTCTACGACTATCGATCTCAAAGTCTACGACTACCGGTTGCAAAGTCTACGACTATCGATCGCCGAGCATCGAACAGGTACTGAAGCTGCGACCAACCGTGGTCGTTCTACCAATCAGATCGCCCAACACAAGGCCGTTCGAACTGCCTATTACAAGACCGATCCGACTACCAACTACTAATCATAGTCCACGCCTCCGATTACCTTCTACGGTCGAAGTAAACAATCCATGCAAAAAGCGATCTTTGAAAAAAAAATACTTAACCACTCCAAAAACATTGCAATGGCTCATCATAACATTATCTTGGACCTTCTCACATGGTCCGTCAATCTCTCCCTTGATGAATCTATTGGCAATACTCAAAAATGCAAATTGGAGGTGGTTTTGCAAAAAAAAAGAGAATTTTGCAAAGAGAGCTCTAAATGGTCAAAAGAAGATTGCAAAGAATTCACGGTGACCATTTGAAACAGAAATGGATGAAAGTTACTAAAAATGACAGATTTGCTCAAAAACTTCATATTCATCAAAAGTGTCAGAAAATCTCAATCTAGGTCCATATGAAAGAACAATTATTCTATTTGACCTTAATCATAATGAGAAAAAAATTAAAAGCTCCAATTTAGCAAAAATTTACAAAAAGACTTCAAATCATGCTCTAGATGTGCATTTTTACCGATCTTTCTCCCCCTTTGACAATAGAATCATCAAGATGCAGTAAAGAAGATAGAGCATGAATGAATTGAAGTGCTGTAATTTATTTATTTTTAGTATTTAGGAGCTATGAAGAATATCCAAAATGTCTTTCTAAGTATTACACTGAGCCATAAAAAGTGAAAGTGCTATCTAGATCATGGCAAAACATGTATAGCCAGGCTTAAGCCACATAGCACTGATATGAAATTAAATGGATTCTTAACATGTCTAGGTGCTCAAGTTCATAATTTAGCGAAGAGAATCCAAAAATAAGCCAGGCCATGTCAAAATGCTAAATGGAACTAAGAAGCTACCATTGAGTCAATTTAGAGTGCTACAAATTCAAAAATAAAACATTTTGTTCAAGCACTTGATATTACTTGTAGTTGAGCAAAATTAGCACATTTGGCAAATTTTGAATTCATTTTTGGTTTCAGCTGAGCTTCAACCATTTTTCACAAAATTTAGTTTTTTTAGCCATGTGCTAGATTTCAAGCCTTATGCGACCATTCCAAGCAAGAAGCTTAAGAAAGCGATCTTGGTCATCTAAAACTCCCCTAAGTTTATACCTAGTGAAGTGGCAAGCCGTCTCATAAGAAATGTTTGGTGAAATTAATTTTTTCGCACAAAAGAGATATTTTTGTGTTTTCTTGACCTAGTTCAAGAGTAAAGAGTTAATACTAACTCATACTTCACTAATTAACTAGCATAGCTCATTCTAAAACTCAATTCAAATTCAAGATTCAAATTAGTTTATTTGACATGGCATAAATCGTAAGAGGATTCAATAGAGCAAGACATGATTTAATTCATGTTTTTCACATTTAAAGAAGATAGCATGGCAAGAGCTAAGCTACAAAAGAAGCTAGCATGGCAAGATCTAAGCTACACATAGAAGGTCATGATAAATCTAATAATCTAGCACAAGTCATGGCAAAATATAAAACAGGTTTATCATGTCACACAAGGATAATAATCAGGGCTTTATGTATTTATATTATAATGCATATCGTTGAATTTAAATATGACAACATAAATATTCCAGCTCCATCTCAGCAAGTGAGTCAGTTTTAGAAGCAACTTGGTTCAAGATGAGTTATATCAGCATTAACCTCAATAACATCTCAAATGAACTCTTTGAACCAAAGCAAACAGCATGAGAGAAGAAACTTGGAAAGCGAAGAAATGACAGTCCTCAAAGTTAGACAAGATAGAAGGATTATTATGGCTCAAACTCGCTCTCATCTACTCCATATGACTGTAGGACTATTAGTTGGTCATCTAAAACACAACGAAATAAACATGTTCCTTGTTTATCCAAGGAGGCCCAACCCCTGCTAGATCTAAAAGAAGTGAGTGAACTCAACCTAGTGAGAAGAGAATGAACTAATAAGCAATATCCTAGGATCACAAGATGAGAGGAAGAAATCTAACCAGCTAAGAATGAGAACCATTCTAGTCTATACAAGAAAGACTAACCCAAATACATCCAATAAAGAAAGTGCAACACAAGATAAATGTACATATGATACAAAAAGTACATGATGCTTCCCTCAGATTAAGCCATAAGAATAGACCACCCCAAGATCTCCTCGCAGGGTCATACTTGAGTTATCTAACTAGTGGCCACTCTCCACAAACTGAAACACTATGTCACTCTTCTCTACACATTTTTAAGGAAATGATATCTAAAATCTATGTGCTTGCTCCTGTAGTCCTATATTGGGTTCTTAGCAATGTTAATGGCAGAAGTGCTACCATAGAAAAGATAAATGCTATCTATGGCTAACCCAAAGTCCCGCAAGGTCAAAACCATCCAAAGCACCTGACTACAGCAACTAGTGGCTACAACATACTCGGTCTGTGCGGTGGACTGTGCAACACTGGACTGCTTTCTAGAAGACTAAGAGACAAAATAAGTGTCAATGAATTAGTAGGAGCTAGAAGTACTCTTCCTATCTATCTTATAGCAGCAAAGTCTGTATCGGAGTAGGCTCTAAGGGAAAGACAGAAAGAAAAAGAGTACTAGATACTATAGTCTAGAGTAGCTAGAAGGTACCTGAAGATGCGCTTCACTGCCCGATGGTGAGAGGCGTGAGGAGAAGCCTGAAATCAAGTGCACAGACACACATCAAAGTATATGTCTGACCTCGAAGCAGTGAGGTACAGGAGGGAGCCAATCATGCTGCGATACTCCTTTTGATCTACAGTTTCGTTGTCTTCATTAGGATCAAGTGAAGTCGATGTCACCATAGGAGTTGACACCAGTTTGCCAGCACTCATGTCGAAGCATCTCATGAGGTCTCGAGTGTACTTGCCTTGATGCAAGACAGGTACCCTCCTGAATCTGCTTGATCTGGAAGCCGAGACAGAAGCTCAACTCACCTATCATGCTAATCTTAAACTCTATGCTCATGACATCATCCTTTAAGGCTAAGAAAAACACCCAACAAAATATCAAGAAGTCATCGACCACAACAAGAACGTACCACTTCCCACGCACCGACTGCACTCTAGCTGGACCAACAGTGTCCATATGAAGGAGCTATCTTAGTGCATCAATCATAGTCACATTGACTAGGGGATGAGAATAAACAACCATCTTGCCATACCGGCAAGGAGCACAAACTAAGTCTTTGACCATCTTGAGCTTAGGCAGACCACGAACGAGGTCGTGTCCACTCACTCGAGTCAAATGATCAAAGCCAATGTAATCAAGTCTCCTATACCAGAAAGAGAGATCACGGGACTCAGAAGCAACTAAGGACCGGGGAGAATCACCAGATAACTCAATAAAATCAGTGCGAAATATTCTTCCAAACTTAGAAATCCCACAAACTAGACTTTCCAAAGAACCAACGATTTTACAAGCATTTTTTCTTAAAACTTACCTCAAAATCGTCACCAGTAAGCTAGGAAACAAATAACAAATTATAAAGCAGCTTACTCACTATGGCAACATCCTTAAGAATAAAAAAATCATTAATGCATATAGTACCTTTAGTGATGACTCGACCTAAAGAATCGTCTCTAAAGGTGATCATCTCATCACCTGTAGCCTAGACTAGGGAAGAAACCAACGGGAGTCTCTGGTCATGTGGCGAGAACAGCCGGAGTCAACCAACCAAACATCTCCCTTTCCAGCCTGGCGACCCTGAATAAGTGAGAAGTAAACCTCGATGGCTCAGTACTAGGGTAAATGAGAGCTGATCTAGGAACTCAGTACTGAGTCACACGACGAGTAAAAGATCCAGTCATAGGGCCAAAAAACTAACCTGTAGCCACTTTACGCAACTCACCTCCTACAGAGTCAGTCGGTCTAGTAGTAGACCTCAAACCTTTGTTAGGTTTGATCGCTATTGAAGAGTTGGTCTAACTAAAAGCTAGGTACTGATCACACCGCAGGTAGCCACCTTGACCAAGGAAGTGAGATCTATTCTCAAGACGGTGGGAACCCTGACTAGATGCAACTCGAGGACCAAAACATGAAGAAATCTGAAAACCAAGTCCTTGACGTGGCTTAAAGCCAAGAAAGTCATGAGAGTTACTCTCAACGCCAGACCTCGTGTCAATCTTAGAAGCACTCGAAGTCCGAGGTTAACTCTGAATACCCCTATGAGCATGACCACAGTCACGACGCACGACCTTGGCACGCCTAAAACAGAAATCGACCAAATGTCCGTCCTTCTGACAGAAAGTGCAACGATACTTCGCCTTCTGAGTGGTCGAAGTAGCAAGAGGCATGCTCTTACTATCAGAAATCCCCTGGACAAAGCCTGCAGACTAAAACACTATCTTTTTAGTCTAGAGTGCAACCTTGATCACACCTCCGACTACAGATTTAATAACTACAGGTGGATGTTTCCTCACATTCCCTAAAAAAATCATAATCTAGACCTTGATTGAACTTACAAATCTTGAATTTGTTCAGGATTAGATTAAGCCTTTTTTGTTGGATCAAGAGTGTTCATGAGGTACTCACACTCCCGAAAAAGCGAGGCACAAGAAGCACAAGGAGAAGCAGAGGGTGAGGAACCAGAAGAAGTGGATGAAGAACTAGAGGGAGAAGATCGAATAACACATGGATATCTCTCCTTATACACATCCGCCTCAACTTTGAGGGCTTCGTAAGACACACCGGGGGTAGTTCTAATCCTAGCCATCTAGGCCTCGTAACTCTCCCTAAAGGTCTTTTGCATATTCTCCATTTTCTCTCTAACTTCAGCACAGAACAAGCAATCATATTGTGACTTCTCTAATAGATCCTTAATTAGCTTCATACATTTTTCCTTCAATGCAACCAATTCAGATTTTAGTCTTTCATAATTGTTGCATTGTGCGCTAACAGGGGCCTTAGAAGTATATTGAGCCATTTTCTTATTGAGATCACACATGTCTTGAAATTGTTTAGAAACAGATTCAAGCTCTGCAATTAATTTAGGACAGTTAGCACAAGAAGCAACATGCTTCATCAGGGTAGCTTGCATTTCAGCAATTTTATGATCTGTCTTCTTTAAATTAATCTTCAAGTTCGCTCGAATGTGTTTGGGACCAACACACTCGAAACAGATCACCGGACCCCTCTCTTCCTCTCTCTCTCTTTGACCCTCTTATATGCATGAGAGAATTTTCTGGCTAAGAGAGCTAGATCACTCTCGAAAAACTGCTCGAATTGGTCATCATTCATCTCGCACAGAGCAGCCAAGGAAAGACCAGAGACACCATCAGAAGATGATCTAGAAGTAGAACTGAGATCAGTGACCAAGGCCATCGATTGTGACTTTGACTTGCGAGAGACGATGTCAATCTCGTGAGTCTGGGAGTAGGCTCTAGGGAAAGGCAGAAAGAAAAAGAGTACTAGATACTATAGTCTAGAGTAGCTAGAAGGTACACGAATGCGCTTCCTTTTAGATGGTGAGGCGTGAGGAGAAGCACAAATCAAGTGCAGACACACATCAAAGTATATGTCGACCTCGAGCGGTGAGGTGCGGGAGGAGCCAATCATCTGCGATACTCCTTTTGATCTCTGAGTTCGTTGTCTTCATTAGGATCAAGTGAAGTCGATGTCACCATAGGAGTTGACACGGTTTGCCGGCCTCATGTCGAAGCATCTCATGAGGTCTCGAGTGTACTTGCCTTGATGCAAGGCGGTACCCTCACGAATCAGCTTGATCGGAGGCCGGGCGAGCTCAACTCACCTATCATGCTAATCTTAAACTCTATGCTCATGACATCATCCTTTAAGGCTAAGAAAAACACAACAAAATATCAAGAAGTCATCGACCACAACAAACGTACCACTTCCCACTTGCAGGCGCACTCTAGGCGGACCAGCGGTGTCCATATGAAGGAGCTATCTTAGTGCATCAATCATAGTCACATTGACTGGGGATGAGAATAAACAACCATCTTGCCATACAGGCAAGGGCACAAACTAAGTCTTTGACCATCTTGAGCTTAGGCGGACCACGAGCAGGTGTCGTGTCCACTCACTCGAGTCAAATGATCAAAGCCAATGTAATCAAGTCTCCTATACCGGAAAGAGATCACGGGACTCGAAGCAACTAAGGGCCAGGGAGAATCACAGAATAACTCAATAAAATCGGTCGAAATATTCTTCCAAACTTAGAAATCCCACAAACTAGACTTTCCAAAGAACCACGATTTTACAAGCATTTTTCTTAAAACTTACCTCAAAATCGTCACCGATAAGCTAGGAAACAAATAACAAATTATAAAGACTTACTCACTATGGCAACATCCTTAAGAATAAAAAATCATTAATGCATATAGTACCTTTAGTGATGACTCGACCTAAAGAATCGTCTCTAAAGGTGATCATCTCATCACTGTAGCCTAGACTAGGAAGAAACCAGCGGAGTCTCTCGGTCATGTGGCGAAACAAGTAGGAGTCAACCAACCAAACATCTCCCTTTCCACTGGCGACCACGAATAAGTGAAGTAAACCTCGATGGCTCGGTACTAGGGTAAATGAGAGTGATCTAGGAACTCGATCTTGAGTCACACGACGAGTAAAAGATCCGATCATAGGGCCAAAAACTAACACAGTAGCCACTTTGCGCAACTCACCTCCTCTACAGTCGGTCGGTCTAGTAGTAGACCTCAAACCTTTGTTAGGTTTGATCGCTATTGAAGAGTTGGTCTAACTAAAAGCTAGTCTTGATCACATGCAGCGGTAGCCACCTTGACCAAGGAAGTGAGATCTATTCTCAAGGCGGTGGGAACCACGACTAGATGCAACTCGAGGACCAAAACATGAAGAAATCGAAAACCAAGTCCTTGGCGTGGCTTAAAGCCAAGAAAGTCATGAGTTACTCTCAGCGCGGACCTCGTGTCAATCTTAGAAGCACTTTCGAGTCAGGGTTAACTACGAATACCCCTATGAGCATGACCACGGTCCGACGCCCGACCTTAGCACGCCTAAAGCAATCGACCAAATGTCCGAGTCCGCGGCGACGAAAGTGCAGCGATGCCGCCTTACGGTGGTCGAGTAGCAAGAGGCATGCTCTTACTATCGAAATCCCACGGACAAAGCACTGCAGGACTAAAACACTATCTTTTTAGTCTAGAGTGCAACCTTGATCACACCTCAGGCTACTGATTTAATAACTACGGTGGATGTTTCCTCATTCCCTAAAAAATCATAATCTAGACCTTGATTGAACTTACAAATCTTGAATTTGTTCGAGGATTAGATTAAGCCTTTTTGTTGGATCAAGAGTGTTCATGAGGTACTCACACTCCCGGCGAGGCACAAGAAGCACAAGGAGAAGCGGAGGGTGAGGAACCGGAAGAAGTGGATGAAGAACTAGAGGAGAAGATCGAATAACACATGGATATCTCTCCTTATACACATCCGCCTCAACTTTGAGGGCTTCGTAAGACACACCGGGGGTAGTTCTAATCCTAGCCATCTAGGCCTCGTAACTCTCCCTAAAGGTCTTTTGCATATTCTCCATTTTCTCTCTAACTTCAGCACAGAACAAGCAATCATATTGTGACTTCTCTAATAGATCCTTAATTAGCTTCATACATTTTCCTTCAATGCAACCAATTCAGATTTTAGTCTTTCATAATTGTTGCATTGTGCGCTAACGAGGGCCTTAGAAGTATATTGAGCCATTTTCTTATTGAGATCACATGTCTTGAAATTGTTTAGAAAGCATTCAAGCTCTGCAATTAATTTAGGACAGTTAGCACAAGAAGCAACATGCTTCATCAGGGTAGCTTGCATTTCAGCAATTTTATGATCTGTCTTCTTTAAATTAATCTTCAAGTTCGCTCGAATGTGTTTGGGACCAACACACTCGAAACAGATCACCGGACCCCTCTCTTCCTCTCTCTCTCTTTGACCCTCTTATATGCATGAGAGAATTTTACGGCTAAGAGGCTAGATCACTCGGCTTGCTCGAATTGGTCATCATTCATCTCGCACAGAGCAGCCAAGGAAAGACCAGAGACACCATCAGAAGATGATCTAGAAGTAGAACTGAGATCAGTGACCAAGGCCATCGATTGTGACTTTGACTTGCGAGAGACGATGTCAATCTCGTGAGTCTTGAGGCATGAGTACAATGCATCAAGAGTCAAGGTCGACAAATCAGTCGTGTCCTTGATGGTGGTCACCTTCATCTCCTAAACTCTTAGATCTAGTGCAGACTGCATCTGTCGAGCATTATCCGAATTGAGTATGTAAGACCAACAACTCGGAGGTTGCTTAAAATCTTGTAAAATCTACCAAAATACTCATCTAAGGACTCACTAGCAAGCATACCAAACTTGTTGTATTCTCGCTTGTACTGGTCCTGTCAAACAATCTTGATCTGAGTGGTGCCCTCATGGTATGCATCGAGGGTCACCCGTTGTCATATGCCGACTTTAGATGAGAGATACGATCAAACTCGCTTTGGCTAAGACCCTGAATGATGATGTTCCTTGCTTAGCATTTGCCTCAACATCAGATGTATTCAAAACCATGATGTCATCCTCGGTAGGAATGACGAACTGAGTCTTAACCTTCTTCCGAATCGTATACCCTTGAGCCCGAATGTAAGACTCCATCCTCCTCTTTCAAAAGAGATAGTCGGCCCTATCGAAGATAGGAGACTTGGTGGAATATTTGTCTGTTGCAATAGCTTTAAAGACTGATTAAGATCTATATGAAGAGCTAACTGGGCTTTGATACCACTTTTAGGACCGGACATGCATCAGAGGGGGTGAATGGTGCCTTAAAAAATTTCCTCCTAAGTATCTAAAAGACTCAGGTGGTTGGCGACTAATGAGAGTCTAAAACCTGAGTGGTCGAAACACGATTTTTATGGTCGACAACCAGTGAATGGTCGAAAATCAGTATAGTCAAAACAAGACCAAAGTGGTCGACAACCAATGTGGTTGAAGACCAGTGAGTGATCGAAAAACCAACATGGTCGAAGACCAATGAGTGGTCTAAAACCAATGTGGTCGATAATCTGAGTGTGGTTGCAAACCCGAGTGTTCGAAGCAAGTTGAAACCCAACCGGTGTGATCAACAACCAGTTGAGTGGTTAAAAACCAAAGTGGTCAATGGCTAGTAGCTGCGGTACTATCGCTATTAAACTAGCGGTATTATCACTTCTACAACAAAGTCAGAAGGAACAGGGGTTTTTAGCATGACCGCAAGATCCCAATCCTTGTAACTTTTGATGGACTGATTCAAAAGCTGTGAAACTTCAAACATGAATTGCTTAAGGTCATAGGAACTTATTCCATTCGACGATCGACATAATAATTGCCAAAGTTCCTACCTTTTTGCAATTGAATGAAAAGAGCGCCAAATAGAGCCAAAACCCCGGTCGGTGAATACAACTTACTCGTGGGTAGGTGATGCCCAAGATGGATCTATAAGTATTCCCACATGTCATAGCAGTCTAGAAACACCAAAGAAAATGATCCAGAACCCCTTGAAATAGAAATCACTCGATGAGGCCAAGAACAGGCAGAAATTGGGTTTTTTCATGAATCTTGTTATCAAAGTGCCTCGATGGGTGGAGATGTATTTACAAGGATTATCTCCATCTCTTATAAGTCCTTGGAACAACAAGATCACAAGAAGAAAAGATGAGAGATCAAAACCAACCAAAAGTCAAGCACATCAATCAAGAACAATAGGGATTCAAGAGTTGCACAAAGATTGATGTATTGCTTACTTGAAAAAGTAGGTTTTACAGCCACTCCACCTTAGAGGACAAAGAGTACCCAAGGTACTCACTCTCTAAATCCTAACTCTAACAAGAAAGCACAAGAGAGATGTGTTGGATGGATTCACAATCTTGTCTCCATACCAACCCACTTTTATAGTGAGCAACTAGCCACCTAATGCTTAGTGGATCCAATCCACTATCACAATGGGAAAAATTTGTTAACCCTACACACACTGGGTTTTACTTTCTCTTATATAAGACCTAAACAACTTAGGCCAACGTTGCGGTTTCACACACCGTCATTTTTTTGGTATTGGACAATTTACCAAAATACTCCTTGCCGGTTTTCACGAAGCTTCCCTTTGAGTATGATAAGCACCTGACTTTCTTGACCGCACAGGACCTCGCTTCTCCCTGAGCCTAGTCCTGGTCCACCGTGTCATTGCCTATCATGTCCACCATCGGAAGCTCCTGCTCTGGTTTCTCGTCGTCCCGGCTTGCAACCACTCCACATAGCCTCGGTCCTCTTTGGCATCTCTTTGACCGTTCTGGATCTTAGCACCACCCTGTGCCTAGTCCCGGTCCTCCAACGCCTCACTTCGACCAAGCTCCGAAGTCCTACAACCATCACAAACAAGCAAACCATCACGTAGCACCGCATTATACACAAAGTCATGACAGTGCAAAATGTATGCAACCAAACCATTGATCCTAAGCTTAGGACCAAACAATAACCCCTATGCACACAAGCAACAATCTAAATTAATCAAACACAACTCACGACTCAAAAACATCAAGGATTAGACCCTGGTCAAAAACCCACTATCTGGTCGATCCACAGCTGGTCTGACTACTAGCCCTCAGGTGATCCGACCACTGATCCCAACCGGTCAGACACGAGTACTCGAGGTACTTCGAAGGATACAAGAATTGAAGCACTCGAAGCCTACAGTCAAGGCAGAGTGAATCTTGACAGCCGATCGCAAAGTCTCGACTCTAGATCGTAAAGTCTCGACTCTGGAGATCGTCGAGCATCGACCAGGTACTGAAGCTGCGACCATCCGTGGTCATTCTGCTGATTAGACCGCCCAACACAAGGCCATTCGGATTACCTATCACAAGACCGATCGGACTACTGGCTACCGATCGTAGTCCACGCCTCCGATTACCTTCTGCAGTCGAAGCAAACAGCCCAAACAGAAAACGATCTTTGTAAAAACACTTAACCACTCTAAAAACATTATAATAGTTCATCATAACATTATACTGGACCTTCTCACATAGTCCTTCAATTTTCATATTTCTCCTTTTATTAATCCGAAATTTGCATCTAGATAGTTAAATTCTGCCCAGACTTTTTCCTTTTTATGAAGGATATCGACTTGTAATGTCATTGCGCATTACATCAACATCTGCAGACACCTTTGCATTTCTTGGCACACCCTTTCTCATCCGTGTCTGAAAATTTTCAGTGTCACTGTGCCGCTTTCTAGATCTGCACAGAGCCGACCCCACAGGTTAGCTGTAATGCTCATCCTGCACATGCTCTCCTTTCCTTATTGAAACCCCTGCCTGTTCAGCACTACATCATCTATTCATCTGACACTTTTCTGCTGAGTTTGTACTACATTGGGCACAAAGTTATGTGGACCGTATATAAATGCTTCTTGCTTCCATCATGCACACACTTTGCATTTGCTAGAAATGAACAGGGTGGCTAAGTAACCATCATCAACAGAGGTTTATTGGAAGTGAAAACATCTTCTAAAAGCAACTCTTGATACATGGAAGTGAAAACATCTTCTAAAAGCAACTCTTGATACATCTGAGCTTACTAATTAAACACATCTCTACCCTTTTCCACAACTGACCAATGTTCATTGCAGATTTAGTTTCATGTTTATCAGAAAGCAACAGGAGTCCAGTGATCAGCCCTTCCATAGCTTCAGCTCTAAGTCGACGCCATCAGACACGTCGGTCTTGCACTCGCTCAGGGCCCTCTCGCAGCGAACTGGACCGACTGGCAGGAAGCTGTAGAACGGCTGCGACGACGCTGAAATGCTCCCCTGCAGTTCAAATTCATCATCAGTTAAGCCACTGATCACAGCCAAGTCACACACACATTACAGGTTTCAGAAGATGGTAGAGCATTTTTCACTTGCCTGAGATGGCATGGCGCTGAAGTCGCTGTACTCCGGCATGTATATTGATGGAACCACATGAGGCTGCTTGATGAGGTGTGGAGGCTGTGAGCTCAAGGTGAGAGAGGCAGCGTCTCTGGCACGGCCGCTCTCCTTGTTGCTCTTGCAGTGAGCAAAGTCAGATGTCCAGTCTGAATAATTTGCATACGCACTTGCACAGCACAGATGAAGGTAAAAATCAGATTATCCGTGGAACATATTAGGCTGATATCAGAAAAGTGCACCCAAAATTTCTACTTTTCTTCAGGGAAATAAGGTACACAAGTCATTCATTTGTTCTTAACTTTTCTCACTAGTGTGTAGTTGGGACAGAGAAAACTCATGTTGAAAAAAGGCAGAGGAAACCCAGTAAAATTTCAAAAGAAAAAACGTCGTAATTTTAAGCATAGGAAGAAATGTGACATGTTTTCCCCCATTTTTCCTGTCTTACATAAACCAACTAGTAGCTACCGGACACAAGAACAGTGACAATTCTGAAAATAATGCAATGAAATGACTAGTCCAGAACATGGAGAGCAAACCGAGCGAAGAATCAGTGTTCTGTCCACCGTAAACCATAATTTTGCTTGATGCAGAATTTTAACTCAAATTAAACCAACAAATCAATTGAAGCAAGTGTATTAACATTGGAAATTTACCTCAAATAATTCGTTGCTCTGAACTCGTATGTACTCAGGTCAGGACCAACATCGGCCAAGCCAGACTCGCTCGCCGTCCTGACGGCGAAAGGCGCCACTGGAGGAGGGGCTTTCCTTGCCGTCCTGAAGGAGGCCGCCGTCATGCCCTCGAACATGAAGGGCCAGGACCTATCCACGCCGGCCTTCTCTACACTCTAACCAAATCTACATTTAGCGACCATCCACAATTACCACGCACGCAGCAAGAAAGAGAGCTCGTACCCTCTCCTCCTCGGCCGGCGCCGGCGACGCCGCGCTGCTCCTGTTTCTGCTGCTGCTGCTGTACATTTGGTTTGAAGGGGGCTCCGTTGGGTGGCTCGACGACGCCGTCAGAGACAAGCCGGTGCTCACCTGATCAGCGAAATATTTGCATGGGTTTGAGACATCAAGCACATAAGCCGTGCACAGTGGCATGAAGAGCGCACGGCACGTACCATATGGAGTGGAGGCTGCGGGCACAGGCTTCTCTTGTTCGGGTGTTTCATGGGATCCACCGGGTTCCAGAGTACCGGCGGGAAGCCGCAGTGTGCGCTGCCGTCCGTGGGCAGCCTCGACCGCGTGCTCAGTGGGTGCGACGGCGGATGGTGCAAAGGGGGGAGGTGGCCTCCGCCGTTGAGCCCGTGCGACGAGGACGCCGCGGCCGCCGACGGCACGGTGGCTCCTCCCTCCATCTTCTGCTGCTCCTCGATGCGGAGCTTCTCGAGCTGCGCCACACCGAGGCCGCGCTGCGGGATCTTAGGCTTGTTCTTCCTCGACGCCCGCGCCACCCCAGTGGCCGCGCCGCCGCCGTACTTACCCAGCTGTTGCCGCTGGTACTGATGGTGATTGCTGTTCTGTTCTTGCACCATCTCTTCTCACCAAATCAATCGGACATGAGATCGAGTTTGGTGGTTCTATTGACGGCGGCACACCTCACAGAACGCGAGAGGGAATCAACAAACGGGCGCTGAGAGACGCGTGATTCTTGACGCTTCCCGCATCAAAAACTCATGAGCGAAAGAGACGCAACCACATATGCAACGAAATGATCGAAAAATTAACGATCGATGCGTGGCTCTTGATCGAAGGATCAAGGAGATGAGTAGGTGGGGGGATTGATTGATTCAGTGGTGCCGCAAGGAACAAGAAACTAACGCAGCGCATGCAGCACGGTCCTTGCAGGCTACCAGATCAAGAACCTGTGGCTGTGTGTGGGATCGAGGCGCGTGAGGTGGGGTTTATATAGGTGCGCGGGAGCCGAGAAGATTGTGCGAGCGAGTGGTGAGTGGTGCCAGGCCCGGGAGACTCGGGAGCGGGAGATCTAGAGAAGAAGAAGAAGAGAGAGATGGATCGAATCTTGTTTCTTTTCTTCGGCTAATTTTCCGCCCAAATCCTCGCTCCACTTTGCTCCCTATTCTCTCGAGCCTCGAGCCACACACTCTCTCTCCTTCTCCGAGGTTGTAGGAGAAAAGGAGCAACAAACCCTGCCCTCTGAGCGAGGTGAGAGAGAGTTCAAAGCCCCTTGTCTTTTTTTGGTTTTTTAGGTTTTTGGTTTTTTATTTATCTTATCAATCACTATTTATTAGACGAATAAAATACAGTTAAAATCATAAGTCACTATCTAAAAGGACATATCCAAAGTGAATGGCTGCAGCCACATAAGCATGCGAGATAATTGGGCTGAAATTTTCTTGACAAACTGTCAGTTTGCCATGATGAGCTTGTGCCTTGTATACACACACCAATAAATAAACACGATGGGTCTCACATACACAGATTTGCCATCTTAATTAGACTTGTTTGGAGCATAGGAATTGGGTAGATTTTTAGAGACCTTATGCTAGCTATATTGTGATATTTTGTAAAAATATTCATACTTCTTTAAGTATTGGACCCCTTCTATAGTTCTATGTAAAAAAGAATTACAGTATAATCCCTCACTCCCTTAGTCTGCAAATTTTATGATCGTGGAGGGTTCAAGTGTACTACTTCAGAGAACTCAGACCCCACTGCCCTTCGCCACTGACTTTTTGAGCTTACTGTTAAGGGAACATACAGCTTGCCGGTGTACAGTTGTTTCAAAACCCACACATACTACTAGCACTGTCAATTTTTACTCTCTTTTGAGCGAGTGTAAATTTAGAGCTTTCAGAAGTTATTTATAACGTATATTAACGAGGGCATGGATATTAGGATCATTTTGTTAAAAAATCAGATTTGGTGAAAAGAGTGTTAGAATTAACGAGAGCTTATTAATGATCTATTATGCTATGGTATGTTCTAGAAACAAAAATGAACATAAAAACAATGTGCAAAATAAAGCACTGTGTCAGCACCTATTTGGAGCAGGTAAATTTTATTTGACACCGTTCAATCCCCCTAAGAGCGCAGAAAAATTTTCATGTTCCAAGTGAGACCTTAACGGTGGATCACGTCGAACCCAATGAACAATGTAAACCTAGAAATGACTTTAAATTGTATCAACAAAACCCATCCACAAACCAAAAAATCGAGAGAGAAAAAGCAAAAATTGCACACATGAGAACCCCCTCCAATCTGGTCCGCTGGTGGGCCTGACATGGTTTCCATACAGAGAGCACAATTATAGACCCAAATGGTCTAATTCCCACATTTGGTGTGCGAGGCGGTGGCCACGGAAACATTTCATCGAGTCAAGACAAAGGGCAGCTCATCCTGTGGGCCCACACCCCGAGCTCTCCCATCCAACCCAACCCTCTGCAGATCTGTTCTTTTTTACCGTGACTTGTAAATTTTGGCTGTGACTTATAACTTTTGAACTATTTGTATAAGAGATTATAGAGTAAATAAAACTCACATACGATTTTTGCCAATATAAATAAACTCGGTATAATATGTGCTACAATTAACTAGTAGACCTATCTTGAAAACATAATTCATTTAAAAACTAGTTATTATAGAAAAACTAAAACTAAAAGCTAAAAAAGAACATACCCGCGATCTCCTGTGATTTGGACGCCCTCCCAACACGATCTCCTCCTGATCTCCCAACGCTTTCAGTGCCTCGTTTCAGGCATCCCGCTTGGATCGGCAATGGGCTCGGCTCCTTTCTGCCCCCTCTTTCAGGTTAGCCTCTCTCCCTCCAACCACCTGCAAATTGCAGGGTTCAGTTCAGAGGATCGTCCTTGAATTTACCCCGTTCACCGCATGAGGCGCATGTGAGTGACCTAACCTTGTCAGGGGATCCGCTATTTGTGTGTATGGACTGCATCAGGAGTGTGCAATTTCTCTCTCAAGATTTGTGGAGAGTCGTACATACCTGACCCAAGTGTCATAAGCAGTTTTTTGAGATCAGCTTTGCAAGTGGTCCAAGTGCAAGGCAAGCTCGTGAAATGCTCATCGTCCACATAATCGTAAGATTTATGTACATGAAAGTTCCCTTCTTTTTTCTTCCATCTTAACAAGAGAAGTTTCAAATGTCTAAAATCTTGCATGTCCAGATGTCCTCCCTTCGCTTCAGCCATCCAATTTCAATTGGACAACTCACATGCATGCCCCGGCCATGTATTGTCCATAGAACACATTTGGAGAAGTTTGAAACAGTTATGCTTTAGTACTAAGCCAATAAGTTCGAAACAAAGGACCATGCATGATCCTAGGTGAAGTCTTTTTCACGAGAAAAATATCAGTCAAGATCATGTCGGATTATTAACATAAATAAAGACTAGCTTTTGGAGCATCACAGTGGATGCCATGTCGTTATCCATACGTCTCATACAAATTACTGAGATTAGCACACCCGACATTTGGTCAGAGAGGCAGCAATGATGGCTGTCCGGACGCAGATCCGCTGCAGTGCAACGTTTACCACACGGTACGTGCAACAGTACCCTGCGCTGCTAGCGTGGATCACTGTTATCTGATCCGGACCTCCATTGACCCGGCTAATTAAGGTCTTAGATTATTGACTCGATGGTCGGACCGTTGAGTCGTAAGTCAGACTGCGTGTTTTTAAATTATATATATGTGGAACACTACGATGTCTGAGCACTCTAATTTAAAATAGATATTTCTCCTATATGTTGTGTGCAAAAAATTTGGATTTTTTATGTCGAGTTTAACTCGTTCAACTAAGTTTGAATTAAAATTTGAATTGTAGTTATCTTTTTTTTATGATAGTTTGATTGTAGGTATGTGCTGATTATATATAAATCAGCAAAGCATATGATCTAAATTCGTTCGAAACTTTAAAATCGAGCATATTTTTTCAAAGGTACATGCTTTATTTGAATTGCTATAGATGGGTATATATATCCTAAAAGTGATATTTTCAACAAAAAAAACACCCGAATTTAGGTTGAATTCACGCATTTGAAATCATGGTGCCCCATTCTATATACCAAAAAATAGAAAAAATCAACAATACAATAATAGCAATAATAATTAAAGAGAGTGAATGACAAATAACAAATAGCTAGTTATACTAGTAGAAACAACTACGAGGTCCATGACCATTAAGTAATAAAATCATGTTTAAGTCGATAAGATAAAATCAAGCAAGAATGTGGTAAAATCACAGCAGCCTAAAATCTCGTATACATTGTTCTAGCTAATATAAATAGCCATTGAGACTAAATTAAGGCATATCATTTTCTGTGAGAGGTAGGAATTCCCACAGATAACCTAAAAAATCCTAGAAATTATCTTGTTAATCAAGTAAAAAAAGGTTTGCACTATTGAAATTGTGGAGCTTGATTTGAATTGTGCAAATTATTCAAGTAAAAAAAAGGGTTTACACTATTGAAATTCTTATGAAATCAATGCAAAGATGAAAGCTTTAAGGGAAGATGAAATCAATTTAAATTGATACTAATATCACAGACAGTTCTTTTAAAGAGAGATGTCGTCGTCGTCATCGATGTTGCCGATTGGGTCTAATGATCTGAAGACTGGGTAACTAAGCATGGCAGAGGAGAATCTAAAAGGCCAGCGGGCCGAATGACCATCACAGAGGTCTCTTAGGATGGGGTCCCTCAGCAATCGAAGAAAGTAGCTGCAGCATTTTGAACAACCCGCGGGATAATTGAAAGAGAACGGGTCCCCATCACCGTAGCAAACTGGAAATGTTTGATAGAAGACGAGAGAAATGTGCCGTGGACGAAAATTTCAAACTCGTTCGAGATCCCAGCAGAAGTCTAGGAACACGTGCAACATCATGCGCTAGGGGTCACTGGATTCTGATTGTGATTGTACCAAAGTGGAGCAAGATAATATATCTTGATTCTTTACTTAGAAGCAGCTATGACTTCACCCATATGCAACAAACACTTAACAGGTAAACTCATTTCCTCTTGATCCATAAATAACTCTATTGTAATATTCCCTTCGTTTGTAATGGCCGAGGCTAACTTTTTGGAACCACATAGGTTATTCAACGTTTACGTTGCCTAGGAAGGAGACACTGATGAATCCGGCGTCACATTGCGACGACAGGGACATGATTTTCGATGCAGATACAACACGACAATAATATATCACACTTCGTAATAATGCCTCTAGAATGACAATACTTATGTACGTAATTATATTTTTACGGTGTCACCGGCGACTCGAGACAGCGTGTGTGGATTCTACTTTTCGCCATATGGAGGACATCATGGCCACCAAGACGAATGATCTACATGTTTGTCAACCTGCCAATAATTATTTTGTGATTATAATATATATATATATATATATATATATATATATATATATATATATATATATATATATATATATATATATATATATATATATATATATCGCTAATGACTTTAACACTCCTAGCGACAACGTGGATTTCGATGTAAATACATTCGATCTTGACAAATTCACCAGAAATTGAGAAAATCTCTTAATTCTTGATAGTAGAGGTCATAAACAAGGCGTGAGAGTTCTACTCGGCGATGAAGATTAGATGTTAAAACATTTGATATAATTGTAATAACTCAATTGTATTTAATCAAACAATTCATTGAAATGTACTTCATTTAGTTGTTTAATTCATTTATGAGATACGTGTAATGATTATTGTGTGATATATATGTAATATGTTTGCTTGTTTTCAGATGTCATGGTTAGCATTTCTTGAGGCTAGCCAAAAAATAGAAAACAATATAGCTATTTAAATAGCTATCACATACGATTGTAACAATAAGCGATCAGGTGTTAAATATTATAGATGTTTTGGTATTAGCATGCGTGATATCTTACATATCACAGGACGACTATGTTTGAGGCAACTGCGTGATATCGATATATCGCATCTCATTCTCAAACATAAATCCTGAACACATAAATCTGAGACGATTTGATAATCGTCTATGATGGTAGTTATAAATCGTGTGTGATGACTCTTACCGTCATAGTGATAACTACTGTAACACTGTAGATAGCATTGCACTTGCTTCGCAACTGCAGCCTATCCCACTTCATAATGGCCAAGCTAAAGCCTAGGTGGCAAAGACGAAAAACCCATGGGAACCAAAGTTATCTACTACGTACTAGTACGATGCAAGCAAATTTCAGACGAGGGAAGAGTAGATCCATCTTTTTGACACGGCATCCCAATCTCCCATGTCACCGTATATCTAACAGCCATATCTTTCTCGTGTCCACCTAAGAGTGACCAAAAAAAGGGGAGAGAATTTCTTCCTAGGCAGCTAGCCAGGGTCCAATAAGCACAATGCCAAACTAACCCTCTCCCCGGCCGTCCTATCGATGGTCCAGAGACTACGTTTCTCTCGTAAGAGAGACGCCCATGCCGGTGATGTTGAAGGTTTGCGAAAAACGTGGGGCCTACACGTCCCCCTCCGGCGGCTAGTGGGGTGATTTAGGTGTCTTTCGATTGGTGAAATATATTGATTTATGGTTGAAATTATATTGTAGGCGGCGAAAATTACTTATAGCCCAATGATGAACATTTAGTGTAACTAAATTTAAAAATTAAAAATAGAAAAAAATATATTAGCATCGCGGACAACACAAACGAATACGGGAAAAAGAAGCTGGTAAAAATGCTCAAATAAGTTAAAAAACGAGAAAAGATGAGATTTAGAAATAGTAAAAATAAATCAAAAACGAAGCTCAAATCGAAATGAGCGGCAGCCGGTGGATAGTAGGGGGGTGGGAGTGGGGGCGTTGTGTGTGTCATACACAGGACCACTCGAATAGGGATGGGAGCTTCGAGAGATTCACCGGGATCGGATGACTCCATCGCGATCCACAGCCAAGCTAGCTACTAGTTCGATCGCGCACACATTGCGTCCATGAAATCCCAGCAGTTCTGTGGTCACGCGGGGCGCCATCGTTCGCGCGCGTCGAGTGTCACCTTCCCCGTGCTGAATTCCTGATCGGCCGAGCCGTGTCCTACCAAATCCTTCCGCTTTCAACCTGCCCTCATCATGGATATAATCTCGCGTCGTTGGCACACAGATACACTGCTCTGCTTCTAGTTACTTCTACCGTTTGTAATGGCCGAGGCTAACTTTTTGGAACCACATAGGTTATTCAACGTTTACGTTGCCTAGGAAGGGAGACACAATGAATCCAGCGTCACATTGCGACACAGGACATGATTTTCAGTACCCGATACAACACAGCAATAATATATCACACTTCGTAATAATGCCTCTAGAATGACAATACTTATGTACGTAATTATATTTTTACAGTGTCACCAGCAGCTACAGGGCAACGTATGTGGATTCTACTTTTGCCGCCATATGGAGGACATCATGGCCACCAAGACGAATGATCTACATGTTTGTCAACACGCCAATAATTATTTTGTGATTATATATATATATATATATATATATATATATATATATATATATATATATATATATATATATATATATATATATATATATATATATATATATGCGCTAATGACTTTAACACTCCTAGCGACAACGCGTGGAATTCGATGTAAATACATTCGATCTTGACAAATTTACCGAAATTCGAGAAAATCTCTCTTAATTCTTGATAGTAGAGGTCATAAACAAGACTGTAGAGTTCTACTCTGGCGATGAAGATTAGATGTTAAAACATTTGATATAATTGTAATAACTCAATTGTATTTAATCAAACAATTCATTGAAATGTACTTCATTTAGTTGTTTAATTCATTTATGAGATCTGTGTAATGATTATTGTGTGATATATATGTAATATGTTTGCTTGTTTTCAGATGTCATGGTTAGCATTTCTTGAGGCTAGCCAAAAAATAGAAAACAATATAGCTATTTAAATAGCTATCACATACGATTTGTAGCAATAAACAGTCCGTGTTAAATATTATAGATGTTTTTTGGTATTAACTGTCTGTGATATCTTACATATCACAGACGACTATGTTTGAGAACCGTCTGTGATATCTGATATATCACATACGGCTCTCAAACGCATAAATTCACAGACACATAAATACAGACGATTTGATAATCGTCTATGATGGTAGTTATAAATCGTGTGTGATGACTCTTACCGTCATAGTGATAACTACTGTAACACTGTAGATAGCATTGCACTTGCTTCGCAACTGCAGCCTATCCCACTTCATAATGGCCAAGCTAAAGCCTAGGTGGCAAAGACGAAAAACCCATGGGAACCAAAGTTATCTACTACGTACTAGTACGATGCAAGCAAATTTCAGACGAGGGAAGAGTAGATCCATCTTTTTGACACGGCATCCCAATCTCCCATGTCACCGTATATCTAACAGCCATATCTTTCTCGTGTCCACCTAAGAGTGACCAAAAAAAGGAGAGAGAATTTCTTCCTAGGCAGCTAGCCAGGGTCCAATAAGCACAATGCCAAACTAACCCTCTCCCCGGCCGTCCTATCGATGGTCCAGAGACTACGTTTCTCTCGTAAGAGAGACGCCCATGCCGGTGATGTTGAAGGTTTGCGAAAAACGTGGGGCCTACACGTCCCCCTCCGGCGGCTAGTGGGGTGATTTAGGTGTCTTTCGATTGGACTGAAATATATTGATTTATGGTTGAAATTATATTGTAGCTGACGAAAATTACACTGTAACTAATGATGGCTTATTTAGTGTAACTAAATTTAAAAAAATTAAAAATAGAAAAAATATATTAGCCCATCACGGACAACACAAACGAATACGGGAAAAAAGAACTGGTAAAAATGCTCAAATAAGTTAAAAAACAAGAAAAAGATGAGATTTAGAAATAGTAAAAAATAAGTCAAAAAACAGAAGCTCAAATCAAAATGAGCGGCAGCCGGTGGATAGTAGGGGGGTGGGAGTGGGGGCGTTGTGTGTGTCATACACAGGACCACTCGAATAGGGATGGGAGCTTCGAGAGATTCACCGGGATCGGATGACTCCATCGCGATCCACAGCCAAGCTAGCTACTAGTTCGATCGCGCACACATTGCGTCCATGAAATCCCAGCAGTTCTGTGGTCACGCGGGGCGCCATCGTTCGCGCGCGTCGAGTGTCACCTTCCCCGTGCTGAATTCCTGATCGGCCGAGCCGTGTCCTACCAAATCCTTCCGCTTTCAACCTGCCCTCATCATGGATATAATCTCGCGTCGTTGGCACACAGATACACTGCTCTGCTTCTAGTTACTTCTACCCGAGAACTCAAGGACATGCACGTAGATGTGTATATCCTGCCTGCATGGATGCGCTCGGCACACTGTAGTTGCGGTAGCTCATGACCATAGATGAAAGCAAACTACGAAACCCTTGCAGTACTGCCAAGTGCAGTTAGGTCTCCGGCCGTTTGATGCACATAAATTTCACTGGAAAATAGTTCGATATATCCCCATACGAAATAGATAAAATCCCGGTGTTTCAAACGGGACCTAACCTCTGTAGCTCACTTAATTCTGCGGTGAATGATTCTGTCAGAGTGGTTACCTGCTAGCTCATGGCTCTCATAATTTGTGGTCCTATATCCTTGCAGGCAACACTGCTTCTTTTAGGTCAGAACGGTGCGAAGCATGCACCCATCCTGTCACTGTCTGTGCCGTCATAGTAAGTGATAGACAGGGTCGGTCTGTTCTAACTGGCTACGGTTTTAGGCTTTTGATTGCTGAATTTTAACTGAAATTATATTATAATAACTATTAATTTTTCTAAAACATTCAATTAAAAAATAAGAAAAAAATATCGTTATATCTTTATAAACAATAAAAAAATAAGAAAAACAAAAGCAAAAAACAAAACAAAAAAGAACCAAATTTAAGAAACCGACTGTTCATCCTAGCTTCCGAAAACCAGAAACCAAAATCCCAAGGCACTTAGAACGAGCCAAAGACCTTTGGTGATGGTCCACACTTGTCAGCGTGGGAGTCTCACATTGCACGTCCTTCGTACCAACTCCATGGGCCATTGCTCTCGAATAGTGTTCACTTCGGCTCAGGTTGTCTGTTTCAGCGCTTATGTGTATTTGTACTCCAGTTGGTGATTACTATAATGATCTAGACGCTGAATAAAATGGAGTTATTCGAAATGTGTTATTTTGCATTGCCTTTTTCGAGAAGGAAATTATCGTGCATCAAGTTTCACATATTTGATTGATTTCCACGAACTCGTTGATTTTGGACAAATTGCAAACAGAATTGCAAGCCTGGTAGGAAGGAGCTGCAACAGAAGTCGCAAGCTGTTCCAGTGGCAGGCTAGGTGAATCGGCCAGATGGAGGACAAATCCAAGGCAACTAGATGAACAAAAAAAAAGAATAAAAGAATAAAGTGGGAAAAGTAAACACGAGGGCAAAAAGGACCTACTACAATATTCAGCAAAAGAATACGATTAAATGAACAATTAAAAAGAAAAGAAAAAGCAAAAAAAAGTGCATGTACAGTGCACGACTGAACGACCTTGTGAAGCAAAACTCCATCCATGGCTGAACGTACTTGGGAGGCTACACGTGGGCCAGGCTACTGTGGGAAGATGTGTTTATATATTCTTCTCAATAGTAATTTATATAATTTTTAAAGTAAATAAATGATAGGTAGATGCTTCTTATTTTTTATATATCTTAAGATTAATGCTATTTGTATCGGAGAGGAGAGCACTGTCGGTGAACAGGAGCGTTGCGAACCAAGCGGAAGGCCCTAGATAGCGCGTTAGCAGGCCGTGAGCCAAGGCCCATAGGGGTGGGCGGCATGAGTCTGGGCGCCGAGCGAAACTATTTTGAGGCCCGCAGCTACAGATCTGTCGAGTCATAGAGCCGCGCCGACGGCAAACGCAACCCACACGACGCTGTACGCAGCACGGGCCGTGCGCGTGCGCCGAGCGGCCGCCGCACCGTCCATCTCAGCTGCGTGCCCCGTGCCTATACCGGCGAGCTGCCGGGCGGCCGGCACGCATGCCGCGCGCGCGCAGTCACATGTTCCCGCGCCGCGCCGCGTGCGGAAGTGCTACCGCCGATGGCTCGGTGGTGGCCGGGAAAAGTGGGCTTTTGAAGGCGCGTGCGCGGGTGTAAGTCCGCGCCGTTCAGAACCGCCGGCGTTGCACCGGTTACCCCGGTTACACGACCAAACAATATTCAACCGTACGGGTGCGCACGACATGCGGCTTAGGTTCATTTGCTCTGGACGTCGTGTCTGGAAAAATCAATTGCTGCTTTGGTAGGTCCCGCTCGTACTGAGATGAGACAAAACATTGCCGGCCTCGATCATGTTGTGCCTAGCTTGTGTAGCTGGGTACAAGTCCGGAGTGCGATATGGATGTTTTCCTTTCTCTGTACGAAAGACAAATCGATCGATTAGTGCGTGGCAAGGAAACACATGGATCGGCCAGGCCTCCTGAAAAAAATATCTTGCTGGACCCTACTAGTGCCTTCTTCTTATCCTCCCGCAAGGACTTGCATATCTCGCACCCAAGCTTCTCTTCTCGTTTAAAAATAAAGCGAGATTGGAACAAATGTCATGCTTGGTGATCGGCGTATCCCCAAGAATTGATTTCAAATTGGGTTTTTGTATAACATGTGAATTTGTCCTAACATTCTCTCATTCTGCCTTCTATTACTATGTCTTATCGAGTAATCGGTTTCCTCCGCAGATATTAGTATCATGCATTGAGATTACCAACTTGCAGTGGAACGCAAGAGAATCGCTGATAGGGAAGGCCCAAGGAAGTGCCATCCCTTCGAGGAAGAAGTAATGGAAAAGAATCAGCCACTTATCCAGAATGAAAAAAGAGTGTGCACAAACGATAAAACGGGAAATAGGGAACTGCCAAGCGGAGTCTTCCACTGTAGCAAGCGATGCAAAGCAAAGCGCTTTGAAGTTTGTGACCACCTCCGAGGAAACAATCTCTCAATTCCACAACACATTTATCCTCCATTTCTTCGGGTTTTTTCTTTTATGAGAGGAATATCCTACGTTCTTCAAGTCAATCTAGGGGCGGATCCACCGATAGATCAGGTGGGGGCGCCAGTCTCCTCTACCGTCGGCCAGCCGCTGTGAGTACGTAGGTTTAATCACAAATATATGACCAACTTGTTTAACTGTGTGACCAATGGAGCTAGATGGTCTGAGCCCAACCGAAAGATGATAAGTACATGGAGACCCCCGCTTTTTGACAAGTGCGTGTATGAGCATGCATGTGCTAGCTAGCTCCATTTGATCGTCAGAAACCATGCATGCACGCACCTTGTTCCTTGTCTTAAGAGTGGGTTATGCATATGTTAAAATCATCCAATTAGGACTACTGAACTAGGAACGGTACTAGTAATTAATTAGCAATCTAATCCAAAGCTTGACATCCTCGGTGCGAACTTACCACCATGCCCGCAGGAGCCAAAGAGGAGGAGAAGCACCTGGCCATGCATCGTAGCGAGCACAGCCAGCGCACGGTGAAGCAGCTTCTTAGGTTGAGGTGGCCGATGACAGGACGGGATGACAGGCTCGAAGCCATCTAGTTCAACTTCGGTTTCTGCTTCATCCAGTACGTTCTCCTGGGCGACGTCTCATTTCAGGTGGTCGTCGCCTAGTTCTATCTGGACCACATGACGGCCACCATCTTCTCCACACCGGGGAGTGGGCACCGTTGCCCTTCTTCGGCAAAACGCAATGTGTATTATAGTTTTCAAGATAGCCCACTATAGCCATAATAACGTTTTTCTATCTCTCACCGGTAATGCAGCAGACTACCGTAAATTGGCAACTTAGTATTCGGCAAACCAGTGAACAAGTTTTTGTCCGTCAGTATTGGAGCTTATTACCGTTTCCAATTGGTGCCACTACTATAGCAATAGTACTCTTGCATGCTCTGATCCAATCAAGCCAAGGAGAGGCTCATTCCAGGATGACAAAGATGATTCTATATTGCTTACGTATATGCAGAATGCTGCCACTAATTCCATGCCCGTATTGCACTTCACCATGCATCTGATGGTTAAGCAAGTGATACATAAAACTGTAAAAAAACAGTTGCCCCTTTTTGCTTTCCTGGAGCTTAATTTTTCTTTGTGACAATTTCAGAAAAACAACAAATTAAAGAACCTTTTTATATGCAATGCACATTAAGCAGATCCATGCATACGTATGTTGCGTATGGGCGCAACCCATACGCCATGAAGAGTGTCTAATACTACTACAAGATAGCAACAATGTCCTGGTCACATGTAGGATCTCCATCCTACCATGCATAAATCCGTAGCGGCATAGAGCTTAGTTAAAGTTGGGTATTCCAAGATCCTAGAAAGTCATGTCCATGCATATTCAAGACGAGAGTAGGAAACTAGCTACTGCTACAACGTAACTATAAGATCCCTCAACATTACATAATTTTGGTAACGATGTACACTATGTTTAGACGCTATAATAAAATTAGGGAAATTAGAAAATGAGACATCATACATGTTAATTAAAATACTGGCTTAGGATGATCAATAAAAAAATGGGGATGTCTATTTTTAAGGTTGATTTATTATTAAGTGTAAGTCACTTTTTTTTTGCACCAATAGATCAATCTAGATTTAGCTGACACACACGTATCAAATCTATTCCAAAGGACAAGAAAATCAGCTTAGATTTTTTTAAAAATATCATTTAATTCTTTCTAATGAAATAGGGTAGATTCTTTGAAACATTGACCCAATTCGTATTTGTCTTTGAAAGAAAACACACGTACACGAAGCATCTGAGGAACTACAGGCGAGAAACCAATGCCAAAATGATAAAGACAAACGAAAACGACAGTTCGTTTCTCGCAAGGAGGTTGTACACTTTGACTTCTCTACGCCTCCATGAGCGATCGTGATGCTGTATGCGTAGCACTACAAGGTAGTGTATAACGTAACTGGTTTTCGTTGTCAGGCCAAAACAAAATAGTTGAAATTCAGTTTCCATAGAAAACGATCACGCTGTCGGAACTTGGAACTAGCTTGCTACAGAGGATACGAATCCGTTGACATAGGAACTGGCCATACCGCCTCTGGCTCAAGTTGCAAAATGCAATATTTCTATGTTCCCAAAAGCTAGCCATTGCTCACCAACCTTCAACAAGCATAGGCGACTCGGCCCCGCTCCATTGGGCTGAAAAGCTGTGGCTTATGACTGAAATTGAATTGTAGCGGCTGAAATTGCATTGTAGCTGAAGGTGACTTATTTGGTGTAATTAAATTTAAAAAAAATAAAAATAGAAAAAATATGCTAGCTCATCACGAGCAACGTAAACGAATAAAAAAAAAACTGGCAAAAAAGCTAAAATTTAGAGAAAAAATGAAATTTATAAATAGTAAAAAATAAATCAGAAGCTGAAACCGAACAAAGCAAGCGGCATTCAATTTCCCTCCCTTTTTGTCCAACAGAAGCAGCTCATGACCACAACTCGGTTCCAGTTGTCCGCGCTCACCCCACGCAATGCATGCCACCCAACGAATCTACGGTTGGCAGCATGCATAGGTTTCCTGCGGCAAGCATAAGCCATGTAGTTATTGCATTTGCACCCATCCTGGCGAATCAAGGAACAGACGGGTCCAGATCGATCAGACGCCACACATGCACGTACGACCGATCCGTGCAAGCTTTAGATATGTTTACACCATTAGCAGGAAAAGGAGGATCTATCTCGGTCGACCAAGCCGGTGCTATAGGTGATCGAATGAATCGCGTAAAACTCCAGCTACCTAGTGGCATCCATGTAGTGTGAAGCATCGAAGCCAATCAATGGCGAGCCCAGTGGCGTCAGCTCAAGATAATCATAAATATACACAGCTTCCTCACAGCGAACGATACGCGGTACGAGATACGCACGGCTGGAGATGCTGAAGCCACGGGCAACAACGCAAAATGGAACCGAGGATGGAGGGAGAGGAGAGCCACGGTCGCTTTGCGATTGATGGAAATAGAGGGGTCAGGGAGTCTCGTATATAGCCTGTTTTTTTCTTCGAAGCCGACGATTTTTAGCTTTTGCTATAGTACCTAACTTTTAAACGAAGTATTTTCTTAAGATAGGGTCCACAGATTAAACGATCTACACATTAAAAATCCAACATTTGTACCTGCCAAAATCAGAAGTGAGTATCTATCTCTTCGTAATCTGTACTGTAAACAGCTAAAATTCAAAATTTTTAACCAAAAATCATAAACCACAGCCGAAAAGAACAGATTCATAGGAAAGCCATAATTCCACCACCCATACCACTTAGACACCCAGCACATCACTCCCAGATAGAAGGCCAAAGTATTCGTAGGAAACGAAACGATTGGGAAGGAAAGGTGATCGCTGTAATCCGATAGTGGACAGATTTTCGGACGGATGCAAGGTGCTGCACCAGGGCTTATTCGATACTGTTTGAGTTTCTTTATATAATTAAATTTAAAAATACAAAAATAGATTATCCCGTCTCAAATAATACAAAGAAATATGAAAAAACAAAAATATAAAGAAACGAAAAAAAAATTAAGAAGCTAAAAGCATAAGCTCATTTGTGAGCAGGGTCTACGACTCGTAGTACGCACGCGAAACGAACGGATACCTGGACTTCGCCGGCGGCGACGACCCGGAAAGCGCAAGCGAATTAGCTGTGTTGATCGATTCCGCTTTGCCTTGCCTCTCGCAGCAATAAAAGAATCGGGGAGATTTTACGGCCGACTAGAAGCGGGCAAGCAAGCGGCCGGCCGGGGACGCGGTTTCGCACTTTCGCTTGCCCATGGACCGGTGTACCGAGTCGGCTCGGCGCGCATATGCTGATTCGCGCAAAATGGCTCGCGGAGACCGACAACTGACGGGGAAACTGAACCGTGCAATCGTTCCTGGCAGTGGCGGAGATATAATTTAATTACGTCTTAAATTTAATAGTAACATAATCTAAATTATTTAAACTAAATCATATAAATATTACTAAAACTAAACTAAATTTACCTAAATTATATACTAGATATTTTTTATCTCATACTAAAACATACACTGCCGGTATCGGTATGTGACTCGGCCTTTTTTCCGGCCGCGAAAGTGGTCAGAACGGGACAAAGAAAACGAGAGGCTGGCGACGAGATGTCTTGTCTGCATGTGGTTATACGCTTTGCTAGATTCACTCGTTCAATCAAAATTCAGAACAGCTCAGCTCAGAGGAACAGGAGGTAGTAGTACTAGCACAATTGACGTCATATTATCGCTGTACACGTACGCACGAACCAATAAATCTCCGTACTTAGGCCTCTATATTGTGGGTTACACCCTAGTCAGTAGTCACTACAGCTGTTCTCCAATCACGTGCTCACGCTTCCCTAGGTGGCAATCCAGCCACACGACGTTAGACAGGTGGCAGTGCCTCCGCCACCGCCGCAGGGGCCGTGTCGGTGCCGGTGCCGGTGCCGGTGCCGGCGCCGGCGCTTGCCTTCTTGGCGGGGGCGGCCGCGGCTGGGCCGACGGCGGCGCGGCATATGGGGCACGTGGAGTGCGCGCGAAGCCAGGCGTCGACGCACTCGGCGTGGAACAAATGGGCGCACTTGGGCAGCTGCCGGACCTTCTCGCCGGCTTCCACCTGCCCGAGGCACACCGCGCAGTCCAGCGCCGCCGCCGCAGGCACCCCCGCCTCGGCCAGCGCGACAGGGCCCTCGTACGCGAACGTCGGGAGCGCGGCGATCGCGGCGGCGCTCATGCCGCGGTCGGCCGCCGCAGACGCCCGCGCGTCGGCCTGATCCTCCGCCCCCACGCTGCGCTGTTGGTGGCGGCGGCGGCGGCGGCTGCAGGTGTACCAGATGGCGAGGTAGAGGAGGAAGGTGAGGATGCCGATGGTGAAGGAGAGCCCAATGAACAGCAGCCGCGCGCGGGCGCTGTACCTGGAGTTGTCCGCGAAGAGCCACGAGTTGGGCGCGCTCATATTAAAAACCCCTCGTCTCCTCCCACCAAATGGCGTCTTGGGCTCTTGGCTCCTCGGCGCCGGAAGAAACAGCAGCAGCCGCGGCCGCACCAGTTGATGTATACTACTCCCCTAGCCGGAGACTTGGATGGAATTCCAGGTGCAGCGCACGCGAAGCTGTGGGCTTGGCGGCCGGAGCAAGTGGAGATGTCTCTTTTTCTTTAGGTCGCGTGTGCTGGGGCAAAGGGGCGCCGAGGCAATATATAATGGGAGGTGTTCCGCTTCGACGGCACGGCGCGCGGGCGCAACAAAAGTGAGACTAGGTGAGCGCCTTGGGGCCCGCGGCATCAACGTTTCTTGAGGTATCTTCAGTAAACTGTCTCTTAACTATATTAAATATATAGATAAAAAAGAAGATAAAAAAAGATAATATATTATTTCTTATATAAGAGATGACTTAAACCTATAAATCAATGTAAATAATAAGATAGTGTAAGATAAGAAATTATAATAAAAAGTATTAAGTAATTAGATAAATAATTCACTATTAAAAAATTATCTTTAGTACTATTTTTAAATAAAATAAAAATTTTACAAATAATCTAAAAAGATAAATTATTGTACGTACTCTAATCGTGGCGGGGCGTGAGCGAGCGAGAGCGCGAGATATTTAACGCCGCGCGATGCCATCGCTGCTGGACCTCTGGCGATTGGGTTCTGATTTGTTTGTTCTTTTGTCTGCCCGGTGAGACGGGTGAGAACGACGCAGAGGATTAGCATTTGGCACAGGAGGGATGGATAACAAACGAGCCACTCGACCAGAGGTTACATTAATTGCTGGTGATAGAAAAAAGTTAAAAGTTACCTTTGTGCTTTCAGAAAATTTATTAAAATTTTATAGGAATTTCACGTTGAACAATTGATACGGAACAATTCAATTCCTCAAAACCAAAACCAAAAAAGAAAACTCCTGTGTTCCAAACCAAACCTAACATTTATTGGAAGTTGTGGTTTTTATCGTTCGAAAATCAAATTTATGCCTACTCTGAAATCTGAATGTGGGCATGTTTTTTAATCATGACTTATGACTTTTGATTGAAATTTTGAATTTTAGGCATTTACAGTGCAGATTACGGAGACCGATACTCACTTACGATTTTAGCTGGTACAGATATTGAGCTTTTAACGTGTACTACGTTTAACTTGTAGACCCCGTCTTGAGAAAATACTCCGTTTGAAAATTAGGTACTGTAGCAAAAGCCAAAAACCCATCGGCTTGTGACTTGCCAAACAGGCCCTGTAACAAAAGATTAGGGGCAGTGTAACAGAATTACAGTACCTTACTGAGAACTCCCCTTGATGTCCTTGGAGATTGAGGTATGTTCTTTTCGACCGAACCTAGTGGTTTTTTATTTTTAGACCCTATTCTTTTCAGCTTCTAAAAGCAACTTTTCGGCTTTTCTACAGTAACTAGCTTTTAAACGGAGTATTTTTTCAAGATATGGTCTACTAGTTAATTGTAGTACATACTTTACTAACTTTATTTGTATTGGCAAAAATCGCACGTGAGTTTCTGTTATTCTATAATCTTTCGTACAAACAGCCTAAAAGACACAAACCGCAGCCAAAAAGAACAGGCCCATAGTACCTAACTTTTAAACGGGGTATTTTCTTAAGACGATTTCTACAAGTTAATTATAGTACATCTTAAAAGCTCAACATTTGTATCAACCAAAATCGCAAGTAAATATCTTTCTTCATAATCTCTATCATAAATAACTAAAATTCAAAAATTTTAGTTAAAATTTATAAACCGTAGCCACGCCAGGCCCGATATCGAGGTAACAGTGTAGATGGAGAAGTTGAAAAGTTAACCCGATCGAGGTAACAGTGTAGATGGAGAAGTTGAAAAGTTAACCCGTGTCGATGGAGCACCTCACTGCGAAGATCGCACCTTCTATTGAAGGCAGAGTGAGGGTGTAGGCGGCGTGTAGCTGTGTACATAATTCGCATCTCCCCAAAATCGCATATTCTTACTCATACAGCCCAACAAACTGCATAACAGCTTGCATGTATTTTTTTTTCTTTTCATTTTTAAAAGCAGGAGGATCTAACCTGTCAATTGTCATCAACTCATCACGCCTCAATTGGAGTATTCCCAGTACTATACGGTTTTTTTTTTGTATTGTAACAATTTTTTTTGTACTATAGCTACTGTTAATTTTTTTGTGTAATTACTTGTCAATTTTTTTACTAGAAGCTAACCAGAAGCTGAAGCTCTATTGAGCTGGACATAAAATTTGTGTATAACACAAACGGAGATTTATGCCCGTCGACGTGGCGGTGAGTGTTCATTCCGCCTTAATTCCGTACATGGCCGACTTCTTGGCTGCGTAACGTGTAATGATTAGCCTTCACTCGGTTAGAGTTCCCGCGTGATGTCTCGGGTTTGTTTTTTTTCTTTAAAGCTGACGGTTTTTAATTTTTACTATAGTATTTAACTTTTAAATAAAGTATTTTCTCAACACGTGATCTACACGTTAAAAGCCTAACATCTGTACCAGCTAAAATCGTAAGTGAGTATCCGTCTCTCCGTAATCTGTACCATAAACAGCCAAAATTCAAAAATTTCAGTCAAAAGCCATAAACCGCAGCCGCAGCCAAACATGCCCTTAAACTCGATCGTTTTGCTAGCTGGAGCTGATTTGAAAGTTTACGGCATCGTATTTAAGAAAATATAAAGATCAACTCGCTACAAAAATCAGTGACCATGAGTAAAGTGATATAAGCTTGCGCAGTGCTATATAAATAATGAGTTTGTGTCTGTCTCTTGGAGTGGAGGATACGAAAAATAGTGGAGGTTTTATCCATTTATATGAATATTTAGTAGATTTCTAAATTAATAATCTAAAATTATTTCTCAACCTAAGAATATTATTTTCTAAATGATCGAGAATGAGTATGAAAATGAGGATGAAAGTGAGAAATGAGGGTGAAAATGGATATTCCAGTGAATGTCAGATTATGAACATGCATTGCATTATTGTTTAATGAGCTTGCTAAGTACTTCGTACTTATCTTTACTATTATTTTTTTTGTTAGAGTATAGCTATTGCGGATTTTCACTTGGTGCAAATGAGGCCTACCTCGGAGAGGTACTTTTCTGATGGGAAGAGAGATGGTATTAAGCACCACCCCTATAAGGGGAAGACCTTATATGAGACCTGGAGTGACTAGGGTGTCACTGTTAGCCCGACGCACCCCCTAGGGTATTTATAATATTAATGTGCTGCCTTTTTATTTAGTACTCTTGTATAGTTAGAATCTGAATTAGAACTGTTCAATTCTAGTATTGTATTATTTGAGCCTCGTGGTTTTGTATTAAACTTTAGCTCTGCGTGGCATGATCATGTAATGATATGTATGGCTTTAATTATTATTTTACTGTAACACTCTGATGTGTTTATTATTTATTAGAGTGGTGTTTTTATCAGACAAACAAATAATAATCCGTTGACTAGTATTTTTACCTCTCGATAAAAATACGATTCATCACAACAAGGTGATTTTGTGGACAGTTCTGCTAGTAATTTAGGACCTGATGGCCATAAACTAACTAAAATTAGGCGCATTATGTATGCCATGTTGGCAAAGTTCATTGCTGCAGGTGGAGCCGGACGGCAGCAATATTCGAGTGCGCAAAGTTCCACACGCCTTTTAAAGCTTTTAGCACACAGAATTAGGGCATCCATAATGTATATAACCCAAGAGGTCTTAAGGTGGGTCTCATCTAAACCTTAAGACCAATGCTATAATATATATAACTCACTAGGCCTTAAGATGGTCCCACTTGTCAGATAAAGAAAAAATGTATTTTAATGCTTATGGCCAGATCTTTAACTTGAGAACTGGTCTTAAGGTTTTTTTGCTTATGACCTGCTTAAGGTCACCCCTGTAATGTATAAGGTCGACCTTAAGGTAGCTTAAGACCCTCTGTTTTTATACACTGTGGATGTCCTTGGCGAACAGTGAGACGTTGCCAGTTTAAACTAAAGTCCCAATCAAATCCTTCTCGTCCAATCCAAATTGTCCCTAGCTTGCTATAGCAGCTGTGCAGCGCCTTTTTACATCCTGATCCCAATGTTAGTGAAGCGTCAAATTATAATGATCATGTCGTCGATCGACACCGCAAAATTGGAGTGTGATTGTTGCAGAGGCTGGCTGTTTGGTGCGGCACCTGATGACGCGCAAGCGACACCACTGATGACACGTAGTTTTCTGTGAAAAAAAAAGTGCAAGTGGCACCAAATGAGCGGGAGGCGAAGACGCGCACGCAGACTTCACGGTTGCGGACGGAGTGCGGACAAGCGATTACTGACAGCTGGCGTTCGCATGGTATATATTGCTTTTCTTTGGGTTCATGATGGCTGCATGCTTCATGATTGTTTCATCTTTCAAGTGATTAAGCAATGGTACAATGATGAACAAATTCGAGCCATGCGTTTAGACGTGTCCTTTTTCAGACTTTTGTGTGCTAATGTCGATTCTATATGTTAGAAATAGGCCATATAAGTGTCTATTTTTTTATAATTTCAAAGTATAAATGATTTAATATTATATTGCCTAGCTAAGTAAAACGAATACAATTTATAAAATAGAGTTCTTATCACTCCTTAAAATATATGACACATAGATGCCATGAAGAGAACTTTGGTTAAACACGTGCGTACGCATTTTCGCTTGAAAAATCATGTGACTTGTAACTTACGGTGTGCCGCCTGGCAGGCTAAGTCCACTTTTATTTTTGCGCGCCACTTGACAGACCAAGTTCTCCTTTTTTTGTGAACTGTGCATTTTACTTTTTCTTTTTGAACTGTCTTGGAACTGATAACCACACATAAATATCATTATATAGTTTGATGAGACAGGTACCAGCGAGTTAATACTGTTTAATCGTGGCAGTTACTAGTGAGTAATTGTAGCACCCTTAAAGGGGTCTGGAGATGTCCAGAAAAAGCCAGAGAATTCATCCTCCATTCTTCCATCTTCTCTTTGTATAGTTGTGTTGTAATATCAAACTGCTCAATCACGTCACCCTTTCTTCTCAGCATACATCGGGAGGGGAGGAGAGTGGGGATCTCCGAACCATTGCCGCAGAGAGAATCTGTCTGAGGCGGCAATAAGGTTTCTAGGTAGTGTACACTTGTATGACCGCTCGCTTTACTACTACGTCTACATTCCACAACTGTATTAAGCCCGCGCTGCTTCCTATTCTTCATCAGACCCAACTGTAAATCGTTTGCGTGATCGATCGACTTTGTTATAATATTTTTTATGTATTTTCTGAACTACATTGAGTAGCCTATTGTTAGATTCGTTTGTTGCATCATTAGTTATTTGCGTTATTTGCTTCCTAGTATAATCTAAAATTTAAATATTATCTATATTTCCAACACTATATATGTGTGGTAAATATAATCTATATTTCCAACACTATATAGGTGCAACTGATAGAAACACCACATATATAGGCCCTAAAAAAATTTGTCCATAGTTTAATGCATAGCTATCATTCAATTTACCCACAACAATAGAGAAAATGGAAATGGTTTGTTCGGTGCTTGTAAGTAGGATTTAACTTGCAGATAGTAGTATAATACTCTTTCTGCTGATCCTAAAAGATTTCGATGCTGTGGCTTATGGCTGAAATTGCACTGTAGCAGCTGGAATTTCACTGTAGCTGGAATTTCACTCTAGGATTAATTATGGTTATAACAAAAAAATTACTTCTTTAATTTACTTAAACCTTCAGGGTTAAAGCGCAAGAAGCATTAGAATACTAAAGCTGATGCAAAATCCGAAAACCAGAAGGGTTATTCTACAAGAATATATTGAAATATGGAATCCTACAGATTTCACGAGAGTCCAGGGATTTTTGCAAAATTGCCTTATATCACAAAAAATGCTATAATAACCCCAAACTTTAGGGTGTATTAAACAAAATTGTTGTTGTGCCAAATTGGATCTAGCCCATTTACCACTATTGGGTTGGATCCGATCGGGCCCACTTACCGTTATTAAGTAAGATCGAATCTGGCCCATCGTGTTGTGGCCCATGCGGCCCACTCGACCGGTTAAGAATTAGCTTGCTCCAACCCTAGCGTCGGCTCAAGTGGTGGCAACGGTAGTGGCACCCACGCGCTAGACGATGCAATGGGCGGTGGTGGCACGCCAGCGTATTAGCCAACAATGCGGTACGACATCAGTGCACGGTGGCAACAGTGAGATCGCAATGTGGCTTTGGGCATAGCACGGTGGCTCACCACACAACTTCTAGCACAATGGTCGGTGGTCATGGCGGTGATATTAGTGCACAAGGTGTGGGTGCCAACAGCGACTGGTTGGACTAATCGCGGTGGAGGTTGATGGTGGTACGGCGATGTTCGGGTGCACCAGCGCAGATGGACAGTGGCGGCGCCATTAGTGCGTCCTGACGCATGTTTGGGCACATCGGCGATGGGGCAACAATGACACTTCGTCGGCTATGGCCGGTGGCGAAGGCGGAGCGGTGGTCGTGCCGACAGGAGTAGCGGGACTCAGCTCGGTGATGACACCGAAGGCGACAACAATTGCAAGCTCGGCCTAGCGTGACGGCCAGAGGCAGCAACAATGACTAGCGAGGCATGGCTTCATTCTCTTTTGGGGATGGAGGGCCTTCAACCGGCGACGGCGATGGTGTGGAGGTGGTGTTGACAACTCCGTCGGCTCAACTCGGCATGGCCTTGGGCACACCAGTAAGGAGACAACGGTGTCATCCTTGTCGGCTCTGCTCGGTGTGACTTCAAGCGTGGTGCCCAGGAGCAAAGATGACAGCGATGGTGACCGCGGCTTCGCTCAGGAATGGATGATCCGTTGTCCTATAGGTGAAAGCGCCAATGCGGCATGCGGACCATTAGCAATGCCAACGATTGGTCGGTAGCCATGCCAGCGACCTGGCCGATGACTAAGCCAGCATACAGGCCATCTGGTCATGCTATTTTTTCTTTTTTCTATTTTTATTCAATCTGATGAACAGTAGCTTAGGTTCGCACTACCGACAATTGAACTCGCACGAGGAATGAAATGAACACAACAATTGATTCGTGCAAATGGATTAGGAAAAGAACTCACTAATCTAGTAGGTCGATTCCATGGCATTGCATGACTTGTGTAGTAGTTGATGCTGATGACATGTTGAAAAACTAATATTGTCGAGTGATCCAATGGCTAATCAACACAACTAGAAAATGAGAACAATCACATAATCAAATGATGCAAAAATAGATGAACAATTGACACAAGCGATAAGAGAGAGTTGTCAACGATGTTCTTTATTAATCTCAATCAATGTGTTTACAATGGAAGCTTATCCACTATATTTATAGTCTATAGTTGTTTTGGTATACGACAACATATCCAACTTAGAGTAAAAAAACTATACGACCACGGTCTAACCACACCCCCTCGTAGTTAGTTTCGTAACATATGTGTAGGACCGGTATGGAAACATAAGGGAAGGAGGAGTGAATGGTGCCTTTAAAATTTCCCTCAAATATTCAGTAATCCTTCAATCCAGTAGCTATTGAGCTATGAAGATCAGGATTGAAAGCCAAAGCAAAAGCAATCAACACAAAAACCCGAGAGAAGGAGAAATCTGCTCCTCACTGGTCTGACCGCCATAAGGAGGCTGGTCTGATCGATGGGTGACCTGACCAATGCTCGATTGGACTAGGCCTAGAGGTGGTCTGACCACTTCCCTGTTCTCAGAACAGAAAATCAATCGAGCCAAAGTCAAGAATGGTGCAACTTCCAAAATCCTCAATCAAAAGAGATAAAACTTTAAATGCACCTTATTAAGGATATCAAAAACCTATTCCAACCAAAGATCAAATAAATCTTGGTAAAAGTTCTAACCTTTCCCTAGAACAAGATTACACCTAAACCTGGCAAACATCAAAATATTAGGATACAACTTGCTCGTGTGCAGATGATGACTAAAATTGTTCTAGATGAGTTTTCACATATCATAGCAAGCTATTCCTCTCAAATAATTGAAGCAAAAATTTCGAGATCAAAAAATCTCAAGACAAAGTCAAATCCAAGCAAACCAGGCAACTTCAAAATCTTGTAAGACCTGATGCCTAGATATATGGGTATTGATCTCCATGAGTCATCTCTATCACTTACATGTTCTTAGTATACTGCAAGAGGGGAGAGATCAAAACAAATAAGAACAAGAACAAATTAACCAAATCAAGGAGACTCAATGAGGAAGAACAAAGTTGTCCTATTGCTATTTGAGTATGAAAATTTTACAGCCACTTCACCTGGAGGATAAGAGAGCACACTATATCACTCACACTTCTGAAACCGTAACCCTAGAACACTTTGCTAGAATGATGGATGGTTAGATGGTTTTTTTGCAAACTTCTATCCTAACCCGTTAAATAGATAAGGCAACCAGCCCACATCTAACCCTAATAGATACTATCTACTAGTACATATAGGGAAAACCCGTTAACCCCACAGAACATGAGTTTTACTTACACACTTAATTCATGCACACTTTTCAAAGCACATGAGCCCCAATCCGCTAAGTCCTGAGAGTTTGATCTAACTTGTTTTTTTAGCTTCTCCTTGACATAAACCGCTTTCCCAAATGTCGCTCAAGGAAACCGCTTTCCCAAATGTCACTCAAGTACCGCGGTTTTAATCCAACGTAGTTTATGGTATTTTGGAATTCTTACCAAAATATTCTTCCTTGATTCGGTCTTTATCTTCCTTGCAAGCAATCACTATGCTTGTCACATGTGGGTACACCAATGGTTTGCCACGCATCGGCAAATATCTCCCATTCCATTCCAGTTCCATTGTACTACGTCTTACTTAGACCGACCAAACCACTTGATGCAACTCGTCGGTTGAATCTTCTTTTTAATATTTTTCATCTTTCTTGTGTCATGCTTAAGCTCAGCCATCTCACCTAGCATCTTTGATTATTCTGGGCCTTGGGTCTTCCATGAGAATAACCTTAATACTCTTATAAAGTAACCTGGACCCTCTTACATGGCCTCTCAATTTGTTACATTGGAATGGCATGTAACATATTGCATTTGACGACAAAGGCTGAAATTGTAGGAGCGCTATGCTTCCTGTTCATGATAAAAGTAGTTCGGGTTTCTATCGTAGGAGAAAGTTGTAACACCCCCATTTTTGGGAGCGTTATGAAACCCTCGCAACTGCCCAGGACTGTTCAGCTGCGAGTACATCCATCGAGTGTATAACATTACTAACACAAGCTTAAGAGCAAAAGCGAATTTTATAACAATATAAGGGCATTAAAGCCAAGTAACACAACAAGGTCAACGACCTTTAGTTACATTACAGCAGAAGATACCACAGGCACGCTTGAGCGGAGAACGACCCTAATTCCAAGCTTCGTCAATCTCGTAAAGCACCACCTCTTCGTCTTCACCTGCCTCCTTAAAGTTTGTTGTTTCTGTTTATGTTTTTAGCAAGTATGAGTACTACTACCGTACTCAACAAGTCACACGGAGCTTAACAATAACTATATGCATGGTATAACAAGAAAAAGGGAAACAGGTCTATTACTTTGTGTAGATGCAGTTTTAGTTGAAAATCAATTAAAGACTTGAAAGTGACTTCATTAAGGTAAAGGTGTTTTCAAGCTTGATTATCATCATTCCACATCACCAAACCATTCTCAAATCTACTTATGCCTCGTTACTGGAATCACCCATTAAACACAGCTTCATTTACCGGAAGCACGGCGTATTCGAATACCATTTGTCATGACTCTGCAGAGCTGCCCTGCTTTACCCACAAGATCTCTTAACTCCGGCCAAAGAGTTAAGAAAATAAAGTTGTTCACTGCTCAATTCTTTTATAGCCTCCTTGATGGGTCCTAAGTCCCCATAAGCTCGGATGACCCCACGGATCTCCTCCGACTCATAGCAGTCCTACTGTTGTATGGTTAACCACCTCCCATACGACTCACCCTCTGTCTCCCCCAGCCAGTTGCAGAGGTTCAATCGAACTTGAGCAGTTACTACACCAGGTTTGACAAAGTCAACGCTTGTGGTTGGGCGGGTACTATGTTCTTTACTCAGCATAAGGGTCTAGTCCTTATATTTTTCACTGAGGCATTATCCATGCACAAACCCATATTCAGTGCCCGCGGCACTGCCACCAATCCACAACCAAGCCTCCACCCTAGGATAAGGTCTTCAGACTCACCTCTGTGATCCTCGCTTACCCTAGATCCATCTTTTCAAAATACTAAAATTCTTAACAGTAGAAAGATTTTGATGAGTTCCTATGCTACCATGATTACATAGCTATTACATTTATTTTTAACTATGTCTTTGTCAAGGTGAATATGGCCATCAAATTAATCTGGGCTTTTCGGGTGGTAGGACATAACTAGTATCATGTCATTCTAAGTACTTATTGTACACAAAAATAGCATTGCGCAAATAACATAATGAAAATACTGATAAATAAATAAATAGCGAAAATGTAGGTTCAATATGATCAAAACATGTGTGACTTGCCTTGCGGGTTTATGATTTTGATTAGCTCGTAATCTTCGGTGTACTGGGCCCGAACTTGAGCTTCTCCTTCCTGCGCCTGCGAACCTTCGACTTCGGAAGCCAACGTGAAACAATTAAAATAAATAAATAAATAAATAAATTAATTAATTAATTCCATGCCCGAAGGACTAGGCTAGGAATAAAGAAATAAAATAAAGAAAGAAAGTCTGAAAAATTCAAATAAATGAAGTTTTTGGGCTTAAAGATGGGTTTTATGGGGAAAAGGGCTTGATATTTGGGTTGGCGGGCTCGAAACGGTCAAAATGGATATAAACTTATTTTTTTTGGATTTTTCTGGATTTTTTCTGAATTTTTCTAGGGTTTACTATTCATCGGGCTCGCACTGTTCATTGGGTTTGAACCAGACGCAACGGGCGCGGCCGAGGTGGTTCGGTGGAACAACGTCCACTGGCGCTGATCGGTGCGGCCGGTGCGGTCGGTGGCGGCGCGACTCAACCGAGTCGCTCGGCTTGGTCGGGCGCGGCGAGGCTACCGGCTCGGTCGGCGGATCCGACGTGGGCGCGGCGGGTCGGGCTCAAGTCGGACGCAGGCGGGTGGACGACGCGGTCGGGCGCGAGCGATCGGCGGGTGGCGGGCGCGGTGGGGTGGCGCGGTCGGGCGACGTGGCGGGCGGGTTCGGTCGGACGCAGGCGGGGTGGCGCGACCAATGACTCAGGCGGTGCTCGGTGGCTTCTTCCACCTCCGTCCGCACGCGCGAAAGAAAACAGGGGAAAAGGGCGGCGACCGGCGGCGGCGCTAGAGCGGGTTGCGACGGCTTTTGAGGACATGAATGGGTTCGTGGTGAAGTGGGGGTTCCGTTTCAGGGGGTTAGGGTTCCGGTGGAGGCGGCAATCGTCGGCGGCGAGGTCATCTTCCCCGCGGCCGATTTTGCAATAGAGAGAGAGAGAGAGGGCTTAATCGGAGAAATTGGCCGGTGGTAGAGCATGAGTGGAAGTAGGGGAGGCTAGTGGAGGTGGCGGTTTGAACGGAGGGGGCCGGAGCTGGCCTGGCCACGGTGGCCGGTTTTGGGGGTGAAGAGGCTCACGGTGCTGGAGAAGTAGGGTGACCGGAGAGCTAGGGTGAAGTTTGGAGTTCGATTCTAGGGCTGTGGAGATGCTGTAGACGAGAGGAATTGAAGAATGGAGGAGCAGACAACCGACATTGCACTAGGGCTAAAATTTGGGGATTTCGGTGATTACCGGCAATGGGGCGGCTAGGGTTCAATGGGGGTGCTCGGGTGGCTTCGTGGGGATGATGTAAACACCGGGGAAGGCTTAATTGCTAATATATGCGGAGTATGGTGGTTCGGATGGGGTCGGCCGGAAAAAGAAGGGGTAGAGGTGGCGACTCTGGCGGCTGGCGGTGTGCCACGTCTTGGGGCCGGCCAGGGTTGTCGGGCGGAAGAGGATAGGGTCGCGGGGAGCTCTATCCACTCGGGAGAGGTGGCGAGGTCGGGAAGCTTCGGTGAGGCGGTGGCGGCAATCTCAGCGCAGGCGGCGGCGGTTTTTCGGACAGCACAGTGTCCATCTCTCTCTCCCCCATGCGGCTGTGCTGGCAATGGATTAGGGCCGAATTGCTTTGAGATTTGTGGAGAATAGGATGAGGAAACAAGAAATCAAAGCAAAAACGAAAATTCTCTTCAAAATCAGATTTTGACAAAAATTGAGATCATTTCAAAAGTTTCTACACAACTGGGCTTGTGCTTAGTGCGTGTTGGCCCTTGAAGCTATGACCATAAGTCGGCCCTGTTTTGTGTACTGCCCTGTGAGTACGGACCAGGTTTAACTCAACAGTTTCGCCAGTTTTTTTTTTACCCACTCATAGGATCTGCCTAGCAAGTGCGATGATGTGAGTTGCGAATTTGTTACTCTTCTGTTGACTCCACCAATACAAGCGAGAAAACACTGATCGGTACATCAGATTCAATTCGTTAGAATGAAAATAAAAAATACAGAGAAGAAACCAGCCGTCAAAATGAGCGAAATTAAAGACCTAGCACTAAACGAACACAAGAAGTCTCACGGTGGGATTTCTCACCCGAATAACGACTCACCTGAGCTGAAATCGCAAGCGCCAACTCCAATGCGCGCGCCCGCTTCGTCGGTCTCCCTGTCACCGGCACGTCCCTCTGCACAGGGGGCACGTCGGTCGCTGGCGCAGCCAGGCGTCGACGCACCGCGTGTGGAAGGCGTGCCGGCAGCAGGGGAGCGCCCGCACCGTCTCCCCTTCCTCGATGGCGCCCAGGCACACCGCGCAGTACTCTGCCGTGGTGTCGTCGTCGTCGCCCCCGCCCCCGCGGCGCACGAGCACGAAGCATGGAAGCCGCGCAATGGCGGCGCCGTCGAGGCCCGAGGCGCGGCCGCCGCTCACGACTGCCGCGTGAAGGCCGTTCAGGCTGGCGACCAGGTGGTTCGCGTAGAGCACCGCGGCGTACAGGACGAGAACGAGGGAGAGGACGACGAGCTGGAGTGCCAAGCCGTCGCACTCACTGGCCAAGACCCTTGCCGCACCGACGCCGTCCACGGCCGTCGGCATCGCCGAGACGACGTTCGCACTGTGCACCGGCAGCCTTGCAACGGGTGCAATGCAAAACGTATGTTGTTGACACGTCTCGCTCTGGCGCTACTCTGGCGTTTGCGGCTTCGTGATGAAGCACTGGGCTAACGGGAGAGCGCTTGGCCATTGGGAGTGGCTCCCTTCTTTCTAAGCTTATGATTTAATTTTCTATAATAACTATCTCCCAAACGAGTTATTTTAAAGTAAGATCTACAAATCGATTATAGTAGATAATATCTCGATTTCATATATACCGATTAAAATCACATACGGATATCTCTCTATACTCTTTCTCACAAATAGATAAAATTCAAAATTTTAAACCAAAACCCACAGTCAAAAAGAAGCCACCCATCATCATCGCACACGAGTTGGGCGCGGTTGTTTTCGTCTAGCTTGCAGAGCAGAACTAGCTGCAGCGGTTTTGGGCTCTGCTTTCTAGATCACAAGAAGAATAAAAGGGCGGGTTCTTTTCAGTTATAGCTGATGGCTCTTTACGCTAGCGTAAGCGTTTGTGCGAACATACTGAATACTGATAAATCGTTCTTTTAGCTACTATTGATAGCTTTTAGCACTAGTATGAACACTTGTGCGGACATACGGAATACCGATATACCGTATTAAAAAGACTATCCTAATAAATTGTTTCGAAAAGATAACAAAAAGATCATCTTATTTATTTATTTGAAGAACATCATAAATTATACGCTATAAACGGAAAAGAAAAGGCTCAAAGTATCAGTTTGCTAAACTCTGGCGGAACGTTGTTGGCACTTCAGTTCAGAAGTATAAATGATAGGCTCGTAGTCGTCAACGGTTTCAGATTTGCAGGTTGGTGCGGTTTCGGTGCCATCATGGGCATCGGTGGGCAGCGCAAATTGGAGCCTGGTGGCCCATGGAATGGGATTTTGGGGAATAGGCGGACGCTATGCCGCTATCAGGCAACGGTCGAGTTATTGTCGACGTTGAGTAGTCCACAGACTGGAAGAATGGAACGGTGTCTGGTACATATGGTTCTTGCGGCGCGGGCGTGGAAATCCGGTGCCGCCGACGCTTATGGTTGTGCTAGTAGCTTAGGCCGGAGGGGATTGCCGTATTGGCCTCTTGGTTGAATTAGCGCAACCGGTGGGTATCATATTGGTGTTTTGCTCACTTTTGCATAGTGTGAGACTATATCGAGGTTACCATATAGTTGTGATGAGTAATTGACTTTTTGATTACATATTTGCTGAGTTTGTATTTCATTTTTGAGAGTTTGTAAGTTTTTCAGTTGATTATGTTGCTGGCGGTATGATTGGCATTGAGGGCGTAGTCATGCCGGCTAGGTACGATAGTACCGGTCTTGAATAGCGGTCAAACCGGGGTGCAGTATTACCGGTGTTGTACGGGTGGTACTACTGGAGTGAGGTGGTATTACTGGAGTGAGGTCGTATGATCGACTTTTGGTTAACGGTCATACCGGCTGAGGAGCTGTTGGATCATGCATTTGTTTGAATCGAGTTGTTGGAGTGTGGTCATGGTATAGGTGTTGTTGCTTGTGTGCACTTGGATTTATTATTTTGTCCCAGGTTTATGATCAATAGTTTGTTTGTATACATTTTGCATTGTGCATTGTTTGGGTTAATTGTGCCAATTGATGATTTTGTGTATTGTGCGATGCTACGTAACAGTCCAGAATGGCTAGGAAGATGGCGAAGATGTCTGAGGCTCATGGAGTGATTACAAGCCAAGAAGGCAAGAGATTGGAGTAGGCGCTAATGGTGGTGATCATGACGAGCAACAGTGAGGTGGATCGGGACGACTTAGAAAGGAGTTGAGATCCAGACGATCGAGGAAGCTGGGTGCAGTCATGAAACTAAGAGATGACAAGTGGCACGTCAAGTGACTTGAGTTGTTGTGCAAGCAAGAATGGATCGGTGGGATCCAGACATGTGAGAGGCTTGATGGAAAGTCATTGGAGCCACGTGGAAAATGGCGAAGCATGGACAATACTTCATGTAAAAGGAAGCGAGAAGCTTCGTGAAAACGGTAAAGGAGCATTTTGGTAAATTGCCTAATACCAGAAAAGAGACAGTATGTGAAACAACGGCGTTGGCCTAAATGGTTTAGGTCTTGTATGTGATGAAAATATGAAGTAGATCAAGTGTTGATTCACTATAGGTTAATGATTGTAAGTCATTTTGAGAAGCGTGCGTGAGAAAGTAAAACCCGGTGTTAGGTGGGGTTAACGGGTTATACCCGATTTGGCCTAATAATTGGATCCATTAGATTTTGGTTTAGGTAATAAGGCTACAGAAGAGGAGAGACAAGTGCTAGGGTTTGATAATTCTGGCTAAGTCTTTGTGGTGGCTAGCCCTTCCTCTCTCCCATGTGTGATAGATTTGAGAGATTAGGGTTATGGTTTTCTTGTGTTGAAGTCTTGTGTATGTGCTCTAGTCTTAGAGCTCTGCTATCCTAAGGTATTGGCTGTAAAAACATTCATCTCTAAGTGAAATAGACATCTAAACTTCGTCCAAGTAAGTTGTGCCATGAATCCCCTCATGTGTTTTTTATTTTCTTGGCTTTCTTGTTTAGATTTCTTTTCTCTTGAGCTTTTCTAGTGCCAAGGACGTGTAAGGGGTGGGAATGTCTCTTAGAGACAAGATCACATCCATATAGGCGCGATCTAGAGTAAATTCTTGAGTTTGCTCGGTTTCTCTCAAGAGAGGGGTGATTTTTGTGTTTTGCTCTTATGGGTGTTTTGGGTTAGATTCGTGCTGCATTCTACATTGCTATGATATGTGAGAACCCATCCTAAGTCATCTAGACCATCTATGACTTACGAGCAAGAGCAGATTGCAACTTTTCTCTTTTGCCTAGTTCTTGTACCCTCTCTACTCAAATAGAGAAAGGTCTCAATTTTGGCAATGATTTTCACGATCGTTTGTTCGAATAGGTTTCCAATATTCTATAGAAGATCCCTGCAATGTTTTAAGTTATTTGGATCAACCAATCAAAAGTCAGATGGATTTTCCGTTTTGAAATAGTGCTGAAAATAATATTATCCCTGACCGGCATTGTAGCAGTTGTCTAACCAGCATTATAGCAGCGATCTGACCAAAGTTAATAGAGCATCTCTTAATTTTAGTATTCATAGCTGTCAAACCGTCATTTAAACAACGGTCTGACCGGCCTGGGATCATCCCAATCGCTCCGCACGTCTAGGTTGACTCGTGTGCCCCCAAAATCTAAGCCAGCCTGCTACCTGACTGTGAACTCGATTTCGGCCGTTCTCTTGAATTTATAGCTTCTCTAAAAATTAAAATAAATGAATTTATTTAATTAAGTAAATTTTAAAAAAGATTTTTAAGTTTAAAATTATGCGTGTCCTCTACGTTGACGTCTCTGCTATTCACTTCAGGCGAAAACCACCAATTGTATCAAAAAATCATCAACTATCGAAACAAAAAACGGGAACTTCTTTCCTCTTCTTCTTAAACGACTATAAACTCGAGCTTCCGCCGAGCCGCTAGGCTGATTTTGCTATCTTCGAAGTTACGCGCTATAACTTTTTTCAATGTTTTACTCAAACAAATGCTAAAATCAAATGATCTTTCTTTCATCTTTTTTTTGGGGAACCGGTTGACTGCAATCAAATGGTTCAAAATCACCTCCCTAACGGGGCGCCAAAACTATACATGTACCACCCAGGGAAAAAAGAAGAGAAAAAAAAATTCGGAGTGCAAAAGAAACGCGCGCGCCTATCGCGTACGTTACTATTGCGCCTCCAAATCCCTCTCGCCACTCTCCAACCTGGCCGGCGCCGGCGCCGGCGCCGACCCAGCCTCATCCACCGGCTTCTCCGCGTGCTTGTCGTCATCCACCACCTCGGCGCGGCACACTGGGCACGTGGTGTGCGCCATGAGCCACAAGTCGATGCATCCCCGGTGGAAGAGGTGCATGCACGTGGGCAGCTGCCTGGCCATCTCGCCGTCGGCCATGACGCTGAGGCATATCGCGCACTCCCACCGGTCGCCCTCGTCACCGGTGTCGCGGTACTCGAACATGGGCAGCGCGGCGATGGCGTCCTCGCCGAGCCGTGCCGGCCGCTTCTCGACGACCACGGCCGCCGCCTCCACCGTGACCCGGTTCCCGGCCCGCCGCATGAGGTAGCACCGTATCATGCACAGCACGAAAAGGATGAGGAGCAGCGACGCGAAGGAGATGCCGAGGACCTCGAGGTAGGACGTCGTCGAGCAGCAGGGGTGCGGGTTGTTGCGGTAGGAGTTGGACAGCCGGGAGAGCGCGAAGCAGGACTGGTCGACGGGGAGGCAGCCGGTCGTCTGCTCGTGCATGCCCTCGCCGTCCATCGCGAAATTACTCCAGGACGTTCGGTGGAAACGACGATGGATTCGCGTGATAAATAGGCTGGTGTCTTTCTTTGGGGTTTTAGTTTGTGGTGATGGGAGCAACATGTGGGGGAAGAATGGGGTGAGCGCATTTCGTTACATGCCGACCCTTCGACAGAATTAGCTTGCTTGCACATACCACGTAGTGCTGCTGTATAGGAACATATGAACCACGCATGCGATTTGGTTTCATTGTGTCATTGCGCACGTTCTTGTCGTGCAGACAGGCTTTTTCCTAAATTGCCGACGTGACAACACCTGGGATGGGCCACTCCTATAAAATACCTTTCCGGTCTGTGTAAAAAAATATATGATATTTTAGCCTTGGTCAGTATGGCAAAGGTAAACAGGGCTATAAACTATGCATACGTGCTTCCGTGTCACCTCCTGCCATCGATTTGTTGATCATATTCAAACGAAAAAGAGGAATGGTGGGTGGACTATTCAATCTGAACTAATTCTGCAGCACTCAGAGGAACACTGTTTCCCAGGTGAGGACATCGAAGCTAGCACATAATGGAAGCGCACTCCGTATTTGTGAACCCAAAAACAAAGCAAACAAAAAAAAAAAGAAGAAGAAATTCGTGGACGAGGAGCTTCGGGCAAGCAAATGTTGCAATCTTGAGCGACAAATTCGAACCAAATTAATGCGTTAGCCTCCCGACGAGCTCTATCTGTATATGCATCACGAAATGTCGCTAGCATATGCACGAGTCACGGAACAACAACTGCTATTGCCGCTCCAAGTCCGTTTCGTGGCCGGACGCCCGCGCGCCGAGCCTCTCCGGCCGTGGCGGCACGGCCCCCGACTTTGACGACGAGGAAGCCACCATTTCATCGTCCAGCATCTCAACCGGCACGACAAACGCCGCGGCTCTCTCCTCCGCACGCGCGGCCGGCTCGACCTTCCCGCGGCAGACCGGGCACGACGCGTTGGAGAAGAGCCACACGTCGATGCACCCCTGGTGGAACACGTGCTTGCAGCCCGGAAGCTGCCTCACCATCTCCCCCTCGTCGACGACGCCGAGGCAGACAGCGCATTCGGCCGATGCCGAGGTCGAGAACTCTCGCCGGTACGGGAATAATGGGAGGAGCGCGATGGTGGCGGCGTCAAGGCCGCGCTTGGGCTGCTGTTGCTCCTGCAGGAGCCGTGCACTGTGGCGCCGGCTGCGGCTAAGGTGGAGGAAGCGCAGGCAGAGGAAGACGCACACGAGGAGGAAACACCAGGCGAAGGATGCCGCCAACGCGCCGAGCAGCGTCGTGGTGCTGCAGCATGGGGACGCGCCCGCTCCCGGCAAGGCCGTGATGTTTGAGGACATCGTACACTAGTGGAGGGAAGGGCTTTGTGAGACCGTAAGCAGTAAGCTACTACTGTGCTATACTAGCTAGCTTATATATAATGTAGACCTTGGTGTTTTTTTGAAGGGGTTCAATTCCATGATGTGTCTACTGTGGGAGAGAGCATTCCGTGTGCTGACTTCTGATGTGGTAACTTGAGATGGACAGTCTCTTTGTGTTATATTTTGTGATTCGAATATGATTAGATCCGATTACTTGAAAAATCCGATCACATTTTGCTCAAAAGATATATGCTAATCAGTATGACTGATCGGTAAGGCGAACTGGCCGGAGGTTATGATTGTGATCATCTTCGAGTTCGTGATGGACTCTGTATCGACTTGCACCAGTCGTGGTGTCTAAAGGTGTTTGCGCCGACTGAAGTCAGACGTGGCTACTCGAGTTGCTTTTGACTACAACTCTTTACCGTCATTTTTTGAGATCCTGTTTTATCTCTGAGCAGGGTATTGTTCCCGTCTCTGAGCATGTTATTATTCCAGTTTATGAATAGATCTTTATTTTCATTGCCGACTAGGACTATGTTCCTTCCTCATCTGGGACTCATATTCCCAAGGCTATTTATACCCCATGTAAATATGCTAAGAGCATCATGTAACTTCTCCTCCATATAGTGATTTCGCTGATTATGTATCCGTAGTTTTTTCCCACAAGGATTTTTTACGTTAAATCTTTGTCTTGTGATACTTTCATTGTTTTTATATTTGCCATGTATTTCATAACAAATGGCATCAAAGTTTGGTTCTTCGTCCGATCAATATAGGACATACTCATCACGACATCAATGAAATATGATCTTTCATTGTTGGATTGCAGCACAAATTTTCTCTCTAGCAAGTCAAAATGTGAGTTGCTATGTCATAGCTCGATTTGGATGATGTGTTATTAAAAATCGACAAGATGCCTATTGCATGGTCCATTGAGAAGAAGCAAAGGAGATATCGTAAGGCTCTCTCCCAATTCGTCTTCATCTTTCCAATAATATCCTCTAGGAAGTTATGGAGGAGACCACCGCTACTGCGTTATGGCTAAACTTAGAACAATCTGCATGACTGAGGATCTGACCAGCAAGATACATCTGAAGCAGAAGCTTTTCTCACTCAAGTTAGCAGAAGGTAGATCGGTGTGAGATCATTTGGCCGCATTTAAAGATGTGGTCGCCGACCTTGAAGCCATGGAGGTCAAATAAGATGATGAAAATTTGGGTCTCATTTTGCTCTATGCGTTGTATGTTTCATTCTCTGCGTTTAGAGACACAATTCTCTACGGTCGATATACTCTTACTTTGAAGAAGGTTCATAAAGCTCTGTATTATAATAAAAAGATGAAAAAGTATGGTTTAACTCGAGTTCGTATACAAAAAGTGTGTCCATTCGGGATAAACTAGTCAAGAGGTCGACCAGTGATTCCAAAGGCAGAAGCTTGAGTAGATACAAAAGGTCGTTCAAAGTCGAAGACTAAGAAGTCATACCGCTACTACAAGGGTGGGCATGATACCTCCAAGTGCTAAAAACTTTAGAAGAAGAAGAGGAATAATAGTTCCAAGAAAGATCAATAAGATGACGAAGCTAATACCACCATTGTCAAAGAAGAATGTTCCGTAGGGGAGATTCTTGTTGCCTTTACTAGTGATTCCAAAACTAGCGATGAATGGATTCTTGATTTAGTCTGCACTTACCATATGAACCCAAACCATAACTTGTTCGTTACTTATGAAGCTATTCCGAGTGCATCAGTGTTAATGGGAGATAATACTCCGTGCAAAATTGCATGCATTGGTTCTGTCCAGATCAAGATGTTTGATGTAACTATCAGAACCTTGTCAAAGGCCCAACACATCCGAAATTTGAAGAGGAACCTTATCTCACTAAGTACTCTTCATGTCAAAGGGTACACATTTTCTGATGGAGGTGGAGTTTGAAGATCTCTAAAGGCTCTCTTGTTATGATAAAATGTGATATGAAGGTAGCAAACCTCTATCATCTTCGAGGCACTACCATGGTCGAGAAAGCGGCTGTTTCCTCGACCAGGTTGTAAGATGATGATTGGACAAGTCTACGACATGTGCATCTCGAACATATGAGTGAAGCCATGCAAAACTCTGCTTAATGGTCAAGATGTCGACCAGTTAAAGTTTTTTGAACATTGTGTCTTTGGTAAGCAGAAGAAGGTGAGTATTAGCTCTGTAAATCACTCTTCAAAAGGTATATTGGATTATATTACTCTAATTTGTGTGGTAAGTCCTACGTCCTATCCCTTGGAGGCATCAATTATATGCTGACCATCATCAATGACTACTCTCGAAGAATTTGGGCATATTTCATCAAGCATAAGTTTGATGTATTCAAGATATTCAAAGTGTGAAAGATTATGATTGAGAAACAGACTAACAAGCATGTCAAGAAACTCTGAACAAATACTGGCCTGCAATTCTATTTAGGAGAATTGGAAGCCTTATGCCGATCGAAAGGCATTACATGGTACCGGCCACACCTCAGCAAAACAGTGTGGTCGAGCACATGAATAGAACTATCATGGAAATATGTGTTGCATGCTGTCTACGTCTGGTCTGTCCAAGATTTTTTGGGCTGAAGCCTCTTCCACTGCTTGTTATCTAATTAATCGATCACCGAACACTGCCATCGATAAGAAAACTATAATCGATATGTGGTCTGGTTCTCCTGTAGACTACTTGAGCAAAAAGATTTTTGTTGTCCTACTTATGCTCATAATGATAAAGGTAAATTTGAGTCAAAAGTCATTAAATGCATATTCCTCAACTATAAGCCTGGAGTTAAATGCTACAAGTTGTGGAATCCTAAGACCTGAAAAGTGCCCATGAGCAGAAGTGTTACTTTTGATGAGTCTGCTCTGTTGAAAGAAATTATGACCAGTAATGCTCCTATTGAGAAGCCACAGAAGACCAGAATGCAGGTGGAGTATGTCATTGATTCAAGTTTCTCACCAGATACTGACTACGAGAATACATAAGATATCCCTGTTCATGCTCCGACCAGTAATCTTCCAATAGGAACTGGTTGGAACCAACAATCAGTTGCAGCTGCTCGGAAAAGGGGGAATCTAGCCTCCGAAGAGGTTAATTGAGCAGCCAACATTGTGGCTTATTATTTGAACATGAAAGAAGACATTGAAGGGAATTTATTCAGATGCCATATGCTTTGATGAGTCAGAGAAGTAGATGACTGCCATGCATGAAAAAATAGAATCCCTTGAGAAGAATTCCACTTGAGAGTTGGTCGAACACACGATTGAAAAGAAACACATACGTTGCAAGTGGATTTACAAGAAGAAGGAAGACACATCTCTAACCGATCAGATCAGGTATAAGACAGCGCTCGTTGCTAATGGATACAACCAAAATCTAGGTATTAGTTTTATAGATGTTTTCTCCCTATCGTCAAGCATAGTTCTATTCAGACCTCACTCAGTATTGTAGCTATACATGATTATGAGCTCGAGCAATTAGATGTTAAGACTGTATTCTTATATGAGGAGTTAGAAGAAGACATCTGTATGAAACAACCAGAAGGTTTTGTTGTTATGAGAAAAGAGAATTTTGCATGCAAATTGAAGAAGTCTCTTTATGAGTTGAAGCAATCACCCAGACAATGGTATAACAGATTTGACTCTTTTATGATCTCTCAAGGCTTCAAGAGATCTGACTATGATAGTTATGTTTATTTGAAGACCGCTAATGATTCAGTTATCTACTTGCTCCTATATATTGATAATATGCTAGTCGTGACAAAAGACAAAAGTGAAATATCAAAGTTAAAGGCACAATTAATCAGTGAATTCGAGATGAAGGATCTCGGTGTAGTAAAGAAGATTCTTAGTATGAAAATCTTTAGAGATTGTCGGTTTGAAAAGTTATACTAGAGTTAGAGAGGGTATATTGAAAAAGTATTTCGTCGTTTCAACATGCACAAGACCAAACCGACTAGCATTCCATTAGCCGCACACTTCAAACTCTTTTTAGCAACAAGTCCACAAATAGTTGAAGAAGTTGAATACATGTCAAATGTTCCGTGTGCAAATATAGTCAGATCACTTATGTACGCTATGGTTTGCTCCTGCCCAACATATCTCATGCTTTGAGTATTGTCAGTAGATATATGGCCAATCCAGTGAATGACCACTAAAGAGCAGTTTAGTGGATCTTTAAATATTTGAGGAGCAGTTCTATTGCTTGTTGCAGTTTAGAAAGACCAGTAATTGATTGGTCAAATATATGGATTCTAATTTTGTTGGAGATTTAGATAAGAGGAGATCTCTTACTAGTTATATATTCGTTGTTGGAGGCTGTACCATAAGTTAGAAAGCTTGTCTGCAAACTATTGTTGCTCTTTCGACCACTAAAACCGAGTACATAGCTATTTTAAAAGCATGTAAAGAAGCAGTTTGACTAAAAAGTCTGTATACTAAGCTTTGTGAAAGTATATTTTGCCCCAATATCCATTGTGATAGTCGTAGTGCTATTTGTCTTACAAAATACCAAATGTTCAAAACACATTGATATCTGATATCACTTTATGCGAGGAGTTATTTCTCAAAGTGATCTTATAGTTTGCAAGATTGGTACTCATGGTAATGCAACTGATATGATGACAAAGTCAGTTCCTACCGCATAAGAAGTGTTTTACAAGTTATTCAAGGAGTTTTTTAGTTATTTTTCGCTACAGGAGGAATTCGGCTTAAGGTGAATATTATTGTATTTTGTGATCTAAATCTAGTCGGGTCTGACCACTTGAAGAATCTGATCAGGTTTTGCTCAAAAGATATACTCTGTCCAGTATGACTAGTCAGTAATGCGAACTGATTAGAGGTTACGATTGGGATTATCTTCGTGTTCATAATGGACTTTGCATCGACTTGCACCAGTTGTGGTGTCCAAAGTTGTTTGCACTAATTGGAGTCAGGCGTGACTATTCGAGGCGCTTCCGACTACAACTCTTCACCATCATCTTCTAAGACTGTTTCATCTCTGAGTGGGGTGTTGTTCTTGTCTCCGAGCAGGTTGCTATTTCAGTTTCTAAAAAGGTCTCTCCATTGCCGACTAGGACTCTGTTACTTCATCGTCTGGGACTCTTGTTCCCAAGGCTAGTGATACCCTCTGTAAGCCTTATGATAGTGTGCACAACATAAGTTATTTACATATGTAATGCGTTAAGAGCGTTCTGTAACTTCTTTTTCATATAATGATTTCGTCGATAGAGTGATCGTGGTTTTTCCCTGCAAGGGTTTTTCACGTTAAATCTTTATCTCATGATCCTGATTACTCTCCATTGTTTTTCATATTTGCTATGTGTTTTATAACACTTTGCATAACTGCAACCTATATGTCTCGAGACAGTGGCAGAGCCAGAAAATAGATACAGAGTGGGTTCTTTTCGGGTACAACTGATGTCGTTTGGTCCTAGCGCGAGCGCCAGTGTAAACAAACCGAATGTCGATAAGCCACTTCAAAAAGACTGTCCCAACAAGCCGCTTCAAAAAGACGACGGAGAAGCCGTCATATTTGTTTATTCAAGAGAATCCATAAGCTGAAAAGAATATGGCCATAGTGAGAGCTGATAAAATGCAACTACCTTTTCATACTGTACACATAATAGAAGATAGTGCAACTATACATGCTCTAAGTGGTAATAACATAACAATTTACAGTTACACGATACAGAAAAGCACAGTATAGACAAATAGAAGATAATAGGACTAGCATATATGCATCAAATATATAGACCATAGACATAATGTAGATGCTTAGAGGAGGCCATTAACATGCATAAAATCTTTTGACATAGAAGATCAAGGGTAGTAAAACAATTTTTGGCAGTATGGGGGAGCCGTGGCTCTACAGCAGCTCTACCACTGTCTCTCAGACCTAATCAACACTTGGATAAATGCTTCTACAGCAGCTGGATTATAAATAAAAAGCATTGAAGATGTCGTATAGTCTGTTTCATCAATAATTTATTTAGAAAATGGTGTGTTTGAACTATATATTTTGAGTCCTGTTTATATTGACTTCTAACAACTATTTTTCTATAATAAATGACTTTTCTACGTTACCTAACTTTCAAACGGTATCTTTTCAAAGCGGAGTTTACTAGTTGATTATAATACACACCGTAGTAACTTCATTTATATTGACCAAAATCGCATGCAAGTTTTTCTCTCCGTACAGCTCTCTATAAACTGTTACTAATCATAAACTAAAACAAAAAACTATCAGTAAAACTTAATATAAATGGGCCCAATGGGCTTGGCGGGATTGTGAAAAATATATGATCCGTACAAAGAGTTGTCAAGGAAGGGGTCTAACTTGGTAATGTAGTTCTAAAAAAAACTTGCTAATGTTTTTGTACTCTTTCTTTTCCTTCGGGGAAGAGTTGACTGTTGACTTGGGATATATATTAGATGGAAAATAAGCTGCTAGTTAGATATTCATGTGTGGAATTGCAAGCACGATAGATGATAAATATTTTTGAAGTTGCAGTTGACTTTCTGATAAAGGAAGTGTATATTTGAATGTTGTGAAAACTATTATTTTCATGTTAACTTAACTTCATAGCACTAGAAAAATATATCGAATACAGCCATACCATGGATGAAATTTTCTAAATTGATAATTAAAAATAGCTGTACACATAAGCATGTACTTTATTTCTTTCATGATGTGAAAAACAATGATATTACCAAACAGATGTTTCAATTTTCTCATTTCTACGAAGGAGTGGCCTTTTCATACATACATACATACATACATACATACATACATACATACATACATACATACATACATACGTACGTACGTACGTACATACGTACATACATATATTAAAAATAGTCATATGTTCCTTCACTTCACTTGCACCTCGCTTAAAATCCCAACCCATATAAATGGGCCTATTTCTACGGAGCATGTCAAAACGTATCCATCTAGGCTTCTGACCGGGTGGCCAAATGCATGGGCTCAGGCAAATAGAAGCAGCCCCAAATAGTTAGGCTTTTCGGACTCGCCATGACCGGTTTCATCAAAATTTATCAGCGCGATTGTAAGGCAGGAACAGATCAAAGCCCAACCATGTATCCGTGACAATTTTTTGTGTTGATGAAACAGCCCCAAATTTTCAAATTTTTGAAATTTATTTTGAATTTTATTTGAATTTACAAAATCTTACCCAATTTGGAATTTTCGGCGAAAACCCGCTTTCCTTTTTCTCTCTTTCCGCCTTCGGCTCTGGTGGGCGTCGCTCGCGCGCGGGCGTTTCTCCCTCGCCTTCCCGAAGCCGCTGTCCGCGCGTCGCCTCCTCCTCCGCAAGTCCGCGACGCCGCTCCTCTCTCCATCGACGTCATCGCCTGTCTCTTGGTCCCACCCGCCAGCCACCGAACCCTCTGCTCCCCTCCTCGCGCAGCGTGCTGGCGCCTGCCCGCTGCCCTCGCCGCTGCCATAGCTCAGCCGACTCGCGGTTTCCTCTCACAATCGGTCAACAGGGGTCAAGGCGGGCAGAGCAGCAGTGCCACCTCCCCCTCCTAGCTCCCACGCTAATCCAGCGCCTTCCCTCCTCAGCTCGACGTGGATCGCGCCCATCCAAGAAAGTCTCGGGGGCAACCGCCTTGCACAGAGCATAAAGCTCAATTCTTTCACTTTCCTACGCTTTCTAGCAGCCTCACAAACCCCCTCGCCCAATTAATCGAGCTCCCGCCGGCGAGCTCCCTCCCTGCGCCCGTGAGCCCTAAAACCAAATCGTGTGATTCGGTTGATTAAAATCCAATTCCATTTGCTGACACACTCCTTGTTGTCTCCTGATCACGCCGGTGAACTCATCTGAGGTCGGGCGTTGGCCTAGAGCCCTAGCGTCAGAGGCCGCCGCCGACCGCAAGGACCTCCCCGTGGCCAGCTTGCTGGACTTCTTCTCAAGCTACACCGCCACCTTCATTAGCTTCCTAATGTCCTAGAGATGGTGAAAGTCCAGCCAAATTAACCCTAACACCACCCGAGCTCCTTAGCGCCACCGTGGAGGTCATTCTCCTCTCGGTTGCAGCCAGCCCACTCTAGCTATCCCCATCGCCTCCAAAGCCTTCAAATGGAAACCCGAGCTCTCCCGCTACCTCTCTGTGAAAGCCAATTCTTCCCAGGTGCCCTAGCCTCGCCGATTCACCGTGGAGGGGCGATCTCTGCTCCCAGCCGAAAGAAAGCCGGCGGGAGGTTGAAGATGACCCCGGGTGCGACGTGGTCGTATCGTGGGCGTCGGTGTCTTTTCCATCCAGCCATTCGATTTCATTTAAACCCCAGCCGATTGATCGGCAACGCCCTCCATCCAACGGCTCCATTCACGGGATCACGGCCGTTCGCCTCGGGCGCGTGTCACCCATCGGGCGGGCGTGTGTGCGGGGGCGTTGGGCTACGCCCGCGTGCGTGTATGGGCTCGGCCTGCTCGGTCGAGCGCGCGAACCAGGCCGCCGCCGCACTGTGTGTTGGGCTGGGCCACACTGTTCACGGGCCGAGCCCAGCACTGTTCACAGCGATTATAAATTCAGAAAAATCCCCAAAAATCCTAGAAAATTCTAGAAAATCCCAAAAATCATAAAAATACACCATTTTGACCAGAATAATTCCTAGAATTCAAAAGTGATCCCTATTCCTTTAAATTTGAATTTTATAATTTTATAAATTTAAATATATGACTTTAGGCTTAGTAAAAATTTATTTACTTTTGATTCAAAAATTCAAATCTCACTTATTCCTAAGAAATTTAACTTTAGTATTAACCAAACATCTTTTTAAAGACTTTATGCTTAATGCTTCTTCTATTGTATTGCTTCCCTTGATTTTATTAAAATCAAGGTTTGACATATGTTGTTATTTTATGTGTTTACGTTAGCTCCCGAGTTCGTCGAGGTTGCCGTTGCAGATCCAGAGCCCGTAGCACAGCTGTTCGAGATTGTCGAGATCCCAGATCAGCAAGGTAAGTCATAAGTTTTTGATCATGTTGAATTCCATGAAATTACAGTATTTAATATTATATTTGCATTATGGATAGTTGTAAAATGTTAATTGCTTAAACTAAAATGTTTAGAATGGCACGATATTTAGTTATTCCTACCACTGATAAATGTCCTGTTTTACTTGATGACCATATTCACCTTGACAACCTTAGTAAATATTGAATTACTGTATTAAGAATTATATATCATCTCACATGACATTTTGTACTACTAAGTGACAATGGCTGCTGGCCATTAGGATTGAAAAGCTTACATCAAAGTAGGAGTCAGAATGTGGGGTCATCACGATGTGATCCAAGCCCACGGCTCTGCTTTGATAGAACCCGAGATAGGAGTCAGAATGTGGGGCCATCACGATGTGATCCAAGCCCACGACTCTATCATTGGGAGAACTAGGGGGAGGGTCAGAATGTGGGGTTATCACACTGTGATCTAAGTCCACGACCAAACCCTAGGATTGGACCTAGGGTAGAGAGGCTGGTGGGACTCCGGTTAACCGGACTAGGCCTACCGCTTTACCCTAGGATAGATGTTGTTTGATTGGTGGTGGCTGGTGCTGTTGAGCTCAGCGGAAGTTTGTGGTTGGTGCCTCAGTAAAAATATAAGGACAAGAACCTTGTGCCAAATAAAGAACATAGTGATCGCTCAGACCACAGGAGTTGATTTGTCAACACTGGTTTAGTAGCTGCTCAATTTGATTGAACCTCTACAGGCTGGAGTGTTTTGATGACGTGTTGTTAGGTATGCTGCGGGTACCTAACAACGATAGTATTGGCTTAAAACGGCAGGGGAGAATTGTGGTTAATTGTGGCCGTAACTGAGCGGTGCTATCGGGTAGAGTCTATATAAAGAGTTGAGCAGTGAAACGACCTGGCTTTGTTAACTCTGTTGCGGGAGTTAAGGGATCGTGTGGGTAAAGTTGAGCAACTCTGCAGAGTGAAATAATAGTATTCGAATACGCCGTGCTTCCGGTTAATGAAGCTGTGTTATTTGGGTGATTCCAACAATGAGGCATAAGTAGATCTTTGAGGTTAAGTTGGATAATGATGAATGTTTCCTGATAATTGAAAACCCCCTGATCTTAAGGAGCAAATGTTTTAACTTTGCTGGTTTACAAATAAAATTGCATCCACAAAATGTAATAAACCCCTATATTCCCATCCTTGAATATCCTTGCATATAGTAAGAAAGGATTACCCTTGTAGTTTGCTGGGTACGGTGGTACTCATAACTTGCTAAACAAATTACCAGAATGTCAATGGATGCAAGAGGAGCCAGCGGAGGAAGGAGCCCTGGAGGAGCCAGTCATGTCTGATGATGACTAGTGTTAGGTCTTAGCCTCGCTCAAGCCGCCTGGGTGTATTTTGTAATATTATGTGGTGGTGGGCTTGCGCGCCCGCTGTTATACCCGTATCACCCATATATTGTAATAAAGTGAAGTCTTTATTGTATACGTGTACTGTTGTGATAATCGCTTTAAGTGAAACGCCGTAACTGTTCATTCCTGTACGGTTACGAAGTTCCGTACCATCCCCAGAAATAGGGGTGTTACAGTTGAGCAGAAATTTTCAATTAACTCCAGTGAGGAAACAACAAATAGGTGTATATACTTTATAAAAAAAGAGCAGATAAGTGTCTTATATCTAAGTTGTGGAATAATACAGCGTACACTGTGAACACAGTTATAGATACACTTCAAAAAAATTCCTAGTGCTAGCTAGCCATTGGAAAGAATCAGTGTGTCACATCAATCTACCCTACAGCACATGATAGAGAATTAGGGTAGTATTCAATATGGCTTAAACTTATGGTTTAAGTTTATTTTTGTACTATTCATAATTTCGTCTTTTTTTGAAATTTTAACTTTTTTTTGAGCTTTTTTGTCGGTTCTTTTTTTCTCGTATTCGTTTGCGTTGTCTGTGATGGGCTAACATATTTTTTATATTTTTCAATTTTTTTAAATTTAATTATGTTAAATAAGCATTTGTCAGCTACAGTATTTTTTCAACTAGCTACAGTGTTTTCAGCCGTAAGCTTTCAGCTTTCAGCCGAACCGATCACCTAGAGCTCCTAGCAATCGTTTCCCTGCAGAGCCCGACGTTGATCTGCGCGTCTCAGCTTTGTATGGTCACGACCAAGGTTCCTCCTGCACTGAACGACGCCCCGGGGCGTCGACGGCGACCAAGGGGGGACCCGCCCTTTGGGCGAGGTTAGGCGGCTGCTTGAGCTTAATTTGTTGCCGGCCAGACCCTCTCTCCCCCTTCAGAGCTGACACCGGCAGCCGACGGGGTGGCACCATCGCGTGTCCGTACCATGGCTGGTAAGTTGGCGACCAGGCCTCATTTATCAGGATGAATCGTTGTACTTCTGCCCAACCGTTCGATGGTTCGGCCCAGGAGCCAGGAGGCGAGCGTCCGACCTAGCCCTGGCGAGTAGAGCGTAGAAGAGAAGCGCAAGCGAGAGAAGCAAATGCCCAAACGGCTGAGCCCCCTGGAGTAGCTGAGTGCCTGAGACCCGAGTGGAGGTGTGGAACCCTAACCTAGAGCGGCAAGGCGGCGCGGCGTGGTAGCCAGGACTTTGTAGGTATGGTTTGATCCGGGTTTAGCGGTTCTTCTTGGGTTCTTGAAGGATTGTAGTTTTTTTTGTTCTTTTTCTTGATGTGATGCGTCATTAGTTCTTGATTCTCCATTTGGTAAATTAGCTACAGGAGAGCGTCGCAAATGGCGGAATTGATCGGGCCATGGGTGTACAACTGCTGCCATTGCCGAAACCACGTTTGCCTCCATGACAACATCATCTCCAAGGCCTTTTAGGTGAAGAAGACGAGCTCCTTGAGATTTTTTTGGGGGGGAGTTGGAAAATTGCATTTTTATTTATTTTTCTAGTGCCAAATGCAACCTTGGGCCCTTCACTGGGAATCAAGATTGAACTGAAATTAGAGTGGGTTCTTTTGGGTTGTGGCTTATAGCTTAAAATTTTAAATTCTGGCTGTTCGCGAGAGGCTGTACGTAGAGAAAAGTAGTCGAATGCGATTTTGGTCGATGCAGCTGCAGCTGAACCAAGTATATTTTTTACTACAATCTTTCTATTAACCTCATCTTAAAAAAAATACGCCGTTTAAAAGCTAGTTACTGTAGCATAAGTTATAAGCCACATGTCATAAGTGGAAAAGAACTCAGATTTAATCAGTAGGGGTCTATTGCGCCAGTAATGTTGGAATGATTGGGTATGGCATGCTGAAGTTGTCACCAGGCATCAGTTAGGGAGGAGATAAGAGTGATCTTAATAATTAGTCTATTCATTAGAACACTAGTGGTTTGATTGCAGTGAGGACTAAAGAGGTTCAGCAATCCAAGCCTTGTTATTGGTGCATTCCTATAAACACCCAATTTTACATTTTCAACAGAGTTTCTTACTTAATACTTATCTATCCATGGAGTAATTAATGTGCAAAGATTGTAACATAGTTCCAGCTATTTATGCCAACAATTACTCTAGTAGGGAGGCTGTTACCTGATTTTTGGATGTTGGGATCATCTATGTTGTATAGACATGAGCCTAGTTGTTTTTCTAGCACAAACAATTTTGATTCATTTAGATGAAGAACATATTGGCTAGATATATCTTAGGTTTTGGTCGTATTTGGTGGATGATACCATCTCCCTTCTCTTCTGGCTGTTCTAGGGGAGGAATGGCTGTGCATTTATGTTTTCTCATGCGATGAACATAGCTGTGGGGCCGAAGGAGGATAGGCAACTTATGATGGGCCCCACAGTTCACATAGTTGCTGACAATATTTCAGTGCCATCTACAATTGATCCATCTATCTTTTACAAGATTGCTTCTTCTATAGCTCATCTACAACTGTGGACTAAGCTTCATTAGTGAATTATTTTTCAATATCCTATCGTTACTATATATGTTTGCATGAAAATTATAGTTGGTTCTTCTATTTTATCTCATATACTCTTATTAGTACGATTACAATATAGTGTGATCATGGATTATTTTGCTTTTGGGTAATACTATTTGCTTCACGCTTGTAAGTCCGTCTTAACTATATTTTAGTCCTGGGTTAGCCATTGAGAAAAGTAATGGCCTGTTTAGTGCATTAGAACTCAAGTCTGCATGGGATAGTTCAGAACTTAGCTTAGGCAAGATGCTGATCAGGTCAACGGGTGGTGTCATTGTGGATTGATACGAAACTGACATTTGTGGGTTCTTGAGAATTACATGTCCATGACTTGTGAGTTGCGAGAAATGGTCATTTGATCAGATTCGCCCATTCGGGAGATGTGGATCTGATCAACGGGTTGGGGTTAAGATTTTTTTAGGGCTTGTTTGGAAACCTCTATCTTGGCTCGGCACGACTTATTGGTCTAATGGGTACACGACTTATTAGTCTAATGAATAATAATTATTAAAAAATTTAAAAGTTAACCGCTAAAAAACCAAAAAATGAGTCTCGGATTTTCCACTGATCGCTACCTACCAATCGGTCGAGAAACGTAAGAGCGCTCACTGGGCTGTGCGGGATGACCCAATGCCCACTTTGGTTTGGTATTGACTTTAATGGACTGGGCCGTTCGGCGGTGCGGGCGCGTGGCTTATTACGCAACGCAGCGTATACCGGTGCCTCGCCCATCAAGCGTAAAATCTTGTTACAAGGAAAGGAAATTACTGCTGCAGGAACAAGCGTAGTACCACCAATGAATAGATTGTTGTGAGATCTAAAATCTGTACTGTTGATTCCAGTGGCGGAGCAAGAGGCAGAAACAAGAGCGGGGCAATTGCAACTTCATGCAGCCTTGTTCAAGTAAGAACCATCGGCTGGAGAAAGGTTGAAGAAAGAACGAGAGATTGTACTGAAGAGTTTGGTTCTAAAAATGGTGGTAATTGTCACATTGGGGAAGAACAAGTGGTCATGACGTAGGCGAGGTCGATGCATTGCTAAGGAAGAATGAATGTATGCGGTGCTTAAAGTGCCGAGCAATTGAGCTTTTATATACACACATACACGCCACGTCCTCCCACTTATCATATACCACGTAAATAATGTTATTATACCTCTTTATCCTTTTTAGAAAACTCTAATAATTATTATAAAATACTTTAAAGTGAGCTTCACAAAAAAATTCATCAAAATCTACTTTTTATAGCATAGTTTGCATATTACTCCTTTTATGTATATAAAAGAATATATAGTAAAAATAAAGGGCTCCGATGAATTTTTTTAACTAAGTCGTATTGGAGTATCTTAGAATTAGTATTTAAGTATACCGAAAATGATAAAGAAATATAACCCATTCGTTTAAATGGTATATTGAAAGGGAGTATATACTCGTGAGTACGAAAAGGCTTCATATATATATATATATATATATATATATATATATATATATATATATATATATATATAAAATAGAGGCACCATGGTGCCCAGGCTCCATGATTGAGACTTTCCATTCATGATTAAGACTTTCCATCCATGATTGATTCAGCATGCTAAATTAATAACTTCCTTTTCAAATTAATGCCTTTTTGAATTAATGAATGTTAACGGATTTGCCTGATATATTATATATCATTACACTTGCACGCATCTAAAAGCAATCCAAAGGCAGAGAAACTTGGTGCCCAGACACTATGGTGCCCCAGACACACACATGCACGGCTACGCTAATGAGTGCGCGCAACCTGGTCAGCTGGAGCAGTACATGTTAACTCGGTTGGATAGTAATTTCATGAATTACAAATAACTTTTTATACATGAGATAGTAACTTTACAAATGTAAATAACTTGATGAATTATACATGATAACTTTATATTCAGGAGATAATAACTTTTTCATAACTAACAACATGCATGGATGCAACAGGAGAGAGAAGAGAATAAATGCACTTGATTTGTGATTTTTTATTTTATTTACAAGCTAAAAAATAAAATAACTTTTTTTTTACCAAAAGTCCAATATGCGATCTGTTTGCACCATTGTGTTCGAAATTATGAGCTTAACAAAGCAATATCCATGTTGAATGTATTTCGACGCTGCAAAATTACTACTCGTACAGATGATAGTAACTTAATGCATTATAGATGATAACTTTATGTGCAGTGATATTAACTTCATAAATTATAGATGACAACTTTGTATGTAGGCGATAGTAATTTCATGCATTATAGATGATAACTTTATGTGTAGACGATAATAACTTCATGAATTATAGATGACAACTTTATGTGCAGACGATAATAACTTTTTCTATAAGTAACAACTTCGCTAGTAACCGTCTGTGTGGTGGGTTGGTGGGGGCGATTGGATGATTGGGTCGGTCAGATCGCGCACTTATTCTACACGTAGCAACTAAATATATATATATATGTATATATGTGTGTGTAGGAAAATTACATTCTACTCCTAGGTGTAGTTACTCCCACCTGTGATATACCATATAAACGAAATTAACATATTCTTTTATCATTTTAGGTATACTCATGTACTAATTCTAAGATATTCTAATATCTGTCACATGAAAAAATTGCAAGGGAGCATATGTTTTTTGGCCTATTTTGCTAATACCTTCATATTCGTATATAAAAAGATGTATGTTAAAAAATTATACATACCACATTAAAAAGTACACATACCACATAGATAGTCTTATATACTCATATACTACACGTATATACCCTACATTGCATTAAATACCCTATACTTTGTGAGATGCGGCATAGCGAGTAACTATGCCCGGGAGTACCAAAAAAGCTTTCATATATATCTATAGAGAGAGAGAGGGGGGAGAGGGAGGGAGGGGAGAGATACCCCTACCTCTTGAACAAAAATTGCAACCGAAAGGAACCGAGCGTTAGCTCGGTGGTGGATTCGGATGTTTCGAACCCACCGATCTTGAGTTCGTTTCCTAGATGGAACGACGGATTTCTTACTTATTCCCTCGGGTTAGGTCTCGAGAAGGGATAGTATACACACATGTAAGTATGTGCAGTGGTCAAAGCATGTGTTTGTACTTCGTGAGGTGTAAGCCTTTGATCTAGTTAGATATGTGCTAGTAGATACATTGACGTATATATAAGTTAGGACATGCATGTGAAATATGTGCTTATGTGCGTCTACCGTTGTACTGAAACAAAATTGCAACCGAAGGAGTGGCCGGAGCCCAGTTTGGCCTCCGGTACTGGGCTCCGCCACTGGTTGATTCCCAGTTAGCTCGTGATATTCAAAAATACTGTTTTGCAGACGTCCACCGCTGTCATACTTACCATTGATTGGCTGGCTAATGCATGTCAAGAAAGCGAAGTAGCTGGATGTAGTTCCTCAGCACCTGAGAAATGATTAACAATTTTTCTTTCAGTTCTTCTCTTGCTAGAAACTGACGATCGAGCTTCGTACGTAGTTCACCGTCATATTTCTTGCTTCTGTGTTTTCAGTAATCAGCACCCGCATGCAGATGCGAATCACTGCAACGTACGTACGATTTATCTCAAAATCCGCGCGTAAATCCTCACCTTGTCGTTTTTTACTTTGATCGATCCGTGTTTACCTCCAGCGATCAATGTCGTCCTGGCTCGCTTTATTGGTATCGTGATATTTTTTTTGTCGTTGCGGGAGTTAGGGAGCTATCTAGGTAGCGTTCTGACAACATGACAGCGTGAGGTCCCAGCGACAGGTACATCAGGGCACGAACGAAGGTGCAGGTGTCGCACACCCAATGGATGGTAGTTAAATGGACTCACAAATAATTTTACATTTTAGTCCTTCATTTTACTATTTCAGCCTTTACAATATTTCAATTAGCACTTTTCTTGAAAATTTTAAAGTAGGAGCCTTAGAGCCAAAAAATAAATCACACATATACCCCTTAAGCCACCTGAGTCTAATACTAAAGCCCACCCACATTTTCTTTTTTTCCACCCTTCCCTCTCTCTCTCTCTTCGTCTCTACCTTTCTCCCACATCCTCCCTCCCCTCTCGGCTCTCCCATCCTACCGTCGTCGTCCCCGAGTTGCTATCATCATCAGTGCTCGTCGGCCAGATCTGGTCACTGCTGCTTCTCTTGAGCCCTAGCGCTCCTAATGTCTTCTTGCCTGGCCCTAGCACCGTCGCCCTCACCATCACCATCATCCGTGTTGTCCTCCATTGTCGGTCTTCCTCAACATCAAGCCGCAACTGTCGTCCTCGCTCGGTGCCATCATCCTCACCATCACAATCATCTGTGTTGTCCTCCATTGTCGGTCTTTCTCAACATCGAGCCGCAACTGTCGTCCTCGCTCGGTGCCATCATCCTCACCATCACCATCATCCGTGTTGTCCTCCATTGTCGGTCTTCCTCAACATCAAGCCGCAACTGTCGTCCTCGCTCGGCGCCGTCGTCTTTGTTCCAAGCCCCAGCACCACCGCCATTGTCGGTTGGATCTGTTTGCTGCCACTATTCCCACTTGGTGCCCGCCATCCCGTTTCTACTTCATCGGCCACTCACGCGAAGTAGGCGGAGGTGTGATGAGGTGCTCAAATATTTGGAATGCTATATGTTGTGTGGGATCGGTGCATGCTCTATGATGAACTAGTCATACACTGAAATTGATCTAAATAACATAATTAGACTTGAGCTCTAGGTTTTGGCTTCTACTGGCTGTACCGTGGCTAGTTGAATTTCTGTTTAGTAGATCTGTTTACCTGCAACTAGAATTGTCAGTAGTGCAGTAGCTCTGTTAATTCTGTTTAGACTAGTTGTCCCTGTGCAGTAACCACTCTAGTCCAATTATGATTCAGATCTGTTTATTTCTGTAATCTGCATAATTTCAATTTGCTGCTTAGTTATCTGAACTCTATAAGATCTCTGTCACTCTTACCATTGCATGTAAACAGTTTAAAGTTCAGAAATTAAAAGGGGTTGTTCTCTGTTTTGCTCGGGTCTGGCAGTAGAAATATAATTAGAGCTCAAGTCTTGAGTTCTTGTTATTAGATCACCCATGAAGAGATATGACATTTGCATAAGAAGGCCAAGATTTAAGATCTTGAGCAACTCTGTTCTGAGAGCAATCCTAAAGCAATTATTTTGTTCAATGCTAGATTTAATTGCTTTAATATTTAAAGGATTGCATAGTATGCTGTTTTCGGCAGATTTATGGTCATATTCATTGAATATTCACTTGTATATGAATGGCAATATGGAATTACATGGTTTCATGCAATTTGTGTCATTCATGTTATGCTGGAAATATGTTGAATATATATTTATGTTGGCTGGAATTAAATATGAAAATATGCTCATATCGCAATTGGTACAACAAGGGTATTACTAAATTTCTCTCAATTCTTTCTTTTTTTAAGTAAATGGACTAAATTTATGAGTTATGGTTCAAATGTTATGATTGTTGATTAGTTTTTTTGTCAAACTGTAGGGTTCGAAATTAAGGTTTCAATTTGGGTTTTTGAAAATTGAAATACCCACCTACTTCATTGTAAATTGGAAGCAAAATTATCCATGTAATTATGGGGATATTCTTATAGGTTGTGGCTGATGGTTTTTGTCAGCGTTTTTCTATATGACAGCAGACGATGAAGATACCGACGTGGGTGATGCACACAGCTTTATATCCAGGAAGCTGTTTGAATAATACACTTTAGGAGGCTGTCCTGTTTCAATGTTTGGCCTTTTGACTTCCGGAGAAGTTAGAAATCAAAAGCTAAAAAGAATATATATATATGACGAAGCAGTGAACCCAGTCATTTTTATTCTTGCTCCCCCTCTGGCCCTATGCCAAGATGCTACAATCACTTTTGTGCTCTAGAGACGATACTAGTATATGGACAGTTTGTAGTACTACTGAATGCAACACGACATAATTCCGACCCAATAATCACGACAGTTAAAAGGGCGCACTCGATGTGCATGTAACAACCTAAATATCCAGTCCTCTGCCTAGCTAGTAGCTGCATATGGATTGCGAGTAAGACAGCAATGACCTACTGGCCGACTGGGACAGTAGCCCATGCATGGAGCCCCACAATATGCCATGTTGGAGCTGCGTTAGGGAGTAGACTCAGGTACAACAATGCCCCTTCACTAATCTTCACCGGCTCCGTCTCCGTGGACACCACAGCGATGTTTCTCAGCGCCCGCCCGCGTAGCTAGGTAGCACCCCACACGCCCGGACGGATTCTTGTTTCGATCGCAGAAACTGGCTCCCCTCGCATATACGCCACCATGTGTTCCCGGCCGCTGTTCGTGTTCCAGGGATCAGCAGTACTCGATCAGGTTTTCGGTCCGTTTCGCGCTGCCGGCCGGTCGGTCGGAGGGTGCGCACGCAGCTCGACCGAGCTGTATCTATCTGAATGCATATTGGCTACTACATATCACTAATGCTGCATGCATGGGCGGCAGAATCTACTGGTTTCCAGCGAGCGAGGCTCCACTTGCATGGCATATAGCATCTCATGCATTTATCGTCTCCAGCGCGGCGTCGTACGATCGAGCGCCGGCGGGGCCAGCCTCCAAAGGTATGACGCCGATCAATCAATCAGTTAATCCATCGGGCGGTACGCGCGACGTACGCGGCCGCGCAGGCCGCATTTATAGTCTCATGTGCTTCCATGTTCCGATCTGAGGACGCTACTGGCCGATGCAGATCATCAAGTGCCTGACTGCCCGCCCGCCTGCTGCTGCCGGGAATGGATGGATCGCGCGCACGATGGGAACATGGCCTGAGCTGCCTCTCGTGCATGGCGACCGTGCCGGCCATCATTGTGTCAGGCAGCGGCGAAGCTAAAAAATTTGTACAACGTAACTCCAACATATAATTTTTAAATTTGTCAAAAGTATGATATAAATAATTCAAATAAGGTCTTACATAAATAGATGATTACAAAATATGTAATGAAAATTAGAATATTACTTTACGCGTTTTTATCCCTTGGAAACGTTTGATTATATCATCTTCACTAATCTTTAAGAAAATATCTCGCTCAATAAATATAACTAAACAATCATTCAAAAAATGATCACCCATACTATTTTTCAACTTATTATTCACAAGATTCATCGGAGAAAATACACTTTCAACACTCACCATCGCCACTAGTAGAAGCAATACTAATTTGAAAAACAAGTACACCAACTTGTAAATTTCATACTTTTTTTTGCTACAACAAGCTTAATAGAAAGCTCACCAAGATTATTGAAGTCCTTAAACCTACATCTCTCCACATGTCGTCAATGAAGTTATCAGGTTAGAAAGGAAGTTTCAATAAATCTGTACTTGAAAAGTCACTTGGATAGAATTTAACAAGGCTAAGTACTTTCTCCTTAATTATCAAAGGCTTCAAATGAGTTTAGAGGATTCAAGGCAAACAAGCTCCACATTAATTTTGTCAAACTGACTGTCAAGTTCTTGAAGATCACTATCAATGATGCCAAGAAATACTTCTCTTTTAAATGATCATCACTTGTTTGTTTGGGGAAGAAACACTTTGATCTTCCAAAAGGCACAAATCTCTCATTTGGCTTAGGAACTTTAATGCGATGTTTCATACAAAATGATATTACTTTTTTTTGAAGAAAATCTTCCCACCCATGACTCATCATATATTGCAATCTGTCCTGAGCCAAATTAACAAGTGGCATAGCTTTAATGATATCTTGATCCCTCTTTTGCAAAGATTGACACAAGCCATCTGTGTACCCAAGTATAACTAGCGTCAAGTTTGCCATGAAAACAAAATCAAATGACTCAAAGGCCGCCACCATAGCATGAATTTTCCCCCATTCATTCTTTAGGGAGAGATCTTTTTCAATTTTTATGAGTACTTTACAGATTGTAGAATACATACCAATAATATGCAAAAAAATTTATAATGAGAACCTCAATGAGTGTCACCGGGCCTAGCCAATACTATCTCTTAATTCAAGCCTTGCCAACTTTCAATTTTACCTAACTCTAGTGCTTCCAAAACTTCCAAAGCTCTAGTGTTTCAAAGAATTTCATGGCACTTACAAGAAACTCCAAAACATTAAGCAAATTTGATAATTAGTCAAAAACCAAACACAAGCAGCATTGGCCTTAGAAACAGCCATAAGAACTAATTGGAGTCTATGTGCAAAACAATAGATGTAATAAGCAGAAGGAGACTAGTTCATAATTAATGTTTTTAGCCATTTAATCTTGCCTCACTAGCCCTATCATATCTTTGCCCACGGATTTGAGTAAGACTCAACTCGTGATCCATAAGTAAAGACTCATTTACATCCTTAAGTAGCAAAGAAGTGGTATAAGCTACATGACCTACTCCAAGGAACATCTCATATACCCTTCCTAGTTTATCAACATAACATAAGCAAAGAGCTAGTTGTACATTTCAGGATACATCACTAGACTCATCAGCTAGAATTGCAAAGTGGTCATCACCAATTTTATCAATTATGTGTCTAGTAGTTTCCTTGACATAACAGTTAATAATTTCCTTCTGTATAGGATAAGAAGTTAGGATGTAATTTTTTGGAGCATTTTTCAAAACAACCATGTTAACATCTTCATTACTTTCTGCAAGCCATTGCAAATGTTCAAGGAAGTTTCCTTTGTTGCTAGATTGTTCTCTTTCATCATTTCCACGGCATGTCAATCCTTAACGCAAAATAAACCTCAAGCACCTAACTGAATAAGACAACCTAGCTGTAAAGATATTTCTCCTCTTTAGGTCGCTTCACGACAACATGAGCAACTAAAGTTTTTGGTTTTACAAAGAATTCATATTTCTCTTGAGCTTGATTATGGACATTTTTTATACCACCCATATGTTTGTCAAGTGTGTCATATATATTCCAATTTTCGAACCACCTTTAACAAAGCTATAACCCTCACAGTTTTCTCCTTAAAAATAACAGATAAAGCAAAATGCAGCATCTTTTCCGATACTATATTCAATCCAATTGTACTTATCAAACCAACTAAGACTGAAGTGATGTCTTTTACCTAATTTTTCCTTGGCTAGAAAATCATGTGTATAAGGTTGGCATGGCCCTTTCATAATATACCCTCTCCAAACTGCATCTTGATTATTGACATTATGTGGAAGAAGTTCAACATCATAAATCTTTTCCTCACTACTAGGAAGTGATTTTGAAGCTCCTGAGCTTCTGGGTTTAGTGGGTTGGAGTGGGGTAGGGGGGATGGAGTTGTTCATTGCCAGTGCTAACAATCACAACATCAACATTCTCCATCTCAAAAGGAGGGGGCAAATGATTTCCACTTGCTTAAGTTCCTCCTCTTCCTTCTTGAGTCTCCCCTTCGTCCGATGATGAAGAAGATGAAATCATCTTTGCCTCGGCTTGTCGATCAAGGAAAAAAAGAAAGGATATCTCTATTTCTTTTCATGTTTCAATGATTCAACTTGCTCTGTTCTCTACATTCATAAATCACAACATTTTTTCAAATCTCTCCAAATCCAATCACAACATTCTCTAAATCCCAAATTGAACTCGAAATATTACATTCTTATTGTCACTGCGACAGTGGCACAATGTAGTGCCTGGCCATCACTGCCAGCTGCTCCCGTATGGCCCTAGTGCCGCTCGGTAGCTTGGTGCCTCAGCCAGCTGTTCCCCTGATGTGCCCGTAGTGGCGCCACTGCCTGCTCCCCATAGGCCACCGCTACAGTGCCAGTTGTGCCGCCAAGGTCAGCCCTACCTTCGCGGTGAGCGGGGAGGAGCATTAGAGATTTAGGGTTGGGGACTTGCTGACTTGGGTCTGTTCGGTTGTCGGTTGGGGAATTGGATGGAGCCTCGGTTGGGCCATTGGTGAGTGGTGAGTGAATGTGCTGGGCATGAGTGGGCCACCGTTCAATGTCGGCTATTGGGCTAGGCTTCTAAGAATACACTAATGCATAACTAATCCCCTGGTGTCAGGGTGAGTCGGGGGGTGATTGTGATCATGATGATGCCACTGTATGCCAGCAGAAGGAGCAGCAGCGATCGTTGTAGATCGAATTTGGTTGGCGTCTTGGCGAGAGGGGATTGGGGTGAACTGAACTGGATCACGGGGGTCCTTGCCTTGTCGTGTTGCTCTCCTGAATATGAGGAGATGTTCATTTTAGGCTACAGTCTCTGAGGAGCAAAGTCAACATATTAGCATGCCCATCACTGATGGTTTTAAAGTTGGTTTCCTCGACTCACGTTTAGTCGTCATGGATATCATCAAGGAGGATGCATCCTTCATCGAGAATTACATTATGAAGGCATTGGAGGGTTACCGCGATAAGTAATTCATACTTATGCCCTACAACTAGGGATAAGTGCTACACTAGTGGCCATATTTGTTGATTTATACATTATAAGTAACACAGACTTGGGTTTAATGACTATGACATACCTGTGTAGGTTCCACTAGATTCTAATTGTAATTATACTAAATTGGAACAGGGTAATATGCCTTAATTTCCTAAAGAAGAACAAAACTAACTACATAGTTGTCTAACAAGTAATCGATAGATAAACATATTTCCTCCATAGATAACTCTATTATAGTCTTTCTTTTCTTCCTAATGACTAAGACTAACTTTTTAAAATCACGTAAGTTGTTCGTCACGTATGTTGCAAAGGTATAAAAATGAGGGATCGACGCCTTACAACACGTTCTAGATTTTCCGGTATTCGTTAGTACACATTAATCATATACAACACTTCATAGTAATGTCTCTCGAACTAATAAATTCTATTTTTACAGTGCCACCAGCAGCCGCCGAGCAACAACACCAGTGGATTATACAATATGCAACTACTCATCGGTTCTATGAAGAACAATCTTGAGGTTTGTCAATCTTGCGATAATTATTTCATACTTATCAATTTATATATGCATACACGACATTGATCTTCATACCGATAAGTTCCGTCCATCACTACAACTCTGTTGGAACAGACCGACCTCAAACATATTCTAGGATAGTGTGCATACTTCTTGATGTCTAAAGTCATAAAAGAAAATAGGGAGTTCCACGACGTAGAATGAATTTCACTAGGATAAGATTGAGCTTAATTGTTTATGTGTGTATTTGTATTTCATTTCTGTTAATTGATTTGTGAAATGGATGTTCTTGTTTCTGAAATGAATGGATGTGAATTGGATGTATATTGATGTGTTGATCTGCTTGTTTCATAGGGCATGGCTTGTATTTTCTGAGACTAGCTAACAAACAGAAATAGATTTAGGAACAGAAAAGAATATCATAGATAGTTATTAATTGTAGCTACCGACCATCATAGACGATTTGTAGTAGAAACCGTATGTGATATATGGTTTATCACAGATGGTTTATAGTAGAAACCGTCTGTGATATTTATATATCACAGATGATTTGTAGTTGAAACCATTTGTGATAAACCATATATCACAGACGGTTTCTATTACAAACCATATGTGATAGTTTATATCACAGATGGTTCGAAAATCATCTGTGATGACCTCGTATTATTACTGACCCATGAACTCAGACGGCTCACAAAACCGTCTGTGATGAGTTTTTGAACTATTTGTGATAACCTGTTGTGCACTAGTATTAGCAGATGAAGGTTGAAAAGAAATTATGATGTCCTAACAAAAGGAAAGTGTTTTTGGACGTATTTTAATTTGTGTGATCAGGTCCAACATTGTAATCAAGCTCTCATGCTTACTGTGATAAATCATTTACTAAAAGAACTCCCAATGTTTCTTTATGGGATATTGGTCAATTATGAGTTCACTCAAATGGTCCATGTATATGCATGTGAGGTGTAAGTTCGATCCCACCTTGAGAGTATAAATTGAAGAATGTGTGTGAATGTGACCTCAACTGAAGTAAATCCGCTAGCTCCAAGCTAACATTTTTGTGTAAAGTTAGGATGAAAACCCAAGCAAATTGGTCCTTATGTTGTGGCGTTTGGACTTCGAGATGTCCTCCAAATTTAAATGTACCATTTGAATTTTACTTGACCATTTGGTGAATGTCAACATAAGAAGTTAATTCGTTAGGGCTCACAAGTCACAGCAGCTGCCCCTAACACCAGCTCTATATATGACAAGATCATTCAAGCTAGGTAGATTGATTCCGTGACGATCAACATATGATATGTGTGCTCTCCAGCAAAGCCAACTTATTGTTTTGGTAGCTTTGGCACCCATCTATTAATATAAGAAAAAAAGAGGAATAGGAGTGTCCACAAAAATTATGGAATAACACCATGGACCAATCTATCCTATGATCAGATCATTCCTCAATTCAAACATGCTTGTAAAATCTACAACAGTCACCAAGTACTTTACCTCACTGTGGAGACTTAGATGAATAGTACACTAGATGTCTGGTGAACAACCTTAGTCATTCATTGTCGTTTTAATTGTTTGGAGCAATTCATACTGGACCAATATATTCTTCATCACCTACTGGAAAGGATATTCTGAAGTGACCACAGATAGGAGAGTGAATCACCTAGCTCATAGACGAGATACATCTATACAAGGTTTCTATCTATACCAGCTACTGGAAGGTATTAAAAACACAAACAGCGCAAATCATACTACATTTTATGCAGAGGGAGACAAGACAACATCTAAGAGCACAAGCCAGAATTATATTTTTATTCATTAAAAAAAGGAAATGTAGCTTCATGATCCAACATCAGCGTGAACAAGAGATGGGTGTCACTTAACTCATACGGAGTATCCAATTTTTCAGCAACAATGTGCTTCGTTGGTAGTAATTAATTAACTGTGGTAATTGGTAAATGAAGCAGTAGCACATGTTTTGCTACAATCTATTGATGCAATTGTTACAACTAAATTGTAGCAACTAGCAATACGATATTTATATACAAACTACTATATCATATTTTAGTAACCCCATGCATTCAGCATTTTTTTTTTTGAACGACCATGCATTCTAAATTGCATGCAAGCAACCAGACATGCTTACATATCACCCAGAATAAGCACACAAAGCTCAAAAGGAGTGGCCGAAAGGGGAACTCATTGGACAGAATTCTACAGCCAAACTAGATTCATGTCCCATACAAATTCCTTCGATAAACGATCTACCTTAAGAGATCAAGAAGTATGAGAAATTGATATGTTCAAAGCTTCTCTTCAATCACTCACCTGTACGTCTTGATCTTAACCATACAGACTTCATTGAACGATACAAATAACGGCTCGTTTAGAATGTAAGAATTTCACAGAAAATAGTCCAAGAATTCCCATGAGAATAAAGAAAAATCCCGTTCCAAACAGTTCGTAATTAAACCCAAAGGCAAAGATACAGGATTTGATTGCCTCTCGTGCTACCCACAAATCCTAACGCAATATTGCTGTATACTTTGCTGCCACAGACTTACAGCATACTTGGCACAACAAAGCTGTATACTCAGGGGTGGAGCCACACACTAGGCAGGATAGACTTCAGTCCGATGTGTAGAAAAATATCTAGTGTATAGACCGAGTAAATTCAATATAGTATGGGTAACATTTTCATGGTCCAGTCCAGATAATTTAGATCATTTCACCACTGAGCTCAAGACGTAACTAAATCATAGCTCCGTTACTGTATATGTTAAGGAGATAGAGATAGAATTGTATTAGGAGATAGAGTTTGGATTCTAATCCATATATGCTTTATCTCTATATGGCATATCCTTATGTATCTCCTAATACAATTCTATCTCTATCTCCTTAACAGTATATACTTATTGTCACATCATAAAAATCTGCAGAGTCTGGTAACCATCACAGGTACTCACTGTCGACCAAGGCTTAAAGCCTGTGACCACTTGTAGAATGGTGCTGAAGCATGTACGTATACACTGTACTACATATCGTATTACTATTGCTTATTCCTTGCATCTCCCCAGCAAAGCACTCATTTATGGCGACTCCCTACGGGGAAAAGGGTGGTGAAGGGGCTGCGGGCGTCATGACATGCCTCTAGACTTCCATCTCTCCCCAACAACTAATTACCAGCCTTAAAGTTTCAGTACAATCAAGGGAGTCCATGTGGAAGCCAATCAGAGAGAAGAAAAAAAATGTGCAATCATCACCCCATCTCCACCTCTCTCTCTCTCCCCCTCAAGGGTGTCAACTTATCAAATACAAATTAAATAATTTAGATACAGATGTCAGATAAAATGAATAATATAAATATGGTTGATACGAACCGAATAGTCTGAATGTAAATACCGGATAAAATAAATAATACGAAACCCTACTCTTTTTTGTATCTGTCTGAAAGTGCCGCGTCAGTGAGTGCAAGCTAAATTCCTGAGGTAAGGCGGTTAAAAGACGCTTGTACTGTGCCACCGGCGGCGCGTGTAAGACAGGCAGTGAACTAATGAGTAATGACACACCACAAAACCTTTTCCCTTTAAAGCTTAAAGTGTGATAGTAAAGTGTGATAGGAAGTGAAGGGGGCTACTGCGGTTGGAAAGCTGCAGCTGCTGCCGGCGCAGTGGAAGAAAGAGACCCAACCAATCACATGGATAGGGTAGGGGGAAACAGTCTGAGGCCATGGGAGTTTGCACGTTTTTTAAAGCTTAAAGGGCGCATTAAATCCGACCCTTTTGGTTGTTTTGAGGAAGGTCTGAGGGCCAGCAGCACTGCCAATTTCTTTTTCAGCTCATCGACTTTTCAAGATTTATAAGCATCTTATTTATTTGTATAAGTGCTCATGTTCAGATCAAGGCTATCAATTGTAGCCGAAAAGATAAGGGCCATTGTCATGCACCTCTTTCTAGAAAGAGCGATGCCAAGATTAAAAATAAGGAGGCTGGGGTTGGATGCATGGGCGACATAAAAAAGCAGAGAGAACTTTGGGAAGATTTGTGACAGGCACATCTGTTTCCCATCACAGCGAAGAAAGAAATATGGAAAGACGAAAGATAGACTCCTCTCCCCGTCATCGATCATCCACTTATCAGTTCAAGAACAACATCTAGTAGCAGCGCTGCTCCTGAACCCACAGGAGGAAGCGAAGCATTCATGCAACACCAACAAGAACAAGAGAGCAAGCAAAGGTCGACCTACAGCAGCTACAACATCCTACTGCAACGCAATGCGGCAGAGAGGCTGGCTAGCCAGCCAGGGTGCTGCATTCTCACAAGCCTAATTCTAATTAATTAAGAAGCTCCGAGTGATGGAATTCTTGAAGCAAAAACAAATGACATACACAGCAGAAATAGATGGAAAACCAACCAACCAAAATTAGTACTAGCTCCAAACTTTCTCCCCCTGGTTGCAACTTGCAATCACCGATTCCTGTCAAGCGGCAGAAAATCGAGTACCTAACAAGAGGATAAAATCACGTCAGAAATCCGGTCCAAGAAAGGAACAGCAATGCAGCATCGGACATTACAGTAGGATTGTAGCAGAAGCCGGTCAGGCCGTGAGAATTCTCACAATGATGCAAGTGGAGGAGATGATGGCTGATGTTACTGGTACATGATGTGGTGCTCATGGTGGTTGGTGGTGAAGCCATCTATGCTCCACTGCTGCTGTCAGTGGTGAGAAGCCGAGGACACAGACGGCGGCGGCTTATCGCCATTGCCGCCGTTGTGCTCCTCCTCGCCCTGCATCCTAGCGGGGAAGAGGAACCCGGAGAAGCTGATGCCGGGGGAGAACCCGATGGGCGACACGGAGGGGCTCAGCCCCCCTTGGTGGTGCTGCATCGGGTTGTCGGCTTCGACGGTCTCCGGCCATCCTCGGTCGGAGGGCTGGTTACTGGACTGAAGGGGTCCCCTCTGGAAGAAGAACTGGCTCTGGCCACCGAGCGCTGCCTGCATATGCCCCGCCTGCTGTGACACGTTGAACAGGTAGCCGCCAGTGCTCCCACAGCCGCCGCCGCCTGGGTCGGGCACGTTCCACGGCACCATGCGCTGGTTCTGAGCCTGCTCGGCCCACATGGCACCGCCGCCGAAAGAGTAATTGGCGGCGCCGGGGAAGAGCGCCTGCTGTGCGGTGCTATTGCCGCCGTGGCCGTGCGACCGGTGCTGCTGGTGCTGCTGCTGGTGGTGGTGAAATATGGGGTCTTGCAAAGGCTGCAGCGACAGCCGAAGCTCTTGGCTCTGGCTGCCGGTGCGCGACAAGAGGTCCGGAGTGTAGCTCTGGAAACCCATGGCCGACGACTGCGCCGCCGCAGTGGACGACGACGCCTCTCCGCCTGCGGTGCCGCCCATGGGGAAGAACGACTTGATCGTGTCCGCGATGGCGTCCGAGTCGAGCGACGGCGGGAGGAAGCTGGTGCCGCCGGTGGACCCGCCAGCGCCGGCGCTGGTGAATTCGAACGCCGCCTGCGCGACGGTGATGGCCTGCGCCTGGTCGTCGGAGTTCTCGGAGGAGTCCTGGTGCGTTGAGGAGCACGGCGGCGCGGCGGCATTGCTGGCTGCTTGGGCGGTTGCCATGGGCTGCCACGCGGGCAGCACGTCGAGCTTGTCGATGGCGTCCTTGGCGTTCCTGATGAGCCAGTCCACGGCCTTGCTGGGTCGGTCGTAGCCCAGGCGGTCCTGCACGTCGTAGAACTGGATGGCCGTGTGGGCCGACAGCCGCACGCGCCGGTCGCGCGGCCCGCGCGACGTGCAGACCTTGCTGTGCCGGTCCTTGCGCCCTGTCGACCGCACAATGTGCCCTCCTTGCACCGCCACGATCTCCCCGCCTCCGCCGCCCCTCACCCGCGAGTGCGACGCGGGAGTGGCCGCCACAATCTCGCCGCCGGCACCTCCCCGCGCCCGCGTGTGGGACGCCGCGGGCGGCTGTGGCTGCGCCGCCTGTGCCGTGAACTGGTGCAGGTGATGGTGCCCGACGCCCCCGAAGGACAGGAGCTGCGGCTGGAACCCGTGGTGATGGGACTGGCCGGCGTCGTCCATGGGCGCGAGAAGGGCATACTCGGCGGACGAGCCCGGCTGCCTCACTGACGCCGCCTGCAGGTGCTGCAGCTGGAAGATGGGGACCGGCGGCAGTTCTTGGTCCTGCACTTCTTGGTGGAGTTGCAGCAGCCGGTGGTGGTGGTGCTCATCTGCTTCCTGCTGCCCACCGCCGCCTCCTCCTCCTACGCCGTCGCCTCCGTGCGGAACCCGGTGGTGGTGCCTCGGATCCAGATCCCCCGCCTGCTTGGCCTCCGCTACTGCTGCTGCTCCAATGCGCGTCCATCCACGTCGCCGGATCCCATAACTAGGACGACAAGAAACACAAAAACCATTAAAAGAATCAAGAAGAAGGCGGATACATACATGCGAGGGAGAAGTGGTGGCCAGGGACTGACCCAGGCCGCCGGGGGGGCTTTGCTTCTCTCTCTCTCCTCTCTTCTTGGGTGTGGGAGCTAGGAGAGAGCAGGAGTCTGAAGGGAGGCAAGAAGACTGGATGATACGAGTAGGATTTGGGCTTTAGTGAGGAGAGTCCGTTTCAGTGCTGTTGCCACTCTCTGTGAATGTGTGTCTACGTGTGTGCGTGTGAGACAGAGAGAGAAGGGGAGGGAGAAAAAGATTGGCCGAGTTCTTTTCGATTTTTAACCGATTTATATTTATACTATTTATAGTAACTGATTTTTAAATGATATGTTTTTTAAAACGGGATCAATATGAAAATTATAGTAAAAATAACTGAATTCAGCTGTATCGATCAAAATCACATGCGACTATTTTCCTCGCATAATACCTCTCATGAAAAAGTAAAATTCAAATATTTAAGTCATAAATCAACGGTCTAAAAGAACTCATCCAACATTTGCTTGCTTGCTTGGGGAGTTCCAGGCTTCCAGCTGAGCGAGAGCTGCCGGAGCGCTGGGGCTGGAGCCCAAGGGGTAATTCAGTAGCCAATTTGGGAGGTGCTGCTTTGAGTGTGTATGAGTATGCATGGATGGCCGATTTGTTTTGCCATTTGGAAGATTTGTGGGCAACATGTTGGCTATGAGATAAAAAAAAAACAGTGTAAAAAGGATAAGACTCGACAGAACCTAATAGGTATATATAATTGAGTCTCGAATCTAGATGGGTGTATTCTCAACCTTGTGCGCCCACCATTGCACCCAGGGAGATTCCTCTATTGGCTAGAGATGAATATTTATGCTCTCTGTATGCTTGCTATAATTAAGTTGACACTGTAATTTTTAAAATTCTTGTAATACATGTTCAAACTGTAGGGCCAGATAAAATGACAATTGGAAATTCTGAAAGGGTGTATACTTGTGGTTGTGGACTTCCTTCTTTTTGAAAAGTTGAGAATTGTAGCATGGTATGAAATGCTTGTGTTCTGATACATTGATGGCGTGTCTTGTTTGTAGCCCCACCTTGCTAAAAGCGGTGCTACCAAAATTTGGCCAACTTGTTCAAATTTGGCCCAGCTTTGATTCATAGCCCAAATTTTGGCATGCCAACAGGAATTGGTCGTTTCTAGTTCAAATCAATGCTGATAACATAATTGTGGACAATCAAAACATCGATCTTATATGAATAGTATGGTACTCCGAGCTCATAGAAGAATGAAGAGGAATTATCCAAATTTCTTGTTTCTCGTCTTTTGATGTCTCCTTCGAACATGGCTTAAATAGCGTCGAGGAGGTGTTAGTTGCTTGCATGAACTAGTGCCTTGTTGATTCTATCCATCTGCCTGAGTTAGCCGTTGTTGTCAGTAGAAATTTGATCAATAACCGTCGATCGGTTATTATTAGTGAAGGAGGGTCCCAAGAGATAACCATAGAGAGGGTTATTGTCAGAGGTGTAGGGCCAAATGTAGAATGGTTAAAGGGAATAGAAACATATATGTTCTGTTCCTTAACCGTACAGGGCATCGTCCAATAGGAGACCCGTATGTCAGGTTATAGAGCTTTTGAGTAGTGGTTGATCGGGTAAACAAACAATAATTATGTAACACCCCACATAACCATATGGAATACTACTATGGAACGTCATCGCCAAAGTAAAGAATAAATAATAAAAGCAACAAAAGAAATCACAAGAAAATTAAAACTTTAAAGGTACTTTTATTAGAGAGCCAACGGAAGCTAAAATAAATGTTCGAAACATGGGACCGGTCCACTTCTAATCAAATGAAGAATAAATAAAATAACATAAATAGTGGCAAGCCACGGTGCTGAAAACTCAAGTGCTCCCACCCATGCATGTTGCTATCACTCCACTGACCTTTTACCTGAGAATGGAAAGAGCGAGCGTAAGATTTGGAAATCTCAGCAAGTACCCAACAACGGTCGCAACACTGTGGGTAAAGGACATGTAATGTAAGCAAGATATGCAAAAGACAAGCAATGTAAGCAAGATGTGAAAAGGACATGCATCGTAAGCAAGTAATTGACACATGTTAAATGCAATGAACCTAGATTACCGAAACACTGATATAGATCGAAGATAGATATCGCAAAAATAGTCTAATTAAAGATAATTGTTATTTAGCAAGTTATGGCAATAGCACTAGCGTTACTCCCACATACTTGGTTATACGAGAATAGTCAGGTACAACATTGTCCTCGACTGTATAACCGCAGACGGGGTGTAATATCCTAAGTAATGAGAGTGTACGACCACTCTGCCGCTCTGTCTTCCGATGCCTCTCGGCCACTCTGCCTTCCGATGCTGCTCGGCCACTCCGCCTTCTGATGCTGCTGCCCTAGTCCCGGATTGAGAGAGATTTTTGTTAGAGATGGGTGAGCTAAAGAGATAACGATGGGATAGAGATATAGAGGAAGTTAGAGATAGATATGGCTGCTGTTTTTTTCAAATTTTGGGGTGCTACAAATTATTTGATCAGAGTACTCGAGATATGTTACATCATAAGCCATTATAATACGGATCTAAGAATTTTATTATGATTAAAAGTGGCTCTTAATAAATTATTTAATCCTCGTCGATAAGCTAAATACGATGACCATAGTTTTCGGTCATGAACAAATTACGCTAGTAAATTCGATAAGCTAAATATGATGACCATAGCTTTTGGTCATGAACAAATTACGCTAGTAAATTCGGGCTAGGTGGAGTCCACATCTCACGCTTGGGCCGCTTGGCTGAAGTACAAGTAGAAAATATATTCACAGTTCTGTTTTATTTACACCATGTAACGCAGTTGGTCATGACTCATGACGTATCCCTTTCAGAAAAATAATAAAAGAAAAAAGAAATGCACGGGCGCCGCAACTGACTCGACAAGGATGGCTGTTTCTCCCGCTGATTTGGGTGATTTCCAATCAGCCGGCCGGTTCCGACAGCCGCAAGTGCACCAAATCAGGTCGCAAGTTTGTGGGGAGATCTCAATCCGTAGAACACCAACCGTGCCTGCGTGTGCATGCAATCAATAGATCGATCGACCCATCTCTCTCTCTCTCTCTCTCTCTCTCTCTCTCTCTCTCTCTCTCTCTGAATGCATGTGTGCAGTGCTGCGTTGTGCACAGTGTGATCCTTACAACTTTTGGCTTCCTCCGGGCTGCCTTTAATTGCTTTGCCAAAAGAGACATGGCCTTTTATCCCACACATGGTGATGCACTGCTGCAAAGAGATCGAGCACGTACACACCAGCCACGCGCATGCATCAGGGCTCAGGCGCTGGTGTTCAGTTTGTCTTATTTTTGATGGCTTATGACTGAAAATACTGTAGCTGGCTGAAAAAACACTGTAGCTGGCAGAGGCTTATTTAACATAATTGAATTTAAAAAAATTGAAAAATATAAAAAATTTGTTAGCCCATCACAGACAACGCAAACGAATACGGAAAAAAAAAAGAACCGGCAAAAAAGCTCAAAAAAAGTCAAAAATTCAGAAAAAGATGAAATTATGAATAGTGCAAAAATAAATCAGAAGCCAGAAGCTCAAGCCATATTGAGTGGTTTAATTCAACAAAAGGGCTTAAAGAATTCGATCAGGAATCGCCAAACAGTACGCTTGCAGCTGCAGTTCTCCTCTCCAGCCAGACAGCAGGGGACGCTCCAGTAGAGATTTTGCCTTCCCACACGAGATTATCTTGGGAAGATGTCCCTCTGCTCTCTCCTGTCCCCGAATGTTTGCTGTCCGACGCACGTGAGTCATATATATATAGCCATCTAAAAATTCAGTTAGACAAATCTGATCTATTTGAAACGTATAATTTTTTTTTCAAAAAAATTACAGATTTTTTATATGGTAACTACGGAATTTCTAAGCTGGAGCCTAGCGTCATGTCTAGCGTCACTTGATTTGATTGATGGGTTGATTTGTCACTTGATTTGATTGATGGTTTAGGCAGGATTGGCGTACTTCCAGCGGTCAGTGGCGCACCCAAAGTACCCAACAGAATCCAGCCAGTACAGACGCACGCCTGGCAGACGACCCTTTTTCTTCTCTCGTCACCCCCTTTTTTTGTAACCTTTCTGTGTTTGGGCAAGGCGACACCTGCGCAGTACACTGTACACTTCCCAATCCATGGTTGTTTGGCCGTGATCACGCATACGCTCACATGCGTGGACCTGGAAAGTGGAAATCATGTGCATAAAAAAACTAACCGCGCGCGAAAATCATTGCTAAAAAATCTAAAGTATTTGTCTTTTTTTGTAAAAGGAGACTATAATAACTAATAATAATGGCCATATGTGTACACCACAAGTCTTAAATGAGTAGACCTGAGATTAATTTTGAGTCTACTTATCAGGGGCGCTATCAACGAGGAGCCTTTGGCGGTACTTTTATGGCGGTTGGATTGTGGATAGTAGATGAAAGAAGTAAATGCTGTAAATAGCTGCCAAATCTTCTGCTAGCACATGGCTAGCTGTTTGGATGCTATTTTTTTTGTATAGCATAGCTTCATTTGGATCGCAAGAATTTTATAAAAAAATTCGCATCCATGAATTTTACAGAACACCGGTCAAATTTTATAGGATTTAAAAAAAAATCTTGCATTCCGAGCATGGCATATATCGTTGTTTTGTATGTCAGACATCCAAGATGATGCGTGTCGTGTGCTTGTAGCGAAAAACACAAAGACCACACACACAAAAAAAAACGAGTGGAGGCCGACATTCGAAAAACCCGTGATATTTTATATCCTGACGCATAGTAAACAAGGCAACTTGCAACTGCATGCAAATTGGCCGCATGAACAGTAGCATGCTAGCTTTAGTCGTCGACTGACCTTGCTAATACTCTTCGTGAACCGTGGTCGCTACTTGGGAGTTGGGACAGAATATGGAGCGTGAGATTTGAGGTTGACTGGAAAGGTTTGTTTACGTGTGTAGATCCATTTGCTTCCTTGCATCATTGCATGCACCAAGTGATCATTCATTGAGTATTATAGGTTTACTTCTTTCTTTCGTGGTCAGAAATAAGTCGTACGTGGCTCGTGAAACTCTGTATCTACTATTTGCTTTGTATTGAATTTTGTGCAGAGTGATATTCTAAGCAGTCAGCACCAGGTGACTGAAAATTCAAGTTAGTCAGAACTGAAGTTCGTCGATAAAAAAAACGAAAATACGTACGAGAAACTACCTGTTTCTAAGAAAAAGTGTGGAGACTTGAACCCATGGGCGATAGCCTCAAGCATCACACCAAGTACATCCATCAGTTAGTGACAAGTATTTATGGTTGGATCAATTTGCATATTGTAAAATAATATGGGTTCTGCAATTTGCTTCGAGGTTCGTGTTTTGATTTTTCTCTAGGGTTCATCTAGCCCTAGCATTACTTTTTCTCTAACAGTGTTGATACTATTGCGGTTGCTACGTACATTGCTAGTAAGCTTGTCAAAGTTTGATGGTGGCCTCAACAATTGACCAATCTCGGTAGGGCAGTAAAAAAAACTTGACACTTGCGAGCTACTCGAGTTTGGTTCGCTTTTGGTTCGATTCGAGCTCGACTCAAGCTCCAAACGAGCCGAGCTCAAGTTTGATTCCAAACTCGTGAGCTTTAACGAGCCAAGCTCGAATAGCTCGCCAGCCTTGAGCTTTTTTTTATAGCCTAGATACATACTAACTCTTACCAAGTTAATTCGAGCTGAACTCAAGCTCGAGCGTTTGTATTATTGAAAATTAATATATGTTGAATTATTTTTTACTGTTATGAAGTTTACTTGAGTCGAGCTTGAGTTTTTCTCATTATTGAAAATTAGTGTATATTAAATTATTTTAACTATTATTGAGTTTATTCAAGCCGAGCTTGAGTTTGAGCCAAGCCGAGCTCCAGGCTCGGACCTCAACTCAGACTCGCTCGAGCTTGGATCGAGTTTCTACTGAGCTCGAGCTTAGGAGGCCATGCTCGCTCGAACTTGGCTCGTTTACAACCCTAAATGTCGGGACCAGAATTGGATACCTATATATAGAGTCCAGTATATATGCTCATATTTCTATGGAGTCTGTTAATTAATTTGAGTTTTAGTAACTTTTTAGTACATCCTATACACATTAGGAGGTTTTCTTTGACGGGAAATTTTACAATACCTTCTACTACTAGGACAGATATTAGCATAAATAACAGAATAAGGGATGTTGTGAGTATTAGTTTTAATAACAGAAAAGTGCCCATGTAATTTACTGGTTTAGTTCTAAGTATAAAAAATATAGTATAATGGTTGCTAGATTTAAAGTATTACAATTATTGGGTTTAAAATCCCTCTTTTCTCCCTTATAAAAGTATTATATGTGTATTCTAGCATGAGAGAATATTAAAAGAAATAGTGTAATATTCAGGGTATTTATGAATCATTAAAGTAATGCTTTGTTACCCATTAAGAAGCATTAGAAGGCATGTCACCGTGCAAGGCAGCAAGCATGCCGGGCAGTGCATGCAGTTGGTGGCTACCGGCCAGGTCTGTTTGATATGGCTGCGGCTTATGACTTTTGGTTAAATTTTTTGAAATTTAGCTATTTGTGATAGAGATTACGGAGAGAGATACTCGCTTGCGATTTTGGTTAATATAGACGTTGGGTTTTTAACATGTACTACAATTAATTTGTAGGCCTTGTCTTGAGAAAATACTTCGTTTAAAAGTTAGGTACTATAGCAAAAACTAAAAATCGCTTTTAAAAATGGTTAAAATTCAGGCCCAAACGCGGCTTCTTGCTGCCGAATAAACGCGTCTTCTGGCTGCCATACGATGGCAAGCGATTGGGTAATTAACTGCAGTATTTGTGCACTATAAAAAGTGCTCATTTGTCAAAGGAAAGATATCAATCAATCATTGAATTACACTGAATAGACTTCTCGTACAAGCTGTTCTCTATCCGTCAAGAAAACATGAAAAAGGAAAGACAAAAATAAGAGAAAAAGATTTACTGCAATATAGATTAAGGTACGATATATTCCTATATGTTTAATGTTAAACCAAATAGTATTATAATTATAGTTTCCAAATAGTATTATAAAGATGGCGGGTTGGGATTAGGATATCTTGGATAAAACCTGATTCAGTTTGAATGCGAGTTAATTAAATGAAGTATGAGTAAAACCGAGAGCGTCGATCTGTCAAACGGGTGACGATATGGATGCTACAGGTCGTTGTGGTAAAAAAAAAAAGAAGCACACGTACATCTTGATGCGATGCACGATGACAGTGCTGTTTCGGAGCTGTATGGTACGGATCAAACACGAAGCTTCTCCATAGTCGATCCGTACCATAAATCGCTCCAAAACTTTGGACCCACACTTCCAGATCCGGTGATAAGTCCAACGTCTTCCATCCGCTCGGTTTCATAATGGCAACTCAAAAAAAAAAAAAAGATTTCGGTTTTGCTGCTTCAGCTGATACAAAATTCACTTAGCTAGGGCCCGTTTGCACACGCGATTTTTTCGTGACTCTTACAGGAATTAAACTGTTTAATGTAAAATTCTTTTATCCTGTTTGGCTCCTAGGAGTTTGCTCTAGAATTTTGGAGTTGGAATTCAATTCTAATGGTGTAGCTATTTGACACTTTGGCTGCCACCTAGAATTGAATTGATGATTCTAAAGCCAATTCCAAGAGACATGATAAAGCTAGAAGCAATTATTAACTTACACATGTCATTTATCTGAAATTCACTATACACAAAATAAGTAAAAAATTCGGTATTTAGAATTTTAACCCCACGTTCACGCTGTAAAGTTTTCATAAAATCATCTAAAATTTGTTAGAAATAATTTAGCGTATAGAGAAGTTACTTTGTGTATATTGATGGAGTAGTGCATTATATGTGGACCCATAATCTTGTAGAATTCCAAATGACATCTACATAGGAAAAATTGGATTTTAAATTAGCTTGAAATCAAATTAAAATTCAATTAGAATAGGATTTGGAATCCCATTAAATAAATTAAATTCAATTCTAGGTAGCCACAACAGAGTGGGGGTGGATGGCACCAATTCAAAATTTTCCCAAAGTATTCAAGATGCTATTCTCACACAACTACTGAGTTATAGAAAATAGAACTTTCATAAAAAAAAACTCAAGACAAATAGCTCAGAAACACAAAACCTTGAAGCACCACATCCCGGCGGTCTAACTGGCATAGAAATGGTGGTCTGACCGGTCTCGAGCGGTCTGACCGCTACTACAATGGCGGTCTAACCGCTACTAAGGTAAAATCAGGCAAATAAATAGTATTTTTAGCCCGATTTTAAATACCAAAATCGAGAGAACTTTTAATTCATAGATCTAAACGATCTGAAATTTTGTAGGGATCTTCTCTAGGGGATTATGAACCTATTACAATAAACGATCATGGAAAACATGGCCAAAGTTAAGACATTTTTAAGTTTGAAGGAGAGGTACACCAAACCGAGCCAAAATTCCAAACGGTAAATACAACTTGCTCGTGGATAGATGATGAGCAAGAAGGGTTTAGATATATTCCCACACATCACAGTAAGTTCTATCACCATAGAAACCAAGCCAAAAACCCACGAATCAAGAGATTGACTAAAAAGACCAAAGTCAAGTAAAACCAGGTTTTCTTGTGAATCTTTGTTATCAAAGTGCCTAGATAGGTGGAGATATATTCTCAAGGATTATCTCCATCTCATACATATCCTTGGCACAGCAAGATCACAAGAAGAAAAGAAAAGAGATCAAAACCAACCAAAAGTCAAGCATATCAATAAAAAACAAAAGGGACTCAAGAGCTGCACACAGATTAATGTATTGCTTACTTGAGAAGGTAGATTTCACAGCCACCCCATCTTGGAGGACAAAAAGCACAAGGTACTCACTCTCAAACCCTAACCCTAAACTTAGAGAAGAGAGCACAAGAGATGGGTTGGATAGTTAGTCTTACATGTCTCCATCACAACCCCTTTTAGAGGTGGGTAACCAGCCATTATTCACTTTAGTGGATACTATCCACTATTATAATAGAGAAACCCGTTGACCCATACATGTGTTTTACTCACACAAGTTCACTTATGCACGTTTTCAAAGCGTATAAGTGTGCATCCGATAAATCCTTAGCCTTGATCCGGCTTGATTAAACTAGCTCCACCTTGGCCTAAACCGTTCTCCAATGCATCACCCATGCACCGCTGTTTTGATCCAAGATGGTTTTCGGTATTTTGATCAAACTACCAAAACACTCTTGCTTGACCCGATCAACACCAACCACTATAAGCAATCACCATACTTACCATGTGTAGGTGCAATACTAGCTTGCCACACGTCGTCAAGTCTCTCCTGTCCCGGTTCCACAGAACCACGACTCACTTGGCCCGTGCAAAGCCACGTGGCGCCATCGCGCTGTTCGAACTCGCCTTCAACATTTCCCGTCTTTCTTGTGCCATGCTTGAGCTCACCATCTTACCTGATATTCTCAATCGTTCTGGGCCTCAACTCCTTCATGAGCCTAACCCCGATCATCGCTGTTAACCACAGTTAATTCCGAACGACTCTACACATCCAAAGACAAATAAATCATTTTCAGGCACAAGTTCTTCCTAACTTGACCTACATTCAGAATTTTTTCTATTTAAGCCCTTTTTTTGAAAAATATTCACATTTAGACCCCTGGTGGTTTTAATTCCGTTTTTGGACCCGGGGTCGTGGCCGTGACCCACGGCGCCGAGATACACATCTCGGCCGTAGTACACGGCGCCGAGCCGCCGAGCCAAGCCCGCGTGGTGGCTCGCGTGGCGCCGACGTGGCGTAACCTCGGCGCCGTGGGTCGTGGGCGCCGAGCTCGGCGCGTGGGTCGTGGCGCCGAGCTCGGCGCCATAGATCTTGGCGCCGAGTGTGAAAAATACAAACCGGCCGAGCCGACCTCGTTCATTATTCCACGACCTCCGCTGCTGCGTCCGGCCGCCGCCCGCCCCCCGGCACCCCGCCGCCTCCGGGCCCCCGCCGCCTCCCGGCACCCCGTGCCGCCTCCCGGCCCCCCCGCCGCCCCCGGCCCCGGCACCCCCGCCGCCTCCCGGCCCCCCGCCGCATTTGGAGTGCCGAGTGGCATGGCGCCCGGTGCCATTGCGGCTTTCGGACAATGTTGTGCGTCCGGGCGGATCCAAGAAACGAGCCAACTACTACCGTAGGTTCTTCAAGTGTCCGACACGGATGACGACTTCGTGGTAACGACGACAACTAATTCCTTTGTTTCGTTGCGTTTTCAACTTGATCCATGACATCTACCACCCCACACATAGGCTTACGGGTTCCTCGAATGGGTGGATCGTGTGCCGCCGGCATGGCTACGGAACCCGCCAATGCGGTGGAAAACAAAGGACAATACTTTTCCAAGATGACTCGGGCTCGCGAGATGGAGCGGCGGATGCGGCTTGAGCAAGAGCGCCGCGTTAGGGTGGATCAAATCCGTCTTAAGGGCAAGGAGGATGAGCGCAAAGGACGCGGAGCAGCTAAGTCTGCGTGAAGCCGCCATCAAGCGTCAGGAGGAAGAGCTTGAAGCTCGTGAGGCAGCTCTCAAGACCAAGAGTGACAGGAAGAAGGATGCAGAGGAGCCATCTTCAGGGCGCGACAAAAAGGGGAAACAACCACGCTACACCCAGTAGACATAATGTAATAGATCCACGCTATCTACGGTCTTTGTAATCCTATTATTATGTATTGTATTGTGTTTGCCTAGTCAGATCGATCGCACTTGAGACTACAGTATGACGGTATTTAAAAGAGTGCATAATGTTGCCCACCCATGCTTGCTCCAAAGAATTAGTGTTTGACCATTCGGTTCCTCGCTACGAAAAATTACAAACATTATTACCATACTAGCACCCGAAATTTTCAGATTGAACACAACATCAAAAAATGTAGCAGAAAATTGTGTTTCACACACTTCATCATTTTTCTGAATGTTTCCAAAACTACGGATTATTTTGAAGGCGCCGAATGAGCGCCACCGGTGGTTAGAATTTTTCACACTCGGCGCCACGTTACACGGCCGAGGTCGGCGCCACGTTCCACGGCTCGAGGTCGGCGCCGAATCACGGCGCCGAGCTCGGAGCCGTGGATCACGGCGCCGAGCGCCCGCCACGCCGCGACCACGCGGGTCGACGCGGGCGCGGCTCAGGGCCTCGGAGCCGTGGTCCACGGCGCCGAGGCGTGTTACCTGGCGCCGTGATCCACGGCTCCACCCCCGGGTCCAAAACGGAATTAAAACCACCAGGGGTCTAAATGTGAATATTTTTCAAAAAAAGGGCTTAAATAGAAAAAATTCGGACCTACATTAGCTAAGACATACATCATGCAAACTTAATCCAATGACCCAAGTCATCTCAACTCAATCCATGACTTAAATCCCAAGTCTCCATTTTTACCATGGCTTGAATGCCCAAAAATTTGGGATTCCAGGTCATAGCAAAATCCAAGCCACGGTAAATATATAAACTTAACCAAAATTTTGAGTATCAAAACCACGGTAAAAATGCAGACTTCGTCAAAATTTGGGCATTCAAACCATGGTAAAAATATCCATTTTTTTAGCTTTGGTACAACTACTACAGACGATTTTTACCAAGATTGTTTGTGATAACTAAGACGGTTTGAAATTCGAACCGTCTGTGATAACAGACGATCGCAGACGGTTCTAATTTCAAACCGTCTGTGATAACGGACAATCACAGATGATTCTAATTTTGACCCGTCTGTGATATGATTTTCAGTATAATTAAATTTAAAAATAAAAAGGTTCTCTTATCTCAAATAATGTAAAAAAATATAGAAAAAGGGGTAAAAAAGCTTAAAAACTAAAATACCAAAAAGACAAAACTAAAAAGCTAAAGACTAAAAACATAACTTTTAAAGGACAGCTGAGATGTCACTGTTCGATATGCGCTTAGTGACCCAGGAATTAACTCGCCGTTTGAATGATTGGACACATCGCTTTACACGGCGACCGGTCAGCCGGTGGACGCAGAAGAATAAAAGATGGAGATGCTCCAGTGGGGAATCGCATGCTCCGCCGTGCCCGTTCAAAAGACATGGATGATCTCTGGATGCTACTTCGATGCTTCCAACCAGCACAACCGAGATTTTCAGGCCCTTTCTCGCGAAATAATCGCAATTTCTTCCGTGCATCTCCACAACTGTTGGGTCCATGTCTGCATGGTTAGGATTGATGTGCCCGAGAAATTGCGATCATGTGTGCACTCGTAAATCAAGGAGACGGCTGCAGCTTCGCTTCTGTAACAGTACGGCCGGAGCGCTAGGGAACAGCAGCTGGCACCACTAAGCGACGCATAACTTATATAGCTTGGCACGCATGCAGCCAGTTTTCCTCGTGGAACTGGAAGCCTTTTTTTTCCCCTCTGAAACTTCTCCAAGATATTTCACAATTGTGCGTGCTGATACTGTATGCATATAGTACGTGGAACGGTCATTGGATGCCTCAAGAAAGGTGTCAGTTGAGCAAAAGATTTTTTCCCCCGCACTGGCATTTGGAAGACGGAGATAGAAAAAAAAAACTAGTATACTAGTACTATACCATGCACGCAAAGGTATACCAGTAAATGGTACTAGTGCCCACACTGTCCTGCCTATCCAACTTTGGACCTGTTTTTTTTTTTGTTGCAGTTTGTAGTTTTTGGTTGTAGCTTTTTGGCTATTCGTGTGAGAGATTACAAAGTAACAGAAACTCGCGTGTGGTTTTTATCGATATAAATGAAGTCGGTACAGTATGTACTACAATTAACAATAGACCATATCTTAAAAAGATATTTCGTTTAAAAAATAGTTACAGTAAAAAAACCGAAAAATAGTTTTTAAAAACCGAAAAAAACAAACCTTAATTCGGGGTGTAGCAATGTAGCTCTCACTGGCCCTAAAAAGGTGGTTCAGCCCTCCTGCTGAAGGGCTGGGCAGCTGCTGCAAAAGCCCAGCAAAAATACGGGAGTACTTGCATGAGTCAGCAATGCCCCTATTTGGCACTAGCAGCAGGGGAGCAGCGAGGCGAGGAGTAGACGAACGAGTGCAGTGCCTGCTGCTTGCTGGGGCTGGGCTCGCTGCTTCTCCCCAGATGTGCAGCAAATCAGATGCTGGGGATTAAAAGTCCCCCGCTTTCCACGACACGCGCAGGCCACAGGGGCGCGAAAGGGATCAGTATAGTAAGTAGTAAAACAGAATAAAACATGCTGCTCAAAGCTAATAATAAAGTTAACTAGGAGTAGCGGTACTACTACACGGTCCCTTGGTGTGCCTGCTGCAATCGCATGCACGGCAGGTTAGGCAAAAAAAAAAAAAAACAAAGGAGCGATCGGGCCTAGGCTCCCACGTGTCAGCGTGCCGTGGCGCGGGTGGCCTCCCTGCTCTGCGTGACTGCTTTTCTCGAAGCGCGCGCGCCACGGCATCCTGAGGTGATCTTTGCCGTACACATAGCCCAGCTTGTTTACGCTTCAGATGCAGGGCCTTCTTTTCATTTTTATCATGGGTACGTTCGAATTGGTTTTGTTTTCTGCTCAGAAAATAATATAAATTTCTATTTTTCAAGTGGTTTTTATTACTTTTTTCGCTCTTATCTCGCTTCAGAGATAAGATAGAGCGTCACGGGTACATCACATACTTTACTCTTATCTCGCGTACGTATCTCTTTCTCATTTTTCTCATCGTCTATAAAAGCCATTAATTATAGCCAATATAAATAGGCCATATGGTTTATGGTTTTTCTCGAATAAACTAACGAGACAGTTTCTCTGTATTTTTTCGAAACGGCTTATTAGGATAGTTTTTTGGAAGCGACTTATCGATTTATCAGTATTCGATATATTTGTATAAATACTTATACTAGAGTTAAAAAATATCAGTCTCAGCAGAAGAGAACGAATCCTTAAACTAATCCAGCTGATACTAGCTTGTTTTTTATCCAGCCCGTCTCACCATCTGTACTAGCTTTTTTCGTTTTGTGAGGAACTATCCGTACTGTACTAGCTTTTTTTCGTTTTGTGAGGAATCATCTGTACAGTACTAGCTAGATCTTTCTCTTCTTGGGGTCCTAATTTTTTTTTTGTTTCTGGATAGAGCCGTGGAAGAAGGTATTATGGGCGGGTTCGGCTGGGGTTGAGCTAGGATCTTAGATTGGACTTATCACTTTTTTATTATAGTAATTAATATTTAAACGGTGTGTTTTTTAGACAGAACTTACAGATAAATTATAGTAGATATTATACTAAATTTAGCTATATCGGCTAAAATCATATGTAACTATTTTTCTAAACGTTTTATCTCGCGCGAACAGCTAGAGGCATGGCTCAAAAACCATGCGTGTGTTCCTGGCCTGCAGCCATTTTGGGCCAAATCCGTCTAGGAGAAGGGCCCAAAATGGGAATGTTGGCCACCGCTTCTCGAAATGGGCTGAAGTTGTGTTAGGCTTGTCACATGATGGGCGTCCACTCAGAGACCCAGAGTCCTTCTTTTTCTTTTTCTTTTTGCAAATTAACCCTTAATGCTTTCCATGGGCATGTTTAATTCCACTCTGTTTTTGGTGAATATTCACGCTCATTTTCGTTGGAAAGTGGAACTGTTCGTTGGCAACGCTAGCCGATTCTCCCCACCGTCTAAAAAAAAACAACAACAACAGTATCATGAACTACGTTTGCAGAACCAAGGACAGAAATTAGGTCAAAAAAAAAAACTGTGTACTGCTGACCGCTGAGTAGAAGCTGGCCCATTTGCCGATCTGCTCTCCAAATCAAACGCGAGCAACACAGCACCAGCAGAATCAGAGCTTCGCTGCACCTTAGGAAATGTACAAAAAATGATAACAGAAAATGGCCATTTATTTTGATTGCGTTTTCGAATGTGAACCATGGAATGACATGATCATTTTCTTATGCGATACATGGAACATAAGCCATCTTCAAAAGGGGAAGTCGCACACAGACTGACATGCTACATTGGCGTAAAGGTGTCCCAGTTATCGCGACAATACATCACTGATCAAATCATGCATGTATCTTCCTCAAATTTCAAAGGCTTTCAAGGGGTCCTTGGGGTCGATTTCATGGAAGAGAGGAAGATCCGATGGGAGACCCTCCTGGTTGAAACCAATACTGATGTGATCAAACCTCGGAGGAAGATTGATCGATCTTTCACGGTGATAGAAACATCAATGTATATGTTGAGCACGAATTACAGATGCAATTCGCACTGCAGTAAATAAATTATCAATCCACATACACCATAATTACCGATTTAGCAGGGGATAATTGGGCCCTATCAAATACTTTCCAGTGTCTTCAGCACCTCCTCGGACAAAATTTTGTTTCCGAGCGAGGCGAAATGCAGCCCGTCATCACTGCATGTTGTAAAAAGGTTAATTACGTAGTGCTTGCGGTCAGAAAATACAAAGACTACTGTTTCACAACTGGATCATAGTCTTCAAAAAATAACTAGATCAACGTAGTAGAATAGCAGGCGTGCATTACAAAACACCAGGGCATAAAGAACTGAAGACTGAAGAGTGAAGGAAACAAAACTACGCTAACATATTGGCCAATTGACAATCCATACTTCAGAAGAGAACCGAGTGAATTAGATTAAAAGGTTTCTTCTCTCTTCAATTTTTTTTTTCTGGTCTATTGGTCTTTGGCAACAGAGCATTCAAACATATACAGACGTCCTTCGTTCCCTTCCCTATAGTATAGAACATTGCTACTGAAGAATTTTCCTTTTGACGAAGGGGAAATCTTCTCACATGGGATGCTGATTATCAACACATTCTTAGCTTGGGTTGTCAATTCTGTTTCATTATCAACATAACCAATTGTTAGAAATTGGCCTATATAAGCTAGACCCATTTTTTTAACTCCAAAGCTTGTATAGTTTAGTATCATATTGCTAAGACAATGTGAGAAAAACTAATTTATAAGGTGGAGTCATCACCACTCCTTGAATATGGATAGAGATGGCACGAGAAGAACTTTGGCTAATCATGCATGCGCATACGTATTCGCGTATTTTTGTGTGAAAATCGCGTGACTTATGACTTTCTTGGCAGACCAAGTTCATCTATATTTTTCTGAACCATGATGTGCCAAAAACCCTTTCGGAGGCTTATGCATCTTCTGATGCTGAGTATTAGAAAAAGGCAATCCGGAGTGAGATGGACTCAATCATGGCTAATGGGACTTGGGAGATCACTGATCGTCCTATCGGGTGTAAACCTGTAGGATGTAAGTGAGTCTTTAAAAAGAATATTCTGATCTGTTACGACCACGTACTGGTTTTCGACTGCATGTGTTTTCTATGCGCACGTTGGTCATCGATTACGTAGTTTGCGATCACGTCGGTCTTTGACAGCGCTGATTTTCGACCACACATTGGTCCTGAGCTACGCTAGTCTTTCGATCGCACATTGGACATCGACAACATTAGTATCGACCATCTCGATCTTCGATAACGTTGGTTACAACCACGTTGGTTACGATTACGTTGGTTTCGACCATATTGGTTACGATCACGTTGGTTTCGGCCACTGTGGTTTCGATCACGTTGGTTACGACCACGTTGGTTACAACCGCGCTGGTTTTGACCACGTTGGTTTCGACCATGTTGGTTACGACCACGTTGATTTCGACCGTAGTGGCTTTGACCATGTTGTCTGCCCTTCAACCACATTGTCTGAATTTCGACTACGTTGCTTTTCTCTATTGATTGGTTGCATTCAGTTTGTCTGTCTTATGCTTTCCGTCCAGTAGTCGTTGTCGACCAGGTTGTGTTTTCACCGAGTGGTCGTAATTCGATCACGTTGTACTTTGATCTTATCGTTCTGAGTTCTGTACCTCTTTATTTTTCAAGTGGTCTTCACTTCCAGATCTCGGTGCTGTAAGAAGTAACATGCTAATTTTACTCGACAGTGAGCTAACTCCCGTGCTCCCTAATCAAAAAACGCAGTGGAACCAAACAGTAGATACCCGGGATTTTTACCGGCAATGGAAAACGTGAGCTCAGCTCAGTTGGCTGAGCGCGAGGACGCTCTATTCGCCCACTCGCGTTCGAGCCTAGCTCGGCACGCGTGCTTATCCGGTACTGTTTAGAGAATAGTGTCCTTTCTAGTCTATTTGGTACGTGCGTATTCTGTAGTACGACACGTGCCCACGTAAGACTGTGTGCCTCTGCTTAACCTTATATATATATATAGGTAACACGCACACATGAGTGAGTGTGCGTAGGTGTGTGCGTCTAAAAAAAAGACGTTTTGGAGCAGGGAAAATGCCGGTCCTCCTCCCTTGCACAGTAGCAGCTGGCCCACCACCTCCGGCTTCCCACGCCAAGCCCTCACCGAACCCGCCTCCTTTTCTTCCCTTCTCGCCTTGGCCCTCCGCGAAATCCCCAAATCGCCGCATCCGATCCGCGGTCGCCGCCTTCTATTCACCGGCGCCGTTGACCCGCGCACATGGCCTCCGGGCCGCCGTCACCGTCCGGCAAGGCGTACTCGCGCAAATCTCACGGCCCCGGCTCCAACTCCTCCAAGGCCCGCAGTGCCACCTCCTTCGATGCCCACAACGGCCAACACATCCCCACCGTCACCTTCTCGCTCCCCTCGTCGCCGTCCACCCGCCGAGAAATACGCCGCCGCCTCACCGCCGAGCTCGCCCAGGTGCGCGCGGCCTCCAATCGCCTAAACTCCTCCCGCGCCCGCCCCTCCTCCGCCCTCTCCGCCACTGACCCTCCACCCCGCCCCCGCACCCGCCCGCCTCCAAGCACAAGTCCAAGAAGGGCCCGCCGAACCCGTCCGGCTCGGCGGAGGCGCGGCGCAAGCTCTACGCGCCCTTGTTCAAGACCTGCGCCGCGCTGCTCGCCAGGCTGATGAAGCACAAGCACAGCTGGGTGTTCAACATGCCGGTCGACGCCAGCGTGCTCGGCCTGCACGACTACCACACCATCATCACCAAGCCCATGGACCTCGGCACTGTCAAGTCGCGACTGGCCGCAGGGCATTACAAGTCGCCGCGGGAGTTCGCCACCGACGTGCGTCTGACTTTTCAGAATGCCATGAAGTACAACCCCAAGGGGCAAGATGTGCACTTCATGGCCGAGCAGCTGCTGAATATGTTTGAGGAGAAGTGGCCAGAGATTGAAGCTGAGGTAGCACAGCTGTCACCACAGCCACCGACGCCATCATCGGCTGCACCCAGGAAGCCGAGGGAGATAGACAATGCTAGGGTGTTAGAGAGGTCTGACTCGACAGTGCCTGCTGCAGGGATGGAGGCTACACCAAAGCCGAACGTTGGCAGACCCCCCGTTTTAAAGAAACCCAAGGCAAGGGAGCCTAATAAGAGGGAGATGACCTTCTGGGAGAAGCAGCGGCTTAGCAATAACCTCCAAGACTTGCCACCGGAGAAGCTTGACAATGTTGTGCAGATCATAAAGAAGAGGAACTTGTCGCTCAGCCAGCATGACGATGAGATTGAGGTTGATATAGATAGCTTTGATGTTGAGACATTATGGGAGCTTGACAGGTTTGTGACAAACTACAAGAAAAGTATAAGCAAGAATAAGCGGAAGGCTGAGCTTTCTGTGGTAAGGCAGGATTCTGCCGAGCATGATCCAGAGCTGGAGAAGATAGAGCATGCAAGGCAGGATGAGGCGGAGCAGGATCAGATGACCACAGTACAAGAGATGGTATGCTTTTTATTGATGGAGTAATAGTTGTGGGTTAATTGTTAGGTGATATTGTCCGTTTAGTACTTACTATTGTCCTGCAGGTACAGATTTCAGAACCAGAAACAGTTGATGTTGAACCACCTAAGGAAATTGCAGCAGGTATGCTAAATATGTGCTTTTAGAGCATATTTGTAACTGTTACTGTTGTCTTTGAGAAAAGAACAAAAGTATCAGTTTTTACTCTAAATGTGATGGTTACTTGTGTTTGTAACCCCCTTTTATTAGTAGTGTAAGTGTAACAGCTGAGCTTTCTCAACTACAGATGACAATGAGAGATATGTGGGTTCATCATCACCGGTTCATTTGGAAGATCAGAAGGGAGAGAATGTCGGTAGATCAAGTAGTTCTGGAAGCTCGAGCAGCGATTCAGGGTCTTCCTCCAGTGGTAAACATCCTCTTCCTTTGCAGAAATTTATAACAAGCAGAATACCTTTTATAATAAGCTTTATAAAGGTTTTGTTTGGAAGTATCTGCAAAACACATGGAATTTACCTTGAGAAGCATGTGCAGATACGGACACTGATAGTTCATCAGCAGATGGCTCTGATGCTGCACTGTCACCCAGAACGTAACATCTATAGGCCAGGTATATTTCATATTGCTTCAGTGGGCAATCATCCTCTCTCATTTATTTTCCAATGACTTAACTGGTGAATTCTTCAAATTCAAGAAAAACCTATCCAAGCTGCAAAACATAGTAGGTATGGAGACTCAATTGTTTTTGTAGAAATCTTTATTGACTTAGGTTTCTTACCTGACATACAGAAGATGCTAATTTTGCTGATAAATCAGCAGCTAACTTGTGCATGCCAGAATAGGTCTATCTGTGCTGTTGTATTTTACTACACTTAACTACCAATAATATAATATTTTACATTTCATTTGTCTAAGTGTGTGGCTGCCTTTATCTTTCAAAGAAGTAAGAAGAACCAAAGTTTGATGATCTGATCGTCTTGGATAGTTGGATGTTCTGTTTTACATTATCACTGGCAAACACTAGCAGACATGCATATCATTGGTGTTGTGCTAATGCTGTTTGCACAAATCGTATGTAAGAAATAAGGTGCATATGCTAGGGGACAACCTTCTTCTTGGTTGTTTGACTAGGACCACATGAAGCAGTAGCTTATCTTACAGGCTGGTAGAAGATGAGTAGGACCACAAATATTACTAATAATATGTTGATCTACTTAATAAGGATAACTGTGGATTTAATATATGATGGGGTTGCCATGCGATGATGCAAATGATTTAAAGCTAAGAAGGTTTCTAGTACTGTGATCTTAAAAGTATCCATGATAATAATTTGCTGGTATATGGTAAAAGAAAGAAGCTTGTACAGTAATAGAGGAATTTCCTACATAATTTTGTTAAAAAGGTTGACAAAGTTTCCGCCTTCTTTCTTTCTTTGCATATGGTCCGAAAAAAGTGGGTATTGTGTGTTAAGTGTTAACCACTTGTCTTCTTGCATATTGGGTGTCATATGTCAAGCCCATGTCATCATTTTTAAATATAAACTTAGTTTTATGTTTATAATTAATTTGTCATGTATTTGACTTAATTCACTGCTATGGAACTTCGTTATGCTATGTCAACTGAAAATGTTTGAAAATGATAGATCTTTTGCAGAAAATTTGGATATTGCACATTTTTAATACTATGTACTTGTTTAATTTGGATTTTAGTACTTTAATGCTTATTTGGTGAATGGGTTTGTCTAAGTTATAAATTACAATAGTCTTGCATAGACAAACTATTCTATACCCCCTATAGAATAAGCTATTCTATACCCCTCCCCTTCCCATGGGCCAAAACCCACCTCCCACCTTGGTCAAAGCTCGGTCAAAGAAAACCCACCACCGTCACCTCCCGTTAGCCCCCACACTGACTTCCACCCACTCCCATGTCACCCTTTAGTGCTTAGAAAAGTGTAGTAACACTCCTACGGTAGTGCAGCAACATGATTTTCCTAGCGTCAAAACATGTCCAACATGGATCTCGTTTTGTTAAGTTCATAATTTCAAACACAAGGTGTAAACGGATCGCAGATCGGACATTCGGTTAAAGAGATATTGCAATTCAAAGTTTGCAAGCGAAAGAAAAAACTCTCACGTCTCCCCTCCGCGCTCAGAAAAGTGCAATAGCAATCCTGCAAGTGTGCAGTAACACGGCGGGTTTCGTGTAGTAACACGACTTCCACTCCTTTCACAAGACGTTACTACATGTTCCTTTCAACATTACTACGAGACGGAGGTGCCATATTATTGCACATTTTACTGGATGTTACTACACGTTCTTTGCAATGTTATTACGAGACGGGAGTATGGTTGGATTCTAGAGGTGTAGTATACCGACATTACTGCACAACTTGTGTGCCATTCCAGTTTTGGCATACAGTTTCTTCTTGGGGACTAGTTTATTGGTGTTGATATATGTCTGTCTACCTGTATGCCATTCCAGTTTTGGCTATAGTGTCAAGCACTCATACTACAACATATTCTTATTGGAAATTGATGAATGGTTCTTCGATGAATTCAAGTTACAGAGAGATTACTTGTATAGTTGTATGGCTGTTGCTCCATGGAGTATGCCAATCTGGTTGTTTGTTATTCCAATTCTAACTGTAGGTCGACCTTCGAAAGCTGGGAGGGATTCCCATTGAAGTTCGTTTAAGTTTACCTGCTTTTCTTATTATGGATTTCAACTTTTCAAGTAATATAGAGAGAGCTAGGTAGTCTTTCCTATTCTCATTAGCTGCCTATAGATGGCCATGTGGTTGATCCCATTAAACTAAAACAGGTGTAATCCTGCTATAGTAATGGGTAGCGATATTGATCCTTGCAGCTGAGGGAAACATGTTGTGATTTTCAAACTGAGACTAACTAATCACTATATCATAAAATGTAGTGTAAATTGTAATATACCTGTTTTGCACCTCAAATATTGTTACTTGTCTACTGCAGTTGTGATGATCCTGGCACGTGCTGAAATCACTGTTTATGTGCACTGCTCATGCATGTGAACAGTAACATAGTACTGTTGTAGACGTGTTTGGCATGATTAGATGAATTAGGATAGAAATAAGAATAGTTAGTTTTCTTATTAGATAGATTTACTATCTTATAGATATATTCCATTTATTAGAGATGTGTTTTCTTAGAGATAAAGATTATTTCTTGTAGGTCAAGTTGAGTTATTCCTATAAAAGGGATAGTATGTATCTATTATCAATCAAACAATGAAGATGAATTAATCTAGTTCATTCCTCAAGTTCTATCAGTCTAGTCTATAGTCAAATCTTTTATCCCACCAAGCCGACGCCACTCAGCGTTTCTCCCAACGGTGTTTACCCCGATGAACTAATGTTCATCACATTTGGTATCAGAGCAGTCGATCCTTCCCACGACTTCTACTATCATGGTTCCTATTGCCAAGTTGTTGGCCAAGATAATGGCTAGCGCCAAGAAGATGGCCACTAGTACCAACGATGCCGACAAGAAGATGTCGGCCATCTTCCTCAGTATTCATGCCACCTTGGAGAAGATCGCGAATCAAAAGAAGGCGCAATAAGAGGCGGCAGCGGCACTGTTCCTAGTAGCCGCCATGGCACTGTCAGAACATGTCATGGCATTGCGGTTTGCCGACGTTGTCGCAGCCCCGCCGCTGCTTGTCGCGAAGCCGTGTCACCGCCGCCAAGCTCGCCAGAACAACCATGTCATTGCCGCGACGCCGCAGATTACCGACGCCGCAACCCCGTGCCATGCCCTATCACGGTGCTATCGAAGGATGTCGTGGCTCTGCCGAAGCCTGTCGCGACAACCGTATCGTGGAAGCCTACCACAACGCTGCCGTGGTTGCCACCGCACTTGCCGTGGTTGCCACCGCACTTGCCGTGGCGATTGCAGATGTCATCAATGTTACTGCACTTATATGTGGAGGCCACGGTCTTCAAGGTCATTAAATGTTGCAGTCTCTTGTCAACTTGGGGTCTCCTAGGGCTGTAGCCATGGCCACTACCACAGCTGGAGGACGAGCTGTCGCTGAAAGGGGCAGAAGTTGTCACATGCTGAAATCATTGTTTACGTGCACTGTTCACGCACGTGAATAGTAATGCACTATTGTAGCAGACGTGTTTGGCATGATTGGATGAATTAGGATAGAGATAAGTATAGTTAGTTTCCTTATTAGATATATTTATTACCTTATAGATATATTCCATTTATTAGAGATGGGTTTTCATAGAGATAGAGATTATTTCTTGTAAATCAAGTCGAGTTATCCCTATAAAAGGGCTAGCATGTATCTATTATCAATCAAGCAATGAAGATAAATTAATCTAGTCTTTTCCTAAAGTTCTATCATCTCAGTCTATAGTCAAATCTCTCATCTCACCGAGCCAACGCCGCCTGGCCTTCCTTCCGATAGTGTTTACCCTAATGAACTAAGGTTCATCACATATCCTTAGTTTAACGGGGTAAACACCGCTGGGAGGAAGGCCTGGCGGCATCGGCTTAGTGGGATGAGGGGCTGACTATAGATGAGGAAGAACCTTCGGAGGAGAGATTAGATTAATTCTTCTTGATTGCTTGAGAATAATAATTACAATAGATAAGATTAATCTGAATAATATATTTCCTAACTATAGATATGATGCCAAACAACTAATCTTATTGAAAGGAAACTAATCTTATCTCAATTTTAACCAATCAAATACTGCCATACTTGTCCGCTACAGTACGGAGGGTATTGTTCACGCACATGAACAATGCGTGTGAATAGTAATTCCAGCACGTGGCAACTTCTCTTCACCTTCGGCGACAGCTCGTCCTCGAGTTGTGATGGCGGCCATGGTTACAACTCTAGGATATCTCACAAGAGACTGCGACCTTTACTGGTGACCTTAAAGACCGTGGCCTCCACGTACAAGTGCAACAGCATTGGTGGCATCCGCGATCGCCGCGACAGGCGCGGTGGCAACAACGCGGCAGGCGCGACATAGTTGTTGCAGCAGGCTTCAACAACAACACGGCTGCCACGACAGGACGTGGCAAGGTTGCGGTAGGAGTCGGCAGAACTTCTCCAAGGTGGCATGCATGTTTAGGAATGGCGCCGCTGCCATCTCTTCTTGCTTCTTCTGTTGATTCACGAGCACATGCATGTTTAGGAAGATGGCCGTCATCTTGTTGTCGATGTCATTGGTAGTTTGGTACTAGTGGTCATCTTGTTGGCGTTAGTCTTTATTGTGGCCAACGAGTCGGTAATAGGAGTCATGGTAGCATGATCCTTAGTTTATCGTGGTAAACACCACTGGGAGGAAGACTAGGCTGCGTCGGCTTAGTGAGATGAGGGGCTGACTATAGATGAGGGAGAAGAACCTTGGGAGGAGATACTAGATTAATTCTTCTTCATTACTTGATTGCTTGAGAATAATGATTACAATAGGCATGAACAATGCACATGAATAGTAATTCCAGCACGTGACAGCAATGGAAAAAAATTCTCATTTTGTGAGGAAGCTTTTGAGAAGGTTATCAAATATCATAACGAAAAGATGTTTTTTTTACCTTACTATCTTAACCTTTTCTTGAGCTTAGAGGGACACTTTCTTTTCTTTTCTTTTTTGTTCTTTTCTATATTGGACCAGGTCAGAAGCCTTGATGCATTAGAATAACCTTTTAGCCAAATGTCACATGCATGATACATCTATTGAACCTTGTTAGAACTAGGTGCAATAATTTTAGTCTATGGCTACTTTGTTTGATGGAAAGCGCGTCATGGGACATTGTTCTCAAGTCATATGTAATATAGATGAATTGGTTTGTTGGAAATCTGCATGTTATGCTAAGTTTTATTGTCTGAAAACTATTGTATTGCTATTTACTAATGAAAGGCTTAAGCTTATATCTTGATTGCACCTTTTGTCATTTTATAGTGGCTGTTTGAGGTAGCTAGTTTTTAATTACCCTATACAAAGTTATCATGTGAGTACTCCAAACATATTGGGTTCTAACCGTACAACCTGTACTATATTGCAAAACTGCAAAAATACCTCATGACATAAAATTTTAATATTTGATGACCTACTATTTGAAAACTGAGCTTTTGAAATTATGGCATTCAGCCATTCACAAACTTGTGCTGTCCAAAACGACCTCTGAAACTGTGCTTCTGAGAATTTTGTTTTGACAAATTACAATATGATTGTCCATGGATTCCCACTAGAAATATGCTGGCAATTGGCATTGACTTTAATTACTTCTCCATTTCTACTCCAGATTCCAGCCACTTGTTGAGGTTATTGTTCAAAAATACATCTGAGTAGAGCATTTAAAAATTTGATAACGTGTGTTCTAACGACATGAACATATTGTGGTGCCATAGGACAAACATGGGTGCTATCCCATTAGTTGCTTCTGAAATGCATCTTGCGTCGAGTAGCAGTCTAGCAGATGAATTGGTATCACAAATTTCATGAGCCATAGAACATAAATTGACAAAAACTATAACTAATAATCTTATGATCCAAAATGATGAACCTTATATCTCCAATTTTCTTTTCTGTGCAGATCTTGACGTTCAGACTGGAAAGATCATAACTCATAAGTTCACTAAAGATTCTGGCATGATATTATCGGCGAGATTCAATGTTGTCCTGTAAATTTTGGTTATGTAGGAACCCTAATCAATGCTGCTGTCCGTGCCGCTCTTTGTTCTTTTAGTCTCAATAGGGATGCCGGAGATTGCACATGCATTTCATGCATCTGTACCATTATTTGCAGTTATGTACTTATTGTAGAGTGCTGCGTTTACCTAATCATTGAGCTGGAAGTTATCCAACATTGGATAGAAGAAACCTGCAAATTGGGGAAGTAAAACAACCGGTGAAGACCAGTAACCTGGAGGCCTCACCCTGTTGTAAGATTCTACAATTGTTATAGTTGGGTAATTTCTGTTACGCCGGATTAGCATGGCTAATTCATCTTTCCCATTGCTCTGCTTGTTCTAATATTTCTGCGCGTGTGTTTGTTGCTGGAACCTTTTTTTCTCAATGATGGATATCAGCTGTCCTTGCGATTCCAAGGTTTCATGCAGTGGAAACATCGTGGATGGTTTCATGCAAGATTCAAAGTCGAATGCAAAGAGAATTTAAGGTGCTCCACGGCCCCAGCTCCGGAACCTGTACTCTGCAACACCCGTCGGATCTCAACGTCAATTATTCCCACACAAGGGACTCCAAATCTAGCGGGTCACTTCTGCGCTGGAAAAATTGCGAAATCCTCTCTCTTCTCGTGAAGGCTAGACTACACGTGCTTTATCAAAACACTAATGCATTTTAGCTTGAGCAAATGGTACTTCACTTTTGTCCCTCAACATTACGGGCCGAGGCAAAGGTAGATGTTGCGAGAATTCAGTAACATTAACCGTACGAGACTAGAGATGTTCTGAGCCTGCTAGGCAGGATGCTTGTTAGATGCGTTAAATGTGTTTTTTTTATATGGAAGACACACACCTCATATGCTGTAAACGAGCCGACCTTGAACGAGGCTTGAGCTCGGTAGAAGCTTAAGCCGAATTTAAGTTGGGGTCCGAGCCTAGCTCGGCTCGGTCTAAGCCCAAGTAGGCTCAATTCTCGGTTTGGTGAAGCTCGATAATAATTAAAATAATTTATTATACACTAATTTTCAATAATAAGAAAAGTTCGAGTTCAAGTTCGGTTCGAGTAAGTTCGATAATAGTCAAAATAATTCAAACATACACTAATTTTCAACAATAAGAAAAGCTCGAGCTCAAGTTCGGCTCGAGTAAGCTCGAAGGCACATTCTTTTTGGCGTGCTTATGGTTTTGGTGAAATTTTGAATTTTGGTACATTTACATGACTGATTACGAAGAGACCGATACTCACGATTTTGGTTGGTACAGATGTTGGACTTTTAACGTATACTACGTTTAACTTGTAGACTCCGTCTTGAGAAAATACTATGTTTGAAAGTTAGGTACTGTAGTAAAAGCCAAAAGTCGGCCGACTTATGACTTGCCAAACAGACCCTATGTGTCACTATTTAAGCTCAAATCGAGGCTCACGAACTATTCGAGTTTGGCTCGGTAAAACTCGCGAGCTTAAGATTAAGTTCGAGTTTGGCTCGTTTAAACTTCGAGCCGAGCTCGAATAGAGTCTAGAACGAACCGGGCTCAAGTGGCTCATAAGCCTCGAACTTTTTTTACAGCCTTACACACATGCACGTACGACAATATATGTTAGAAATTTTGTGGAGACTTTATGTCCTATACATTTTCCTAAGAAATATTGACAGGATGATATATACATTGACCTATGAATCTATGATCCATCCCCATTGACCTGGCCTTTTGTACATTATCTCAGCCATAAACCTCCCACCCCGTCCCACCTCACCTCTGAGCTCAAAACCAGACGGCTCCTCCGGCCAAATGCTCCTGCTCCGCCTGCCTAAGCCCCGCTCCCACTGACGCATGGCCCCACACCCCACTGCCTTCTCGCCACCACGGCTTTCGCCTTCGCCAGGTTGTAAAAAACTCGCTCTAGACTCGATTCAAGTTCACCTCGAACTCTAAACAAGCCGATCTTGAGCTTGATCTCGACCTCGAGCTGGCGAGCTTTAATGAGCCAACCTCGAATAGTTCGTTAGGGCTCAATTTGAGATTGAATACTAATGCATGTTAATTCTTACTGAGCTGACTCGAACCGAGCTTGAGGTTTTCTTCTTGTTGAAAATTAGTGCATATTGGTTATTTTGACTGTTATTGAGTTTACTCAACTCGGGCTCGGGCTCAAGTTTTCTTATTGTTGAAAATTAGTGTATGTTAAATTATTTTAAGTATTAGCGAACTTACTCGAGCCAATCTTGAGCCTACTCAAGCTTGGGTTGAGTCGAGCTCGAGCCTATGTCTAAGCTCGGACCTTAACTCAGGCTCGCTCGAGCTCGGCTCGAGTTTCTACTAAGCTTGAGTTTGGAAGGTTAGGCTCGTTCAAGCTTGGCTTGTTTCTAGCCCTACCTTCGCCACCTCACCTCTCCCATGGCTGGGCCTCCATGCCTAGCGCTGGGACCCACCCAGCGACCTCCGCTTGTGGGATCTGCACGTGCCCTATGGCATAGACGCTGATGAGGCGGGCCCACCCGAATCCATCGTCAGCAACGGCTTGTCCTTGGTCAAGATGGGCTGTAGGATCGAGTATAATGAGTCAGAGGAGGAGTGAATAACTCTTTTAAAATCTTCCCCTAAATATCATCAACAATATGCAGCAGAAAGCCAAATTCATAATCTCATCAAAGCCCTAGCCAAGGAATGCAAAACTTCATAAATCCAAACCCTCATCAGTCATACCTCAAATTGCAATCGATCAGACTGGAAATGGCTACCGGTCAAACTGGAAAATGGGGCCGGTCAAGCCTTCAATTCAATGGTGGTCAGACTTCCGGTGAATAGTAGTCAGACCGGTATGAATAATAAAAATAGACGAACGAACAACAATTTCAACACTATTTTAAATCATAAAATCCATGTAACTTTTGATCCAATGATCCAAATGATGTAAAAGTTAGCATGTACCTTCTCTGGGATGTCACGATCCTATTTCATCAACGATCGAGATAATCGTTACCGAAGTTTTGATATTTTTCCATTTGAGTAAGGATGCACCAAAAGTGGGCAAAGGAGGGAAACCTCGATCTGTTCTTACTCGTGAGTTCTATATGGTCTAGGTGATCTAGGATGGATTCTCACATATTATAGCAAGCTAGAATACAGCACGAATTCAAGCGAAAACACACACAAGAAAATCACCTCTATCTTGAAGAAAATCGAGCAAACTCAAAACTTCATCTAGATTATACCTGGATGGATGTAATCTTATCTTCAGGAGACATTTTCACCTTTTACACGTCTTTTGCATCAGAAAAGCTCAAGAGAAAATAAATCCAAATAAGAAAGCCAAGAAAATAAAAAACACGAGGGGATCTATGACATAACTCACTTGAGCAAACTTTAGATGTTCATTTTACTTGGAAAGAAATATTTTATAGCCAGTCATTCGAGATAGCATATCTCTAAGCTTAGAGCACATACACAAGGTTCCAACACAAGAAAATTTTAACCCTAAACCAACCCTAAACCACATAACAGACTCAACTCAGCAACACCTCACCAGGCCCAGTCTGACCGCGGCTAGCAAGCCGATCAGACTGCTCAGGACCCACACCGATCAGACTTCAAGACAATGCTTGTCATTCCAGGCCGGTCTGATCGATGAGTCAAGACATCATATATGACTCTACAAAAACTCACAAAATTTAAACTCAATTAACAAACGTGAAGCATAATTAGTATCAAATGGGAGGTACTTCTATGTTTTTCTCAAAGGTATTTACATAACTTTTAAAACAGAATTGAATAATGGATAGTGATTATTTACCCTTTCATATGTTTTAAAATTAATACCATTCTTATTAGAGTAAAAATAATAGAAACACTACTCATATCAAATACTATCATCTCATGGGCTGTTACACATGATCTTATATGAGCTTCCTCGCACTGTCCACCTCCGATCCCCACGCAAGGCGCGACTCACCCACGCCGCGTTCTCCCGGTGCGCCAGCTGGCTCCCCGATGGCCTGATCCGCGCCCCCGACTACCCCGCCAGCCCCGACAAGTCCGTCGTGGTAAATGCTCATTCACCTCGCTGCTTACCTTACTCTCTCTCTCTCTCTCTCTCTCTCTCTCTCTTCGTCGTTGGGGCATTTCACCGAGCAGGTTGTGTGTGGGTGGGGTGTTGCTGCTCTTGCTCCTGCAGGTGACTTAGAAGGAGATTACCACGCACAAGGAGATGGGGGTGCCGCTGCACGCGTACATTCTCCACAACCTGGCGCACGTCGAGCTCAATGCGATCGACCTTGCTTGGGACATGGTCGTGCGGTTCTCACTGCTCGGGGACACCCTGGGAGATGGCTTCTTTGCGGACTTTGTGCGTGTGGCTGATGACGAGAGCCGCCATTTCCGGTGGTATTCGCAGCGGCTCGCTGAGCTTGGGTTCAGGTTTGCGGCACAAAGAATGAGGCACCGGTTATTATGCAGTTCTGTTGTATGAATACTGAATAGGTGTGTCATGGTCAGATGATGAGATCACTATCCACTGACTATTTCCTGTAGTTATACATGCATAGTCCACACTGTTGTAATTGCAATAGTTTTTGTGGACAGCTATGGCGATATGCCTGTTCACAATCTTCTGTGGAGGGAGTGTGCAACATCCTTGAGTGATGTTTCTGCACGATTGGCAGTGATTCCTCTAGTTCAGGTGCCAGATCACTATAACTTTCTTCTGTTTGATGCCTGTCCAAAATATGTACTTTATTTTTGTTATTGACCTGTGCAGCTAGTAGGCTTCAGGTCTTTAGATGAGAGTATTTGTCGAAGAACTTTGCTTTATTACAATTGACCAATATGTTGATTATTAGAACCTTAATAGGAAGCTAGAGGCCTTGATGCCGGACCAAGACTGGTCCAAAAGTTACTTGGTTTTGGGGATCATAGATCTGCAGACATTGTGGCAAAAGCTGCAGAGGAAGAGATTGCACATGTTTCTGTAGGTTTATACTGGTTCCTGAAAGTATGCCAAATGATGGGTCGTGCTCCTGATGCTACTTTTAGAGGTTAGGTTGTCTCCTTAATCCATTAAATATAATTATACAAAATTATGTTGATTAATGGAATGAGCTTTGTAACATTACAGACTTAATACAGGAGTATGATGTTGTATTGAAGGGTCCATTTAACTATCCGGCTCGTGATGAAGCTGGTATACCCAGAGTGGTAAGATCTGACAGCTGTGGCTGAGTCTAAAAGTACTTTGGAGCAGGGGCGGACCTGCCCTTCTGGCGAGGCCGGGCGGCCGCCCGAGCTCCCTCGCCGCCGGACCCCCGCAAGACAAACCACCCCCAGCCGCTGCTCATGCCACAAAGCCACAAACCACCCCGGCCGTGTACGGCCCAATATCTGAGCCCAAGTGCCCAACAATTAACAAAGCAACAACCAACAAATGTAATATGTAACATTGCTGCGAACTGGGAAGGATCCACGGACCAAAACCGACCAACAGTCCACGTCTCCACGAAGAGGCGGAAGAGCTAACCTAGGGCGGGCTGGGCGGCAGAGGGCCAGAGGCGGAGGACGGCGCGGCGGCGGCGCCCAGGCGGAGTCGGAGGAGGCGCAGCGGCGGCGCCCAGCGGAGGAATCGGAGGAGGGCGGCGGCGCGCCAGCCGATAGGGAGGCCGGAGGCGGTGGCCGGGAGTCGGGACTGGGAGCCGGGGCCGGGCGGCCGACGGGACGGGCCGAGAGGGACCTACCGAGCGACGGCTGCGACGCGGTGGCCGGGGGACGGAGGAGGGCCGAGCCGCCGAGGTGCGGCGCCGCGCGATTTGAGGAGGCGTCGGTCGAGCCGTGAGGACGGAGCCACCGAGGTCCGAGGATCGGTCGATCGGGAGTCGGGAGGAGGACTGGAGGAGGACGGAGCCACCGAGGAGGCGAGGACCGAGGAGAACTGAGAAGTGGGCGACGCGATTTGAGAAAAGGGGATTTGAGAAAAGGGACTGAGGAGTAGGAGCCAGGAGGCCATTTGAGAATTGAGAGAGCCGAGGCCCGAGGACAGACAAGTGATTTTTTTAAGATCTGGAGACAGTGACTAACTTGTTAACATAATTTTATTTTATGTACTTTTATAGTTTTATATGTAAACTAACTTGTTAAAATAAAGGTACTAATCTGATCACTCAAGACCATCATTATCGTGTTGATACTTTCTTTGCTGCCATTGATGCTATTACCACTGAGATGGATCATCGCTTCAATGAGGTATCTTCGGAGTTACTTGTATGTTTTTCTTGTCTTGATCTAAGAGACTCCTTTTCAAAGTTCAATGTGGATAATATTGCTCGACTTGCGGATATCTATGATGAAGATTTCTCTATTTCTGATCGTGCGGCTATCAAGGATCAACTTGAAACCTTCATTCTTGATGTGCGAAGAATTGATGATTTTGTTACTTGTCATGATCTTTTATATTCTATTATCGAACTGTGATACTACTAATTTATCTATCTTTTACAATTGACAGGTTGTTTGTTTTTACAACTCATTTACAATTGTGGATTAAGCTTCATTAGTGAGGTATTTTTTATTATCCTTCAGTTATCTACATATGTTAACATGCGAATTGTAGTTGTTGTTTCTATTTCGTATCATATACTTTTATTAGTGTGATTGTAACATAGTTTGATCATGAATTATTTTGCTTTTGGGTATTACTGTTTATTTCACGCTTCCGATTTCAACATACTTAGTTTTTTTGGGTCCGTCACTAGATTTCGCCCTATCTAAATTTTTTTCCTGGGTCCGCCACTGCTTTGGAGCTATATGAATAAAATGCTAATGTTGATACTTTTCAGGTGTGACAAGAAGTTTAAACATGAAGCTGCAAGTAAACTTTCAGAGGTGAGAGACTGATTTGTTGTTTATCCTAATGTTTTTCAATGTATGTAAACTTATGGTATGATGGTATGTACTTCGCAGGTGCATGATAGGCTAGCTTGTGTTGTTGAGATGGAGAAAGAGAACGCAAAATTGAATAGCTAAGTCTCACTTGATGAATAACATGAGAGATTTGGTAGGTACTACACTGATAATTTAGCACATTCAATCTTTTTTCTTGGTTTATTTTTCATGGCAACATTGATGTCAACAATCATCAATTGCATACGTCCACTGACTACCTTTGTCTTTTTGAGCAACACTTTTGTTGCTTTTATAATTTACTGCTTAAAGGCCCAAATTCAGACTATCCCAGTTAAGGCCCATTAACGGCCCAAATTAGCTACAGTGTCCCAGTTCAGGAGGCCTTTAACAGCCTGAACTGGGATATTTCGGCGAATTTGGGTTATCAATGGGACTTTTCTGGGATAGGTTAAGTCTAGGCCTTTAACGAGCCTGGACTGGGATATTGTGTGGATTTGGACCGTTGATGGGCCTTGACTGTGATATTGTGTACTTGGGCAGTTAATAGGCCTAAACTGGGATATGGCACACTTGGAGCGTTAGAGGGATATTTTGTACTTGGGCTGTTAACGGGCCCACAAAGTGAGCATTTCATAATGGGCCTTAATTGGGCTTGCATTAGACAAATATGGGCCTACCCGTGACGAGCATTTATGTGTGGGCCTGAAATGGCCATACTTGCGCAACGAATTATAATGGGTTACAACTGGGCCTATAATAGTCTTCTTTTATGGCTAGCTTGGGTCGTTGGTGACACTGTGCGTGGAAAACTTTTCCTAAATCGGCCTTAACTAGGCTTTTTGGCAACCGTTGGTCTGTTTATGGGCATGGGTTAAAACAAGGCTGGTAATGGGGCGACTAGACTTGTACGGCTTTGCCTGACGACCATTCGGCCTATTGGGCATTGACTGCTTTTTGTTTGTCTCCTACTTAAAAAAATCAATACAAACACTTTCTTCACTTCTTTTGCTATCGTCTTATTTTAGAGATAAGACATGGATCACAGGTGCATTACGCACCCTATTTCTCTGGCTCCCGTCACGCGTCTCTCACTTACTTTTTCCACCGCTCGGCCTTCCTACTAAAAGTTATTCCTTTTCGTTATTACTATTTATTTTTAACTAAAAATTATAACAAAAAAATATTAGTAAAAGACATACGAACGCTCACTAAGCAGCACCTTAGGGTTGGGCTAGTGATGGACAAAACTGCGAGCCTAACGTAAATCGGTTCACCGTTCCTTCAGTATGCGATCGGCACTATTTGCCGCTAACGGGCTCACGTCTTTGATGGACACACACACTAGGGGGATCAAGCAGCCCCGCGGCACCTTTCGCCAGTCGCTACGACGGCAGTGGCATTAGCGGACTTCTAATGTGGTCTCAGGGCTTCTGTTTATGCCTTCGCCTCTGCGAGAAGTTGAAGTTCGATATTTTTCCGACGTTCGACTGCTTGTTGATACTCTGCGAGCCGGATGCTTCTCTTTGATTTGATACCTCGACCCTGGCAAAGGAAACATAACTATCAGGGGAAAATTAACAGTGGATTCCTCGCAGGAGATGATACAAAGGTAGATGGTATGATGCAAAGAGAGTGTGCCAGTTTTATCATTATGTAAACACGACATGCAGAGAGTTCCGTAGGTAGCCAGAATACTAAGATTGTTTCTAGGCTGTACATAGCTTACGTCTATCATTTTCTAGCCACTTCAGAGTTTGCAGGTTACTTGGTGACTTGTAACAACGCTATTTCAAGTCTGGCCAAACCAGAAGCCAATATACCGATGAAAAAGGCAGAAAACCCTTATTGACTTCATTTCACTTTGCCATAAAAAGATATGAAGTTCGTCTTCGTCACAGTGTGTTTCATCACACGCACCTCAAAGAGTCAAAAGAGACCAGTGTTAACCAAAACTGCAGCACCATAATAATTTGCGGCAGCTTTTAACGATGCCTACACAAGTCTACAGTGCTAAATGATGGGAACATGATGCCGATAAGGTGTTCGACGAAATCCTTGACGACTACACGATGAAGCAATGCCTTCGGCCACAAAGAAGCGCATAATCGACGCCTTCCCGGTAGAGTGTGATGACGGTGAGATCCTCTAGGCCCTAGCAAATTAAAGCTTTAATCGATTCAAGTTCTAAGTACTTCCACTGCTGATAGCCTAGTTGATTAGTAGTACATCATGTTCTTTAATTTCTGGAATGTACATCACGTGCTATACGGAGCTTTGATGTAAGACTTGCCAAGTTGCGATCGCTTTACTGGTATGGTATTTCGATAGAGCAATTCGTCCACAAGCCTACAGCTTTGTTTCCCGTTGGGCTGGTTACTGTGAAGTGGCTACATGCTTAGAACGCCGTTTTGTAGGATAAGATCGTTTCAGGCATAACAGTTGACCTCTGTCATGAACCTGCTATGTCAAAAGGATTCCGAATAATACTATGATACAACCGATGAACATTAATCTATTGCGCATAAATACTAAATTTCCGCTCTGGTTAAATGTCCCTGGCCAATCCACAATCTGAACTTCTAATGTTTTTTCGTTGCAGTATATAGGTTGATGAAAATCACTAGTTCGCTAGCTACTCACCTGGAAAGTGGAAACAATGGAACAATAAAGCATGCTTAATGCAACCTTGCAATGAATCTGGTTCCAGGTTTGGACACTAAAGAGTTTGCTTTTCTTTTTTATTAGTAATTTCTGTTGCATTGCAAAAACTACCAGCTGCCCCTCCATTATCAATCCACAAGTGCCACCTGTCATGGTCGGATGGTACTATATGTGCCGGAGCAAGCAACCGACCACGGCTTTGCCAATCGGCGCTACGATCACGGCTCTGCCAGTCGGACTTAGGACCACGGCTCTGCCAGTCGAAGCTATGATCACTACTCTGCATGTCAAATTTACGACCACGACTTCTAAGCAGCCGACCACAGGTGTACAGGGGATCAAGGCACCATGCGCAGTAGCGGTGTGTGTGCCGGATGGACTACTGCTCGGCGCCAGTGCAGAAAGAGGTACCGAATTGGAGTAGTTAGGGATTTCCTAATAAATATATTACTTTCCTAGTATTAGATATGATATTAGAAATTGAGTTCCTATTTGGTTTAGATTGGATTTGTTAGGGGCTAACCCATATATGCGGTGGCCACACCTTTTGGAAAAAATTAAGAAAGAAGTGTTTACCTTTCTTCATCCCTTTGTCTTCACCCTGTGCGCTCAGGAGCACAGACCTTCCCCCATCAACTGGTGCCCTCACGTCGCTGGTCATTCAAGGTTCGACCGCTTGTGATCCACTTGTACAACCTCCATCATTCCACATTAGTCCATAACAACTTGGTATCAGAGCCCACCGCTACCCTCGACGTCATGTCCGACAGTGGCGACGAGATCAGTTGGGTGTGGAATATGCAGTGGAGGATTGGGTGTGGCTGAGCCTATTGCATTGGCCTGCTGCCTCACTCTCGGCGTCACGATCAAGCAAACTAAGTCCACACTATTTGGGCCATATCAGATTATTCAATGCATTGGTTCCGTGACATATCGTCTTCATCTTCCAGCAGGCGCACATATTCATGATGTCTTTCATGTCGATGTTCTTAAAAAGTTTCATGGCATTCCTCCGACTACGTTGCCACTTCTACCGAACATGGTTCATGGCCAGGTCATCCCTACGCCAGCCAAGGCAATCTGTGGACGGTTGGCGCATGGTAAGTGGCAAGTGCTGGTTGCATGGCAATGTGCTTCTCCTACCGATGCTACTTGGGAAGATGTTGTGGATTTTCTAAAGCGCTATCCCGATTTTCAGCTTGAGGACGAGTTGTTTTCGGAGGACAAGAGAGATATCATGGTTGGACGGTACTATGTGCGCCAGAGCAAGTAGCCAACCATGGCTTTGCCAGTCAGCGCTACAACCACGGCTCTGCCAGTCGGACTTACGACCATAGCTTTTCCAGTCGGAGCTAGACCACAACTCTATCAGTTGAAGTTACGACTACGGCTTTGCCAGTCGGAGTTACGACCACGGCTTCTAAGCAGCCGACCACAGGTGTATAGGGGAGCAAGGCACCACGCGCAGCAGCGGTGTGCTTGCCAGATGGACTACAGCCCGGCGCCAGTGCAGAAAGAGAAACCGAATTGGAGTAGTTAGATATTTCCTAATAAAGATATTACCTTCCTAGTATTATATATGATATTAGAGATTGAGTTCCTATTCAATTTAGATTGGATTTGTTAGAGGCTAACCCATATATAGAGTGGCCGCACCTTTTTGGAAAAAATTAAGAAAGAAATGTTTACCTTTCTTCATCCCTTCGTCTCCACCCTGTGCGCTTGAGCACACAGAGTTTCCCCATCGGCTGGAGCCCTCACGTCACCGGTCATTCAAGGTTCAACCATCAGTGATCCACTCGTACAACCCCGCCGTTCCACGTTAGCCCATAACACCACCATTCACATTTTACCACCACCTGCGGTCATGCACCACCACCGCCATCAAAGCAGCAGTCCTTGCTCCATTTGTGCTGCTGGTAACTTCCCTGCTGCGTGTCGTTCCCATTATCGTCTGCTCTTCTGGCTAATATTTTAAATTCCTTGTTGGGCTGCCAACGCTTAAAACACTAACCGCCATGCTCCCATATATCCTTGTACGAACAATGCAAGCAAACAGGACTGCATATAGTAGTAGCACTAAATCGCAGTTGCAACCTTTTCTAGAAGCGTTATGCCTTTATATCGTGCTGTGGGCATCCAGGAATGAAAGAGATTAAGACTGTTGTTTGGTTTTATTTGCCGTCTTTCAGTGATAATGGCTGTCGTTTTCTTTTCAGGAGCTACTTTCGGAGGCTGTTGTGATGTGCCATGCAAATAATATGCATATTATACATTTGTTGCCTGATACCGCATTTTCTTATCCTGCAAGTGAACATGTCCAACAGCAGAGTCAGGATAAGGGAAATTCTTATCGATCTAAGTAGTGTCAATGTGTTTTGCAGGTAAACCTGTGGAAGATGTTTCTGGATTTGGACTGCTCTAATAATTTGAACTAGTAGTTAAAAGAAGAGGTAATTGATCTTTTGCCACACCTTTCATTGCATTTGATGATTTAACCTGTGATGTCTCAATGACATGTGGGTCCAAGGCCCACATGTCAATGAGACAAATGGGGCAAATCATCAAATTTCATGTTTATGTATAGGGCAAATGCTCCAATCTCCCTTAAAAGAATTATTGAGGGCGAGAAAAAGAACGGTTGAAAGCTCCATTTCCCGATGTGAAGAATGCATTTCTTATGATGAATTTTGGGAGGTGGACGCTGAAATGAATTGAGCAGTCCACTGATGTGACTGCTCTCTGGGGGTTGATCATGGTGGGTGGTGAGTTCCTGCCCCGAATTATTTTGTTTTGGATGTTCCCGTTATCGTTATGCAAGAAGAAGAGAATTCCGTGGTTGACCACAATTTGCTGGGCTCGACTAGTTTGCAATCGTCCGATCAGGCGTGTTCCTCACTCCCAGGTGATATTGCGCCTTGCTCGCTGCTGCTCACTATTCAGTCACAAAAGAAACCGCATGCTTTGTACTACTACGAAGAGTATATGGTAGTGTCGAAGTTGTCGTTGTGAGCTCTATCTGTTAAGCCTGTGCTTGACCCTCGGAAAGTGGGACTGCTTCTAGAGATCGGTCAATGAATATCACAGTTTTTTTTAAATCATTTACTACTATCAACCAGTTACCCTGGAACATTCGGGCAATTGTTAAAGTACGGCACCTGAATAGATTGTTCGGTAAGAGAAAATTGAGCTCTCCCCTCCACTGAGCTCCCTCTCCTCCGTACGTGGTGGCCACTCCAGTCCCGGTGTCCACTCGCCACGCCTTGCAGCTTGCCTTGCCGCCGCCATAACCACCACCACCCCTCCTTCCCTACAACCATGCATCCCCCCAGCAAACCGTCCCTACGCTCTGTTGTTGTCCAACCGACCGAAACCTCCCCTCGCCCCACTGCCAGGGAGCTGCGCTGGCAGGACACTTCCCCAGCTTCCTCGACAACAACAAGTTCCCCGCTCTCACCACTTCCATGCTCCTTTGCTGATGTCGTTCGACAACCTTCCCCTCCAGCTAGCCCCCACGCGGGTGATCCTAGCAAGCGTGTCGTTGAAGAGGTAGGGCCAAGTCGTCTTCGCTGGTAGGACTCTTAACCTGGCCCGAGACTCGTGCTGGTCGCCCCAGCGCCTCAGGTTTGGCGCATCGATCGCCACCCCTTGGATGACGGCTGGTAGTAGGCTAGGCCTCGTCGCTCGAGAAGAGCGAGCGTTGCAGTCACTGGTGGTCCTTAGAGCGGTCAGGGACGTCGAGGACCTCCCCTGTTCTTCGCGACATGTGTTTTAACTGCCTGTCGACCACCCATCGTCTGCCGCCGCGGTTCTTCCATTGCAAAGAGCTAAACCACCTTGCTAGGGATTGCAAGAGGCCATGTTCCCCCTCTTCGAGCGAAGCTTTCCCTAGGGCTTCCCTTCCTACCTCTTTTGCGCCTCCGGTCAGTCCTCGTTCGTCACTTGCTCGTGGGCTCAATGCCTCGGCAATCCCTTTCTCGCCGCGCTCTCCTGCCCCTCCTATTGCAAGCATGACTCTGAAGGGGAGACCTTCGGGCCTTACCTGCTACATTCCTTAGAGGAGCAACATCTCGCCAGTGCGCTTATCGGGTTTTCCCGACTTCTTCATCTCCCATTTTGCCAGAAGTCGCTCGTCAGGTTGTCGCCCGGCGTTTTCATCTCGGGTCTAATGATCTCACTGTTCGTCATTTTGGTCAAGGCTTCATGCTATTCTGGTTCCGTTTGCGGAGCTCTCAGGACCTTGCCTTGGTGGAAGACAACCTGGTCGTCAACAACAGCAGATTCTTGTTCAGGCCATGGAACCGCCAAGGTCAAGCGGATTACCATCGTTGTTTCTTTTGAGTCTCGCTCGAGCTCGAGGGTCTCCCTGCTCACGCCTAGAACAAGGCATTGTGCAAGCCATCCTCTCTTCTTGCTGGGTTGACCATGTCAGGGCAGTAATGCAGATCAGGTTGGCCAATCCTCTCGCCTCGACATTCAGTGTTCAGCCTTGGACGGCGGATCCCAACTCTATACCCATTGTCCTTAGGGTCGTCATTGCAGAACCCGTTCTTCTGGTTTCTCACTCAGACCTGGACCTGCAATAGATCTTTGGCAATCTCGACCCTTACCACCGAGAGCATTGTTGTCTGGCCTACTCAGTTCTTGTCCACTTAACGAGGGTGGATGACTTCCTCTCTCATTCATCCTCTTCACTTGAGTACCCCCTCTGATGATGGTGATAGTGGGCCTGACGGCAACCCTGATAGATCCTTTGGGCAGTCATCTTTCAGCCAAGCCCTTGGTGCAAGCATTCAAGTTCTCAGCCGGCATTCCTGACGTTTCATCAGTTCCTTCCAGAGATGTTCGCCATGGTTGCCACCACCATGTTTTCAGCTCTAGGATCAGAGTGGCTCCTCTTTGGCCAGCTGCTGTGATTTCCAACAAAGCTGCTGACAACATCCAGGATTCCTGTAGCGGGTAGCTCAAGGCGGTCACAAAAACGCCAGCTCCAAGTCGTGCTAAGGAAGGAACTATCTTTCCTTCGGATATGCAGGCTATAAATAATTCCCTTCTAGTTGGTGCCAGGCTCAAGGATAGCAGGAAGCTTTTAGCATCAGCTCATGGCACGGTAGAGGTTTCGATGTCTGCATTGGCCAAGTGACATTCATTGCTACTCTAGATGAAAACCAGAAATCATGGGTTGAGGTTGACCACTTAGTCCCTCAGTGATTGTAGCTGGACCCTCCCTCCTGGGATCCTCTTGACCCCGCATCAGAGCTTGCCTACAAACCTCAGGTTTCGACTGTCCAGCTCACCTCTAGGACATCAGTGTGTTGGCACACCCCGCAGCTCGTATTCTATAGACAAAGACTACGACCCTCCTTGCCCTCAAGTGCCATTGCGCTTGCACTCAGCCCTCCTCTAGCCCAAGTGCAGTTGCTACTAGACTTGGTTTCTGCCCAACTCCAACAAGATTTGGTTGCCAAACCCAAGCAACTCGATGAGGTAGTTCCAACCCCCCATGAAGCAAAAGACTCACCGTCAAGCAGGATCTCTCGCTAGCACCACCCTTGTGTCAAGCCTAGTTTCTTCTCCTTAAGAAACTTGGCGTCGACTCTTCAGCCCTAGATACTATCACCTCACCCAAGCGGCGCTCCCCAGGCATTTCAACGCCCCTTTGTCCTCAAGCCAGCTTGCCGCGCTTCAGGAGTTGTTCTCTATTGTTCACCGAAAACTTCTCTAGTTTCCTCGCCGTCCCAGGGTTGCCTAGAATCCAGGAGGTCTAACAGTTCAGCTCTCCTGTCTCTGTCTTTAGTCATTCTCTCTATACTATGGATGCCCCCTCTTGTATTATCCTGGTATGGAATGTGTGTGGCCTCAACTCGCAAGGCCATCGTGACACTATGCGCATGCTAGTAAATGAACACAACATCTCAATTGTTTGTATCCAGGAGACCAAACTAGTGATTCTCACTAAGTCTTTAATCCTCTCAATGCTTGGATCTAACTTCAAAACCTTCGCTTATTTACCAGCGTCGGCCACGTGAGGAGGAATTCTAATTGCTTGTCGTTCACCTGAGATTACTCGGTCACGCTCAAGATCTCCCCTGCTGGAGTTCAGCCGTCCTAGTGGCTCACCTCGGTTTATAGGCCTTAGGACGTGGTTGAAAAATCTTCCTTTCTATAGGAACTCCACTCCACCCAAGTGAGCCATAGTGGCCTTGGTGCGTGGTAGGAGACTTCAATATGATCCGTCATGCCAACAACAAGAACAACCATAACATCGACCATCATACCTTGTGTCGCTTTCAGCATTTTGTTAATGACCTTGCTCTCAGAGACCTTCACCTAGAGTAATGAGCGGGAAAACCCAACTTTGACTCGTATCAATCGAGTTTTGGTCTCTCCGGGTTGGGAAGACATCTTCCCGCACTACTTCCTCTCGGCAATTCACTCTGCATGTTTGGACCACGCTCCGCTGCTCCTTAACACCAACTTTCCTTTTCATGCTAGAGGTCGATCTTTGAAAATCATTGGATCAAGCAACCGGATTTCCAAGAGGCCCTTAAAAAGGGGTGGACGAGTTCGTCGCGCCTTGACAATCCCCTATATCGTCTTGATAGCCTCCTCAAGAACTCAGCTAAGGAACTCCAGCGGTGGAGTCAAAACAAGTTTGGAAACATAAGGCTCCAAATCCTTATGGTCTGCAAAATCATTGGCCACCTTGACAAAGCTCAAGAAATCCATTCCCTCTCCACTGAAGAAGGTGTCTTCCGCAAATGCCTCAAAATCTAGTACCTGGGTCTCTGCTACCTGCAGCACTCTATGTTGCACCAATGTTCCCGCCTTACTTGGCTAAAGAAGGGCGACGCCAACACCAAGTTCTTCCACATTCAAGCTAAATACCGCAACAGCAAGAACAAGATTTCTTCCCGTACTTGCAATAGAATCTCCTATTAGGATCAGGACTCCATGGCAGTTGTGCTTCATTCCTACTTCATTGTTTTAATGGGAACAGACATCCCCCTCTAGGGCTGTCAACCTGGATGTTGGTCTAGAGTAAGCAAACTTGCAAGGACTCTCTAGTCCGATCTCGGAACATGAGGTATGGAAGGCAATTCGAATCATGCCAGATGACAAATCCCCTGGGCCAGATGGTTTCACCAGAGCTTTTTTTTCAAATCGGCATGGCCTATCATCAAAAGCGACCTCATGATAGCCATTCAGGCTTTCTTCAACACAGATCGTCAAGGCTTCTAATGGATAAACTCCTCCCTTCTCATTCTAATACCCAAGAAGCCAGGTGCGCACCACCCCAAAGACTTCAGGCCCATTAGCCTCCTCCATAGCTTCACCAAGATTATCGCCAAGGTGTTTGCCATGTGCCTTCAACCTCACATGGACAACCTAGTAGATGTGAGTCAAAGTGCCTTCATCAAAGGCCGAGCGATTCACGACACTTTTTTATTTGTGCAAGACGTCGTACGCAGATCAAACGAGCGGAGATTCCTCCTCAAAATTGATATTACAAAAGCCTTTGATAGCTTGGCATGACCTTTCTTGCTCAAGGTCTTACTTCATCGAGGCTTCCACAACTGGTGGTGTGACTAATCTCCCTTCTTTTGTCTTCGGCGTCAAGCCGGATCATCCTTAATGGACTATCGGGAAGTAGACTCTGGCACCATTGGGGCCTACGATATGGGGACCCCTGTCACCCCTTCTTTTCATCATTGCCATGGACGTGCTCCCCAAACTATTAAACATCGAAATCCGTCATGGAGTACTCGCCGGGAGCGCCAAATTCCGATCCCTTTGCTCTCTCTATGCATATGATGTGATGTTTTTCCTCAAACCCAATCCTATAGAGATGTAGGCAATGCAACAACTGCTAGACCTTTTAGGTTTTGCATCAGGTTTATGGGTCTGCAAAAGTCTTTTGTCATTCTGGTGAACTGTAGCTCATTTGAAATTCAGTTAGCTGAAGACTTCTTCAGTTGTTCTACAGTTGATCTCCCCATATCTTATTTGGGAATTCCTCTCTCCCTTAGGAAGCTTAGGAGGCGATACCTTGATCCTCTCCTTGACAAGCTATGCTGGGAGTATTTATGACGGGTCCAACCAAGGAAACTCTGGCACGGCCTTGGAGATCCTCTTGACACGGACATTCGAGACTTCTTCAACGCATTTGTAGTTACTCATCTGGGAAACAACGCTACAACAAGGTTTTGGTCGGATGCCTGGCTCCATGGACAAAGCATCAGAATGCTTATGTCGTCCCATTGGGAGAGGGTCAAGGCCTCCCGACGGTACAGAAGCCCGGTGTCTGTAGCTCTGCTTAATCACACCTGGATCAAGGACTTAGCTCATCCGTTCTACTTGCAAACCATTGTGGACGTTATTCGGCTAACTGACTTGCTCGCCAGAATTCATCTTCAGCCTGATCAAGACGACGTGGTCAGTTGGCATTGGGCAGCAAACGGAGTCTATTCAGCCCGCTCAGCTTATCTGGCTTTCTTCAAAGGTACAATTCCTTTCCTCGCCGTGAAGTAGTTGTGGAAAAGCTGGGCACCATTGAAAGTGAAGTTTTTCGTTTGGCTTGCATTGCACTGGAGATGCTAGACTTTTCCCCATTTGCGTAGGCATAGTATTCAAGCACCGGAAGTTTGCTTACTCTGTGACCAGCAATAAGAGACAATTGACCACCTCCTGCTGCACTGTGTTTCCACTAAGGTCGTCTGGTTCAAAATGTTTCACTGGCTTCGTTGCTTCCCAGTTGGTTTCTTCAACAACACCGGCGGCTTCAGCAATCACTGGCTTTCTGCCCGCAAATTAGTCCCTAAATGTGCTAGAAAAGGATTGGACAATTTATTCTTGCGCAACAATATATGGTTCCGAGGCAAAATCTTCCAATTAGATGTCTTGATGACCTCCATTCAGTAGGAATGCCTCGTTTGTGCATCGACTGGAGTTGCCGCTTTAGGTTCAATCTTGTCTATCAGTTCGCTCCAGTCGCCTCCCGGTGCCCCGCACTAGCCCCCTTCCTTGTTCTTGTTAGAATAAACCACGTCATGCTCGTGCATGGCGTGCGTGTGTGTCAGGTTGAGTCGTCGATGGCGTGCGTGTTTGAGCTCGCGTTGGAGTCCATTGACCAGGTTGAGTCCGTCGTGTGGGCGACGTATGTGTCACTTGGAATCAGTCATACATGTGTTTTATGGCCGGCCGAGTCGAGGCGCACGTCACGGAGCAAAAAACCAGCCAAGCTGTGCATGCATGCAAGAAGTTGATGCATGCAGGGAGTTGATGCCTAGAATCCTGGAGAGCCAAGTCAAGAAGTGGTGGACGTTGTGGCTTGAATTGTAGATCAAGCTAGCTCGCTGCGTGTGTGTTAGTTACTAGCTGGTGTTTATTTAAAGCACGAACTTGGTTTTTGAAAGTATCAAGTGAGTTGGAATATCTGAGAAAACAACTTGGCGTTGCGTCGCCGTTGCGGGCGTTTCGTCGCCGGCAAAATTCTTGTGTTCTCGTGCTTGATCTTGGGTCATTTCTAACATTTGGTATCAGAGCCGGTGAAGTTCGACAGCAAGCTGATGGCCGGTGACGAGCGTACGTCGCCATCGTCTCCGAAGTCCAGCGGTAGCGGCACACCACGTGAGGTCGTGGTGGAACGCGTCATCAAGGAGTCCAGCGGATCGGTGGAGTTCCCGGTGTTGACGCGGGCTAATTACCACGAGTGGGCGTTGGTGATGCAGGTGAATTTGGAGGCGCTCGGGCTCTGGCGTGCCGTGGAGACGAGCGATGTCGAGCGTCGCGAGGATCGGCTGGCGTTGGCCGCCATCCTGCGCGCGGTGCCGACGGAGATGCGCTCGGGTCTTGCCGTGAAGAAAAGTGCCAAGGAGGCATGGGCGGCTGTGAAGACGATGCGGATGGGCGACAAGCGCGTGCAGGAGGCGAACGCGCAGAAGCTCCTCAAGCAATTCGAGAATGTGGCATTCAACGTTGGTGAGTCCATCGACGAATTCGCCATGCGTCTCGGCTCCCTCGTTGCGGAATTGCGCGAGCTGGGGGAGAACATCGAGGAGGTGCGCGTCGTCAAGAAGCTGCTTCGCGTGGTACCGGCGAAGTACAATCAAGTCGCCTTGTCCATCGAGATGCTCATGGACTTGAGTACGATGTCGCTCGAGGAGCTCGTCGGGAGGCTACGCGTGGCGGAGGAACGCTGTGGCAGCGTTGAGGAGGCTGCGGACGGCGTCCAGCGTCTGCTGCTCACTGAGGAGCAATGGGAAGCTCGCCGCGCAGCGGCAAGGAGCACGCGATGAAGCGGCGCGCGGAAATGCGCGGCGTGGAAGCGGCGGCGACAAGGCGATGGCAACCACATCGACGACGACGGCGGCAGAGCACGTGCTCGGGACCGGCGGCGTCGAGCGCCGCAGGCGAGGAAGATGCTACAACTGCGGCGTACGCGGCCACCTCGCCAGGGATTGCCGTGAGCCGAGGAAGGAGAAGGCACTGCTCGCCGATGTCGACGATGAGCCGACACTTCTGTAGGACGGACACGTGGCGATGTCGTGGTTTAGGGAGAGTTTGTTAGAATAAACCACGTCATGCTCGTGCATGGCGTGCGTGTGTGTCAGGTTGGGTCGTCGATGGCGTGCGTGTTTGAGCTCGCGTTGGAGTCCATTGACCAGGTTGAGTTCGTCGTGTGGGCGACGTATGTGTCACTTGGAATCAGTCATACATGTGTTTTATGGCCGGCCGAGTCGAGGCGCACGTCACGGAGCAAAAAACCAGCCAAGCTGTGCATGCATGCAAGAAGTTGATGCATGCAGGGAGTTGATGCCTAGAATCCTGGAGAGCCAAGTCAAGAAGTGGTGGACGTTGTGGCTTGAATTGTGGATCAAGCTAGCTCGCTGCGTGTGTGTTAGTTACTAGCTGGTGTTTATTTAAAGCACGAACTTGGTTTTTGAAAGTATCAAGTGAGTTGGAATATACAGAAAAACAACTTGGCGTTGCGTCGCCGTTGCGGGCGTTTCGTCGCCGGCAAAATTCTTGTGTTCTCGTGCTTGATCTTGGGTCATTTCTAACCGTTCTTTCTCTCTCTGCCCTTTGGGCATGATACCCCTTTTTTGTTTTTCGGTTTGTTTGTTGCTTCGGCACTTTGCTCCCCCTTAACTGAATGAAATGCTTCCTGCATTTTTGAGAAAAAAAAATAGGAAGAAAGAGTTTTGAACAAGTTTCTTGTTCCAAAAAGGCATCTAAGTAAAGTCCTCCAAATTTGCAGAATAAAGTCATGTAGAATATGGTGAATGTGTGTATGGGGGTGTTCATATTGGCTTCTATTTTTTCCTTCTGCTTGGAGAAACCAGAAGACAATATGAACATCTGGCTTCTCAAAGCGGCTTTTTACTCCTCTCGCTACGATGATAAGGTAGAGGGTTACGAGCGCCTCATGCAACCCACTCTTCTCGCTCCCGTTTCGTGACGTATCTCTCTCACTTTTCCTACCGCTCGCTCCATTATTTTAAAAGACACTTCTTTCAATCATTACTATTTAGTTTCAGCCGAAAGCGACCAATGGAAAAGAAATGGAGCAAAGAGGAGAGAAGAATGTGAATTCTCCCATGCCACAGGGAAGGGGAGAAAGCTTACCTTAGAGCCACCTAACGGCAGAACAACGGACAGCTACCAACAATCACATCCGAGAGCAACTCCATCGTCTTCGCAAGCTAAACCTCAGGAAAAACGAAATGTACTGCCCACTCCCACGCTACAAGGCCACGAGATGTACAAGGCAAGTCATAGAGTTATCTTGTTGTTACACATGGTCACTTTGATCTCTTTTCCCTTGCCTAACCAATTCGACTGGGCCCTGCTTGACAAGAACATATACAGATGCTTCACGAGTGATTGATGCTTGTACTACTACCGTACTACGTGTTTGCAAATCACTGTTACGTCGGCAACCTATCACTCAAGAACATGCCATGGGCAGTGCACCACTAAGCTTGACACTACTAACACGATCTGAGTTTATCAGAGAGAAAAAAATAAACAAGATGATGTGAAGTCGCAACTGACAATGAATCGCAAGTGTCCAAGACGTCGAGGCCATGCAACGACGCAAAATTGCAGATGCGCCTGTACATTTATGGCCACATGGACTTGTGTACGTACCAAGAATAGTCTCATCTAGGACATGATTATGCTTTCACAATCATGTTAATTGGTTGGGAATGCTAGATAGCATACGTCTGATACCATGGAATGCTTGCAACCAAAGCTCACGGTAGCTCAATGAAGTGTTTTAATCAGCCTATCAGAAGTAGATCTTTATCCAAATATGCATCATCATTTCTTACCATACGAGCACTCCCTATCTCCTCCCTCATCCAGTGACTCACCAGTGGCTAGAACTTCGCCATTGGGAGCCGGGCCACAAACAACATGATCTTCCCTGCCTCTCTCCCTTTCTCCCTCGTCTCCTCTCTCTCTCTCCATCGACATTTTATTGCCACCAAATTAGATGCCGCCTTCCGTAGCCATGGCTCACTGATGCCTTCCTCGTCCTCATTGGAGCCGAAGATGGAATAGGGTGTGGCTACCACCATAAACAGAGCACATCGGATCCGGCGATTTCGAGGTTGAAGAAGCCAATGTTAATATGAGTAGAGGACAACACGGTCAAGGGGCTATGAGGCCCCTATCGAATCCAGGACGACCAATGAGAGCAGTAGGGTGGATGTCCATGTCTTTCCTCCTCTCCTGAGATCAACTCCGGTAAGATTGTTGCATGCATTTCTTGGATTTGTTGCAACATTTTGCCCATTTGTTGCAAGATCTCTCCTAGGTGTTGTGCTTATTGCATCCTTGTTTGCACAATGTTGTAACTATTATTTTCGAACATCGCAGCGTTGTAACATTTTAAATTTGTTTGTTGAAAAATGTTGGGTATAAATTATGAAAATCTTGTGTAATATTTTTGATTTGTTGGGAACAGTGTCTCACATTGTTGCATAAGTAATTATGAATGTTGCCACAGGTGTTTTCAGATGTTTCAGTGTTGTAAAGGTGTAAAATTTTGTTTGTTTGGGATTTCTAAACTAGTTTTAAAATGCAACTAAATTGTATATCCATAATTTCATCTAATTTTGGTGAGAAAATAGTACTTCAATTATCTTGATGATATTGCTGTCGTAATTCTTCAGTTTTATTGCACATGTTGATTATAAGTGTTGCATATATGATAAATATATGTTACGCCGACGTGTAAGATGTCCGAGCGCTAATCGCTCTCTAATTGGTTTCATGCATTGCTCAAATGAGAGTGACATGAACTATTTGTTTCCACGAGCTCTCTATTGGTTTCATGTCAGAAAGGTAAGTACTCATGATAATCTAGCTAATATGTTGACAAAACTAGTTCCTACCGCTAAGTTTGAGTTTTGCTCAGACTTAGTAGTCCTTTGGACTTTTGGCGCACAAGATGACATGCTAAGTTTATTTGAGGAATTTATCACGTATTTCGACTACTGAAGGGAATTCGGCTCAAGGTGGAGATTGTTGAAGTTGATCCGAATTTATATTGTGTCCGTGTAGGACATTGCATCGCTTTATGTCAGACGTGGCATGATAGATACCAGGGCCATGCGCAGGTTGTATAAGATGTGGTGTCAATCTATAGCAACTAACTCTAATTCGGTTTCCTCTATATATATGACTTGTTTCCCCACCTTATATATATATATATATATATATATATATATATATATATATATATATATACCACAGTAGCTCATAGAAAAGTAAGAGCTCCATTGTAAACATCTCCTCATTATAATGATTTGCCTTTATGTACTCATGCTTTTTCCCTATAAAAGTTTTTCACATAAAAATTTATATCTCACATCTCTATTTTTCTTCTCATTATTTGCAACATATCTTTATCTCCATCATACACAAGCGGCAAATTGAGAGATGTTTCCAAACTTTTCTGAATATAATACACATGTGGAACAGGTAGCGTGTTACAACGTGTAAGTAACAAAGGTCATGCATGCGTGGCCACCGACGGGATACCCAATTGCACGCTGCTCTGCCTACCTAGCTTGCTATGCCTGAGGCAGACTCATCGGCGAAACAACACACGGCACATGATCGGTACTTACCATTGAGACATTGACCCCTGCATAATACAAGACAAGGGCCCCGATTAGCACCTTTACGTAGCTTTCTCCACTGCAAACTTTTTTTTTTACTTTTCCTTTTTCGTAGATAAATAAAGATTCAGACTGTTTGATCCAAAATTTGTGTTTGGCCATGTCTGCCTTTGTGAAGACCCAACCATTTTGGGCTAACAACTTCTTATCATCTTATGTGTCAATCTCCGCCGCTTCTGATTTGATTTAATACAGTTTAAACGAAGAATCTGCCAAAATTCAAGGCACGATTGTACCACTGACGAACGGTGACACGTACATCTGCGTCTATTTCGGCTGATCCAGGGACCATCATTTTGGGAAAGATGTCAATAGGATGGGGAAAATAACAGAGCAAGACAAAAGTTTCTTTCGCTGTGTGGAGTAGACGAGCCTCACAAAGACGCGAGGAGGGGAGAAAAATCTCAAAGCACATCATGAGAGGCATGCGCAAAGCTCCAAAAACGACTCCTCAACCAATGGCCAAAGTGACGTACTCCCAGGCCTATAAATCCCTGCAAGGCGAGTCGAGCCATCTCCAGCTCCAGGCCATAGGGAAAAAAGGCACAAAGTTACAGACTTTTCGTGCATCTCTGTCACGCGGCTTAGCAATGCTGATCAAGGCAGTGGTGTCCATCCTCTTCCTCCTCTCCGTCGCCCGGCACGGGGCTTCGCAGAGCTACAATGCGATATACAACTTCGGTGACTCCATCTCCGACACCGGCAACCTCTGCACGGGCGGCTGCCCGTCGTGGCTCACCACCGGCCAGCCGCCCTACGGCAACACCTACTTCGGCCGGGCCACCGGCCGCTGCACCGACGGCCGCGTCTTAATCGACTTCCTAGGTACCTTCGATTGTGCATGCTCGTTAATTAGTCATTTCACTTCAGATACTTACATGGCAAGCACGTATTTTGATGGATTATGGTGATCGATCTCTTGTACGTGTGCAGCTCAATACTTTGGTTTGCCGCTGCTCCCGCCGTCCAAAGCGAGCGGCAGCGACTTCAAGAAAGGCGCGAACATGGCCATCATCGGCGCCACCGCCATGGACTTCGACTTCTTCCAGTCTCTCGGCTTGGGCAACAGCATCTGGAACAACGGCCCCTTGGACACCCAAATCCAGTGGTTCCAGCAACTCCTGCCGTCCATCTGCGGCAGCGGTGAGCATTACACCTTAATTCAGCTAAGCTCACATGCATACTAGAGGTGCAAAAGTTTAAATCCTGCGAAGAATGTACTGCAATGTAGTGGTACTGGTACCTCACTAGCTACATAAGCACATGCCATGTAGATTGCAAGAGCTACCTGAAGAATTCCCTGTTCATCGTCGGCGAGTTCGGGGGGAACGACTACAACGCCCCTCTCTTCGGCGGCAAGGGCATCGCCGAGGTCAAAGGCTACGTGCCTCAGATCATCAACAAGATCACAAGCGGCGTAGAGGTACGGCACAGTTCTATAAAGAAAAAGCATGCGCTGTTCTCGAAAAGAAAACTACATGGTGGTGTTCGGTTAGGCTAAATTTTAACGGCTTATAGTTGAATTTTTATTGTAGTTGACTAAAATTACACTACTCTAGCTGATGATATATTATTTGGTATAATTAAATTTAAAAAAATTAAAAATAGAAAAATTGGGTTAGCTATCACATATAATACAAACGAATACAGAAAAAAAAAGAATCGGCAAGAAAGCACAAAACAAGCCAAAAACCAGAAGAAAAAAATAAAATTTAAAAATAGTAAAAAATAAGCTGAAGCTAAACCTACATGAGCAGGGCAGTCTACTACTAACACGTACGCCACCTAATCGATATGACAACCCTGTGAACACACACAAACATATATATATGCAGACGCTGATCGGGCTGGGCGCAGTGGACATCGTGGTGCCGGGGGTGCTGCCGATCGGATGCTTCCCGTTGTACCTGACGCTGTACCAGAGCTCCAACCAGGACGACTACGACGGCGTCGGCTGCCTCAAGAGCTTCAACGGCCTGTCCAGCTACCACAACGGGCTGCTCAAGCAGAGCCTGTCCAGCCTCCAGAGCAAGTACCCCAGCGTCAGGCTCATGTACGGCGACTTCTACGCGCAGGTCACGCAGATGGTTCAGTCCCCGGAGAGCTTCGGTACGTACGCCGTTGATCACCTCTCCTATACCATTTTCAGTTGCGATCATGATCGGAATGAAGTTCGGTGAACCGTAAAAGAAAGGCGGTTGATTTGGATCTGTTTTTCTTTATAGCAAGCGTCTCAGATGCAGGAAGAGTTGATGGCGAAAATATGACGATAAAAGTGTGTGTTTCTTGGTAATTCTGTAGCGGGGTTAGGTACATTCGTCAGTGGAGGTAGCCAGCGACCTAATGACGAGAGGCAGAGTTGGTCTTACGCGCCGCTCTTTAAGCACCTGCATCTGCATACGTGTAGATCTACGTGCGTTACGTGTCCAGCTTGCCTGGCTGCACAGACATGTGGTCATGTTCTCTCAGGCCATGGTTGATGATTTTGATTATGATCATGATTTTTGTCTATACTTTTCGAGATGTCATCAGATAGTAAGAGATGTCGACATGTATGACGTATACGATTTTAGACTTTAGACTCGAGAAGTCGTTTAAAGAATCTGTTTTAAAAAAACTATGCCTTTTGTTTCGATCTTTGAAAAAAGCTAAAAGACAAAATACTAAAAGACAAAATACTACGCGTCATTCATTCTTCCCAGAAATGTAGACGGGACGTTCAGTCCAACGTACGCAAACGAGGCAGAAAGACATCACTTGTAGCTGCAGGGCATTCCCTCTCTGCGCTCAGCAATGCTGCAAGCGGCTGCCATGACGTGGCCAGTTTTTTTTTATTTAACGATCTTTAGGTGAATAAGGCTTCATGATGGGACAGATTATTCGGCTGAAAGGGCCAGCCCAACTAATGCGAATGAAAGCTCTGATTAGCTGCCTGTGTGCATGAGCATGCCATGCAAGCTGACAGGGAAATGTGCATAATGCCACACATGGTATGCTCTGCTAGGCCAATGTTCAGATTGACCTCTAGTTATCAAGCGGCCATGCATCTTGCCTCCAATTGGAAGGTTCCATTCTCACCAAACCTTGCCTGCCCCACTACAATTACTAGCCGTCTTCCCAAAAATCTTGCCAAAAAAAAAATGCTTCAAAAGTCACATTCTTGTCTACTGATGTTACATACGATTTACAATGTTTTTACAGGACTGAAATATGGCCTGAAAGTTTGCTGCGGCGCCAGTGGGCAAGGCTCCTACAACTACAACAACCAGGCGAGGTGTGGCATGTCCGGAGCAAGCGCCTGTGGAGACCCGGAGAACTACCTGGTCTGGGACGGCATCCACTTGACCGAGGCTGCCTACCGTTCGATCGCGAATGGATGGCTCAAGGGGCCCTACTGTAGCCCTGCCATTCTGCATTGAGCTGCTGATGGCTACGTACAGCGGCGGAGTTAGAAAAATTTTATTGAAGATGCACCTTTTACCCTAGTCTAAAGTCTTGTACAACAATAATCCTCACCAAGATTCAATGGAACAAACAATTTGGTTATAATACCTATATACTTTCTGCATGTTTTTAAATTTTTGGATGTGCCGAAGTATATACCGGCCACCGCCCGTACGTAGCTCCGCCCCTGGCTACATATATTGGCGCTTTAAAGGGAGAATTCCACCGTAATAGTTGAGTATAGCTCTGGTGTTAAATTTGCATCTTCCTCGAAAACCAAAATTAAAACATGCGCCTAGAATAATGAAACAGTGAATTATATATACGCCTTTACTTCTAACTTAAGATGCACCGTACAAAATATCCAACTCTGTAGTTCTGGATCTGTACATTGAGTTTGGCATAAAAAGTTGCACATATTATCAAACGATACTGTACGTTTGTCCAGCTTTTTAGTGTCAAAACGTATAATTTAAATCATTTAAGTTGAAATTGTACCGCATGGTTACCGCTTTTTAAAACCCTTTTTTAGAGGTCAACAGCAAAAATCCAAGGATAAAAGAACCAAGCTATTCTTCAGGCCTTGACATAAGCTTCTGATCTAGCCCAAGCGAGCCCAATAAGGGCCCATGGACGTATGCCCCCAATGACTTGAAGCCTTCATGGGCTCATGGCCACCTTGGCACCATGACATGCATTAGCTTTATTTTCTTTTCTTAGGTGAGAATGATGCATCACATGTTAGTTCATGGACAACATCCATGTTTCAGTAATCCAATCCACAACTAAATCAAAGGAGACCAGACCGAGCTAGCGGATTAATTAGACGATAAAGGCTTGCTTGCAAAGCTAAACTAGGCTGTTGTTGCATGTTGACGCACCGGCACCGCCCGAATGAAGTGGCGGAAACCCGGCCGTCACATGCAGTCAAGTAGGGATGGCTGGACGTACATAAACCGAACCTGCCAAGTTCAGTTCTCTGCATTTCAAGCCAAATGCTACGTTTTGGATCAATATATTGACCCCGGGAGTCCATGCATTGTCTTCTTATCCTCACAAATGACTTCCTCTTGGATAGTCTGAAGCGTTGGAAGAAATATTGGGGAGCACATTCAGTCCATCTGAAAATGGATTTTCCATGAGAAGTCGTCGGTCTAAATGACAACATTTGTATCCATACAGAATCTGTGACTATCACAGTTTTTGGCCTACGTTCATGCAAATTAGAGTGGCTGCGATCGATGTTTGGTACAAAACCAACATTGTGGAGAGGAAATCAGCTCATGGTATAGGAGAAACTGATATCGGTGGTGCCGTGGTGCAGAGGATAGAATTGAAGCTGACGACAAACCGAACAAAACTTACAGTGTATTATACCTATATTAGCCGGCAGATTCCCCGGCCAGAGAACGGTGCCACGTCAACTTTTTACAAAAAAGCCTCTGTATTTTCCAAAATTACGTAAAGATCCTTACTTCTCGCGAAAAGTCCCTGACGGTTTGTTTTGCAAAAAAGCCCTCGGCTTCACCCAATTACTTATTATCTATCGGATAACACCCCGCGGTTTTCGAAAATTACGTATGGGTCCTCGTTTAGTTACGTATAGGTCCTTACATGTCCTCGATTTTTTGCGAAAAAAACATTTGGTTTGCTCGAAATTACACATGTGTCCTCGATTTTTTTTAAACTCCTCGCGAATTATCGTCTGTTTTACTTCGGTCCACACGATAGCTAGCGCGGCGTGCCGCCGCGCTTATGTAGCTAGTTTCTTCTACAAAAGGAAAAAAGGAAGCTACGTACCGCATGTATACTTTAAAGACAGTAAAGTACATGGGTCCTTTTTCTTTGAGCTTTTGAGGGGTTTTAGCTTCGATTTCTCTAGAAGCCAAAATAAATAGGACAGACTTTTGAATTGATTTTTCAAAACGAATTTTTCAAACGATTCTCTAAATCTAAAATCATATGGGTTGTTTACGTCAAAATTATTGGCAAACAATCAATGATAGGAGTAGGACCCATGAGAACGTAACTATATAGCGACAACATTTATTCTTGCGGTTGCCGCTGCAGCCACGAAGCGTTTCATTTTTTCCCCTGACAGCGACGGAGGAAGCGCATCGCGATACCAACTACAGTTCCTGCGGTGGTCCAGTGATCCTAGCAAGGAACAGTTCCTACCGCTTCCAACCGTTTTTTAACTTCTAAATTTCGGTTTTTTAGTTTTTTTAAACCTTTTTTAGTTTTTTTGCTTCTCCCTTTATTCTTTTACATTATCCTAAAAATATAGCATGTTTACAATTATTCTTATTATTCTTATTTTTTTCCTTACAAAAACTAACAGCCGCCGTCGAAAAAACCTCTCATAAAAAAACAAAAGGCATGGCTCAAAGTCATTGGAGCGGGCCAAGTTCAGTGCACGGAGCTCGGATTCCGAGAACACATGTGAGCCAAATTATTAAATTCTCCAATGTTACAAGCAAGCAAACTATCTTCAATGAATGATTTTTTACACAAGGAAACTAGAACACTTATATCCCAATTTTTCCATTTCTGTATAAATTAAACTGTTTTCTATGAAATTTCTGTAAAATCCGTGGGCTCTAAACCTGGCTTTAACCGGCTGGTCAGTGATTAAGCTAGGAGTCTATTTCTTTCTTTCTTTTTCTCAATCTAACCTAACCGCAACCTGTCTAACCAACTTAGCAGGCACCATCTAGGACTCTCGTCTACACAAGTAATAGCACACGCAATCGTCAATAACCTATGAAGTTGATTCCTCAACCAAACACAGATTATGTGAAAGACGGTAATAGAGGGTGAATGGTGTTGATTCAAAAATTTTCTTTAAGCTCCTGTTTTTCTGAAAAGATCAGAAGTACCGCGTCTAACACGTCAGTATTTCCGCACTGCGGTGCTAGCACCTCCCAAAACTGTACTTCCGTACGTTAAAAACCTCACCTGGAGCTCTCTAGAAAAAACATACCGTCACTCAACCCGGTACTTCCGCTAAGGGGTACTTCCGCACTTATACTGCGATGCTTCCGCCAAACAAAACTGCTGCACTTATTCTTGTGGTACTTTCAATTTTTCTGACACTTCCAGAAGACGGCTCAAATTAAATGCAATCTTTACAAAAACATTTCACCACCTTATAAAATTTGTAATGATTCATCACAACAGTATTCTAGACCTTCTCATGTGGTGCTTCATTATGCCATTGCAAAAATCAGATCTCTCTAAAAAAGTTTGTAAAACGGAATCATCATTAGTACTCACTATTCAGAACCGAGCTAGTGCAATCGTGCAGGTTACTTAGGGCCCGAGCCAAAGCGCGACTAGGTCACTCACTCGTGTCTACCTGTACGCTACATATACATCCATTGTTGATATCATTCGATCTCCGTTATGTAAACACCAACTACCTAACAAGGGCAGGTAGATCGATCGTTCGCAGCCGCCCCCACTAATTGAACGAGGTAAAATAATCCCTTAGTAGCATATATGGAGTAGTATATTGATCGAAGTTTTATATAGTAGCTTAGAAACTTCTATAGCTGGCATGCATCCAAGAATCTTGCTTAGCCGCCGTACTGGCCTGTCGTATTCTTCGAAACGTAGCGCTGTAGTACATGTTGCAAGGTAGGTGTGTCTGCTGCTCAGTGTTAGAATATATGGTAACATTGGATATTGTAGGATTGGTTTCTATTTCCATCGATAGCTTTCTATGTATAGCTAACTTTTTTCGTATCTAGTCTTTCATGTATATCTCCTTGATTGTGTACATGTCCTATACATATGAAGAGGAATACACAATGCCTCTTGTGTAGCGTATTCCATCCTTGCTTCCACTTTCACATGGTATCAAAGCCGGTCACGCTCTTTCTTTCCTCGTAGCGTTGATCCTCTCGTCGCTCACCGCTGAAACCTCGATGATGCCACCTCCCTCACATTGCGTGTGCTGTCCAACGGGCGTGTCTTGGAAGGCTCATTTGAACCTACTTTAGCTCTCGCTCGGTTGGACTGAAAGGCTATATCTTATAGTTGAAATTGCGCTATAACAGCTGAAATTTTACTATAGCTGAAGGTGACTTATTTGACGTAGTTAAATTTAAAAAATTTAAAAATAGAAAAATATACTAGCTCATCACGGACAACACAAACAAATACAGGAAAAAAGAGCCAGCAAAAAAGCTCAAAAAAACCAAAAGTTCAGAAAAAGACAAAATTTATGAATAGTAAAAAATAAGCCAGAAGCCAAAGCCGAAATGAGCAGAGCCTAACACATTTTTCCTTACTTAAGGGCACCATGGAGTTCGGCTTATAGCTTCACACCTCGCCTTACACCCCGGTCTCACCACCTACACTGACAACAACTGAGCCGGCTGGCCAGACTCCCACCGGTCCACCTCTCGCTACTGCATTTTCTTTGGCAACAACTTGATATCTTGGTCCTCCAAGCGGCAGACCACTGTGTCCTGCTCTAGTACCAAGGATGAGGATCGTGCTGTCGTGTATGCGGTGGCCGAGTGCTATTGGTTGCGCCAGTTGTTTCATGAGCTTCACCAGTCCATTCAGTCTGCTACCATCGTCTACTGAGACAACATGAGCACCATTTACATGTCGTCCAATCTGTTCAAGTGTCACTCGGACAAGTTCGTGTTTTGCATGTACCCTCAAGTTATCAGTTCGTGGACGTTATGATGTAAAGGTTGCCGACGACTTTGTTTCAGGATTTTCGTTCCAATCTGGTGTCCGGTTGCCTCCTGCTTTGATTTGGAGGTGTGCTAGAATATGAGCTCTTTTACGGTATCTTAAAATAAATATAAGTCGTTTAATCTTTATAATTCCATAATTCAGATTAGTTAGGATTTAGTTATACTACTAATTACACTACTAATAAAATTGTAAACGAAACAAGTAACATAAAATTAATTTTTATGATTTCATATGCCTGAGCTCGACGGAGATCACGCGGGACCCGATGATACTCTCGTCGGGATCACCTACGACTGGCGCGCGGCAGTGCGAGCGACTAGCGAGTAGACGAGGAAGATGAGGATGACGTTGACAATGCAGGCCGTGCGGCGCCCAACGGGCTGTGGTGGTGGTGGGTACTTTGCCCGTGTCAGCGTCTCCGGAGAGGCTTGAGCTCGGGGTCTGATCTGACATGACGACAGGTCCCCAAGTGCCAGCAACTTAGGTGTTCATGTACAAGAATTCTAGGACGTTGAGGCTCGCGCATAAATTGAAAATTTTCGATAAAGGATGGTTGGGGAAACAGCAAATGGGGGGAGAGAGAGAGAGAGGGAGGATTGAACAAAGTTGTTAATACTGTATCGAAGGTTATATCGGTTTGATTTTTGAATGGTACGCACTAGTATCGATCCATATCGACGTATCGTATCGGATTTAATATAATAATGTAAGTATATATATTTATAAGTATATATTTATTTAATTATATATATATTCAATGTCACTTGTAATATTATTTTAAATAAATAGTAGTACTATCCAATATAACATATAGTTCAATAGACAATATTATTAATTCCGCCGATACCGATCGGTATTTGACTGGTATCAAAACCAGTATGGCTGGTATTTACCAGTATCGAGCTGGTATGACCGGTATTGGCCGGTATTTGGGCTGGTACGTTATTAGGCTTGCTCTGTAGTAGTTCAGGTGGCGGTGCGGTATGTACCGGCTGGTACGACTGGTACCGAAACGGTATTGACAAGTTTGGAAAAGAATGTGAACACGGGCAACAAAATACCAAAAGGATGTGTGCGGCGACTATGCTGTTTGCCGAACGCCGCAATGGCGATGGTAGGCGAGTTGCCGTTGTTGTTCTTCTCGAAGTGGACGAGGCCGTAGGGAAGACGAAGACCTCACCCTTGCGGAAGGTGCGAACTTGTTGGCCATGATGACGAAGCACGTAGATGATCTCGGTCACAAAGTCCAAAATACCCTTAAAAACCATATTGAAAAGCAGAAGTCTATGATACACAGGCCCGGCCCTGGGGGGGCGAGCGGGGCGGCCGCCCTGGCCCCCAAAATCCAGGGGCCCCCATAGGCCATGTTAGAAATCATGCAGAGTGTGTTTGCGTTGAGTATATGGTTCTAGTCAACAGAGAGTAGTTAGAGTAGTTAGCGTGTAGTTAGCTAGTTATTCTCATTCTGTTAGAGTTCAGTTATCTTGTTAAAGTCTTGCGATGTACAGTTGCATCGAGATCCTTGTTTGTAGGAAGCTGTTAGTTCAGCATATAAATGAAAGTTGATCCCAAGAGGATCAGTGCGTTTTGGCAAACGTTTTCAGGCCATACACTGATATACATTATACATAATACATTGTATATGCATGTGTATAGTAATACTATCCGGATCCGGCTCGACAGCCTCGACTAAGTCGACTTCTCATCTTCGTAATTCAGATCTTCTTTCGTGATTTCGCCTAGGGCCTCCCGCCCCACAACACCATCACGCCGCCGCCGAGCCGCCGAGGTTGGCTGCAGCTCACCGGCCGCCGCCCGCCTGCCTGCCTCAGACGCGTCGTCGTCTCTCCGGCCTCCGCCACAAGAAGGCTGACAGCCGCTACCGCTACGGCGCTACGTACGTGAATACGTGATACGTCTAACGTCCCCAGGTTGATATGAATTTTTCTTTGATATCTATAAATTTTAAGGTAATATCTATAAACTCTTTGATATGAATTTTTCTTTAATACATAACGTATTTTAAGTGTTTGTTGGTAAAATTATATATATATATATATATATATATGTGTGTGTGTAGATTTATATTTAGATATTTATACTAGGGATTCTATTCCTAGTTTCGCCCCGGGCCCTAAAATCCCAGGACCGGCCCTAATGATACACTCATAAATCAACGATCAGATTTTATTTCTACTATCACCTTTCTATTACTAGTATATTGTACTATAAAAAATCTCTATAATATATGGTAACATTCTTGTATCTAGCCTGCCATGAATATCTCCTTGATTGTGTAGATGTGCTATATATGAAGAGAGTAATACACTGCGCTCCTTGGCGTATTCCATCCTTGCTTCCGCTTTCACATTCAGGCACGGGACTGCTGGATTCACGACTTAATGATAGGCATGATTCTAGAATCTCGCAGTCTTGCAAAAAATCACATCGGTCTCGCAGAACGTTTGGAGTCTTGCAAACGCATTACTTGGCTGCTGGTACATGTATTTTGTGCGTCGCGCATGACGTCCTCGTTTGGGTCCTGTTCGAATTGTTTCTCGATTTCTACGAAAATTGAACTATCACCCGTGAAATTTCTGTAAATTTCGTGCGCGTGTTCCAGACAATGAAGTTGCTCGATTCTCAGGCTATTAGCCTACAGGTCTGTGTCATATATGTCCTGAAACTTTTGTTTAGCGTAGCGATTTCTACAAATTTCTTTTATCAACCACTTAAAGCCATCGATGATAAACAATTCAAGAATACTTAACACTCATTTGCACCATCACTTGCTCTAGCACCATCTAAAATAGTTTATGGTAAGCCCTTCCCCAACTGTGCCCTGTGCAGACAGCAGAGTCGAAGAATGTTCAGAGCTAGCTAGTACCGGACGTGCAGAGATACAGAGGAAGGTTGGTACATACGTAAGCCAAACGAGTGACGGGAGCTCGAGGTCAAAGCATCGAGCCGATGGGAGAGTTCGCGTCCATCGCGCCCACTTGAGTTTCAGAAATTATTGCTGCATATGGCCAGCTCGAACGGGACGTCACCGTCCGTGACAAGAACGGCGCAACCACCGATGAAATCGTCTTCTGAAGCGTGGGAGTGCAGGCTCCCAGGCGCTGCCTCCTTCCATTGGCTGCCGAGCGCAGAGTCCCAGTTTGTTCGTTAGTTTACTAGCCTCCTACGGGTCGCGCGGACCTGCAACTTGCCGCCGATGATGTGCGTTAGCACGTTGAGTGAGATCCACTGGGGAAGAATCTTTCTATTCCAATGGATAAATCTCGCAGCGCCCGTGATTCGATCGGCATGTGCGGCGTAGGAGTCTCGTGTGGATTTTGCAGGATACAACGTAGGGTTCTTGCGAAATATACAAGTCCCAGCACGGAGCCTGAACAAGAGAGGACTCAAGCGAACGAACCCATGGAGGCTGTGTTATTCGAACCATGATTTGTGGTAACATCAATGGCGAGGCATCTATCGTCTCATCTCACAAGGTCAACCCTACAAGGCAGTAGTTCTCCGCATGTTCATGTTCCCGTTCTTCTCGCCAGACAGTAGATCCCTACATGCATGCGTACATACATCACATGATACACCCGTACGTACATCGCGTCCGCTTATGAATCCCCCACAAAGCACGATAATGAACCCGAACCCGTTAAGAACGTCTCTGCAACTATTGACAGGGCAGTTTTAACAATTCTGTCGTGCTCATGACTAAGGGCCGCTCCAACTATATTCGGTTTTTAAAGGTCAAAAGGTATTTAGAACATGTCGATTTTTTAATTTCAGATTTTTAGTTTTTCTCTTTGTCCTTTATTCTTTTTATATTGTCTGTGAACATATAAAGATGTTTTTTTATTTGTTTGAATTGAACAATTTGGAAAAAAAAAGATAATAGCCACTATAGTGCAATTCAAACTAAAAATCAACAGCCACAGCAGGAAGCTAGGCCTGTTCTTTTTAGTTTTGGCCTATGGCTGTGACTTATGAATTTAGACTGTTCGTGGAAAATAGTATGGAGTAACATAAACTCACATACGGTTTTGATTGATATAAATAAAGTTACTACAGTGTATACTATAATTAACTTATAAAACATATCTTAAAAGACACTCTACTTAAAAACTAGTTAGTATAGAAAAACTAAAAAACAATTCTTGGAATCTAAAAGGATAAACCAGTTGAAGCAGTTATATCATTTAGCCCCACTCCCTCCCCAGAAACCAAGACTTGATCAAACATTGAAGGCATACTCTTGCACTTTGCTCAAGACAAGAAATCCCCCATTAATTTAACTAAACCGTACACCCGAAGACCAACTCAACATAACTAAACGATGCGAGCCGGCGAGCAAGCAAACTCGGACAAGTCTCCCCACGCCACCACACACAGCGCCTATACATGACACCAACCTCGCGGGGCACGGGCACGACGACCGTGCGCGCGCGTGCCAGTGCCACCATGAGGCGCGAGTTCTCGGTTTGCTTCCTCCTCCTCGTGCTCGCGGGGCTCCGGCCGCCGCAGGCGGCGGCGCAGAAGTACGCGGCCATCTTCAACTTCGGCGACTCGCTCGTGGACGCCGGCAACCTCTGCGTGGATGGCATCCCGGATTACCTCGCCACGGCGCGGCTGCCGTACGGCATGACGTACTTCGGGCACCCGACCGGGCGCTGCTCCGACGGTCGCCTCGTCATCGACTTCATCGGTACGCGCGCGTTCTAGCTTCTAGTCGAAACGACGTACTGGTCAATTCTGAGTCGGTAGCGATCGTGCGTTCTGAATTGTGTTTGTGCTGTGTGTGTTCTGCTGCATGAGCAGCGCAGGAGGTGGGGCTGCCGCTGCTGCCGCCGTCCAAGGCGCGCAACGCGTCGTTCCACCACGGCGCCAACTTCGCCATCACGGGCGCCACGTCGCTGGACACGAGCTTCTTCCAGGCTAAAGGACTCGGGCACACGGTGTGGAACTCCGGCTCCCTGCACACCCAGATCAAGTGGTTCCAAGACATGAAGGCCTCCATTTGCAACTCCCCGCAAGGTTGGTGATCATCGATACACACAGCACATATATATGCAGCGACACGTAGAAACGTTACGGTGCATCGTAATTACTCGATCGTGTATATATGCTGATGGCTTCTTGCTGTATGCATGGCGGCTCGCGGTTTGATCAGAGTGCAGGGACCTGATCAGGCGGTCTCTGTTCATCGTGGGCGAGTTCGGCGGGAACGACTACAACTCGCCGCTCTTCGCGTTCCGCCCGCTGGAGGAGGTGCACACATTCGTGCCGCACGTCGTCGACTCCATCGGCAGGGGCATCGAGGTACGTACGCACGTATATATGCACGTCTTAATTGGTTCGCATTGCCGTTCAATCCTTTCCTATGTCTCACTGCCGGCCGGCGCGTGCAGAAGCTGATCGCCGAAGGGGCGGTGGAGCTGGTGGTGCCGGGGGTGCTGCCGATCGGGTGCTTCCCGGTGTACCTGTCCATCTTCCTCAAGGAGCCGGAGAAGTACGGCGCGCGGAGCGGCTGCATCAAGGACCTCAACACGCTGTCCTGGGTGCACAACGCCGCGCTGCAGCGGAAGATCGCCGAGCTCCGGAAGAAGCACCCCGGCGTGCGCATCATGTACGCCGACTACTACACCCCCGCCATCCAGTTCGTCCTGCACGCCGAGAAGTGGGGTGAGTCTTCTGCCTCTCCTTGTTCGATCTGTCTCGATTCCCGCGGTCTGTGGTCAGGGCAGTTTGCGTGTAAGGTTGTCAGTTTCGGTTGCGTTACGGCATCGTCAACAGGCACTGACATATAGGGCTCACCACCTGTCCCAATCACCTTTTTATCATTTTTATTTTTTGAAAAAGGAGAAATAACTTTCGTTCAAAACTAAACTAGTCTAGAAATAACTTTCGTTCAAAACTAAACTAGTCTAGAGCAACTTATATTTCTCTGACTGATTAAAATCCTAAAAAACAACTCAACAAGCCTTGATATTTGTTAAGGGATTCAAAACTGCCACCACATCGGATGAATAATTGATGGAACGAGAACAGCTGTGATACGAGCGTATATTTGGGCCGACTTTTTTTGGTTTGTTGCTTGTAGTTTTTAATTGTTGCTATAGTAATTAGTTTTAAAATGATGTATTTTTTAAAACAAGATTTACAAGTTGATTGTAGTAGGAATTATATTTTTGGTTAAGAAAAAAATCAGACCTTTTGAGGAATCTGAAATTGCAGAAATTTTGAATTTTTCAATTTTTCGGAAAAAAAATGGTCGAAAAATTTACAAGTTCTGTTTGAATCCAAGAAATTCAAATAAATTTGAAAACTTGGCACCTTGCCGACGTTCGAGGCCACACGGTAGCACCTTCCAGTCCCCTGCTGGCACCGCCTCCCGCTCATTTGCCGGCTCCACCTTCCATGTGCAGCGGCCGGCCGCTGCCCTCCTTTGTCGACGCCATCTCCTATGGCCGCCTCCCCTCCCTTCCAACGCCACCTCCCATGGCCGCTCCCTTGCCGGCACCGCGCCACTGCTCCCTTGCTGGCCCCACCTTCCATGCGCAGCAACCGGCCGCCGCCCACCTTTGCTGACGCGGCCTCGTATGGCCACCTCCCCCTCCCTTCCGGCGCCACCTCCCATGGCCGCTCCCTTGCCGGCGCCGCCATGCAGGGAAGAGACATGGGGAATGAGAGGGGTTGAGTTGGCGTGGGATGGGGAACGAGTGTGAGTTCTGTGTGTGTTTGGATGGGAATGAAATAGGGATTGACTGGATGTGGGCAGCAGCTGAAAAATTACAAAGCAGGCCGGATTTTTGGGCCGATTTGGGCTTTTCTTGGCATGGACCGATAAAACCGAATTTGGGTGAAATATGTGAATTTCGGCCCAAAATTTTAATCCTTGGTAGACATTATACCAATTTTACATATATCGACCAAAATCGTAAGTGACTGTTTTACTCTTCGTACCGTCTCTCACGAATAACCAAAATTCAAAAGCTATAAAACACAGCCCAAAAGAACCCACCCTTGCGGGAACCGATCAAAGTTTGTTGGTTAGATTCCCCCCCATTATATATGAGGTCTCCGAGATCATCATACCATCGAAAGCATGGGAAGAGATGGGAGGGGAAAAATCAATGGAGTGATGGGAGCATGCATGCATTTCCGGGCGAATAATCACTACTATAAAAAGGGTTATCACAGACAGTTCAGAACTATCATCACAAACGGTTTTCTAAATCGCCTGTATTTATGTGTCAGTGATAATCGGATGTTATCACGGACGGTTTGTGAGCCGTCTGTGATAAAAACAACACAGACGGTTTGTAACTAGAACCGTCTGTGAAGAAAACTACTACAGACGGCTCGAACCAAAAACCATCTGTGATACTCACACATCACAAAACGGTTCTAGTTACTAACCGTCTGTGATTGGCAAGTATCACAAACAGTTAGTATATAGAACTATCTGTGATAGTCCTTCATAGACAGTTTATAGCACAAACCGTCTGTGATAGTTCATTCTATACCTAAATTTTTTTCTATTTTTTGGCTAGCCTCAAGAAATAATGTTACCTATGCCCTTTGAAAACAAACAAAAATAGTGGCAAACACAACATCACATTCCATTTTTATTAAGATTAGAATCCACCATTACAACATAATAAGATAACGAACTCAACTCTTTAACACGGTAACAATATATAAGAAGCAGAGATCCTAGCAAATAGTAGAAACTGGATGCAACGCACGATGTCCATGACGCATGCCATCAAGGAAGAGAGGGGAGGGCATCGGATGGAGGCTAGATATCACCGGCAATGGAGAGGCGACGGTAGCGTCACCTTTGTGCCACGACGGTGAGACTGCATAAGACACTCTTACGACACTTACGACAAGAGTGTGTTATGTAGTCAACTGTGGTGTCACAACGAAGGCGCTAGCTCACGACGGTAGTCGGCATCGTCGAAGAACAAGTTAGGAGTGAATGAACTAGCTAGGAGCATAGTGCACCGTGGTGTCACAACAAGAGGCGGAGGAGCTAGCTCACGATGGTAGTCGGCGTTGTCGAGGGGATCCGGAGGATACAGGAAGCTAGTGGATGAACTCACACATGACTGCCGGTGGAAAGGGAGTGGGGAGTAATTAATAAGGGCCGAGGGGTGAGAGGAACCGGTGCCTGCCATTCGATGTGAAGAGAATGGACGGGTGAGATCAAAATCCTGGGGGATACGCCACAGATCGGTGACATATTATTATCAGAGACGGTTTGTTATACGAACCGTTTGTGATAATGCATATATCAGAGACGGTTTATAATACGAACCGTCTGTGATAAGTCACATATCAGAGATGATTTGTTATACGAACTATCTATGATATTAATATCAGAGACGGTTTGGTATACGAACCGTCTGTGATAACGCTTAAATATGCGTGCCCTAATCCAGCTCTTCTAAACTGTCATCTCCCTCATATTCTTCACCAAAATTTTCAATAATGGCCTCTAATATTCTTTTAATCTCCTTCCTCTCATCTATTCATCATAAGTTGTTCGACCGCAACCTTACACAGACAACCAATAATTTACGTCTGGAGCATCTCCTCCGCTCACGCCCTGCTCTCCTTCCTCCACTCGCTTTCATCCGTCAGTTAGACCTCATCATCCGCCGTCAACGGATGTGTCTCGTTGCCGCTCAGGAAAGGAAAACTGCCATCAGTCTCGTTCTTCTCTGCAATGTGCGCAAAGCGGAAGAAGCTCTTGCGGCAGTGGAGAGACACATGGATAACATTGCCGATCAAGCAGAAGCGGGCGATTCTGAGAAAACTTATCATGGCATCCTCTTTGAGATTATGGGTCATGCTAATGATTTGCCCAGGCTAGAGGAGAAAGTGGAGAGAGCAATGACAATCTTCACGGCATTCGAGAACTCAGCGGCTTATCCTCTAACTCCAAAACTCGAAGAAGAAGCATATAAAGCTCAGAAGACTAAGATCTGAGAATCTCTTTTTTGGGACTTTTGTAATAAATTTGTCTTGAATTTGTCTCTCGTCTCAGTAGTTTCTGTAGTTCATACGACAAAATACAAAACACAGACGGTTGTAAATAAAACCGTCTGTGATAGTTTCATAGACGGTTCTAATTAAAAACCATCTGTGATAATGCGTATATCACATACGGCTTTTAAACCTAACCGTCTGTGATAGTTTTAGAGACGGTTTTAGGCATGAACCATCTATAACAATTAAAGCATAGACGGCTTCATATGAACCGTCTGTGGTGAGGCGTCCAGCATAACTTGTTTTTGTAGTATTGAATTAAAAGGTGGTTGGCTAGAATTTTCCCATATTTACGAGGTTTCGTGATCAGTCTGTGAATAGCACGGAAAGAGGAGAGATTTCCAGTAAGCTTCGCTAGCTAATTTGCGTAGGTGACACGATGAAGCGTTGAAGTGACACCAAACTAAACGATGAGATAACTAGCTAATAATCAATAGAACCATCTCTCTCCTGTCCCCGAAAGCTCAGTTTCGTGAAAAGTTTGTAAAATCGGTTCGATTAGTCTGTGATCACGTCACATGTGACCATGTCAATTGGCACATGAGAAGACTTCATGATGCCGGGCAGTTGATAATTGTAGCTAGTCTCCTCTTAATCAATTTGTTAGCACAGGGGAGATGTCCAAGACACGAATTAGGAATCTACGTACCTATTTTCTAATTTCTACTTCAAAGTCTCAAATGGCACCTTACTTGTTGATTCCACTGTGATCTATAGGGCACTGACCTCTCTAGGGACGCACGTACTTACTATCCAATAGCCGTACAGCATGGGCATTGGGCAGGAAGTTACGATTTAATTGAGGCAATTGGAATGTTAATTAAGTTTAATGTTGGAGCACGTACGTCAAGTGTCCATAATAACAAATACATAGAATCAACAGGCTCTAATGGTATCCTTCTCAAGTTTATGCACACTTACTAGAATATAAGTACCACTAGGAAGTACGAGCTAGGAGAAAAAGGTACAAAAACTGAAGAACGAATATACACCTGTATTTGGAGATATCAATTCGACGTACTCAACCTGTTTGTACATTTGGAAGATTCTCCTACCATTGTCTCTGGCCATTCAGCAATATTAGGCATGGTCATGCACGATCCAGCCAAGTTGCTCCTTTTTTTTAATGTGTGATGCTTCGTAATCATTAACCCTTTTTAATCAACTAAAAATACTATGGCTTCCTCTTAAAAAGATCATGGATTGGATGCGACGGCAACAATGGTATACAATATCGAATTCGGCTATTGTTTAGTCGAAGACGTATTCCTCCGTAACGCCCTTTGTCTGGTCCACTGTCCTCTCTCACATAAGAATAGGCAAAAGACTAAGCAATAGCATGACACAAGCTGTGATCCGGGCAATCCGGGGTTGGAATCAAACCAACAATACAACGACTCATATCACGCATTTTTAATCTTATCTACACATACATGATGACGTAGGCACATAGTTGACGATCGAGCTGGGCACGGAGGCAACGAGGCGCCCTTGATGGGCCTAGTTCATGTCGGCCAACCCATTTCAGGCTTTCAGCCCAAGCTGGAATCAGTTTGGGCATCCAACTATTGGTCTGTTCTTTAGGATTTCTAAAAGTGGTTTTTAACTTTTACTATAGTATTTAACTTTTAAATAGGGTATTTTTAAGGTGGAATTTATAAGTTAATTATAGTATACGTTAAAAGACTAACATTTGTATCAACCAAAATCACAAGTGAGTATCTCTCTCCGTAATCTTCATCGCAAACAGCCAAAATTCAAAAATTTCAGCCAAAAAGAATTTGCCGAGCACCGCGCGCGGGTTTCGCGTAACCGGTCATGGCACGGCCTAATGGATGGATTTCGCCGTGTTTTGCCGCAGGGTTCCTGAGGCAGACGCCGAGGGCGTGCTGTGGCGCGCCGGGCGTGGGCTCGTACAACTTCAACCTGACGTCCAAGTGCGGCGACCCCGGCTCGTACGCCTGCGACGACCCGTCCAACCACTGGAGCTGGGACGGCATCCACCTGACGGAGGCATCCTACGGCCACATCGCCAAGGGCTGGCTCTACGGGCCCTTCGCCGACCCGCCCATCCTCGAGACCCGGCACCATTAGTACATACTGTTCATCTGCATACAAGGCACCTGCAAATTGGCTATTGTAGAGGGCAAAAGGAGGAGAAGAACAAGCGTGTCCTGTTCAGATTAATTGGTTCGGTTTGTGCTGTTTGATGTGCGGTTTGTTCGTTGATCTTTGTAGCATATGTAGTTGTGCTTCCCAAAGTCGAGTAAAGAAGGAAGTTGGGCGCCCTTTGATTTGGACGTGTGTGATGGAGGATTTTAAACATGTTGATTGGCTCAGTTTTGCCGGATCATGGCAGGTTAGCCTGAGAATACACAGTTCAGCGTGATACAGTACATCCACCTATCTGACATGCATGCATGTTGCAAGATGCCACTGTGAAGCGTGGACTTGTGAAGGCCGAGAAGATCTCTTCCAGGGCTGCTCAATAGGACATCAAACAACAAGCTGAAGATTTTACTCTCTCCATCTGTCTGTTTGTCGAGGGAAGGCAGAAGATATTGGAATTTTGTGTTGTTTTGGCTCCCTGTGCCATTTTTTTTGCAAATATGGCTCTGGTGGCATTTTATTTGTGAATGTAGCCCCTTCTCTACCGCGGATGATCTGGCGGCTGACGTGTGGATGGTTCCGTGCCCCGGAGCGCGGAAGGTGGGCCCGAGCGTGGAATAACTGGAGAGCGCAGGAGTACGTCGCCGGGTGCGGGACTGGTGGGACCCACGGAGGTCATGCGGCTCGGGCCCACCATTCACGCGTCAGCCGCTAAATCATCCATGGTAGAGAAGAGGTTACATTCGCAAATAAAATACCATCAGAGCCACATTTGCAAAAAAAAAACCGTAGGAGGCCAAAACAACATAAAGTTCAATGAAGCATAAAAATATCGATTTCTTTGCCAATTTGGCCCCACGCGGTGCCGTAATCCCAAAACTAACCCCCCAGCAGCGTTTTTCTATATTTGGCCCCCTCTCCGAGTGCGGGAGCACGGGAGGATAGCGCGTGGTAGCTCCTGCGCCCGAGGAGCGCAGCAGCACCCGCTATGGCTGCTAACGAACTACACAAGGCTAACTACCACCCTTCTATACTAAGCAGCTACCATTTTCTCAATTAAATGCTAATCACATTGCGCAAACTATAATCGCATGTGGATAAAAATTACCTCTTTTCAATGCTCTCAGGCTGATCTACAACTTTCACAACTGCGCAAACTTGAAATAAGAAACCAAAACCACTCAAAATTCCTATGATTTCACGACTTTCCTAGCTCCTTCTCTGCCTCTCTGTTCGTCGTTCGTGGCTCAAGGGGAACAAAATGACGTTTGAAATGAGGTTGTCATTCCATCTCGGGACCATTTTATGGCCGAGCCGGTGAGCGTGTGTGTGGGGGTAGGCCACGTGTGGTCGACGATCGCACGGCCGGCCCGGGCGTCATGTCACTCATCCTGATGTGCCCCTCGGGCACAGCATCGCCTCCTCCTGCGGCCTCGATGGGCCCATCGGCCTGTCCAATCATGTGTTCCCTGGGCGCAGCACCACCTAATGCGCCACACGGGTGCAAATGCACTCCCAGGCTGCAACAGGATGTCAAGCACGCTGCCCGGCCGCAGCAGGTACTGCTACGCTCCCCTGGCATGGGAGCTGCCACGCGCCAGCCTCCGTGCTCCCACGTTTGGAGAGGAGGCCAAATCTGAAAAAGCGCTGTTCGGAGGCTAGTTTTGGGATTACGGTGCCACATAGGGCCAGATTGGCAAAAATTCAAAATTATCGTTGACTTCATAAACAAAACTGCATATAGACTACTACAAAACAGAAACCTACCTTCTTCATAAGCAACAATGAAGGCCAAAATTCTCTGCTTGCAAATCTCTCTGTTACTATGCAGCTTCTCCTACTCGATGAAAATCGATTATGCCAAGATTTTTAGCTTCGGCAACTCCTACACCGACACTGGCAACATCGTCATCATCTCCAGCCCGGTGACGCCCGAGCTATGGGTGGCCAACCCGCCGTACGGTATGACCTTCTTTGGACATCCGACTGGTCGTCTCTCTGATGGAAGATTGATCATAGATTTCATCGGTAAGTTACTAAGTTCACTTTCAATTGGGTTTGACTTAATTCTATTCGCACTCGTATAGTTCTATTTAGTCTGTGCCACCAATTTGCACTAATTACGTTTGTAGCGGAAGCTCTGGGACTCCCTTTGCTTCCGCCGTCGTCGAGTTCGCGGTGTCTCCAGGCCGCTTTGGTAAGTTAAGCTCCAGAGAACGCATCAGCATCTGATTCGTAGCCAGTAGTTAAGTCATTGATCGACACTACGGTTCTGAAATCAATCATGAACAGGGTTTAATGGGACGGACGGCGCACTTAGGGCTTGCTGCGGCGGCGGAGGTGGGAAGTACAACGTCAACCTGACAGCGCCCTGCGGCATGCCGGGCGTGAGCGCGTGCCAGGACCCGTCGGCGTACGTGAACTGGGACGGCGTCCATCTCACCGAGGCAGCGTACCACCACGTCGCCGATGGCTGGCTCAGAGGACCATACGCGCACCCGCCCATACTGAGTACCCATTAGAAATGCCGGCGTGCCGCTCTTCTTTGTGAACAGTAGGCACATAAATAAATGAAATGTCAACGTTTGGGTGTCTGTGTGACGACCCGCCTTATTACCATGGGGTAATAATGCTGGTCAACGGATTATTACTCGTTTTAGCCGATAAAACATCGCTTTAACAAATAATAATACAATCAGAGTGTTACAGCAGAACAATAATTAGAGACAAACTGATATTACAAAAATATCGCCACGCAGGGTTAAAATTTATTATAAACCTCCAAAGGCTAAAATATTGCAACCTTCACTCGATCCTCACACGGGATGTCCACCTTGTACCATTGTAATCCAAGTCCACGGTATTTCATCCAGGCTGAACTGACATATCCTAAACAAAGGAGGATAATAGCAAGGGTGAGTACAGAAGTACTCAGCAAGCGTTATTAGCAAAATGCATGAAATGCCCAATTCCACACTTTTAGGAATATCAATCCCTGCCTCAATCTTTTGCTCATTTCTTATCATTTCTTTCTCATTTTCTTTCCTCAATTTTCTTCTCATGACATATAGAAAATATGTTTGTTGGTTTTGAAAGAACTTCAATTTATTATTTCAGAAAACTACTAAGCATACGCATGAACAGCAAAAACCCCCATAAGTTTCCGTAATTCTCCTTTCCCGGAGACAGGCATGAATTCATGATTTGGTAAGCATTGCGCAAGCTTGTATCACTTTACCCATCATCACTCTGCTCGTGTTGGCAACCGGATTTCCGCATTTCCTTTGATGCGGCGCCGCACTGCAGTGCGAGCTAATAACATCTACCTCAGTATTATATCTCCACCCAGTTACTCACAAACGGCAGCCTGGAGCGGTAACACCCTCACGCACTCCACCGAAAGCGACATTAACTGCTGGTGGGTGGTTTCGACCGCCCAACACCCAACTGCGTAATATATCGCCTTCGCGCACCCGTTCTCGAATATCGATCAGTCTTGGGTTCTTGCGATCCGCCTCCCCACTTCCGGCCCACGTGCCATTCGGGTTCTCTGGGTGTGGATCCCCACCCGTGCGGTCCGGCTCTTGTGGGTTCCTCCCTAAATAATACTTACCCATGTGGAGAATATAATACCTCAATAGAGTACTAGTCTGCCCGTGAAAAACGGAATAATGGTTGATACGATTTGGTACGGTCTGTTCACACGGAAGAAGTTGGTAATTCCTTATATTCTATTCTTATGCAGAGGTCCCAACCGCCTTGTCACCTACCCCGCAACCTCGCCCACCTTTTAATTACTCAAGTGGCCGACTGCTCCATCAGTTGCCATCTATCTCTTTTCTCTTCTCTTATAGCCATTGTTCGATTTAAATACATTTGCTTTATTTCATGCAATGTGATACTAGATTAATACAAAATACTTGTTTTACGGAATATAATCTGAAGACTTGATCAAAGGAATGCTTGCCTGAATTTTAACCATATACTCGGATTCAAGTGGAATCAGGTGAAGATATTTCCGTAGCTTGAATTGTCGCCTGCAATTAAATACGTCGGCTACGGCTTAATTTACCGAATTATAATAAAATATAAGGTGTCGAAGTGCTTGTGCTCCTAAGGGTAAGACTTTGCTCAACTTAACCTAATCGCGGTAATTAAGGTTAATTTCGGTACAATACTGATCGTTCGATATCATCGCACTAGCGTCATGAAATAAGGTTGATTTGATAGGTAAGCCTGGCGTTTTGCTGTTTCCTAGCAATTTTCCGATTATACGGGATTAGCTAAATGCATGAAAATTATGATGGCGAATATTAATCCTAATCGATCTCACGCATGTAACTCTGTCTATTTAGTTTTACTTTAGTCCTTTGCATATTTTTATAGTTTAACTGCTATTTAAATCACCGGTATAATTTTAGTCGTTACCCTTAATTTTAACTTGACAAGTACTATTTAGATCAACGTGTTTTATTCTAATCGTCGTAAATCGTTTTAAATCTTCTAACGGCTAAGAATTTATTCTAACAATTCAAAATACTTATCTGCGGGTTCCTACAGTTTATAATCAACTAATAGAAATTAACTGGGCATTTAGATGCGCAATAGAGGGAGCTAAATGGGGTTAGGATAATTTACTTCACATGCATGCAATTTCTAGCCTATGGGCATTATTTAGTTTATTTTTAATAACCAAGAATGTTTATTAGGTAGGTTCTGTAGTTTAACACAATTTAGGTTAATTGGATACTTAATTACAATTTGGAATAATTTAATTGGCAAGGCATCCATTAAATCTGTACCCGCTACGTTTTTAATCCATAGGAGACAATTCATTCATTCTAATCTTCGAGGATATTGATTAATGAGTTACACTGATTAGATAGATTTACCCAAACGATCTGAGTATTAAAATATGCAACAAAAAGGGTCTAAACTATAGTCCTTTAATTAATCTACACGCGTACAAGTTTATTCGATGACACACAGATTTAATATACCTGCGTACTAGTTTTAACCTATTGCCAGGATTATATTTATTACAAGAACTTAGGAAACATCATAGGTTTCTATGACTTCATTTATGGCGTGGATGAGATAATAAGGCCTAATCCAATGAGCATATCCCAATGTATGCTTGCAGGGTTTCTAATATTTCATTCTGCTGATATTCAACTCAATGTTACTTTATGTGCATAACGATCTAAGGTTTTACGCTACCCAAAGGTTATATTAATTCTCAGTTAGTTTTTAACGGACGTCTATTACATTGATGTGGTTAAAATTCATTTACAGGGTTCCGACGTACTTGTAGTTAATTTATTTAACTTTGACAAATTTGATATAGCAAAGTGGTTACACTACATGTTTATGAGTATTCCTAAATTTAGCAATCTATATGCACATTTTTATCTTTCCTATTTTATCTATTTTCCTCTTTTCCCTTTTCCTTTTCTCTTTTTTCTCTCGCCTGCCTCCTGCTCTCTAGCCTCCCACCGACAGCCGCCCCTCCGCTTCAATTCTCTCGGCTCTCTTTCTCTCCGCGCCGCCGCCTCGGTTCTTCCAGCGCCGCGTCGCACCGCTCTTCCTCCCCTGATCTAGCGCCTCCTACTCCATCCCCTTCCCTCTCTGCTATGCCTCCATTCCCCTCCGTCGCGCTACCCTGCCGACCCCTCTCCTCGCGCCGCCGCCCCATCGGCGGCGTCGTGCGCCGCCTGGGCCATCCGCGCCTCACCGCCGGCCGCCGGTCCGCCGCTTGCCAGATCCGCGGTCTATGGCCGGATCCGCGCCTCCTCGAATCGGCTCCGGTCTCTGATGGGTTGTGTTGCTATTTTGATTTGGTTCTTATTGAGTTGCACAAAGTGATAGGCATGGAGGTGTCTGCCGGGCTAGTCACGGCGGCTAGAAGTCGCCTGTCACGGGAGTGCGATGGCGGTTGGTGTGTGGCTATGCCGGTGGTAGCACGCAGCCGCCTTCATCTACGGTAAGCCTCCTCCACCTCTACTCCGTTCCCCTTATGCGTAGTTAATCTGTGATGCTAAATGATGCTTTAGTGTTCGGGTAGCGCCGTGGGCGCTAGGGTTACTACACTCGTTCGGCTGGGTTCACGGTCTCACTGATTCGCTAAGTTCTTCTAATTGATTAGCAAGTGATGGTGCTCTAGTGTTTTACTATGTTGCATGTGTGGTTTTGAATACTGGAATCATGGGGTTGTGGCATGGATTACCTTTGTGGATGAGTGGGTGGGTTGATTCTGGGAAGGAACTGGGAATGGCTATGGCGTCGCTTTTCCCCTGCGTTGGTCGTGTGCTGACTGCCTGTGGTGATGGCCTTCTCCTCCTACAGCCCTGTGGTGGTGGCCTTCTCCTCCTGCAGCTTGCTGGCATGAGATCTTGCTTCTTGCCGTCGCCGTCGCCTTGCTCTTGGTCGGCTCACCTTGCTTTATCCTGCGCCTGGGTCTTGCTCCCGGTTGCTGGCGTTTTGGACTGGCCTTGGCGGTGGCCGATGAGGCTTGGCTGTGGGGTTTGGGGATGAGGATGGGAAGGGATGGCCTGTTGGAGCCGTGGGCTTCTTCTCCCTTCTCTCTGCTCCCGGTTGGTTTGGGGAATGAGAACCGAGACAGTGGTGGCTTGCTCTGCCAAGATATTTCTTCTCTGCTCTCTGTTGGCTGTGTGTGATATCTAAGCTTGTGGCTGTGCTGAGCCTTCTCGATGTTGTGCTGCCTCTCTGTGACTGTGGTCTTGCTGGCTGGTTATGACCCCTGTGGCTTGCTGGCTGGTTATCCCCTCTGTGGCTTGCGGCCGTGCGCTTTAGAGGCTGTGTGATATTTTTGGAATAGCTGGGCTGTGCTGTGCCGACTGTGCGGTCTCCTGGTTGCTGTGTGTGCTATCTGAGATGTGGGTGCAGTCACTTTGACTGTGGTGACGCTGATCCTTCGGTTGCTATGTGAGATTTAAAATATGATGGTTTATGCGGGTTGGTCTCTAAAATAAAACAGGTTTGTTTATGCCGAGTGATGAACCTATGGTTGTGAGAGGTGCCGACTGGCCCCCGGACGGTCAGGTATCTCCGTGAACGGATTGCCCTGCCCGACATTAACCTCTAGGGCTCTGACGGCAATTTCTATCCTTTTCCTCCGCTTATTTTTATTCGTTCTTTTGTTCGGTCTTTTTCGGTATTAAAATAATAGTTCACTTGCAAATGGAATAGCGGTGTGGTGGCAGTTTAACTACAGTTTCTAATGTATGAGATGACCTTAGTGTAATGGGACTTTCTCTTAATATTGATATATGGATGATACTGCATGTTATCTACATGTAATTTCTGTTCTTTGTTATTTCGGATGTAATTGAATATGTATGAAATGGACTTCGTGTAAATAGATTCTGCAATTCTTGGTTAAATACAATTATATTGCAGTTGTTTAGTTTTTGGGATGATTATTTGGTTGAACATGAAATTGTATATTTGTTGTAAATTGTACTGTCGCTATTATGAAATGCAAATTATAATATTTTTATTTGACTTGATATAAGTTCTAATTGTTGCTCACTGAATGTAATTGATTTTAACAGATATTGATTGTAATTAATTACTGTTGTACTACAGGCTGCTCTATATATATTTTAATTGAGTACAACACTTTTACCTGTCGTGCAATTAAATTTTATCTCTCACTTCAGCCTATGCAAATTGGGATTTGCCCTCGTCAACAGAGTTACGGCAGTAGTATTAGTTTATCATTCGTTAGTTTCGCCCTACACCGCTACACATAAAAGTTTTAAATTCCTTCGTATTTTAGATCATTAGCTACCTAATTAATCCTGCTTAACGTCTTAATTTGCTGCTTAAGGTTAGTTAACGACGTGGGTCGTTACAGTCTGTGACTCTGTGTCCTGTCGTTGCCACGATATTACGGGTGGGTTTTTTTGGGTAGTTTTGCCTCTTGACTTATGATTTTTAAATTTTATCTGTTTATGATAGACAGTATATAGAGAAAAACAGTCATATGTGATTTTGATCGGTATAGCTGAACTCGTACAGTGTCTAGTACAATCTATTTATAGATCCCACCTTAAAAAACGTACCGTTTAAAATCTAATTTCTATAGCAAGAAATGATAAATGGAAGCCAAAGTAAAAAAGAAACCCGCCGTCTTTGTCGTGATAGAAGCAAAAAAATTGTCCAGATCGGAGTTCGAGACTTCGAGTTTGCATGATGGTAGTACAATTTTGAAAACTTCGAGTAGTCCTTCGATCTATCTGTGTCGGCGCCACAGCCTAACTGCTAGGGGAAACCATGTGGTCCTCAAAATCCAGTGTCATCTGGTCCGTGCGTCACCAGTATTGAGTTGTATGTACCAATCAGTTTACTTAAAAAAGTTAGATTCTTTTAGGTCTAATATGCAGAATAGAAGTGGGTTGTGATTTTTTAATTACGCCAACCAGGTAATTTAAGATATCTTAGATTTGATACCATATTAAATTGCATACACCCACTAGTTTATTCAAAAACTTAAACTGATGAGAAAAAATAAACAGTTCACTTATACTTCAACGTGCGAAGTACTGGATTTTCTACTATTTAACTATCGAAATTTCTCACGCAGTTGCCCAGCTAGGTTTTGCAACATATTGTATTTTTATCTAACTCTTTTACGTTTCGAAAACATAAACAATTACAATACTTGTAATATCTATATATGATTAATTTACACTGTCATAATTTAGTCCCACCAAAATAAATAGTGTATGAATGTGCGGGCATCTTAAGCTGTACTTTAACCTCGTAACAATTATGGATAGCTGACCGCAACTATTCGATCTACTACTACCCGTTTTCCCCGTTCAAAACAAAACATACTACTCGTTTTGAGAATATATTTTTTTGCAAATAATCCATATTTTATTCGAAATAACAAAATATACCCGCATAATTTTTTTTACAGAAATAGCTTCCGGTCGCCGAACGTTGGGCAACTGGAACCTATCGCCCAACAGCCGCACAACGCGCAAGCTGTCCATCGACCGTTGGGCGACAGGTTCCAGTCGCCGAGCCGTTGGGCGACGGCAACTACATTTTAGTCGCTCGGCTGTTCAGCGACTGAAACCGGAGGCAATGTCAGTTGATCTATTTGTGATTTTCATAGATTATGAATGGTAGATAATCTGTTATATTCATAATAACAGTTTGCGATCATCGTATGTTGTTGTAGTGCAATAAATTTTGTGAAATGTTTTTTGAGAATAATTGGAATAACAACGATTGGTAAATATAAAGGTAAATGATATTATAATGTAACCGGAAATTCATACACAGAGTAGAACTTGTTTGTTAGTGTTGTTTCAACTATTACTATGTGAATAATTGAATGCGAAAAAACGAAAAAAATATGCTTGTCCGAATTAAAATAGACTTCATAGTGAAGTTGAGAGTAACACGGCACGTAGGGTTTGGTTACATGCATAAGAAAGAACATCATGCACGATGCAACAAACCGAACTACTCCTATGATATATATGCATTGTTTTGAATGGAACTAAATTCGACGCAGCCCGACCTACTACGTGGACCGGAGCCATTTTTCCTTGCGAGCTCGGCATTGAACTCCTCAGCGGTCTCTTTGGTCTTGGCGGACATTTCTCTCTTTTTCTCGTGCTCCCTCTCGCGAGCCCCGCGCTTCCTGCGCGTGCACGCTTGGAGATGAGCTTTCGTCTCCCGACTATATGCTCGGTTTGCTCGTCATTGCGGCGCTCCTCCCAGATCTCGCAGGCCCTTTTGATATCCTACTCCTCGAAATTGAGAGCCCACATGTCATGTGGGTGGATCTCTAGGTCAATCGACTTGCGGTAGCCACATAGCGGTTCCGGGGACTGCGGGTAGAGGGAGAGGCTGTTAGTATGTACTTTAAAAGAGAAATAGTAAGGGGAACACACTGTAACTGGTTCTTACCGGCTGCCAATAGTTGCTCGTGTCCCGACGGCGGTTGAGATAGTCATAGGAATAGTTTGCGCAACCCCAATAATGCATGCCGAGGGGAGGAGGCATTACTTAGACTTAAAAAACTTGCATGGGTCCGTGCACCAACAGAGGGGTAGCGTCTCTCCCTCGGGCGGGTGTTACGGCGAACACTCGGTTAGAACCCCAAGCAGAAGGACTCCCTGGAACCTGTCCAGCAGGTCCGCGCACCAGCCGATCGGGGCCTCCGGTAAGAAGGCAACAGCTCCCGCGATAGGAAGGCCGAGCAGTAGGGAGATGTCCTGTAGAGAAGGAGCTATCTCCCCGAATGGGAAGTGGAAAGTATGTGTTTCCAGCTGCCACCGGTTCACCAAAGCTATCAGTAGGGAGTGGTCGAACGGGAAGCGTCGCGACTGCTCCACACTATCGTCCCAGCCCGTAAGGAAGGCCGGTCTATCCTCGTCTGTGGCCTGTATCATTCGAGCGAGAGGGAGTAACCTGGCATTGCTCAGCCTGCGAAGCAAAAAAAAGTCATTACGCAACCTACATATGGTAAGAATACAATGCTGCTGGAGTGCAAACCTGGCTATCCAGCATGGGTCTAGCCTGCAGACCACTCGAGGTGTGCATGTGCGGACCACCCCCAAGTCATCCGCCTCCTCCGCGCTCCCTGGAGGTGGGACACGACGTAAAGCGCGATGCAGCCAGTCGACATGCTCGTCCAACAGGCCGTAAGGCTAGTTCGATCTGCGAAGTTCACGAACCATACCTACAAAATGAATTCAAGTTAGCATTTCTGCGGAACAAAAAACATCGAATGTACAGCAACAGTAAATAGAACTTGTAAATAAACAAACGAAACAATATTAGGCTACCAGCACAATACTCACAACAGTACTGAAAAGGGGGAATACCACAACAGTTGTACAAACAGTACATGCAATATATGATACAGTTAGTATAACAGTACATACGTCAAAAGTGTCAACTAACAAAGTACATATTACAATGCACAATGATTTGCAGTGTTCAAGCCACTTTGCATATTCCAATAACTAGTTGCAGAAACCATGCCGGTCTGTCTACTTATCAGCCGGCCTCCGTGCTCCCACGCTCGGAGAGGAGGCCAAATCTGAAAAAGCGCTGTTCGGAGGCTAGTTTTGGGATTACGGTGCCACATAGGGCCAGATTGGCAAAAATTCAAAATTATCGTTGACTTCATAAACAAAACTGTATATAGACTACTACAAAACAGAAACCTACCTTCTTCATAAGCAACAATGAAGCCCAAAATTCTCTGCTTGCAAATCTCTCTGTTACTATGCAGCTTCTCCTACTCGATGAAAATCGATTATGCCAAGATTTTTAGCTTCGGCAACTCCTACACCGACACTGGCAACATCGTCATCATCTCCAGCCCGGTGACGCCCGAGCTATGGGTGGCCAACCCGCCGTACGGTATGACCTTCTTTGGACATCCGACTGGTCGTCTCTCTGATGGAAGATTGATCATAGATTTCATCGGTAAGCTACTAAGTTCCCTTTCAATTGGGTTTGACTTAATTCTATTCGCACTCGTATAGTTCTATTTAGTCTGTGCCACCAATTTGCACTAATTACGTTTGTAGCGGAAGCTCTGGGACTCCCTTTGCTTCCGCCGTCGTTCGCGAAGAACCAGAGCTTCGAGCAAGGAGCAAACTTCGCGGTGGCCGGCGCCACGGCACTGAACAGTACGTTCTACGCACTCAACAACCTCACACTTTTCACCCCGTTTAACATCTCCCTCGGCGACCAACTCGGATGGTTCGACGCCATGAAGCCCTCTTTCTGCAGCACGCCCCAATGCCAAGGATGCAAGGATTACTTCTCAAATGCCCTGTTTGTCGTCGGAGAGTTCGGATGGAACGATTATTCGTTCGTGCTGCTTTCCGGCAGAAGCGTGGGTGAGGCCAGATCTCACATATCTCAAGTCGTGAGAATGATCTGTGCAGCTACTGAGGTACGTGGACGAACTAAGCATGGTCGCACGATTTGCGATTATTAGCATCTGAGTGCAAAAGAACTCCTGTTTGAATAACATATTGTTCCTTGTTCCGTGCAGAAACTCATCAGCGAAGGCGCAATGACGGTCGTCGTGTCGGGAGTCTCGCCGATGGGATGCGCGTCCGGGAGCCTAGCGTTATTCGCAAGTCCAAACGAAGCGGACTACGAGCCGGACACCGGCTGCCTGAAGAACCTGAACCGACTGTCCAGAGAGCACAACCGGCAGCTCCGTCAGGCCCTGACGCAAGTCAACGGCCGGCATCCCGATGTAAGAATCATCTACGCTGACTTCTACGAGCCCATCATCGAGTTCGCGGTGTCTCCAGGCCGCTTTGGTAAGTTAAGCTCCAGAGAACGCATCAGCATCTGATTCGTAGCCAGTAGTTAAGGCCCTGTTTGGCACAGCTTCACCAATAGCTTTATGAGCTGTTGTGAGCTGTTTTTTTGCCAAACACCCTTTTTGCAAATAGCTTCACCCATGAAGCTCCTTTTTTTGTGCTCTCACAAAAGAATAGGGAGAGGTGAAGCTGAAAAAAGTAGCTTTTCACAGCTCTCTCCCTCAGGCCCATATTCCAAGGAAACGAATGCCCCTCTAGTTCACAAAAATTTACACGTATTTGCCACTCTCTCCATCAGGCGTACGCACCGCTCAATTCACAAAAATCCCATTCACTTTTTTCTTTCGCACATTTGTTAAAGCTTCGTGACTACGAAACATAAATAAGGCACTAATATTGCTTCCTAATGATTTTAATTTTTTTTATTTTAATTTTTTAATTCATACTCATTCAAATATATTATTTTTTAATTCATATGACCACATACAAATATACAACTCCAAATGTTAGAACAAGTCAGGTAGACAGGGGCATCTTGGACAATTGACCTCTCTCAGCCATACATGAAGCTGTTGGTGAAGCTGTTTTGCCAAACAGTTTTGTAAAACAGCTTTAGCTTCACCGGTGAAGCTGCTCGTGAAGCTGAATCTAAAAAAACAGCTTCACTAGTGAAGCTGAGCTGTGCCAAACGAGGCCTAATTCATTGATCGACACTACGGTTCTGAAATCAATCATGAACAGGGTTTAATGGGACGGACGGCGCACTTAGGGCTTGCTGCGGCGGCGGAGGTGGGAAGTACAACGTCAACCTGACAGCGCCCTGCGGCATGCCGGGCGTGAGCGCGTGCCAGGACCCGTCGGCGTACGTGAACTGGGACGGCGTCCATCTCACCGAGGCAGCGTACCACCACGTCGCCAATGGCTGGCTCAGAGGACCATACGCGCACCCGCCCATACTGAGTACCCATTAGAAATGCCGGCGTGCCGCTCTTCTTTGTGAACAGTAGGCACATAAATAAATGAAATGTCAACGTTTGGGTGTCTGTGACTCCGTGTCCTGTCGTTGCCACGGGTGAGTTCTTTTGGGTGGCTTTGCCTTTTGGCTTATGCCCTAAGTTAATGCTATAAACTGATTTAATACATTGAAATCTGTCGATTCAACATGAAACTGTAGAGAGCTCATACAAACTTTGCATTTAGATACAACTCAGTAAAAAAATATTTTTCTTGGATAGTTAGCCGTTTGCATTAACTCTTACCTTTTTTTAATTTGGGGAAAGTTTGTGCCGAATGGTTATTTTATTTTTACAGTGGGCCTGTCTAATGTATGGATTCGATTCAACACACTTGAGAAAAATACACTTACTTTAAATTACTTTAATATATTAGATAGGCTCTAAGGTACAAAGTCAGATCTCAACAACCTAGATATATAAGATAGCAATAGAAAACTCTTTCTTCTTCTGAAGCAATGATGAAGCATAAATTATCTGTTTAGACGTTGACTTCATAGATGAAACTGCCCGTGGTCACACCTCGACAGCGCTAGTACTAACTACTAACCGAAACCTACCGCCTTTTTCTTCTTCAGAAGCCAAAATTCTCTGCTTGCAAGTCTCTCTGTAATTATCCAGCTCCTACTCCATGGAATTCGATTACACCAAGATTTTTAGCTTTGGCAACTCCTGCACCGACACCAGCAGTGTATAATGAAGATATATGTACATATTCATTTTAGACTATTTGTGGAGTTCAATCTATATTTTAAATCTAAGAAATGTATTAGTATATGAGAAAGTGTGATTTCGAATGCATACCTCTTTGATTTTACCTTTCCATCTAAATAAAACTAAGCCATGGTATACTTATACAAATATATTAGTCTCATATATACATTTGTCATTATCACCAAAACATTATAATAGTATTTGTTATTATCACCAAAACCAATTTAAACGGAGTTTGATCTTTCAGAAGGGCCATAGAGGTTGGTGAGAATCCAATTCTCACATAAATGAAAAGAGGTGAACTCCACATAGATGGAGTAAGTATTTTGGAAGATCATCTGTCCTTGGAACATAGCATCAGTCCATGCTATAAGCAATCCACCAGAAGCACCAACAGATGGTAAGAAGACAAACTTATTAAATCTTCTGGGGCAAAAGATCCTTAAATATGCTGAATCAAAGTTTTCTCTTTTTTGTCTTCTGGAAACAGACCACACTACAACCACTTTCCTTAATTTTATTACCGATTGCTCTCCATTTTTTGTTAGAGTTGAGCGCTCTAACATTCCAGGTCAAAACTTTCCATTGTCTATTCATATTCAACTACACATTTAACTACGCCAGATATGTTAGTATTATCCAAAATAAAGGTTACCAGTCTTAGGCAAAACTTAGCCTGAGAGGGACCAGGCTGATTATTTATCACTGCAACATCCAGAATCTTTTGACAAGAGAAAACACAACCTGAGAAGGACCAGGCTAGTTGAAACCCAAGGCCATCATCATGCACAGAAAGCAAGCATTCCAGATGATCCATACACTATTCTTACAGAGACTGTACTTATAATTATCACAGCAGGGTCTTGACCAAAGCAACTGAATAGAAAGGTTCCTTGAGACAGATAGCATTATGGCAAAAAATGTTTGAACTAGAGAACTGATGCAGTACAAGAAACTCCCAAAGCTACTGCAGCACCGAGGCCCACCATCTTCAGTCTTGCCTACTTTTCTTGTCTTTGTTTTTCTTGTCATCATCTTTCTTTTTCTTCTTTGCCTTGACAGCCAGCTTTTCATCAGTTACCTATCCAGGAGGCACCTTGCAGAAATCTGTACACAAGTTCTTGCTAACTTTGGTGGAAAGGTTAGCTAGCATAGAATTACAGGCAAGACAATTCTTGTCAAAACAAGTCTTGCGCCTGAAACCTCCATTTTGATTCTTCAATCTTGTGCTTCTTCTCACCTCAGTTTCTACCAAGGGGACGGTTCTTTTACCTCCCTTTCGCTTGACACGAAGAGCTGAAGTAATAGACCATGCTACAGCATCATGCTTTCCTGTGAAAATAGGTGTTGAAGGAATTATCAAAGAGGCTGGTTTCTGCTTCATGTCTTGTTCTGCCGAATATTCAGAATCTTCATCCTGCGGCTCAATCACCTTTTCTTTGAGTTTGCCTTTAGCTGTGTGAATTTCTCCAATCTCCTCCTCTGGGATAAGAAGTAACTGACAGACCACTTCTGCAGAGAATGGACATTTTGAGGGCAAAGCATTGCTTCTTTGGATTCGGCTGCTCTTCCACTTGATTTATAAATCCAAACCTTGGAAGACAGGAGTTGCTTTGCCAAGCGAAAACTCTTAAGGAGAAAGGAGCATGGCTGTGAAGAAGTGAGCCCATTTGTCTGGAACTGATACTGAAGGCCCATCATTCGTACCTTTCTTTGGAGAAAAAAATTGGCCCATGAACTGAGACCCTCAGCAGTGAAATGATGGTCCCTGGCTTGAGTAGTTTCCAAGTTTGCATGGTCAGTCCTAGCATTACTTTCAGACACCGCATCTTCTGACATAGTCTCCATGTTTTCATTGATCAGCACATTCTTGGCAGCAACATGGGAGAAAGCAGTTATTGGGGTTTCTTTCTGATGCATACCTATCTCTGGATAAACATGAACCATTCCAAGCTGGATGTTCATTTCTACATCCTCAATTGGCTGATTCAGGTCAGGAAGAAGCACCTGCATAAGTTGCACCTGTATTCCTTCTTGCTGGGGCATCATCTCAACATCCTGTACTCCTCCTTATACTGAAGAGTTTGAAGATCCTACGGAGATCACTTATAAGGACAGAGTGAGACTACTCTGGTCAGGGTTGTGAAAGGCTTGCTCCAGTTCCATGTCATCTTGGTTCTCAATAATTATATCCTGTTGTCCAATTGCTAGCAAAAAGTAAGGTCAGCCTTCCACATTCTCATCAAGGGCTAGATGGTCATTTAGCTCTAGAAAAGCTTCTCCCACTGGCAAATTTGCTTGGTCTTGATTATCCTGATATGCAGTGCATTGGGCTAATGTAAAATTTTTTATAGAGGCACTATTGTCATTTAACATCTTCTCTGATGTAGAGACTGAGTCAGCCACAAGGCGCACGACCGTTGCCGTTTTCTTCAAAAAAACAACAGGATATACATTCATATTCAATTGCTTCAGCTTCTCAGTCTGAGCAACACATTCATTCATTCTCCTCACTACCTTGGGCATAACAGCAACATATTCATTCATTCATTCATTGTGAGTTAAAAGTTTTACGTTGGACTTTCACTTGCACTATTGACGTGCCGTGAAATTCGCCATCGGAGTTCATTCGTATTGCGCATGAGAAGCCGTGGAAGACAGTACGTGCACCGTTTAGTTGTATCAACCTCTAGAAGCGAGCAGTCCTTCTACGAATGAAAATTTCAAGCTGGACTCCTACTTGCACCGCTGCCTGCCATTGGAATTCACCGCCGGAGTTCGTCCTATATTGTGCCTGAGAAATTGTGGAAAGCAGTACGTACGCCGTTTGGCTGTATCAAACTGTACAGGTGAGCAGTCATTCTCCGGATGAGGTGAAAATTTCATGTTGGACTCCCACTTACACCTCTAACATGCCATTGAAATTCGTCGCTGGAGTTTGTCCCCTACTGCGCATGAGAAATCGTGGAAGGCAGTGCGTACGCCGTTTGGCTGTATCAACCTGTACAAGCGAGCAATCGTTTTCCGAATGAGGTGAAAAATTTCACGCTGGACTCCCACTTGCACCGCTGACATGCCATTGAAATTTGCCGCATGAGTTCGTCTCGTACCGTGCATAAAAAATCATAGAAGACAGTGCGTACACCGTTTGGCCATATCAACCTGTATAAGCGAGCAGTCATTCTCCGAATGAGCTGAAAATTTCACGCTGGACTCCCACTTGCACCGCTGAGTGCCATTCGAATTCACCTCCTGAGTTCGTCCCGTACTGCGCGTGAGAAACCATGGAAGACAGTTTGTACGCCGTTTGTCTGTATCAACCCATAAAGCGAGCAGTTGTTCTCCGAATGAGCTGAAAATTTCACGCAGCACTCCCACTTGCACCGCTGACGTGCCATTGGAATTCGCCGCTGAAGTTCATTCCATATTGCGTATGAGAAATCGTAGAAAGCAGTGCGTACACCATTTGGTTGTATTAACTTGTATAAGCGAGCAATCGTTCTCTGAATGAGCTCAAAATTTCACATTGGACTCCCACTTGCACTGTTGACGTGCCTTTGGAATTCGCCACCGAATTTCATTCGAGAAATCATGAAAGACAGTACGTACACCGTTTGGCTATATTATATATTTTTTAATATACAAGGAAGAAACAATATTTTCAATTTACTTATTTGAAGGCTACTTTTAATAGCGGTATTTGTTTTATTATTGTCTGGTCACTCTAGATATAGAGAAGAATTAGATTTTTGAATCATAGCTTCTGAATGCTTTTGAATGTTAGTCATCGCCTATGCTTTTGAATGTTAGTCATCGCCTAATAACTAAGGTGTTAGCCACAACAGGACCTTCAGAATCGTGTGAACAACCCAATATTTCAACAGCCCAACACAATAGAAAGTTGTTAGCTGCATCATATGGCTTTTGCTGGCTATATAAACAAGTACTGCGCATTCTTTCCAAGAAGCCAGTTGGTCGGCCATAGCTTTCCGTACTAACAAGTCGGCGGAGGGTTAACACAACACAGGCCAATGTCTATGATGAAGGTACCCAAACATTATCATCGATTATTAGTAATTTTGTTGTAGTATTTTCTTCATTACAATGACTGCTTACATGCGTACGTAAACAAGTTATTACTCACATCCAAACATTATGTACATCTTAGTAGAATAGCTCTGGTCATCTCACGGTTGCTTTTACACATTGTTTTCGTTCCATGCAACTTCATCGACTGCAAACACAAAAGGCCAAGGTATGTGTAATTGCATCAGTAGTTCCTAAACTTACATCAATCTACTAAGTAATACCTAGGAAATTTGAACTTCTAAGGATTAATCCTGGAATTTTTAGGTAGTCAATTGAATTTTTTAAAACAACTCAAGTAATAAATTTGCATAACTCAAAAAGTTCGAGTCCTGGCAGCAACATAAGTGAAGCCTAAACTAGCAATTAAAAAAATTCATGTGTTGGACGTAGATATCCTCGTCATCTTCCTCGTTGAATGTATATAGGAGCTACAACCTGAATCTAATATCCATATATAAAAAGTACCTGATTGATCGACGACAAGTACGTCCAAATCATTTTTAGCTACTACCACTGAGCATGCACTCTTTATTTGCTTTACCTTGAATAATCTTTTATCATGTGACCTTCCTCGGCATATGGATAGCATGCACATGTGTCCTTGCATGCCCTTCTTCTTTATGTGACTTTTGCTTTTGTCTGCAACAACTACGATAGCAAATGCTTGATCGTATGAGAATGAAGATTCACATGGCTTCTTTAAAGGATCCACCTTCAACAGATATTCATTCAATTGTCTCATTAAAGTTTAGAGTGCTTTTTTCGACGAAGAATATTTATCATCAATTGTTCCCATCATAGCGGTAGATATTAAACCAAAATGACGACCATGTCATTCTTCTCAATCATCTCATCCACATTAGTCAACTATGTGATAAACTTGTTGAAGACATTGAGATGGTCAACGAACCGTGTACCTTTCTTCATTTGAAATCTATATAGTTATCGCTTCAGCATGCATTAGTTTGTTAGCGACTTTGTTATATACAATTCTTCTATGTCACTCCATAATTTCTCGGTGAATTCTCCTTGATCACTGAGTACTTAACCTCATCAGAGACGTATAGATGGGTTGTACTGACAGCCTTCTGTTCCATCACATTTCAATCTTCAACTGACGACTTTTCTGGTCTGTCCTCTTCAAGAACATTGACTAACCCTTGTTGGTTAAGAATATCCTTCACCACACATTATCACATGCTGAAATTTCCTCCGTCATTAAATTTTTCTATTTGATTCTACATCGTCGGCACCAATCTTGATTTTTGTACCATCTAACACTTTGCCGACCTTTTCACAAGTCTGATTAATCCAGCCTTGGCTCTAATACCCCTTATTATTCGCACCAACCCCTAGATCGGATTAGAGTTTGTGATAAATAGCACGAGTATGTAGGGTATCAAGAACGAAGTAGATAAAACTAGTTGTGTGAACCAAATAATAGCAACAAAACAATCACTACAAGAGAGATTTGACGAAGCCGACCGTAGATTCTTAAGCATAACCTCAAAAGAGTACAAAGTGATTGTTGCTCTCTTATAATCCTGTCGAACCTTTTAGGATTCTCAGATTCTTGCTCTATATAAGAATCTAGTGCTAAGGAATAACCTAACATTTAATCTTTTCGTGCATCTCTTACTTTGAATGAGTTGATTTGTGTCTTGCGTCCTCTATGGCCATACCTCATGGCTCTATATAGTCTTCCTTAAAGTAAAGTAGGGATCCTATTCCGAAGAGAAGTGGGAATATTAATCCAATTAAAATTCATATAGGAATCTATGTAGCACATCACTTCAAGTCCTAGTAGAATAGGATATGAGTCACCTTAGTCTAATTTATCGCCCCCAATTTGCAACCCCATTGCTCCAAAGACTGAAGTAGATAGCAAAATCCTTATTAGAAAAACTTGTCAAATTGTACATGAAGAAACCAACCTCGTTTGAAGCAACCGAGAATTGAAATCCCGAAAAGTAGAGCTGCCTCACTTTGAAAGAAAAGGTATTACCACCAAGACAAGATTGTAGAAGATGACTCACAGAATCCTCCGTGAAACGAAACCGAGATCGTCCAAAGGAGGCCACCAGAAAGAACTCCCTGAGAACCCTTCCATGAGAAAACCACCAGGGAACCGAAACGCCTCCAAATCTCCTCTTGTAGTTTCAGACCCGAGTTGTAATGCAGGCAGGAGAGATCCATCAGAGAGATTAGAGAAAATCATGGTAGAGCGCCGCATGAACAAAGGGGTAGGAGGAGAGGTACGGAGAGGCCATTGCATGCACAGCTATTTGGCCTTGATATAAATTGCCGGAGGATATGTTTGTGGCCACCATTTTTGACACTGGTGAATTACAGGTCGCTCAGTTGGACTAAAATAAGCTGGTTTATAGTTAAAATTGTATTGTAGTTAACTGAAATTACACTGTAACTGATGATAGCTTATTTGACATAACTAAATTTAAAAAAATAGAAAAAAAACAGATTAGCACATCACGAATAACACAAACGAATACAAAAAAAAACCAGTAAAAAAAGCTTAAAAAACTAAAAAATAAAAAAATAAAATTTAGAAATAATAAAAAATAAACTAGAAGTCTGTAGCTCATGCTAAAATAAGCGTTAGAGCCGTATGGAACTCTCAGGTCAATAAGAATTCTGACATTAGCCGTCCAATCAAATCTGGACTTAAGATTTCTTCTGTCTAGAGCTCTTTTAGGCCCCGCTCAATATGGTTTGAGCTTCTGGCTTCTGGCTTATTTTTGCACTATTCATAATTTCGTCTTTTTCTGAATTTTTGACTTTTTTTTAGCTTTTTTGCCGGTTCTTTTTTTTCCCGTATTCGTTTGCGTTGTCCGTGATGGGCTAACAAATTTTTTATATTTTTCAATTTTTTTTAAATTTAATTATGTTAAATAAGCCTCTGTCAGCTACAGTGTTTTTTTCAGCCAGCTACAGTGTTTTCAGCCATAAGCCACCAAAAATAAGCCGAACTGAACACCACCTTAGAAGCTTCTTAGCCTCATCCCTCTTCATTCGAGTTTTATCCATTTCGCCGTAACAATTGAATGATTCGCACAGAATAGAGCACAATTACTGACGTTTACATTGAGCGAGGTAGAAGACAAGAAATCCACGTTGCACTGTGCAATCGGGCTTTTGACGAGCTGCGAAGCTGATCTCTTGCAGTGTACAGGTCATATTTATATTGGTTTTTATTTTTATATTTTGTTTAAGAAAACCAGAAGCTAATATACATATTTGTCTTCTCGAACTGGCTTCTGTACTTCTCTCACTCTAAAGACAAGACAGGAGCTATAAGTCCATCACTCACTCAATTCTTCTCGCTTCCGTCAGCTTACACATCTCTTTCTCACATTTTACATCGTTCGCTCTCTTCTTCTAAAAACTATTTCTTTTAATTAGTATTATTAATTTTCGATTAAAAGCCAGTACCAACACCAATTGTCGCAGGAGGCATAAAATGGCTGCGACCTACTAGCGTGGGAAAAAGGGCAGGAAAAATATATTCCAAAGCTGCATATTCTAAGGCTGCCATATCACTTGGCTGGCATAAAGGACAAGAGATGGTTTGTTTACAGTATCTCCCTTCCTACTCTTACACTTCAGCACTCGATCAGGTAGCATGGTTAATTGGTTATATTAAGATCATCTAGTGATGCTTAGATCTTGCAGGTATAACCCCGTTCCTTTGGGTTTTTTTTACTTCTTCAAATAAACAAAGTAAAATTTTAAAATAAATTCTCTAGATGACTTCCGAGCCTAAAATTGTACGCATCGTTCATATTTCTGCCGTTTATATCCGCATATCCGTCGTCAACTGTTGCCTTAAAAAAGTATAAACAAAAAATATTAACCGCAACAAAAAAAAAGGAAACAACATTTCCTTCCTAAAAGCCACGGTAATCGCAAAGAACACAGAAGCCAAAGTGAATCAGTGGACGTTGAATTCATTCAAATAACTTAAAAAGGAGTGTACTCAATTGTGGGGTTTTGTTGGCCCTGTTCTTTACAGTTTCTAAAAACGGCTTTTAGTTTTTATTACAGTATCTAACTTTTAAATAGGGTATTTTCTTAAGACGAGGTCTACAAATTAATTATAGTACACGTTAAAAGCGAGTATCTCTCTATAATCTCTATCGCAAACAGTTAAAATTTAAAAATTTCAGCCAAAAGTCATAAGCCGCAGTCGTATCAAACATACCCGTTGTACCTTTGTAGCTATTTAATTCTACTGGATTCGGTACTGCTCCAAACGGTTTGAAGCAGGGGCTTTTTTGTTTTTTGTGTATTTTTTGCTACAAATATACTATAACGGTTGTTAGTTTTTCTGAATAAAAATATGAGAAAAATAGAAAAAAATAAAAAATAGAAAACACTGCTAAATCTTTTAGGGACAATGCAAAGAAATAAAGAAAAAAGAAAAATCAAAACAGCAAAAAAAAGTCCAAAAATTATAATTTTAGAAGCCAAAAAGTTGAAGCAGACTTTAGTGAGAACCTTGTTTTATTTAGCTTCCGGTATTCAACGGAACCTTGTTTTATTTAGAGAGCATTAGTGAAACCACATTGCATGACATTGCATCATGGTTTAGCACGTTTTGAGTACATGTGATAGTCGCCATTAGATTGTCACTATCAGCACTAACTGCACATAAATGAGTAATCAATGAATTTCACAATGATACCAGAATCTGAAAAGAACTCGGTGAAAGAGCATTATTAAGACTTGTCTATTCATAAACAGTAGTAGTCGTTAAATCGAGGAGCGGGTATCAATTAGCTACATGCTACACTGTCCATCCCAGCGCATATTCCACAGGAATTTTGCAAGAGCTAGTGTAAACTACCACGCACAAGGCATCTCATCTACTCCTCTGTCCACCACTCAAAACTCCCTCCGTTTTATCCCTGTGATGCACGCCAATCTCGAAGCGTCATCAACGGTGAAACAGAGCACGCCGAGCGAAGATCCCCACACCCCATGTTCACCGTGAGCGTCGCGTCGTTCTGGTCCGAAAAATTGAGCGTTGGGAGCGTCAGCTAGGCCCGAAATCACACGTGAACCATCAGCTATCCATTCAGGACGGAGCTGCCGCTCCTACGGACAGCGTGATTATTGCAGCAGCTCAACTCGCCACCATGGATCGCCCACCCACCCAGATTTGCCCTCCGCATTCACTCCCGCTGCCCCGCACCTACAATCTTGAAGTAGGGACGGCAACGGTACGGAGATCGGGGGGCAGTTCCGCTTCCCCGTCTCGAACCCTGCCAAGCTACCCCGTCCCGCCCCGCCCCGCCCCGTAAACAGGAGCGGATCCAAAGAGAGCACCGTAGTGCACAGGATATTTATCCAATTTATTTTTCTATTATATAACTTATGAAAATTTAGATGTGAATCTCTCACATTAAATCGAAGGACACCTGACCAGTTCAAAGATTGAAGCTCTTGCCTCCTAGCTCCCGCTGCTCCACTTGGCGCTCACACAGCTGGACCCAAGATGACATCAATCGAGATCCAGAACACGCAGCTTAGCATACGCAAATGCAGCCCAGCTGACACAAGCATGATCCAAGGTGCTCGGTCTGCCAAGCCACTCTACAAAGGAAAGATAGCAGGCGTTGCAAATAATGCACAAAAAAATAGAGACAAGAGACACGAATTTTTACGTGAAAAACTCTTGCGGGAAAAAACAACAGGCGCTCAAAGACAAATCACAATCACGAGGAGAGATTACAATAGGACGCTTCGTATGGAGCACACCTATTCCTATAGACTACTGGGGTACATATACAGGGTGAGGAAAACGAGTCCCACACGGAGAGGAAACCGAATTAGAGTCGGTTACTACAAATTGACACCACGTTTGATACAACATATGCATGACGCAGACACATGTCATGCCACGTCTGGCATGAGGTAACGAAGTGTCCTACATAGACACGGTATGAATTCAGATCAATTTCAACAATCTTCACCTTGAGTCGAATTCCCTCCAGTAGTCGAAAAATGTGATAAACTCCTTCAATTTAAAATTAGAATGAACACTTTGTGCGTCGAAAATCCATCGGATTAATCTTCAAGTAGAAAGACTAGAACAGTCTTGTCGAAACGCTTCTTACGAAGCAAAATTGAGCAAACCAATAACAGATCTGAACACACAGCTATTAACAAAGCAGACGAACAAATCTGGGTCTTCAACAATTCATAACCCTAGTAAAGTCTAAATCTGTGCAACTAACCTCGTGAAACAAATGCTCAATCATCAAATGGCATAAACCAAAATATCACCTGTGGTGCTGGATAAATAGCGAAGAACTCATATCATAGACTCTGACATGCTCCACCTGGAACATAGAACTCAACAAAAAACGTTCATTGAAAGAGCAATTCTTTAATAAGAAGAAAGACTAAAACAGTCTTATTGCACATGTAGCCATCACGTACGTCAAACTGCCGACTTCAAAAGTAATTGAATTCTCTAACATGGTTGAAACTGTTTCTGTAAAACTGTTTGGATAAAAGAAACTCTTGTGCCGTCAATGGAGAATAAACTATAGTAGACCCCTCATATTGAGCTGCGACAACTGGAAGACGTTGTAGTATCCACGCAAAAATAAAACTCCTTGCATTTAAATCTTTCATCTCAAACTGAAATTGAAGCAAAACATTCACTTTCAAACAACAAAACTCTATAGACTACTATGCTAGCTGCCATCAGAGTGTTATCAAACAGTGAATAAAATACTAAATTCAGTTGTTTCCACAACTGACAATGACGTTGGCTTCTGCTCGGTTGCACATGGGCGGAGGGCGAAGACTCGGGCTGGCTGCTTCCTCTGATTGTTCCCCTCGGGTTTCGCCTCAACGGATAGGATGCCTGCTCTCTGCTTTTGTCCGTGAGATTTAAATCTGGCTCGAAGATGATACCCGAGGACGGTTCGGATTCGACGAAACGATGATGCACAGATGTTGTCGCGCCCCGGGAGTTGGATAGTCAGATTTGACGAAATAAAAGCCGACTCCACGGATTGCAACTTGCTGGACGCGTGTCGTCGATCCGATAATTTTTTTCGGTCAGATCGCCTTTGTGACGCCATGCGATGTCTGCCTTGATGTCGTGCGATCGTCGCGCTGGGATGGCCGCCCTGAGAGTCGAGATTGCTCCTCCTGGAGTAGCGGCTTGAATCTTGAATCTAAAGCTTTGATACCACTTGTTGCAAATAATGCATAGAAAAATAGAGATAAGAGACACGAATGTTTACGTGGAAAACCCTTACGGAAAAAAACACGGGCGCTCGAAGGCAAATCACTATAATAAGGAGATATTGCAATGGAACGCTTCGTATGGAGCACACCTATTCCTATGGACTACTGGGGTACATATATAGGGCGAGAAAATGAGTCACACATGAAGAGAAAACCAAATTAGAGTCGGTTGCTACAGATTGACACCATGTCTGATACAACCTGTGCATGGGCGAGACACATATCATGCCACGTCTGGCATGAGGTGACGAAGTGTCCTACACGGACACGGTACGAATTCGGATCAACTTCAAAGCATGCAAATGCCACACCACACGCCCATTACATTGCTCCAGTCACTCGCATTCCCTCCCTCCCTCTATTCCATCTCGCGCAAAAGCAAAATCCACCCTCTCACTTGGTTGCAGCCTCGCAGCCACCGATTGTCGGAGTCCGGAGGCCTATGTTGTAGCCCACTGAGCGCCACATCTCCTAGTCGTCATCACCCTAGATCGTCTCGCCGAACACTGAGCGGCATAGATTAATTCCTGAAGACATAGGTATTGCTAAATTTATCTTGGTTCTTTCGATTTCTTTAAGCAAATAGACTGAATTTATGAGTTATAGTTTGAATATTATGATTGTTGGTTGGTTTTTAGTCAAATTGTAGGGTTTCAATTTGTGATTTTAAAAATTAGAATATCCACCTACGTTGTTGCAAATTGGAGGCATGATTATATATGTAATTATATGTGTGGTGAAGTGGTGAACCTCGATCATTTTCTTTCTGGTTTCGCCCCTACCCATGAAGGTTAACAAGGGACAACACGGTTCTGTCTCTCACGCCCACGGGAATTCAACGGGGATTGAAAAATAATGTTTATATATATTTAAAAATTTTAAAGTGATTTTATTAATTATTTTGTAAGTATTTTATGTATATTTTTTAACAAAAAATATAGCTTCGAAATATAAACTATAATGTATAAATACATATTTCGTCCAAGCATATAAAAACCATTTTATAGTAAAAATCTATATTATATAAATAAACCAATAAATTTTTAGTTTTTATCAGGTTCCGCGGGCGCCATGGGATCTTCGGCCCCCGCCCCGACCCGTGGGGGAGTTCGCCCCACCACTGCCCCCCGCGGGGCCCGCCCCCACGGAGAAAAGCATGGCAGAATGACTCTTTATAGAGCCACCATTACTGAGCCCATCCCAATGTGGAAGCAAACACCAGCACCTCTTGCCAGTGCTTGCCTAGCTAGTGCAGTAGAGAAGTAGGCAGAGATCAGTGGGTCGAGCTAGCTAGTGTGCCACTGCTTGCTGGCTGCAGCAACCGTACCGCTGCTAGCTCCGCGCATTTCCATGGCGATCTCCAAGCTCTCCGTGGTAGTCGTTGCCTTGGTTTGCTGCTACCTTGCACGGCTCTCCCAATGCGGCGGCGGCGGCGGCGGCCAGAACTACACCTCGATGTTCAGCTTCGGCGACTCCCTCACCGACACCGGCAACCTGCTCGTGTCCAGCCGGCTCTCCTTCACCACCGTCGGCCGGTTCCCCTACGGCATGACCTACTTCCACCGCCCCACCGGCCGCTGCTCCGACGGCCGCCTCGTCGTCGACTTCCTTGGTGTGTGCCCATTGTCCAATGTCGTGTTCGTTCTTACAAACAACTAATTAGTAATGTGATGCGATGCTTCTTGCACATTTTAGTGACATTCCTGTACTTTTCTTCTTCTTTTGGCCGCAGCGCAAGCGTTTGGTCTGCCGCTGCTGCAGCCGTACCTGTCGCGAGGGAAGGATGTCCGGCAGGGCGTCAACTTCGCCGTGGGCGGCGCCACGGCGATGGATCCGCCCTTCTTCGAGAAGATCGGGGCGTCCGACAAGCTCTGGACGAACCTGTCCCTGAGCGTCCAGCTCCGCTGGTTCGAGCAGCTCAAGCCTTCACTCTGCAACTCGCCCAAATGTTTGTGCATACGTTTCTTACTCGTTGCCACTCTCAGCAGTCAGATTTGGGGTCAATAAGACTGTGCTAATTGTAAGATTCTTTTTCCTTTTTTTAAATCGAAGCAGATTGCAAGGAGTACTTCAGCAAGTCCCTCTTCCTCGTGGGGGAGATTGGGGGAAACGACTACAACTTCGCGTTCTTCAAGGGCAAGAGCTTGGACGACGCCAAATCCTACGTTCCCACGGTCGCCAGCGCGATCATCGATGCCACTGAAGTGAGCAGACCTGGATTCTGAAGATGCAATCTTGCCATTCTCTACTGTTCATTTGTACTCATGACACACAGGCTGATCAATTTGCAATGCGTTGCTATGTGTTCATGACACAGAGGCTGATCAAGGCCGGCGCGATGCACCTGGTGGTGCCGGGGAACCTGCCGATCGGCTGCTCGTCGGCGTACCTAACGATGCACCCCAGCAGGAACAAGAGCGACTACGACTCCACCGGCTGCCTGAAAACGTACAACAACTTCGCGCAGCACCACAACGCCGTGCTCCAGCAGAAGCTGCAGGCGCTTCGCCGGAGGTACCCCCAGGCCAGGATCATGTACGCCGACTACTACGGCGCAGCCATGTCCTTCTCCCAAAATCCCAAGCAGTTCGGTCAGTGTTATACTTGCCATTGCTGTCATTTTTTTTCCCGTTCGTAAGAACCAATTACGAGCTGAGCTATCTAGGATATTGTCGGATTGAATGGACAGAGAAGCATTGGACTTTTCTGTATACACATCACTGATGCAAGAATGACAGCAACCATGTTTAGCTAAACGATGGCCTGCCACGGTCTGACATCAATATGGGGCACAGATGCTGCAACAGGAGGCAGTATAATGCAGCGAAAGATTGTAGGGTTCTATAGAATAATCGTCTGGGCTTCCTATTGGCCAGTCTTCTTTAGGGAAAGGGGAGCCATGTTTGTGCATGAAAGAATGCTTACTTCTTTGCTAGTACGCTGAAAAGATATGGTCCAATTGTTTTAAGTCATCTGCACTACTAGTTAGCACGGTTTGTGACTGATAAATGGGTGTTCCTGTGGGGTGATTATCTAGAGTTCCAGACTTATTATCATCCCTCCAGTAGAATTTTGACGCAGGAACTGATAACTCCTTCCTCGCAAGAACTGAACCTCTGACATGATATGTAAGTACAACGACGAGCAGAATTATCTGTTGACCTGCTTATTACTGGTGTCGAATGCGGTTCTAGAAGTCTATGGACATCTTGGGTTTGATTTGCCGATGGGTACGGTGCATTTATTTGACACGCACTAGACATCGATTTCAAGCTGGCTTAATTGCTTGCATAATGCTAACTGTTAACGCCATATCAGTTTCATCAAGAGCGTACAGGTGTCTCTATGACTGTTTATGAGGTGGTTACCAGATCAGCTTAGCCTAACTGTACATTCAATAGGGCAGTTTGATTGCTACCTGTTTAGAGTTGAAACATAACCTCCAGCAGTACGATAGTTTCAGGATTCCATTAGCCGACGGCATCGCTCTGAATTAGTGAATTGTCTGTGACGGCTGCAGGGTTCATGCACGGGGCGCTGAGGACGTGCTGCGGCGGAGGCGGGCCGTACAACTTCAACCCGAAGGCGAGCTGCGGCGTGAGGGGCTCGAGCGTGTGCACGGACCCCTCGGCGTACGCCAACTGGGACGGCGTCCACCTGACGGAGGCCGCCTACCACGCCATCGCCAACAGCATCCTCAACGGGCCCTACACCAGCCCGAGGCTGCTCTGAGGCTCTGTCGTTGTCTCTAGCTAAGCGAGCGACACCGGTGATGATGACTGGTCTGATGTAATGGCTAGGGCTGAAGAGAGCTAGGTGGTGAAATATATATATTTGTTGTACTAGCGTGCGTGACAGACCATGGATGGGTAAATCAGAAGAATGGGGGAGTCTTTGACTGTGCAATGTGGACTCTGGTGTTTTGGGACTCCGGGCACAGTGTCCGGTGATTTTCGTAGCGCTAAGGTATTGCTCCAAATTATTTAAAAGTCATGGCTTTTGGCTTCGTTAGGATTTTGACTGTAATTGCAATATAACATGTGTTAGTTTTTTTAGTCAAAAAATAAAAAACGCCACTGTATCTTTTGGGACAAAACAAAAAATAAGAGAAAACAAAAAAAAGACCAAAAAGCTAAATTAAGAAACCGACGTGTTCTAAGTGGTTTCTAGTAGAAGCTAGAAGCTGAAATCGTTCGGCGCTGACCTAAGACTGCAAGTATCCGTAGTACAGTACTCAGCACAAGATTTTTCTAACATATTTTTCCTTGCAACTGTAAAGCACCTATTTGATTAGTAGAGGACGTAAGAGATCATGATGATCCACAAAACAAGTAGCATATCTCTACTAATATAATATAGGAGTTTATCCGTTCATCTCTCTTCCCACGCGCAGCCCCTCGTTTAAAAGTTACCGAACACTGTACCCAGAGTAGCATATCTCTACTAATATAGGAGTTTATGAGTTATCTACCATTATCAAATGATGCCCGACCCTAATCTGGTCTAGATCTAGCTGCTCCTCTTTGTCCTCGACATATCACCATGCATGCATGCTTCAGCTCCTCTGCTCTGCTTGCATATTACGAGAAGGAGTTGGGGGAGGCACAAGCAGAGACCTCCACTCTGACTGTAGAAAAGGAGGACCTGGGGAGGCGCAGGCGGAGATCAAGGCCGACACATGGATCTGGCCAGGGCCTAGATCTGGCTGAGATTGTGATGCCTCTGTTGGGTTGATGTCGGCTAACAACGTGAGATTTTTCAGGGAGACTTGGTCTCCACGCGCGTCTTGATCGGAGGCAGTTACCAACACATTTGGTTCTCGGTCCCGGTCACCTAGCGCTATACAAAAACGAGGGTTTCGGCAAGGGTTGACACACGAGTTGTTCACGCCTCTAAGAACCCTAATATCACCCGATCTTTTTACGGGCGCTACGGTGAACGAAGGCCGACGACCGCAGCCGCCGGTCACCTCTACATCATCGGCCGACCACCTCCGTCGTCCCCATCGGCCACCTCCACTGCCGCCGTCCCCTTCACCGACCACAACCCCACAACACCTCCATGGCATCATCCGGTTCGGGTACGTGTTCATGTTCCACTCTAAAAGTTTAGCTAGGTGTTCATGTACTTGATCTAGGGCTAAGGTGCTTTGGATTAAATATAACAGCCTCAGCGCCCCAACCATTGTGCAAGTCGCATCGCCAGCCGCATTCGTATGGCTGTAGCCGAAATCCCATCCATCCCCTTCCCCACCAACACCGCGAAATGCGGAATCCATCCGCATACCCACCAACTGCGCATCAAATTGCTTGCAAAACAAACAGCTTGACTGCATCGTGGTTGGAAGAAATAAAGGGACATCCGCGATGGGCGGTTGCCTCAAGAGAGACTACAAATCATCAACTCTTCTTCCACCTCTTCTTCAAACACTCCAACTTCTTCAAATACGTGGTAAATACTTCCCACTCCTATCTCTTTCCATTTTTCATGAACGTTCTTCTGATATAACTTGGATTTCTTGGTAGTGCGTTGTTTGGGGTTTACTTCTTTTGGAACTTGTTTGGGCTACGCCACTCAGGCTACTAGAAGAACGATGTACGTCTTTTAAGTAGCATTTTTAATCTTGTTATTGAGCCATGCGTTGCACTTAAATATTTTTCGAGTAATATGGTTTTAGAAACACATGATTCATTCTTCTGTCATTTGCTTTGGGGTGACTATGACATATGATGTGGGGAGAGAACTTTTTTGTTCCTCAGGAACAATTGCCTAGATTGTATACTATGACTGTTTTCATACATGGCAACAGAAGATGATGTGCATTGTAGTATTTATAAATTCACTTTGTTTGTCTTGCTTTGCATGCCAATATCTAGTCCTAACATAATTATAGATGAAGCAAGGAACTTTCTTTTAAAAAATTGTTGGTCTTGAAAGTTGATTGTGCACAGTCATTTCAAGAAAAAAACTTAAGAATAACATCATCATATGGAATATCTCCAAGGACATATTCATAAGAAAACAAAAAAAATGAAAACATGCTTGCATGAGAACAAACAAAATTGACAACATCACCCTGATCCAGTTTCTGCATGAAATTTCTTAAACAAGGGTGATTAAAGAAACATCGAAATTTCCTAAATGTTTAACTTGATTGATTAAGCCTTAGTTTGTTGGTTGTCAAAAAAATGCATGTAGTTATGAATTATGATCCCCATCTAAATGTTTGATTTGATTGGTTGGCTCATTTTGCATTTTGAGAAATACTCTGGCACTTATTAGTTTGAGATAGTTGATAAGAGAATGTGAGAAACCTTAACTCAACTTCTAATAGTTGGCATGCCATTTTTGCCACAACATCTGTCATTTATTTCAGTTCAGTATAGTTCAGAAAATAATTTTATTTTAACTTTATGACCAAAATCTTTTAGTTATCATAGCATTCTGCAATTTGATGACCTTATGCATGGAGCTTATGTATATTGCAGTCAGAAGCTCTTCTTGAAGGATTACTTCAAAATGATAGGCTAACATTTGACCAACTTTTAGAGTGAACAACCTCTAAAGTTCCATTAAGACCGTCAAGTCAGTCTTATTACCCTCATTGTCATTTGCACCAAGGGATTTTTCTCTTTGGGCTTACTTCTTGGATTAAGTAGAAATAGCATTTTACTTGTTGAGCTTTAAGTTTTGTGACTGCTGAATCCAGTGAACTGAATTTATGGTAAAGTATGGCAATAGAAGATGATGTGCAATATCTAATATAACACAATTATACAGATGAAGCAATGAACTTTCTTTTAAAAATTGATGGTCTTGAAAATTGATTGTGTTTTGTTAACATCCAAACTGTGAAACATAAAGTATGACCTGCACTGTCATTTCAAGAAAAAAACTTAAGAATAACATCATTATATGGAATATCTCCAAGGACATATTCATAAGAAAACAAAAGAATGAAAACATGCTTGCATGAGAATAATCAAAATTGACAACATCACATTGATCCAGTTCTACATGAAATTTCTTAAACAAGGGTGATTAAAGAAACATCGAAATATGCTCCAGGTTAACTTGTCTTATTGTGACATGAATCTAATGCCCCTAAGTGAGCACAGTCATTATGTCGCACAAACAAAATCATAACAACTTTCATAAAAGAGAATAGGGTAGTGTTAACACATGAGTAGTCTTAGAGAAAGCTGGGTGCAATTAAGGTTGTTATAGGTATCAAAGAATACACACAAAATTTTCAAGTGTAGAATTAGCTCTCGTTATTGCATCAAACCCAATCATAGGCACACCCTGAGTAGTAAATTTCTCGGCATGCATCTTGGACTTCTTATCTGGCTGAAGTAAAGCTCCAACAGATATATCTTGATCAGCTGTTGAAGGGCATAATCTCTGTAGAGTACCAATGCTAGTTAACAAGAAATTTGCTAAATTAACTTGCAAGGTAACAGGGGAATAGTCCTTACTTCACTACCAGTACCTTCTAGACAAGCGAGATGTCGTGCTTCTTCAAGAGTATCAACGTTAGCCTTATAAACAAGTCTCAATTACAGTTATAGCAAACACTTGAAATTATGGTAAATTGGCAATGGGTCACTAAGATTACCTTTCTTAATAGCTTAGAGAGCAATATGACCTTCTTCTCCATGCTAAGTGAATCAAACGGTTGCAGCTACACAACACATAAACAGAAAGCAATTTCTGATCATTGAAATCATACATACATCTATTTCCGATTTGATTTATTTATAAGTTTGTACATGTGTGCTTCGATGGATACATGTTTTCGAAAGATAAAATTGATGTTCAATATTTAGTTTAGGATCACATTTAATAATATGTATCATCTTCATTTGGTACTCCGTTGCAACGCACGGACATCTTACTAGCATAGATAAGACTGTGAGTCTAAAAATATTCTTGGCATTGACGTGGAGATTATCAAATGGGGAAAAATATGGCATTAGCTAATATCACGTGTAAAAATTTTTGCAGACACTGAAAATAACCAAAATGTTTATAGTCAACTTACTAACTGCCCTAACCTTAATATGTGAATAACGAAATGAGTAAACAACTTATTATTGTTGTTGTTGTTGTTGTTGTTGTTAATACTATTATTATTTTGTTATCGTTATCGGTGCAATGAAGAAAATGTTTACGCTCCCTTGACATTGCAAAACCATGTGCAGGTGGGGACAGGTTGGACGTCGATTCATGGCCCGTAAGTGTTGTGAGTGCGCGGGAACTGATCAGTGGGGAGACGGGCTCGGTCGAGGCTAGGGGGACTGGTTGGAGCATAGAATAGGAATAAGTTATTCCACGCTCAAGCATAGAATAGTATCTCTCTCTCTCTCTATATATATATATCTATATATCTATATATCTATATATATGTATATATTCTAATTTAAATGAGATTAATTAAATTTTAAATTTTGAAATATACTAGAAACTCTCATAAAAAAGCAAAATATATGGCCCTTAATTTGATGAGTCCTAACTTTATAGGCTTAGAATTGATAGTTGACTTAGAGATATAAGTATCTATATACATGAGAGACTATATGAGAAGGTCTAAAATATTATGTGACGAACCATTACCAAGTTTGTAGAGTTAGAAATTGAATTTTGCACTATTTGCAGCTTTCAGATGTTTTTGTCAGGGGATCCGATCAAACTAGTAGAGCTTAGCAGTCTGACCGGTTGTCATCAACGGTCAGACCAACTGGCCTTAGCGGTCTGACCAGCCAGGGTATGACTTTCAGTAGTAAATCTAATTTTTGGTAATTTGATCATGATTTAGATAGTTTCGACCTAGGTCAATGCATTTATGTTGCATTAAGTATGCTTTGTCTAACGTGGGTCAAGTTGTGAAGAACTTATGTCTAAAAATGATTTCTTTATCTTTGGATATGCAGAAAAGATTGAAGTCAATCATGGTCAATGATGAGGATCGGGACTACGCTCATGAAGGAGCCGATCTCCAGAACGGTCAAAGATGTTGGATAAGATGGTTGAGCTCAAGCATAGCATAAAAAAGATAGAAAATATTGAAGGGAAGGTTCGAGTGACGGGTTGCACCAGGTGGCTTGGTCAGTCCAAGTGAGGCGTGGTCTGGTGGAAGCGAAATGGGAGAGATTTTCCAACGCGTGGCAAACCATTAGTGCACCTACACGTGACGAGCATAGTGATTGCTTCCAATGGAAGATGGAGACCAGATCAAGGTAAGGGTATTTTGGTTGTTTGCTAAATACAAAAAAACTTTATTAGATCAAAACCACGGTGTTTATAAAAGTAGTTTAGGTCAAGGAGATACTTAGAAGATCAAGTAAATCAAAAGCTACAGACTTAGCGGACTCGAGTTCATGTGCTTTGAAAAGCGTGCGTGAGTTAAGTTTGTGAGTAAAACTCATGTTGTGTGGGGTTAACAGGTTTTCCAAGCCTGCTAGTGAATAGAATCCATTAGGTTAGATGTAAGTTGATTGCCTCATCTATTTAACGAGTTGGGAATGAAAGCTTGCAATGTAACAATCCAACCATTCTAACCTTATGTTCTCGAGTTAGGGTTAGTGAAGAGTGAGTGATTTGGTGTGCTCTCTTGTCCTCTAGGTAGAGTAGATATAAAATATTTATTCTCAAGTAGCAATATATCAAATTTATTCATCTCCCATGATGTTTTCTTGTTTTGGTTGATTTGCTCTTATTCTTGTTGGTTTTGATATCTTCTCTTCCCTTCTTCATCTTGCTATGTGCCAATGACGTGTAAGTGATAGAGAGCAAATCACATTCATCTAGGCATCAAATCTTGTAAGATTTTGAAGTTGCCCGATTTTATTTGGATTTGACCTTACCTTGGAGTTTTTATTCCTAGGGTTCTTGCTTTAAATATATGGGAGAAATAGCTTATTGTGACATGTGGAAATTCATCTAGAGTTATCTTGGCTATCCTCTACCCACGATTAAGTCATATCCCAAGATTTTGAAGTTTGTCCAGTTTTGGTGCAATCTTGCTTGTCTTCGGGAAAGGTTGGAACTTTAACCAAGATTCATACGGTCTTTGGATGAAATAGGTTTCTGATACGCTAAGCAAGGTATATACAAAGTTTCATCTCTTTTGGTTAAGGATTTTGAGAGTTACACCATTCTTGGTCTTGGCTCATACTGATATTCTCTAATGGAAACCGGAGAGTGGTCAAACTGCCCTAGGCCCCATCGTGGTCAAGCCGGTCAGATAGCCGGTTGCTTGCCGATCAGACCGCCCATCGGTCAGATCGCACCATCTATGGTGGTCAAGCTAGTGAGGTGATGAAAAATTCCTCTCTTGGACGCTGTGTTCTTGGCTTTTAACTCTGATCCTCAAAGCTTTGTAGCTATTAGAGTGAAGAATTTGTGATAGCCGGTCCAACAGTATATCTAGGCTAATTATATACTTAGAGAAAGATCTAGCTATCAATCTAGCAAACCTGAGTTGTAACAACTCAGATTAGAAGAAAGACTCCATGTTAAGTGCAACCCAAATTAAGAGAAATTCAGAATTAAAATAAAGAAACATTAACTATTTGATTTTCATACGACTATCAAAGTAACATCCCTAAATAAATAAAACTCATAATATTTCTTAAATGAAAATTAGCAAATTAAAAGAAAGGGTCCATGTCAAGTACAATCCAAATTAAATAAAATTCAGAATTAAAAATAAGAAATTAGCTATCTAATTTCCATGCCAATTTCAAAATGAATGATGATTATAAGATGATAGCAGTTGGTTTTCTATATGAATTATATCCTAAAACTAAAAATAAATCCACGGCAAGTTTGATCCAAAAAATGCAAATTCAGAATAAAAATTAAAAGATAATTAGATATTTGATTTGTAAACAAATTTAAAAGCAAAATTCCAAAAATATTCATATTTTTAAACCTAATAAAAATAAAACAAAATTAGTAATTTGATTTCATACGAATTTCAAAGTAAATGCCTAAAAGATTTACTTAACAAGAAATTTGATTTCCATACGAAATGATAATTAAAAGAAACTAGGAATTGGTTTTTATACAAATTTCTGCCTAAAACTAAAAAGAAATCCATGGCTAGTACTATCCAAAAACATGCAAATTTGGAATAAAATTGACGGATGATGACATATTTGATTTGTAAATGAGTTTGAAACCTAAGTTCCAAAAATATTAAAATTTGTAAATATGTCCTAATCAGGCACGTCGAGGTAGCTCCCATATTAACTGGAAACATCTAGCCATCTATCTCAAGGACCCAAGTTATTATAGCTCAGATTAAAAGAAGAGCCCACGTCACGAACAATCTAAATTAATTGAAATTTGGATTAACAAAGAAAATTAGCAATTTGATTTTCGTACGGCATCAAAGTCCATCTCAATTACAATCCAAATTAACTAAAATTTAAGAAAAAATTAGCAATTTGATTTCAATACGACTTCCAAAGTAAATCCCTTGAAAAATAAAATCTATCTATTATGTACCGAAAGTCAATGACATAAGTTTTACAGTTACTAAAAAAGAAGTAAGCTATAAATTCTTAGAAAAATGAAAAACAACCATCCCTCGATTCAATAGATCCTTATTATGGTCAATAAACGATTATTAATGGATGTCTTAGATAAAATAAGGAATCTTATAAGATAAGATTACCCATTATAGGTTTTAAATGAACCTAGTAAAGAAAAAAATCGTAGATGGCCCGCAATAAAAGGCACATACGAGAGGAAAGGAAGGACGCTGACGTGCAAAATATGACACTCGGTAAGAAAAAAAGGAGAAATGAGAAAAGACAATACATATTCTACTTGCACAGTTGCTAACAATGTATGTTTTGCAACTTTAAAAAATTGTTGGAATCACCATCGATGTAGTGGATTCTAATTAAAGTTGAATTTAAGCGATCCACACACATACATAAACTTCTCTACAATATCCATTATAATTTTTATTTTTTAATTGTATTAATGTGGATATTATTGTATCTATTATTGGAGATGTCGATTAAAAGTTAAGGACAAGTCATACATATTTGGAAAATTAATATATTTAATAAGGTTGTCTTATAAAAGATGGCAAGGATGGCTTTAGTACAGACAACATCTAGCTATAAATGATTGACGACTATGTCCTTCCAAAGATATAATATATATCCTTTGTTTTAGCATATACTACTATACATTAATATTACAAATAAAACAAGTTGTACAAACATGGAGATTAAATAGAATTGATAATATTATAAAAATTATTATATTTGAATTATTTCATGTGATCTGCAACCATTTTATTTTTCGCATGTACTTTCTTTATTATTCATCACATATGTACTAATAAACTAATTAAATATGCTTTAAGAATGATGTATGCGTAGATGCGCGGGAAACTTGCTAGTTCAGAATTAAAGGCTAATGATCGATTCAAGAAAAAAATTAAAAGCTAATTAGTGTTTTAAGTCTGTTGGAAACGCAGGGGTTTCACGTAAAATAGTTCGATTCCCATGTTCGAAACGGGACTTCGTCCGATGAAAAAAACTTTTGCACAATTTATGTTTGAAGGGTTCAACAGCAGCACGACCCTGGTCACGTGTTGCAGGTCAGGAGGCAGCCCGTACAGCTACGATCCAAAGGTGTCGTGTGGTGTGCCCGGTGCAACCGCGTGCGGCCAACCCGATCAAATGGGACGGCATCCATCTTTACCGAGCCGCTTACGGCCGAGACCGCTTACGGTTTTTTTTAGATTTTTTGCCGGTTCTTTTTTTCCGTATTCATTTATGTTGTCCGTGATGAGCTAGCATATTTTTTCTATTTTTATTTTTTTAAAAATTTTAATTATATCAAATAAGACATATTTAGCTACAACGAAATTTCAACCGCTACAGTATAATTTTAGCCATAAGGCACAGCTTTTTAAACCAACCGAGTGTAACGTCGCCAGTAACACTGTAGAACGATGCGGATCCATTATTGGAAAACAGTCATGTATGGAAGTCTAAAAGATGGACGCTGTTTAGATGACACCGTAAAGAAACTTTAACACTGTCTGGTCGGTAAGACCAAACTATCCGTACGTGCAGAGCGCAGAGGGTGAAAAAAGTTTTGAGTAGCCATGGGATTCGCAGGCATGAAGAGGTAGGCGTGCCAAACTCCCAATCCATAGCCGTGCAGTAACTACCTAGTGGGTAAATAGTTCGACTGCTGATTTGCTTTAGGGTGTGAACTGTGAAGTGAAGAAATATTCATCTGTTTCAAATCTTCAGATCCTCTCAAAAAAGGGAAAAAAATCTCCGGATCTTTTTTTGTGAAGTGTAGAAATATTCCTCTGTTTCAAATCTTCAGATCCTCTCAAAAAAAAGAAAAAAAAATCTCCGGATCTTTTTTTAAGCAATCTTATCTTACTACCTCGTTCAATGGAGCTACCATTAGTAGCCTTCACGTCGTCTTTACTCGGTCCTCATCGATTATGTAGTATTGAATTTAGAGTTGTCGGTCCATATCACGGCTTATGTTTTTAGCCTAGCGTGAATATTTATATAAATAAATTATTTTAAAAAGACTATTCTGAAAATTTATTTTGAAATAATGATAAAAAATTATTATATTTATTTGTCCAAATAAAACTATAAATCTACATAACATCTTCAGCAGTGGTGCTCTCCACACTCAAGTTGCACGCGGCATGCAACTGTTTCACGTTTCCACGACCATGAAGTATTTGATACACGTGTTCCTGCTGCTCATCTCGTGCATCCACGGCGCCCACTCCGCCGACCCCAGCTTCTTCACCTCCATAGTCAGCTTCGACGACTCGTACGCGGATACCGGCAACTTCATCAGGTTGGCTGCGCCGTTGGCTTTCAACAACGGACTGTAGCACCTTATATACAGCCAAACTAAAATACTACTATGAAACGTCATCGTCAAAGTAAAAAATAAATAATAAGAGCAACAATAGAAATCACCAGAAAATTTAAACCTTAAAGGTACGCTATTAAAGAACCAACGGAAGCTAAAATAAATATTTGAAATATGGGACCGGTCCACTTCTAATCAAATGAAGAATAAAATAAAATGATATAAATAGTGGCAAGCCACAGTGCTGAAACTCGAGTGCTCCCACCCATGCATGTTGCTATCACTGCACTGGCCTTTTACTTGAGAATGAAAATTTCAGCAAGTACCCAACAATGATCAAACACGATGAGTAAAGCACAGGTAATGCAACCATGATATGCAAAAGACAAGCAATGAAAGCAAGTAATATACACGGGTTAAAAGCAAGTAACCTAGGTTACCGGATGCACTGATACAGATCGGAGACAGAGATCGCAGAAACAATATAATTAAAGGTAATTGTTATTTAGCAAGTTATAGCAAAGGCGCCGACGATCACATCCCACATACCCGGTAATACGAGAATAGTCAGGCATATCCTTATCCTCGATTGTATAACCGCCGACGGGGTGTAATATCCTATGTAACGAGAATGTACATCCCCCGTACGTTACCAGTGGGTGGAAATCTTTCCTATATGTGGGTAATCCCGGGTCAAGTAACTGTCATTTCTTTTATTAATGATTTATCCAATATGTAATTAGAAAGTCGAGGCTGGATTAAGGTAAAGCTATGAAGTAAAAGGTTGATACAGTTGAGAACAGAGAGACATGATTTGTGATACAAAGCGATGGAGAACGATGATCTGATGATAGCGTACTAAAACCTGTTCTAAGGAAGATACTAGAAGAAGACACAAAAGGATTGTCAATCATACAAATTTTATTACATGATAAGTGATTATTAGTCAGATTAATGGTACCACAACTAACTCAGCCGAGGCTTACTGTAACATCCTGAAAAATTTAAATTTAAAAAAATACGAAGCTCTTGAATTATTTTGCAATATCTTTTATTGGAATTTGGATTTTAATGGTGTTTCCCTGAATTTTGTTTGAGTTTCCAATAGTAAAAAGGCAATAAAAACAAAAATAAATAAAACACAGACAGATATATATGCATACACATAAAATGTATACACCAGAATATACATGCAGGAAAAATATATAAATATATATATATACACACATAACCAACAAATAATTAAATGGATAAATACATATATATATACTTATATATGTAAGTATATGAATTAAACAGTAAATTAAAAATTTAAATTCAAAACCCAAATTTTAAATTATGCCTAGCCTTCCTTTCTCACTTTTCTCCCTTTCCCCTCTCTTCCATGCGGGCCCCACCTCTTTTCTCTCTCCCCTTTTTCTTTTCCTCCCGGTCTCTCGGCCGATGGCCCCTTCCCTTACTTTCTTTCTTTTCCCCAGTAGCCCGCTTTCTTCCTTCTCCTCCTCTCTTTTTTTCGCGGACGGCGCCCGCCGCCCCTTCCTCCTCCCGCTGCTTCCGCTCCGCTGAGCCCCGCGCCCTGCTCCCGTCGCGTCGCCGAGCCGAGCCCGCCCGCCCGTCCCGTCGCATCGCCGCGCCGAGCCCCGCGCCCGGGCAAAAACCATCGGTTTCCCGCTCCGCCACCCGGTCCGCCGCCTCCGTCCGGTCCCTCGCCACCACGCCTCCCCCGCCTCCTCTGCGGCTATAAAAGCCGTCGGCTTCCTCCCCTAGCTTGCGCCGCCTTCCCTTCTTTCCTCCCTTCTCCCCGATTCGGCCTCCTTCCCAATCCGCGGTCACCGCCGCCATTGTCGCCGCCCCCTCCGCCTCGGTGGATTCCCCTTCGATTCCTTCCGGGAGGAGCATCCCCGCCAACTCCCCGAGCTTTCCCGACGGTTTCCGGAGCTTCTCCCCCACTCCAAGCCGTTGGCACCGTGCGCCACCGCTGCCGGACCCTATCGCACGCCGCCGGCCGGCCACCGTACGCCCCGACCTCCGCCGACCCCACCACCGGCATCCCCGCCGCACCAGGACCGTGTTTTTGCACATCCCTGACCCGCCCCGGGCGACACCCGCCGTCGGCACCGCAGCCCCGTCGCCGCCCTCGACTTCCTCTGCCCGCCTCCCTCCGCGAGCTGGTATAAGAAAATAAAGCCCCCTATATAGGTAAGCAACAACTTGAGGTTCACCTGGCTAGCAGCGCTCACATCTCCTCCCCTACTCCCCCGGCCGCGCGCGTTCGAGCCTCCGGCTCCGCAGCGCCGGGGTTGAGTTTTCTTTAATTTTTCCGAGACTGACAGGTGGGCCCCACCTGTCGGATTTTTCTATTTTCCTGATTTAATTAAACTGAGAACTTTAAAAGGGCATAACTTATTCAATTCAGCTCCAAATTAAATGAAACAAATTTCTAAATGCATCTAAAATCAAGATCTGTTCAATGGAACCAAAATAAAGATTTTGGAAACTCATTTGAATTTAGAAAATAATTTGGATAAGCTCACAAGATTTAAAAAGGATGTAAAAGTGATAAGGTGAAAGTGAAAATTTGATTAGTTGTCATAATGAAGGAATAGGGTGCCTTTAGTATTTATTTTAAAAATCTAAATTAATTGAAGTCATGTGGATTTGGTTAATTATTCAAACTAAGCAAAGATACCTCTAATTGTAAAAATAGAATATATATAGGGTATAAAGGAGCCTAATAAATATTTAATCGTGGATTAAATGTTGCAAGTTAGTAGCTATATTTATACATAAACCCAAATAACCAGCTCGGCCCAAATAAATAGATTAAGAATTATAAATGAAGCTAAGCCTAGTGATAGCTGGGAATACATAAAATATCACGCCATAAAATGCTATAGATCCGGACTCTAGGATTAATTCGGTAAGCAAAAATTTGTATACATCGTGTATGTAGTATATGCCCTGAATGTTAACGCTCGACAAAATAATACCCGGCTAGACTTACACACCAACTCATAGGTCTAACCTACCTCATGGAACTTCCTAAATAAATGCAAAAATAATAAAAAGAGATTACTAATAAAAAGATCAAGTCATCATATTCTAGCACCGACCTTGCCCCAAATCACCCATTAACTCATAATAAAACTAAATTGAGTTTATTTGGATTTATTTGGATCTTTTGAGTTATTTGCTTTTAATTGTATTCAGTCATCTAGCGCGTAATTAGAAATTGGAAGTCATGAAGATTCAGTGGATCAAGCGAGGTCAGGCTCGAAGAAAAGAATAGAGACCAAAAGCTCAAGAGAAAGCATTGTGTGAGCTCAAGACCGCGGTAAACCGCGTTAGGCGAGTCAATACTTTGATCATGTTGAACCTACATTTTATGCAAATTACTTTTGTTTAAATTATCAAATTTGCATGCTGTTATTTTATGTACAAATACATGCTTAATTCAAGCCTCTAGTTATACGCCCATTGTTTGCCTTGATTAATATTACCCCCTTGTTGAATATTTGAATATATGAACCTTGTCGCCCTAGCGAAATTATGATATTAACCTTTTAAAAATAAGTCCGTAATTTATACGCCATGCGTAGTGTTGCATAGATATTCATGGGCGTGAAAACGCCCAAGCATCACTTTCAATCATGAGAAGATTTGGTTGGGCAGTCATGGTGGTAATGACTGGTATATGTTCAATAAGATTATTTTATGCTCCCAAAACTCTACTTGCTTGAATATCTGGGCGAATGGTTCGATGGTGTGTGAGTGAATGGTGCAGTGGAGGCACAAAGTGGGTTGTGGTAGAATCGCCCAGATACCGCTAAGGACTGAATCTTGTTATGATCTCCCACGTAAAACAGTGCAACCACAAGTCTGTAAAGTACAACTTGGCTAAGTAGTTGTATCGAAACTCCTGGACTCATCTCACTGGTAGTGGATTGAAGTGGATAAGCAAGGGCAAGGGGAGGCCTAAAGGGACACCAAGGGAGGTGAAGTTTTCCACTGTTCTAAGCGTTGCGGGAAGTGGAGCCCTGCGTTAGTAATCGTGGAGAACATCCGTGCATAGATGGGACCCACCGCAAGTGGGAGAAGCCCATAAGGTGAGATGATAAAGGGACTAGATACTCGAGCGATCACCGTGATGGTCTGCTCAACCACATGACTAAGGAATCGTGTGGGGCAAAGAGTTGATTGTCTCTTGTGGTGAAAGTGTACAAACTCTGCAGAGTCAAAACTATTCGAATAGCCGTGCCCACGGTCATGGGCGGACATGGGAAACTTAACTAGATATAGTTCTGTTTCAAAATGATTTGTGGGTGGGAATGGAAAAGTGAAGGGCAGTGCAAGACCCTGGTTTGTGTTGTCCTGGGTGTCGTCCCAGTGGTAAGTTAAGCGGCTATATATTGAAGGATTAAGCATATGGTGCAGATGCCATGTAACGGTGGATGGAATCTGAATCGCTACTGTTATTGCATTCTCATATACAATATGTTTTGTTTAAACTGCTAAGTCTCATGAGGTTTCTATGTATTATATTTCAAAAGCTATACGATGATAAAGCTTCTACTTTTACAAAGTAAAATGACAGAAAGAATAAATAGAGTCGTAGGAAAAGAGGATGACTGTTGTGGTAAATACATAGCGATGATTGGTGGATTCATGTCGATTATAAAAAGAGAATATTAGAAAGGGGTTTAGGAGAAATAAATCGGTGGAGTCTATATGAATGGATGGGTTAGAAAGATGATTTAAATGATTTTTGGAAGAGTAGAGTGTGCAAAAGAAATTGTTGGATTACGACACTAATATAAATTCTTGAGAGATGTTAGTAATAGTGTGATTGATAGGATTTGATTAAAATACTGGAAGGATGAATTGAATTTTTGGGTACATCGGAGGAATAATAATAATTACCGGAGTATAATCTGGATCAATGATTTTGGAGAATTAGAAGAGTGTAAAGGCAATTGTTGGATTTAATGGGATTAACAGGAATTGATCTAGACAGATGATTTGGATTGGAGGAAATTTGGAGATATGATAATCGAAGCATAAACTAGATTAATGATATTCTTGGTGCATAAGTATTGATGAATTAGTTAGAGATAAATAATGAAAATGAGGATGATTATGGAAAGAGCAATTTATGGTTTCATTAGCAGAAAGGATTGATTTGTTAGAAAGTTCTGATATGAATGATGTCGGTGGATTAAAAAGTAATCCTATTAGGGAATCATTGGAATCCAGAAGTAGGGAGTTGGTGAATATTGACTACAAGATTGGACTGGTATGAATTCGGAATACGTGAAGACATTGGTGGATTCAAAACGAATGTATATATATATATATATATATATATATAAAGGGTTTGATCGGTGGAATAGCTAATTGATGCCACTCATTGTTTGGAGTCTTAGATGACATTTGGTAAGAAAATTGTGTTTTTGGGGAATTAAGTCATTTATGGCATTTGGGGGATTGAGTCAATTTGGCAATCGCTGTGGGAAATTTTAGGTAGCAGTAATAATACTATGGTTTAATAATATCAATGCTACCAAAAGCGATTTCTGGCAAATAAAACAACTCGAGCCTTTCCTTTGATAAGCCATGCATATTATATATTTGCATTCTGTGTATTGGCTCATGAGCACGGTGGTTAGTGTGCTCACACTCGCTCTCATAACAAATTCAGATTCAGGAAATCAGATCACTGCGCATAAGCAATACTCGGGTCTTGAAGGCAAAGAAGGTGAAGACGTCAAGGGCTAGGTCGCGAACCTCCAGTTGATCGCTGTGGGCATGTCTCAAGGTCCCACCTGTGTGCTTCTTCTTCCGCCGCAATTTATTGATTTCGCCTAATCGCCCATGAGTAAGTTTACTATTTTATTTATGCTTCCGCATGGTATGTATTTGATATTCATTTTCGAATCGTGAGCACTATCTACTGATCCAGGGAATAGTGCATTAAATCACAGAGGATTTCGGATTGAAAAATCCGGGTCTGACACTTACAATCAATAATGTACAATTAAAGGATCATGGAAGCAGGATATATAACCTAGACGCCCAATGTTAAAAGATTACTAGTGGTTAACCTTAGTTTTGAACATGCTTGTACGCTACCCTATCAATAATTTAAGCATCTATTCCAATCCCTAACTAAGTATAGATTCTATAGTGGAGCATTATACCAACTACAAGTACGGATGGCAATTATGCCCGTTTACCCGTGGGTAAATACCCTAATGGAGTCAGGTATGGGATGCATTTTCTACCCACGGGCATGAAAATGGGGAGAACTCTCTGCTCATCGAGTAAACGGGCACGAGTGTGGGTAAGCTCTACCCGTAACCATCTTATCCCGACTCCACTCAACTCCCCAGCCGCCGCCCCGCCCATTCAACTCCCCAACCTCATTCGGTCCAGCCAGTCACCCAGTCACCCTCGTCTCCCACTTAGAAAAGAGATTCGGCCTCGAATCGACAACTCCAAAAAAAATAACTTTCGGAATTGAGAGCATTGCTAAGAGGAGAACAAGGGAACCGGACCTAGAGAAAAGAGATTGGGGTACTTCGCGCGCATTTGGGACTCCAACTCCCACGTAGCTTCGCGCTCAGTTTGATGGGACCACAACACCTTAACATAAGTAAGTGTCCGACGTCGCAGTTGATGTTCCGAATGTTCCAGAATACGGACCGGCCATGCCATGACGGACAGGTCCTCTGAGACCTCCAAGGTGAGCAACTCCAGAACTTGATCAGGGTCATTAAGGTACTTCCTCAACATAGAGATATGAAAGACGTTGTGGACACCAGCAAAGGAAGCGGGGAACTCAAGACGATAAGCAAGCTTCCCAATTCGCTCCGTGATAGGAAATGGTCCAACATAACGAGAGTTCAACTTTCCTTTTCCCCAAACTGGACCACACCCTTGGTCGGGAAGACCCTTAGGAGAACCTGATCGCCCACTTCAAATTCCAGCGGCCGACGAGAACAATCGGTGTAACTCTTCTGATGACTCTAGGTGGAAAGCAAGTTGTTCCTGATGAGATCGATCTGCTCCTTCTAATCTCTGACCTGCTGAGGTCCAAATAACACTTTCTCTCCAACCTCATCCCAATGGAGGGGAGAGCAATAAGGTCTGCCATAGAGCGCCTCAAAAGGAGCCATATCGATACTAGAGTGGAAACTGTTATTGTAGGGGAACTCTACCAGAGGTAAGTGATTTTCCCAACTGCCCTTCCATATAAGTATACAAGAACGCAACATATCCTCCAATGTACGAATGGTCCTTTCAGATTGGCCGTCAGTTAGAGGGTGGAAAATAGTACTGAAGTTGAGCTTCGTGCCCAGTTCCGATGCAAACTCTTCCAAAAAATAGGAAACAAACTTGGTGTCGCGATATGAGACAATGGACTTAGAAACACCATGAAGACAGACAATTTCCTTGACAAAAATGATACCAAGATCGCTGGCGGAATAAGTAGTCTTGACTCGAAGGAAATGAGCCATTTGGAGAGACGGTCGATAATAACCCAAATGGAGTCTATACGCTGGGGCGACCTAGGAAGCCCAACCACGAAATCTATAGCAATGTCCTCCCATTTTAATTGGGGAATCTCCAGAGGCTGCAGAAGGCCTATAGGACTGCGGTGCTTTGCTTTTACTTGCTGGCACACCGTACATTACGACACAAACTTAGCTATATTCTTCTTCATACTTGGCCACCAAAATTATCACTAAAGATTCTTAAACATCTTAGTCTCATCAAGGTGAATGAAATAAGTCACAAAGGCAAAAAGCCCGAACCCATAAGCCAGCTGTAGAAGCTCCTTGGAGCGCCGATTCAAGTTTGCAGAACTACTGTTAGTACCGCACATTTAAGATGTTTTTTTTATAATAAAATCTAAGGAAAGAAGCTGTTTCCATGTTAAATTATTTTAGGTTATTTCAGTATATGAATGATGGATTAATGGTTCTAGCTAGCTAGTAGTAGTAACTAGCAGTCAACCTGTTTAACAATTTGATAGAATATTTACAGTGTGAGAGATTTTTTTTATTTTGTCTGGATTTAGCTATTTCTAATAAGCAGTCAGCTGAAGCGTAGCTTTCATAAAAGTAAACGCTCCGGGATTCCATATCAGAAGAATTCCCTGAAAGTCGAAGACCGAGCTAATCATTTATTCGTCCATTCTTCAACCTGTCACACGACAGTTGCGACTTTGCTAGTTATCGCCATAGCACCGTGCGCTTATATAAACTCAAGGATCGCAATCCTGCAGGGCAGTTCACCCGCTGTACGCAAAACCATGGAGCGCTCACCCTCAAACTCAGTAGCCTTCCTCCTCCTCCTCCTCCTTGCCTGCGTACCACATTACGGCCAGGCGAACCCCGGCAGTCCCTTGATCCATTCCATCTTCAGCTTCGGCAACTCGTACTCCGACACAGGCAACTTCGTCAAGTTGGCCGCGCCGTTGCTTCCGGTCATCCCTTTCAACAACCTCCCCTACGGCGAGACCTTCTTCGGCCACCCAACCGGCCGAGCCTCCGACGGCCGCCTCATCGTCGACTTCATCGGTACATGTGCTTTCATTCTTGCCATCAGTTAGCTTTCTGTTTCTGTAACAGGGAAGCAGGTGGTGTTTCGAGGTGCCAAGACTGACACTGACCATCGATCATTCAACTTTGCAGCTGAGGAGTTTGGGGTCCCTTTCGTCCCCCCGTTTCTTGGCCATGGGCAGAACTTCACCCGTGGAGCCAACTTCGCTGTCGTCGGTGCCACGGCACTCGATCTAGCCTTCTTCCTCAAGAGCAACATCACCAGCGTCCCCCCGTTCAACAGCTCCTTGAGCGTGCAGCTCGAGTGGTTCCAGAAGCTCAAGCCTACCTTGTGCTCAACACCAGAAGGTACGTAAGTTATGTGATGTAGTGTATGAATCGATTGATTTGCTTGATCATTTTTTTAGGAACTTTAGTTGATCATTTAAAAGATCCTGATCAGCTTTGTTTTGTCTGCTCATTTTTTCTTCAGGGTGCAAAGAGTACTTCAAGAGATCCCTCTTTTTCATGGGAGAGTTCGGAGGAAACGACTACATCTTCATCTTGGCCGCCGGGAAAACCGTCAAGCAAGCCATGTCATACGTACCAAAAGTCGTAGAAGCCATCGCTGCAGGCGTCGAGGTAGCAAGACTTTTGCAAAGAAAGATACGCATATATTGCCGATTGATCCACGTTTTTCCCATCAAGATTTGATGTTCTGTGTGACTCCATGGCTTGATATGCAGGCAGTAATTCGGGAGGGAGCCAAGTACGTGGTGGTGCCGGAACAATTACCAGCCGGATGCCTACCGATCGTCCTGACGCTGTACGCGAGCCCGAAGAAAACGGAATACGACGCTCGAACGGGGTGCCTGAAGAGGTTCAACGCGCTTGCGCATTACCACAACTCGGCGCTGCTCGAGGCGGTGTCGCGGCTCCGGTGCAAGTACCCGGCGGCAAAGATCATCTACGCCGACTACTACAAGCCGGTGATCGCATTCCTGAAGAGACCAGCCAGATTCGGTAAGTGCTTCTTTGTTTCTGTGCGCGCTTCTATGATCAATTTAAGGTCGCTCATCCAAGAACTGGAATGGTCAGACAGACTAGATGAATCCAACCTTATGGGATCCTTACCGATTTTATGAAGAGAGTTGTTTGTTTGACCGGTTGAGCTTCAAGAAATTTGTCTGGATTTAGCCATTTCTAATAAGCAGCCAGAAGAACGTACCTTTCATAAAGGTAAACGCTTCCGGTATTACGAGATGCAGATACCTGAAAGTCGAAGATCGAGCGAATTAATTAATTCGCCCATTCTTTAACCTGTCACACGACAGCTGCGACTGGGCTAGTTATCGCCGGTGCAACTGGAGGCCACATGTTCAAGAGTGCCAGTATAAATTAGACTTGTGAACTGCGTTTTACATTTTGACCGCTTTGCTATAAGAGTATAGGGCCCGTTTTTTTTTTTTGGCTCTGAAACATACGGGCGACTTCTTTAAACTGCTTCGTCCTTTTCGAGCCTAAAATCATATTCATCGGCTACGTCAACATCTTTGTATTTGGGCCTATTTCAGGGTTCAGCGGCTCGACGACGCTTCGCGCGTGCTGTGGCGCGGGCGGGCCGTACAACTACAACGTGACGGCGGCGTGCGGCCTCCCCGGCGCTAGCGCGTGCCGAGACCCCCCCGCCTCCCTGAACTGGGACGGCATCCACCTGACGGAGCCGGCCTACAAGCGCATTGCCGATGGTTGGCTCCGAGGCCCGTACGCGCATCCGCCTATTCTCAGCGCCGCGCGTCCATAGCACCGTACATATCCATAGCACCGTGTTGTGCGAGGACACGTACATATCCGTGCGCGCGTGATGGAGATTGGAGGGTGCTCATTTATTTTGTTCATCGTTTGTGCTAAAGATTTTTTTTTCCTCGGAAGTGTTCTTCGTCGTTTAGCGGTTTGTGCTAAACAGCTAATGGAAATAAAGATGGCCCAAACGACTCCGCCAATAGCCCAGTATAATTGGGCCATTCCTGGGAGAGTAGGCCCATTGGCACAAATAGAGCACCCAGGTGGGCCTGGTCTCTCCTCAATTTGGCCCAATATTCAGCGTCCTTTCTTTCTTTTTCTGAAATTGATATATTCGATGTCCTTCCGTTAAGATTAAAGAGAACTGAACGCATGAAAAGGCCGTTTTAAGTTCAAGACATCTTCGTGTTGCTAACTTCCGCCAATGGTACGGCCTTGTATTTACTTAAACCAAACATGTAAAGGCCCTAAACACCTTCAAGAAATTTCCCAACTCATCGAAAAGGAACTTAAAGAAATTTTCTGAAGGTAAAATTTCTCATATCCTTCTTCAATTCCTCGAAATTTACTTAACCCTCTCTAAACTAAAAAAAAAAACAGGAAATTTGAAGGAGTTCTTCCAGAATGTCTGCAAGAATCCTAAAATGGGGACTCGTCAAATTCGACCAAAACAAGCATTTTGTATGTTCACTCATCGACTGTGTCACAGAGACCATAGATTGCCAAAACAATGTATTTTTCTTTATATAAATCACTTAGCAATCATGCCCTCCTTGCCAATTACAATATCTTGCCTCTCAACTGCGGAGACAAAGAATCATGAACTTTTCACTTTGATAATCTTCTATTTCTTTTTGCAGAAAAAAAAACATTTTACCCCCTATAGATCAATCTTCTATCTTTAAATTTCCTTCGATTATTGACTACTATAGCCTAACTTAATGAATTCAATCATCACTGGCCAGTGAGCGCGGCGTAGAAGAGGACGTTCCATGTGTCCGGGAGGCCGGCGATGCACCAGTGGGTGCAGTCATCGCCGAAGATGCCGCCGTCGTACTTGGTCGGGTGCGCGTCCTTCCTCAGCTGCGACAGGAAGGTGAAGTCCAGCAGGTACACCGGCTTCGCCATGCCGGCCAGCACGCTCCTCAGGATCGCTTGCTGCGGGATCGGCCCGCCGGGGTACGCTGCCGTGCTGTTCAGCGGCTGCGTCTCCCCCATGCACGTCTTCTTCGGCGACGCGCCCCATTCCTGGCCCCTGCATAGCAGTCACATTGCTGTTACCTTATGGAACAAACGTTGCAGAATTGCAGCCTCAGATGTCTGCAACCCATATGTGATCTTCCAATCAGTGATTCATAAATACGGATGCGAGCATGTCAAACGTTCAGGGCAAGTTGGTGGCTGAGGTTGAGCGGTTCAGTTGCAGCAGTCAAGAGCCAAGACATGGGCCCTGATCTCAGCAACGCACCGCACACTTATCTCTTTCCTGCGATGAGGAGGGTGAAATGTCGACTACCTAGCGCACCACATGTAACTTTAGAAGATTTACTTCACAAATCACAAGTAATTGCGGAGCAGATATTAGATGTTCATAGGGGGAAAAAAGATTACTTGTAGTGTGAGGGAGAGATCCCCTGGAAGAAGACTTTGGTGCTCCTCTGGACGAGGTTGGCATCGACCCATCTGGCCCAAGTGTTAAGCGCCTTGGTGAAGGCCCGAGTCCGGTTCATGTCCTTCATTAACATGTTGCCATCCCGGATGTAGTCCCAGCTGCAGCAAACAGCCAAATACAGACACACAAATGTGAGTTCAGACATAGCCTTCCCGAAAAATGCAGTCCAAGAACAGGGTATATGATGCTGCGTTTGGGTCTCACGGCTGCGTCGGGCCGGTGCGCGGCCACCAGTGCCAGGAGTCGAAGAGGAGCACGTCGGCGCCGAGCCAATTCCGGCCTTCGTCGATGGTGTCGAGCTGGAGGATGCGCCCGGCCTTCTCGTTGACGATGTCGACCAGGTAGTGCGTCAGGTAGTACACCAGCGTCACATTGTACTCCTGCATGTATGCAGCGTTGGTCGACAGACCGTCAGCTACTCAGCTTCAGCTAACCATCGAAGCCAAACCATGCGCAAGAACAAGAACAGAACACCGTACTACACATCTACAGAGAACTTTTGCATGCTAATCGCCTAATCCTCGCCGAAATGCGGGTGTGCCCTTGCGTGTGTCGGCGCTCAATGACGCCGAAGAGGACGTCGTGCGCGAGGCCGTACCAAAGCTGAAAAGCCTGTTCTTTTCAGCTACGAATTATGGCTTTTGGCTAAAATTTTTGAATTTTGGTTGTTTACGGTACAGATTACGGAGAGATAGATACTCATTTGTGATTTTGGCAGGTATAAATGTTGGGTTTTTAACGTATAGATCGTTTAACCTGTAGACCCCGTCTTGAGAAAATACTCCGTTTGAAAGTTAGGTACTGTAGCAAAAGCCAAAAGCCACCGGCTTCGGAGGAAAAGAACAGGCCCCAAGTCTGGTAGTAGTACTGGTACCTCAAACCTGGCCACCAGCAAAAGGCCAAGAGCGTACACTGGCGGATCAATTTTTTTCTGGTTCTGACGATCTGACGCAGACACATACCGACAGGCAGCAGCAGCAGGGCAAGTAACGAGGAGACGTAAATTTGATGTGCGCAGGAGACGACCTCACGGCGACCGGCATCCCGCTCGGCGTTCGCCTTTCATTTTTGTTGACTCTTGCGGCGCGCGGCCAGCGAAACTTTTGTGCCGGTCCCGCGCGACGCAGCGCGGCCCACAAAATCGATGCGCTCGCGGCTCGCGCGACCGGCACGCTCACCAGACGGTCGCGCACGGGCACACGCCGCGATCTATGCAGCTAGCTCACGCCTCCCATTTTACCCGACGCGACCGCACCCGTCGTAACAAACTATTCTCTCCATTATTTTTTATTCAATATTTCTAGTTTTTTATTGTACATAGCTTTGATCGTTACTTTTATAATTTTACATTAAAATTTATTAATAAAATTATAATATTATAAAAAAGTTATTAATGATATATTTTTATAACTAATCTAACAAAGTTTTAAGCTTATTGATTTATAACTTTTTTTATAGATAAGATGGATTCTAAGAAGTCAAACAAAAAGCGAAAAAAACGGGGGAATTAACACCAGCCCCAATCGTTCTCCTCTTGCGACCAGCTCACGTCCCACCACCTCCCCATCATGCCCAGACCAGGCCCCAACCCCAACTAAACACTGGACTTTGCCCTGTATTGACACCTACGTACCTCGAACCGAACGGTGGTCGAGGGGTCGATCTTCCCCGACGCCGGCGACACGCTGGTCCGGGCGTTGGGCACGGCGGCGTGGATCATGCACAGCAGCGACTCGTACTGGTTTAGCGCCAGCGAGTCGCCCACGAACATTACCTTCTTCCCGCTCCACATCCTCAACAGCGCCAGCCCATCGAACCTACGTACACGCAGAATTATTTCGACACAATTCTCAGAAACATTCGCAACCACATGCAGAGACGAAACATATCGTTAATTCGGATAAAAGAACACGATGAGAACTTGATTGCTACTGCGCCGACCGCCATTACCGACCTGGGGAGGGAGCAGGGCGGGTTGGGCTGCCACCGGTACTTGAGGTACTGCTTGTCGGGGCGGCCGAACCTGCCGCAGTCGAACTCGGCGCGGTTGAAGGGGCAGCTCGCCGAGTCGTACAGCGGGTACGAGTCGTCCACCACCCAGCTCCCGGCGAACATGTCGCACGACCTGGCCGCCGACGCCCGGTGCAGTCGCTTCCGGGAGATGGTTATCGCCGCGGCCGCCGCGGCGGTGCACGCCGCCAGGAGCACGGCCAGGACGGCCGCGAAAACAACCGCCCGGCGCTTCATCACCCTGCTAAGGAGGAGACAGGCAATGGAGGTCAGGTGAGGTGAGGCTCGGGAGGATTGGGAGGGGAAGAAGGTTCTTGTGACGGCGGAGGAGTTGGGAAGTGCGAGGAAGGGGGAGAGCGGTATGTGTAGGGCTGGCTGATACGCTTCTTAATGGTAAGTACTGATGTTTTTCCATGGATGGATGGACCACATGGCTTGGACAAGCTCCGGGAAGGATTGGAGGCTATTAGGGGATTCATTGCTTGACTCCCTGACTGGCCTGTGCTTGACGGTCAGACTGGCTTCTCTCGGTGGTCTAAGATTGTTCTCTGGAATTCTTGGTGTGTTGGTCATAGTTTAACCTGAGTGTTGTTGTTAGTGTGCACATAGGTTTATTGTTTGGTCCTAGATTTAGGATCAGTAATTTGAGAGTATACATTTTGCAGAGTGCATTGTATGGTTTAATTATGTCAATTGATGACTTTGTATATTATGCGATGCGATGTGATGGTTTGCTTGTTGGTGTTGATTGCAGGACTTCGGAGTTAGGTCATGATGAGGCATAGGAGGACCGGGACTAGGCATAGGGTGGTGCTGAGATCCAGAATAGTCAGTGAGACGCTAAAGATGACCAAAACTTACGGGGTGGTTGCAAGCCGGAACGATGAGGAACTGAAGCAAGAGCTACCGATGGTGGACATGATAGGTAACGATAAGGTGGACTGGGACTAGGCTCAAGGAGGAATTAAGGTCCAGACAGTTAAGAAAGCCGAATGTTGTCATATGCGAGAAGAATCATGTGGTGAGCCAAGTGACTTGGATCTTTTGCAAGCGAGGACGGTTCGGTGGGATCCAGACGCGTGAGAGGCTTGGCGGCAAGTCATTGGAACCACGTGGAAGATGGCGAAGCATGGATGATGCTTCGTGAAAAAGGAAGCGGGAAGTATTGTCGAAAGTGGTAGAGGGGCATTTTGGTAAAATTGTTCAATACCGAATAACTGTGTGTGAGTAAAACTTGATGCTAGATGGAATTAACGGGCTATCCCAGATTAGCCTAATAGTATAGAGATAGATTGAGAACCTGCAGACCAACATCTGGTGATATGAGAAACGTGTTGTAGGAATCACATGTATACTGTATACATCAACTGCTCTGTGACTCTCTCGATCCAATGCAGTCAATCAGTGGTCACGTTCCATCACATGCGTGCAAATCGCATATAGGCGTCGCACTCGGTTAAATTGAAATAAATTGATTTATTGTTGAAATTATACTGTACCTGATGGTGATTTATTTGATGTAACTAAATTTTTTTAAAAAAATAAAAAACATGTTAGCCCATCATAGATAATACAAACAAATACAGAAAAAGAACCGGCAAAAAAGCTCAAAAAAATAAAAGGTCAAAAAAATAAAATTTAGAAATAGTGAAAAAATAAGTTAAAAATCATAAGCTCAAATCGAAATAAGTGTGGCCATAATTTCATGGTGGATCACAGAATTAGTACTACCACTATTTAGTTAAAGACAGAGTTGGCTAGACCGCTAGAGCATCTAGCTCAAGATGCATTATATGGTCCTAGAGAGGAACCGCCTGTTTAATTACCGACTGGACTTGAACTATAGGAAGAGAAAAGAGAAAACATATTGTCGATGGCAGCAATAACCCTTCCAGTACGAACCTTGAAAAAGAACCTTAGTTTCTTTTAAAAAAAAAACTTCCAGTACGAAGAAGAACGGAAGAAGCAGCAACGCCTGTCCTGCGCTCGTATAGAATTCCACTAAGGACTTTGACGGCACTTCACAGTTGAAGATCACTGAATTCCACTAAGGACTTGGACGGCACTTCACAGTTGAAGATCACTGAAACCACTTGCAAATTGTTTGTACACACTCGATCGATTGAGTTTGGCACGACGATAATGGTGGAGCCAACAGGAAGAGGGACAGAGGTCAAGCTGACGCGATATGCCAAATTACCAATAGTATTACGTAGGAGGAGTATTATTACTCTGCTAGTCTACTTGTCTCCGTATACACCATACACATATGGTCCCAGCAAGCAGAGGACTACAGAAGCTGCTGGCTAACGCCGAGAACTTGCACCACAAGCGTTAGCTAAGATCCTTTTCCATTAATTAGCTAAGGGGTCTACATCCTGTTAGAGCATCTCCGATATATTAAATCAAAGTAGATTCAAAATTATACCACGCAAGTATTTTAAGAACTGAACTTATTTTTCTTTAACATATTGAACCGATTTCTACTAATAACTGAGATCTACTTTATATTAAAAATCACAAAATAATAATATCTTCTAATTTTATGTATTTTTTTATTAGAATCGATCCCTCTAATATATTAAATTGATTTAATATCTTCTCTTTTTTCATTTAAACTGATTAAAATACAATATTAGAGATGGTCAAACCTATACTAATCCTTCCCATTAATTAGTGGCCGTCTCCATGCAGTAACGAATACGGTACTTCAGAATTAAAGGGAAAACGACCGGAAAACGAAAAGGTGAATAAGAGCATTTTTTTTCCAGAAATAAAACGGCGACATAACTCGATCGACGATATACAGGTGTAACCCTGCCCATATATCGCATGCAGACATGCAGAATTAATTTCATGCTTCAAATCATATGTGCAGTCCTGCTAGACCATGTGAATACTCATAGATAAAAAGATGATGAATAATTGATATTTGGTTTACTTTGAATTTTACGGTTGTGAAAGACTTGGTCGCTTTGTTCCTTGAGTGGTCGTGCACAGGTTGATATCAGATCACAGACAATGTTCTACGACCACGGCAAAAGACGCTCTACGATCTCGGCAAAAGGCGCTTTACGACCACGGCTTCAGACAATCTTATGACCATGGCAAACACATACTTCGACCACAGCAACAGATGCTATGACCACAGAAACAGACAGTCTTACGACCACGTTATCAGCAGCATCGTTGGTCGCAGTCGATTTTACGACCACGTTGGTCGCAGTCGATCTTACGACCACGTTCAGGCTACGACCACGGTAGGCTACGGCTTCGTTTGACTTCGATCACGGTAGCACGCCTTTGACCTTTCGACCACGGCACTACGACTACGGTTTTACGACCACGACAGGTAATCGTAGATACAATACTCTTTCATGGTCGTAACTACAATACTCGATAGTCGTAGACTTTACTGGTTGTTAGTCGTGGGCTTTGTGGTCGATGGTCGTAGTTTTTATAGACTGTCTTCATGGTCGTAGATTTGGCAGTCTTGTCGATACTCGTAGACTTCATAGACTATTGTACTGCCTACGGTTGTCGGAGGCTTGTCGATCGGTTGCCTTTGGTTTCTCGGTCGGTACTCGTAAGACTTCTTGGTCGATATGAGTGGTTCACTCATGTGATTGTCGAGTACGTCGAGTACTCGGGTTGGGCCAGTGGTTGTCTGGCCGGTAAGTGGTGGTCAGTTGATGGATGGTCGGTACTCGATAGTCGTATGGGTTTCAAGTACGTTTGGATTACGAGTTAGTGGTCGAAGGGAGTGGTCTGAGGATGTGTCTCTGGTAGCGATAGACTCTGGGTGGTCGTAAATGAGTGTGTCTATGGTAGTGATAGACTCTGTGTGGTTGTAAACTAGTTTGTCTCAGGTAGCGATGAACTGGTGCGGTCGTAAACGACCTTGGTGATGGTCGTAGGTGGTAGAGATGGATCCGTGCGGTCGTAAACAACCTTGGTGATGATCGTAGGTGGTAGCGATGGAACACAGCGGTCGTAAATGACCTGGGGATGGTCGTAGGAGGTTTGGTGCTTGTCTGGGGATAGCCAAGGGTGTGTTTTGCTAATGTGTGTTGCACGGAGATGATTTCTTTGATCTTTGCATGTGCAAGCGAGCATGGAGGCGGCCACAGTGACGAGGAGGACTGGGATTAGGAGGGGGTAATATGAGGTCCAGGCGGTCGTGAGGTTGCGCGAGGTGGTTGAGCTCATCCTGGAGCACATGGAGGTCAGAGGTGGATGCTGCGTAGAGGCGTGGAGACGGTTGCGGTCGATGACAAGGGAGACCGAGACTAGGAGGGGGTAATCTGAGGTCCAGGCAGTCAATGGTCACGCGAGGTGATCGGGCTCACGCAAGAATACGTGGTGAAGGTGCGCTATGAAGATTCAAGTGGGGATATCCTGAGGCTTCGTAGCGTGTGTCGTATGGAGTTGTGGATGGAGTCCATGATCTATACGAGGTGGTTAAAATCCGTGTTAGGAAGGGTTTCGGGTCCCTTGGTTTGAGGAAGTAATAGATTTTGTGTCCAGGTAGAACCGGACACGATTTGAGGTGTTTGAGTTAGACACGTCTTGTTCGCTGGCTATATAAACAGGGGAGGCTGTAAGCTAGCGGAGACAAGGAGTTTTAGGGCTTTCGTGAGAAGATTTTTAGGGGTGCCGTGAGGCGCTTTGTAGCCAAGTTCTCGATGATGAAATAATAGATTAGTTTCCTTTCATCACCGGTGATTTTCAGAGCATCGCTCCTTCATCTCTGCTTTCCGTGCTCCGCTTTCGTCTTCAGCGCATCTCGTGCAGGCGGTGGTCGATCGGCTTGGGACATCAGGCGGAAGGAGGTCACGACTACGTGCTTCATGGTCGTGCCGAACGATCGGGACAATCAGATCGACGTTTCATTGTTGTACCGAGTGATCGGAACAAACGAATGATCGATTGGTTGTCATATCGAGTATTCGGAACGAGCAGAGGATCGTTCCGAGCGGTTGTAAGCAAGCGGTCATAAGCGGATATTCGCAGCGAGCGTTTGAGATGAGTTGTCGTAAAGAGCAGTCGGAGCGTCGAGCGACAGAGCGGTCGTAACGATTGATCGTAACTAGCACTCGGGCGACAAGAGCTTACGACCACGTACAAGCAGTCACTGCGATCATTACTCTGGTTCGGTAATACATATTACTTCTCATATGTTTCTCTATGTTTTATTTTCAGATAATAAAAAATAAAGACAACCATTCACCTTTTTTTATAATGCCATACAATCCTAAAAGTACAAGTACAAACCGCATTAGCGTCGTTGCATATGGCTTGATTCCATCGGACAAGATAGCTCGAGTTGTTCGCTTTGGCTTCTTCCGGCACGCCTGCTTGCTTTTGCATCTGCGGCCTGAACTGTTCCCTCTCCCTTCCGTCGTTTCATCACATGCTGCGTTGTGTACATCTTGTAACTTGTATATATGTTCCTTGGCATTTTACATGACTAGGAGCTTTACCTACCAGCCACGGATGATCAATGATTTGCGTTGCAGTGGAAGGAAGGTAACGAAACGTTTGGTTATCCTCAAGGTAGGGCCGTACATACTTCACAAGGGGCTAGCTCCCTAGCTTCCAACGTACTTGTCTTTCCGACAAAGTCCCAGGCCGGACGAATGCAATGAACCATACATTAATCATGCCTAACTTACGGACCCACGCAATCTTGTCTTGATTCAGGGCAACTAACCAACATATACACGGCAAATCGGGGCGAGTGGTGTCAAACATCAACTGAAGTGGCAGCGAAGTGGACGGCCTTGCGTCCAGCCATGTGTTGATAGATATGTTCTTTTTAGTTGTGATTTATAATGTTTGGTTGAAATTTTTAAATTTTGATTGTTTATGATAGAGATTATAAAGAGATATTTGTTTGTGATTTTGATTGATATAAATATTAAACTTTTAACGTGTAACTTATAGATCTTGTTTTAAGAAAATATTTTATTTAAAAGTTAGATACTATAGTAAAAACCAAAAACCGATACTCGTTTGTGATTTTAATTGATATAGATATTAAACTTTTAACATGTACTGTAGTTAACTTATAGATCCTATTTTAAGAAAATATTTTATTTAAAAGTTAGATACTATAGAAAACCAAAAACTGTTTTTCAGAAGCGGTAAAAAACAGATCCGACAGCGTGTTGAAATCGCACTTTTTTTCTGGATGACCCGATATTGCCAACGTCGTCATGGCCAATTAGTGTGGGGAGAGCAGTGATCGGACGTCCGTTTCGTACTCCGGAGAGCATGTACTTCCATATGTAGAGATGCTATTCAGCTACACCAGGATAAATCCTATGAAATTCAAATTTTGATTTATCAGGCTGTATGTAAAAAAAGAGCAACTAGCTTTTGATTATGGCGACCAGGCCAATCACCTCCGGGATTTGCTTGCCTACATGTTGTTTCTTTGTTAGATATTCCTTTGCCGAGCATATATCCTGCAAACAGTAAGGAGTTTACCAATGTTTTTTTTGGCATCTTGTATATTACTTGTTTTCCTTTATAAAAGGAGTATGATACTTAATAGTATTCATCACAAATGGATTATGATACTACTAATTTTCTTCATAGAAAGGTATGATACTACTAGTATTCTTAAAAAATGGAGTATGATGCTACTAGTTTTCTTTACAAAAAGAGTATATATCACTAGTAACAAATAGAATATGATACTACTTTTCTTCTCGGAAGAAGTATATACTACTAGTGCCATGGAAATATACCACTGGTTTTTCTTCACAAATGGACGCTGCTGAGGTACCATGGAGAAGTATATCACTGAAAAGTATGATACTATTACTTTAGTATATTGGCAAGAAGTATATCGGAGATGCTGCGCAATATATATACTCAACCCATTATAACCGGGGGATTCCGGCCTCCCCATGCCACGTCGCCAGCGCCCTCCCGCTGTGACAGCAGCGCAGCGTGGACGGAGAAAAAGCAGCGTCGGTCGGTGAGGACTTTTCACGAGTTTTTGCGAATTACGTCAGGTCCCTGGTTCTCGCAAAAGGTCCCTGGATTTTTTTGGCCCCTCACTTTTGCAGGATGGCCCCCCGCGTTTTCAAAAATTGCACACGGGTCCTGGTTTTTCACATCTGAGTCCTCGGTTTTTAAAAACCCTTTGTTTTTTCGAAAATTCGTTTTTGCCCCTGGTTTTTTTAAACAGATCCTTGTTTTTTTTGCGAATGGCCCCTTTGCCTTTTCCGAAAATACGTTTTTGTCCCCGTTTTTTTTTAACTCCTCACGAATTGTCGTCTCTTTTATTTTGGTGCGTCGTCTCTTTTATTTTTTCACGTACAGTGACTGATGCGGCGTGGCGCCGCGCCTATAATTCAGTTATCTACGAGAGGCCGACCGGCCGGCGGTGCTGCCACGGAGTGTAGATCAGAGGCTGTGGAGTTTCTCGACGTACTACTAGTATTGCTTCACATAGAAATAAAATCACCGATACTATTGGTATGATTCACAACTAGAAGTATTGTCACTGATACTACTAGTATGCGTAGAAGTATAAGTACCTATACTCTACTAGTATGCTCCACAGCTAGAAGTATAATCACCGATACAACTAGTTTCGTGGCAAGCAGTATGGCCGGCAATCAGTATATGGGCGCTATCACGAGTAGTACATCCCACACCAGAGCAGTATATCATCTTGTGTGTAGGACGATTCTGAACACTGTAGAGCCGATGAGAGGACCTCGTCGCCGGTGGTGTGCAGCCAAGCGCTGTGTCGCCGAGCTTGACACGAAGGTGAAGACGCCATCCAACTACACCATGTGTACCTTCCTTTTCTACGGCTTGAATTCATAGGGGTGGAAGCTACTAGTCACTTACGTATTTTTTCTCCAAACCCCCTAATCATTTATGCATTTTCCAAAAGGGCACCGTGCGCCTTCAATCCCAATCCTCTCCTGGCCGTAGCCTTACCCCGCCCTCCACACCACCTCTCGCACCCCCTCCCTAGCCCTCGGTGACACGCCTCCAATTCCCAATCCTTTCCCAGCTACCGCCTCCCCACCCTCCATGGCCTCCCCATCGCCCCTTCGCCCTCGGCGACGCCAAGATACCTCCACGGCCCTTGACCACCCCGGTGCCGCCCCCCCTGCAGCACAGCAGCCAATCTCCGACCCGACGCCAAGGACCACCATGGTCACACCTTAGCAATCAAGGTAAATTATCGTCAAAAGACTAGAAGCTTCCGAATAAGGTAAATTATTTTTCTGAAATTTAGAATGTGGGGTTGTGGATGTTTCTGATTTTGATATTCGGAAGTAGCTCTATTGCTCTAAAATAAAGTGCAGTATTATCCATGATTAGTTTATAAGGCTTTATCTGGTAAATAATGTGGAAAACAAAATATTAATGTTAACTTAAATATACATGAATTATCAAGCTCCTCGGTCAGCATTGCCCATTGGTGCAGAGCCTGTGGCAGACCCTACACGGCTTGTTGCTAAGTGTTAACATTAGCACAGATATGGACCCTACACGGTACCAAGGAACCTGATGAAATAATTTCCAGGTAATACCGTCATCCCCCATGATAGTGCTTAGGTGTACAGCCACCACATGCTTATGGGCCAGGGCTAAAAGTAAGGCTTGATGCAAAAGCGGCCCAAACTGGAAGTGGATCACAAAAGCTACTCCACCAAGCCAGCTTGCTCGTGTTACAAGTTTCAGATTGCTCCAATATTTTTAGCTTCATATGAGCATTGGATTATACTTAGATATAGAAGGTATTGTCAAAATTTTTATTTAGTTACTTGACTACCATGGAACAAGCTTTTCAAGTAGTTCAAAATTCAATTGTTCAAACAGTGGCAATTATTATTTCTGTAGGAGTGATCTGTGTACTGTAGTCTTGCTTTGGAAAAAGGTAGTATGTAGGAGTATTGTTCTTTTAGTGTTTTGACATTAGGCATATTGTATGGATTACAATTTAGAAGTATTACTTTGTGTGGTTGTGCATGTTTCCTCAACTTCCAAATCAGGGCGGAACCAGCCCAAGCCCCGAGCTGGACCAGCTGCTCTTAGGCCAACTCTTAGGCTAACTTTTTTTAATGATTTTTTTATGAATTTTGTATGGGTTTTAGTTGCCAGGCCTCGGGCTACAACTCAGATGGCAGCCCGAGGCCTAGTTCTGCTACTGTTCCAGATGACTATTGTTGGATTCTAGCATTATAACCTCCTTTCAAGTCTTCGTTTTCACTGGGCAAAAACTATAAAACCACGGGTAAAAAACTGTGTTACCTTTCGGGAGATACATTTACTTACACCAACAATACAATTCTGTACACCACCACCAAGATACCAGCTTTTGCCTGTGTATGGATTATCTGTTTTTACCTGGGACTAACATTCTCCATTTCAGGAAGAAGCAGACGTACATTGCACCTTGCCCAGGAGACTTGCCAAGCAGGCTATTAATTGCGAGCTCGTGAACATGGTACGAGGCTTGATCAGTTCAAGGTTGAACCTTGTAGTTCGGTGGGCAGTTAACCAGACGGGTGAAAGACATGCATGTTGTAACGCTGAAATGCACCCATGTCCTGTGACCTGGTATGGGTTATACATTTTAAGTTTGTAGTATTATCTGTGCATTGTTAACTGAAAACGATGTAACCTCAAACTTCATGGGTTCGATATTTTTCTTGGCAGAAATCTCTCATCTTGTTTAATCGTCTGTTCAGTTTTGCGTGTACGCCTTCTCGTGATGGTGACCTGGTTCTTTTTTCCTTTATCTTTCTGTTAAGCACTAAATTGAGAATTGTGAGGTGATAATCGCCCCGGTACAGATATACCGGACAGTCTGAGCTTTCATAACTCATATGCTAATTGGGCTTAGTGAAAGATTTTGTACCTCTGGGAATCATTCTCTCCACCCATCTAGGCACGTTTGTAAAGTTCATCAAGAAACTCGGTTTTTACACGTTCTTGACCTTCTAAGTGGTATCTTGATCCGATGGTTTTTGGCTAGAATTTTTCGGTGTTATAACTTTCTATGACATGTGGGAATACATCTAGAGCCATCTTGCCTATTATGTACTCATGAGAAAGTTGTATTCACCGTTTGGGGTTTTGGTTTTAGTGCAACCGTCTAACAAACTGAAAAAGGTCTCAACTTTGACCATGATTTTGATAATCGTTTGTTGTAATAGGTTTCTGACATCCTAGAGTAAATCCCTACAAATTTTCATGCCATTTGAATTTACGGATCAAAAGTTCTCTCAATTTTGAATTTTGAAACCCTGCAGAAAACTCTGTTCATCCTAATTTTACTGTAGCAGCGGAAGTACCATGGTTACTATAACGATAGTACCGCGGTTACTATAGCAAACGATAGTATCGTAAACTTAATCGCGGTAGTTCCGTTGTCGCTGATTTTTCTTGGGTTTTTAGTGTTTCTATTCACTAGTTTTTGTGATAGTCTTCCATTCTAATCTTTGTAGCTCTGAAGTTACTGAAGTGAATGATTTATGAATATTTGGGAGAAAATTTTAAGGCACCATTCACCTCTCGTTGTTGCCATCTTCAGTCCTATACCATCATACTTTTATATGCATTATTTGCAACTGAATTAATCCAAGCAAATGGACCTCAAACTGTTTACTCGCTCTGGAAAAAGCCTGTAACTACAAGAAGTGTCGCGGAAGGTGTGCGTCGTCTTGGGGGATGGACAAGAACGTAGGACATGTACCGATGTACGTATAAGGTGGTGATCGGTTCATTGAAAGTCAAGGCTTATGGTGAAAACTCTTGTGGTGGTGAAAAAACACAGAATGACAGAGAGGCTTATTTGACATAATTAAATCTAAAAAAATTAAAAAAATATAAAAAATATGTTAGCCCATCACAAACAACGCAAACGAATACGAGAAAAAAGAACCGACAAAAAGCGCAAAAAAGTCAAAAATTCAGAAAAAGACGAAATTATGAATAGTGCCAAAATAAGCTTAAGCCAATAAATTTAAGCCAAAATAAGCCATAGTGAGCACGCCCTAAATGTATCCGATGCTCAACTCACACTGCACGGTCATTTAATCGAACTTTCTTGCAACTCCTTATTCGACGTACTAAGTGCTGCCACGCGCAACACGATGCGCACCAACTGAACAAGATAAAAGCTAGTGCTAATTAATCAGACGGTGGGGTAGAAGGGCGAGACGGCGAGGCCGCATGTGCCATGCGGCTGCGGCACGTCCTTCTCGAGCAGCACGTATCCCTCCTGTCCCCAGCCCTTGCCCCACGAGTTCTTGGCCACCCAATACTTCTTCCCGGTCACGTTGTCCTGGCAGTACCCGACCACCGTCACGGCGTGGTTCGGCGCTGTGCCGCACGGCCCCGGAAACACCCCGGAGCTGTAGAACTGGAACGCCGGCCCGCTCGCGTCGATGTACACCGTCACCGGCTGCCGCGCCACGGCCATCGCCAGCTGCCGCTCGTCGTTGGGCGGCACGGCGCCGTACGACGTGATCCGCGCCGCGTGGTTGAACAGGAGGTCGTCCAAGCGGCACTGGCCCTGGAACCTCGTGTACCGGTAATCGCTCTCCGCGGTGATGCCGCTGTCGGCCACCAGCTCGAAGGCGCGGTCCGTGTGCCCGCCGTCGCAGCCGTTGCTTTTGGTGTCGCAGTCCACCAGCTCCTGCTCCGACAGCGGCGTCAGCTGTCCCGTACGGATCTGGGTCAGCCCCTCGATAGCCGCCACCGCCGCGAACGCCCAGGAAGACCCTGCATGAATGCATCCATTATCCATACACAGTGTGTTGATTGCAATACTGTCTCTCTGCAGCTAGTGACAGACTGACAGTGTGCTACTTACCGCAGGCGCCTTGATCCTTGACGCCGGTGACGGCTCCCTTGTACCTCCAGTCGATGCAGCACGGCGTCCAGATGGGCTCCACGGGCTTGGGCGCCTGCGCCGCGTGGGGCGGCCTGGCGCCGGTGTGCTTGGACATGAACTCGTCGTTGGTGAGGTCGGCGAACTGGTTGACGCCGACGGCGTAGTCGTAGGTCACCTGCGGCCTGAAGCTCTGGATGAAGTTGTAGTTGTGGCGGAAGATGCTGAACCGGTGCTCCTTCTCGCCGGGGCAGCTGTACTCCTTGCCGTACTTGTCCATCCACTCCTCGAACTTCTTCATCATCATGGCATCGTCGGTGTTGTCGTAGTAGGCGTCCCCCATTGCCTGCAATGCGAAGATCGTGCTGCACACAAGAAGAAGGACACTGGCCGTACGTGAAGCCATCCTAAGTGTCAGTCTCAGTTATGACTTCTACGTACTGATCTTAACGTTTCTCTTCTTCAAGTTCGTTTAGCTAGCTATCCAAATTGTGACGAAGTGTTCTGGAGAACCAGGCTTTATATAAGCGTAGGAGTTTGTCTGGGATAATGGCTAGCTATAACGATGAGGTTAGGGCTTAGGATCGAATGGACCAAGTACTTGCGCGGCTTAATGCACGCAAGTTGGGTAGCATGCAGTTCGTTCGTAGCTGTTTCGCCTCAATTGATTACGAAAGTGTATCGATCAGTAGTTGTTACCCCAAAAAAAAATTGAAAAATGTACACGAATCAACTCTGTGACTTGACATTTTAGCGTCCACGATGTGTGTTTTCCATGACAAGTACGTGACGAACGAACGGTACGACTTGACATGGTCGATCTGTAGACTCTAAACCATATGCGTCATACCTTGGTCACGCATCGTCGACACGCAATGACCAGCTCGACTAGCTACGTACCAAAATAGTACGCTCCATACCCTTGGCAATTTGCATGTAAAAGAAAAGAAGGGTTTACACCGTCAAATGCACACGCAACACTGGAGAATTTCGAAGTGTTGGACATATAATGCTTAGATTAAATGAGTTGTTGATGAAAATCCACTGGCGGAATCATTCAAATGCATTCCTAATTAACTTGGGATAGGGACACGCGTAGCGTTTCAAAACGTGCCATCACATTGCATGCGACGTCTGTTTTGGTTTACTTGTGAAAATGCAAATGGCTTTTTTTTTATCGTTTATACGATGCTTTTGCGTAGGTTAGCTAGCTACTACAGTCGTTGACGACAATAGTAGCTATACAAACCGAGATTAGGTTCTATGTTTGGTAGAGGCATTGAGCCATTGACTACATCAATTTGGTGCATTGATACGGTCTTGTGGCAATTTAGTCAATCCATATATAGTATATTATGATTCATCTGGTCGAGGATTTACACTCCATAACTGATTTTGGCAATTTAGTCTGTTAATCCATATATAGTAGTTTATGATTCGTCTGGTCGATGATGTGCACCAATTCATAACTGATTGTGGCAATTTAGTCAGTTAATCCATAGTAGATTATGATTCGTCTGGTCGATGTTGTACACTAACTGAAAGTGGCAGATAGACGCAATAATATGGCAATGGTATACGTAGTACATGCTCACGTACTATTCATCACGCTGAAATTAATTTTCTCAAGTGTTCTACAGATTGAAAGGTTCTCTCATGATCTCATATAGTACGAGTGTCTTGCTGAAATTAATTTTCTGAAGTGCTCTACGGATTGGAAGGTTCTCTCATGATCTCATATAGTACGTACGTCGCAGTACAAATGACTTGCACAACAACGAGATGTTGCGTGGTCAACAAATTAGTTCCCAATTAAATTCCACTCGTTACTGATATTAGTACTCGTAGTGCAAATCCTAAAGGACAAAGAAAAAGTACTCCACGATGCAATCCTAAGACTGGGGACAAAAAAAGGCAAAAAAGAAGAAGAAAAAAAATGAAGAAACAATGTACCATTAAAGGACTGGATTGCAATTACTGTGCTATGTTGTGTTGCGACGTGGAGTGTAACTAGTTATGCCAATCTTTGCTAATTCTAATAAGATTTACTATTGTGGCAAAAAAATGACTTGAAATAGATATTACTCTACTAAAAGTAGGACAAATAAAAGTGCTTTTGAAAAGCTACTGTGATGTTGTGACACCATGGTCCATGTTGGCCCATATATGTGCACATGAATTTCTAGGTTAGTCACACCTTGCTAGCTTAACTTGAGAATCACTTATATATGAGTCTAGGAGTTTCAATAGTAGCACCTCCGGTTAACCGTTTTGTACGAAGCAAGGACGAAAGCGTAAGCATGTTGCTATGTGTGCGTGGTCTATCCAGAATGAGGTTAGGTATAAACCAGTTTGGACCCTATGGCGTTACATGTGTCGACTAGAACCTAAGATCTATGTACATGCTCAGGCAGAATGCTGCACCATATTACCGATAGGGAGAACTCACGTATTGTTACTACCAAGTCCTTGAACAATTAGACCAACAAGTCTAGCTTGCACAGTCGACACTTACTGTCATCTTTTTTCCTGAAATGAATGCAGGAGTTCTGTCGAACAACTATAAAAGAACATATGTTCACAAACAGAATAATAGAAGGAAGCGAGCCCTTGCAAAGCAAAATACAGCACCAATCGAGAATGAGTCTAGCTTGTTAGGTTGCGATGCCATTGAAATCACATCTTTGGACTCTTGGGACGGCATCGGACACTTCTTGCCCCAGTGGATTATGCTAGTGTAGCTCGAGAGTTGGAACCATTGTACTGTAGTGTCAAAGCTATATTATTCTAGCACAAGGGTCCTTACAACCTGACCTAAAGAGCCACGAATTCTTTGAGCTGAGTGGAGTTGGATATTTTGTCTCTAAGTGCTCTAATTTAGTTGATGTTTTGCATCTCGTCGTGAACTCATCTGCTTTTTCTTCTAGTGATCGCAAATAGATTAGGGGCAAGGAGCTTTGGCGCATGCATGCATCACCTTCTAGCCATCGACTATGGCAAATTTTGGCCTAGCTTGCTGCCATCTCCGATTGTTATGTCAGTGCACATGTCGAAGAGAAGCTTATCTAAGTCGTCACATGATGGGTCCGTTCTAGCTAACCTAAGGTTTGGAACATGTCAAAGTGAAGCTTATCTAAGTCGTCACGTGATGGGTCCGTTCCAACCCAAGGTTTGGTATAGTAGTCATCTCTCCAACCAAAATCAGAGACAACCAATTTTGTTATGGGAGTGGCTATTACAAAGGCGACTGAAATTTTTTTATCTCTTAGTCATTTAAAGTTGCACTTTTAATCAACTAAAATTGCAGTTGATTTTTTTGGAGGGGGCTGCAACTTCAGTTAATTGAGAGTGCAATTAAGTGTAATTTTAGTTGCACTCTGAATCACCTGAAGTTGTAGCTGTTTTTTTGGAGAGGGCTGCAATTTTAGTTGATTGAGAGTACAACTTTAAGTAACTAAAAGATAAAAAAATTTCAGTCGTCTTTGCAATAGCAAAACCGTTTTGTTATATCCGTCAAAGTACTTAGTTTCACACTCCAACCAAACCGTAAGCTTTGTACTCCAACCAAACCGTACCCACTAGTACATTCAACGACTGAAGCCAGGCACGACCTAGTCTGCACCAAAATACTATATATGCAGATTTGCATCCTACAATGATTTAATTGTGTATAGAGATGTCTAACAAAAGTCGTACCCCTAATAAACTGTACTCAATTTGCTAGTGAATTGATCAACCGAACCATCCTGCACTACTCAGTAATGACCGAAGCTAATCGCCATTATCGAAAGTCTTTCTCACTGATCACACATACACAACAACTCACATTTCACAAGCCACAATGCATGCCATATGCTAGCCCATGCATGGTCAAGACATCTATATAAACCTTGCATAGCTGCATAAGCCGGCATTAAGTATAACACAACTAATCAAAATGCCTTCTTTCACGACTTACCTTGTGCTACTCCTGTGCATCACTTGCCTCTTACAGCAGGTCTTACTAGCGGCGGCGCAGCCGTCCTGCGAGGAGTCGGACCCCGAGATGAGGGCCAGGTTCTCCAAGTGGATGGCCAAGTACAAGAAGCGGTACCCGTCCCCGCAGGAATGGGAGAAGCGGTACCAGATCTGGAAGGAGAACACCAACTTCATCGGCGCGTTCGCCAGCCAGACAGTTGTGAACTCCGTCGTCGGCGCCTTCGCGCCGCAGACCATCACGGAGGGCACCGTCGGCATGAACAGGTTCGGCGACCTCACCACCACCGAGTTCGTCGACCAGTTCACCGGGTTCAACAGAACCGGCTTCCGCTCCCCGCTGCCCTCTCCCCTCCCCCACGACTCCTGGAAGCCGTGCTGCGTCGACTGGCGCTCCAGCGGCGCCGTCACCGGCGTCAAGTTTCAACGCACTTGCTGTAAGCTAGCTCTTTGCCTCTTTCTGCTCCAGGATGTTCAATTCTTGTAGAGTAATATGTGTGTGGATGCAAATGCTAGTGTCGTGCTGGGCGTTCGCGGCGGTCGCTGCCATCGAAGGCCTCAACAAGATCAAGACCGGCGAGCTGAAGTCGCTGTCAGAGCAGGTGCTCGTGGACTGCGATACCGGAAGCAACGGGTGCGGCGGCGGCCGCACGGACTCGGCCTTGAGCCTCGTGGCCGCCCGCGGAGGCATCACGTCGGAGAAGGAGTACCCCTACAGCGGCTTCACGGGCAGCTGCGACGTGGGCAAGCTGCTGTTCGAACACAAGGCGTCCGTGTCGGGCTTCAAGGCCGTGCCGCCCAACGACGAGCGGCAGCTGGCGATGGCGGTGGCGCGGCAGCCCGTGACGGTGCACATCGACGCCAGTGCCCAAGATTTCATGTTCTACAAGGGCGGCATCTACCGGGGCCCCTGCTCCACCGACGCGGCGAGGGTGAACCACGCGGTGACCATCGTCGGCTACTGCGAGGGGTACGGCGGCCCCGGGAACAAGTACTGGATCGCCAAGAACTCGTGGAGCGACGACTGGGGCGACCAGGGCTACGTCTACCTCGCCAAGGACGTGGGGTGGCCGACGGGCACCTGCGCCCTTGCCACCTCGCCCTTCTACCCGACGGCTTGACGCCGGCCGGCGGTGCCTGCGTGCGTGTGCATGCACGCGTGGGTCTTTTGCATGCATGCACGTCTAGTTTTAAGTAGCGGTCCATCGATCGTACGGACGGGTCGGATTGATCGATTGATGTATGGGGTTGTTTCCTTTTCGCTGTGATGATGCAAGATAATACAGATTTCTTCCCTTTTTCGTCAATCAATAAAGCACTAAAAACCATGGCTTAAGAGTAGTTAATTTTAGACTTGCTTCGCCAAAATCTTCCCGGTATCAACATTATATTGTAGGGTTAGGATTCCCAGATTATATAAGGATGGCTCTCCAACAAACACTGAACACTACACATGCACACATTTGGGGTAGAAGAGTATACTTCAGTTTCTACTTTCGCCCGAGCCAAAAAAAAAAAAAAACACATTCGACAATAACGCAGCTAGAGGAACAACTCAAAACACCTATGGCTCGACAGTGGTCACTTGCTGCCATTCACCGTCCACCGCTTCTTTCCATAGGGACACGTTGTTATTACCATCAGAACCCTGCCTTCCCACTGCTCACCTTCTTTCGCCGCTGTCCAGATAACAACCGTTCCATCCTGAGAGGCACTGGCAACAGTGGACTTTGGGAGGCCAAGGTTTGGAGCCCGGGCAACGTCTCTGACCCAGTCCTTGTGCATCTAAAGGGCAGGAAAGCAACCCATCCTCCAACTCCCATACAAAATAACACAACATCAATACAATAATTTTCTACGAGCGTGTCAATAGAATATCTTTTTCCCAAAATGTCAAAATGATTCATTAGGACAACGATGGTTGAGATTTGAGAATACATCTATGATTAATACTTTGCTATCATGTACATAAAATTAACCTAATAAGCTCAGAATACTGGGGAACACTATAGTACCAGGCAATCAATAAACGAGTCTTAGACACCCCCAGAAGATAGCAATGCCTTGTCAGTTCTAATCTTTTTTCTCCTCTCTCTTACATAATTACATGCATAACATGACATGGTATTATTTCCAATCACATGCTCAGGAAAAAACACCACAGTATGAATGGTGATTGGGTACAAAAGCAAAGCCCAGCTAGTTGAGCATAACAGATTACTGTATGTTGCTCACTGTTGAACATCTTGTAACAGAGAACAAGAGAGCAATCAGCCAATGACACTAGAATTACGGCATCTTTTGCTCAACTGAAATCAACACCTACAGTAATTTGGATGAGAGTTTGAAAGGCATTGTCCTAAATTTCACAGCTTTTTGGTCAACAGAAATACATATACCAGATGTACAACATGCGTCTCTTTGGAGATACAATCATGTGATCCGTAAACTAGATATATGACATGCAGCAGCAAGTTTCTAATGTATTTGGCAACCCTCAAACCACTACTATTTATTAGAATTAAGCACTTCTACAATAGAACGAAATAGATGATACACAAGAACTCAAAATTTAAACCAACTTCAATAGAAACCAGCAAAAGGACATCTTCAGTTGAAATCCTGCAGAGCGCTAGCCATTCAACCAAAAAATACATTCAAAACGGTGCTAACCACACGCAACCTAGAGAATTTAGTGTCAACCTAGAGAATTAAAACTCGTCATCAAGAAGCATACATTTGCAGCAGCAGATCTATTAGGAAAAGGGAAATCTTCCCCTGAAATAAGGCGCTCTCTCTCGATTAGATGCAACTCTCCTTGGAATTCGGTTATACGAGAGGGGGCAAATGCGCATAGCACACCAGGACATTCCAAGGATCCAATCCAGCCAACGTATCCTGATCAGCCAAACTTCACCGGTCCAAGGAACCGATCCACATCAAATCAAACGTCTCCTCCCCCAAATCCGCGCCTACTCTAACATCGATCCCAACAGAGCATCCGGCCACGATCTTTGTCACCCTAACTTACGGATCGAGGCACCAAATCCAAGACCTTAATCACCACCATTCATCGGACACTCGCGAGCACAAGAAACCGACCCAACCGAGGAAAGGAAAAATTCACCGATTAATTCTTATCCAGAGAACAAACAAACTACAGGCTACAGCGGAGGGAGGAGGGAGAGGAACCGAGGAGGAGGAGATCGCCGCTTCTGCTGTCGCGACTGACAGATGACTCTAGCCCTTGGCGGGCTCGACCTCTATACGGGCCTCATTATACGCTGGCCCTTGACTCTGGCCCATTATACGCTCATCAAACTCTAGGCCTCCAGTTGGGCCCTATCCAGTTAGGCCATGCGCTGCAATTGCAAACAATCGAAAATACAGCCCAACACAACAAAATCCTTTTTCTCAAAGAGTGCGAAAAGTACAGCCCAACAAGGGAGAATAGAGTACAAACAAGTTGGGAAATGATATTTTTATCTGGAAAAATATTTTGTTTGCCAACTCACAAGTTGTCCCCGCTCTTCTCACCAAAGAACACTTTATGCTATACATCCAGTGTGCACACATGATTGCTCACTGCTCAAATCTCGGATCAAGAGTAGACATCCGAAATCATTCTCAAATGGGGAATCAGAAAATTTCACAACACTGAAACCTAACCTGTTCGGCTGTTCTGTGTCCCAATGCAAGTCCTTAACATTATCCACAAAAGAAAATGGTACGTCTACTAGATTACTCGTCCATTTGTTGGTTACATGGGTAGCGAAGATTTAATATGTGTGGCTCTCAAAAAAAAAAGAGTTTATATGTGTTGAGATCTTGTATCGGAGTGTTTGGTTGTTTTCTGTATTTTGTTGCCTGTCATCTCTTTTATCTGTGTGCTATTTGGCAGTGATTGCGCCGTGTTGTTAAATTTCGCATTTGTATTTCTACAACACTTTTGTCTTCTTTTGTCTTTGGCCCTGCTCAATATAGCTTATGGCTTAAAGCTTAAGCTTATTTTTGTACTATTCATAATTTCGTCTTTTTCTGAATTTTTAACTTTTTTTGAGTTTTTTTGTCGGTTCTTTTTTTTCTTGTATTCGTTTGCGTTGTCTGTGATGGGCTAACATATTTTTATATTTTTCAATTTTTAAATTTAATTATGTTAAATAAAACTCTACCATTCTGATGTTTTTTTTAACAAATTACTGATGTTTTCGGTAATAAGCTTTCAATTTCAGTGAACCGATCACCACCTTTAATGGATGAAGCAAAAGCTTCGCTCGTTCTGAAAAGAAAACTAGTCCACTGCTGTACTGCACTAACTGAGTAGCGTATGTACGTATCTAAAATAACGAGTTGATCTCATTTGTGGTCCCGTACAATTCTTTTTTCAAATCTAGCTTTAAGTGTACGAATTTTTAATTTTAGCCTCCTCGAGACCGCTGCAATAACCACGGCGACGCGACCACTCGCTGACACTTGACGGGCAACCACGCGCTCCCTTGCCCTGACTCAGCACCGCAGCGACACAAATCCACGGCCGCCTCGGGAAAGCAACAACCCGCTACGACTACAGTACTACCCTCCCGTCCCGGGACAGCAAGCAAGAACGCAAGACTCCCACCTCCCACCACCTTTCCGGCGAGCAAGGCAAGAATCCCACCTCGGGATTGCCGGAAACCCCAACCCCGCCAACTCCGATGGCCGCCGCCGCTTCCTCTCTGGCGAGGCGGGCCGTCTCCTGGCGCCAATCGCTCCTCTCCCGCGCCTTCACCGGCGGCACCGAGCCGACCAAGCGGGTCCTCGTGCCGGTCGCCGCTGGCACGGAGCCGGTCGAGGCGGCAGCGACGGCCGACGTCCTCAACCGCGCCGGCGCGAGGGTCACCGTCGCCACCGCCGCCATCGCGGGCGACGAGGGCCTCGTCGTGGAGGCCGCCTACGGGGTCAAGCTCGTCGCCGACTGCCGCGTCGCCGATCTGGAAGGCGAGGCCTTCGACCTCATCGCCCTACCGGTGCGTCCGCCTACTCCCCACTCCTACCATAGTCTGCATATGTTCCCAAATTAGCCTTCTTTCATGAATTAACAACTGCCAAGTCTGCCTTACTGTACCATTGGTTCGCACACTCTGCAACTTCAAGATGTTGATGCATACGAGTAGGGGGATGTTGCGTGGCTTGATCATTTGGTGGTGTTGGTTAATTTGGCGTAGGGGGGAATGCCGGGATCAGTTAATCTTAGATATTGCAACGTACTCGAGAAGATGGTCAAGCAGCAGGCGGAGAAAGGGGGCCTCTACGGCGCCATCTGCGCTGCGCCGGCAGTGACACTGGCCCATTGGGGCATGCTCAAAGGTTTAAAGGTGCATAATTGATCAACAGTTAGGATCAATTGACCGCTATGAGGGTGGTTCTGTAGAAAGGATGTATCATGCTGAAAAATTGGCGTGCTTTGTTATTTCAGGCGACCTGTTATCCATCATTCATTGAGAAGTTCACTGCAGAGGTGATCCCTGTGAACTCGAGGGTGGTGGTGGATAGAAATGCGGTGACCAGCCAGGGTCCGGGAACAGCAATTGAGTTTGCTCTTGCTTTGGTGGAGCGGCTATATGGCAAAGAGAAGATGGAGGAGGTTGCTGGACCTTTGGTAAGCTGTAAACCGTAGCACTCTACATCTGTTGCTCATGTTTTGTTATTACACACCACAATTCCAAATAGATGATTCTATGCTTAAAGAATATTATCCACAAGTGTGAGAGCTGGAAATTGTTAATTTACACCTATGGTGATTTGATATCAATCAGTTATCATTAATTTACACCTACGGTGATTTGATATCAATCAGTTATCTGAATGAGTTATGGCTTCACTCTACAAGTTACAAGTAGTGCACCTGCACACTGGAATTATGTTTAGGTCTGCCGGGTTGGCATGATCTAATGTGCTAACCGAGACACCCTTTTTTTATCTACTCTCCTGAAACCATCTATTGGTATCTGTTAAGAAGATCCTATATGATTTGTACATGGAATAGTGTTTTCTATGTATTTAACTAGTAGTTCTTCAATTGATTTTTTTGGGGGTGCATATTTCATCATTCTCAATGACTTAAACTTTCATCATGTGGCGTTTGTGCAATTGTTCTCATTTAGCATGTGCGCCCTCAACATGGAGCTGAGTATACCATCGAAGAGCTTAATTCGATCGAATGGAAATGCAGTGGTACACCTCAGGTATGAGATGAAATTGGATTCCACTTGTTGAAAAGGATGTCCAATTGTCCATTCATTGTAGGTTGCTTTTCTTCCTTAGGAAACTCCTGTGTTTTATATTACTGCTTCTGATAAACCTGTTCCTGAGCATGCTTTATCGATCCTCTTACAATCTTGGTGTGGCTACCTTAAAATGAATGTTCATGGTTCCAAACTTCTTTTTGATCTTGACACTAGAACAGCATATCCTTAAACCTAATAGTCAAGACTAAAATAATATTCCTCGTTTACATAGGAAGAAAGTGGCATGTTACTGTTGTATATAATTAGTTATGAATGATCACTGATGCATAGCAGTGATATGGCGGGGTTTTGGTGCTGTCTTGCGGTGGTTTGCGAGAGGAGGAAACAAGTGGGAACTGGAGGCGGGATTGGAGCGCAAAGGATAGCGAGGAAAAACGAGCTCGCCCTCCGGCAACTGGACGGGATTTCCACCGGCCAGCATCAAGGCTCTGAGCCGCCAAAGTGGGGGGGGGGGGATAATTCTATTGCTTAATTCCGCAATTACAGACTTAGGTCCATATATATAGGACCAAGACAGCACGCACATATTATAGATAACCGAGCTGATAGGCAGACTCGGACTCTCCTCTGAGTCGGAATAGAATCCGTCTCCTACCCTTACGAAACATCTACCCAAAGGTCTCCTAACTCATCTTGACTTTCCAAACCGAAGCCTGATAGTCGCCTGCAGTTGTAGCCCTCACGGTCCCTGTAGCGCGTCCTGAATATTGTCGGTGCCGCCAGCCGCTGAATTTGCAATGCGTCTGAGCTGCTGCCGCCCATTGATGGTTGTTGCTGCCTTGATTGTCTAGTATAATGCTTCCCCCAATACGAGTCCACAACAAACAGCGTATTGTATTTTTTGCATATAGTTTGTCAGTGCATTTGTTTGTGTGAGGCACAAACGTGTGCAACAGAGTAGGATAGCGACTAAAAACAAGGCTCTGTCATGGCATAGAGTATGTGTTCTTGTATAGACCATTCAAATATGCCTTATTTAATGTTATAGAACATGTATATCATCAGTTTGCAACTAATTGCTTCATATGGGATGTTTTAACCAAGAATTGCGCTGGTCCTAAATATGAGAAAATTGACTGCTATGCATAGGATCAGACTGTATCTAACGAGGACCACTTCATGTACATTAAGTCAATAAAAAGGATATAAAACAATCGGAGATTTTGATATGATGCTAATACTTTGATATTATGGAGTTTGATGATCTGAGTTGGGCTTAATATATACGTGTCGTTGTTTTTCCTATTATATCCCCTGTAGGTTCTTGTGCCAGTTGCTAATGGCTCAGAGGAAATGGAAGCTCTCAATTTAATAGATGTCTTGCGGAGAGCAGGAGCAAATATTACTGTTGCATCAGTTGAGGATAAGTTGCAAGTTGTGACGCGTCACCACAAGTTTAATCTAATAGCTGACATGATGTTGGACGAAGCTGCTAAAATGGAATTTGATCTGATTGTCATGCCGGTACATAGCTGTTGAGTTACCTTTTTGTTAATCTGGTGCTATTCTTGAGTACTTTACTGACACTGGTGTCTGTTGTATACAGGGTGGTCTGCCAGGTGCTCAAAAGTTTGCTAGTACACAGAAACTTGTTGATTTACTAAAGAAACAGGCAGGATCTAATAAACCCTATGGTGCAATATGTGCTTCCCCAGCTCATGTCCTCGAGCCCCACGGTTTACTGAAGGTACTCCCTTGTATACCTTTATGACAAATTGACAATATATACATGTGCATTAATCCTGTAATATCCTCAGTAGTCAGTACCGTACACAAATGATTATGGTCCCATGGCGTCTTATTTCATAGAGAGCAGTAAACAAGCCATTGCAGATTACCTTCACTTGGAAGTGCTTTCGTCATTGTAGGGAAAGAAGGCAACGGCATTTCCACCCATGGCACACCTGCTCACAGATCAGAGTGCATGCGAGAGTAGGGTTGTGGTCGACGGTAACCTTATCACTAGTGGAGCCCCGGGGACTGCGACAGAGTTCGCTCTAGCCATTGTTGAGAAGCTATTTGGTCGAGAGAAAGCGGTCAGTATAGCGAAGGAGTTGGTTTTTATGTGATTACAAACTGAGCTGGTGTTGTGTGCAGTACAATCATGTAGATAAACATGTCAGGCATCTGTTAGTGATGCTTCTGTGTATATATGCCTGAGGTGGTAGGAACTTCTAGGAACTGCTTGTGCATTTGATGGAACTATAGAAGCATACTGTCAGCTGAAACCACACTTATGGGTGGATGAAACAACATGAGCGTATAAAGCAGAAGGAAGGTGGCATCTTTCTATCTGTCTTGAAACGAGAATGATAGGTGGATGTGAATCACCTTTACTTTAGGCGATTTAAAGAAATGTCATCCAAATCAATCTATGACTTAGATCCCTACCTGATATGCTTATTGCACTCCTGTATCTTTGAAGTGGTTAGAGCTTTCTGTGTCCACACTCTAGTGTTTATTTATTTTGAGAGGCAACTCTCTAGTTAATTTTAACTGCATATTCCTTTCTCTTTATCTGTTGTTTTTTTTATTTTTGAAAAGGTTTTATCTGTTACTTAGCATCCTTCTGAGTTCTGATTGGAAACTTTTGGTGAGGAAGGATTTGTCCCTGACATCTTTCCGTGAAATAGCCTCATTGGCAGGGTGTTTTTGACACTGCATCTGTGGACAGAGTAGGTCATGAAAGGACAAGAATCCTTAGTTAACCTTTGGAAACTTCGCAGAAGCTTCGCTATCGATATGTTTAAGAAGCACCTGTCCACAGTTGCTCTGTGCCTTTGTCCATGTCGTCTTCACCATGACTGACAAGAGAATAGTTTTTGCTAGGTCAAATGCAGCAACCAATTTTAATTTACTACTCCAGCATTGCAAGGCTGTTTTTAGAAGCTCACATATATCCAAGGTGCCGAGGTAAGCCAGTAGGAGCACTTCAGCGCGTAGCGTCGTATCACGGATTGGAGTAGATGTGTCGTCAGCTTGCTGTCCTGCACGAGGCTACCAGCGGCCTCTACGGCCACGCTCAGCACACGGACGGTTCGGCCACCGGTGCCGCCCCGATCGGCGTGGCACTACTCCGGAGGTTCTACGTGGGCATGTCCTACATCATCACACCTGGACGAGGCTGGAGGATCTGCCTAGGGACGGCCCCGTACACCGTCAGGGTAGATGTTCTCGCGTCCTCCGTACGTCCCTGGCTTTCCCACACAGAGGGTGTACTCCACGTCGTACATCCCTCCTCCAGGCGTGATGGCACCAAGTGAAGGTACGTATCGTACGATCTCGATTTTTTCGCAATGCTTTTGCAGGTTTTTTCCGGTCCGAGCAGGCATTCGACGTCACCGCGAGCTTGGAGGACGTGGACCAGTACTTCTCGGAGTGGGCCGGGCAGGCGTCTGGGTCTGCACCTCGAGGCACACCACTAGAGGTTCTTTCCGGGAGTGTCCTCACCGGTGCACCGGAGGGCACACAGGCAGCGGTGTAGCCGACTCCACCAGCTCAAGGGCGGGTGCGACGGTCTTCTGATCGTCTCACGTTGTCAGGGCGTCATCACCCATTGCAGCGCAGGACGGCCAAGCGGGGCCGTACGGGAGGACGCGGGCGCGGAAACGGGCCAGCTAGGGTGGCGACTAAGGGTAGTGCTGATTGTACACCATTTGTTCATATACTATTTACATTTGTTATTTACGATGTGAACGTTTTAGTACTGTACCGTGCTTACTTGTACATCTCCTCACCTACTCGATGAGTGCTCGAAACAAATAGTGAATTTCAATGATGGCAACCACAAGAAGGTAACAACACATCCATTACATGCTTAACAACATTACACATTATTTCCAACAACGGTCCTACATACTACGGTACAACCATACACCCCGTTGCCTATATGTCAAACAAGCCTCGTGGCACCCACATGGAGTATTGTTGAGGGGGCCGTCTCGGACAGGGCTGGCCGTCGTTGTAGTGGCACGTACATATGCAGCTAGGGTTTGTACAACAACATGTCGGATCGTACGAGCTTCCTATGTTGACAACCTCCTCGTTGCCCCTCTCGCATTGCATCTGCTGGCGGATGTCGTTGTTCTCCTCATTAAGAGTGTAGAGTCGCTCCTCCAACTCAAAGATTCGATCACATAATGTATCAACGTACCTGACAATATACGCTTCATAAGGAGGGTTGATCCAGCAGGCGAAGTCGCATTTTGCCATCTACGGAAAATTATGGTAAACAAACAGGCTCTATAAGCAATAACGAAATATGTATTACTAGCAATTTGTATCCCGGAGTGTGGGCATCAGAAGAAACATCGTCCACCATCGAACTGGTCTTCGAGGACCTACACGACCGCGTCCTCATTGTGTCTACATTTTGGCCACACTGGTTGAGCACGCTTGATGGGTATCAAGCGATAGTTAGGACCGAAGTCCTCCCTCCTTTCCATGGAAAGGTCTTCCTTTGGTGACCCCGCTCCGACTGGCCCCTCGGTGTCCGCCATGGTATGTATTTGTACGACGGAGATGGTACTTCTTCGTTCGATTTACAGGGTTCTCTACTCCTACTTTCATGTGAACCCAACCGTGCTTTTTATATAGAACAAGAGAACTTACTGCAATGACCACATGACAAAAGCGGGCAGCTTTGTGCACAGACTTGACAAAAGACGACAGCTTTACCAAAGGGGGCAATTTTGCGCAGTCACATGACCAAAGGGGACAGCTTTGCGCAGTGATATGACAAAAGAGGTCAGCTGTGCGCAATGACATGATAAAAGAGGTCAGCTGCGCAGAGAGACGTGACATAAGAGAGCAGCTTTACCACACCGGGATGTACAAAAGGCAGAAGAAACAATGAGACAAGATGGTGAAGCAATGAGAGGAGACCCGTGACCTAACACGGTCAGTTGCCGTCTGCGATGAGAAAATAAGGGCTATTGCGGCCCGGATAGAACAAACCCAGCGTGCTACGAGGTCAGCTCCCCGCAATGAGGGGCCCCGCAGCAACAACCCCATCCTGAATGTTCCCACCGAGCGTTCGTCGCAACTCCCACCCGAGGGAGAGACACCCCCCTTTGTTGGTGCGGAGACACATGCAAGTTATTCAACTCTAAGCACCGCATCAGCCGCGTTACTGGGGTTGTGCAAACTACTCCAGTGACTACCCCGACCGCCGTCTAGACAACGCAACCTATCGGCAGCCGGTAAGGACCATGCACACTATTTTCCCTACATTTTCTCCTTTACAACACACACTAACAATCTCTCCCATGTATTTACAGTCCCTGAAACCCCTATGTGCCTACCGCAAATGGATCGATCTTGAGATCCATCCTGAGGACCAATAGGCCCTCGACTTCAAGGAGTGGAATGCCGCAAGGTCATCGGAGATGCGAGAGGAGGAGCGTCGCATGAACGAGCAAACCCTGCGTATACAACGTGAGACGAAATCTCATCTCGAAGCGTGCACGCATAGGGAGCGGGAGGCTCACAAGAGGGAGCGCGAGAGAAAGAGGGAAATGACGACGAAGGCAAAAGAGGCCGCCGAGGAGATCAACGCCGAGCGGGCAAGGAAGGGAAAATGACCCCGATCCATACAGTAGGTCGTACGAGTGGTTGGGTAGGTTAGTCGCACATCATGTTATATGTTATGCATGTAATCAAAATGTACGCGGCATGTTACTCCCAACTGTATTATGAAGTTTATTTAAATCCAAACAAGCATATTATCTCGTATTTTCGCGTTCAATGATTCACGTAGCAAGTCATCTAACAATATTAACATATCGGTTTTCTCCGTACACGAATTCTCAGTTACATCAAAATATCACTTACCATCATACGTGCCGATCGTTCTACGGTCAACCGTTCCTAAAAAAAAATTCTAAATTTTTTTATGCACCTACAACATACAATCAACATAAACTTTTATTACAACTCCAGTATATTTTTTCTCAGTTAAAAAATATATAATTTAAAAAATTCACAAGGGACTAAGTGCAGTCGTCCAATGAGGGGGCGACTGGTTGTAGTCGCCCGAGGATAGGGCGACTGGACCTCTGTCGCTCCCCGCCCCGTTGGGCGATTGGCTCCGGTCGCCCAATGGGGGGCGACTGGAGCCTATTTTTATAAACAAATTTCTTACGAGTATATTTCTGTAATTTCGAATAAAAATAGATTATTCATACAAAAAATTCTAATATTGTGTATCATGCACAAATAATTGATGACATTGACATCACAAATGTTGCTACTGACAGAGCATATTGATTTATTTTTTTCTTAACTTTCACAAGGATTGTGGTCATTGATTCGTTGTGAGACATTTGATGTGAACACACACAAGATTATCACAAAGCCAAGGTTTTTCGCTAATACAAATTCCACTAGAAAAGGAAGGTAAGTACTACACTCCTTTTAAATCTTCCAATGAAGACAAACTCATGCCATGATAGTAATGCTCCAAATTAAATTCATATACACAAGGTTCTCCCAATGCCAGGTGTTCAAGATTATCCTTGATCCCTAATTGGTCCCCTTGGAGGAATTAGCTAATCCCTGCTGCTACAGCTTTGAGTCGCCTAACCAATCACTTTGGCTTTCTTCTGATAGAAGAACATCTATTGAAGATCACAAGCAACACCTTAATGTTCCAATCACTAATATATTTACACTAGAGAGCCACCTCACTAGAGATCCCAATTAATAAAGAACTCTTCACAGATGGTGATAGAATTGCCCATTTTTATCACATGTTGCTGTGTACATCCAATGCTAAATCTTTCAGGGCAGTGCTGGCATATGTATTTCATTGTTTGATGCGTCCCAGCATCTAATCATTTGTCTGCGCTTGCTTCTTGATATGTTTTAATAATTCATGTCAAGTAAGGTTCATGCATATGTACTTCAGAGTTTGGTCAAAATATGTTGATGTGCTTCTAGAATCAGACTTGTTGAAGGGTAGAAGTCAAATAAAAAGAACAAGTTTTCATCTCACAAGAACATCTCTGATTGTTTAATAAGGTCAAGGACAAATGCTGGCTTCTTATTGGCCTAAAGATTAAGTCATCCAGACCAAACATCATGTCATGAATTTTATAAGCTTATGAAGACGACTTGAGAAGAATAATCTTATGTGGAACACTTGATACCATAGCTCACTTAGAGCCAAAGGAGACGGTTGAAATGGCAACATCAAGATGCTTAGAGCTGGGTTGGCCGGCAAGATCACAAAACACAGAAGAAAAATAATTGCATATAGGGCATACAAATACGCAATTGGTTTCTTCATGTATTTTCTTCAGAAAAGGCTATCCAAAATAATGTGCCCTCCAAAAAGTTGGGCAAAGACAGAAAAAAACTACAAGAGAAACATAAGATACTGTAAATCAACAAGTGTATTTTAATTTTACTGCACCATTATCCGCATCACCACCCTAATTTATGCTTATTCTGTTACCTCTATATAAGAATGTCACATTTAACCACACACAAATTCAGGTAACCGTCAGCTCATCTCTGTGTAAACGATATGTTGCTCTACTGCTCTCCGCAGTAAATTTTGACCATTGAGGTACTGAATAGTCACTTCTAACTACACTCATTGAATCTGGGCATCTGGCTGATGCAAAACTTGATGGCAAAAGTCATGGTTAGGATGGAAAATTTACTGTTTTTTTCTGATGATACCAGTGAAGTGTGATATTCATTGATTACATACGTTATACCCCAATACATCGATCCATGCTGTTGAGTTTCGTGCAAGTTGCATATTAGCTCAACAACGTTCACATTTCAAGGTTCAACGTCACATAATCGAACGTATTACATAGTTTTCGTCTAGTGAAAAAAAAAACCCTGAAGAATTACGTATGTACATGAAGAAATTCTTGTGGCATCGTCAGGACATGGGAAAAGACATCCAAACAAAGAGCAAGAAGCCAAGCAAGCAAACAAAAAACAAATCCAACAAGCAAACATAGAAAAATGAGCAACATGTCATTATCCTCTATGTTAAATGCAGAGAACAACCTCAAATCAAACATGTACACATAAGCTACATATTCTCCCTTCCTCTCAGCCCTTTCTGTCTCAAAGAGCAGCTCTTCTCCCTCCCTCTCTCTCTCTGTCTCTCTTCTTCTTCTTCTCTCTCTCTCTCTCTCTCGCTCTCTCGCTCGCTTGCTTTACAACATTCCGAGAGACGTTGTTCTTGCCTTCTTCACTTCTCACAGAAGTTTCTGAAAGCTACAAACCGAAGTACCAATCGCCAAGAAACACAGGGGGGATTCCAAAGATATATATCGACTGCATCCGTGCAAGAAGATGATCCCGTTCATAAAGCAGAGGAATTCCAAGATGAAACATTCCCTGCACTAGCTATGCTCTTGAGCAGAGGTTTACTGAAGCCAGTGATGGAAGCGCACCGCCGCACGCGAAGAGTCGGCACGGGTGGAAGCAAGGCGGGCTCGGAACAGAGGAAGCTGCGGCGCGTCAGGCTCCCCTTCTGGTCCTGCCCTCCGAAACGGCCTCCGGGCACTTGAGCCGGTTCGGTGTTTGTGTTTAGTTCCAAAGCAAAGCACTTGTTGCCTCTCTGCTTTGCTTCCTCTTCTCTTGGTGTGTCCTTCAGTTCTTGAACAGCCTGAGGGCATCAGCTAGGATACCTGTGCCCTCCTGCTTCCTGTCTGCTCCTGCCCTTCTCCCATCCTGCAATCAACGACATGGCTGTGTTTTTCTTGTGAAATCGTTGGAAGTTTTGTTCCCACGATCTTGCCATTCTGAGGCGATATTGGGAGAAGGGCTTTTGTCAATCTAGGCTGTGTTCTTCGGAACCAGGGCTTTGGTCTTGCCGCTGTTTGCCTGCCTGTTTCTTGTTGGCTTTCCTTGTCTACGCATGCAGGTTAGTTCCTGGGAACAAAGGTGTTTCGAGTTTGCTCCTCGCTTGTGGGGGAGATCCGTGACATTCTGGAGACGTGTTCTTGGCCCTTATGCCTGTAAGTTCTTGGATGCAAGAGTTGCCTTGTCTCTACTGATCCCTCGAAAGAAGCAACAGCTCTCGCTTTCAACTTGCACAATCTTGTTGGGATCGCGACGAAACTGAAGCTACTGAATTCTCTTGCGACCAAGGGGTGGGGCGTTGATCCTTATATGCTGCTTGCCTTCTCGGTGCGGAGTCACCCTTGTGGCAGTTCAAGGATTTGCATTTCTGATCCTGGCATTTCATTGGAAAAGACTGTGTGATCTGGTGCTCTTTATGTTCTTTTGCCTTCTGGATCATCTTCGTTGTGGCTGCCTTCCGCGACGACATGAGCTCTGCTGCTCCCTTCGGTGATGCCGCCGGGCTCTACAAGGGGTTTTACGGTGGTTTCGGCGGCGGCCACGGTGGCCATGGGCTTAGCCAGCTGGGAGCTTCGACGTCGTCAGTCCTTGTGGACGGCAAAGCGGAGGAGGCGTTGGACGCGGCTGCCGCCACGGAGATGCAGAAGAGGAAGGGAGGAGGTGAGCGGGACGAGAAGGCGGCGATGGCTCTCAAGAGCCACAGCGAGGCGGAGCGGCGGCGGAGGGAGAGGATCAACGCGCACCTCGCCACGCTCCGGAGCATGGTCCCCTGCACTGACAAGGTGAGTGAGCCCTGTGTTCTTTCTCGTTGCTTCTTCATGTTCTTTTCACCGTACTATTTATGTATTTGTATGTTACAATAGAACTCGTTAAATATATAGAGAATCATATTATAAAAAAAAATTACTTTGATCAATTAGAAAGTAGAAAATAATGAGAAGTTAAGAAAATAGAACGATTGAAGAGAAATAGATGTATAATTATTAATTCGTTTTTTTATAATAGTAACGACCTGGCGCTTGTCAGTTCGACCGGTGTATTAAAATGTTGCTTAAACGCGTGTCAAGACGATTCGCCAGCACAGCCTCTTCCTATGGCGTGGTGTGCCATGGATGGTGAAAAGGAAAACGAACAAGTATTGCATGCCTATAAGCTGTACCAACGTACAATGGCCTAGCGGTTTTGACCTTCTAATTGTACCGTGCTCTCTGTGTGGCAGGTGCAGCAGTTGCACGGCCGTACGTGGCACTGTTCATTTTAGCTTTTTTTTATCTTTTAGCTTTTCTCAATAATCACTGTTTATTATATTAATTAGGCTAATAAATAGCGGTATAAAAGAACGAGCCCATATCACCGTTGCCGGCGCAGAATAAGAGGCTCAGCTTTTCCATAAATGCAGGGCCCAGATATCCAGGCCTCGGCCTGGTACATTTCGGCCCCGCTCGTTTCGACTTAAGCTTCTGGTTTCTGGCTTATTTTTCACTATTTATAATTTCGTCTTTTTCTGAACTTTTGGTTTTTTTGAGCTTTTTTGCCGGTTCTTTTTTTTTTTGCCGTATTCGTTTGCGTTGTTTGTGATGGGCTAACATATTTTTATATTTTTTAATTTTTAAATTTAATTATGTTAAATAAGGCTCTGTCATTCTGATGTTTTTCGACCATACTGATGCTTTTCAGCCATAAGCCACCAAAAATAAGCCAAAATGATCACCACCTTCGATAGTTAGGGTCGTTGGCCTTCCAGTGGGCGTACGCCTTTCTTGTAATAAAAAAGAAGAATCATTTTACTCGACGAATTTTTCGAATACGTTACGTGCGATCAAACCAGGCATGCTTAGGCACCAAATGATCAGACACACCTTAGATAGATTACAGCTATCATATAAATATATTAACATTAAAAAAATAAAGCATCATGTGAACATGTTATAGCTATCATGTGAATGCGTTAACATTGAAAAGATAAAGCGTCATACATGTAGGAAACCAAGGAGTTTTTTGCCTAACATGCCCTGCTGTCAGAGCGTTGTTGGAGAGAACGTTCAGATTGGACCTGAACTCAGTGAATACCGACGTCAAAAGTCCCTTGGTGAAGATATCGGCGTACTAAGATGAAGTTGAGACGTGAAGAACACGAACGTCACCAAGGGCGACACGCTCCCGAATAAAGTGTAAATCAATCTCTACGTGTTTGGTGCGCTGATGCTGCACCGGGTTCATGGAGAGGTAGACTGCACTAATGTTATCACAGTAGACAAGAGTCGTGCGAAGAAGTGGACTATGAAGCTTCTAAAGTAACTGCCTTAACCAGCAGGCCTCGACAACGGCATTGGCCACAGCCCGATACTCCGCCTCCGTACTGGAGCGGGACACTGTGTTCTGACGCTTGCTGGACCAAGAAATAACATTCTCACCGGGAATCTTGCATAGCGAAGTGGGCGACAACACGCCTAATCGGCATCGAGTAGACAACCAGGTCCGTCGAACGTGACCGGTGAAGAAATAAGCCGTGATCTAGAGTGCTATGGATGTACCGGAGGATGCGCTTCAGTGCAGTATAGCGAGGTTCCCGGGGATCACGCATGTGAAGACAGACTTACTGAACTGCGTAAGTAATATCTGGCCGAGTGAATGTGATGTACTGAAGAGCGCCAGCAAGACTACGATAGTGGGTAGGATGGCTCACAGGAGGACCAACAGATGAGAGCTTTGAGTGAGTGTCCACAGGTGTACTGCAGGTCTTGCAATCTGTCATGCCCGCACGGTCCAGAATGTCCAACATATATTGGCGATGAGTGACAAACATGCCACCATTGCGTCATTCCACTGAGACGCCAAGAAAATGATGGAGAAGGCATAGATCCTTCATAGAAAACTCTTGCTAAAGCGTAGAAATTATTCGGCGAAGAAGAGCATCCGAGGAGGCAGTCAGCACAATGTCATTCACATAAAGTAGCAAATAGGCCATGTCGACACCACGATGGTAAATAAACAGGGAAGTGTCTGACTTGGCCTCAACAAACCCCAGAGATAAAATGTGAGAGGTAAAACAGTTGTACCATGCACGAGGCGCCTGTTTGAGGCCATATAGGGACTTGTTCAGACGGCAGACATAATTCGGATGTGAGGAATCCATGAAGCCAGTGGGCTAAGAGCAGTATACCGTCTTAGTCAAGGTACCATGCAAGAACACGTTCTTCACATCCAACTGATGAACATGCTAATCCCGAGACAAGGCCAAAGACAGAACAATGCGGACGGTGGCAGGCTTGACGATAGGGTTGAAGGTCTCATCAAAATCAACACCAGGCTGCTGCGTAAAGCCACGAAGAACCCACCGTGCTTTGTATCGGTCAAGAGAGCCATCAGACTTGAACTTGTGATGAAAAATCCACTTGCAGGTAATGATATTGCCATGGGACGGTCGTGGCACAAGGTCCCAAGTATTGTTAGCCAGCAAAGATGCGTACTCTTCCTCCATGGCGTGGCGCCACTGCGGATCGGCTAAGGCAGATCGATATGTCTTGGGAATCGATGACAGGGCGCTCACGTTCAAGTTGAGGCGCTGAACCGGCTGGCGGAAACCGTGTTCGCCTTGCATCACCATTGAGTGCTCGTTGATGACGGGTGCAACTGGCACGACACTGGCCAGAAGCTGTGAGGCAAAGGCCGTGGCAGGTGTTATCGCGGCAGGCACGGTAGCCGTAGGAGAGGAGGGCGCCTCAACTAGAGGCACGGAGGTTGGAGTCCCTGGCTGCGAGACCGAGGCCACGGGCAATGCACCTAGAGGCACGCCGAGTCCAGGTGGAGGGCCGTAGGTGAGCACCGAGTCGGGGGTAGGCAATGCCCCCAGAGGCACGCTGAACCCAGGTGGAGGGCTGCAGTCGGGCACCGAGCCGGGGGTGCGATCGAGGGGGGTCGAGCAGTAGAGTCGTGCTGATTGAGCTGCACAGGGTTAGCGTGTGACACCCCGGCCCATGTTGGCCCATATGTGTATGTACATGAATTTCTGGGTTAGTCCCACCTTGCTAGTTTAACTTAAGAAGCACTTATATATAAGCTTGGGAGTTCCAATGGTAGCACCCCCGGTTAACCGTTTTACGTGAAACAAGGACGAAAGCGCAAGCGGGTTGCTACGTGTGCGTGACCTATCCAGAATAGGGTTAGGCCTAAGCAGGTTTGGACTCTAGGGTGTTACAAATGGTATCAGAGCCGACTCTCGCGGTTACATAGGCGTGTGCGGGTCAGGGGCGCGGGCATATAGCGCATGGCGCGTGTGAGCCCGTAGCGAACACACGGCATGGCATATGTGCTGGCACTGAACGCACGGACATGTGCCAAGAGGGGAGATCCTTATCATTTGCCCCAGTGTGGGTATGTTGGTCCGACGAGGACGTCGGGTCCTTTGAGGGGGGTGTATGAGACACCCCGGCCCATATTGGCCCATGTGTGTACATAAATTTCTGGGTTAGTCCCACCTTGTTAGCTTAACTTGAGAAGCACTTACATATAAACCTAGGAGTTCCAATGATAGCACCTCCGGTTAACCGTTTTGCGCGAAGCGAGGACGAAAGCGCAAGCGGGTTGCTACATGTGCGTGGTCTATCTAGAATGGGGTTTGGTCTAAGCCAGTTTGAACCTTAAGGTGTTACACAACGCACGGCCAAGGGCGGCCGGATCACCAGGGAGATCTGCAGTGAGAGAGGACCGTTGTAAAGCACGAAGAATCAACATTGTAATAAAAAGAAGAATCATTTTGTTCGGCGAATTTTCCAAAGACGTTACGTGCCATCAAACCGGGCATGCTTAGGCACCAAATGATCAGACCTCACGCGCATGATCCTTGCTGGGCCTGCAGATGGACAAAGCCGCTCTTCTCGCGGAAGTGATAAACCACGTAAAGAAGCTGAAGAACAACGCGGCGCGAATCCGCAAGCACTGCCCCGTCCCGTCCGACGCCGACGAGGTCACCGTCGAAGTCCAAGAAGCATCCCACAGCACGATCAGCAACAACAGTGGCGGAAGATTCCTCATCAAAGCGACGCTCAGCTGCGACGACTACGCCGATCTCTTCGTCGACGTCAAGCGCGCGCTGCAGCCTCTCAAGCTGAAGGTCGTCGGCTCGGAGGTCACCACGCTGGGCGGGCGCGTCCGGTTCACCTTCCTCATGTCGTACGAGGGCGACGTGACCGTGGCCTCGGTCCACCAGGCGCTCAAGTCCGTCCTCGATAAGGTCAACGCCGACTTCGACTTCGCGCCGAGGGAGTCGCTTCTGAGCAAGCGGCGCAGGGTCCCGACGTTCGAGTCCTCGAGCTCCTCTTCTTGACAGTTGATTAGTTCCAGAGATGATGCCGACCAATGGCTAGTATTACTAGCTGCTTATGTTTGGTGTATGCTGCGTCGATACGACTCCGTTACATGCAAATGCTTTGATTACCAGGCAAAGATCTTACGACGTGAAGTGGCTTACTACTGTCATGGGCCTCATGGCTGTAAAGACACAAACAGAACTGCCTTCTGAACATTATATTGCTTTGCATACAGTGCTTGTGCTGCTTATATTTTGTAAGAATATTTTGCACCATGCTTTCCTAATACCTAGCACTTGACACATTCCCTGAGGCTTGAGTGTAACTTACATTTACCAGTTTTCTCCTTTCTCCCGATGACAATATATTTACGCTTACCAGTTTGCTCCTTTCATGCGTAAATCAATATACCAACCTCTAAGAATATGAGACTGAACAAGAAAGATGTCTCTTTCTTTCAGAGAGGCAGATTTTCTGCATGTGCAGGATTCAGACTACCGAAATTAGTCCAGCTACTGAGCTCAGCAATCAAGATGGATACATGTATATTTCAAATTTGAATCCTGCAAACAAGTGATCGTATCTTTTGCAACACTGCATCTGAAATCAACATCTTGCAACAGTAGCCCTATTATTTCGAGGCCCCTATTCATTGGATGTTCAGGGAATAATCAATGATCTGCACTTTGCCCATCATAAGTTGAGGACAGCAAAAGATCGATATATCTCTGAGATCTTAAATTCTTCACGAACCAGTTGTCCGTTCCAATCCACCAATGATGTTCAGAATTACAGGTAGGTAGTGCAGGCGCAGCCATAGATGTAAGCATGAAAGGAAGAGATCGAGATTCCCATGTGTCGCAACTCGCAACAGTCAAATCGACAGCAAAGAAGCTAGCTGGGACAAACCTGACCTTGACCGTTCCAGGAATCAACTGCTGTTAGGTTCGTGCAAGCACTATTAAATCGGACAGATACTGTTCACATCTGAGAATGAGATCAATGAAGTCAGATTCCCTACGTGAACTATACCCTTATTTGTTTTCGGCTAACCAACACCTTTTGTTCATAGTAACTTGCAGAGTGCATTATGCTCTTCAGAAAACAAGGTGTACTGTCATCGTCTGTACCATAGAACATTTTTGACTCTGTCCTCGGCCCAATGGGATCAGACACAAGAGGTGGATAAATTTTTGGACGAACAAATGTAGATTCACTAGATTAAATGTTCTGTAGAGGTACAGGTGATCAATCAAGAGGGAAGGCTAGCCTAAGCCAAGACATACATAGATAGAGCTAAATGTTCCACAAGGCAAAGTAACAATAGATTATCTGACGAGGGTTTGTTCAACGTAACATATCCTACTGAATAAGAAAATACTAGTGTGGAAGAGAGTGACTTAAGAGACTAGGTTCTTTTCAGATCCCGGAGGAGTAGTGCAGGGTTGTTGATTTCAGAGGATAACTAAAAAACAGTTTGAATAAGTCCTTCAAGCTGGTTAGTGATTAATTAAGGAGTATACTAACTTAACAAAGTCTGGCATTGATTTCTCCACTGGTGAGACACATGTGTGCCACTTCATCGAGATCTCGAGAGGTTAGATTAGATTCTCTTACTATCCTATCTTGTAACCGTAATTTAGTGATAGAACTATTTTGGTTTAGAGATAAAACGACTAGCGTTATAGGTTGGATGTGTTCTTAAAGTAAAGAAGGGGTTGTTTATATATCAGTCGCCTGTTTTTTTTTCTTCTCTATCATGTGTAAGTTAAATTTCCATCCATCGTATCAACATCCAACAACTGAAGCACACACATCTTCAAGCACATGTATCCGCGAGAAAATTCGAAAAAAAAAGGCACCTGATAGCTATATAAACCTGACATGGCCGGTTTCTATAGTGTTTTTAGCAAATCTGGGCCAAGTTATCCTAACAAAGCCTTCGCATCTTGCAAAAGAAACATAGAAGCAACGCGCAACTTGAAAGGAGATGAACAGTGCCCTACCTCAGATCTCGCATGGCATGGCCTAGCTAGCTCTAGCTCTTCATTTATGCTCCCATGGATCGGAGAATTGGAGCTAACCAACTACAAGGAACCTTCACCTCATGGCCTCACATCAGACATGCATGCCCCAATCAAGGTGCATCCATCTCGTTTCATTGCGTTCCATGGCCCCCTCGTCTCAAATGGCACTCCGTATATCATTTTTTGCCTACAAATGCACCACTACTATCTATATAAATAAAAACAACCGATGATATTTAAAGTATCTCCTTTATTTTGAAAGCGAGAAAATTCCACAATAATTTTTTAAAAAATTCTCACATTAATCGAAAGAAAAAAAGAGAATGACATCTACCACTTATTTTAATAGAGTCAGATTATAACGGTGCAGATTAACCATATATATATATTAATTATATAACAAATATAATTATATTTCAATTATAAAAAATAGAGTCATATATCAAAGATAATGTACCATAATATCTAGCCATGCAACTATCGGGTAAATTTGCTAGTTACTACAACAACAACCAACCAGTAGTAGTCTACCAGTACAGCAATTTCCATGTCATGCATGCATGCAAATATGCAATTGATCAAAGCTGAAGCAGGCAATGACGTTAATTTGTGCAGTTGCACGGGGCACTAGTAGCGGTAGCTGCTGCTGCTACTCCTGATGCAAGAATCCGGCCATTCCATGCCAATAATTTGTGTGGTTTTTAATAAGCCGTCCATTTATGCCGTCGCGCGCGTCGTCGCCTCAGATCAGATGGATGAGCAGCTCAGCTACAAAATGGGCGCATCCTGACGCGTCGTACAGACACATGTAAAGCCAGCGTGGTTCCACTAGCGCTCCAGCTAATCCAGCACAGGTGGTATCAAGCTATGCTCCAGCTAAGCTAGGTGAGTAATCAAGCGTGCCATGCCTACGCAGCAAGCAAAGGCAATTCATGGCGGTTACAGGCTCTTGATTTGTTCCTTCCTGCGTCGAATCATCGAATCCGCCCAGGAGGACGGTTGAGCCATCCATGTATTGCCACCTAGCTTCTGCAGTTCATTCACACGTACCTTGATGCCAACGTACAGGGGAGAAAAACTACGTGGTGCAACCATCCTAAATCTAAACCCTAGGTTGAATCAATCAGCTGTTCTTAGCTCGATTTTTAGGCTAGCTCTGTTTTTTTACCTGAACCCTCTCGTGGTCTCTCGTTGCTGTTGTCTGTGCGATGATTTGCTCATTGCTGCGTGCAGATTTACTTTGATGATCTCCCCAAGTGCAGTGATTTTGGGGCAGTCCTTTTTGGCAAGATGTTGTCCCAAAACAATGCTCAGCTCTCTCTCTCTCTCTAAAGTGCATGGACCAAGGTGAAAATTTACCAGCGCAAGACTCTCAGGCTTTACGACCTTTATCCAAAGGATAAGTACGCTCAGGATTTGGCACGCTCCCTCACGCCCAGGGCGTACCGGCGTAGTGGGGGCGGTCGTGGGACTGACAAAAGCGGGACGATTTTTTTTTCTCTCTTCTTTGCAGGAGGCGAGATGACGCAACGTGACGCGAGAAAATATTCCTCCCAAGGACAGCACGATGGTTCCCAGGAAGAGAATAGTCTTGGCATGGCCAAGTGAACGTGTCGCGGACGGTACCATGTTGTTAGCCCGATCTAACTATGGCACTGTGTACACTATAAATAGATTGTGTTGGTCCAGTCCGACCAGCTGTGTTATGCTTGGTTGGCACAATGGGAACGACACACCATTTGCTCATAACCTTCTCAGAAGATCAGGTTTACTTATAAGAGTGCAATATCTCTCTTATAATAGTACAGTAAAATTACTTGTGTTAGGATTACTATATTATTGTACTCTTCTGAGTATGAACGAGTGACTTAGCAGTAGAATTACTTGTGACTGTCATTAAAAATACTTATGACTGACAGTAACATTATTTATGACTAGCAGTTAACTTACTGTTAGTAACCCCCTTGGCCCTTGCCCATTTGCCCCCCTTCCCCATGGGCCCTTGGCCTCTGCAACCTTGTCACTGCTACACTAATACGCATGATAGTGGCATCGGCAGTGCCGTTAGGCCCATTTAGCACGGCATGATAGAACACAAATATAGTTGTTCGGCTCATTAAGACACAGTTGGGTACGGAAATTCAATTTTTTTAACTTTTTTAGCCGTTGGAGGTTTAGAAATTCAAAAAATTAAATAATCCCTAAAAATCGCCAAATAGCTAAAATTTTGGAATACGATAGCTTATTAAAGAGAATAATTATCTCTTATGAACTATTAGATTAGATGCATTTCTAGGCATTCATTTTCTTTCTCAGAAAACATAATCAAGTGTCAAGTCTAGTTAAATTGAATCTTTATTTTCATAAAAAAATTGGTCTATACATAAAACACTGTATAAAAATGAGACCTACCCCTTTGTGATAGAGATATATTTTTGTTGTATTATGTTATTAGCAAAAATGGTCCTTCTTTGGTTAAGTGAAAATGATCTCGATCCGTGATTCTTTAAATATCCAGAATGATCCATTCTAGTAAGGATAATGTAAGAACTATTCGTTGGATAGAATGGATTCAAAAAATCATACTTATCCTACGTTTTTATTTGGAGTTGCTTCTTTTAAGTAAAAGAAAGAATGCTATAAGTAAAAGCAAATACCTTAATTTTACTTTACATAAAATGTGTTTTTTACTTTATTTTTCTTTCTTTTGTTATTCGAGTCGAAGAAGTACGAGAATTCTATAACTACCAAAAAAACTTTCGATCTTTTCATTACAATAGTTAATACTTAATAGTTTTTGTTACAGAAAAATATATTGCTAATCTAATTCTAATATAGTAATTAAATTAATTAAAATTTTTGAGGTTGATAGTTAATTTGTTGGAGAAGAATTGATCCTTCTCTTTTCATTTCAGGATTGGCCATCTCTAATCCTATGTTGAGGATGTAAATTCAATAGTAAATAATCTTAAGCAAACTTGTTTATTTGTCTTTTTCGAACTATGTTTCCTTCATATGATAGAATATGGGTTTAAATAAATTGGGTCTTTGTGGAGTCTTCCCTAATAAATACTTATTTCTTTTGTCCATATTTTCCCATAGATAGCAAGTTTGAATTAGTATACAAAAAACTAAACTAAACCAATGACTGTTCATGATCCCATCCATATTGGATCAATTCCCTATACCACTTTGCCATGAAATTAGAGGAATGTTTGTTATGGTGAAACTTCATTTAAAACAATGTGGTAGAAAGCAACGTGCGACTTGAAGGACATGATCGATTGTGGATTTTTCTATCCATCATTTTCCATAGTAATGAAAATGCTCTTGTCTCCACATAGTCTGTTCTATTCACCTCAAACCAAATTTGCGATGGGTTGTTTGTAAATAAATGGTGCACGATGGAGCTCGGGAGGACAAAATCTATTTTTATCAAGGAAAAGAATCTAGGGTTAGTGAAAACTAATAAATTAGACCAACTTTGTCAGTCTATCCTTAATATGGAAGTTGAAAGGTTAAAATAAGAAGAAAGTCCAATTTTGGAAGATTGGAAAAACTCTTTTGATTAAAAGTCTATCAAAATCAATGGTCATATTTGATTTCTATAGAAAAGGGGAATGCTTTATCGAAGGAAATAAGAAAGAGGACATGTTGCTGCTCTTTTGAAAGGAAAAAGAATATAGGAATCTCGAAGTAATATCTAAACCCAAGGATTTCATAAATCAAAGATAAAGAATTCTGAAATAAGTAAACACGATTTTCAACCGTCTCAACAATTGAATTGGGCCAGAATAAGGAATAAAAGTAAATTCATTCGAGATGCGGCAAACAAAAGAGTTTAAAAATGACTCAAAAAATTTCAAAGGATTTTTTCTTTTAAGCCTGTCAATCAAAATTAGCCAACTTGAGTTATGAGTATAAATGAAATTTGTTTTTTCTATAAGGAAATTAATGCAACTCATAGTCTAAATTAATGCAAGTCATAATCAAATTTCTATCTACATGTATTGTAGACAGAAATTCGAATAATTTTCTCAAGCCGTACGAAGAGAAAACCTCCTATATGTTTCTAGGGTGGCATTGTTTAGCTACATCTATCCCAATAAGCTATCTATCGAACCGTTGCAATTGATGTTTGACCTCGAAGAGAAGGAAGAGATCTTCGAAAAGCAAGTTTTTATGATCCAATGAAGAATCAAACTTGTGTAAATGTTCTAGCTATTCTCTATTTCCTTGAAAAGGGTGCTCAACCTACAAGAATTGTTTATGATATTTTAAGGAAGTCAAAATTCTTTAAAGAAAAAGAAGAAACTTTGAGTTAATTGAAGAACTAAGTGAATAAAAAAGTAAGTGAGGGATCACTAGTGTCCCTCGTTATCTAATTATTTAGACACAATTTGCCTCTTTCTTAGTCCTATTTTTGACTAAATTTATGACATGACAATCCAACATAAACCCTTATTTTATTTACTTTTTATATCTAATTTGTTTTCTTACCATTGTATTTCCATTGACAAAGGTTTATTGAACAAATAGAATTTGTAGATAGATAGGTCTCTTTATCCTCACTCCATATTAGGTTTTTTGTCTACACTTCGCTCAAATGATAGGGGTGCCCCTCTTGCATGTATTCTCATACAAGATTGTTTTATTTAAAGAACTAAAAATTGCTAAAAAATTTTCACAATTTTGCCATCATGATTGGAACCACTCTTTTTTAACCTTAGTGAAATTTAACTGGATCTGTTCTTTTGGCATTTGAGTGTTTTTAATGGGGGATAAAATCTTTCTTTTGATATCTTGCTAGTTCAATGTTTTGACAGGAGCATGTGGTGTAATTCCATTGATTTTTGGGTTTCGATCATATCTAAGATCCTATTTTATCTAGGTTGCTAACTCAATGGTAGAGTACTCAACTTTTAAGTGTGACTCTGATCTTTTACACATTTGGATGAAGCAATAAATTTGTTCAGACTCTGGTAGAGTCTAGAAGACCACAACTGATCCTCAAGGGTAATGAATGGAAAAATAGCATATCATAATAAAATCAAATTCTTATTTTTGTTTTTTGGAATGGAATAAAAAATTCTGATTTTCTAGGTCTAGTGAATAAATGGATAGAGTATGGCTCCAATTCTAGTAAAATAAAAAGCAACGAGCTTTACTTCTTAATTGAAATGATTCCCCGATCTAATTAGATGTTAAACATATATTAGTACTTGTTGCGGGAAAAGGTTGGGTTTTCCTATGAGCGGACCCTTGATTTTTTTCTTTTTTAGAAATCCTAGTTATTCTTGATTATGGATTGAAAAGGGATGTTATGGATTGAATGTGTAAGGAAGCAGTATATTGATAAAAGAGACCGTGTTCCAAAGTCAAAAGAGCAATTGGTCTGCAAAAATAAAAGATTTGTTCTCTTTTGTAATTAGAACAACATAAACTATTTGGATCGAAAAGGAAAAGATATGTGAATTAGACTCCCTTTCTTTCTAGGGTTTGTTAAAAAAATGCAACACCCTGTTCTGACCATATTGCACTATGTATCATCATTTGATAAACCAAGAAACACGTCCTCTTTCTGATTCAAGTAGAAATACAAACGGAAAAATTCTAAGGAAATTCAGAAAAATAGAAATATCATCAATAATATTTCATCTACCCACTTCTCTTTCAGAAATATATTTATGCATTTGCCCATGATTATGGATTAAATTATTATGAACCTATGGAAATTTTTAGTTGTAATAACAAGAAATTTAGCTCACTAATTGTGAAATGTTTAATTATTTGAATGTGTAAGCATGCTTTTTTGGATTAACTCGGTCAATCATCCTAACCAAGATCGATTGTTGGATTACAACAATTGTTTTATTTTGAGTTTTATTGTCAGATTCTACCTGAGGGGTTTGTGATCATTGTAGAAATCCCATTATCGCTACAAGAATTATCTTGTCCAAAAGAAAAAGAAATATCAAAGTTTTAGAATTTATGATCTATTCATTCAATATTTCCCTTTTTAGAAGACAATTTTTTTTGCATTTACATTATCTCTCACATATATAAATACCCTATCATATCCATTTGGAAATTTTGGTTCAACTCCTTCCATACCGGATCCAAGATGTTCCATCTTTGCATTTATTGCAATTCTTTCTCAACTACTATTTGAATTGGAGTAGTCTTATTACTTCAATGAAATCGAATTTTCTTTTGAAAAAGAAAATAAAAGACTATTTTGATTCTATATAACTCTTATGTATCAAAATATGAATTTTTCTTGTTGTTTCTTCGTAAACAATCTTCTTGCTTACCGTTAACATCTTCTGGAATCTTTGTGGAATGAATCCAATTTTCAAGGAAGATGGAATATTTTAGGGATAATGTTCCCAATTTTTTTTTGGGAAAACTATATGGTTTTTTATGGATCCTCTTATGCATTATGTTCGATATCAAGGAAAGGCAATTCTTGCATTAAAATGAACTCTTCTTTTGAAAAGAAAGAGAAATGTTACCTTGTCAATTTCTGACAATATTCTTTCTCTTTTTGGACTCAACCATGAAGGATCCATCTAAACCAATTAGCAAACTCTTACTTCGATTTTCTGAGGTATCTTTCAAGTGTACCAATAAATCCTTTGTTAGTAAGGAATCAAATGCTAGAGAATTCATTTCTAATAGATACTCGATGGAAAAAATTGATACCATAGTCCTTGCTACTCCTCTCATCTGACCCTTATCAAAAGCTTAATTTTATATCGGATTGGGGCATCCTATTAGTAAACCAATTTGGACTGATTTATCAGATTGGGATATTCTTGATCGATTTGGTCGGATATGTAGAAATCTTTTTCATTGTCATAGTGGATCTTCGAAAAACGGACTTTGTATCGACTAAAGTATATACTTTGACTTTCATGCCCTACAACTTTAGCTCGTAAACATAAAAGCACAGTACAAACTTTTTATGCAACATTTGGGTTTGGTATTTTTATAAGAATTTTTACGAAAGAAGAGCAAGTTTTTTCTTTGATGTTTACCAAAACAACCCACTTTTCTTTTCCGTGGATCACACAGTGAGCGTATTTGGTATTTGGATATCCGTATCAATGACTTGGTGAACCCTCTTAATTAATCATTGGACAAAACTAATAAACTAGAAATGATCGATAAATGATCAAGATAAAACTTTCACGTTTTCCATTTTGAAATGTTCCCTACACTATAATAAATAGTACGTGAATCAACTTCTAGTTTATGAAATTTTGACAAAATTCAAATTTTTTTTGCCAAATAGTTGAAATTTTGGAATCCGACAGCTTCCGACAAGAGAGGTAACCATACTAAAATTTTAGATTTTTTTAGTATTATTGTTACTTTGTTACTATTTGGAGCAAGGTGCAATTAATAATACTATAATTTTTGAATCACGTTTTTTCTCGATGGATCACTTTGATCTTGCTGATTATGGCCTCACGTCGGAGGATCTTGCATCCTTTGAGAGTCCTATGACTGCACCTCAAACAGAACATGAGACTAAAGCGCCTCCGACAGTACCATCTTCTAGCTCCATGAGTGCCTCTATCTTGGTAAGTACTAGGGCGACGAAGTCTAAGCCATGCACTACCGATGTGTGGGAATACTTTAATACCACAAACAAGGAAGATGCATAAGGAGAGAAGGTGAACAGGGGAGGAGGCTCCAGGGCAAAAGGCGGCAAAGCTGAGGTGAAGGCGGACTTTCCCGAAGAAGAAAGGCGGAAATGGAAGAAAACTTCTCAATTTGGCATTTTTTTTGAATTCCGACAAATTCAAAGAAACTTCAAAATTTTAAAATTTTTGGATTATTTCAATTTGCCGTTGCAAAATATGTGCATTTGATGATTTGTCACCCAATTTCTCACTGACTTGCAGATTCTAGGATCAAATGACTTTTTTTATTGTGACTGATGGTTTTTATTTGCGCTTTTTGAGATGGCATCAGACGATGAAGACACTGATGTGAACAACATATATTGTTTTGAGCTTAAGAAATCATTTGGAGAAATAGTTTGAAAAACCGTTTTATATATTTTTTGTTTTTATAAAAGCCGAAGCTATGAGCGAGAAAAAAAAGCAAAAAGAAGAGCTGGGCCATAACCCTCAAAGTTCCCGCGAAAGAAAAATGCGACGAGAGAGAGGCAAGCGAAGCGAATCGCGCGGCGTTTACCTCCTTTTCACTCCACCGCGGCGCGCCGCTGTTACGGTGTTACTGCCCCCCACTCCAGTAGCACCACCACGCTCGTAGTCGTAGCTCCGCTCCAAATCTACCGTCCCACTCCCACCCCCGCTCGCTTCCTCCCCTTCCCTTCACGAGATCCCCATCGCCATCGGCATCCCCCTCCCCTCTTCTTCTTTTTCTTCTTCCACGGCGCCGTTCCATGCTGCATTAGCGCCCCCCTCCAAGATCCAGCGGCTGCGCGCGCCCCCAGGTGCTCGGCGGAATGTCGCACCGCCCGCCGGCGCCAATGCCGGACACGCTGTCCGACGCCTTCGCCGCCGCCGTTCTCCTGTCCTCCACCGACAAGCCCGACACGCTCCCGCCGGGGAGGCTGTCCCCCGTCTCCCCGCTCCAGCATTCCTCCAAGCACCCCACCCCGAGCTCCTCGTCCGGGTCGTCGGGGTCGGCCTCGAGGGCCCCCCTCGCCTCGCGGAGGAGCCACTCCGGGGAGATCCCGCTCCCCTCCGACGCGCCAACCCGTGGGGCGCGCCCGGGGCACCGGCGGACCGGGTCTGGTCCCCTCATCTTCACCTCCGGCTCCAGCTCCGCCACCTCGCCGCTCACCAACGCGCTCCCAGCGGGGAACATCTGCCCCTCCGGCCGGCTCGCCAAGCCGCTGCCCTCGTCCTCCGCCGCGGCCACCCGCCACCCCGCCCCGCGCCACACGCCACGACGTGCTCGGCTCGGGCACAGTCAACTACGGCCACGGTAACATCGTGCGCTCGCGCAGCGGCGGCGTCGCGGCCGCCGAGGAGGACGCGCTGGTCAGGCGCGCCATTTCGAGCGCCGATCCGGAGGAGCTTAAGAGGGCGGGGAACGAACAGTACAAGAAGGGGTGCTTCGAGGAGGCGCTCAGGCTGTACGACCGCGCGCTCGCCTTTTGCCCGGACAATGCCGCGTGCCGGGGCAACCGGGCCGCCGCGCTCATTGGGCTCTGCCGCCTCGGTGAGGCTGTCAAGGATTGTGAGGAGGCTTTGCGGATCGATCCGTCGTACGGGCGCGCGCACCAGCGCCTCGCCTCCCTTCATATAAGGTGAATGAATTGGTTGGTCGTGTGGCATAAAGATTGATTCTTGGATCTGTGGATTTACTGCAAAATGTTTTTTCTTGGCATTCTGCCGGCGAAAACAACTTCTGTTACAGCACGTAAGATGGTATGCTCCAACGATCTAAACTTTTTTTTATATGATTTGCCCCGACAATGTAGCAAGAATACGAACCCAAATTTGCTATTTTTAGTATAGCTTAGAAAACAGAAATGGGCATGGAGTGTTGGTTCATTATTGGTTGTTCATGGACGACGATTTCTACAATAGGCACAGTGTTTTTTTTTTACCTTACTATGGAATGCTAGGCATCCATGTGGAACCCGGTTAATCTGAATATGGAACACTGCTTTATGTGTCTCTGCATTTCCGTCCTTGGTATGAAAGTATCTGCTTTTTTTAGTTCTTTGAGAAGCAGAAATTGATGAATTTGGTACAGAGCATAAATGGTAACAGTAGAGACAGTCAATGTGCTCGTATTTGCTAATAGTTTCTTTTACTTTTCCCCCCTGCTTCTCAGTATATCGTTCAGCACTAGTTCTTACCTGCATCCATCATTGGTACTTTGTATAATTCTCATCAGTTTGAATATTGGATTAAGTGATTCTTAAATTATTCATTTGTGTAAGTTATTCATCTGATCTTACTAAATTGCAGGTTAGGGCACATTGAGGATGCTCAGAAGCACCTCTCCCTGGCGACCCCACAGCCTGACCTCCTAGAGTTGCACAGATTACAAGCAGTGGAAAAGCACTTGGGAAGATGTCTTGATGCTCGGAAGGTTGGGGACTGGAAGAGTGTGCTAAGGGAATGTGATGCTGCTATTGCGGCTGGAGCTGACTCCTCTGCTCTGGTTCTATTCCGTCCTTCATCTTATTTGATATTGACTTGCCATGTATTGATTAAAGAACATATACTTACGTGATTCACCGTTTGCAGCTCTTCGCCTTCAGAGCAGAAGCTCTTCTCCAGCTCAATCAGCTTGACGAGGCTGATGTGGCCATCTCAAGTGCTTCCAAGTTGGATTATTCATCTTCATGCACCTCGGACTCCAAATTCTGTGGGTTCCTTGCTAACGCATACCTCTTTTTTGCACATGCCCAAGTTGACATGGCACTGGGAAGGTAATTCAGCGACTTACCCATTATAGACACACTAATAAGTTAAGCAATCGACTCCTTTCTATTGTTTCCACTTTGGTGAAAGGAAAAGAAAAATATGTCTTACCATGTTTTAAGAATCTTTCTGGTTTTTGCCTGCTGTAGCAAATTGTAGTCAAACAACAATTCTAGCATGCGATCATAGCTGAATAAAACAACTTTATTCAAAGTATTTTCACTTGGCAGGTAAACTCGTAGGTTGCCTGCTATAGCTTTGCTATTCCATGACTTGACACTAGTGATCATTTTGCAGGTTTGACCATGCTGTCTCTTCAGTGGATAAGGCCAGGATAATAGATCCAGGAAATATTGAAGTGATAACAATGCATAACAATGTGAAAGCTGTGGCAAGAGCACGATCACTGGGGAATGAGCTCTTCAATTCTGGAAAATGTTCAGAAGCTTGCTTAGCTTATGGTGAAGGGCTCAAACATCACCCTGTGAATCCAGTCCTCTACTGCAATAGGGCAGCTTGCAGGTTCAAGCTAGGGCAGTGGGAGAAGTCCATTGATGACTGCAATGAAGCCCTGAAGATTCAACCCAACTATACCAAGGCTCTGCTCAGGCGTGCAGCTTCCTATGCCAAGGTAGCATATTATTTATTTATTTATGCTCTCCTGATTTAGAGTTTGGAAAACTCAGAAATTGTTGCATTATTGCCTATTTGGTGGTTAGATGGAGCGATGGGCCGAATCTGTGAAAGATTATGAGGTTCTGAGAAAGGAACTTCCTCGTGACACCGAGGTGGCTGAGGCCTATTTCCATGCTCAGGTTGCCCTCAAGTCATCTCGGGGTGAGGAGGTATCTAACATGAAGTTTGGAGGAGAGGTTGAAGCAATTACAGGAATGGAACAATTCCAGATGGCTACATCCTTGCCAGGTTTGTCTTGTTGGTTCATGTCCTTTTTTTTTTGAAAATGTTGCTTCATGTCTTTTTGGTCAGCGCTGTTAGCTAATTTCCCATAAACCGTATAAGTTATAATACATATAATAACTGAAAATAATGAGAGACTATTATCTACATAAGTATAGTTTTTATCAAATAATATGTGACACATTTCCACTCCTTAAGTTCTACGTGCTACCTGACAGACAAAATCATCTGTAGAACCTTCAATTCCTTAACGCAATATCAACGATTGAAATGACCTCAATATGAGAGCTTAGCCTTGCATTTGATACTCAACACCTTAGTTCAGCTGATCCCTGAATCAGTGAGTTGTGTCAAATGTTTGTCAAATGCAAAGATGATGGCCATTACAGCTGGCATCACTACAGTATAGTGATCTCTGAGATGTTGAGTTTGTTCAAACCTCTATTGCAAAAAGAGTGGCACTTTGGTGCAGTGCAACCAAGCCATGCAAGTCACTCTCCTTTATTTTGTTCTTTATGTTTGCTAGATTAACCTTGCCACAGATGACAATCACATATTATTATTACTCTCTTTTATATATTGCTGCTCCTCAAGAATGAGCAATCCCATTTAATCGTTTTGATTTACCTCACATCTCGGAATGTTTTGCTACTTCTCGAGTATCTTGCGCCTGCAGGTCATGATGTTGACTGGCAGGTGAGTAACACTTGAATAGTACATTAGTACCGCGATCTTGACTTCTGCTGATAGGCATGAGGTTGTACACTTGTATCACAAGTTGGCAGTACTTGTTACTCAGTTACTGTTTTATGCGGTGCAAGCAAATCTTCACGTGACATTTGTTTTGTTGGCACTGTACTAATGCTAGTTGGAAGTACATAATTTGGTTACACTCTTTTGTCTTTTACCCAGTCTCCTGTGCACTGTCTGGTCACTTGCTCTCTATCTGCTAGCAGTAATAATAGTTGTTAGCTTTTCTTCGTTTGAGGTTTCTCATTGGTCAGTTTCAAATTTACAGGTGTTTCGGTCGTCCATTTCATGACACCATCAAATCAGCAGTGCTGTAAAATTTCCCCGTTTGTGAATGCACTGTGTACCAGATACCAATCTGTTAATTTCCTCAAGGTAACTAATTGTGTTAATGGTTCATCCTTCTCTTCTTCCTAACTCTGGTCTATTTTTGACATACCATTCTGTTCTTTTACTTAGGTGGATGTAAATGAGAGCCCTGCTGTTGCCCGTGCAGAAAATGTGAGGACAGTTCCAACATTCAAAATCTACAAAAACGGTATAAGAGTGAAGGAGATGATCTGCCCTAGCCAACAGCTACTGGAGTATTCAGTGAGGCATTATGGGATTTAGGCCATGAAGCGAATGACTCGATGCTGAGTCGCGCCTCCAGCTTCCCTCAAGCAACTGCGGGCTAAGCCAGTGAAGCTAATCCTGATGAGGGCAAGCATGAAAGAAGACCAAGAGCGAAGAGCAACTTTTGCCCGATCTTTTGCATCCGACAGCCTTTCCATTCCCCACCCTTATCCCTATTTTTTTATTTCCTACTTATTTTATTCCTTTCATTTGTCCCGCACGTACATCATTGCTGCAAAATTCCTTTAGAACAAAAACATCATCATCTTCCGATTCTTGTGGAGAACTAATGTAAATTTTTTTACTTCCACGGTTACCAGACAACCCAAGGAAAGAAAGGTATAGACGTCATTTGTACTCTTTAAGTTCAATTATGTAATATGGAAGTTTTAGTAGGCCCCCGTTGTCTTAACAAACTTCACACCTTGCCATGATCAGTTGATCATCGTACTAGTATGGAATTATCCATACAAACATGGCCTCTATTACTGCTGAGTGCTGACTGCACACAAGCTAGTGGATGAAGGCATGAACATAAACTTTGCATGCTATGTCGAGCTGTCACTGAAGAAACTACTCATTGTGGCATGTCCTCACAGTTGCGTTGGATCCCTGTGTTGACAGTTTAGTTAGTTGTTCTCCGTATATATAGGTATGTGCTGATTTCTAAGCTTGCGTCCGATTACGTTGTTGAACACATGCATAGCTATTGGATTGATATTTGACCTTATTGTGTGCTGCTGCAGAGTCCTCTGACACGAACACAAAGCACTTCACAGCATGCTTTCCCCGTTCCAATCTTCTCTGTCTCGCCGGTCTCTACCTAGATTGCCGCCCAAATTCAGCGACGTTGCTAGAAAATATCGCTTATGCCTTCTTCTACCACGCTTAGCTCCTCACTACTCGATTTCCCCTAAAATGTGCCACTGCCTTCAAAACCTAGGCCTCGTCGTCACACAATGCCCACGATTGTGCTGATGTTGAGGCACTGCCCGGCCAGTGGTGCATCCACTAGGCCTAGTGAGACCTAGAGGCGTGGGCCACGTGTGGCGTGCGATGACGATGGGCATGGCTGCATGGGCTGGCGACGCTCCCTCAAGTTGGTGTCCAATCAAGAGTGCAACAATGATACTCGCCGCATGCATGGCAAGGTAGCATGGTAGGTTGGGGCGATGGGTGAGGAAACACCACTCCTAGCCATATACAAGGGACTGGCAGTGGGAAGGTGTGACGAGCCGCGTTATTATCGTGGCGTAAAAACGCTAGTCAATAGATTATTATTCATTTTAGCTGATAGAATATCGCTCTAACGAATAATAAGCCTATCATAGTGTTGCAGCAGAATAATAATTAGAGACAAAACACGATATTACAAGAATATCGTCACGCAGGGCTAAAGTTTATTACGCAGCCTCAAAGGGCTCGAATATCACAATCTTCACCCAACCTCCACCCGGGGTGTCCGCCCTGTACCCAATGTAATCCGAGTCTATGGTGTTCCATCCAGGTAGATTCCGTCTGCCCTATCTATTCTCTAAACTGACATATTCCTAAAAAAAGGAAGATAATAGTAAGGGTGAGTACAAAAGGACTCAGTAAACGTTATTAGCAAAATGCACAGAATGCTTATCCTTTACACTTTTAGGAATATCAATTCCTATCCTCAATCTCTTGCTCATTCTTATCCTCTTTTTCTTCCTCAATTTCTTTCCCATGACTTATAGAAAATAAGGTTTGTTTGTTAGGTTTTGAAAGAATTCCAGATTATTAATTTAGAAAACTACTGAACATTTGTATGAACAGCAAAAACCCCCATAAGTTTCCGTAATTCTCCTTTCCCGGAGACGGGCATTAATTCATGATTTGTATAGCATTGCTCAAGCTTGTACCACTTTACCCATCACCAATCTGATCATGCTGGCTCCTAGATCTCCGCATTTCCTTAGATGTGGTGCCCAAATCAGAGTACAATACTTTTACATCTATCTCAGTATATTATATCTTCACCCAGTTACTCACAATCTTTGCTATCAGTCAAAACTCAAGTATGAATACATTTCGAGAAGCATCATTTATGTCGTCAGTTCTCAGAAATCTTATGACCAGTTCAGATAAAGTTTATAAATAAAAGAACTTATTATTCTTGCATACATTCTTGCATAGTTCCTTATCGTTCATGTCATCAACAAGTTTTATGTCATTTTTTGACCTCACATTGGACTATATGGCATTTCGATTATAGAAATGGTATATGAGGCTAGTCAAAATTATCTACTGGCTCTATCCAATATGATTTCCTAGTGACAACTTGATCCTTTCTATAACATAATCCGTATATACTTAGTCCATTAGTCGAAGCAAACCACTCTTTAATTTTTAGTCTACTACTTTCGTAGTAAGTATTACTACTAAACAAGTAGTCAGAGGCTAGGAAATATATGAGTACTCAACGAATTGAGAAATTGACATAAGCTTTATTGATGATAAAAGTAAATTCTTTACATGGTAATTTTGCATATTACATAAACATTCGTGTACTCATCGGAACCACCAAACTGATCGCTATTCGATGGAGACCCAACCTTCATCTCCTCAGCAACCTTATTTTTGAAGGGCTTCACCTCTATTAAGAATCTGGTTGCATCCTCCTCTGCGCAGTTGAACTGCCTCGAGTACTTAGAGGCTAAGTGATAGGTCAGAAGCTTTAAGCTTTGTCAAGGCAAAGCTAACTCCATTAGCCATAGCATCTCTCATTGTCTGCTCGTAGTTGCTTTGAGAAGTAGCGAGCAAGGCTTGAAGGGTTTCGAGTTGTCTACCAAGGTAGTTCACCTTCTCGACCAACTCCCTTGAAGAGGATTCGAATGCTTCTACCCCCATGTCGGCAAACATCTTGTTGAAGGTAAGGATCTTCTCTTAAAGTCTCCTTTCAAGTTCCTTCTCCTTATCCTCTTCAAAACCAAGAGCATTTTCTAGTCTTTCTAGCTTTAGGGCTTTCTCTGCACGAGTAGCTCAAAGTTAGATAAAATAAACCAAAACATACAATAGACTGGTCAGATCAATGATCAATTATCTTAATCCTTCTTCTCATAAACTTTGACAACTTTCTTGTGCTTGAGGATGTTTTTATCGAACTTGGTCGATCGACTTTTGATATACTGGTCTTTAGTCTTACACATTTTCTTAAGCTTTATGATGACAACTCCTTTTGCCTTAACTTCCTTTTCAAAGTCTTCTAATTCTGTCAACCATGACAAGGCAAGAACTAAGAAAACGCTAAGATTAAGAAGTAGCAGAAAAAGTTTCAAAAGGATACTTACTTCTCAATTGAAAACTTTTTTTTCAAGAGTCATGAGGAGTTATTCATTTAAGGACTTGGTTAGGCCTTGCATGTATATATATATATATATATATATATATATATATATATATATATATATATATATATATATATATATATATATATATATATGCACTTGTATGTCGATATAAAGACTTGTTGAGTACTTTTGTACTCATTGTTGCTCAACTATATGAATTCAGTGTCAAGAAATTATCTACCAATGAACAATTGTCACCATCTATCGAAGGCTGAAGACAACACCAAATACTAGGCCGCATGCCCCAGTCTATTGTTTGTGGGCATATCCTAAGGGTCTCTCTTGCTATATATGTTTTTCGCTGCATGATTTTATTCGTATTTGGCCTTCCCGGCCTATGAAGTAAGACATTGGCCATCTGACCCGTTTATGCTTATTTACTACTACACATTTTTAGTTAGACGCATGTATAGATGTAATATTTACATTTGTTATATTGTGTGAGCTAGATACTAATCCAGGGATTAGCTCAGAATACACAGAAGATCTGGATTGTAAAATCTAGGTCGCTACAATCGAGCCTATGTTGCTTTCTATTCTTCATCAAGCTCAACTAAATGTCGTTTGTGTGACCGATCGACTCTGTTTGAATTATATTCCGTATATATTTCAAATTACAATATATTGTCTGTTGTTAGTACTGATTTATGCGTCACTAGTTATTTGCGATATTTTCCTTCTAATAAAATTTAGAATTAAAATATTGCACATATTTCCAACACCTACTATGGATCTTCACTTCTTCCTCTTTTTTCCCATAAAACCTACACACATACACAAAAAGAAAAAAAATGTTCTTGTCATCCTCGCATGATAATTGTTGATGAAGGGTGCCCACCATTTTGATCCTACGAGTTATAGTGTTGCCAAGAGCAATGGCTTCTCTTCCTATTCTTGTTCGTCTATAGCCTTGAGCAGGGGCGGATCTAGGCCTCAGGCTGCTGAGCCTATAGCCCGAGGCCTAGCCCAATTACTAGTGGTAACTCCATGTAGTTTTAGGCCTTCAAATCGTAGCTACAGTGGTCCAGCCTGGGGTGCATAGCCTAGCACAGGGCTAAGAATTCTCAGCCTCCCCTCTTGAGCCATTCTCCCAGCCTCCTGTCACATGTTTCTCGGCCCACAGTGCAGAGCCCAATAGCTCATGAGACAGAAACGAGAAGCAGAGCCCTGAGGCCCTAACCACATCGCATCTCACTGAATCGATTTGGTTCTCATCCCCAGCATCACCCCTACACCGTCACTGTCACACATACCACCATTGCCCCTCCAAGCTTCTTTCCTCGCTAGATCCCCCACAAGCATCTCCTTGGCGCAAGCCAACCACTGGTTGTCGACTGCTCTCTGCTGTGCTGGGCCATCCTACCCGACATGATTTACATATGTGCTGAATATTTATTAATTTGGTAGTGTCTTATGTATTCTACTATGCTACATTATTTTTTCTATGTTTTTCATATTTTGTTGTATCGTTAAGCATAGAGCTCAAATTTCATATCAGCTGTGCATTTGTGTCTTATTTTTCTTATGCCTTGGTGTGGTAGTGTTTTGCATTAGTTTTAGCCCATTAGTTTTTAGCCCGAGGCGTCGCGGAATCCTGGCTCCGCCACTGGCCTTGAGCAGTAGTCCATGACTTTTTTGTTGGTGCACGGAGTCACACACACATGTGAAAACAATTCCGTACTCTTGGAAATACGTACTCGTACTTCTTATATACTACTTAAATGATGTTGTTATACCTCATTATTCTTTTGAGCATACTCTAATAATGATTATTAAATACTCTAAAGTGAGTTTTATGAAAAATTTAATTAAAATCCACTTTTTATAGCATTATACATATATATATACACACACACATACACACACACTTCTTTTATATATATAGAAAAAAGAGTATATAGCGAAAACAAAAGGCTTCCACGAAAATTTTCAACTGATCACATTAGAATATCTTATAATTAGTATTTAAGTATATCAAAATGATTAAAAAGTATAGCATATTCATCTAATTAGTATATTAAAAATAGGAATATATACTCCGGGATTACAGAATATATATATACACACACCGTGATCCATTTGTGTCTTGCAAGAAGCGAGTCTTGACACACTTGGTTTGGCCTGTGGTCGCGTACGTCGGGAAGATGAAATACGTGGTGGTGACCGGCGGCGTCATGAGCGGGCTAGGGAAGGGCGTCGCCGCCAGCAGCATCGGCGTCGTCCTCAAGGCCTGCGGCTTGCGCGTCACGTTCATCAAGATTGGCAAGTCTTTTAATTTGGTTCTTGTTCGTTCGCTTCTTTTCGGGTTCAGTAGAGTGAGTTAAAGGTTTTTCTTGGCTCTGTTTTCATCAAGACAGGCAAGAATCATTGTAAGTGTGTTTCTGATATTTTCCCCATACTTTCAATGGAACTGTGTGCTTCTTCATTCTTGAATTAATAGGTTTTACTTGGGTTCTTCGGATTGTTTATTTTACCCTTTTTCTGAATACACTACTGAATATATTGATGGACAGGCCGTTGAACCTTTAGGATTTCTTGAACTACCGTTTTCCTATCAATTGTCAAATTGAACTTCCAGTGATGCTGTTTGGTTCACTCGGTTGTTAATTAGTCAAGTTACAATTTGTTAACTTTCTGTATTCTTTTATTTCATTTTTCTCTTTTGCGTTGTACCCAAACTAGTTCTGAATTTTCTTTTCTAAATCTTTTTTAATAAGGCAGGAGAAGGAAGGAATTTTCTTTTCTAAAGCTACAATGTCTTTTCTAGTCATTAAGGATGGTCAAATTTTTTCAGTACTTGGCGAACCGTGTGCTCTATTTTCACTTTTTTCTGTTTATTAATGCTATATTCATTTACTAATTTATGTTTCATTAACACGCAAACACAGATCCATATTTGAATGCTGATGCTGGAACCATGTCTCCTTCCGAGCACGGGGAGGTTTTTGTTTTGGATGATGGCAGCGAGGTAAGAGCTAGTTCTGTCATTGCATCAATCAGACAAGTATTATAGTAGCAATATCCTTTTGGATGCATGGTTACTCAACTGATGGTAATCTGCAAAACTTCGATAAGAACGGCATTATCTTTTTTCCCCCTTTGGACTGATAAATCGTGATGTTGTAGGTTGACATGGGTCTTGGAAACTACGAGAGGTTCTTGGATGTTGAATTAACCGGAGACAACAACATAACAGCTGGCAAGATTTATCAGGCACTAAATTTGTCCTCTGCAATTTGCCAATGTATACAGCTTCTTATCCATTTTCTTAGATGTAGCTTGACCTATAATGATTGTTTTTACAGTATGTGATAGCTAAGGAGAGAAGAGGTGGTTATCTGGGAAAAACAGTTCAGGTTTGTCAGTACAGTCCTGAAGTACCTTTCATAGTTGCTATGCTCTCATCTATACAAAGTGCCCATGGAAGTCGTTATACGTCTTTTTATGAACCTCCTAAGGTCATACCGCACATTACGGATGCGATACAAGAATCGATCGAACGTGTTGCAATGATACCTGTCGATGGGAGAGAAGGGCCACCTGGTGTTTGTATCATTGAGTTGGGAGGAACAATAGGTCTGGGAATTGGGATGTGATTAGAAAATTATTTTGAACAATCTACTCATATTGTTCATTTGAGAAATGAAATGGTATCATCCTTAATTATGCAGGAGATATCGAGTTGAGACCATTCATCGAAGCGTTGAGCCAATTTTCATCACGAGCTGGTGAAATACTTGTCTAGATTTTACATAGCTTCGTACTTTTCAGCTAGTTGCTTGGCCTAATTGTCTACCTCTTGTTTACAGGGCCTAACAATTTTTGTCTGGTACATGTCAGTCTTGTCCCCGTTATAAACATTGTTGGAGAACAGGTAGAACATGCTGGACATTTATCGTTTGTTTTCAATTTTCAAATTGTGATTGGTTTTACTGAATTCAATCATATAAGCCCCTTCTTTATTTTGCTGTAACTGAAAAATGCAGAAAACTAAGCCTACACAAAACAGTGTTCAGAGCCTTCGAGAGCTTGGATTGATGCCAAACATTCTAGTTTGTCGTAGCGCAACAGTACATCATTTATATTCTCTTCTTTTAATTACACCCTTATATTGTCCATTGGAACATTTGGTCCTAATGGGCACCTTTCATCCATAATTTGCAGCCTCTGAATAAAAATGTCAAAGAGAAGCTTTCACAGTTTTGCCATGTTCCGGTATGACACTATGATAATCATATTCAGTATTCACATTTCATTTGTGCTTTTGAACTGATTCATGAAATTACTTTTTTCAGGTTGAATGCATTGTTAGTCTATATGATGTTTCGAATATTTGGCACGTCCCTTTGCTGCTAAAAGTGTGTGCCTTCCATTTCTTTTGTACCACATCTTGAGGAACTACTAAGTACTTTGGTCGGACATCCATTGCTGAGAATATAGTCTCCATTTCTGTTGTCAGGATCAGAAGGCTCATGAAGCTATTTTGACAACGCTAGGATGTGAACAGTTAGAATTATCAGCTCAACCTATTATTTCATTGTTCAAATGCCCTTGATTCATAGAGTCATTCTTATTTAGTTTCCATTTTGTTCTCCCCCTTAACTTCACAAGTTCTCTCATTTGCATCTTGAAATACGCAGTTTAACTCTGGAACCTAAGTTGGATGAGTGGATGAACAGGGCTAGAACATATGACCAGTTGCATGTTCATGTATGCTCCAATCCACTGTATCTTACCTTCCATAGTACTTAACTTCTTTTTTCTTTGAGAACCTTCCATAGTACTTACTGGCTTATTGCTATTTTTCAGTCTCAGTTTATCACACCTCTCTCGCGCGTTTACCCCTTTCTTTCCCGTTTAATTGGAGCGCGTATATATGCAGGTGAGAATAGCTGTGGTTGCAAACTACACCTGTCTTTCCGATGCATACCTCTCTGTTCTCCAGGTGAATGATGAGCTTGGCAACTATTCAGCAGCAGTGTCTCTTTCACCTTATCTTAGAACATGCTTCAGAGTTCTTCAGTTTTCTTCAGGCATTTGGATATGATACTTGATGCTGACTGACTCTAGTAATGGTGTACTACACTTCAGCCTTCTATCCCCACAACGAATAATTTTGCATTCATCAAGATATTTATTCTTTCAGGCGCTCCTTCATGCGTCGATTGCGTGCCAGAGAAGGCTTGTGGTCGATTGGGTCCCTGCTTCTGACCTAGAAGAAAAGACTGCAAATGAGGTTTCACAAGTGCTGTCATATTCTTGCTTTCACCATCACTGAAGAGTAGTTGTCATGGTCTAATCATGTTGCTTATCTGAATGTTCCGCTATTACCCTATAATGCTGTTGACAGTCACCTGACCTCCATGAGAAGGCATGGAGACTACTGAAGGTGAAAAACAATATCACAAACTAATTACTACAGAGCATTGTTCATTAAGTATGATGTCTGTGTTCATGTTTAGTATCTGAGGCACACCCATTTTCTCAGGGTGCAGATGGTGTCGTAGTTCCAGGAGGATTTGGGAATAGAGGAGTCCAAGGCAAAATTCTCGCGGCAAAATATGCCAGAGAAAACAATGTTCCATACCTAGGCATATGCCTGGGGATGCAGGTCGCTGTCATAGAGTTTGCGCGATCGGTTCTTGGCCTGAAAGACGCCAACAGCGTGGAATTTGACATTAGCACGGCACACCCATGTGTAATTTTCAAGCCTGAGGTAGGAGCAGCCACCGAAGCGTGGTTGTGGATGTGTGGTGGTTGCCTTGTTACTTTCTTGTGTAGTTATCTGAATGAACGCTGATGGGCTTAAAGTTGCAGATGGGCAGAGCAATGAGGGCCGGGTCGAGGAGAACTTTCTTCAGAACCATGGACTGCAAATCTGCTAAACTGTAAGCATCAGGCATATGTTTCCTGCAAAGTACTTCTCTACATGGTTGCCAAGTACAAGTCACATGGTAGTTTTTGCGTTCTCTCAACAGCTATGGCAATGTAAAGTACGTGGATGAGCGCCATCGACATCGATATGAGGTGAGAACCATAGCCCGGTATTTGAAATGATGCATGGAAATCACTTCAGATTTATACAACTCTTGTTCCAGATCTGAAACCTGCCAATTTCTAGGTTAATCCCGACATGGTTGAGGAACTTGAGAATGCCGGTGTTAAATTTGTCAGTACGAATGAAACCGGGGACAGAATGGAGGTAATGCTCGGCAGATCCATGTAATGTTTATGTGTCAGATCGGCCAGGCAAGAACTCCAATTGATATATATATATATATACATGCGCGTGTACTGAATTATGCAGATTCTAGAGCTGCCTTCGCACCCGTATTTCGTGGGAGCTCAGTTCCATCCGGAGTTCAAGTCCAAGCCAGGCAGACCCTCTCCATTATTCATGGGTAAATTAAAAAAACCCAAACCAACACCAGTTCTCAAACGCAAGCAGATGAAGCCAACAACTAATTGCAATGTGATGCTCCATTTTTCTGAGTTTCTTCTACTACTTTCAGGGTTCGTAGCTGCGTCGTCGGGGCAACTCGACGCCTTGTCGCAGAGCCCTGGCCTTCAGAACCGGCCTATCCCCATGAAGGTTATGTCCGGATCAAGTGGAAGTAGTTACAGCAGCGGATATGCGAGTAGCCTAGAGGAAGGCCTCCTTGGCCTGCACGTCTCAGGAGCGGCACTAGCGCATTAGCACCCGTACCAGAAGATGCTTCATCCGTGTGTTGGACTTGCAATGTTTTTTCTAGACCTGGTGTAGCAAATTCAGTGATCCTGTAAGCTGTAACTGCAACCAGTCCGGTCATTTTTTTTTCTCTCTCTTTTAATCCGACACAGAAGTTGCCGGTCAAGATTTTCTCAAGACCAAATTAAAAAAACCACCCTGTCAATCTTGTAGCAACCTGCTCGTCCTTGCCCTGTAATTCGTATGCATCATAATGTGTGTGTTAGATAGGCGTAGATAGGCTGGATGGTACGTAATCCTTGCGTCTTATGTTTACAGTCTCAATTCTCAAATGTATCGTTGGGTCGTGGTTTTGGCTGTGAGACGCGCGGTTTCACTTGGAAATTGCCAAGCAAATGCTTGCGTCCGCACGCTCATGGTGTAGCGAGATGAGGCCGTCGAAATCCACGACAGCAAGCGGAAGGTCCTGTTTGTTTCCACTTAAGATTATTATAATCTAGTTTATAGGTGCAGATTATATAAACTAGCTTATAATAAGCTGGTGGGAAATAAGCTGTCAGGTGTTTGGCAGCCTGGATTATCAGAGTTATGAATTGTTGTATTCGAATGTTTAAAGACTACAATGCCCTTGAGCTTATAATGCTTAAAGATTGGGGAGTTAATGAATGGCAAAGGTGGGTAATTTTTTTGAAGTTTTATGGTCATTTAGATAAAAGGTGATCTATAAGCTGAAATAAGCTCCTTTTTTGAGCTTATTAGATTACAATAATCTGGGCTATTAGATTATAATAAGCTACCTTATAATTTGGACTGTTTGTTTTCACTTATGATTTATAAGCTAGATTATAATAATCTTAAGTGGAAACAAACAGGACCGAAGTAAGGTGAGGCGGCACGGACGCGGCCGTGACTATACATGGTGGAGGGCACAGGGCAGCCGTGAGCCCGTGACAGAAACGAGCGGAGACCGGGTCGGTTGCACGCAGAAAGTTTCAAATCGGGAACTTTCGAAGTCGAAAAGGTTGACTTTCAAATTGGAACTCGAATCAGAAATTCTGCCTCTATCCCAAAAAATCAACTCGAATCGAGCAAAATTCAAGCGATTATGGGGGGATCCAAGTCGTGTTTTTTTTGGGAGGGGGGTCCACCTTGGTTCAAAGAAAATTCGTCTCGATTTCCAAAAAAGAATCAAAAGTAGGGTTAGGGCAAAACAAAAGCTTCCCGTCCGACGACGGGCGGCTTGGACTCTGGACGGCGTCACGGGGCTCCTCGGTTGGCGCGCGAGCTCCCGGCCGGCGGCGGCGAGCTCCATCCTCCGCCGGTGGTGCGCGCTCCTCGGAGGTCCGGAGTCGGCACTGAGATGCGGCGGCGCACGGTCGACAACAGCGATGGGGTCGGTGGATGCTTCCAGGAGAGACAGAGATGTGGTAGCTAGAGACTGACTAAGACGAAGGACTTGTGGCCTTTTGGGAGGCAGACAAGCGAATGCGCCCGGAGCAGACCTGGTCAGGGCCAACTGTGCTAGCCGGACACACATTACAGTTGGTATAGGACCTGTTTGGCAACGGCTGTGGTTTATGGCGTTTGGCTGAAATTTTTGAATTTTGGCTGTTTACGGTACAGATTACGGAGAGAGAGATACTCACTTACGATTTTGGATGGTACAGATGTTGGGCTTTTAACGTGTACATCGTTTAACTTGTAGACCCCGTCTTGAGAAAATACTCCGTTTGAAAGTTAGGTACTGTAGCAAAAGCCAAAAGCTGCCAGCTTCGAAGGAAAAGAACAGGCCCTTTTCCAGACACAGCTTTGACATAAATAGTAAATGGGCCATATTGATCCGATCCGACTAGATGCGCTATGCTTAAGTCGGCACCTTGGTAGATGAACTGGTCTAACACGGTATGAACAATAACTATTTTGTGGTAGTATAGTAAAATTACTTGTGTTAGGTTTATTGTATTTTTCTGAATGTGAACGGGTGACTTAGTAGTAAAATTACTTGTGAATGGCGGTAAAAATACTTGTAACTCAGTGACTGGCGGACCCCTTTGGCTAAGTATGCCCAGGCTGGCCTAGCATGGTTCAACCCCTCTTGTGTCGTGCCTAGGTCGGAGGGCAGGCATGTGGGGTGGCACGATGCCATACAACATGATAACTTATTTAGACCAGCCGTGCTAGGGCTAATCAGACCGTGTCCCATTCGGACCCGTGTCGTGCTATGTTGGGTGGCCTATTTGGCCAGGATTAGTCTAGACCGGATGTTGATGCCCGCGTGATACGGGCATCCTAGTCCACGTGTCACGTGCAGGAATGCGTCTACATAGATCGGGCTAGTGAGCGTTCCCGTAAAATAGCATGATCTTGCTTGCATGCATTTGTAGGTACGCGTGAATGGAATCAAGGTACAGCTCACCGAAGAGAGAAAGTTATACAGCGACATTCTGGTCGGCGATGGAGAAGAAAGCCTAGCTCGAGTGGTCCCTGCACGAAAGATCAATCAAATGAGTAGGGTGCTTAAGGAAGAGGTAAGACACGTTGTGTCAGAGTTGGAGAGGAGGGAAGCTCACCGGAGTAGCTAGCACATGGTGGCGTGCTCACCAGCGTCGTGTACAACTTATGTTTCTCGATGTTCCAGAGAGCGAAGTGCTCAAGAATCGTGCGCAAAGACCAAGAGGGCGAGCTGAAGAGCAATGGCATGGTCGGAGGGCTTTATAGGTATGGAAAGGCTAAGGGAAAAGCGCGAGTTCTTGCGAGCACAACTAAGAAGTGCGGTCAAATACTCGTCGTGGAACGCAAGACATGGAAGGAGACAAGGGGGAAGAAATCCATTGTGTTGAAGCAACAAGTAGGCGGGGTTGGCAGTAGCAGAGGAGAACTGTTGGCGTGGTGTCAGAAATCAAGGATAGCTCGAGCCACGACCACGGCGGAGCTAGCGCAGGCGCGTGAGGTGGAAGGCAAACCCTGTCAGCGGGCCTGGCGCGGCAATGAGCGCAGAGAGGTGGCCTGACAATATTGTTTGGTTATAATCTTGACATGTATAGGGTTTAGGAGTCGTGTGTTCGAGTACTTGTGGCAGTGTGTTCGAGTACTTGCTAGCTGGTCAAAGCTCTCGAGCAAATGCAAACAGGTCAAAACTCTCGAGGGCCAATTTACAGTCGTGATGCAAAGCTAGGCGCAAGTCCGGGATGCACGGAGGAAAAGTGTGGCGCGGGGCATGGGCTGTCAGAAGAGAGGAGAACCGACGGGTGTGGTATCAAAACAATGAGCATGACGTCAAAAACCAGTGGTCTATGTTCATGGTTTCTCAAGCTGCTAGCTGCAGGTGGAAGGAAGGTACTGCAAGTGGGGCCACACTCGGCAGTGAGAGAGAGAGAACGTGTGAGGTGAGCTAAGAGGTTTGGGCAATTGTTAGGCACATCAGATGAGCTCAAAAAATTATGAATATTTTTGTGGAAGCTCTTGACATAGTACGGATGATTGTGTAAATTTTTCAGAGTTTCGTCTTCTCTTGATTTTTCTAAAAAATCTAAGAAGATTTCTAGTTGAATTTAAATTTACTTATTTGACTTAGATAGTTTCAAAACTTGCTTTGTTATTAATTTTTAGTGCAAAGATTATACTCGTGGGCTTTTACGATGCTTTTCATCATAAGTTTTCTCATGCGGGTATGAATGCCGTACAAACAATCCTTAGTTAAGAAACTTCAGAATTATTCACTCCCCGCACTCTTACCTCTAGGATGAGCGATGGAGGATGAAAAAAGTGTATATAACCTAGTCAGTTTCTTCTCACGTTAGTTATGTGCTATTCCTAGGGGAAAACGTGTTTTCTTAAAACCAAAAAATTCTTTGTACTCCAACTAAGACCTACGTTTCTCAAAAAATTTGTAGAGTTTTCATATAAAACAATTCAATTCCTGTGAGATTCAAGAATTTTCCTCTCTGTGCACAGTCCTAGCTGGAATGGCTGGAGGAGCATATGGGCATATGGCCCTATTCTTTGTTGTTTTGTAGTAACTTTTGGCTTTTTACTTACTCTTAATAATCACAATTAAAAGTCATAAGTCATAGCACAACAGAAGAGATATATGTAGTCACTTTCTTTCCACATAGATTGGCTGCATTGCATAGCAAACCGGATATGTGCGGTTACGTCCCTGGACAGGATCACAGGCTTACAGCTCATTCACAGCAGATAAGGTGGGCTCTGGACTTACCTACGCCGCAGAGGATCGGCGGGTCGGCGGATTTGTTACTGTAGGTAAATGGCTGGCGAGCGTCGACGTGTCGATATCTCCGAGGTATCGCAGCACAGATCCTAGGCACTGACCCTGAGAAACCACGTTTGCTACATGGCCGCCGAGTCCAGGAGAGAAAGTCTCGGGGACAGCCAACGGGAACTCGACAGCGGAGGGCGGCGATGATGGGGACGAGAGATACGCGTGCGAAACAAAAGGACAGCGAGAGAAGCGACCTTCCTTTCTTTCGTTCTTCCTTTCTTTCTTTCTTTCTTTCTTTCCATCACACATGCTGCGAGATGCATGGCGTGGTTTTCTTCTTGCTCTTCTTTCACCTCCGGTGAATTTTTTCTGGTCCAAAGCTAGAGACACGTGGACAGGATTTTCATTGCCAGTTTAAAATTTTTAGCCATTTACCTCGGAGGGGGCACTATTCACCGATAATAATAAAAAAATCAGAAGATTTCAACGGAAAATTTTAAATTTTAGAAAATATTAGCCGATAATCGACTGGTTGAATTCGAATTAGTCCAAATTAGTTGTAAATTGGTTTCAATTCAAATTTGACCGAAATTATTTGGTAGGTATCCATTTTTACCGGTAGGTACCGGCCAAACCAATTTCGGTTTATTATCAGAACCTCCTGCATGTGGACTAGTCAAATGCAGTGGTAAAAAGTTGTATATTGATTAGTTTTCCTTGATGAAACACCTAAAGGGCATTAGCATTACATATATGTGAACTCAAACCTGATCCACATAAACATGTGCTCATTCTATCTTCAAGAAATTCTCCTCTACCTTGTATATATAACTAGCTTGTTTCCTAGTTGTTACACATTAATAATCTTGTGTATAATAATTCTCCTCTAGTTTGCTCCGTAGAGTCTAGGATCCGATCCTCGTGTGTATCCATTCCCTTTCCGGCCTCTCCTCCTCTCCTGCACTTGCTTCTCCTTTCCTAGACGAGCTAGCAAACAACAGGATAGACGATTGACCCACACGAAACACGTCTCTTCGGGCGAGCGAGCGGAATGGACATTTGCCCAACCGATCGATCGATTCCCCACTCCATCGGGCCGGGGTTGCGACAGCAGCCATCGACCGGACAGGACAGGAGGCGCCGGGGCCCATCTACCATCGGAGCCTGACAGCTCGGCAGTGCTCGTGAGTCGTGGAGCCGAGCTGGACACTCTCCTCTGTAAGTATACGTCATGTCGTCGTGGTGCAACGACAACAAGCTAGCTTGGTCGTTGTATACCGTTGCACTTGCGGGCTTATAAATTTGGTTGCAGTTGCAGCTAGCCATCGATCGGTGAAGGGGGATGGCGAGAGGCGGCGTGCGCCGGGGGGACCCGCTGGTGGTGGGGCGGGTGATCGGCGACGTGGTGGACCCGTTCGTGCGGAGGGTGGCGCTGCGGGTGGCGTACGCGGCGCGGGACGTCACCAACGGCTGCGAGCTCAGGCCGTCCGCCGTCGCCGACCAGCCGAGCGTCGAGGTCGGCGGCCCGGACATGCGCACCTTCTACACGCTGGTGAGTGCGCACGCACGCAGCTACTAGGTAAGCTCGATCGTCTGATTACTTGCTTTGCTGCATGCGCGCAGGTTATGGTGGATCCGGATGCTCCAAGCCCGAGCGATCCCAACCTCAGGGAGTACTTGCACTGGTGAGTGTACCGGCTAGTTCGGTTCGGTCATGTTTTAGAACTATTTACGTATTTTGCACTATAGTCATATTTATTTCAATTTTGGCACTTGAACATTTATTTTTGCAAAAAAATAATAATCTCCTCCCTAAACTTAGAAGACGTGACAAACGATACGTGTCACCTGCCTCACTAGAATAGCTCAGTAGGAACCAGATCACGCGGCAAACCGGGCCAGCACGGCACAGGGGCACGGGGCCACAGTGCTGCCGAGCCTCCGATAGGCGCTGCAGCTCGGTAAGCGAGCAGGGTGCGCACAGGCGGGCAAGGGCAAGGAGCTAGGGGTAGAGATGGCAAAAAAACTCGTTGGCTCGGTTCAAAATTGTTTTAATTATATTCATTGATTTAGATTTTGCTTTAGCTCGGCTTGTTATTTCGCTTCTAAAAATACTTCTAGATTATATGCTAAATAATATTAAATAAAATTGTGCCAATATCGGAGAAAAAACTCGATAAGATGAGGAGTTGGCTCGATATCCACCCCAATCCGAGGGGAGTCTCAGGATCCGAGGCACTCGGTTGCAGCACTAGCTCGACAGCGCCACGCGGTAAATTTAGTTTTTTTTTGTAACTAGGTAAATGCCTATGCAAACTAGTTAAAAATATGTGCTTTGATACGCATTAAGAAATCCTATTATGTTTTATTTGTGTGCGCATAGAACTTTTTAGGAAGATGCATGGGGGTTCGGAGAGGCAGATGAACCACCATCACAAACACCCTGTATTAAGTAGTAAAGATACATTGTTACAAATAGTTATCGTAATGGACTATGTATAGACCAATAAAGCAGTTTGTAATGAATGTGCAAATTTCATAGCGCGTAGGGTTTGATTAGATGTGTATGTTTGTCTCACTACTCATACGATACAAGTGGCAACATGTGTGAACCATTAACCCTAATTATAACTAAGATATATGTGCGTCTTTTGGGAGTCATGATTCCAAGCAGTCGTCGTACACAGCTGAGTCCATCGGTACCTTTCCCTTATCTCCTTTGTGGGCTTTCTCCCTCACGACCTAGGCTCAGTACTCGACTTCTGCAATTTGTATAGGTTTCTCCCAATCGGAATAACCTGGTGTTCAGCGGGGGCTTTGGAGACTATCAACGTCTTACACTTGTCCTTTCTGCTATCATCCGGGGTGTAAGATTTCCAACATGTGAATCTCTCTGGCGCCACGGGGTAGTTGAGTATGTATTTTTACTTGATGAATGCCTTGTCATACATATCCGGACCGTCGATCCATGGAAGAAGTTGCAGCGCTCCGTGGTCTACTAGCATAGATGGAGTGGATTAGAGATGTGCAAAATGAAACATGCAATGTGAAATAGCAAATACGTGCTTACAAGAACTTCACCGAATGTGTAGTGTGCCCGGGCAACAGTTGCCAGATGTGTGAACTGAATGATATGTGCTGGATTGCCGCAGTCACACTACGGCCGTGGATGCGGTACAGGTGCATCCTTATAAGAATTATTAGGGTATGATCCCTTCTTCTTGGTCACCCACTTCAGTTTGTGAAGTATTTCTTCGTAGTTCAACATTCCTACCAGCGGCGCGATGATGTCCTATATCTCTCCTATGTTCTCCCTCTTCTCTTTCCCCTAGTTTTTATATTAGTTCGATCGAAGTGTTAGATCGAGGTCGGCTTGTGGAAGGAGGCAACGGCCATGCGGAAGCAAGAGGAGGAGGTGGTCATGCAGCGGGAGGAAGTTCTGATCGGAGCCAATCTCGACGCCACCAAGGTTGAAGTTGTCAGGGAGGCAGAAGGCGACCCCAGATCCTGCGTGGTGGTTGTGGCGCTGCGCATGGTCAACAGCGTAGGGAGGACCGGGTGGAGGCGTGGTCATGAGTCGTGACATCAGCGTAGGCGGTGACGCAGCATGTTGGGGGAGAAAGAGTAACGCAGAAGGGAAAGACGATTTGGTGAGAAAGAAGCAACGCATCTGTCCTTATCTTGTTTGCTTGGGCTTGGGAACGAGGACTTCCCGGCTTGGTCATGTTGGGCCTTGGGCCTTGCCACTTAGGAGAAATTGTAGTGGAGTGGATCAAGAACTACATGCACATGCATTCCTGAGCAAGCCTTGTCGACTGTTTGAGATATTCCAAGCTCGGTAAAGCTCGTGAGCTTCGGTGCATAGGCTTGAGCTCGGCTCAAATTTTACTCGAGCTGAAATCGAATTGAGTCTGAAACAAGCTGAGTTCAAGTAATCGAGTCTGAAACAAGCTGAGTTTAAGTAGCTTGTCGAATTGGAACTATTTTTACAGCCCTATAAATAATATGGGTATACAGCTAATAGGGGTAAACAATACTGCAATTTAAACCATCGAATAATAACTTCTTCCATAATCTATGCGTAGAGTGCTAAAATGACATCTATGTGTGGAGGGAGTGAATATATATTTACATGTCCAATTTTATATGCAGTGTACATCTAAAAGTGTTCAAGGCTTTTGTAAAAATCATTTCATTACATAACTTATAAATTAACTTACCAGTAAATTACTATCTCATAGCATTCCAATGGAAAATAAAGCATATTATCTACACCCATGGTAGGTGCGTGCACTTAGCGGTTGGTGGTGTCCATGATTTTTTTGCATATTTGCATATTTGATTTTTGCGAGAAAATATGTACAAAAAGTATAAAGAAATAAATGAACACCAACCATCACAAAAAAAACATCCAATGTGATGTAAAAAACTCTTAAATACTCAGTATATTAAAGATGGGGGACTCTCTGGATGGAGAGGCATGCCACGTCATTTTTTTACGAGAAAGTCCCTGCATTTTGCAAAATTGCGTAGAGGTCCTCTATTCTCTCAAACAGGTCCCTGCTAGGTTTTTTTCGAAAAGCACCCTCCACTTCACAGATAGCAACCGACGGTTTCCAAAATTATGTATAGGTACTTGTTTAGTTACATACAGGTCCTTGGTTTTTTGCGAAAAAACCCTTTGGTTTTTCCGAAATTACGCATATGTCCTTGATTTTTTTTAAGAAACGTCTCACGAATTATCGTCTCTTTTGCTTCGGTCCACACGGTGGCTAACGCGGTGTGACGCCGCGCTTACATAGCTAGTTAAATCTAAAAGAACACAAGATCAAGACATATCAAACACTATGAATTAGGAAAATTTTGTTTTTCTTCTCTTGCTAGGTAAAACTAGATTTGATCTAAACTACGCCAGGACAATCATATCTTGGCTAACATTGTTAACATTAGGGTCTAAATTTGTACACGACAAAAGTTTCAGAGTGCAAAAAAAGTAAAACAAAAGTAATTATACCTGAAATGAGAGTAGAAGTTTCTTGCCAGATTTGTTAGGTTTCAGCAAAGTAAAGCAAGCAAGAAAGTAACAATAAGGAAAAAAAGATAATATATGGAATTACTTGAGGTATCAATTTGTTTGGTTGTATATAAAAAATGTGGTCTATTCTCTATTGTCACTAAAAAACAACATATGTATATTTTACATATTTATATTAAATTGTAGGCTATAATTGGTAGACTAGCTAAGTTTTTACGGAAAAATGTCCCTGGTTGTCACTTTGAGTTTAAAAAAAAATATGAAATCCTTCTAATTTTGTGGCACTGATTTGGTTGCTTTTTCTATCAATTATAATGTGAAATGATAAAACATTGAAAAACAATGAAGTAATAGTGGTTAACATATTATCTCTCACGTAATATGCCCGTGATGCCATACCACCCTAACTTGAGGTTGCACATTGCGCGAGGAAAGTGAGAGTGAAGAGATGGAATATAAGTGGAAGAAAATAAAATTTATCTAAAATTATAGTCACTAACATGTGGACCAACATGGTAATGACTTTTTTTTAAAGTTTTTTCCATTAAAATTAGCGAAGAAAGTAAGGGAGGGGGATTTTGCAAACGGATATAACTTGTAGGGATGTAAATGTCACAAAATGAGTTATTGGGGTGCTTTTTCAAAGTCTAGTTTTTATCAGGTTCGATTTCCAAGTTTGCATGCTTTATTCAGTCTTTATTTTCCAAAACTTAAATTTGTAAAACACAAAAAATACCTAACCCAAGGGCAGGTTAATATATGCTGGGAAATTCAAAATCCAACAAGATATCCGATGCATACATTCTTTTGGGTAGAGGGGGTTGCCAACAGTTGCTAATTATTTGGCCAGGTGTGCAAGTTTCAATTCTATGGCGACGTTGTAGCTGAAAAGAAAGCCTATCACCTCGAACGCTACAGACTCTTCTTCTATCAGACGGTTAATCTCATCTCCATATCACAACCTAAGTGTAACTACTATATCAAACATGTGCACAATAAGAGCAATGTCCTGTCTCGACTTGCCTAGTAATTTCTATGATCACTACTGCTGGTACTGTAGCCTGGATTTCCGGGGACAATCCTCTTCAAAATTATCAACCTGACTTCAATTACTCATCTGTTTTCTGACCCAAACAGATGCTATTTTCCTATGTGCTGAATGAAATTACTGTGATATACTAATGCAGGCTGGTCACTGACATCCCGGCGACGACAGGAGTATCTTTCGGTACAGAAGAATTACTCTCTCCTGTATCCACAGTAAAACTTATGTTTTATCAACATGCAGAACTAATTTCAGATCGAGTCCGAGTGCTAATTTAATCAAATTCTTGTGTGGATAGGGACCGAGGTCGTGTGCTACGAGAGCCCGCGGCCGGTGCTCGGGTTCCACCGGTTAGTGTTTCTGCTCTTCCAGCAGCTCGGCCGGCAGACGGTCTATGCTCCTGGATGGCGGCAGAACTTCAGCACCCGCGACTTCGCCGAGCTCTACAACCTCGACCTGCCGGTCGCCGCCGTCTACTTCAACTGCCAAAGGGAGTCGGGCACCGGTGGCAGAAGAATGTGAACTCCAGAAGTATGATATAAGATGATGAATTGATGGATGAATGGATGATTGGATGGATGGATATACACGACGAAATGGAAAAACAGTGTAATATGTGTTAAGGGTACTAGAGATAAGAGATAGAGTATGATTGTTATTCTATCTCCTTCCTTATCTCTATATGGTATATCCTCTCATGTACTCCTATATATATGGCCCTTTGGGTCTCATATCAATACACACACAATATTCATAACAATATGAACTGCTTTTAAGTAATACAAGCCTTCGTTATATAAAGGTTTCTATTTATCAAGGACATTTCGAGCTGTATTTCGTAATTTTGGCAAAAATAAAACGCTGGTATTAAGATTCAAGATATATGAGTTGGGTTCGATATGGCTTAAGGTGGACTTATGCTCGTACTGTCTACAGTAACTAGTTTTTAAACGGTTTGTTTTTTTAAGACGGTGTCAATAGGAAGATTGTAGTAAAAAAGTATACTGAGTTCAGCTGTACCGATCAAAATTCAAATATTTAAGCCATAAACCATAAGCCAAAAAACCCACCCGGTCTAAACCGATCGTAAGCAACATTTAACCGATTGTAAGCGACAGTGAACTGGTCTTAGCTACAGTGAACCGGCCGGAGGTCGTAAGGTCATAGGCTATAGTAACCGATCAATGATCGTAGCTGCAGTACCTGGTCGATAGTCGTAGATTTTACTGATCAGTACTCGATACTCGGAGACTTTGCGGTCGATGGTTATAGATTTTGCGGATTGTTGTCATATTCGTAGACTTGGCAGTCTTGTCGTCATAGTCGTAGACTTCGTGGTCTGCTGTCATTGTCTTGGGCTTTTCGATCGGTTGTCGTAGATCACCGGATCGGTAGTCGAAGGTTTTACGATCAATTGCCATAGGCTTCACAGTCGATACTCACAGACTTCATGGTCGGTATGAGTGCTTTAATTCTTATGATTTTTTAGTACCTCGAGTACTCGTGTTGGGACAGTGGTTGACTGATCTGGCCGTATCGATTATCAGTGACACTCAGTACTCGGTGATCGATGGTACAGTGATTGGTTAATGATCGGTAGTCGTAGACTTGGCAATTGGGTATCTTAGTCATAGCGATCGGTACTCAATAGTTCTTGTCGGTAGCGATGATTGTTATTCCTGAGTGTTTTGAGCGGAGCGATGGTAATTCCCGAGTACTTGTTATTTTCGAGTACCCATTGAACTAACTATCGTATCGAGTGAACTAAGGCTGATTTCTAAATAGCGATGAGATGTGTGGTCGTGAATGACCTGGTTGATGATGATGGATGACTAAAGGTGTGTCTTGATTGTGTGGACTAATGACGATCAAGTTGTGAAGAACTTGTGTCGGGGAAAACGATTTTTTTTTGTCTTTGCATGTGCAAGTGAGCGTGAAGACGATCATGATCGGTGATGAAGACTGGGACTAGGATGAAGAGATTTAAGATCCAAACGGTTGAGAATGTCACACGAGGTGATCGGGAAAACGCCTTGTGCTACTTGCTTTACGTGATGGCTTTGACTTCTTAATTGATATGCTACTGTTGCTTAGAATGCATGCGGACCGATCAACAACCAAGGAAAGTCTCTGTACGTGTGCGCGGCGATAAGCTTTTCTCCCGTACGTGGCCCGAGGCAAAAGATGATGAAGGCGTCGTGCACTTGCTACTGGCTTCCGCTGGGAAGTACAGATGACGACTGTGTTGGCTTGAACCGACGAACAAAGACCGAGACCGGGCACACACACGCAAGGCGCAGCACTGCCTCTCCGCACGGCGATCGAGGAAAAACGCGACGATGGCTTCTCGCATGATGCGAAATGGAAGCGTCGCTTGCGAATAATTTTTCCGAAACAGATCTAAATTTATTTGAGAATTATGGTGGCTACAAAGTGCTCTCTTCTAACATATCTAAACTCTATCACTAAATTAGTCTCTCTAAAAGCCACAAGGTTAGTCTCTAACCTCATCTCTATTTATAGTCTAGAACCTAAAACTTGGACTTATCCTAAACCCACGAGTTTTAATCCAATTCTAATAGCAAAGGGACTCGAAACCCTTCCTAACACGGGTTTTTCAAAATTCTAACTTTTCTAACTCGTCACATGTCGAAGCCTCCAGGACCACACCTCCCGTAGCTTCTCCACGCATCATCCACCACGTGTCGTGGCCTCCGGACCGCACCTCCGTAGCTTCAACACATATCATCCATCTCTGATCTGCATGCGCCCCAAGTATGAGCCCGACCATCTCGTGACCTCCTTGACCGTCTGAACTTCGGATCTCCTATCCTAGTCCCGGTACACCTCGTCACTGACTATGATCGTCTCCATGACTTGTTGGATCGTAAGGGCCTTCTCACGTCAAAAGCTAGTCAATGAGGTGATGGACTCCTCCACTTTTAAGTTAGGTCTCTTGCCCTTCCACAACTAATATGAAACTATTCCAACAATCTCCCCCTTCACACATTGGTGTCCCTCAGCCCTTCACCGCTCTTTCACCGTACACCGACGGTTCCTCAGGGTGACAAACCATCAGACGTTCACACACTAGTATCCATTGGGCCAGAGATGTTAGAATTGGGCTCTGATACCACTTGTTGGATCGTAAGGGTCTTCTCATCTCAAAAGTTAGCCAATATGGTGAGGAACTGCCTTACTTTTAAATTAGATCATTTGCCATTCTACAAACAATATAAGACTATTCCAACAGAAAATTAATTTTAACCTCATGGAAAGAATGGCAGCTAATAGCGCATCGCGAAACTCACTCACAAACTAGAATTGCATTTACAATAATGATTTTAAAGCTTACACTATCTGACACTATCAATCCAACCAGATTGAAGCATATGGAGTGCAATGACGTAATAACTACGATATAGACAAATTAAAACTTTGCCTATGTATGAATAAACGCTCCAAGATGCCACCCCATGGTCACTACCGCAGAAATAGCAAACCCACAGTTCCAAATCACACCACAGCCTAAAAGTCCACTGCAAAATCTAACAATGCAGCAGGAAAACTACGACCCACGACCCGGTTACAGCACAGACGTAAACCTCAGACGTCAAAAATATAATAGTAGATATCTAGCGCGCACTCTGAAGTCTGAACTCATAGTTAAGCTCTAAGCAAAGCACCGAGCAGATCACGCACGCACAAGCCCCAAAACCACAGCGCGGCCTACCCGGAGCAGAGAAGTTAGCACCAGACCATCACCTTGTCCTCGGCCTCCGTGCCAGGGGCGTCTCCCGCAGGCCCGGCCCTGGGGGCGGCGGGCGGGCGCCTGGGCCCCAAAACCAGGGGCCCCATAGGGTGGTGGGGGCGCGAAGCGACGGGGATGGGGAGAGGCGCAGCCGAGTCCAGACGGTGGCGGCCGTCGGGGTCCGTACGCTGGTTGGCTTGCACAGAAACTGCAAGGTAGCGATGTCCTTTTCCCGTTACGTTACGTGCCAATTAATCTGGCGACAGCAACCATCAGGCATTGGTGCAGCCGTGCAGGGGATGCAAATGGGACGGGGTACTGATGAGTGATGACGAGCAGCCGTGCATGCGTGGGGGGTCACCACCCAACCGCAGCTCATTCTGAATTTCTGGGTGCAGAAATATGTGCTGAGCCTTGAGCTACAAAAGAGCCATATTATGTTCAGCCCTGTTGAATTCTTATGGAGTCATCAGAGATACAAATAAGCTGACCAGATGAATGCTTATGGACATTCTCTATGGCATATCTACTCGTTAGTGGATTCTAATGAAAACGTATTATGATCTCGCGATACCGTATTTCTGTACCTAGTAACTATGGACTCAATGTTTTGAATTGGTGCAAAGTTGCACTGCGAGAACGCTCCAGATTGCCAACTTTGCTTCACATCTGTATGCTTGCCCACAACTCAAGACTGGCAGGGTGCGCTCTAGTTGCTTTGTCAACCCCCAAAGAAAATAGCTCCTGCTTTCTGATACTGAACATGGTGAAGAAATCTGATGAACAGGGTGCACTCTAGGCTTATTACCTTTTCTTTTGTTTCAGATTAGCTTGTTTTCAATATTGATGCATTTGGAACTGTGACATCCTATATAATTGGATTGGTAGTGTTGCAATTTTAATCCGATACTCATGCTCAGTGACTGACATCTTCTGAAGGAGATACTTTGGTTCAAGAAGCACAGAGCCTAAAAGGCTAAAATAGCTGCATGAGATTTCAACACTATAAATTTTTCTTTGATATCTATAAATTTTAAGGTAATATCTATAAACTCTTTCATATGAATTTTCTTTAATACATAACGTATTTTAAGTGTTTGTTGGTAAAATTAGATATATATATATATATATGTAGATTTATATTTAGATATTTATACTAGGGCCTCTATTCCTAGTTTCGCCGGCCCCTAAAATCCTGTGACCGCCCGGTCTCCGTGGCCTCGCCCGGGGCGCGGCGGCGGAGGGCGCAGCCCTGCGTCGCCTGCGGCGGCTCATGGAGTAGGCCACGATGAGATGGGCGCAGCAACGGTAGCGGTAGTTGCGGAGACGTAGTGGAGCATGTTGGAAGATGGCACCGGATCTACACGTCCAAATACACTTACGACCTCACCGAGTTCCTACTACTACAGCGAAGAAATAGAGGACAAAGTCGAAACACGGTGAAGAGTGTTTGAGGGCAATTTTCTTCTTCTTTTTTCACACTCTCAATTACTCTGCACAAAGATTACATGGTATAAATAGACATCCGAGCTCCGTCGTGCGCCCGAGCCCTCAATTCCCCCGCCGCCGCCCATGCTCGCCGCATAAGATTTCACCGCCATCGCCGCTCATTCCAAGCAGTGTCGACGACCGCCATAAAGGCACACCGCCACTGTTGCCCAATCCGAGCCGCAGGCCGACAACATGATGTTTCACCGCCACTGCTACCCAACCGGAGCTCTGGCGACTGCTGCTGCTGTGACCAGTCAGTTCACCGACCGCCGTATGGTCTGTGTCACTCACACTTCTCTGTGCTAACGCCTGCGACAACTCACTGCACCGACTTGACCGCTCGAGCGACTGGCCGCACGATCTCAGCCACTGGTTTCCACTTCAGCTACTCCTTGACCGCTTCTTGGCTTCGACTGCGGCACTCGAGCTTCGACCACGCAAACACTACACTGGTCGACTCATACAAACTGGTCGTCCACGATCACACTGGTCGTAACCGACCACTCACACAGGACCCTGTTACAACCACACACACCGTGGTCGTAACCGACTACAACGTGGTCAAAACCGACCACACATAAGACCCTGTTACGACCACACACACCGTAGTCGTAACCGACTAAAATCAACGTGGTCGTAAATGACCACTTACAATGTGGTCGAAACCGACCACACTCAACGTGGTCGTAAACGACCTACGAACACACACAATGTGGTCGTAACGACTTACGACCACTCACAACGAGGTAGAAAGCGACCACTCTCAACGTGGTCGAAACCGACTATCGATCACGGCTGTCGACTATCGACCACATACAAGCATTCCGACTACGTACAAATCATCAAGATTAATTCCAACAGAGCATATGGGGCCAGATAAGTGCATCTTTTTGTCCTTTTTTAATCCGACCGTTCTCAACGAGGTCGTTACCAACTATCGACCACGGCTGTCGACTATCGACTACATACAAGCATTACGACCACGTACAAATCATCAAGATTAATTCGAACAGAGCATATGGAGGCGTGCTAGCGAAGTAACGAGTACTTCGGTAGGAGACGTTACGGCTCATTGTGCTTCGATCCGTGGACGGATGGGTTGCTGACATGCTGGCCACGGATGGGTGGGGGGCCAGGGCGATCGACTCGTGCCGTGCTGAGAACAACCGGTCACAACAAGTGGTTCCACTCATTTCGGTCTAGATTTCTACCTTATGACTTATTTTTTACTATTCTTAAATTTTATTCTTTTTTAACTTTCTTTAAGTTTTTTTATCAGTCCTTTTTCTCTCCTATTCATTTATATTGTCCGTAATAAACTCACATGTTTTTTCTTTTTTTTTTAAATTTAATTACGCTAAGTAAACCACTTCCAGTTACAATGTAATTTCAATTAATTTCAATTATAAACCAACTTATTTCAATCCAATCAAACTACACCTCTCGACATATCGTAACCATTGAAAATGCAAGTCACGGGAGCTGCTTGGAATGAATGTATTTTTTTCATTGGTAAAGCACGTCAATATATCATTTTATTACATCAATGAAAGAATTTACAATGGCTGGCTGTGACTGCCACTCATGTTTTTACCTAACCCGGGAGGTCCTACCTCGCTGTCTAACAAAATTTGTGAGAAAAAGCACAAACTTGTTACTTGTCGACAGCCACGCATAAATTGAGAAAGCGAAAGCCAATAACCAACGAAAGAATCTTGGATAAATCAGGGAAATTCGCCGGCCTTTTTGGCTCTGTAAGGGTGTTGGTTAGTCCTTGTGAGATGAGCAGTCTAGTTCATGTATCCTCGGCAGTTAGGAGCTTTACACAGGCAAGGAACCTTGCAATCCTCCGACTCGTCCGGGTCAAACAGGTAGTCATACCTACACGCAAGAGAAACAAAACACAGATCAGATGATGATTAAGGTAGCTTCATCAATTCGGTGTGTCAGTTACACGCTCAATGAAAGGCATCAAAAGTTCAAAACAAGACAGGGTTAAGTAGCAATTACGTCAATTCTTCTCCTGCAGAGACATCTCTTTTGGCAATAAGGATGATCTGGCTCTTGTCATCACCAACACTCATGATCCTTGCATAGCAGTTAGGCATACACTGCAAGTGCGACAAGAATATTTGGTTATCATTTCGTGGGCTATTAAGATGGCAAGAAGCTGCAGGTGCGAAATCTGACGAAGGCTTTACCGAATGATTAATTAGACGGGCTATGTTTCCTTTCTCCGTAGCATCAATCACAACATCTTCACTTATCTTGAATAGCTGCAGCACAGCAGAAAAGGGAATCAATGCACCATGACAGAAAACCAACAACAAAACATTTTATCCCAAACAAGTTAAGATAGGCTAGAAATGAAATATCTTCAAACTCAAAGAAACGAGAATCTTGTAATAAAACCTACAAGGCTAAAACCCTACATCCTACCATTTAAATCGAGAGTCTAAAGCACCGCCCCTAAACCTTCTTCTTACGTTATGGTTTCGGTACGTGAATCGCTAACTTACATGCGTTCTTATCCAAAACTAATTGTTTAGATACATTCTAATCTCTCAAGTATCTTTTAACTGCTTCTTTTCACGTCAATCTTAGTTAACATCTACCTCTTTTTATGTTTTCGGTACGTCTTAAATTCTACTGCATACCGATACCTCAAAAGGTCTCCATTAGAGATGTCTAAACCATCTCAAGCGATGTTAGACAAACTTCTCTTCAATTGATGCTACCTCATCGTATCACGTATATCATCATTGCGGATTAGATCCCACCTTGTGTGACCACATATCCACCGCAGCATCCTCATCTCCGCTACACTTATCTTCTGTATATGTTGTCTTTTACTCACTCAACATTCCACTCTATATAACATCGTAGGTCTTATCACCATCCTATAGAACTTACTATTTAATTTTTAACAAGCTTTATCGCACAGGACACCCGATAGTTGGCGACATTTCACCTACTCCGCTCTTATCATGTGACTCATATCTCATCAATCTCAGCGTCCCACTGTAGCATCGAACCCAAATATCCAAAAATATCCTTGCTAGGCACTACTTATCCGTTCAGACTAATATATCCATCATCTGCCCTGACACACCACTAAAATCACACCTTATATACTCAGTTTTAGTCTACTAAGTCTAAACCCTTTTGATTCTAAAGTCTTCCTCCACAACTCTATATTCCTATCAGACATATATCCTACTCTTATCGACTACCACTACATCATGAACGAAAAGCGTATACAAATGATATCTCCTTGTATATCTCACACGACCCTGTACATCACTAGGCAAAAATGTATTGACTAATGCTGATCTTTAGTGCAGTCATATCTTAATAAGAAAGTCATTAGTATCACTAACACATGTTCTGACATTAATCACAACATCTTCGTACATATCCTTGATTGTGATGCACCATACCAGAAAACCAAACTGCAGTATTTCATAAAGGATGTCTGTTGCACTACTCGAAGTTTTTTTTGGGGAACACACGATTCGAAGTTGAAGCACATCAAAAAATCAAATATGACCGTAGCAAACAGTTCACGCATTTAACTGCAAACAATGTAGTTTAGGGCGGTGTTCTTGTCAGTGTGCCAAGAATTAGTTAGCCTTGGCGGCTAGTTGCTTAACGAGAGGCATTACTTTCGAAGCTAATTTGGTTTGCTCAGGTACTTATAATCTAGAAATAAATGCATAGCTGTGATAGGTTGCACCACTTAAACCTTACAAAGTGAAGGCAGAACACTAGAACTTTATAAAAAGTAAACACAGTAAAGGATGACTCACATAGCAATCTTTCTTTTCCTTATGATATCGTGCTTCCCTCAAATCAGCAACACTCTGTCTAACTTGGTCGCCACGATATTCGATAACCTGCACGAGATTGGTTAGCTGGCATATTAAGAACAATCTCCTCGCATATGGATGCACGATGAATTTTGAATAAGCGCTTCAAGAAAAAATAATATTTAATATTATCATGATAGCATTTTATAGCATTTTATATTCTAATGTACGACAAATATGTGCAAATGATCTGCTAAAAAAGTTCATGTTACTGACTTGATGTATGCTCAGTAAGCGATATGGAAACCACTGCTATTAGTTACTGAGAGAAATGAGGATTTTTTTTTAGAGATCTTACATTGTTTACTCAAATGAAACAGAGAAAAAGAACAGAAAAACACAGATAGTAGTTTAACTCATTAGGTGATATTTATGTAACGCATGCACGCACACACATTCCCTATAACTTTGCACAGCAGATCATTGATATTCATTAAATGGAGTTCATGCAATGCAGATCACCGACAGTGCTCTACTGTGGTCTAGATACAAGAAATCTGCATAGTGCACATTAAATCTACTTAATGCCATAAATGCATGTGCTTGAACATGTCATCCTAGAGATGCTTAACAAACTAACTGGATCAGAGAATTAAATAATTTACCATAATACAGTATGAGCTTTGTTGAAAAGAATATATAGCTTGAAGTGATATACCATTTGCCCCTCTTGAATTTTCCTAGCAGCAAAGAGCCCCCATCCATGTATTCCAGATCGACCACAAGAGACCCGCTTATTTTCAGTTTTCTGAAATCAACAAACACAAGGGTTTATCAGCATGCTGACATAGCCTTGTAAGAACAGCAATAACTCAGAAACTAAACCTGTAAATAACAAAGCCGTTCCTTAAATGTAGAAAAAGGTTGGTCATCCTTCTGATCCTGTTACCAAGGGAATAAGTTGCATAAATGCTTCTAGCATTCAACAGTTGCTGAAAAGAAAGAAAATGACATAGCTCAGAATGGGACAATTACCATGCATGCGTTCAAGCCCTCGATCAAATCCTGGGAGTGGTGTCGGGGTCCCATTATTCGGTGGGCAATTGCATCTCCTGGTTCTTTCTGGAAAATGCAGACAATTTAGTACTAAAGGCTTGCTGACAAAGCAACAGAAATAAAACCTAGACAACCATAGGGTAAACAAAATAGTTATCCAACTGCAACAAGTCAATCAGAACAGCACTAGAAATTAACAGTAACAAAATAAAGTGTCTGTAAACATATCTCAGTATGTCACACATAACAGTGTTACTGCAATTTTGAAAATCAACACATACCAAAAGATAAGATCATAAGGAAGTATACATGAAACATGTACGACACAATTAATCCTAATGATAGAGAGCCTGTTAATCCAAAAACAAGCGATGAATACAAGTAACTGTCACTAAGGGCCTCATCTTTGAACCAGCAAACAAGCAGGACAAGGAATGCAGCAAGAGAAAGCAGTTATTCTTGCTTGGTTGAACTAAGAATCTTACAAGCTGAGCAGTCAAACTATCAAGTATTGATGAACTAACAAGGAAATGATCACAAAATAAAAGAAAGAAATGTCCAACAGATGAGCTAGGAAATGATTAGTAAAAGCAAGTGGACTTTGTATGGACAATTTGTAAATTTTCAATGAGACTGTTGACAATTAGCACCATATTTTCTCAATTTGTGTGTGCGTGTGACACAAAACACAGGTTCAAGAAAATTACCTTGTTTTTCAACATTTCATAAGGTAGGCACCTTGCAGCTGGGCAGGCAGAAATTTTTACAGAAAAGACCTTCTCCTGGTTGTTTTCCTTCCTGACAAGTCTTGTAGCAGACTGCTTTTCATTATTTTGGAGCAGAAATTTGGTAGAGAAAACTCCTTCAGGTGTCTTCACTATCAACACATTATCTGGGTCAGGAGTACTAAAAAAGGGAAAAAGAAAAGCATAACAGGTATCAGCAACAGAAATTTGTGATAATTCATCCTTCAGGGTAAATTGTCACTTTCACAAATAACATTGTTCCAATGTTCCAAGATCCTGTCAGATCCATGGATCCTACTATCAATTTTTTTTTTTTGCTTAAAATATGTTTTGACTATGATATTAAGCTCGACCCCCAAAAAACACAAAATTTATATCATTATGGGGTAAACATCGTCAGGACGACAGCCGGACGGCGTCAGCTTGATTGGGATAAGGAGCAGACTATAGATGAGGGAGAAGAACCTTGTGAGAGAGACTAGATTAATTCATCTTTATTACTTGATTTCAATAGATGACAAATACTTAACCTTATGTAGTCGGCATAGGCAGATTGGAAACAAATAACTAATTCCATCTATAAAAGATTGGAATCTAATTAAATCATATCTTCATATCCTTAAGAGATTGATATCTAATCAAATCATAACTAACAATATCTCTTAACTAGTCTGGCTGCTGCCCTTTCCTTGTGCGCCAATGCAACTGGCCCACATGACATGGACAATTGCTACAGTACCACATGTATTGTTTACACGTGCGAACAGTAACTCCAGCACGTCACAAGGGTCATGAAGCCACGGTAGAATTATTCTTTTAGAAAAATAGAGACCACTTCATGAATGTATGTAAATTTAAACCCAAAAAGGGAAACACTAAAGTGAAAAGGATTAATACTACCTGTGAAATGCACAGTAGGAAACCATTTTTGTCACGTGCCTACCATTCCTTTCGGAGTATCGCAACTACAAGCACACAAAAAATGTCAATTTTAATCAGCTTTCAAACAAAAATGGATTAATGAAGAAACAAGTGCCAGTAAATTAGTACATTAAAATGATGCATAGTTTAAACAAATCTAGCAAGTCATGCTTGAAACAAAACATACTAAATTACATTAGGCATTAGCTCCAACAGAAGTATCTAAGCAATGATACAAATGAGATAGACACAAAAGGTAACTTTTACATGACATAGCTTATACACAAAAGGTAGGTGGCAAAAAGCTTGCTGATCCACAGTAACACCACACAGAAGTAAAGAACATCAGCTTGTTAAGTGGTTGGTAATCGAAACCTAACTTTCAACTGAGCATAATGTGGCAGACAATATACATTTTGTTTTCATTTAAGCAAGAAAAGAGTTGGAGCAGGTTGAATTAACAAAAAATGGACATGCAAAAAAATATCACAAATGTCCATTACAAAAGGTGACAGCAGCAGTCTACCTCCATGCGATATCCTGCTCTTGATGCACACATTGCATGATAATAAGTAGAACAATTGTAGCACTGGGTGCAGGTGCCGTGCATCTGCTTGCATATAACGCATGTCTGGAGTTAACAAAATAAAAACATACCGTTAAACAAAAAGTAAGGTGAGATTTGAACACACAAGCACAGACATTAAATACCCTCTAGGTAACACTATGAAAAATACCAGATTGAAATCCTAACCTTCTTAAAGTACTCTGAAGGGATGTTCAAAATGCCCATAGCTGGCTCCATTGTTTCGTCAACAGGAAATGAGACTTTAGGTTGATACCAGGCACATGTGACATGAATCCACATTTGATCAACATCCGTTGGCTTAAGAGCACCCCCTACAGCAATGCAAAAAAAAAAGTACCAAGTTAATAGCATAAATGATCTATATGATCCAGAAGGGACGCAATATAACAAACAAGACTAGTGAAAAATAGATGCCATTGGGCACCAATCAAAATTTATCATATAAAAGGTATGATATTAAATGGGCAATCATGGAACTGTCCAAACAATCCTGTGTGACTGATGAATCATGATGAAACTATGAAGCACATAAAATGAGGCCCCATTTGGAACGCAGGGATTTCACAAGAAACAGATCATTTCGTATAGAAATCAGAAGAAAAAAAAGTTCATGCATTCCAAACAGGGCCTCAATGTATTATAGGCTATTCATCAAGACAAAAATTATACCTTTTACGGGACATAAGCAGCACTCTCTTTTTTGTTGGGGCAATTCACATGCTCGACAAACCCAAGATGTAAAATCTTGTACAACACATGCTCCATAGCACTCTTGGTGGACAGCTATTTGACATCTGATCATATGAATTTTGGAAAGAAACTTTTGTCAAATACTAATCATAAGTTTATATAAAAAGTAGTCTTAAAAAATACAATGAATTCTTAAATAAGGGTGTTCAAAAAACTCAACGACTAGCGGGAAATACCTGTTACAAATGATAATTTTATTGTAGTCCCAATCTTCAACCCATCTACAAACAGCACAACGCTCAGTTGTCCATTTAGCGTAGACTGGACTATAAGAGTTTGCTGCAGACAACGAAACAATCAATCACATGAGGTCATGTTGCAACAACTACACAGCCCAACACAAACTCAAGATCCAACGTACCTTGCAATTTTAGCAGCTCTTCTTTCTTAATACCTGGGGTAGAAGACTTGAAATTTCCACCAGGAATATCGTCCAGCTGCAGATAATGACAAAGAACGAACCATGTGTCAGCTTTTTTCATGTTTTTTGATGAAAAAAAGGTGTACATAAACACCCACAGATCATGTTTGGCAGTGAACTTTCAAGTTGATGAAGATCTTGAGGGCTTACCAAGGTAATTAGTGGCTCCCCAGTGCTCTTGAGTTTAACACTCATTTTCCAATTCTTTTTCCTTGAGCCAGTATGTCTCTCCCACTCACTCAGACTCATTATTCTTTCCTTGCAAGACTTACATTGACATAATATCCTGCAAGCAACAACAACATCTCAAATACCAATAATGGTGCTGGATACATATAACAAAATCAATGTAACATAAAGGCTGCTAGCAACTGTGAATTCGTTTTCAATGCTCTGGTTCTACACAATGTATCAATTTCCATAACAAGTGACCCACCAAACAATCCTTATGTGTCTGCTACAGTAAAAACAGCCTAAAAGTCACTTGTTCATGCACCAACCATAGATTAAAGGACCAATTGCAAATATACAGTGGCCAGTCAAATTCCATAGCATTCAATGCTACTCCAGCCCACAGGTCAATCTTCATGTCCAATAAATGAATCAGAAGAGAGAGGTACTGCTCCAAGAAAAAATAACCACAAATACACACACAGTACATAGCTTTTCTCTTTCTTTCTGAGTAGTTGACTTTATGCAAATGGTAGGCTTGAGCAAAATAAGACGCACTAAAATCAGACAGAGTATTGGTAATTAAGCAAACTTAAATGTGTTTCTCAGATAAATACACTGTAAGATATGCCAAATGCTTACATGTGTTTCTCGGGTAAATACAATGCCTCCATCCCAAAGCAGCACACAGGTACCATTTCAGGCAGTTTTTCCTTTGAAGTGCTAGCACATCTGTGCAAAGACACGTTAGAAACTGACATGCTTATTTATTCTAGTAGTCAACAAACGTCCACATGTTGGAGGAAAAATAAAGAACTCACTCTGAACTTTTGGACGTGTTCATTTGTTCAACCGTTGATACTCTCTTGTGTTTTGATTTGCAATCCGGACAGAAATAATCAGTAATTTCTAAATCCTACAAAAGTAATGCTCAGTCGGTAAAGCCTATTCATACAAGCATTACATATAGATATCAAGCAATAGGACTTCAAGATATCAACACCAAAACAAAATGAACAAATAACCTCCATGTTATTGCATGTCCGGTCACATTCTACGTGAACCCAAATCTGACACTCATCACAACAAACCTGCCAAGATGTGCATTGAAGGTCAGTGCCTAGAACAATTAAGAGAACATAGAATATACATATACAACATCACCAAAGCACATAACCTTCCAGGCCCTTACCCAATTTCCACCATCTGTGTGGTGCCAAATTTTCTTGCATATGCCACAGTATTGCTTTGACTGCAATAACTGCAGGCATAATAATGTTTACACACATAAGGCACCAAAAGAAAAGAAACAAGTTAACGGAACACACAAAAGCACTTATCTCACAAGTCACAAGCCAGCCACATACCTTTTCACAATGCCTACAAAGTAACTGTTCTCCATATTGTTTCTTTTTCTTTGAAATCTTCAATGGAAGGCGATTACCACAACTATCACAGCATGCTGCTGATTTACCAACAACCTGCAATACAGTATATTATATTGCAGCCTAACTGAGAAGTAATAAATGATACAGCTACAAGCTCAAAGTTTACAATTTCACCGCATCCAGTTACCTGAGCCTCAGATTGACACTCTTGCTCATTATTCGAACCAGTCCCCTCCTGTATGCCATCAGCGACAGAATGGTCATTGATAGACTTCTCCAGCGAACACCCCCCATCCATTTGGAGCTCAAAAAAGCCACGCTCAGCGAGGAAAGCCTCCTCAATTGCTGCACGGAATTTTCTTGGCTTGAGCTTATACAGAGGCTGTCCCTGAAACCTGGCAGAAAAGAGGGGAACTTCAGATACAGCCCCAGTAAGGAAAGCCCTGTTCACCTCCATATGCCAGAAGTTTACCTGTCTAGGTAGTCCACAAAGGGAAAGATCATCCCTTGCTTAACCCAACCATAGTCCTGCAAAAAAAATGTGGCAATGTGGGCCCACACTTAAAAAACAAAAAGAAACTGCTTGGTTCATGTCCTTGCATGTATTGGCAGTATTGCCCTGTTTCAGTTGCATCTCGTGCAAGTGTGAAACTGAGGCAGTCTTTATAGGAGTTCTACATTTTTCATGTTTAAGTTGCGGGTTTCATGAACCAAACAGTCAACCAAAAAAAACAACCCGCAACGCTTAACCAGGAAACTGTGATTACTTACCCTGCCATGGCCGCCAGCAGAATACCCAAAGAACATGACGCAGAGGGCACCGGGAATGCAGGAGTTGAGCACGACCTCCGGCGCGTGCAGCAGTGGGTCAATCACCAGCGCAGGCCACGCCGGGCACTTCTTCCCCGACCTCGCCCACACGACATCCCCAAGCACGAAATCCTCCGGCCAGTAGAAACCCTCCCTCTTCTCGCCGCCCTCCCTCTTCGGTTTGCACTCCACCACCACGGGCCTCACCTCCAGCCCACCACTCCCGCCGGCATTGCTCACGGACGTGACCACACTGCCGCTGAAACCACCGGAACTGCTGCTCCTGCTGATATTCCGGCATGCCCGGTACAGCTCCTCCTCCGTCTGCGCCGGCGGATCCTCGCCGGTCCACACCACGGTCTCCACTGCACCAAAGGCGGCGCCTCTAGGCGCGACGGCGCGCACCTCGACATCATACACGTCCCCATCCTCGCCCACCTCCACCCCCGGCGCCCCGGCCCTGCAGCCCTTCTTCGCGGGCGGCGGCACCACCGAGTCCCTGAACCGCGACGGGACGACGCGCTCGCGGCGGCGCTTGGCGGGCGACATGCTCTCGGCGGCGGGGGGTTCCCCCTCGCCGGGGACGGCAGCGGTGCAGCGCTTGAGCGGGATGCGGGACGCGAGCATCGCACTACCACCACCCCGGCGGCGGCGGCTAGGGCATGCCGGCGCGCGCGAAACCCTAGCGTGTCGAATCTGGTCCGCGAACTGGGGCGCTCGGGGGATCGACGGGTTTAGGGTTCCGACTCCGAGAGCATCGGGTTGGGATTTAAGTCCGGGGGATTCGTCCCGAGTGGGGAATTGGGGGTTTGGGCGGATTGGGGCGGTGCGCGCCGACGCCGGGGCGAAAATTTTGGGTTCCCTCCGATCCTCCGAGGGATTGGGGGGATGCGGGTTTTGAACGAAATTTTCGAACGCGATGCCGGGGGAGGCGAGGCGGAGTGAGGTGGGGAAGACGTCTCGACGTCGCGAGATGACGAGAGGCGGCCAGGTGGCGGCTCTGTTGTGTACTCTAGTCACTCCGCCATCGGATTTTCGGGGACTTCGGGTTCGGCGCGGATAAGGTCATCTAGGGGGTGTACACGGATATGATCGGATAATATTTATTTTATATTTTTTATATATTTTTTATCAAAGTTAAAAATAGATATATGGATAGTGTCTATTACGTACTAAAGATGAATATAAATACAGATACTCTTGGTCACGAATACAAAGCGAATACATATCGCTCCAAATACGATAAGTCTCGGTCACGAATATTTAGTCAGATAATGCGCAAAAACAAAAACCACATATATCGCACGTATAAGGATCAAACAATCATACTATATGTCCATAATGAAACTATATTAGTAGCTTAACAAGTAAGTTTAACTGTATGATACAATTACATGGACTAGTTAAGGATTTACCTACTAAATTTCATTAAAAAAAATCATGCAAAAATTGAATATTAAGAAGTGCTAGTTCAGGAACAGTTACTTGAAGAAAAGGGCAGTACAAGAACAGATAGTTATCAATAGAACATTATCCAAAATAGTGGTGTGAACATACCGAAGGTCTTGATGGATATGAAAAATGCTACATCAGCGTACTGAATTCTCCCTGCCAACTTTTGTAATCTAAGGCCTGCAAAGATGAAATGCTTTAGATCACCGAACAATTTTACACCCCCACATTAAGACATACAAGTAGACAAAAATTATAAACCTGACATCAGATTAATACAGTAGCTTGTAACATCCATTCTATTTTCTTGCTTTTAGAGGTAAGTTGCCTCCTACTGGCTAATGTCAATTTAAAAGGAATTCTAATGGTACATCTTATCCAAAAACAAAGATAAGTGATAATGTTTCGTTTTTGTTGCAATCTGATTATAACCACTTCAATTATTCAATCTATTGCAGAGAATATCAGATTATAATTTGTAGTAATGTCTTATATACGAAAGAAGCATAACATGATTGAATTAAACTTGCAATTTGTATTAGCAGAGGAATCGACACTGCTACCAGTGCTAGCATGCACATGTACTTTGTGTATCCAGCTTGTCATTTAACTCTCTCTTCCTTTCTTCAATTCCACCGAGATAACTCGCCTAAATTGGATGTAAAACCACAAAGGTCTCAATGAAAAAACAAGTAAATAGGTGGTGCTCACAGCATAAACAAACACAAAGCATGGAGCTTGCAGGCTTAGGCACCCGATCATATACTAGGTCATGGTACCTGCAGTGTACCAAACAGGCCCTCAAAATCCACATGAGTCCCCAAAATATGGTCAATTGGTCATGGTTAGCATAGTTACAGATACAATTCCACATATAGCAAACAACACGCTATTAGGAACCAAGAACTTTAACAATCCTCACCTCCGGATTGGGGTCAAAGCCTTCACTTTCACCTTGGCCTTCTTTAGCATCACGATTACCATCAGCATCATCACCTCCGACCACTACCTCTCCCGCATCATCCATATCCATATCCTCCATCGAGCCCTCCTCCTTCTCCTCTTCCTCCTCCTTGTCCTCCTGCTGCTGCTCATCCTGTCCATCCTCCTCGTTGTCGCTCATTCGCCCCTCCTCCTATATCGCCTCCTCCCTCCTATCTCTATCGCTCCTCCCCTCCGTCTCCCCCGAGGGCTCCGTAAAGCCATCAGCAGCGAGACGGGAGGTGGGGGAGCAGGGAGAGTGGCTATCGGCGGGAGCAGGGGGACCAGGGAGAGCGGCGGGAAGCAGAGGGAGCAGTGACCGGCGCAGAGGGAGCAGCCATACATCCACGCGACAGCAGGAGGGAGGGCCGAAGGCAGGAGGAAGACCCTGGTGCTGGTCGGCCGCGACGATTTGGAGGGCGGCAGCGGCATTTCAGAGTCACCGAGTAAGGGCCTCGGGGAAGACTGGGGAAGGCGGGAGGGAGGGAGTCCCTGGCGGTGGCGTGGGAGGGAAGGCGGGAGGAAGGGAGGGAGACCCTGGTGGCGGTCGGCTCGCGGCGATTCGGAGGGCACCGTGGGAGGCGACAGCGGGGTTTCACAGTCAAGGCCTTGAGGAGTCCACATGGGGAGAAGAGGAGTAGGGTAGGAGAGGAATAGGGAAGGAGAGAAGGAGGAAGAAGATGATGCCAGAGCAGGATGGGAGGGAACTCGCGCCGGAGGTTGGAGGGGGAGCTCACGCTGTCGCGAATGCCGAAGGGGGAGCTGCGCAGGTGCAGTAGACGTTGTTGCATAGATGGAGGGAGGCACATGTCGATCACCGCCTTGCCCTATTGCAGTGGCGGCGTGGTCCGTGGGGAGTTGGGGACTAGGGAGTGGATTCTGCTAGTACGGTGATGCGTCTTAGTCTCAGTGGGCCGGCGGTTGGGCCATGAGGCATTGAGAAGACAGGCTTGGGCTTGGGAAGCGGGGATTGGAGTCCCTTCGGATATTACCGATTCCATTTATCGGATATTACCGAATATATTTTTGGATATTCTCTTATCCATTGGAAACTACTCTCCCGATTTCGATACCGATTCTAAAAAATACTATCCGATACCAACACTATATCCGATAAAATCTGTCGATTATCGATTTTTTTGCCTAAGTATTATCTAAAGCTATCTAGTCGATCGGTCGGTCGGGAGGTATCAGCTCCGATTGCACCCCTAAAGGTACGGTAGCACCATTACACAAAGCGTGGTCATATTGGCCTAAAGTGATGTGAAGAGCTTAAAAACATGCTTTGTAGAAAAAGCAATCGCTATACAAAACCGGATCATACTGGGGACCCCGATCGGACCGGCCAGTCATACCGGGGCAATAGTATCGCTAATTATGGGCAAGAGTACCAGCCTAGGCGGCCATACCACAGGTAAATGGGTGACAATACCGCCCATGAATTTCAGCACAAACGACACTTAAGAAAAACAGTCATACCTTTTGACTTTAATGTCGAAATTTAGTGATATTGTATTCTATGGAAGCTTATTCAGAGGACTACTCAACCCAACTATTTGCTTGATCTCAAACACATTAGACTAAGGCAAGAAGCATAACTCTAAAGAGCCAACACATGGTCTAAGTTCAAGGATAAGAGCAACAACAAATTTTATACCATGCGGAGGAAGGATGCATGAACTTCAACAATTTGCAAAACAAATATACAAACTTTAGCATTATGCTGCAAGGAGTAGGTGCATGGACTTTAACTATTTACAAAACACAGTTACGAACTATAGTCGTACACTATAAGTATTAGGTGCATGAGCCTCAAGTATTTACAAAATATATTCGCAAATAATAGCATCATACTGTAGAGAGCTGGTACAATAGAAAATGAGCTATCAATATATGATGAGACTCAAACTACAAGATAAAACTTCTCTTAATAGTATGACAAACTATACTAGCAATTCGATCTTCCAACCAAACACCAAGACCGATAAAAGACTAGAAAAATATACTTAGCCTATGCTAGCAATATATTTGCCTTGCGTATCCACTTAGAGCTTTTACTTGTGACGATTATCTCCTCTCCAAGTCTGGGTCCTTGTCTTGTTTTGCATCGACACATGGTGCTATTCACTATGTTGGGATTTTGACATGATGATTATCAACACATGATGTCATCCATTGCTTGACTTGATGACAATATATACATGATTCCATCCATTGCTTGGCTTAATGACAATCAACACATGGAACCATCCAAAGTTTTTATCATCATGAGACATAACCTATTTCACCAACTCATGAAAAATATTAGTCACATAAACCGATTGTCATTAATCACCAAACCTCACCATTAATATACAATGGAGGGGCTAGATTCTTCAATCTCTCTTTTTAGTGATTGATGACAACTTAATTACAAATAATTGAATTTAAATCATCATGAGTATATTTTAACTACAAAATCTTTATATATTCAAAGTATATGTTTCAAAGTAAAGATCCTTAGTATTTAAAATAGGAGCATGAATCAATACTACTAAAATCTCAAAACATAAAATGAACTCTCCCTAGATTTATGCATACATATATATTAATTGGAAACAATATGCATATATCCAATTTGACACTTTGGTGGAATTCACCTTATATTTTGGTTCTGAGGAATGTAACAAGACATAAAATATATTATCAAATACATACCTCTGAATTTCCATTTTTTTCATCCAAATGAGACTAAATAACATGATACTAAACAAGAGTGTTAGTCTCACATTTATATTTACCAATAATCCTCAAAACTAATTTAATGGAGCTTGAACTTACAGCCAGTGTGACCTCTAGGGCATCGGTTTGACCACTCGGCTCACGACGGTTTGACCGCTCACCAAGGGCAGAAGAAAAAAACAGAACAGTACACGATACAAGAAAAGAGCCAACTTCTAAACCACTGATTAGGCACAATGAAACTTGAAACAAGTCCTCTCTAGAATGTCAAAAACCTATTCCAATCATGGATCAAGAAGATCAATAACAAAATTCTAACCTTTTTCCAAAACAAAGAAGGTTGCATCAAAATCAGACAAAAGAGGGGAATCTTGATCTACTCTTACTCATGAGTCCTTGATGATCTAGATAATCTTAGATGGATTATAATATATCATAGCAAACTACATCACAATATGAACTCAAACCAAATCATCCACAAGATCAAAACCCCAAAATCACCTCTCTCTTGAGAAAAATCGGGCAAATACAAAAACTCCCCTAGAAGGTACTTATATGTATGAGATATGATTTCTAAGAGATATCTTCATCTCTTACATGTCCTTGGCACTAAGAGATATCAAAAGAAGATAAAATCCAACCAAGAAAACCAAGCAAATTAAAAGCACAAGATGGAATCCATGGCAAACTCACTTGGACGAAGTTTAGATGTTCATTTCACTTGGAGAGAAATATTTTATAGCTACTCCCTCATTGAGGACATGGCTCTAATCCTAGAGTACCCATACACAAGCCTCCAATACAAGAAAGCCATAATATCTCTCCTCAAGTTCTATCTCTTTCTCAGCTCACACAAATGACTTATATAGTAGAAGACCAAACCCTAATCAACATACACTTAATTGATATAACTACTTACAAATGGAAAAATCAGTAACCTACAAATAAACAAGTTTTACACTTGCACACTTTGCAAAGTGCAACTTCATATGGCTCCAATAGCCTGATATGACGCTCCATTCGCCAAGATGTGATCAACCAATTAGACCACTACCAAACCACCTCTCTACCCAGTATTGGATAATTTTCTCCATTGCTGCCCACCAGTCTTCACGACGCTTCTCCATGAAGCAACCTCCGCACGAAGATGCGATACCCAATAACTTGTCGCCAAGATCGTACGTCTCCTCCAAAGGATTGTCACCACTTGAAATGTCTTAAAGTCCTATGGCACACCTTACACAACACAATCTGTGATGTCCAATTACTTGCTACCAAGATCGTATGCCTGCTCTAAGGACCGTCATCACTTAAAACGCACAAGCCCAATTATCATATCACGTACAGACATTTGCCTCCTCATGATTCTTGTTTTTCTCCTGTGTTTCTCCTCTTCAGATGATGCTCTACCCGGATTTATGTGACCTGCCATGGCCTCACGACATCTTCATTAGCCTTGATCTTGCCATTGACTGTAACAATCACCAAGTGCCTCGCACATTAAAGTCCAAGCAATGTACCGAGCATAAATGACATTAACTTGACTTTCATCAGTAAATCAACACATGCATGAACTCACACTCTCACGTGCATGGATTCCTGTCATGACTCACACTATCAAAACTAACAACTCTCTAAAATTCGCAAGAAGCCAGTTTGACCGCCAACCATTGGCTAGTCAGATCACCCCAAATTGACCTAACCACTCTCAGTAATAGGAAACCGGTTTGACCGCGGTAACCATGCCAGTTAGACCATCGTACTCCTACTGATCAAATCGCAACACAGGGCCAGTCAGACCTGTCGTCGGTTAGACAACCCTGCTGGCCGGTCTGATCGCCACTACACAGTGGTCAAATAGCCTCTTCAAGCCAGCCTGACTGCTGTCTCCCAAACAGTAAAAACCTAATAGAAAATGATACAAAATCAATTCAAACTTTGACATTGAAGTGCAAGCACAGTCAAATACTCATCACAATTATGGGATGACCTCCATATGATCTCACAGAGGCCGGTGGTGACAGAAGACAAAGAGAAAGGACGCATGCGATACCAAGAAAAAATAGATCTGTAAAGAATGGATGAGGGAGAGGGAGGGAGCAGTTGTGGCCGGTGGGGAGCTGGAGGCGCGGTGGCTCTCGGGATGTGTCAGCGTCGCCTCTCGGGTCACACACAAGAGCGACACAGGAGTAGATGGGGTGTCTCAAGGACTTTGATGCATGACCCCAAAGCGTCCGATCTACACTTTACTAATAGTGATCTTTTAATGAAGGAAGTGAGTAAATATCTTGCATACTATTGTTACGGTTGAAGTTACTGGAACTCAAAGAGTACGCAAACATATTGCTTATTTCTATTGATGGCCGCCCGAGTTCAGTTTGTTCCAACTTGAGCCCCACAAATATTAGCTGCTTAACAAGATGGTGAGGTTTTGGTAGCATTGTCAGCAATCTCACTAGATGATGTTGGTGTATGTTGATGATTAGCAAGGTGGACAAGAAAAGCATTGAGCAGTTGAGGGTGACAATAGGAGGTGCCAAGGCGATGGCACTGCGGAGTGTAGCGGTTAAGAAGGGGGTGAATTTGGTGCTTGATTATAGGGGGGAGAAAGAGGAGGGCGAGCCAAATGAAGATGGCAACTGTAGTCTTTTATGTGGAGGTGATAAAGCGAACAAACATGGCGTAAGGATTCGATGGTGAAATAAGATTGATGGTGAGGCGAGGGAAGGAACTCACGCAAAAGGACCAGAGAATGAGAAGAGAGTAGGCTAATATTTTGCCTGTTTAACAAGGAATAGATAGTGTGGTATCACGACCACCCTTTGTTCTACTGGCCTCATCCGCAACCCATAGAGGGGCAATACCCTAAACCCCTAGTTGCTCCATCACCTCTTCTTCTTGTTGCTGCCGTCCAACCTAACCCAGTCATTGACCTTGACACCACCACCTCACCATTGGTCCTACCTACCACCCAGAGCCATCGCTGAGGACTTGGTAAACCCAGAAAGCTAACCCCTAATGTGATCGCTCGTTAGTACCAAAGAAGACAACCATTTTACGTTATTCTTCATGTGGAAAGTTCCTGATGTTCACTCATTAGCAAATACCCTATAGTAAAGAAGCCCTACAGTGTTATACTAGTATACCTGCAAATCAAATCAATTGTCCAACTGTTCGTGTCCTCCTATGATGCTTGATCAAATGTTCCACTGGTCGAATTCCTTCTCTTTTGTCACTATTGGTCTTGTTCTTTTTGTCTTTTTAACAACTTTTACCTTTTAACTTCTATCAACAAGCACTACTAATAAACCACATCTAAAAGAGAAAACCTATCAAACGGTGTACCATTTGACGGTATACCATCCCTCTCTCATACTCCTTCTCCCCCCGAAGCGCCGTCGCTCCCTCCCTCTCGTTCCTGTCCTCCTCGCCGCCGTCATCCACTCACTCTCCTCCGCTGCTGAATTCGACTCCCCCGCTACGAGTTCACCCTTCTCTTCGAGCATAGGAGGCCGGGGGAAAGCAATGGGCGGCGGCTGTGGCAGTTAGGTTGGGCGGGACTACGTGGCAGGGAGGGTTCGGAGGGTGGCGCGGTGAGGCGACGATGGCGCCACTGGCTGCAGGTGGTGGTGGAGGGGGCGGGGAGGGGCAGTGGAGGAGGTACGTGGAGCTGCTCCGGAGCAGAAGAAGAAAGGGGAAGGGAGAGGAGAGACGACGTTTCGAGAGAAGAGAGGGAGGGGAGGGGCGGCGCAAGGGAGAGAGTTGAGTATGCCATCAAGAGGCATCCCGACGGTATACTATAAGATAGTATTTTTTTAGGGAGTGATTATTGCACATACGACTTTTTTTCCCTTTATATTCAGTTACTTTTTATACTACAACTTGAGTTGACTGAGAGTGCAATTTCAGAAGGGGATGAATTAGTACACTACAACTTTAAGTGACTGAGAGTGCAACTTCAGATGACTGAGAGGTAAAAAAATTTTAGTCGGCTAAGCAACAGCAAAACCAATTTTTTATCTAAAAAAGTCATAGAAAAAAAAAACTCGGCGAGTCTTGAGTCTTGACCTGAAGCCCAAGAAAGGAAAACAAATCCCTTAGCCCCACCAAGAGCCAGCTGATCTCTCCCGAATCCCCTGCCGCCGCCGCAAACCTCACTACCGACACCGATCGCATCGCACCGCACCGCACCGCACCCATGGAGGACGTCGTCAACGACGCGCCGCCGCCGTCCCGCTTCTCTCCCGACGACCTCGACAATTTCGCCGCTCCCCCACCGCAGCCCACCCCCATCATCGTCGTCTCCCCAACCCTAGCCCCGCCTCGTGCCTCCTCATCGTTCTCATCTCCCCACCTCCTCGCCCTTCTCCCCACCTCCCTCCGCGCCTCCCCTGCACGCCTCCCTCCTCCTCCCGGACGTCCCCTTGCAGCAGTCCCACGCGCCCATCCGCGTCTACCTTCACAGACCCTCCGGCGCCCTCCTCGCCGCCGCGCACGGCGCCATCCCCGCCCACCGCGCGCGCGCCGCCGCCAAGAGCCTCCTCGCCGCGCTCCAGCCGAAGGAGGTGCTGGTCCTTGACGCGGTGCGGAGCGGGCGTACAGGGGCAGGCTGGCCGCGGACGAGCCGGTGGAGGGGAAGCTGGAGACCAGGGCGGCGCGGCGCCGGGGAGGGGTGGGCGCGGCCAGGGGCGTGGCGGAGCTGGCGCCGCCGGGGAGCGTGGTGGACGGGTTCGGCGCGGCGGTGATGGCGGAGTGCGAGATGCGGGGAAAGGCAGCGAGCATGGTGGTGACGTGGCCGGCGGGCTCGAGGCCGGCGGAGTTCGGAGTCATTCGGCGCGTGGCGGCGGAGCTCGGCGTCGACCCGGCGAAGGCCTCGGCGAGGGTCTCCGGCCGGGCCGAGTTGGATGCACTATATACTTGAGATGTTGTCATTTTACTTCTCCGTTCTCTTGGCTCGTTAGCTGTGTTGTTGAGTGGTATCATGAGTTGTGTATTTGAAAAGAGAAATTGGAGAAAATTCTGAGATATATCAGGATTGAGGAGAGATGATTTTGTGTGTGTGGTAATCTGCTATAAGAATTCTTGATATGCAAAGCAACTAATACTTCGTTTCGGCTGTCTCGTTACTGCATTTGTGATGTTGCCGTGCTGGTATCAAGAGCTTGCTGCCTTTCGCCCTTCAGGACTTGCCTGGATCACAAATAAAGAAATCTTGGGGAGAAAACAACTTGTATTATTGATCGCATTTAAGCTGCCACTCAACACTGCAGCATAACAAGAGGGACACACGGAGAATGCTGCCACTCTCCAAAAGAAACCGAGATGACGGGGAAAAGAGGAAAAAATAAAACGCAAGGGGATACCAGCCAAAGGACATGGGATATTTATTGGACCAATAAATGGAATTAATTGTTTTTAAGTACTCCCAGGAGAGCAAGGTATCCGGTTTAAAATAACCCTACAACCTGACATGACATCTTCGCATGCCTGAGAACTAGAGGGGAAAGCAGCGTCAGAAACGACACCAGAGAACTGCTTTTTTGCAACGTCGGAAAGACTGCCTTCCGAGTTGCAACAAGAAGGTTGCAAAGCTTTCGCGTCAAGAGGGAGCTCCCCCTCGTCGTTACTTGGAGCTTGCTGCTCCGCAGTATAACAAGCATGGCCCTCACCATGGTTGATGCGGAGGCTTTTGTCTCCAGTATTTGAGCCTACCTTGTCCTCTTCTCTGTTGCTGCAATCTTTTGCCAAACCAGATTCACCAGGCATGCTCAAATCCATTCCATCATGAGGCTGGTCGTTATTGTGTCCTCCATCGCACATATCAGTACGAGGCGACGCTTGATCTTCAGGGGCAGTAACATTTACTTCCCCCACCATGTTCTCAGAAGCCTGCTTATTCGCCTCTCCACTTTCTGGATGTGTGGATGCAGGAATTTTGGACTTCATACATCCAGCACTCGATCTATAAAGCGCCATGGCATTCTGTAGAAATTAAACCACATCAATAACCATGACAAGTCCAACATGGAGTAATGCATTCAAAGATTGCTGTACTTTTATGAGCAAGGGCTATAACCAAAGTGCAGAAACATGTAGCAATAAATGCAATATTAAGAAGGTTCTGTTGTAACATTTTCCACAAACAATACAATTGTTCCATTAGCATAACAGGCGTTTCTTTGTAGTACCAAAAATTTATTTGAGATACAGTTTATCATATACTGCATCCAATACAGTGTTTTTTTTAACTTTTCACAGAATATAATATTATGAATGTATTATCACAAAAAATTTACTGATAACATCTTCATGCGGTTAATTTAGATAAATTTCTATATACTGTTGAAGTTGAATCGCTCAATTCTCTATGTTAGAGTTGAATAACTCATCTCCCTCTACACAACTCTCCTGGAGAAAATTCGCACATGGTTTTCTTCCTGTCTTGAGTTTCACACAGACACGCGCTAGCCTTTTCTTTTGGCGACTCAACAACACAGTGTCTTTTTCTTCTATGAAAGACAAGTACATTTATACAAGGACTCCATGCCTGACATGCATCACAAATAACGCCACACTTCCAGATAAAAACGATCTACTTAACAAAACTAAAGATACTTAACAAGATATGCTGCTATATGGACTAACAACCTGATCTTGCTAATTAACCGAGTCTAATGCCACAACTCAGCTCAGCGTGCATGACTGCAGCAACTACATGCACCGAGTACACGATCACATATGCATAATCGAACTCAACATGACAAGATTAATTCCAACACATACCCATAATTAAAATTTTAAAAAACTAAAATAAAACAACATAAGGATGCCATTGAGCTCAAATACAGAACAATAATTTTCAAGCCAAACAAGTCAACCAATAAAGCAAGCTGCTCAATACCCAATAGGAGCTTTCAAAGCTTATGAGCCAATATTTGCCAAAAACAAGTCCCATGCACGAGCCATGGTTTACTGCATAGGTGGCTTTCTGTGGCATTTAGCTTAGAAGCCATATATAACCTATGTTAGGCAGGTTTGGAGATGATATTTTCCCTAGAAGCTTATCACATGAAGGCCCTACTCAAGAGACTTGAACGACATGATAATTTGCAAATGCAACAGATATTGAACAACACCGTGCATGTGCTGGTGGGGATGCTGTCGTGAATGCTTGAAGTTGGAAGTTGTCTTCCTAAAATCATGGTTAAATCTTGGAGAAATGTACCTCGAACATAGAAGTTGTCTTCCTAGAAAATATAGATTTTATCATGTATTTTGAACCTTTCGCTTGACATCCGTGCTCATCTTTATTATTCTGTAAAAGGGAACCAAGTTGTTAATAACAAACAAAACATTTTTAACAGTATATTAAACATGTATCATTCCAAATACCTGCAAGCTCTGAAGCATGCTCAGTTTACATGCTCCAGCCGGGTCCAACGTCCCCACCATTGTAACACATTTTTTGTACAACTCTGGTGAAGCAAGGCTTGTAGAAATGTCAAGCCTCTTAAAATAGTTAGAGCACTGAGAATTATCCATTTTTACGTTAGAAGGCCCAGGATTTCTCTCAGATTTATATTTTGGAGCCTGTGCATCAGTTTTTCCAGCATTGGTCTCATCAACTGTTTTGATCTCAGAACTCCCTGCGTTAGACTGTTCACTTTGGATTTGACCTGGGAATTGCATTAATGAAGGCTTGTCAGAAGTACCATGCGTTGAAAATGACACCTCTGGCTGCTGTTGGAATTCAAGATCTTTATTTCTGCCCAGTTCTTGTCTGTCATAGTTGTGTGAGTGTTCTTCGAAGACATTTCTGTTTGCATCCCAACCTGGCAATCGAGGAAGGTATGGGTCTTCAGCATGATTGTGCCATGGAAATGGTTGGGCACAATAAGAAAAACTTTCAGGATGTTCATGCAAAGGATAAGGAACCCCAGTATGACTCATATCCATAGATGGCCGCATCCTAAAGAACGATTGAGGGAATTGGTGCATAGCTGGATGAAAACTAGGGAGTGGAGGCCCATGCTGGAAAGGACTAAAACCATTAGGTACTGGCGAAGGCCACGACGAAGGATTATTCCAAGTATTACCATGTCCTCTTGCATCATCAACAGTACCGCTTCTTCTAGAGCGGCTGCTTGATCTGCGTTCTCTAGTGTGGCTCCTGTTATCCTCTTCAAAGGATCTTCGAGTGTCCATCTCAAATCTATCAGGTGGTGGAGGGAGGTGTCCTGGTGATGCACTTTGATAGTTCTCGGTAGCTTGACAATTCAATGGTAAAGTACGGCGTCTAGCATTACCTTTCTTCAGTAAGTCATCAGCAGTATCATGACTACGCCTCAGATTGCTTCGGTTTGAAACTTGCCAATCACTTGCTGATGGAAATCTGTCAGCAAAATGGATTGGTCGACCATCGGATCTCAAACTTCTACCATCTTTTGAGGCAAGAGAGGATTCATTCATATTCATATTGGTGTTACTCTGACCCTCAGCTGATTGAAAATCACATGTTCGTCTACGTCTTCCAGAAGCAGCACTATATTCCTTGGGCGAGGATTCCTCTTGTTTTGGGAAATGCCTGAAATAAATAATAATATGGCAAAATTCCAGATAGTCACATCAATGCAGTTTCTAACTTGTAATGGTCTCTTATAGTGTGACCAAAAGACAACCTCTTTAAATACAGAGAAAAAACTTAGAACTTCAGTGGCACAGTCACATAGATGAACACATGATGAGAAGTGCATGCAATTACTAGAACTAGTGAACTACTTTCATGTTTTCAGTGATAACAATGCCAAATGCAATGACAAACTCTGTTAAAAAGAGGCTGCAAATGCATGTCAAAAAGTAAAAACTGAACTTGTACTCACGAGTAGTTCCACTTCCATCCATCAACTTCACACAAAATTAGCTTAACACATCATCTTCATATAATCTATCTCTCTTTATAATGAGGTAGTGGTCTTTTTATTCTTTGCCAGAAGAGATCTGAGTTCCTTTTTAGTTCATTTGCTAAATGTCATGCTACTTGGACTACTTTTGAGTGCAATGTAATATTGTATGCAAAGAAGAATGTGGTCAACAACAGAAGAAAATTACCTGCTTTGCTCCCTGACAGGATATGTGCTGGATCTAGTGGGGCTCTTCTTCTCATAATCCCTCCTCTGAGAATCAACCTTCTCTTGTATGACATATTCCTGTCTACGGTCTGCACTAGATAAAAATGAACTGACTTCTGACCTGCGTTTAGTAGCATCTACATGGTGTTCTTTTGCATTTCGGGGTTCCAGATCATCACCATCAACACTTTCTTCATGGAACCTTTTCTTCCCTTTGTTATCATCTCTATACCTAGAGCTTCTAGGATCAGCAGCAGATGCGTCACCCTCTCTGTCATGTAGTCTATTTTTATTGTGCCTGCTCTCGGAGTACTTATGTTCCTCTTTGTAGTGTTTTTCCAAAGACCTGTCTCTAGTGTTGTCCTTTGAGGACCGCACATCCCATGATCTACCATCTTGATGCCTACGGTTTCTATAAATATCATCTCGGTGTTTCTCTCTTGAGCTGTCATCAGATCTTTCATTCCTAGGTTTCTCTACATCTGTAGACTTCTCTTTATATCTTTCATCCTTAAGCTCTTTAGATCTGTCCTCTTTGTATTTTCCATCCCTATGTCTATCTTCATTTCTAGACCTTTCCTCTTTGTACCTTTCATCTCTGTGCCTTTCCTCTTCTTTATGCCTATCATCTTTATATTTATTATCTTTGTGTCTGTCCTCAGGTTTGGTCCTTTCATCCTTATATTTTCTTTCTCTATGTTTTTCCACACCTCTAGACATTCCATCTTCGAACTTTACATCTCTATGTTGTTGCTCATAACATCCATCAATTTTGGTATGAACATCCCCAGACATGGTTTGCCTGTCCCTGCTGCCGCTTTGTGATTCATCTTTCCCATCAGACTGATCCTTTGTTTTCCTATGCCTCCCATTCTTCTCTAACTCGCCATCATGCAACTCATCTTGAAATTGACGGTCTGATAATAGACAATGAAAACAATAAAATATTAATAGAAATTGTTAAAATACAATATTCTCTCTTTGATCAATGCGAAAGACAATGAAATACCACTCGTTGGGAGTTGGTAGGCTAATTAAACCATGGCATATAAGATTAAAAATAATGAGAAGACTGAATGAATTAGATTAGAACATTTGCAGCTCTATCTCCTCTCATTCAATACTGAAATGAATATAAGTGCAGTGGGAGTTCCAGGAGCAGAATAGCACAAATGATCACAAGACAACCATACGCTTATGCAAGTATATTATTTAGTGCTGATACAGATGGGCTAGTAAGCAGACAACAAAAGTACAACACCGTTTTAAATCAAGTCAATTCGATAAATCAGGAGGTAGGCGGTGTCCTTATGTGAAGGTGCTAACAATAGAATATAGACAAATGGAACAATGAACAAATTAGCTTGCTATGAAAATTGAGAATACTGTATAGCTAACAAATTAGACAGCCTAAACTATTTCAAATAACATCCTAGAGCTATATGGAACAATTCATGTATAACCTATTTTACAATAAATCCATTCTGAACATATATGAAAGATTCATGTATAATACACACAAAATAGAACATTGTTCAGAATTGGAAATGAATGAGGATTTGGTGTCCAGGGCTCCCAAAAAAAAAAGAACTTCCCCTGATGCACTTCTGTATGTCCAAAATTTTCCAAAGAGTATGCAGTGTTGTATGTTCCACACATTTCTACACAGTATGCACCTGACACTATGCACTTATGTATGGCCATGAAATCATGTCAATACTCTATGTCCATAAAAAAATTCCAAATATTGGCACGGAAGAATCCAAGTGAACGTGAGTTATCTATGAACTGTCTCTTCCATACAGCTACATTTCATTATATGCTGAGTTGACGACAGCTAAAAAATAACAGTGCTACTTAGTTATAAATTTAAGGACACATGGTCATTAAGGATTAGGACTTTCTAAGGAGTATAAAGCTTCTATTTGGTAAGTTACAGAGAGAGCACTTATCATAATTCATATAAAATCTAATTTTCTAAGCACATCTAACAAAATGATATGCTGCCAAAAACAATATGACAGCTCTAACACTCATACATGTGTGCCCATACACCGTTCCGGTACCACCCTCCCTAGTCCCTACAAAGTACAAAAGCATATGACATTTGGGTTGACTTTGGATGTGCATATGTCACAGTGCCATCACTTTCCACAACTATGCGCCAACAATGAGATAGAAATCCATAAGACATGTACGTGCTTGTCAGCAGTAGTCCTTATGGTTTAATTAACACTTAGTGTAAACTTCAGCACAAGCAAGTAAATGTCAGCTTTTATAGCTTCTTCTATGCATTCAGTATACCCACGCAAGGTGGATGACTCATGAGAACCAACATATTTTAAAAACAATAAATCTGTATATTACATACTGTTAGGGAGGATGAGAAGAGAAACAGAACCATGATCATTTCAAAAAATATCATGAAACTACATTTTTAGGTTGCATCTAGTATGGTTTCTGATTGAAGTGAAGACTATACGATACGGAAATAAGCAAGTACGAGAGAAGGCACGAATGACAAATATTAGCCCTAACACTCACTAGCCTTTCAGGGGGAAAAGGCTGTATTAACATAAGAGTTAAAATGTATTAAACAAACAATAGGGTCTTCCCAAGACGCATTTGCTGCCACTATTAAAAACCTATGCAATTTGGACCTCCGTGAAACTAAAGCTAGTGATTCCCCCTATATCAAAATAAGTACTAGTCAATAAATTGTAAGATAGGGGACAGGTATAAGCAAATGAATTCCAATGTCAAAATTTGATGTTATGTTTTCTGCAATAAGTTAAAACAGGGAAGAAAATAAAGTGAAAACCCTTCAGATGGTCATAATGTCATATAACATCAGTTTCTAATTTCTAGTTTATTAACTTCAACATTTCTATTTTCTACTTCTTTTGCAACCAATATCATCAACCAGAACTATGCAATCCGACATGCATTCATGTTCCATATGATGCTTTGTTCAGTATAGCAAGTGAGATTTCATCGTGACTATCTACTGAAAAGTTTAACTATGAAGGGCAAGCTGAAAGATACCTACCATCAGTTCCATTACACTTATTCCTCGCTCCACCCCCTTCAGAATCTCGTGTTTTCACCTCTTTATTTCTCAACATAACTTTCAATGATGCATCATGCCTGCTTTCATTCCCCTTTTCTGCCTCATGCTCCCTACTCCTATCCTTCGCCGTCTTATATTGCTGATCCATACTGTCTTCCTTCAGCACCGCCACTTGCTTGCTTTCTTTCCACTTCTCTGTTCCATGCTCCCTCACCCCCTCTTTCACTCGGTGATGCTCACCGGTACTATCTTCCTCCAATAATGCCCCTCTCTCTGATTTCCTTCTGATAACCTCGTTGGACCTATCAGATTTCTCAAACTTCCTTGTGGACGTTCCCTTCACATCACCATCTGAATTTCTCGATTTCTTTGAGTCATAATAACCGAACCCATCATCTTCCCCACCACCGCCACCACTCCATCTGTCATCCCCAGCGACAGGCACCTGCTCCTCTCTGCCCTTCCTCTTCTTCTGCCCCTCCTCCGCCAACGAACCAGATGTGAAGCTGGCATCGGGAGGCTTCGTCAATGCTGAGGACAGACGCTTATCGTGCTGCTCCGAGCCCTTGGAAGCCCTAACAGACCACTTCTTCTCCTCCTGCTCCCGCGGCCGTGGGTCCTCGTCGGAGTCCGACCTGTCCAGCTCCTCCCGGTACCCATCATGCTTGCGGGACCTGCGACGCGAGCCCCTCGGCATCCCGGTCTCCAAACCTCAACCCCACGGCCAAGGGCTCACCAAAACCGCACCAATCCGAATCCTCCGAACCCCTCGTCCCCGAATCCTCAACAGAACCCTGGAACCCCCACCGCGGCGGAATCTGAGGGAACCGGAGGCAAATCCACCAAAACTCCTCGCCTCGCCACAGAAACCGTCCAGAATCCTCCAAAAAAAATATACACACAGATGCAAAGCTTCGCAGGAAGCTACAGGAATTCGCCGGAATCGGAAGGGCTCGAGCCGGACGACGGCGGCGGGGACCAGCGCGAGGAGTGCGAGAAAGCGAAGCCTGCTAGGATTCGGTGGCAGGCGGGGAAGAACCTCGGAAGAAATCGAATCGAATGGGGTGGAATCGTGGAATACGAGTAGTAGACGGGTAGGCGACGAAGGGATTGGGAATTGGAGGAGGAGAAGGGGCAGGAGACGCGATCGCGGATTTTCGGGGAGATTTAATCTATTTTTCCAAATTTCTGGTTTTTTGCTACGCCGTCGCGTCGCGTCGGTCACGGGAAGTGACCTAAATACCCTTACCGGCGGTGCGGGATGCTGCGCGTGGTCGCGGTTAGTGCAGGCGGTTTGGGGGTAACGCGGTAATTTTGAAGAGGAACTGCCACGTCCGTCAGGTGGGAGTTTATTTCTCCTTTTTGTTTTCGGTTTATGCATATTCCGAGTGTCTGTGCTAGAGGGTTTTTTTATATATATTTGTTAATTTGGGTGCTAGCTTTGTTTTTTTGGAGAGACTGTGTTTGGTATATTAGGGCAGTCCTAATGCAGAAACTACATAATAATATCTATATATTATCATCTTACATAGAAATAATATTAGAAACAATCTTCGTAATGTATGATATCTAGCAACCACTCTACTGAATTAATTTCTTCTCTCTTATCTCACATTCTCTTTTTTTACCTATCCCTATCATCTAGTTTTTTAGTCCTCTCAAATATGCAATATTTTTGTACGAGACACTACTATCATCTCTCACTTCCTTAATTACTCTTTAGCATCATTTTTTCGCTTATTTGGCACGCTATAGACATTTGTTTATATCACTCCGTTGGGACTATCCTTAGGGTATTCACAATGTGTAATACCCGTATTGTCTTTAAAGTGAGACCCGTAAATAGCCTCTAATCTTAGTATAATTTTACGTAATATATAGAAATTACTACCGTCTCTAAGACCGAGGTCCATAACTATAATAAAAAAAACCCCTTTCCCATTGGCATCTCTCATAGCAGGTGGGCCATGTAATTTTTTTTGCTTTCAGACAGCCTCCAGGGCTAGAGACAATCAGATGTTTTTGCTTAAACACAGTCTCCTACAGTGTGTAGCGCTGCTACCTCTCTCTCTCTCTTACATGTACAATACAGATTCCGTGCATAGTGCGTCAAGCTTCCAGGGCTGTCAGTTTGGACGCTAGTTTTTATTTTTTTTTTCGTGTATTTAACTTGGTTTTTCTGGTATAACATATATGGATAAGTTCAACTTTGGTATTCTTCCTACAAAGATTCATAACTTCGCGAGTTATGCAAAAATGTATGAAATCAGACCGAGGAAAATAGTTAAATTTGCCACTAACTCTTCTGACTGTAGTTCAAACTGGAAAAAATATTTTACAAGATCATGGTTCTGTGGAGTTGAAGAACCTCTTAATTCTCATCCAATATAGAAATGGTGAAAGGCGATAAACAAACTTCATCAAGTATATGAACTTTAGAGAATTTACCATACTTTGGACTTTGGGGTAACCCTAAAGACAACTAAAGATAAGCATAAAGGTTGGTTCATAGTACGCCTATCCATCTTTGAGTTGATGCTAGGTTGCAGAAGTCCAGTTGCATCAACACATCTATACCTTATGCCAATGTTGCTCTAGGAGGTGTGGTTTTTTAATGTTCTAGAAGTGTTCCGATTCGACCCAAGACAGCAATGGACGACCTCACCTGCCTCCACCGCTCCCTCGCCGGTGGCGATGACGACGAGCTAGCAGCCGCAAGACGTCATCTTGGGCGACACCGAGGGCCACTGCTCTCTCTCCCCTCTCCAGGTCAAACACAAGAACTGAAGAACCCTATAATGCATGGACCGTTTCTTGGTTTGTGTCGATCTGATTTTATTCTTCTTGTTTTGCCTGGTTCATGTTAGAACTAATCTAGTTGTATTACTGTCATAGTCGGTGTCAAGTACTGAGAAGTCATGTCGAGTACAGGGATCTCTGAGTGTTTGAGTACTGCATGGTCGTACTCGTGTGTTGAGTACTGCGTGGTTGTGTCGAGTGTTCGGTGTGTTCGAGTTCTCCATGGTCATAGTCATAAGTTGAACTGCACAGTGGTCGTAAATCGAACTACTCAGCGGTCGTAGTCGTGAGTAGATGTAGTCGGTACTCGAAGGAGTACTGTAGCAAGTGGTTGTAGTCGTAGCTACAATGGTCGTAGATACAACAGTCGATGGTCGGTACTCGTAAGGTACAGTGAATCGGTCGGTGCTCGGAAGACCTGTGTGGTCGGAGATACTGGTCGACAAGCCATGGTCGGTGAAGCGGTCGAAGGAGCCGTGGTCGACAAGACATGGTCGGTGATGTTTGACGCGAGAAATCACTCGCAGATTTCTTGCCCAGGGTTATAAGGTGCGGGCGTGCCAGTGTACTGAAGTACACAAAAATAGATAAACACAACAAAAGATAGGAAAAACATGTATTTTATTCATTCATATGAGAATAACAAAATTATGAGTTCCCTTTATATATGTGCGCTCCGTAGCCTACTTTGCGTAGAAGATCTGATATAGACGATATGGTATCCTGGTTCCTGGGGCCTTGGAAGGTTTTCAGTTAATTACATCCGTAGGGTAAGCCCACAGAATACCTCCGATTAAGCTGCGCATTGGTCGTCGTCTTCAGTCTTCGCTTCATGTTCTCTATGCATGTGATGAATGATTGATGTAGATGTGGACGTTGGCATGATCCATAGCCTCGTCGGTCTATGGAGCCGTTGATAACGTAGCCCTTGCATTGGCCACGCCCGCCTATGCTGCTCGATCTCGTCGGTATCAAATGACCCATAAAATTAAGGTGATTAAAGGTACCCATGATTCACGTCGAGCATGACTATTCTGATGATACAGTAGTAGAATCAGTGTAGTAGATGTATTAGTAGTCAAGGGTCACGTGGTCGAAATCCATCGGACGTTGTTTGTGGTCGAAATCAACCGTGGTCGAAACTCGTCGAGAAATGTCTGTGATCGAAATCCACCATGGTCGAAATCCATCGAAAAATGCTTGTGGTCAAAATCCATCGTGGTCAAAGTCCACCGGGAACGCTTTGAGGTCGAAAGCCACTGTGGTCGAATTCATCGGAAGACGTCCGTGATCGACAGTCATAGTAGTCGAAATCCATCAGAAGTCCTCCATGATCGTGGTCGAAAGCCACTGTGTTGAAGCCCATTAGGAGTCCTTCGTGGTCGCGGTCGAACCCAATGGAAGATGGCCATGGTCGAAAGCCACTGTGTCGAAGCCCATCAGACGTCCTTCATGGTCGAAATTCACCGTGGTCGAAACCATCAGAAGTCCTTTGTGGTTGAAAGTCACTATGGTCGAACTCATCGGAAGATGTCCGTGGCCGAAATCCACCGTGGTCAAAGCCATCAGAAGTCCTTCGTGGTCGAGAGTCACCATGGTCGAAATCCATCAGAAGTCCTTCGTGGTCGAAAGGCACCGTGGTCGAACCCACCAGAAGATGTCTATGGCCGAAATCCACCATGGTCGAAAACATCCGAAGTCCTTCATGGTGGAAGGTCACCGTGGTCGAAACCCATCAAAAGTCCTTCGTGGTCGAAAGCCACCATGGTCGAAACCCATCAGAAATGCTTCGTGGTCGAAAATCACCGTGGTCGAATCCATCGGAAGTGCTTCGTGGTCGAAACCATCGGAAGTGCTTCGTGGTCAAAAGTCACTGTGGTTGAACCCATCGAAAGTGCTTGGTAGTCAAAAGTCACCGTGGTCGAAACACATCAGAAGTGCTTCGTGGTCGAAAGTCACCTTGGTCGAACCCATCAGAAGATGTCCATGGTTGAAGTGTCGTCGACCATCACTCATAGTCGTAAGTCGGGAGCAATCGACCATCAGTGGCGGTCATAGATTAGCAGCCGTCAACCACTGCTCATGGTCATTAGTCGGAAGACGCCGACCATCGCTCGCGGTCGTAAGTCGGAAGTCGTCGGAGGCACTCGATTTTGACAAATGGTCAATGATGCTTGTCTTTGTGAAGCAGCCAAAGACATCTGTCTTCAGGAAGCGCCCGGAGACATCTGTCTTCAAGAAGCAGTCAGATACGTCTGGCTTTGATCAGTGATTGGAGACACCCATCTTTTTGAAGCAGTCGGAGACGCCTGACTTTGACAAGCGGTCGGAAGTGTCTATCTTTAAGAAATGATCGGAGGTACTTGACTTGGCGAGTGGTCGAAGATGTCTGTCCTCAAGAAGCGATCGACGATAGACTTTGGCCAGCGGTCGGAGACGTTTGTCTTCGAAGCGGTTGGAGGCACCCGTCTTTGTGAAGCAATCGGAGATGTTGACTTTGATCGGCGATCGAAGATGCCCGTCTTTGTGAAGTAGTCGGAGATACTTGACTTTGACAAGCGGTCGGAAGCATCCGTCTTAAAAAAGTGATCAGAGGTACTCGACTTGGCGAGCGGTCGGAGACGTCTACCCTCAAGAAGCAATCAGCGCTTGACTTTGGCCAGCGATCGGAGACGTCTGTCTTCGTGAAGTGATTAGAGGCTCTCGACTTTGCGAGCGGTTGGAGATGCCTACCCACAGGAAATGATCGGAGGTGCTCAATTTTGCGAGCGGTCGGAGGGCATGTTGTAGGAAACGATTGGAGGCGCTCAACTTTGTGAGCGGTCAGAGACACCTGCCCACGAGAAGCGGTCAGAGACACTCGAGAGTAGCATCGTTCGCCTTGCCTTGCAGGGTCGTCATCAGATCAGACACACGAGGGAGCCAAAATCTGGTATATGACGGATCGTTGCAGCCGCGCAGCTTGAGCTGGGATGATCGAGTTGCGGGTAAGGGGTGAAGGGGCTTTGCGCTTTAAACTCGTGGGATCGTCAAACAATAAGCAATCTTGCTAGCATCTTCGTCATTACCACGGGCTTCTTGACGGCGAGCTCTGCAATGCCTAGACGATGGTATTGCTAACAGCGATTGTGGTGCTTCGCAATTTTCCCTATACACTGCCATCTACCAACATGCAAGATGGCTAAATAGCGGAGAAAGGGAAAAGAGGAAATTTACCTTCCAGAGCAGAGTGTGCCATGGCCTTGCCTTGTGCAGACTATTCTCCTGAGTTCCTCCGCCTTCTCTTCCTTTCCCCTGAGTTCGTCAGGGTCCTAACTTGTCGTCGAGTGTTCGATCTGCATTTTCCTCGACGTTTGTGTCTACCTCTCAGTTTCTCCCTCCTTTCCTCCGTGTGTATGTGGTATGTCAGTGATATTCCTCCTCCCTTCCGTCTGCAGGGTCCCTCTTTTTATAGGCACGAGGAAGGGCCATCAGTGACGAACATGGCCCTCATGCAGGTGAAGCAGTCAAAGACACTGTGGTCGAAGGCATCAAGCAGCCGTGGTTGTGAGGCTTGGTCGAGGCGTCGTGGTCGACATGACATGGTCGAAGGACTTGAAGGAGAACCTGAAGAGGACCCGAAAGATTGTGTGCGGTCGTAGACTAGGCTACATAGCAATTAGTCTGCATGTGACTGGTCGTGTCCACTAAACCAAGGGCGTTGGTTAGTGGAGCAAGTCGTACGGGTAGTAGGGAGTGTACGAGTCATGGAGATCGTGGCCGGAAGAGTCGGGTAGTTTTAGTCTGTACACTTGTAATCAGAGTCTACAAATAGATGAAAAAATGAAAAAGCAGGCGATGGATTGACGCAGCGCAAACTCGCGTGTCTTGAGTTGGAGCAGAGGTGTTCGTGTGTGTTTTCGACCACTGTGTGTGCTTGTCAGACTCCATCCCTAGGCGCATGTTGTTTCAGCTACTGTCGATGACAAACTGACGTTGCTTTGATGCTTGGCGGAGAAGGTACTCAAAATAAAGACAAAAAGATTAGGGGGGGATTGTTGAAACTAATCTTGTTGTATTGCTGTCGTAGTCGGTGTCGAGTACTCGGTGTATTCGAGTACTGAGAAGTCGTGTCGAGTACAGGTATCACCGAGGGTTTGAGTGGATCCCTGATTGTTTGAGTACTACGTGGTCGTACTCGTATGTTGAGTACTGCATGGTGTGTCGAGTGCTCGGTGTGTTTGAGTACTCTGTGGTCGTAGTAGTAAGTCGAACTGCGCAGTGGTTGTAGTCGTAAGTCAAACTACTCAGTAGTCATAGTCGTGAGTCGATGCAGTCGGTACTCATAGGAATACTGTAGCAGCCAGTACTCGGAGGAGTACTATAGCAAGTGGTTGTAGATACAGTAGTAGATGGTCGGTACTCGTAAGCTATAGTGAACTGGTCGGTGCTCGGAAGACCTGTGTGGTCGGAGATGCTGGTCGACAAGCTGTGGTCGGCGAAGCAATCGAAGAAGCCGTGGTCGAAGATGTGGTCAACAAGCCATAGTCGATGAAGCGGTCGAAGGCACCGTGGTTAAAAGCATCGAGCAGCCGTGGTCACGAGGTATGGTCAAGGCATCGTGGTCGACAGGACATGATCGAAGGAATCGAAGGAGAATCTAAAGAGGATCCGAAGGATTGTGTGCGGTCGTAGACCGGGCTAAATAGTGGTTAGTCTGTACGTGACTGGTCGTGTCCACTAAACCGAGTGTGTTGGTTAGTGGAGCAAGTCGTACGAGTAGTGGGGAGTGTACGAGTCATAGAGATCGTGGCTGGAAGAGTCGGGTAGTTTTAGCCTGTACACTTATAATCAGAGTCTATAAATAGATGAGAAAGTAGAAAAGCAGGCAGCAGATTGACGCAGCGTAAACTCGTGTGTCTTGAATTGGAGCAGAGTTGTTCGTGTGTGTTTTCCACCACCACCGTGTGTGTGCATAAGATCCCGTCTCTGGGCCAGCAGTTCAGCGGGTCTACGGCTTCGTGGCGTGCTTGTTGGGTGCTTGACTCGCCTTGATGATCTTGGTACGCTGCTACGATTTCCACCTGTAAGTCATCGTCCGTTCGGTTCTTGCTGTGGTACTGTACAAATATGTCATTCGACATTTGGGCTTAGCAAACTAGGTTCCAAGTTTAACTTGCGACATAGCCGTACGAGTGAAGGTTTATTACAGAGACAAGAATTTAGGTCAGTCGCAATAGACAATAGTGAATTCATTGTGCAAGTTACTTGTCCCAAGAAGCACATACTTAACTCTTTTTTTTCTGTGGGTGGTAGATAACTAATGCTATTATTTTCTCTTAGTTGCATTTTAGATCTTGATTGCCATGCTTATGCGGAATTTTATCTGATTCGATCATGGATGAGAAATTGTTAATTCCATGTTGGTGAAATAATTGTATCATTAGGAGCTTAGGACCATAGGTTATTATAAAGTTATGACTTACTGGTGTAACAGATTTAGTCGTAGCAAACATGTGTGGACTTCATAGTGTTAGTTTTTGGTGATTATTTTTTGTTGTTCCTGTTAAGTAATACACTATTTATCATTTTTCGTGCAGCCACTTGTTTTCACCAGACCTATCGAATTCGCAGTCATATTTACAGTTGGAAAACATAATGGCAGTAGGAAGGTGATTACACATATTTTCACTCATGTAACTTTCTCACAGTATTTCAGATTACCTTAGTCCTGTCCCCTATATTTGGTGTTGCTATTTCTACAATGTTACTATCAAACTTTTAGTGTGAATCCTATCAAATGCCAGATTGATATATATGTTTCATTAGTGCATTTGTTTTGTACTAATTTTCTTTCTTAAATATTTGCCACATGTTGATTTGAACCTTTGTTTGACAACACAGCCTTTCTAATGGGGCCAAATAAAAAATTGATGATGATGCTTGACCCAGTTCGTGTATATGCAACTGCTATTTATGTTGGATGTGTTGTTTTGGCTCTAATTTTTGCTCTTTGGATAGTAATATCTGAATTGTTATTTCTTTCTTATGGCCTTATTTATACAAGTAAATCACTTCATTGAATGAACAACCATTCAAATCCCACACATAACAATATGTTCTGCATGTGGTTTAACTGTGCAGGTTCATAACAAGCTGCTAACGTTGATTGCAATCATACGGGAGATCTGTGTCCTATTTTGGTAAGCCTCCTTTCTTTTAAATAATGCTAGTGACTTGTAAGTCATAAACTATCATTTTAGTACCAGTGCCACTTGCAAGTGTGCCTTGCTTAAATTAAGTTATGCTTCACAAAAGGAACATAAGGCTAGAAAATTTTTTCTATGAAACTTAGTTAGCTTAGGCTATGAAATTTTCTGAAACTTTATAAAACTTCATTAAACACGATAAAATTTAGATATAAAACCTCATAAAACTTAGTCAACTTAAACATGAAACCTCCTAAAATTTTATAAAACTTAATAAAACACCATGAAACTTGGTAATAGAATATCATAAAATTTTATGAAACTTAGTTATAAAACCTACTGAAATTTTATGAAACCTTATGAAACTTAGAGCTCAACTTCATGAATCCGCTAAAAAAACTTTATGAAACCTCATAAAACACTATAAAACTTATATATAAAATCTTATAAATCTTCTTCATAAAAAATCAAACAAGAGCAAAATCTCTGTTGTGCTCACCCGGCCCGTGCCCGCCAGGCTGGAGGCAAGCGTGAGCCTCACGTCCATCGGGCCTGTTCACCTGCTACCTCGCCTCTGTCCATGCCCACAACTACCAAACCAACTGGCCATATGTCGCCGTCGAGCCCGCTCACTCATGGTCATAGCAACTCTGAGCACCTCGTCGTCGCACTCGCGCACGACCACCACGGCTCAAGCACGTCGCGATCTAGCTCGATGGCACCCACCATGTCTGCTCGCCGCAGCATTTGCTTACGGTCTCCGCGCCCGACTCGCCAATGTGACTGCTCGCCCCCGCTCGCCATCACTCTCACCACAGCCATGTTGGCTTGCTCGCTGTAGCACTTAGCATTTGGAGAGAGAGAGAGTGAGGGATGGACAGAGGGTCAAGGTGAGACGGTGAGAGAGTCAAAAGGGATGAATGCATGTGAAGTGATAAGGTTTGCTTGGATAGGGATATAGGGTCAACTGAGATGAAGGGCTCACTGTTAAGACAATCCGATGGCGATTGTCTATGCCGTTGGTTGAGCTCTAAACGGTATAGCGTTTCATAGTTTCTCTCTTTTTTTGAGCATAACATCGTGGATGTACTGGACTGGCTTTGCTTGCTTGGTTAGTTATCTGCTGCTCTACAGTTTGCAAAATAGACCTGGCAATGCTGCATAATGGATAATTTGAGACCCAGGTCGTAGAGGTTCTTCTAATTGCAAACAACAGAATTATTGTCTCCAGATATAGGCTGTTTGTTAGCCTGTCACTAACACGCACTGCTGAACATTAGATGCTGGTTCTTTCTAGTTTTGCCATATACTATTAGATCAAGACTCAAGTTGAACAAATAAATCTGAAAATCTGAACAATATCCTGTTCACTTGTTATTTGTTTACACAAATGTAGCATGTAGCTAGCAGCCCAAAGGTGTGAATCTATCTTGTGATATTTGTTGAAGTATAAGTGAATTGCTCATCTTTCCTCATCAGCTTAAGCTTTTGGGTGAACTGGTTGGTGCATGCAACTCAATATGGTATCAAAGCCAAGAGGTCCCGAGCTCAAAACCTGGCTGACGCAATTAAAAAAGTTAATTGCAGTCCATTTCTATTCCACGTATTGGCCTGAGGGAGCCTACACGTGAGGGGGAATGTTGAAGTATAAGTGAATTGCCCATCTTTCCTCATCAGCTTAAGCTTTTGGGTGAACTGGTTGGTGCATGCAACTCAATAATATCCATTTTATTATATATGCATCTGGGCTTGCAGTTCTTTGTATGTATATGTAATAGCATGAAATTGACGCACAAATTGGGTTATCTGTAGATGTCGATGCTTGATTAGCATGAGTAGGCAGCTGGTTGCCCAAATGCAGTCTCTTGTTAACATTCGCATGATGGGGTTCAGCTCTATGTGCTGATTTCTGGTTGTATGAGTGACATCAAACTTGAACAAGCTGCCAATCCTCGGGGTTCCTGTTTACCTTGAGATTGATCTCTCCTTGTTGGAATTGCATGCAGTTTTCACAATACCTAGATTCCTTTACTGCTGTGAGATTTCTTTGCAGGTTTACTGGGTAGCTGACTTAACATGTGTAAATCTAACCAGTAAAATCGTACAATCATGCATCCAGAGCACACGAGCAACACCACAAGCTATTACCAGTAACTTTTTTTAAAACTGGACACTAGAATCCCTTGCCATCTGTGTACAGTGGAGCTTTAACCTTTTTTGTTGTGTTGAGCTTTAAGTCCTGAACTCGCAACTACAGATCACTGTCACTCTCTGAGCTCTGAGCTCTGAGCTTAGCAATTCTGACGGGCGCAGGCTTCTCGCACCAGCTTGAGATTTTCCCCTTGCCAAGGCTGCTCATTCGGACGCAGCTGAAATGCTACATCCATTTGGTTATTAATCACGTGCTTTACTGTACTGATACATGCAAAACACGCGGGACGCTGAGTTAGGCAGATCAGCCATAGCACCTATCGTTGTACGCGTACACGTGGAGCTTAGCAGGCCTAAGCAGAGTAGTTGTGATCAACCTGCTCTGCAGTTAGGGAGTCCAATCCAAGACTGGTCTTTGGACTAGCTAGGTGTTAGAAATAATAGTGGTCAAAAAAAATTTCTTTTAGAAAGAGGTGATGAGCGGCGAAAAAACGAGGAAAAGATACGAGCGAGGGGAATGAAACGCGTGATGTGTTCATAACCCTCTGCTTTATTTTTAAGCAAGACGGAAGAGAGAGGAGTGAAAAAAATATTTCAAAAAGCTAAATATTTATATTAACTTTTAGTTTCTCTAGATAAAAGTTAAAAACAGTATCTAATATAAACACATGGACGTAGAGTCGTGAAAAATGCAATGGATGTCCTACTCCAAGTACTATCAGCACAAAAATTATATATCCAGGCCATGCATAAATGTATTCGTTGCCTTTGCAGCTCACGCGGCCACCTTTTCTCCTCCTTTCCCTTGGGAATGTACGTCATCCATGATCCATGCCTATGTGTTAGCTAGTGCCCAGAAAATTCCATGCAACCCCCACTTTTATGAGGTACTATACAAATGCTAGCTCAATTACCTTGCAATACGCTACTTGCCGACTAGTTTTGATCTATTCAGTTTTTATTTTTGTAGTGTTACTAATCATTTGCTCATGCATTGCAACGAAATTTATTAGATATATAGAGAATCATGCTATGAAAGAAGACTACTCTGATCAGTCGAAAAATGAAGAGTGATGAAAAGTTGAGAATGAACGGTTGAAGGAGAATGAACCTACGACTACTAACTTATTTTTTTATAATAGTAATGAATTTGTGTTTGCCGTGGACAAGCTAACTGTCAAAACCAATTTTCACCTCAAACTCCTGCATTGTAATGTAAGCACTCCATTGGGACAGTGCAACCTACTCCACATATTTTAAGCTTTTGCCTCGCTGTGGCATTATATACACCATGGTTGTCACCAGCGGGGGCATTAGCCATTTAGCCCTCTCCCTCTCTTTCCCCTAGCTCACCCCATATCAAATTCCAAACCTCACAAGCTAGCACAAGCCAAACACAAGCACGGAAGTACTGGAAGAAATGGGCAACATGCTGCCATGCTTGGTCCAGGGCACAGCTCTACCGGCCATGAACCCCAAGCAGAGGTTGTATTCCCTCAAGCTTCTCATGAAGGCCCTCCACAAGATGAAGAAGAGGCCCTGCAACAAGGCCAAGATAGCTAACAATTCACCACCAGGGGCAGCTTCGGTAGCAGCACAAGGAGGAAAAGGAGGAGAATTACAGGTGAAGATCAAGACCAGTTCCAAGAGCGCCCCAAGATCAAGAGCTCATGGCCGGGGTGGCTACAAGAAGGGCGTCGTCAGAGTCAAGGTGGTCCTGACCAAGGAGGAGGCGGCGCGGCTGCTTTCGCTGACCGTCGGGGGCCAGAAGACCGCCGCGCAGATCGTGGCCGAGATCAAGAGGATGGAAGCCCGCCGCGCCAGCAATGCCGCCGCGGCGCCCGCGTGGCGCCCGGCGCTGGAGAGCATCCCTGAGGAGTCGTCGTAGGAGAGAAAGACAGATAGGTAGTTGCGCTACATGCATGCATGTGTTCGCGCCTCCAGTAATGTCATGCACCGATGCACGCACGTAGCATTGTGTGTGAGAGAGGAACAGCTAGCGAGAAAGGAAGAGAGAGAGAGAGAGAGAGTTGGGTTGATAGGCGAGGCGAGAACGACGTACGCTCCCCCTTCCATGCACGCACACGGCGCAGGGCGCACGGCGTTGGTTGATCGATCGATCCCGCCCTGCCGGTGTGTGTACAGCTTCCCTTTTTTTAAGCTTCTCTTCTGTTCTCTTCTCCCTGCTGTTTATCTCATCACCTGTAGTCACCGAGTGAAATGAAACTTCGCTTTTCTTCATCATTCGTCTGTGCTAATTAAATGTATGTGTTGCTCGAGCAATGTTCTAGCTCCCTGTTAACGCGCACTGAGAATGATTAGACTACGTACTCGAACTTAATTTACCTGAAGATAAGTAAGTATATCGTTATAGCGTGATACTTTAATTGCAGAAAGAAAGTAAGGAAGGGAGCCGACGAGATTGCTTTAAAGATTCAGCATTCGTTGGTTGCGATATGAATAATAATGCAGTGAAGCGATATGAATAATAATGCAGTGAGTTTGGCTTGGAACATACACTTGTGCAACGGATTGACGATAGCTTGATAGGCGGGCGCCCATGTGCAGTTGTTCTCTTGTTAGACAAGGAGGGGGCTACTGGGTTAGAAAAATATAGCTACTGGGTTAGAGAAATATATAAGTAGAGCAAATTGCAATAAACCAGGGCGCTTGATGTAGTGTTGTGGTTGAGGGGCCGTGGTCGGCGGCCTCCTCGCGAAAATGTTGTTTATTGCGAGAGATTGTTCACGTTTCGTTGCAAATTGTAGCACGATTTTTAGTTCTAACTCCTAACCGAGTGAACATTTCTGTACTCATACTGAAAAATAAGAGTAAACCCTAGCATTTCCTAAATTAAGAAAGAGACGAGCAATCGATACTTGCCAACACTATTTTGGCTCCGTTTCAAACACAATGTAATTCATATATACGTTTTTTAGTTCTAACTCCTAACCGAGTGAACATTTCTGTACTCATACTGAAAATTTTGGGCACAATGTAATTCATATATACGTTTGTGCGGAAGATTCCATTAGTGCTCTTCTGTTGGACAGCAACCAAAACATTGCAATTGTGTAATTGTGATTAATTTTGATTACTGATTTTGTAATCGTTGCAAATTGTTGTGCTCTTCTCCATTACTGATTTTGTAGGTAAGAAACACAAATTTATATTTTAAATTTGTGCAATTGTGATTAATTTAGTATTTTAATTTTATTTATTGTCATTTATTGATTTATAGAGTTGCAAGAAATAGAGAAACGAACATTGCATAAATATTTTTTATCCAATACAAGTATTACTCCTCATACTAATGAGAGTCAAATAAAGAAGGCTTGGGTGGATTTTAGCCTCGATGAAATCATCGCTGATCCAGTAAATCGTATACCTATTAATGACTATACCAATGAAATTAGAGATCAAGTGATGATGATGTATTTGTTGAGAGGTCCAACATAACCAAAAGTCTATGATTTTTCTCATAAAATGCAGAATGATTGTTCAAGGGCATTTCAACAATCTTGACACAATAGATATGATTGGTTGGAATATAGCTTGAAAAAAGATGCGGCATTTTGTTTCTATTATTTTCTTTTCAAGAAGCCTGGAAGGTCTGAAAAATTTGGTAGTGATGTATTTACAACAACATGATATTCTAATTGGAAAAAAGCTTTAGGAACATTTGATAAACATGTTGGTGGACCTAGTAGTTATCACAACATTGCAAGGGGGGACTGTGAAGATTTTAAAAATCAAAGGGCAAGTGTGACACAAAGACTTTCTGATCATAGCCGAGAGTCAGAAATTGTATATAAAATTCGTTTGACTGCTTCTTTAGATTGTGCAAAATTTCCTCTAATGCAAGGTGAAGCTTTCCGAGGATACGATAAATCTTCAACTTCCATCAATAAGGGAAATTTTAGAGAATTGGTTGAGTGGTTCAATAACTTGATGATATGCTACATTGAGCGAGAGATTTTTAGAAATCTTGATGATTATAGAATTAGAAAACGTTTTCAAAGCATGAAATCTCGTAGAATACTATTGCCTCGTACTTGCACTACTAGTACTCAATCCTAGTTACTGGTATGTTTATCCTTTTTTCAATCCTTATAACTATTCACAAATACAAATTCTGATTTCATCACTAAGTTTTCTAGTTTTTGTGTGTAGATAACTGCTTACATATATTTATGGGCATTGGAAGGCACATTATCTATTACCAAGGTACAATCTTTGTTATATTTTGTATTTTTACTATGTTTCTATTCTAATTATGTGTGATTTTGGATTGCAAAATATAGTTCGCTTTTATGTTTAGTGTGTTTATCTTTTGTATGTTATGTCCCGCTAGCCCCCCTAAAATTTGGTTCTGGATCCGCCACTGCTAGAAAGCGAGAACAATCACACAATCAAGCAATGCAAAAGTAGATGAATAATTGACACAAGAGTTGAGGGAGAGCAGTCAGTGTTTTTCTTTATTGATCTCAACTGATATATACAACGAAAGACCCTCCTCTATATTTATAGTATATAATTCTTTTTAATATACGCCCACATATCAAACTTAAAGAGTCTAAAAGAGAAACACGCGCCGGGCCACGGGCCAACCACACCTCCCCTTGGAGTCGCTTTCGTAACAGTTTTCTGGGGTTGCTTCGTTTAGATTAAGCCAAAACGTTTCGGCGACGCATGTGCCGGGTTTGGCTGGTCGCGTCTCTTTCTCGGCTCCTCTCCTATCCATGCATGTCCTAACGATGCGTACCGATTTTTGTCTCTGATCTCGCGTAATCCTGGGGACTTGTTCGGAGACGACGACCCCTACCTGAGCCTACGGCAGCAGCAGCCGCCTGCACAGAACAGAATTATGAGGCGGGATGAGATCGTGTTAGCTAGGAGATCGAATTTGGTTAATTAATTAGGAGATCGAATTTGGTAACGTCCAGCTTGGATTCCATGTACGCGCGTCCGTCGTTCCGTCGCGGCAACAGTGGTTGCACCGCACGCGATCGATCGAGATTTACGCGTCGCCGGTGGGGGCAGCCGGGGGCCGGGTGGCCTGGCCTGATTTGTCTTGGGTGTTTGGTATGATCTTGAGCTCCTAACCCGAATCGGCCTCGAGATAAAGATTCTGCATTGGCACATGGCCCGTCTCTTAAGAGGGCGGCTGCACCGACACGTGTTTTGTTCTGCAGTTTCGGTTTGGGCTTGCCTTTCACAGTGACAAAGGCAATTATTTGGGGACGATTAATTGGTGTCAAGCTGTAAGTTGCACTAGCTTGTAAACACTGTTAAGGAGATAGATATAGAGTTGTATTAGGAGATAGAGTTTGGATCCTATTCCATATATGTCTTATCTCTATATGGCATATCCTCATGTACTCTCCTATATATATGACCCTTTGGGTCCCATATCAACACACACAATATTCATAACATAGTATCAGAGCCAAGGTTCAAACCCTAACCTTAGTTCTTTTTCCGCTGCCGCTGCCCCCGGGAGAATCCATCTCGATCTCCTGGGGGCGGTATCTCCTCCTAGCGCTAGCTTCCTCTTCTTCCTGCCGCGCACGATCTCCAACAGCAGTCGCCCACAAGATCGACTTCCGCGAGGAGCTCACAAGATCGACTTCCGCGAGGGGCCCGCCCTCCCCGTCCTCGAACAGCTCCTCGAGGACAAGAGCAACGACGGCTCGTTCGACTTCGTCGTCGTGGACGCCGACAAGGACAACTACCTCAACTACCACGAGCGCCTGATGAAGCTGGTTAAGGTCGGCGGCCTCGTCGGCTACGACAACACGTTGTGGAACGACTGCGCCTCCGCCGGACCCGCCAGACCGCCGACGCCGCCGCAGCGGGACCGCCGCCGTTCAACCCGTCATCGTGCTCGCGCTCGCCCGCCGCCGGCTCCGGCGAGGACGACTCCTTGCCGCGGCGGCAGCTTGAGCTCTTCTACTTCTCCCTTGCCGCGCGCCGAGGAGTCCCCGCCCCACCGCCGACGTCGTCATTCCGTCTTGGATTCGGGGTTCTCGCCGCGCTCGGCTTCTTGTGCGTCGGCTCTCCCGCCGCCGCCTCGCCGAGCCTCCCAGCTGCCGCCTTTGGACGCTAGGCCATCGAGCCGCCGTCGCCGCGGTGGTGTCCGCCGCCGAGGACACGCTCGCGCCGCCGAATCCGTTGGGGACCACCTCGCCGAGCTACTCGTGGCGGCGGCCGAGGACCCGACGCCGTCGCGAGCTCCCGACTACGCTCGCGCGCCTTCCTTGCCGTGGCGCAGCGTCGCCTCTCCTCGATGCACGCGCGTGCATTGGGCTCCTCTACGCCGAGGCTGTTGGTATGCTGGTGCTTTTATTCTATTCTTTGTGCTAAGGAGAGGGCTGGAAGAAGGTTAGGTGGAATCAGAGTGCTCAACTCCTACTGGTTGAATGAGGATTCTACCTACAAGTACTTTGATATCATCCTCGTGGATGTTGCTCACAGTGCCATCCGCAATGACCCAAACGCTCCACGACGGCGTTGCTATCGGCGCCGACATTCTACATGGTGATGCTCTCTGGCATCAGCGTCGACGTGCACCACCTTGCAGCTCCTCGCCAAGGTCATCGACGGCTACGGCCGCATGCTCGGCCTCGTCTACCGCTCCCGGGGCCACCCCGGTGTCTCTGCCGCTCTTCTTCCGATCGGTCCCCGATGACTCCGCCCGAGACCGCCGTCACCGATCCCCGTCGCCGACTCGTCTCGCCGATCGCCCGATCTCGCCGGCTTCTCTCTGCTCCCGGGGGCGCCGACGCCGCCTCCTCGTTTCCGGTTCACCGCCGTCGCTGCACCGACTCGCTACCGCCGCATTGCATCGACTCGCTGCCGCCGCCGTGAGACCGTGGTCGCCTGTCTCCCGCCGCTCGTCGCCGATCCAGCGGATCGGGCTCATCTTGTTGTCTACCGCAGTCGCTCTGCCGTCCTCGTTCGGATCGGCTTCCTTGCGGTCGGCCGTCACTGATTCCGCTCGACTCCACCGCCGCTCTGCCGACTCCGTCGTCTGAGGTCGGCCGTTGCCGACCTCGCTCGACTCCACCGTCGCTCTGCCGACTCCGTCGTCTGAGGTCGGCCGTTGCCGGCCCCGCTCGACTCCACGGCCGCCTCCGGCCTCCCCATCGTCTCCTGCGCCGGCCTGCAGCCGCGCTTCCCCGCATGTCTCCACCGTGCTCGCCGCCCTCCGGCTACCGCCCGAGGCGCCGGCCTCTTCGCCGCCGATCCGGCCTCCTCGCACCGCGCCTCCTGCGCTTCTTGTGCATTGCGCCGCCGACTCCACTGCCGCTCCGCCGACTCCGTCGTCTGAGGTCGGCCGTTACCGACCCCGCTCGACTCCACTGCCGCTACGTCGTTCGTTTCAGTGAGTCAGTCTTTAATTATCTTTCTTTGAGTCTTCCGTTGCGTCCATCCAAATCTGTAGTCTCTAATCTCTAGTTCGTCCAAGCCGTGCGAGTCCACAAATCTATTGTCAGTCATAGAAGTGTAGGAATTTTATTTTGCATGGCAGCAGCCGCCGCTCTATTCTTTGACGAGCTTGTAACGCCGCCGCGCTTCTTCTGCACCGCGCCTCCGTTGCGCTTCTTGTGCACTGCGCCGCCGCCGCCGCCGTCTCGAGCTTCGATCTGCGCCGTCATGCTTCTATCTATTCCTCTTCGGCTTGATTTGACAGTTTATTCCAATGCTGCACGCAACGACGACATCATCAAGACTCGGATTTCGGATTTTTGTTTTTGTTTTAATGTTAACTTCTTTTTCAAATGCAATGCTATTGCATACGCCTTGCATTTGAGGGGGGTGTTAAGGAGATAGAGATAGAGTTGTATTAGGAGATACAGTTTGTATCCTATTCCATATATGCCTTATCTCTATATGGCATATCCTCATGTACTCTTCTATATATATGATCTTTTGGATCTCATATCAACACACACAATATTCATAACAAACACATTATGAGATGACAGCAGCAAAGAGGGAGTAATAATTTTGGAACATCCAAGTAAAAAACGACGGATGGAGTAATTCTTACACGGAAGAGGCAGCTACATACGTACGTATCCAGTACCTCGCTCGATCTCCCTTCCCGCTGGCAGACTTACCTCGCCTCAAGGCACATGCACATTTATTCGATCTACCCTATGTCTTTCCTGATTAGGGGTGGCAACAGGGCTAAGAAGGCCCCTGCAGCACTGCCCCACCCCGATCCCCACTAGAAATGGCAATGGAGCGTGGTGGGTTTGGATAGTGCTCGTCCATACTCATGTTTATAACTCCGATTTATCCATACGGGTATACCTGCGAAGGATGATGGACGAAGAGCCTGGTCCATACCTATCGCCTTTGGGTAGGCATACCCGTGAACAATGCATCACATATTCACATTCACGAGAGTGACATCAAGCTACCAAAAACAAGATTTTGACAATTCCGGTAGTTTTCCAGTAACTATTATTTAAAATCTATAAGCAAAAGTTAGCATAAATTAACGAAAATATAAAATATAAATACTCAAGACAAGGTTTTTTTTAGAAGGGTACTCAAAACAATTTATATCATATACCAGCGAAATAGTTCATGTCTACGACATAAAACTGATCTCTTGTCCCATGCTCAATGTTGAACAATCTAAGACCCTATAAATGAGGTAAAATGATGATATTAATCACTATGGCACTAATTCATGAATAACAAACAAGAGCAAGAATCACTGGTACCAGTCGTTTGCGCAGCTCTCTTGACAATATCTCCAGCAACGGTCTTGGAGGATGTTTTGACTTCTGACGGAGTATGTAAGAGCATCAAATGACAATAATATTCTCTAAAACAGACAGTGTATAACATCAATTATTGCAAGGCTAGAGAAATCAAGACATGGAAGTTTGCTAGCAACATGAGGGTCAATATCCGCATCATCTGCATTAGTTGGAGCACAAGAGACCCTTGGAAACCGAAATACTCCACCATTATTTGATAGATCACCGGGCATGACCGCGTGAGGTGGGGCGGCAACCGGGAGGAGGGAATCGGGCCGGCATTGAGGAGGAGGCCGAGCGGGAGGAGGGGGTTAGGCCGGCGTTGAGGAGGAGGCCGGGCGGTAGTAGGGGGTGGAGCCGGCGTTGAGGAGGCTACCGGGTGGGAGGCTATGAGGATGGCGGTGGCCAAGAGGAGGATAGGGGTGACGATCGGCCGTGAGGAGGACGGGGTCACGGGGTGGATCTGGATCTAGAGGTGAGGAGGGAGTGAGGGACAACAGTGGGCATGAGGAGGAGCAGCGACACGGCGGGGGCGGGGGGGGTGGGGCGGGGGCAAGAACAGCCGGAGGAGGAAGTGGGAGGAAACTGGGTAGGGGGAGGATCGGAGGACTGAGGAGAGGAGGATGAGGCGGATGGATCTACATATTTGGGGGAGGGGACTTCGGCGCTTCTTCAAGTGTTAGACGGTGGCAACTGGGAATCTTACGAGACTAGGGTGTTGGCTAGGCCACCTGTCAGTCTATATCATGGGAAAATGGGCGAGACGGGCACGGGTGAAGCTCACTCATGCCCGTGCCCGTTTACCCGACGGGTGGAGAATCCATCCCATTTCTATGCCCGTGGGCAAAAAAACATTCTATACCTGGCTCTATTAGGGTATTTACCTATGAGCACATGGGTAAACAGGCACAATTGCCATCCCTAATCATTGCTAGCTTGCGCCGACCCTAGCCCCATTAGCCTTAACGGGGGATCCAACCCCCGCCCTGGTCCCCGCGGGGATCCGATTCCCATGGGGATTCCCGCAGGGGATTAAAAAACAGGGTAAAATATTTTTTAAAAATAATAATGTGACTTTATTTATTAATTTATAATTATGTATGCATACTTTTTATAAAATATAGTTTCAAAATATATATTCTAACATATAGATTCAAGTTTAAATCCAAATATATAAGAAACAAATACAATCTTTTATATTAAAAATATAATAAATTATTTAAAAATATACTTTTTATTATTTTAGGGTCCCTAGGGGGGACGACCGTCCCTATTCCCCGGCGGGGAGATAGCTCCGCCCCAATAGAGAAATACTAAATATTTTAGAAAAAAACTATAAAGCGCTATAGTACCATTTTAACGAAAAGCCACAGCCAAAGTGAAAATACTTGGAACACAGCCTATGCTGTGCGGACGCCCGCCCGCCCTGATGCTCGCCGGCCTGACACGCCGCAGCCAGTTAGTAGTTCCTTCTTACACCCCACGTCTCGGCGTCCGCATCACGCGCCGGCGCCTCCACCGAAAGGACTGGGCCGGAAGGAGCGGTCTGTACAACGCAGTCTCGGCCATTCGTTGGACACGGCCTGTTACACGCTGCATCCTGCATGCATGCATGCTCGGGTGGGAATGCGACCCACCGTGCGCCGCCGGGGATGGCAGGACCCTTGAGGCCGCGGGCGTCAGGACTCAGGATGCATCGAGCGCGCGCGCTCTCACGTCCCATTCACGCGTTTCCCCCTGGCCAACTGCCCGCCGCAGGGTCGTCACACCGGCCGGCTTCTCTACCTTCCGAAGCCCTGGCTCTGCCGCTCTGGCCCCCTCACAAGTCACACCGGCGACATGACGTACGCACAGCACATACGCCTGCCCTCTATATAAATCGCCTTCCCGTGACAAGTTCATCAGCCTACACTACAGCACCTGCACTCATACAGTACAAGCAGTTTATCCAGGATGAGCACCGGAAGCAGCAGCGCCCTTGCCGTGCTCCTCCTTGCAGCGGCGCTGGCCGCGACCCGCACCTCCGCCGCGTTACAGTGCGGGCAGGTCGCCCAGCTGATGTCTCCCTGCATGCCGTACCTCGCCGGCGCCCCGGGGATGACGCCCTACGGCCTCTGCTGCAACAGCCTCGGGGTGCTTAACCAGCTCGCCGCCACGACGGCCGACCGCGTCACCGCCTGCAACTGCGTCAAGGCAGCGGCCGGGGCATTCCCTGCGGTCGACTTCGGCCGCGCGGCGGCACTCCCGGCCACCTGCGGGCTGTCCATCAGCTTCACCATCTCCCCAAACATGGACTGCAACCAGTACGTACCGATACCTTTCCTTAATTCCAAGCATGAAGGTTTCTATCATCTTGCTCCAGCAATCATCAGCTCGGCACCACTGACTTTAACTACTTGTTTTCTTTTTCGATCGCTTCCTTCGACGTCGTCGCCTGAATTCAGAGTTACAGAGGGAGCATGAGATTTGGAGAACAAGCTACAGAAGTTCAAGTTGCGCATTTAGAATTTGACCAAAATAAAACGAGCGAGCTTGTCCGATCATGCACCTGCTACTGACATACTGTTGAGTTACTTTACCTACGATGTGTCGTGTTTCATTTTGTGTCTTTGAACTGTAATATTTGTGTGCTTTTGAATAAAGTATGCTAGTCTTCTTGTTGAAAGAATTTCATTACGTCCGTACAAGTTAATAGACCTTGCTACTTTGCAGACAACAATCGTTCAAGAATTCGTGTTTCAAAAAAATGATAAGAGAAAAATAATCTGAAATTCGCACCACAAGTAGCTGAAAGGCTTGTTCTTTTTGGTTGCGGTTTATGACTTTTGGCTGAAATTTTTGAATTTTGGCTGTTTGCGGTACAGATTACAGAGAGATCGATACTCACTTACGATTTTGGCTGGTACAGATGTTAAGCTTTTAACGTGTAATGTTTAACTTGTAGGTCCCGTTTTGAAAAAATACTCTGTTTAAAAATTAGGTACTGTAGCGGCTGTGAAAAGCCGGCTAGCTTCTTTACTGCCGAACAGGGCCAAAATTTACTCCAGATGCAGCAACAAGCAAGCTATGCGGATGTCTCTGGCAAATCAGCAAATGCATGCCGTCGGCCAGCGCATCCATGCTCAACTTGGCGCAGGCACAATGAGCCATTTGATGTCGGATGACCAGTACCAAAGGAATCTGTTGTCTAAACCCTAACAAATATATGAGCAAGCTCAATATCAACTTCAACAAGTTTCGCAACGATTCACTTAATTCTCAAATATTGTTCATTAAACAAACCTGTATTAGCTCAACATTCTCAAATCCTTAAACAAAGAAAGTCTTGAAAAGGCACTTTCCAAATCCTTAAAACAAACATCGAATTGAAGTTTCCACAAAACCAGGAGTACATCCACATGAAGATCAGCATGGAGCAAAATGAATCACTCCTTAGTTGTTCTGGGACGATGCTCATCCCGGAACTTCCTGAACAAGATGAGGGCGACGTACGCTTACGCTGTCCTGGGCGCCTCCTGGCTGCCCGCACGGATCGCACGATGGCCCAGCTCTTTGGCGAGAATGGTCGGCGAGCCGCTGCTGTCCAGCCTATTTTGGATAGAACATATACACGTAGCAACCCGTTTGCACTTTCATTTTCACTTCGTGCAAAATGATTAACCGGAGGTTGCTACTATTGAAAGCCCTAGGCTCATATGTTAGTGCTTCTCAAGCCAAATTAGCAAGATGAAATTAATCCATACCCTCATATGTACACACACATAAAACCATTATAGACCTAATTTTACATGAGCCGAGGTATCACACATGTGCCCCGTGCCAGCAGCGACTCGAGCGATGGTGACGCCTCCGATGCCGTTGGGACATTATCCTCGTCCTCGCTTGAAATCGATCGAAACCTTGCTTTGTGTTTGTGCTTCCGAATGCTAAACCTAGCTGCCCTTCCAAGTTCCAAGTAATAGCAAGGAGCGAGCAAATGAATTTCCCCTGAGGTCCCTTACTTCGGAAAATTTTTATATAGGTTCCTCCGCATTCCCCCGTAATGTTGCCATCCCAAAGCACGATACTTGGTAAAATAAACATGGAAGGGAGGGACGAAAAATTCATGCACATGCACACCATCCATCCCAAATTCGCAGTCTTTTCGCAATCTCAAATATATCGACTCCAATGCGTTGTAGCATGTAGCACAATTAACCATACCATTCATCTTACCATTTCAATCACGATACACGCACGGCACCGATAGCTTAGCTTAGCTTAGATTAAGAGGACAAGGAGGATGACTGAGATTGTAACTAGCCCCATCACTCCACGTCCCTCTTGTAACCTGGCAAACTTACACTCCTTCCACACAAACACAGAGAGACACTGCTGAAAATACAGTACATCATCGTAACAGTGTGGTGCCATTTTAGACGAGCTTGTAGCCGGTGACCCAGACGTTTGCCGGCGTCGCGGCATGGATGTACACGAACGCGGCGCTCTTGCCGGCGGGCAGCGACGGGAGCCAGCTCGGGAACACATAGCCGTACCGCGCCTTGTCGAGCCCCCATACCGGGCCGTAGATCTTGGCGATGCCGATGTGGAGCTCGTGGACCGTCTTGGGGACCTGTTGGTCACCGTCACCGAGTACCGGTAGTACGTCTTGCCCCCTGGGTCCATGACGTCGTTGCGTTCTGCTCAATCTCAATGGGCGAGGCGTGTTGATCAGCAGCTGCAACATACACAAGACGCATGGAACTATAATTAGTCTAGATTTTTTGAGAATGGTTAGTAGAATGAACGTTCTGCTACCGAACCAAGAGTCGAAATGTTCAGCGATTACCAGGAGAAAGAGATGGAAGTGAGGTCTGGTTGTCGCTCTTGATTGCTGATGTAGCAATCTCTGCGAGCAAAGATACATAAATCAAACGGTGCTTAATTCATGTCTCGGTTGATATCTGAAAATTTCTGTGCACACAAAGGGCAGATAAAGTAAGATACCATCTGGAAGTGAGTGACCGAACCGGCCGCCACCGCCATGACCGGCGGCCAAACGAGCGAGCACGCCCATCAACGGCGCGTTGTTGTAGGTGGTCGCCTCCGTCTGCTCGTAGTTGTTCCTTTCGTCGGCAAAGTTGTCGTGCTCGTCAGGGCCACCAACGATGGCGCCGTCAAGCAGGTTCGGGTTGCTGCCCTGGCGGCCGTACCAGCTCGAGTAGCCCTCCGGCAGCTCACGAACGACGGGTTGGCCTTGATGGACACGATGGACGAGCCGCGGTGGTGCGCCTGCTGCGGGTACGTCGCGCCGTACCCGACCATATAGCTCGTCGCCCTGGGGTTGTTGCCCAGGATGTAGTCCACCTGAACCAAACATCGTGTCATGTCAGTATGAATCTCGAGGCTTGGCAAATGTGACTAGCTCAAGAAGATTCAGAATTCAGACACTGAACATTACCTGAGACTTGGCAAATGCCAGGAGCTCGGAAGGCTGCGCCGTTCCGGACGGGCACTGCACGGCTCGCCGAGCGGAGGCGAGGTGGTCGGAGTAGGTCGCCAGCAGGAACGACGCGCTTGTCACGAACTGGAGGTTGTTCCACTTCTGGTGGTACATCATGCCGCCGGGCGTCCTCTGGACGTTGACAGACCCCTTGCCAAGGCACGAGCACGCGAAGAAGTCCGCCTTCTGCTGGTACCTCTGCAGCACGGCGGCGTGCGCGCCGGCTTTGCCTTGGAGGAGGATCTGCGTGCAGGGCAGGATTGAGCGTGCCGGATTTGGGTAAGTATGCAAGGTAAATGCTTTAGACCGACAAGTGCGGTATTCACTGTAGCATTTCATACCATGGTTGCTAGGACTTGTACACCGGGGTACTTGACGTCCCAGCCGAACTGGTTGATCGACCAGCCGGCCCCACCCAGCGCATCGGCGTTGTTGGCTAAGTAGTCCAGGTACCGCCGGTCGTCGGTCGCCTGGTACAGCCACGCCGACGCCCACAATAGCTCATCCTGAAGCACATGAACCAAATATCACAATCAGCTATGAGGCTTCTTCAGCCAAATATTTAGTATGGACTGTTCATTTTGTCGAAACTTACCCCGTATCCGCTGAGCGACCCATAATAGTTCCTCGCGACCGCGATGCTGCTGTCGTACCTTCCTCGGTACTTGTCAGCAAAATCAAACAGCTGGACACCAAATAAGCGAAGAAGGTACATTTCAATTGGTTCGATCTTGTAAATTTTTGTTGCTTGGGTTAATTAGCTCGGATTCAAATTGACGCACCTGCTTAGAGTGCTGCAGGAGTTGGTTTGCGTAGCCCGGGTTGGAGCTGCGGAACACGAGTGACGCCGCAGCCATTGCCGCGGCGGTCTCTCCGGCGAGGTCGGACCCAGGGTGCTGGGCATCAAGGCGGTACGCCTGACGGCTCGTTGTCATGTCCTCCGGCCGCTGCCAGCAGTTGTGATCCGAGTCGCCGTCGCCGACCTGCAAAAGAGTTCGACAAGACAATCATGTATCACCATCCCCAATTGTGTACCACTACAGATCATAGCAAACCACTACGGTAAAAGATGATCTTTTATCTGCAAGTAAAAAAAGATGATCTTTTATCCTCTGACTCAGCTGAACCTGAGTAAATTTTTTATACCGATTTATTAGTCTCCAGTGTACCGTTCAGTAACTTCTCAATTCAAATTCACGAGACACGGCAAATTCAGCAACAAAACTCTCGCATCTGAGTATCTGACAAGGTAAACCCAACGTTTATGTGCATGCACTGTTAGGAATAATCAAGATTATATGCGGGGTAGACGAGGTGCTCGTTCTGGAGACAATAATCTTGACTTCTTAGTTAGTGTCTATGCATGTTAATTAATTTGGTGATCACTTAGCTTGTTACATGTGTGTGTTTGGCCAGTCAACACAATTCCTATTCTCACGCCACTAGAGCTTGGCGTGCCTACTAAGAGCAATAACAGAGTGCTGAAAACAGGGTGCAACAGTTAGCACCGAAAACTGATTCTCCTCTCTTTTGTGTTCCGTCCTTGACTCCGACGAGAGTACCCCTGCGTGTAGGATAGTATCCAATGTCTTCGCATGCGTTCAATAATCTCAAGGCTAACAGTTGGTATCAAAGCTTAAGCATGTAACATCCCCTTAGACTTCATAGCTGTGGAAGTGCATAGTTGATATATGAGAGGAAGAATGTTGAGAATAGTTCCACATTGGTTGTGGAAAGAAAAAAAAACATAACTTATAAGTGTGAGGAAGACCGCACTCATTTGACTAGTTTTTTGGGGGGAGAAGGCCAATACCACTTATAAGTCTGTTGTTTTAGGGCTTATATGCGGTAGCCTGTAACCTATGGATTTAATTGTGTTAAGCCCTTTGGACCTAGGTCTCTTGGAGTAAACCTGACCTAAGCATGCTGCCAGGATCCGATCTAACATGCACTGCACTCAAGTGCTATCTCAAAAGGAGCTAGAGAAAACGTGACATGGAGCAAAAGCAGTGCGGAGTGTAACCTCTCCGTAGAGCACGTTGGGCTCTGGGTGCGCCTTGATGAAGTAGTCGGTGCCCCACTTGACGGCCTCCACGGCGTTCCCGAGCTCGCCAGCCGCCGCCATCTGATCGCCGTACTCGAGGATGCTCCACGACATCATGGTCACCGTGAACGCCATCGGCAGCCCGAACTTGACGTTGTCGCCGGCGTCGTAGTAACCCCCTACAAGATCCACCTGAAAGCAACAAAAAAGAAAGACTCAAGTTGAAAACAAAAGAGACAGAACATGCTGCTAGTCTACAATTGGACCCAAGATTTCAAATGCAAATGCAGAACATCTGTGCAAACTAATCAAGAAGAGCAGGTTGCAAGTTATTTGTTGCAAATATACCCCATTGGCCTTTCCATCTTGCAGGCCGGAGTTGGCTCTCCAGGTGATCTTCTGGCTGCCAGGGAGCGTGCCGGACCGCTGTGCCTCGAAGAAGAGGATGCTCTTGCTCAGCGCCTTGCCGTAGTCATGGCCGCCGCCCCCACACGCCACTCGCGCCATGGCGGCAAGCACCCAGGCAAGGCCAAGGAGAACCACCTCCACACCGCGCGCTCCTCCTCCCCTCGCCATGGCTGAAGGCCAAGAAGCAGCTCTAGCCAAGGAAGGAATGCTGCAATGTGACCAAGGAAGGTGACTGATCCGTGTTGCTTTGGATTGAAGCTGTGGAGCTCAAGACCCTGTATTTATAGCACGGGGGGAAGAGCAAGAGGCCAAGAACTAGAGAGGAGGAGAGGAGGCTCAACTCAAAGGTGGCGTGGCTCACTGTTTCTTTCTTCCTTCTTTCAGGAAGCTGTGTACTAGTATTTGTTTGTGTTACAGTTCTCCCGACTATGCACAAGATCTTACGATCACCTTGTAGCCGCTACGACCACCTCCTGTAGTCGTATGACCACGTTAAAGAGGCTACGACCATCTCCTGCGTCGTTACGGCCGCTCTGCTGGTTCACCGACCACGCTGACAGTCGTTATGACCACGTTGTGATCCCTCCGATCACTCCTCGCTGCTCTGACCACATAATCGTAAATTTCAGCTGAAGTTACGACCACGTTCACCGCATCTGCGCTGCACTTCCTTCGACCACGATCAATTACTGTAGTCGTAACTCCTTACGACCACGCAGTGATTCTGTCGACCGCTGTTGTCGTAACCCTTACGACCACGTTCGCTGCTTCACGGCCATGGTCGTAACTCCTTTACTACCACGCCTTCCTACTGTGTGACCATGATCGTAACTCCTTTACGATCACATCTTCAGCACCTGCGGACACCTCCACTCTCTTCGCCGTTGTGGTCGTAATTCCGTTTATGACCACGTCCTCTGCTCAGTGACTGTGGTCGTAACTCCTTTGCGACCGCATCTTCTGCTGCTGCGAACACCTCCGCTCGATCTCCATAGTCGTAACTCCTTTACGACCATGTCTGCGATCCTCTACTCGCCGTGATCATAAGTCGTTTACGACCATGTCTGAGAACACACAATCGAACTCGATACTTTTCCCTGTAGCCAAACCGCTCCGTCTTTTCTTTATTTCTTTCTCTCGATTACACCAATCTTTATGATCATACCGATCGCCATCATTGCGATCACACCGATCGCCTCTGACCACACCGGTCGCCTCTCTCTTCTGTGATCACACCAATCGACTCCGACCACACCGGTCGCCTCTCTCTTCTGCAATCACACCGATCGCCACGACCACACCGGTCGCCTCTCTGTTCTGAAATCGCACCGATCGCCCGCGACCACGCCAGTCACCCAATGCTCTACACCTCCTCTGCGACTACATCTTGTGAACTCAGCGTGTTTCTCTTGGTACAATGGCTCTGCCCTTTTATACCCTATTCTACGACTTCAACTCGGGTACGACTATGACTATGATCCAACTTGGCTACGACTATGAAGCGGACTAGAGCTCGACTACGACACGGACTCGTATACGACCACGACCAAACTCGTACACGGATCCGATCACTCGTACACAATCATGACTACGACTTCTAAACTGAAAAGAAGATTACAAACTCTAACAATCACCTCCTTAATCTTGTTGTCCCTTTTGATCACAATGATCTTCTCTCTTGCTTCCGCTTCTTCTTGCACTCCTGTGCGCCTGAGCCGTCACCGCTCTACTGCCTACGCTTGCTCCATCCCGAGCCTTGCACAATCCGATGCTTGCCGTGCCTTGCACCTGGACCGAACCGTCCTTCCTTGTACACCTGCCTAGGCTAGAGCACCTGTTCCCATAGCTACCTTGGCTTCGCCGTTACCTAAGCCTCCTGCTCCTCTCTCTTGGATCATGTGCACCTCCTCCACACGATCACCGCCCTCATGCATCGTCTGCAGCGTCTCCCACGCCTCCATATCGACGCTTCACCCATGCTCTGATACCACTTGTTACAGTCCTCTCGACTGTGCCCAGGATCTTACGACCACCTTGTAGCTGCTACGACCACCTTCTGCAGCCGTATGACCATGTTGAAGACGCTACGACCACCTCCTACGTCGTTACGACCGTTCTGTTGGTTCACCGACCACGTTGACAGTCGTTACGACCACGTTGTGACCCCTCCGATCTCCTTGCTGCTCCGACCACGTAGTCGTAAACTTCAGCTGAAGTTACGACCACGTTCACCGCTTCTGCGCTGCACTTTCTTTGACGACGATCAATCACTGTAGTCGTAACTCCTTATGACCACGCAGTGATTCTGTCAACCACTGTTGTCGTAACCCTTACGACCACATTCGCTGCTTCACGGCTGTGGTCATAACTCCTTTACGACCACGTCTTCCTGCTGTGTGACCATGATCGTAACTCCTTTACGACCACGTCTTCAGCACTTACGGACACCTCCGCTCTCTTCGCCATTGTGGTCGTAACTCCGTTTACGACCACGTCTTCTGCTCAGTGACTGTGGTCGTAACTCCTTTACGACCACGTCTGCTGCTCCCGTGGACACCTCCGCTCGATCTCCGTAGTCGTAACTCCTTTACGATCACGTTTGCGACCCTCTGCTCGCCGTGGTCGTAAGTCGTTTATGACCACGTCGAAGAATACACAATCAAACTCGATACTTTTCCCTGGAGCCAAACCGCTCCGTCTTTTCTTTATTTCTTTCTCTCGATTACACCAATCACTACGATCACACCGATCACCATCACTGTGATCACACCGATCACCATCACTGTGATCACACCGATCGCCTGTGACCACGCCGGCCGCCGACTGCTCTGCATCTTCTCTGCGTCTCTCTTGGTACAATGGCTCTGCCCTTTTATACCCTACTCTACGACTTCGACTCGGGCACGACTACGACTATGACTCCAACTCGGCTACGACTATAAAGCGGATTCGAGCTCGACTACGACACGGACTCATATACGACTACGACCAAACTCGTACACGACTCCGACCACTCGTACACGACCACGACTATGACTTCTAAACTGAAAGCAAGATTACAAACTTTAACAGTTTGCTTGTTTGCTGTGATCCTCTGGAAAATTTGGCTAGCGATCACTGACAACTACTGTGAGAATATTGTACTTGTACACCTCATGTACTGATTAATCTTAGTACTGATACGGAGAGTATGGATGTGGTAAAATGTATGGCCATACGGATGAACATATACGTATTTGGGTGTAGTCATCATTACTGGAGTAGAAAGCGCTATGCACTCGATGCTTAACAGACTCCATTAAGGTAGGCCATTGGAAACGGTAGGAACAAAACGGTAAAAAATTCTAATTTTTGCAACTTCATCCCCGGCCGGAAATGAGAGCTGTTACTTGTTACTACTTTCTTGGGATTTTGGTTGATCAGGTGGTGAAGTCAAAGCTGGCCTGAATCACATAGCAGAGTATGCGAATCCTGCCCCCATGTCAGGTTCATGTGCTTGTTCTTCAGCCTATTCCCATCAGGAAAGTCTATTTTTGATAAACAAATAAAGCTCTCTCCTTGCAGTTGCAGAAGGCATCTGAGGCTGTTTCTGAACCGTGAAATGGTGGGAAGAAAGTGAAAGCCCTTGGTCCATCCACCATTGCCCTGTCGTCATTTCTCTGCAGGCCCTAGCTAGCACTCGATGCTGAAATTGTTGGTTCTCTCTAACTCTTACATTAACGCAGCGCAACGCAACACCAAATCTCAAGTTTCTCTAAGTTGCAGTGCAGTGTTAAAAATGGAGAAAATATTGTGAACAAAGTTATGAAAGTGATGGTTTGCAGCTCTCTGAAGTCTGAACTTTTAACTAATTGTACTCTAATAGTACCTTCACCCGTTCACAATTTTTTATGCTCTTTCTTCCTTGAAATGCTGAAACAAATTCTTCCCCTTAACACACCTATTGGAAGCAACAATTTTTTTCCTTCTTTTGGGTTTCACAAAGTGCTCCTGCTTTTCAAAAGACAAGCTAGTATAGTCCGGTAATCAAAATTAAGACCTATGTTGAAGTAGCCTCGCTTTGCTACTTCTACAAGACTTGCGTGCTGAGCTTCGACTGCTGACATTACACAGTCCAAGAAAAAGGGAGTACATAAGATTTGGTAGAAATACAATAAAGAATTACATTTCGTGCTCCTGCCTGGCCTTACAAGTAGTTAGAACACTTACAACTGGACTAAAACAAACCAAAAAAAGTGCCAAATCCGCATCAAATGAGTTGACTACACTGCAATTCACGCTGAATTTTATACGATTGCTTAATTCTCCTCGCATGACTTCACGAACAAGTACGATTTGTGTGCTTCTGCTGCTTGAATCATGCTGCAAATCTGCATTTAGTCCTGCGCTCGAGGTAGCAAAACCCGATTGACCGTGCCAAATTCTCTGACGATAAGTAAGAGCTCAATCCACGGCCGCATTTACATGCATCCTACAACCCGGCTGACAGGGCCCCGGTAGCTCGCGTGAGAGGCAGTACGCCAGGCTAAAAGTCTTGCAGAGTTTTGACTCCATTGAGAAATGAATCCATCTCTTGCGTGTTCTCTCCTGCGTAACAAACACTCCTGCTTTCAGAACTAGAACATGTGACTTGAGCAGCTGAAAATTGCAGTGCTACTGCAGGATGGCGAGTATGTCCAAGTTCAGGCAATGCAATTACATTACGCTAGGAACATTCTAAGTTCAGTACCGAACCATATCACATAAACAGAGGAGGCAAGTGCACGTACAATACTGCTAGTCCAAGCCTGTGACTAGCTAAGCTAGCTCTAAGTTCTAAGTTCAGAATGAACATTATTCCAAGTCTCTCTTTTTTTTTGTTCGTTCTTTTTATTTCTCTCGTATTGACAATCCATATATGCAAATTAAATAATATTTTTTTTTCTGAGACGCAACTATAGCTACTACTATTGTTAGTTGTTGAGAATGCTGACGATGTATATCAGCCGGTTGAACCGTTGCACCGGCCTGCCAGGTTTGTGAATCGCGTGAATGTGACGTCTGAACATTTTTTATCCCGGGTGCAGCGCCCGGAAGCAAGCAGGCTTGATTTCCGGTGCAGCCTTAAACTGTCTTGTTGGATTATCTGCAGTTATGCACTTTGCATTCTATATATACTTCAGGTAGAGAAGTTAAGGTTATACTACACTAAACTATTACCAGTAGTAGTTCAGTATACTTTCTGTGTCCGACAAGGCAGTAAAAGTGTAAAACAGTTTCTCGTCAGGAGCATTTGGCTCTTTGCACCAGACAACTACTGGAAATCAATGCAGAGAAGTTTAGAAGTACGAGCTTGAGGTTTGTACCACCCTGCATTTCAATATGAGATATTATTATATAACATTATTATCAAAATAAGAATAAATAATAAAAACAACAATAGAAATTATAAAGAAATTAAAACTTTTAAAGTACTTTATTAAAGAACCAGCGAAAACTGAAATAAATATTTGAAATGTAGAACCGATCCACTTCTAACTAAATAACAAATAAGATAATATAAACAATGGCAAGTTACGATACTGAAAACTCGAGTACGCCCACCCATACATGTTGCAATCACTCTACTGGCTTTTTACCGGAGAAGGGAAAGAGCAAGCGTGAGATTTAAAAATCTCAGCAAGTACCTAACAATGATCACAACACGGTGAGTAAAGGATAAGTAATACAAGCAACTAATTAGCACATGTTAATTGCAATGAAACTAGGTTATTGGAAACGCTGATACCGAACGGAGATAGAGGTAACAAAAACCGTGAAAATAAGGATATTTGTTATATAACAAGTTATGGCAATGACACCGGCAATTCCTTCCCATATACCTGATTATACGAGAGTAGATAGACACAACACTATCCTCGACTGTATAACCATAGACGAGGTGTAATATCCTGAGTAACGAAAGTGTACGGCATCCGTACGTTACCAGGTGGGTGGAAATCTCCCCTATATGTGGGTAACCCCAGGCCAGATAACTGTTATATTGTTAACATGTTATATGGTATGAATTTAAGAAAACTAAGAAAAAACTAAGATAAGGTTATAAGAAGTGAAAGAACTTGCTAAGATTGGAAATGAAAAGGCCTAATACCCGATAGAGGCGATGTGAAATGCTAATATAGTGATAGGTAACTGTTATATTATAGGCAGATTATATAATATGAATTTAAGAAAACTAGGGGATGACGTAGATAAGACTATGATAAGTGAAATGATTTACTGAGGCCAGAAACGGAAGGCATAACTCCCAATAAGGGCGGTAAGGAATGATAATAAAGTGGTAGATATCTAGGAATTAATCTAAAAGGAGTATTATAACATAGCTCACGCAAGGGTTGATAGCCAACTAAGTTTTATTACATGATCAGTGGTTATTAGTCAAATTAACAATGATTAATATATATAGGTCATGACTCACATAAGAAATCATACCAGCAATACATCATAATGTCATGAGGATAAAACATAGAAGCTTTGATATTAAAATATTGCCAGTGGTTTAAACCTAAGTCTACGACATGATCATCCGCTACCCCTATTAACAATTTAAGCATGAATTCTAAACACTAATAACTGAGCATCCTAATAACCATCAACGCATGTGAAACAAGATAACCTAAAACATCATGGTTTTAATACAATATTAGAAGTTCATAACTAGACCAGCATCAGTAACAACCAAGAAAGCATTAGTAATATGATAATAACCAGACAAGTATGAGTAATACGGTAATAGCTAGATACTTTTGGTGATATGATAATAGTCAGGTAATTTTGGTGATATGATAATAGCTAGGTAACTTTGGTGATATGATAATAGCCAGATAACTTTGGTGATATGATAATGTACTCAATGGTAATGGTTACAAGTAATCCTGGAAAATGTGAAATGTGGGACGGAGAGGTTACGGCCGCGAGGTACTTGCCTTGAGCACGCTTGGTGGTTGGTTCGAGAAAACTGGCTTACCCCTTTTTAATGAGCCCTTAATCTAGGTTAAGACTAATTAGGGTTTACTTTTAGTGGCCTCTTCTATAAAAACTCAGGGTGATACAAGGTATGAGCTAGCTTCTATGTCATGTTCACACACTGGGAAGTTGGAACTGCCGTGACTCAGCCACATTTTGATGAAGCTGCATACCCTGATGTAACTAGCTGGTAGTCCGGTATAACTGCACACTTACTTTAGATGAAAGGAAATTTTTATTACCCAGCTTCTGAGAAGCTAAGAATATAAGTGCACACATATGGTAGTACAGAGTAGGACTAGGATCAAATCATACTAATGCAAGTTTCACCATACAAGTCTAAATTCGCCATACTTACAGTACTCACCAATAAGATAGTAGGGTTGAGACGTAAAAAAATTGCAGTAACTACATTTTCTATTTTATCCATGAACTGACGAAGATCAATTGCGAAACGACTTTTTCCAAGAAAATAGACGGAGCAGTAATTAATGACATAACCCTTAATTTCTGTTTAACTTTGTCCGGCGCCACATGCACGAAGTACTGGGGCCGTTTTACTCTCTCTCAATTCTTTAATCCGCGTCATCTAATTATTATTATTTTTTGCAGTAAATCAGGCCCTTTAGCAATTGACTGCGCATTGTGTTGTCCCATGATTTCTGCAGCGATGCCACACGTACGCAGACATGGCAGTCCCAGTACGCAAGAGCTGAATTTACGTGTATTCTAGCGCTTGTGCGTATGCTATGTATAAATTATGTCATAATTTTTTGAATTTGTAAATATAGCAAATGAGTTCAAAAATTATGACATTTTTGGTGGAGCTTTCCGAGGCATCGTGGTATAATGTGTAATTTTTTCGCATTTTTCGAGGCCATCTGCTACCTCTAAAAATTATTGGAACGACGTATAATTAACTAGACGATTAAGCAGTTATACACCGCTCTAATAATTTTTAGAGGTAGCAAATAGTTGTAAAAAATTATGAAATTTTTTGTGGAGCTTTGTTGATGCAGTTTGCTACATTGTATGTTTTTTACGTAATTGTTCGCACTACTTCGCTATCTCTAAAAATTATTTGAGTGGCACTTAATTAAATGAGTGATTAAGCACCATGGCCGGGGGGCTAATAGCCAACCGTTTGGCAATTGTGCATGTTCTAAAAATGTTTAGAGGTAGTAAATACCTCGAAAAATTGAGAAAAAACTACACAACGTATCACGATACCTCGAGAAGCTCCACAAAAAATATCGTAATTTTTTGAACTCATTTGTTATATTTACAAATTTAAAAAATTATAACATAAAATTATGAATTTAAACAAGTAATTAAATTGACTAATTAGCTAGTTTAATCACCTATCATTTTATAGACAGACGGCAGGCCATATATCGTATGTTGGCTAGATGACGGACGCCTACCATCTGCTGATCGAATGGCAGACGCCATGCATGTGTCAATTATTGGACGCTGCCGTCCAGTGATGGGTCGCCACAAACGGAAGCATGCTAGACCTTGGACATCAATGCTGTCTGTTTCGCTTCCTTCGTTTCAAGATCACAAATGTCCAGGTCTAGCTACTTTTTTTTTTGGATCCAAGAACTTTTGAGGACACTGAACGAAACATACGCAGATCGGGCACACGTGTTTTCTAATGGCATCGCCATCATCCAAACCAAAAGAGGGGAAAAACAGAAAGATCTACATCGCTTATCGCTTATGTTGATGACGATTATATTAGTTAATCTGTCATCAAACTAAAGTGCAAGTGCGCCTGGAAATTGGGAGGGAGACTGCTAGCTGCTGATCGGGAGATGACTGTGCTATGGCGTGTGCATGAGTTGCTTCCAAGTTCTTCTAACGAGTGAACATGGATAGACACTAGCTTTACCATTTTCCCGAAGACGTAACCATGGATTGCTAGGTTAGGGAAACATAATCCCCAATTTCACGTCGTTATGTCCTGTCCCACACTATGTATGTTTCAGTAACTGTCCTTCCAGTTTGATCACCAATACTTGTTCCATGCTTGAGTACACAGAAACACACAGGTGTGCAATTGGAAGCTTGCAACACACAGATACATTTTCTTCTTACGTCATGCTTGTGCTTATTTAGGTTTATTTTATCAAAACTTGAACTGAGAAAAAAAAAACTAGCCTAGCCTTAGGGAGGCATGAACTTTTAAGTCTAGATGAATAACTCTTAGCAGAACAGCAAAGCGATCAGTAACTCAGCTGCTCGTTCATGCAGTAACCTGCAGACATACTGATGGAACGCTTCTTGCTGCTAACATATTACACATCTTAAAACATTACGTGCAAAAAAAAAAAGAAAAGCCGCATTTCAACTACAAACCCGTGTAAAATGCTATCATATCTGTCTAACCAAGAAGGTAAAATTCTGCAGGGAACCTTAATTCGGCTGTACAAGACGACCCGGAAGACATAAAAAAGGCGCAAGCCCACAAGAACAGTTCATTTATTTAGCAATTACAAAGGGTTGTTTGTTCCCGAGGTTTGACACAATTTGTAAACTTTTCATCCTTGTAACCAGCTACTTTATCCGGTGAAGGCTACCTCATCTGCTTATTCAAAAGAATTAGGATTAACCACTACAAAACTCTTTGGTGGCATATGCCAATTGCTGCACCTGTGGGCGAATACACAGTTAGATTTGTCACGAAATAGCTGCAAACTTACACTACATGAGATGACACCTCGCCCAGGCCTGAATCTGAATGGGACTATTGAATTCTTTTCTCTATGACTTCTCTTCATCTGATTGAGAAGGGCCGTTGATGGCATCGGCAAAGTACTCAACTGGACAAAGTTTAACATACCACAACAAATCAACAAGTCAGGCATGATGTTTAGTTGTACTTCATGACCGAGATAAATCACAGACAATTAAAATTACCTATGTCATCCTGGTCTGGGGAATCAAGTAAGATGTCTGAGTCTGAAGGGAGGAAAGGGGTACCCGTGTAGTTCTCAAGAGCCGCCAAGTCTGAACATGCATACCAAGAGTGATTAGAATGATCAGCAAAGAACACAGAAAATAAATCTTGCTGTTCGAATGTTAACTCAGTTGTACTGTTCCCCCAAGAACTTAATTATTTTCCCAAATGAACAGAATAAGAACATTAGTTATTCAGCACCAAAAGAAGTTTGCATTTCAGTTTCTACCAACAACATATGTAGTGGATGAAGCACAGTGGCAAAAACAGTAATGTGGATCTTCGACAACAGAGGAAAGTTGCACTTTGTACCAAACAGCCTATTGTTGTTATCGTACCCGTTTTCTTAATGCACAAATGAACTCCTGTACTACTTTACTACAATCAGCAGCAGAGAATAGCTAATAAAATTAGATTATATCTTTATGTTTTGAACCTAAGTAGATCGGTAATGCTAAGTTTGTACTTCAATGATGGAAGAACTGATTACCAAAAGAAATTTTACTTACGGTAAAATTACCCAGGCCAGAAAATTACCTCCCAAACTTGTCAAATCTGCTGTAAAATCAGAAATGCTGAAATTCCAAAGCTGCCCCAAGGGTCTGATGGAGTCCCTTGATGAGCCATCTGGTCCTAATTGCAGAGGTCCTGTGTTCCCTACATCAGATCCAAATGCTGAATCTAGGGCTGATGGATCCATGGCCATCCCTGGTATCTCAGATGGAGTGAAAGGAGCATGGTTGCTTGATGCTGCTGATGAGGGGCTCACAGCCATCTCAGATGACATAGCACTGCAAGTAGCACCAGCATGTGCAGCTTCAAGTGCACCGTTGTCCACAGCCATGAATGTGAATAGCAAAAAGCAAAAAACAAAAAAAAGCAATTATAGACACGACTTTCTTCAAGACAATAGGTTACAAAATCACAACATACAATCCTACATTTACAGCAACAGCTTAACAAACATTGGCACCGGAAAGAAAATGAAGACAGAAGCACCACTTGGAAGATAAAATGTTCCAATTTTTCAGTATGCATAATATGATTTCATCAAACAAAAATATACTCAAGAACATGATTAAACAGATACAACCCACGATACAAATGTCTAGCATGAAGGAAACAAGAACCTGAGATAAAGGAAATGCTTACTCATTTCCAGAGTTCATGCGGATTGGATGATAGCCTCCTGGTGCTGGGATTCCATTCACTACATGACCGCTGGATAGACCACAAGCCATTGAATCAATGTGAGGCTGGCCAGGAGCAGGCATTATAGGCTGCTGAAGAACTGGATACCCCATCGGTAAATTGTTAACTGCACTGGAACCAGGTTTGCATTGAATAAGAATGATAACAATACTTCTCTAACTGTGTAAGTCAGTCAATGGTTAAAGCAAACCTTGAACCATGGCTAAATCATGCTAAAGAGTCAATATAAAACAATGTATTGGTGCAGAAAAACTATATCATGATAATACATTACTAAATGAAACAAAACTTGCACAAATTTCACATGTAAAACTGTTAAGCAGGCAAATCATATTTCAAAGTGCAGTATCATAATGCAACAGAAAATTTGATCTGAAAGTGACTTAATAAACTAAGATGCATAACCATTCACTGCAGAGTAGGTATTTATATATTCATCTGGAAGCCAAATGCACTGCCAAACAACAGTATCATGTCAACTGCCCACATTAAGCCAGCTACCCCAGCAAGTGAAAATTATGTGGGCAGCAAATGTGAAAGGCAGCAACAGATAAAAACTAATTATTGCTGGTTAGATATATAGCAATTGAGAACTTTGAAAGTATTCCTGAAACAGCGCATCCTAGATATCTGTCATTACAGAATTATAGGAACTTCTCCAATATCAAAGTGCAATATCAGCAAAACAAAAATATTGCCATATCGAGCCAAAATTGCTGCAGCAAATGAGGATAATGTGGACTAGGGAAAGCAGAGGGAAAGTGTAGTTACTAATGACAAGAGGCTAACCAGTTGGGAATTTCGATGTAAATTATGGACTTAAAAAAGTTGTTACTGCAGAATCACAGGAAAGAGAACGAAATTGCCTGATAGAAAATGTGCACAGTTCCTGTTGAAGGCAAATTGTAGTATAACAGCTAAGGAGAACAACTGAACAGGATATTAGAAATTCCAAACTGCAATCTACTTATTTAGCCCTTTTCAGGGCAGGTAAACATGGACGTTACCTGGCATAGGATGAATTCCATTTTGCATTGGAGCCAATGGGACATTCGGAGGTGCTGGATATTTCATCAAATTGTACTGGTGTTGCAATAAATGGTTGAACAAGATAATCTGTCTTTTCAATTTCAACCTTATATAGTAGGCCCGAAAGAATTCAGAGTTCTCTTCTTCGAGTTTCTGCCATACTGAACATACAAAAAATATATATAAAAAAGAATGAGCAGCAAGACTTCGGAACTCCAATGGATACATCTAGATACTTGATATTCAAGAAACATAGTATAACAGAAGTTGAGCTCAGAGTACATTTCAAAATTTCCATTTGTCCTGAGCAATTCCTATTCCTATTGGTACCAGTGATCGATAGGGTAAAGTATGTACAATGCTACAAGCATCTGGTAGTGAGTTTATCGCATAATCCAAATTTGTATCGAGAGCAACTGTGCATTTATATTGAGCTAATTTGGTCATCAATCTGATGGGCAAGAATTGCCTATGTCTCTGAGTAAGATGTAAGTTTCAAACTGGAAGTAATAGTACCATATCGTACTGGTTGTACTTTTAAGTATGCGAAAGAAAGAAACATCAAAATAAACCAGTAAGAACAAAAAGGAACTCCAAACATGAATATCATAAGCAGCTGAATTTGAATCATCACCTAAAGTAGTGAAGCCAGGTTCTATTCTTGCACGAGTAGAAAGCGTCCTAACAACCTCTCCTTTGTTCATGTATAGTTGTAGACAGCGCTCTATTAAATTCTGGACCTGCAACAGGATGCCAAGTTTAGTTAATTAGTTGGTGACAGTGTAATACTGGCACTGTAGAAGGATGTCATCTGATCAAAATTGAGCCTGCAAAGAGCCAAAGACTACAGAATAGCTAGACATCTTACAAGTTCAATGTCTTCACGAGAGACCTTTCTATTATCATTACTAGCGAAGGAACCAGAGTCTCCTGCAGGAGCATCAGAGGCCATTGGATTTGGTTGGTTACTTTGCACTTCATTAGTACCTTGTGCTGAAGATTGCAACTCTGTCGTGCTCTGAATATCCTGTTGAAAATGTCCATAAGTAACATAAGTCAATCACCTGCTAAAGGTGAAAAAAGGGGAAATGCTAATACTGGAAGCAATAACAGTCAATTATGAGTGTTATTACCAAGAAAAAGCAGAGGCCTAACGAATGAATCATCTTGAAAGAACTGATAACAATACCATGACTGGTACCACTATTGCTAAATAACATAGATCCATAAGGCCAAAGAAAGTGTCTTCAGCAGAATCTTATTTTCATATCTAAATGCAAAGATTGTGTGTTTACTCCAATATCCGTCTAGTTACTATAGAAATATTTCGTTATCAAGTAGTAACAAAAATTATAGAAAATTTATGTTTTAATATGCAATGCACATTGCATTATCATATCACTCTGTAATCTGCTGAATAAAAAATTCATGCACTTTCACCATTTAGTTAGGTCAACCATAAAAAAGATAGTAGCAAGCAAACTCACCTGAGAATCCTTCATTGCAGCTTATGACATAAAAAGGAGCTAGTCCAATGTCAATTATCCTGATAGGAAAAATATATCAATGTTTATGATGGAATGCACGTGAATGGTATCATATTGAAAGCAGGGCGAAAAGCTGAAAACAAACATAAAACCACCGCACTAGCTCTAAAATACTGTTGCTGCAACTTCAACTACGAAATTGCCATATCAGCTATCTCAGTTTTCATTTTACTATCTCAGTTTTCATTTTAACACTAGAAAGCCAATGAACTTCACAGTTAATCAAATAATGAGAAAAAACAGCATGGTAACTTAACAGAGAATCTAAGAGCCCCTTTAAGGTATGAGAAAACAAGCAGGATTGGTATTCTACTGGGAATATGGCCCTCCAAAGTTCATAAGATGAAACAAATATTGGCACTTCATCAAATTGGTAACACCAAATGAAGTTATGAAACAATATATTATCGTATTGTAGGCATCATAGAGAGTGAAAACTAGACATGTAACCAATATTGCATTATCGCTATGTACATGTCCATGATGCATAAACAAGAACTTATCTTGCTACAGGTTTCATCAAAAAGAACTTATCTACATATGTACTGAACGTGAGGTACATAGTATGAATACTCTTTTGAAAATAGAAAGAAACGTCTAACATAGGTTTGAAATTACTTATTAGCATATAACAAGCATGGCTAGTGAGGAAAGCAGCAGTGTCTCCAAGAAGCACCATTCAGCCGCTGCAAGACATCACTGAAATTGACATCTTAACTCCGACGTACTACAGATGAAAGCGAAGTTTAATTCTTAGAAAATGTATTGGTTTTGTAACATATTAGTGTAGGAATATAGAAAAAAAGAACAGCATGCCTATTACTAAATTACTGACAGTAACAACTTACAATTAACTTAAAAATTAACATATCAGTCCAAAATTAGTGCTAGTTGCGCATTTTTGTTAAAAAAATACTATAATAATACTATGAACTGCCAAGAACTTGGAAAAGGTAGGGAAACAAATAATAAATTTTATTTTTTAAAAAAATAAAGGGCCCCTAGTTACTTGGCCCAATGACCAGATACAATTGCTTTAGTGCAACTCAGAAAGAAACAAATCCTCCTGCACCCTTAATACCAAGCGCACTAACTTCAGAAGGAAGTTTTCTCCTAAGGGAAGAACTGTGCTTACAAAAAGTTTAAATTCCAAAGCAAGATTCCTACAGGGATTTCGACGAGCTGCAGTTTCAGGGAGGAACAAGAATTCCACTTACAATTCGTCCCAGAATCTAATCCCAAACCAAGATTCCGCCTTTACACATGAAGAGGGAAGAAAAAAGGACACGAAACGGAAGCAAGTACCCATTTTATTCTCCCAGCAAGTACGCAGAAAGGAAGAACAGCAAGAGCCCCACAAATCTTTTGAGCAATTCCAGCGGATTCGAAGTCCAAATCCGGAAACCCACCGAAAACGGAATAAAATTCGCCGCTCAGAAGAACACATCCAACAGCCCACCGATTCCACCCAAGAAATCCAAGAAAACTTCCTAGAAGAAATCCGCGAAACCAAGATTACCTGAGAGCACCTGAAGATCCCCAGGAGGAGAGGTGGGAGAGGACAATTCTTGTGGAGCAGTTCAATCTTGGTCTGCTCGCTTCGCTTGGTGAAGGCCGAAGGGTCTCAGCGCGTGTCTGCACCAGGAAGAGGAGCAGAACCTTTTTAAACATCCAATTATTTCCGTCTCCGTAGGCAGCGACTAGCCATGGCGCATATATACACAGAGAGAGAATAAAATAAATAATAAAAACATAATAGATATTTTTTTAAGTTTTAATATATCAAATACGGATTAAATAGCCCACGTATAGATATTGAATAAAACGAAAAATCTGAATTTAATTGGCACCCTAGCCGTGTCCACTTTAATAATTTATTAATTGGTGATTCTAATAATTATTATAGTTGTCATAATGCACATCCGAAAGAATGGCAACATCGAGGTCCTGCTCAATATAGCTTAAGTTTATTGGCAAAACTTTATTTTCTGCACTATTCATAATTTCGTCTTTTTCGAATTTTTGGTTTTTTGAGCTTTTTGCGGTTCTTTTTTTCATATTCGTTTGCATTATGCGTGATGGCTAGCATATTTTTATATTTTTAATTTTTAAATTTAATTATGTCAAATAAGCTCTCTCCATTCTGATGTTTTTTTTCACCATTCTGATGTTTTCAACCATAAGCCTTCAGCTTTCAGCCGAACCGATCAGCTACTATAATTATCAAACACATCGTGGTTTTTATCCATACTGTGAAAAACTGCCGTATTCACGAACTGTACTATCTCGTGTACTTTAGAAACTGTGGTATTTTAATACTGTGGTCTTCAAATGCCATAGCATCCCAACAGGCTCTAAGTAGCATGTAACATATTTTTTATTTGCTTCCTCTTTAGTTTTAGTTTTCTTAGACGACCCTATTTTTTTCAGTTTGGCGCGAAGTTGAAGCAGTTTATCACAATGTTATCGCAGATAATCAAGGACGGTAACTATTTGATGGGTGTCGCTTTATCGCGGACGTCCGCTAGCCTGCCTGTTGTCTCCTTCCGCAAGACCCCCAGAAGGCCAGAACCTCCTTTCCCACCGGCCCGCCGGCGGGCTCGCCACCACTAGAAATTTAGAGCTTTCAATCGAAAAAAATCGACACTTTTGACTCGATTTTTTTTTAATTTTCAACTTGAGAAAACCCCAACTTCCAACTCAGGTGTGAACCTTCAAATCGAGATACGAAAACTTTCAATCCCAAAGTCGCAAGCTTTAAACTAGAGAAGTCTCAAACCTTCACCTGGGGGTAAGCAGTGACAGACATCAGCGACCCTCACCGGCGGCGCCGTCGACCCTCACCGACAGCAGCACCGTCGGAGAGGCACCAAGTGCCCATTGGAGGTGTGTTTATGGGCATTTGGAAACTCGCACGAGGCAATGCACGAGCTGCAACACAAGTTGCTTCCGAGTAGTGCTAGTAGAGACCCCGTAATTTTAAGATAGATATTCAAAATTATAAAAATATTATTTATTATAAATATATAAAGGTCTATAATAATAAAAACTAAAGTACAATCATGCAAGAGATAACATCTCAAATAATATAAAGCAATTATAAAATTATAGAAACATTGTTGGGCAACTCAGTACGTTTTTACCGCGGTTTGGCCTGACAAGCAGCCAATTTCTTATTCAAATTTAATTTCACGTACCTATGTACGTTTTTCTAGTGCCTCTTAGCTTAGCCTACATTTGTAGCATGCGCATTAGGTTTTTTCCTTCACTTTTGTCTCAACCCATGTTTCTAGTAAATTATAGAAGAAGGTGACAGTGATACATGCGTAACGTAAATTATACACTTGACATACACTTCTCCCACAGTCAACTAGTCATCCTACGAGTAGGAGTGGTGGAGAGTGGAATAATAGTGAAGGAGGAAAAAGTTTTGAAAATTTTTAAACTAAATGTTGTAGGCACTATAGCCATCCCCAATATATTAGTGACACAATAATCTTGTATATCTTAGTCTAAGCATTGCACAAAACCACGTGTAATTCTAATTGAATGACCATATGGGAAGGTCAATAGTTTTTTTGTGATGAACTATTGTCATTTTGGAGGAATAGAAATTTGGAATTTACAGATTTGTAGATTTTTTCTGAACAATTTGCAGAAATAGATGATTTTAGAAAAATTGAGTCATGTGATGATTTGGTGACCTAAGTTAGTGGTTATCGGTTGTATAAGATATGTTATCGCTATTGTGGATCAAGTTGTCAAGAACTTGTGCCCGAAAATGATTTCTTTGTCTTTGGATGTACATGGTTGCTTGAAATCAATTATGGTTAACGATGAGGATCAGAACTACACTCATGGTCATGGAGGAGCCGAGGTCTAGAACGATCAAGAAAGCCGGGTGAGATGGATGAGCTCAAGTATGGCACAAGGAAGGTAGGAAATGTTGAAGAGAAGTTCGAGCGATGGATTGCACCATGTGGCTTGGTCGGTCTAGGTAGATGTGGTCTGGTAGAACCAGAACGTGAAAAACTTACTGACGCGTGGTAAACCAATGGTGCATCTACACGTTGCAAACATGACGATTGCTTTCAATAGAAGGAGATGACTAGGTCAAGAAAAGGTATTATGGTAGTTTGACTAAAATACCGAAAACTACCTTATAGCAAAACCGCAGTGCTTGAGCGGCGCTTAGGAGAGCGGTTTAGGTCAATAAGAAGTTGAGAAGATCAAGTTGGATCAATATTAAGGACTTAGTGGATTCGAGTTTTTGCGCTTTGAAAGGTGTGCATAAGTGTAGTGTGTGAGTTAAATCCGTGCGTGTGGAGTTATCGGGTTTTCTCATATATACTAAATAGATAGTATCCACTAAGTGTTAGATGAGGTTGGCTAGCCTATCTATTTAACAGGTTGGGATAGAAACTTGTAATTAACCATTCAATTATCCTCTTCTGAGACCAAATGTTCATGAGTTATAGGGTTAAGGTTTGAGAGAAGTTTGTGGTGTGTTTTTTTGTCATCCAACTAGAGTGACCGTAAAATCTTCATTCTTAAATAGCAATATACCAATCTTTATTTCTCTCCATAGATACATCTTGTGTTGATTAATTTGCTCTTGATTTAGTTGATTTTTGCTCTTCTCTCTTGATTTAGTTGATTTTTGCTCTTCTCTCTTCCTTTTTTAATCTTGTTACACTAAGGACTTCTAAACTGCGGGTGTGCACGTGTTGCCGCAAGCCTCACGCTGCTGTGACCTAGCGTCGTCACCACCGCTTCGCCGCGCCGCCGCTTGCTTGGTGCCACGGCCGCGCTATGGCCATGCGCGTGCGCCGCCACCGCCGCACAGAGAGAGAGAGAGTAGATGAGAAAACCTGGATCTAGAAAACCTGCACACGGAAAAGAATAGATAGGTCCCCCAATTAAAGCCATAACTAGATTAGGGTTTTTTTTTATTTATTTATTTAGTGCTACAGTTTCTAGAGTTTTTGGTTATTGATCTTCATAACTTCTCATAGTTATTGAAATGAAGAATTAAGAAATAATTAGAAAAGAAATTTAAAAGCACCATCCATCCTCTTCTATTGTCATACCGATTCTACACTAATACTAGGCAGGAGCTCCCTGTTGGCGGCCATGCCGCAGAGGAAGTTCAGCGGCCACAGTTCCCATCACTTTCTTTCCCATTATTGTTTCTAAAATTTTTGTTACAATAATTTGGGTTTTCTGTCCCTTATGAGGCACCTAATGGGTCTCCTGTAAGCTTAGTGACGTACAATAAAAAAAATATCATATAAAGCGCATAAACTACGAACACAAATACCACTTCTTAAAAGAAAAAGAAATCATCACCATTTTTTTGTATTGTAAGGGGGTGTTTCGGACCAGCGCTTACAGGCTGTGGGGTACAGTTTCCTTCTCCATGTAACCTCGTTTTCGTTAATTGAAACCTGTAGGAACTAAAAGTGCCCATTCGAAAGGCACATCACGTGCATATTTTCGTAATACTTTCTGACCACAATCACGACGTGCGTGACTAATAAGCACACAGCTCCTGAAAGATTAGCTTGAAATTGAAATTAATGGTTTTCGTTAAAGCTCAGCACCACCAATAAATGAAAACGTTAGGATATCCTGCATGTGATTGTGACAAACTCCCTCATCTCTTATTGTGGCTCGATTAGAAAGATGTGCTAGTCCATTAATACTTCTCCGTATTAATTTCTTGATCAAGAACATGATTTCCATGGGTTGCTAGCTAGCTGCTACACATTCATTGCCAACACAAGATTAACTACTAGGATATGACTTTAAGGCTTGTTTGGAATATGAAAATTTTTTCTGATTCATACGGGATTTTAACTATTTTTTTAAAATTCTTGTGAAATTCGTATGAAGTTCACGAGTTGCTTATTCGAGATAGCTGCAGGGAGTGATCAATCGACAACACACTAATGCGAACTTTGTTTGGTGCATGTTACAAGCTGTGTCTGTGTCCAACAAATGTTTCAGCAAACGTTGTTGCTTATGATAGATGGCCATCAACCCACATCTCTCTCTCTCGTCTCTCTCTGAAAACAACGGCAGCCTAGTCGTCGTTTCCCATGAAAAATCTCCGCGAGGCTCCGCGAAGCGCGACTGATGGCAACAATGGCCACGACACCCGTGCACTGCAGCCTCGCTGTGCCTGGAATATGTTTGTCCCGTTCAATCGTTTTCGGGGAGACCAATGGCGATTCTTGGATAACTATGCAAGGTGTACGCGCTGCGTGCTTCCGGACTACTGGTCAAGGGAGAGGAAAAATGACCAGCCACTTGACATGTATTCATTTGTGAGCCGTCAATTATTAGTTACTGCTATAGGTGCAAAACTCTAGCTAGCTAGTTGATGATGCTTACTACTGGTGATTGTTAGAACTGTTAAATTGAAAAGAATCATCCTCTCATGCATCCAACCAAGCAAAATTATAGCACTTCCGGTCTGCTCGAATCACCTGTGTGCGTGTTTTAGCTCGATGCATACGGATTAAGCAAGGAGATAAATTACTGTACACCTGTGCTTACCTTCATTTTTTTTCAGCAGTATGGTAAAAAAAATCGTGTGTGGTAAAAAAAATGATACAAGGGCTTCACAAACCATTACGTACGCTTGCAGCCGTCCATGTCCGCGGAGTTGCAAACTGTAGCTAGGGCCGCCTTGGGCCCGACCATGCATGTCAGGCCAACTCAACCATATCTCAATTATTAAGCTCAAGAACAGAAGCATGTGCTAGCTAAGGAAAAGAGCTGCTGCTTCTAGCATAGCGAGGGAATGGCCAAAAACGGATTTGATTCATTCCGGGACCAGCGTCTGTTAAGACTGTTAGCTTAGGCTTTAAACAAAGAATTCGATCAGAATAGCATTCCTAAAAGAAAAAAAAAACCGAATAATTAACTCTGGTGCAACAAAACCTAGTACGCGACAGGAGATGCTCGCATGGCGTCCACGCAGCGTCATCCAATGCGTGGTCCTGGCACGCACTCACATGACCTCTTCGGCTGCAATTATTGGAGAAGTACTAGCCACTCCATTGCGCGAGTCGACACTGTTACTGTGTACTGCGTTACCTTTTTTTTTTCCTAGAAAATTTGAATATGAAAAATTAAAAATATATATAACTGAGTAATCATACGTACTAACAGGTGAACACCAAAATTTTAATCGATAGATAGAATGGTACGTACTCTCATAACTATTATACCATCCTATCAATAGGTGTTCCTGAAGTACCAGCGGCTCGGTTTAACTCAATAGTATGGTACAGGGTCATGCTCAAAAGGACCTATTTTGAGTGATTTTTAACTGAAAATCACTGTAGCCGGCTGAAAAAACACTGTAGTTGACAGTGGCTTATTTGACGTAATTAAATTTTAAAATTTTAAAAATAGAAAAAATAGATTACCCCATCACGGACAATATAAATAAATACGAAAAAATAGAACCGACAAAAAAAATTTAAAAAAAGTAAAAAAAATAAAAAAAACGAAATTGTTAAATAGTGAAAAATAAACTAAAAGCTAGAAATCCAAGCTGAAACGAGCCAACCTCCAGAGTCAACTTAAACCAAGAGATGCATTACTATGCACGCAACACATGCAGGGCGTCATGAGTGAATCATCATGCGTTGCAAGGTGGGGGCGCGCACGGCACGGCCAGTACCGAAGCGGACGTGGTGTACAGGCGCTGTGGATGCGGCCCCCGCCGGACCACCCAGTCACCCACCCACCCCACCGATCGTATCGTTCCGGAGCATCGCAGCGTTCCTTTCTTCCCAACACGAATTGAAGTAGACGACGGCAACGTAACAAGCGATAAATTTCACGAATTTACGTCTCGCGAAAAGGCAGACGGGTCCTACTGCCACCACCAGCCCTTGCGGCTCCTCAAGAGACCAACGCGAAAAAAACAAAAGGGACGATGAGAAAGACGGATCGAGAAGAGGCCTAGATGTTGTTTTTTCTTCTCTCTTGCTTGCTTTGCTTTCGACCCTATTTTTTATTTTTATTTTGTATTTTTGTTTTCTCTAAAAGTTAAAAAAATAAAACATCTAAACAAAGCGGCATCTTAACACGGATTCTTCAAACAACTTTTGAGCATAAAATTATATATAACATCCATATAAACATCTTCACTGTTCACTACCACGTTAAAAAGCCCAGCAAAACATATCAGGTATAGTTAAAAGCTATAGTGGTAATCCAAAAGAACACCGGACTGTCTGTTTTGCATCGAGCATGAGAGAGATTCCCGTGGCCGTTGAGATAGACATGTAGAGAGAGAGAGGGGAAATCGGGCCCCGCATGTACATGTCAGCGGGCATGTGGGCATGGCAGATGGGATCCGGCGGAGAGCGACATGAAAACGAGATGGACCAGGACTACTTGCCAGGCCCTGCGGCCGTACCGCATGTGGGCTCCTCTCCCCCGACGGCAAACTGTTGATTTTCCGGGTGATTTCCTGTCATTTCAGCGGCCCCCGGCCGTGCCAAACCGTCGTTTGCACATCTCCATCCAGCTACACAGCTAGTTCGGCCTCTTCGCAGGACTAGGACGTGATCGACCCAATGTAGCGGAACAGGGAGGGCTGATTCATTCATTCATGTTTTTTCTTTTCTTTTCTTTTCTTTGAACACGCACTAGGGAAACGATGATATATACTGCTATTTCTAAGGCTGGAGCGTTCTGTTAATTCTGGGGTTAGCCGAGAGTAGGGCTGTAAAAAAAACTCGGAACTCACGAGTTACTCAAGTTTAGCTTATTCTAAGCTCGATTCGAGCTCGGTTCGAACTTTAAACGAGCCGAACTCGAGCTTGATCTCGAGCTCATGAGCTTTCTGAAGCCAAGCTCGAATAGTTCATGACTCGATTCGAGCTTAAATAGTAATACATATTAATTCTTACCGAGCTTACTTGAGCCGAACTCGAGCTCGAGCTTTTATTATTGTTGAAAATTAGTGTATATTTGAATTATTTTGACTGTTATCGAGCTTACTCGAGCCGAATTCGAGCTCGAGCTTTCCTTATTATTGAAAAATAATGCATAATAAATTATTTTAATTGTTATCGAGCTTCACCGAGCCGAGCTCGACCCTACTCGAGCTTAGGCCGAGTCGAGCTCGAGCCCAGATTCAAACTCGGATCCCATCTCAAACCCGGCTCGAATTTCTACCGAGCTCGAGCCTAGAAAGCCAAACTCGCTCGAGTTCAGCTTATTTCCAGCCCTAGCCGAGAGAGCCCTGAGCAGTAGTATGATTTGCGACGCAACGTGAAACAAGAAATAAATTAGACCGTGACGAGATAATTAGAGGGAAGACCTTCCGTTCAGAAGAGAAGATGCTGGTAGGAACGGAAGCAAAGGCGTGGCGGGCCGGGGCGGGCTCGCGGCGTCGTGTATGTGTTGGCCGCGCCGAGCAGCGTCAGTTGGATCCGTCGGCAAGTGGCGCGAGGGCAGCGAGCGAGCGAGCGAGCGTGGCCACCACGGGAATCATTCATCCGGGGAATGGACGGATCCGGGCTGTGGGTCCGCAAAAAATATGCTCGAGATGACGTCTCCCGAAAGGGATTCCACTTTGGCGCGTTGCATTGCGAAAACAGCCCAAGGAAAAAAAAAGATATACTACTTTGTTCAGTAATATATATGTTAAAAATAATGAGTGCTCTTTAGTGTCCGGACACTATAGTCAAAAATAGGTATGTATCGCGTGCGAAGAATTTTAAATTTTTTTGCATATCAAGTTTAACTAGTTTATTAACTAGTTCAAACAAGTTTGAACTAAATTTCGAATTTTAGTTGCATTTTTCGATGATAGTTTGATTGTAGATGTATGTTGATTATATATATAAATTAGCAAAGTATGTGATCTAAATTCGTTCAAAACTTTGAATTTGAGTATTTTTTTTAAACTTATACGTTTCATTTGAATTGTTATATATGAGTATATACCCTAAAACTGATATTTTTAAAAAATATACCCGAATTTAGATGGAATTGATGCATTTGAAATCATGGTGTCCGGGCACCATGGTGCCCCATTACAGCAATATATGTATATATATGTATATATATATGTATATATATGTATATATATATACACACATACACAATTGTTGTGTACAAGTTGTATACTCGCAAATCAATTTTTATCTCATTATTTATTGAGATTGTCATGAATTACCAAAAAAGGAAGATTGTTGAATCTAGTCCCTCCATTATGTGTTAATGGTGAAGTTTGGTAATTGATGACAATTGCTTCGTGGACTAACATTTTTCATGAGTTGGATAAATAGGTTAGGTTCCACAAATGAGAATGAGTTGGGATGACTTCATGTGTTGAAGATCATCAAGTCAAAATTCGAGAAGAAGATGACTTCATGTGTTGAAGGCCATCAATAAGAAGATGCATCATAAGTTAATGCATGCTCAATATGATCATGTGTTGATCAAATCAAGTAAAGACAATCATGTGTTGATGGAGTTGATGAGAAGAATGCATCATGAGTTGATGCATATCAAGACGATGACCAAAGGCAAAGATATGAGCTAGCTAGGGCTAAAAATGTATTCCCCCTCTTTTATCGGTATGAGCTAGCTTGGTTGGAAGACTGGATTGCTAGTATATGTTGCCGTACTATTAAGAGGGGTCATGTCTAGTAGTTTGAGTCTTATCATGTGTTGATGGCTCATCCTCACCTACTCTAGCTCATCTTAATATGAAGCTTGCATTTGCGAATGTGTTTTGCAAATGGTTGAAGCTCATGTGTCGAATTCTTAGAACATGGGAATATGCATTTTAAATGTGTTTTGCAAGTGCTTGAAGTCCATGTTTCTATTCTTTGTGATATGAGGCTTATTTTTTCAAATGTGTTTTGCAAATGGTTGAAACTCATATAATCCTTGTGCCATGTGACTTAGGTTTGCAAATGTGTTTTTTTAAATCTATTCTTTGTGTCATGATTCCAAAAGTGTGCAAATATATTTTGCAACTTGTTGGGAATCATGTGTGATCCTTGTGTGCATGATATTCTAGTTTGCAAATGTGTTTTGCAAAATCTGTTGAGATATCTGCATTTCTTAGGAAAAATTAGAAGTATCGATGTGTGTGTATCAGTACTACCGGAGGTCGAAAGTACCGGCTCTGTGTGAGCGGTACTACCGGACCCGACGGTTAGACCGGCCTGATAACGGCGGTCAGACCAGCCTGAGAACTGCGGTCAGACCGGCTTTGTAGAAGCAATCGAGACCTACTGATCGGTTTGCGAGCCAAATGGGCGATCGACCGAGGAGCGGTCGAGCCAAGATGAGACTAGCGGTTAGACCGGTGGTCTGACCGTCTTGAGCCCAGCGGTCTGACCGGCGTGCGACGGGCGGTTTGACCGGCTTTGAGGTAAAGGTCTGACCGGTTCGCGGAACTACCGTTCCTTCGCGTGGAGCCTTTTTCCAGAGAGTGACTCCGCAGATTTTTCTGAGAAGTGGTCTGACCGGTATGTGTTGCGGTCTGACCGGGCCTGTGTGGGCGGTCTGACCGGGGTTTTCTTCGCAATGGCTATTTTTCTGACCGTTGGCGAGGCGAGCGGAAGTACCGGGCTTTGGCCAGCAGTACTTCCGATTTCCCTGATTTTTCAGAGATTTGGCTCCAACAGCTTGTTTTCTTGTGTGGGGGTATAAATACCCCCTTATGGCCGGTTGGAGAGGTTGATTTCACTCATTCCTGTGTTCTTGAGCTGGTGTGAGGCTTTCCACTCAATTGTGCATGTGTTGCACTTTGTGGGAGACGAGAGAGGATCTAAAGTGCATGTGTTGCATCTAGATGTGGATTTTGTGTCCAATTGAGCTTGTGCATCCGTTGCACGTGGTGAGAGTCAAGTGAGGGACTTTACTTGTTACTCTTAGAGTTTACCGACTCCTAGACGGCGTTGGAGGCGTCGTGCGTGGTAATCTTCTCAAAGAAGATTGTGTGAAGACCCGACGAAGTGTGAAGGTTGGAATTGAGGTGGAAGTCTTAATTCGTGGAGCCGGTCCAATTAGTTCGAGTTTGCCTCAACGTGGACTAGGAGAGACCGGCAAATCTCCGAACACCACGGTAAAAAGAGAACATGTCAATTGTGGTTTGTTTCCTTGTGCTCAATTTATATTCAAGCAATTTGCATTCATAGAATTAAATCGATTGTTTGTCATCCTAGGATTACAAACCTTGACCTAAGCTAGAATTATTAGTGCACTTAGGTGAACTTATTTGATTTAGACGCTATTTGTACTAAACCAACTTGAATTTAGCTTCCGCATTACTTATTTGGTTTAGACAAATAGAAAAGGTCTTGAATTGATATTAATAATTTGAAGACAATTTTTAGACCGCCTATTCACCCCCTCTAGTCGGCCTCCTCGATCTTACACTCATGCCCAACACCAGAGGTTTCGCTGCTGCTGTACCTAGCAATGATGTCGGATGCGATCAACGTGGTGCACATGCTGGAGGAAAGCTCAGCCTAGTAGCTAGTGTACTATGTCTCTGAAGTTCTATAGTGAGCGAAGACACGATACACCAAGCTCGAGAAGCTAGCCTAGGCTCTGCTCATGCCTTCGTGCAAGCTGCGGCATTACTTCTTGGCACACAACATCACCGTACCCTCGTCGTTCCCCTTGGGATAGATGCTACAGAACAAAGAGTCCACGGACCGTATTGGTAAGTGGGCGACCGAACTAGCCCCCTTTTTCATCACCTACATTGCACGTACCATGATAAAGTCACCGATACTGGCAGACTTCGTCACTAAATGGACCCCCGTGGGCCAACAAGGTTGCCAACCTTCTCTGGAGCCAGTGTGGACCCTACACACGGATGGGGCGTACGGCGCAACAGGCACAGGAATGGAGGCGTCATAACAATGCCCGAGGGGGCAAAGCCTAGCGTATTAAACATGCCTCGACTTCCTAGCGACCAACAACACGGCAAAGTACGAGGCACTACTATTCAGCATTCATAAGGTGAAGGTGCTTAGAGCCCGGAGGGTCCTCATGTACACCGATTCCCACCTGCTCACAGGGCACATCGATAAATCCTATCAGGTCAAGGACCCTGATCTCACCAAATATCTCACCACCATCAGTGCAAGGGAGTGACACTTTTTAGGGATCACCGTCAAGTCGATACTACGGGCCAACAACACGGAGGCTGACACCCTCGCAAAAACTACTAGCCAGAGGCGCGAGCCGCCATCCGGCATCTTCTTTGAAGTTCTAGCCTTTGTGTTGGTGCCCTAGGAGAAGCCAAAGCACTCCCACATACTACATATCAGCTAGGAGGACGATTAGATGCAGCCGATCATCACCTTCCTTCAGGGGAGTGAGAAGCCAGACGACCCGCACAAACATCAAAGATTAGCACACCAAACGAGAACTTTTGAATTGTTGGAAGGCATACTCTACAAATGCGGTGTGTGCGCCTCACTACTGCGATGCCTCTCGCACTGAGAAGGCCAGAAACTCCTCGTGGAGATTCACGGTGGCCTAAGGGCCATCATGGGGAAGGCCTTTCGCCTAGGCTTCTACTAGCTGATGATAGCTTCGGATGCTAAAGAATTAGTCAAGCACTACCAGGGATGCCAATGGATAGGGAGATTCTTCCACACACCTCCCACCTCCTTTAGCTAATCCCACCGGTGTGGCCATTGGCACGCTAGGGGATTGATATCATTGGTCTGCTACCCCGTGCCCCTAGAGATCTACGGTTCATTATCGTCGCCTACAAGTAATTCTCCAAGTGGGTCAAGGCAGTACCTCTCGCTAACATCACCTTCACAGTGGCATAGAAATTCCTATGTCAGAACATCATTTGTCATTTTGGAGTTCCTAGAGAAATTATGGTTGACAATGGCTTGTAGTTTGACGTAGCAGCGTTCTAGGCATTCTGTAAACGCATGGACATCAAGGTGTGCTATGCCTCCGTAGGGCACCCACAATCCAATGGGGCAGTTAAACATGTAAATGACACCATCTTCAATAGCATCAAAAAGCGCTTGGTCTGCCTTCCCAAGGGGAAATGGCTAAAGGAGTTGCCAAAAGTGCTTTGATCCATATACACCATGACCTCGTATCCCATAGGCTTCACTCCATTTAAGTTGTTCTTCGGGGATGAAGCCATGACGTCCGAGGAGCTCAAGGAGAAGTCCCATCGATTATTGGCCTCCATTCCACTAGATTAGTGTAGCATTTCATAGCACCTCATTAATGGAGACAGGGTTCAAGCAACACATAACAATGCCAAGTACCTCCGGATAACTGCAGCCTCCTACAACATGAAGGTCAAGCCACGGTTCCTAGTGGTAGGGGACCTCATCTTGAAGAAGGCCCTCCACACTGCCATGGTAGGGTCATCGTCATCTTTATCATCTTCCTCCGCCTCAGAGTCACCGCACCCGCTAGGTTGTCATCGTTGTCTTCATCGTCTTTCTCTTGGAGTCACCATGCCTAGCCGATAACAGGCATGGCTGCGATGGCTGAGGGCGAGTCCTCACATGCATTAGGGTCATCGCGGACTCTACCATCTTTGCTGTCATGTTCGCTCACGCCGCAAGAGTGACTGCCACTTGTACCAGGGATAGGATGCTCATGCACGGTGAGCCCCATGGCTTTGCTTACACGGTTGATGCATGGACTATTCAACATGGCTATAGCTCGAAGGTTGTGCTCCTTGAAGATATATGGCCGAAGGAACACAACTACCGTGTGTTCCGCCCTCCACTAGGGAAAGAATTGCAGGTGCTCAGTGTCAGCTGGTGGTGGGCTACTTACCAAAGATGTCAATGATGAAGGGAATAAAACTTACCCAGACTTGTGGGCTTCGCCAGCATCATCAAGGAAGGCCAGACGCCATCGCTCCAAGCGGGTCCTATCTTCAAGTCCCATTGATGAGTCAGTGGGGACAAGCGGAGCATGCAGAACTCCTCGGCTCAGTCCCACATATTGAGCCAGAGCGCGACCGCGAGAAGCCTCCTGACGCGTGTCTCATCATCCTGGTCAAGCTTCACGCGGGGCGACTAGACAAAGTCCATGATGCGCCCGGTGAAGCGAAGGCTATTGTCGTGCTCGATCTAGTGCCACAAAGTCAGTGAGACTACCACTTTGTCCAAGAGGAATTCAAAGGAAATCCCTTCAAACTAGTGCCACAAAGCTGTAGGCTGATGCTGCATAGGTTTGAGTACTGTCCCTCACCCAGGCGCTTCGGCTGGCATTGCGCATCATGCAGCAAGGCAAAGACCGCCATGCTGGTGTGGATGCCCTCCGAATAGGACAATGACGAGTAGATGACAATGCATGTGATGGCGTTTGACATTAGCTACTGAAGCTTCAGTTCATACAAGTGGAGGAGGTCACCCACGAAGCGCGTAGCGGGGATGCGAAGCCCGACGTCGAAGTAGGTTGCGAAAACCAACATCTCGCCCTCCCACAGCGGCATGACGACCTCATCACCAACGAGAAGGTGAATGACCTCATGGGAATAGATCTTGTCATCACACACACGTGAGAATCCAATAGCTCGTCTGTCGCAATCGACAGGTCGAAGGTGTTCACGAACGCGCCGGTGATCTTCTCCGATGCCTCGGACTACTCGTCTTCACTACCTTAGATGCTTGAGGAAACTGATGCACCACTGTGACTTCTCTGGTCACTTCCACGGCCCATCCTACACGACGAAAGAGTGACAGGAAAAAGGCAAACGACTAAAGGACGATGGCAAATAGATGACAGCAACCAAGACAAGTACAAGTGGCGATCGACAAGCACGAGAGGGAAGAAGAAAATAGCTGGAAAAAGAATCACCACGGTGCTTAAATACCAACAATGATAGGGCCATTTATTGCAAGCACGGTGGGCGCGCGATTCCAGGGGACTTGTGTGGCGCTGTAACCGGCGCATTGACCCATGTCGCATGACCAGAAGTGATACTGTCACCACGTGTAACTCGTTTGTGTCTATCACGCACACCCACGACGTTAGTGAAAAAAGGCAGGAAACCGAAGAGGCAACCACCCAGTGAGCCGAAGGGACGGATGGGGCCAAGGAGCAAGCGGCATAGTTTCGACCCACCGGAGTCGAGGCCCTTTACTATGAGAGACTACTGTTGGGGGAGTGTTCCCCCATCTTGGCCTAATCGGCCCACTGCACTGAGAGCCCCATTAAGCATGTAATTGTGTGGCAGACCCAAAGAAGTTATTACAGGGGAAAAGACATATTTTTCTATACTATTGTAGACTTCGATAGGAGCATTTATGTAAGTAACCTCTTCATGGCTATAAATATGTGCCTTAGGACGCCATGAATGGGAGCAAATTCATTTTTTAAGAGAAAGGGCTATAGCTCAGGGATGGTACATTCCACATCCACTCCTCACTTTGAATTTCGGGCTTTGGGCATCCCTTTTTTGATCTCCCCGTAGCCCTCATCTTTCACTATTTAGTCTGTAACAACAACACACAATAATATACGAAGCATCAAGCTAACAAAAATAGGTCAGAACGCTAGTTTGCAGTGGGCGACCGCGTCTACCTAAAGCTGCAACCTTACATTCAGAGTTCAGTTGCGCCTCGTCACAACCAGAAGCTGGCATTTCGGTTGTATGGACCCTATGAAATTGTTCAAAAAATTGGTGCTGTTGCTTACAAGCTCAAGTTGCCACCTTTCAGTCAGATCCACATGTTCCTCCGTCTAATCAGGGGAGGGTATTGTAGAGGCACGAAGGCTAGGCAGCAATACAGGAGCGGAGCGCGGCATGAAGGGTGTTGAGAAACCGACGCTGGCGACCAGTCCGATCGGGATCTCTGCTTAGAATAAGAACGAATCAACCACAGAATCACAGAATAATAGATGAACACAAAGAGATAGAGAGAACTCACAGTGCGCTTTATTGCTTTCATGCGTGTGTATACAATGGGGGGTTGGCTCTCTATTTATACTAGGTGGTGGGGTGCCCAATATGTCAGGACTCTCGGCCTACCGGGACTCGAGTGCGCCGGGACTCTATCTAGAGGCGGTTTCCTAACACTCCCCTTGGGCACTCACCCAACATGCTCATGCCTCATCAAAACTCCATAAAACCCAGTGGGAAAAATTTGGAGAAAGAGTACATAATACATGTGTTCTTTGCGATGCACGAATTGCCTCATTAAAACCTTGGTCGAGAAACTTCAGAAAACTCGTCAAGGGAAAAAGAGTACAATCCACCCAACTTCATTCGGTCTTCGGGACCTTGTTCCTTTGGGTACTCAATCTTCATGATCGAGATTTACTAACGGGCTTGAGAGAATTCTCCCCGATTACGCACTTCTCTAAGTCTCATTATTCCAATCCCTCACACGCACCTTTCAAAGCTAGATGCAGGGAGTGACTTAGTGAACAAATCTGCTAGATTTTCACAAGACTTAGTATGCAGTACTTTTATCTCGTCCATCTTTTGCAATTCATGTGCAAAGAAGAACTTGGGGTTGATATGCTTTGTGAGATGACTCTTCACATAGCCCGTTTTGCACTTGTACAACGCAAGCTGAATTATCTTCATGGATAATTGTGGGGGGTTTGCACAATGTTCATCCCACATGACTGCTGGATGTGGTGAACCATTTGGCTGAGCCAAGCGCACTCTCGTGCAGCTTCATACAATGCTATAATTTCTGAGTGGTTCGTCGAAGTAGCTACAAGGCTTTGCTTAGGCGATTTTCGTGGAATTGCGGTTCCACCACAGGAATACATAGCATGCTTGTGACCTGCGGTATGCGGGTTAGACAAGTACCCAGCATCTGCATAGCCAATCAAGTTCGAGTCTTGATTCTTTCTGTAGAACAATCCAAGGTGCTTACTTCCTTGGAGATATCGGAAGGTGTCCTTTATGCCCTACCAATGCCTTTTGGTGGGCTCTGCACTGTACCTTGCTAACAAATACACGGCAATTGCAATGTCCGTTCTAGTGCAATTTACTAAGGACATGAATGCTTCTACTGCACTCAAGTATGGGAATTCTGATCCCAGGACTTCCTCCCCCTTTTCCCTAGGTCGGAAAGGATCTTTTCTTCTTTGTAAAGACCTTAGATCATCGGTACTTTCGATGGGTATGCCTTCTCGAAGCCAAACCTTTCTAGCACCTTACGGGTGTAGGTCGTGATGTACCAAGATTCCTTGGGACATGCTCAAGCTGCAGTCCGGCGAACTTGGTATTGTTCAAATCTTTCATTTCAAACTCGACTCCAAGTAGGAGCTTGCTTCTTTTATATCTTCTTTGTCCGATGATATTCAGATCATCTACATACAAAGAGATTATACAGAATCCATTCTGGGATCGCCGTATAAATACACAAGGACAGTCTTCATTGTTTGTGTAGCCTTTTTGCGAGAGAAAGTAGTTCAAGCGATTATACCACATTCTTCGAATGCTTCAATCCATCTGATGACTTTTCGAGTTTCACACTGCATGATTTCTATTTGCTCTGTCTTGGTTCGGGAGGTATTCCTTGAGAATTTCATATGAATCTCGAATCCAAGTTACCGTAAAGGTATATATTCACAACATCCATTAATTTCATTTCTAAGTTCAAGTTTACTGCCATTGAGATCAAATATCTAAAGGTAATTCCACTCATGACTGGGGAGTAGGTTTCTTCATAATCAACTTCAGGACGTTGAGTGAAACCTTACGCTACTAGCCTTGCTTTGTATCTCACTACTTCGTTTCTTTCATTTCTCTTTCGAACAAATACCCACTTGTGCCCTACGGGGTGCACATGGGGAGGTGTGCGATATCGCCCAAAACCTCTCTTTTGTTTAGAGATAGCAATTCGGTTGCTATTGCCTTTTTCAATCTTCCCAATCGATCTTTTCTTACATTCGTGACGATGCGAGCTCGGGATCAAGATCGATGATTGTGGCAATTTTCTTCTTGAAGTATATATCGATATTGGTCGTTGTCCTGTTCATGGACTCTCCGTGTGCACATAGTTTATAGCTATTTCTTCATGAGTCGCTTCTTCTGGAGCGGTTGCTTCTTCTGGAGCTTCTCCTTGCACATCGCTTCTAGGGCAAATTTGCACCGTAGAAAAATCAATCTAGAACGCGAAAGAAAATACAGATTCAAAAGCGATCTAGAAAATTCAATCTGTGCTTCGATGATTACCTTCGTTCACCAGAGCGAAGTCGTGCTGATAACGTGTTGAGAAACCGACGCTGGCGACCAGTCCGATCGGGATCTCTGCTTAGAATAAGAACGAATCAACCACAGAATCACAGAATAATAGATGAACACAAAGAGAGAGAGAGAACTCACAGTGCGCTTTATTGCTTTCATGCGTGTGTATACAATGGGGGTTGGCTCTGTTTATACTAGGTGGTGGGGTGCCCAATATGTCAGGACTCTCGGCCTACCAGGACTCTGAGTCTGCCAGGACTCTATCTGTAGGCCGGTTTCCTAACAAAGGGCACCAAATGAAGCTAAAGGCCATGTGCGCCATCATGAGTAATTAAATCGTTCACTGTGTAACAGATTTGGACATGTGGCCTGGCCCAGGCCCCAGGCCGAGGCGGTTGGACTTAGCCGAGGCTTGCCTGTGTTGGGAACTCGACCCAAGAGTAGCCAGAAACTAGGCTCCCCTATCGTTCTTCATGTTTCCAATCTCTACCTCTGATTCTCCCAATTTCTATCGGAAAATCCCAAATCGTTCTCAGGAACGTTACACGCGCGTAGCAGCGCAATGGCGTCGCCACCGACCTCTAGTCCTTCGGCACCATCCACCTCGGCTACGGCATCAAGAAGCTCGACGGCCGCCACTTCCAGGTCCGCCCCAATTCGCCGCTCTTTATGTACATACATACTGTCTTAGTGTACCATTCTCCTACTCGCGTGCTGCGCCTCGTGAGCGCGCGGAGTGGTGACGATCTGATGCGTTCGGCTTGATTGAAGCGTGTTCGACGACATGCCTAAGTAGGCACGAGTGTTTGGGGGTTGGTTCTTGGCGACGAGTTGGTATATTTAACATGCTCGATGAAATGCCCAAATAGGTTTGGCTATAGGCTGCCTGTTACAGTGGTCGTGGCCATTGGCTTTGGCGTGCTCCATGGAATGCTCTAGCAAATGTGTTGGTGCGGTTTTGATCATTTTTTTGATCGGAGCTAGTGTTTTAAGTGAGTCAGGAACTCTGGATTGCGCTGGTCGGGTGGCTCAGAGTACAGATGTGCAGCATGAAATGGTTTATATTCTTTGCATATTGAATAGAAGGATGAACTACCGGAATGAAACACCTCCACAATTTTCCTGGAACCATATTACAGGTGAGATGATGGATATTCTTTCAGGTTTGCCGTCTAGGCCTAGTTTTGGTCATCGTGTTTGTGGACTTTCTTTGACGTAGCTGGGGTTTATAAGTATTCTTCTTGGGGAAAATGATTTCAGTTGGTAAATGATTCATCAGGTCTAAGTACATATGGGTTTTTCTTTGCATTAAGCACTATTCTTCTTGTGCTCTAAAGTTTTGTTTTGGGTACTACCCTTGGGGTTTCTGTGAAATGTTTAAAACAGTATCTCTATTGCAATTGAGCTAGGTGCACCATTTCACACTATTGCCATTGAGCTAGGCGAACCATTTTAAATTATCTATTTCTTGAACAAAAGTTTAGAGGTATTATTCCTTTCTCGTGTTTCTTCTCTGCAAGGTTGCCCTAACTGACCATAGTAGAGGACTAGAGGTTACAATTTTTTATTTCATGTGCGGTATCCTTTTCACTTCTATGCTATGTATTTTTGTTACTGCAACTATTGATGCGATCTCACATTGTTGAATTCAAATCAGCATTGATGCCAAAACTTTTAAAGATTTCTTCACAGTTTGCTACGAGAGATTAGTCTTTCGTGTACTGAATATTTGATATAGGTTTATATTCAACACACCAAGAGTGATCAATTGATTGTTTCTTAGTAATTTAAGTTTGATAAATTGTGAATACACGCCTGCAGTCTTTGTACTTAGGGAAGATATCTCGTACTATCACAGCATCATCTTTTGAAGTGTGGATTTCAAGCTTTTATGTTGAATAAATTGTTGAGTTCGACCATACAGTCTCAGTCAAAGTCAGACTAAGGATTGCAGTGCTGCATAAATTAACTGGTTTTAGCTTTCTACCTGTATCAAATTGTGATGGATGCAATAGCAGTATGTATGACTTTACTCAGTCTGTATGAACATGTGTACAATGCAATCCTCAGTTGTCCTGTTGGACTCTTGGTAGCCTTGACACTTGATCCATTTCTCATTAAACACGCATACATGATTATTAATGAAGGCTGGAACTTGTTAACTAATTTGATCTGGAAAGGATGATAATTATATTCTTGTTCCTTCTAGAGAATGTAAGAGCTGGATTTCTGCACACAGGCCGGTGTTACTTTAGCTTGATTTTTCTTATGAAACAATATTATTAACAGAGCCTAATTAAAGAATGTTCATTGTCTACTAATGGACTGGCTGTGAACATAATTGTCGCAAAGTTTGGTAGTGAACCAAAATGCCCCCTAAATCATTGAATCGCACAATTTAAGTGGAGTTGGCACGTTGATGGAAGTTATCACTAATATTGGTGCTGCATGATTAATGGGAATGCATTTCAGTGATGCAAATAAATTATCACTAAGAAAGAATTTTGATGTCGCTGCATTATCTCATTCATCAGTTTTCTTGTTAGGATTTGCTGAACATTAGGTCAAGGTTTGATGTTCCGAAGTGCTCTAAATGGATAGACATTCCATTCATTCTTGTTTGTAAGTGCGCCTTTGTTTTTATCATCTATAGCTCTTTGATAAAACCTTCGATACGACAAGTGAGCAAAAGTAGAACACGTCACCTTTAGAAAACGGCTAAAGCAGCTGAGAGGCACAAGGAATGCATTTCCCTGCATTTGAGCCTGTGCACACTACTTTCATTGTTCTTATGTGCACTTGACAAGTAGTCTTGTGTTCCAATTGTTTGTTTATTGCCAGTTTTCCTGCTATAGTTGAAGGTTTAAATCAATATCCAGATATTGTTTGCACCAATTGCTTTGACAAAGAGAAGTGCTATATACATGTTTCTTTTTGGCTGGCCACTAGTATTGCAGTGTAAAGTCTAAACAAATAATCGTATATTGAACCGGGTCTTGCTTTCTTGATGTGCTGAAGTTTCTGTTGCATTTACAGGGCCAAGTTATGCAAATGGCCATGATGGTTCCACCTTCCGTTACTCAAGAACTCCACTATCTGAACAAGGAGGACAGGCTGCTTCGCTGGCTGGTGGTGAAGCATAGAGATGCAGTGTACGGTCTGGAGTTCATCAATGAGGATGAGGAGAGGGATGAGATGAACAATTTCGTTTCATACTAAAGATGGCGTTGAGGACGAGGACGATGATTCTGATGAATTTGACTACGACATCGACAAGGATTTTGAGAATGAGGTCGAGGAGTAGATTTGCGTGTCAAGATCTTAGCACTTTCAGTATTGGCAGATGTGTTTTCTTACAAACGATATGTTGTCTTCCGAATATCGTTAAGACTATTAAGTAGGGCAAGAAGCAGAGCCTATGAACTTGACTCTTTGTCGAAAACGATCCTGGAGCATACAAATCTGATCTAATTAGTACAATCTTTGTCGAAAACGATCCTGGAGCATACAAATCTGATCTAATTAGTACAACTAGTCTCGTAGGCGCGGCGTAACGCCGCGCCAGCCATCGTACGTAAAAAAATAAAAGAGGCGATAATTCGTGAGGAGTAAAAAAAAATCGGGTCAAACACGTATTTTCGGAGAAGTTAAAGGGTTTGTACGTAAAAAACGAGGGACAGTAAAAAAACCGGGGGCAAACACGTATTTTCGGGAAAAGTAAAGGGTCCGCGCCAGCCACCGTACGTAAAAAAATAAAAGAGGCGATAATTCGTGAGGAGAAAAAAAAACCCGCGAAAATACGTATTTTCGGTAAAGTTAAAGGGCTTGTGCGTGGCGAGGGCTGGGAAAACCGGGGCAAAACGTATTTTCGGGAAAAGTAAAGGGTTATTTTGAAAAAAACTAAGGAACTGACGTGAAAGCGGGACCCATGCGCAATTCAAAGCGGGCTATCACGCAAAGCGGAGGGCCAAAAATTACAGGGACCTTTTCGCGAGAACCGGAGACATACGTAATTTCAAAAAAACTCGAATTATTACCTCCCCTGGCCGTACGGTTTTCCGGGACGCCACGCCGCATGGGGCTGGTGGTCTGTGTGGGACGACGTGGCCTCGCCCCGCGCGGGCGTTCCCCGATATGTCAATAGTTGGGTATGTCACTAGGTCTTTTATCATGTGGTAGCGTGAAATTGCTTTGCAAAAATGGGGAAATGCTGCGGTATATATACATTAATACATACACGATTGCAGTATCATTTATTCATCAATACAACTTCGTACAAAGTAGTAACTTCTCAAACGCATACTGAAGTACACAACCACAAAAGTAGTAGCAGACCATCACGGAGCCATGGACGGCCAGAAGCGATGCGCCAGCCTCCAGAACCACCCCACGATCCCGCCCTCGTCCTCCTCGTCTGAATCTGAGTCCCAGTCGGAGTCCGAGTCGGAGTCCGAGTCGCACGTCCGCTCCTGCTCGTGCTCCCCCACCTCGTCGTCCTCCACTTCAGCCTTGCCGGCCGGTTCGGTCCACCCGTCCATCGACGGCGGCTCCTCGGAGCTGCCCAGGGCCACCTCGTCGCCGTCGCACCGGAAGACAAGGCACAGCAGGGAGGAGAGCTGGCTGGCGCGGCCCTCCTCCTCCCCTCTTCCAGCGCGGCGAGGGCGGTGGTGGGGTCCGCCGCCTCGGCGTCCGCCAACGGCTTGGGCAGAAGCGGCTCGGCGGCGGCCTCGCGGTCCACGGCGTCGGGTACGACCTGCGGCGAGACCTCGACGGGGCGGCGCGCCGGGGCTGGGGCCACGAGGAGGCAGCAGATGACGGCGAAGAGGACAGCGGCGGCGCCGGCGCGGGCCATGTGTGCGTCGCGGTGGTGCGGTCGGCGTGGGGGGCTGGAAGGGACTAAGCTGAGCAGGGTTGGGAGCTAATGGAATGAGATTAATATGCAATTTAAGGGGGTAGTTTAAAGGGTGATTTGTTACGACTTACTTACCAGTCGAGCGCTTAAGGTCGCTTGATTAATCACTAAGGAAGCCTCCCTTGTCGTTTTCGTGTTACGAGAGGGGAGACGACTTAGAGCGCTGGAGCGACCGAGCATGGTACAGGACAAGCTAGGTACCTGAGACAATCTCTTGGTGCACCAAACAGATGCTACACAACGTTTTGCTTAACCTTATTTTTTTAATTGGTTTTAAACCTTTTGGAACACTTTGGAATTTCATAGAACCAGAACAGAATTCTGCATCATAAAACTGTTCAAATCCTTCAAAACTATATTCCAAATGGGTTTACCAGCAACTGTGGATATGAAACAGTAGCACCAGGTTATCGGCTATCAACTATCTCATCTGATGAAGTAGTCTCTTTAACCTCTTGTGTCCTCGATCTGCAAGTATAGCTCAGTGTGATCCTTGGAAAGAAAGTAGTAATAAATGATAATGGACTCTTTGTCCTTGCAGATGGAGGATGGGCTTGATGTCATGGAGGAAAAGATGCCATAGGGATAACTTGCTGACAGCATATATATTCAGACTTTCAGAGCTTGGACATGGTGCAGGTTCTGCCTATATTGTCAATGAATTTCTTTTAATATCCCAACTACAGTTCCACGTATCTACTTCTCATTGGTCTGATTAATTTGTCTTCCATCTCATTAATTTTTTTACGGCACACTAGTACACATCACCATCATCATCAGTATATTAAAGTCGGAGGAGTTCCCGGCCCCGAAGGTATGTCACGGCAGTGTTTTTTACAAAAAAGTCTCTGTATTTTTTAAAATAGCATAAAGGTCCTTAGTTCATGCAAAAATATCCTGCCAAGTTTTTTTTCCTGAAAACCCCTCCACTTCACTGAAATCGCGTATTCTTTGTTGGATAGCACCCGCTGTTTTTCAAAATTACGTACGGGTCCTCGTTTAGTTACGTACAAGTCCTTACAGATCCTCGGTTTTTTTGCGAAAAAACCTTTAATTTTTTTCGAAATTACGCATGTGTCCTCGATTTTTTTAAGAAACTCCTCGCGAATTATTGTCTCTTTTACTTCGGTCCACACGGTAGCTAGCGCCGCGTGCCACCGCGCTTACGCTGCTAGTTGTCTTAATATCTCCCTGTGAGTCATTCAAAGCTTAATTCTGAAGAAATAAAACGGAGTCATCAAAAGCTGCAAGTTACCATCGCAGAAGTAATCCTTAAGGGTGGAATTGCTTTTCCCAGCTTCACGGGCCTGAACTAATTCTACAAGGAAACAAGAAAAATGAAATGTCTGTAAATTCTATGCACCCTATTACGTTAAAATTTCATCCAGTATTTTCAGGTTTGCTAAAGGGTTGAAATAAATGGCATTGATTTAAAATTAGATGTTTGGATTCCTTGCAAAACATTTTTGTATGATTTTCAGTTAAAATACAGGGAACCATTGAAGAGTTTATATGATATATTTTACTAAAATTTATGGTTTCTAAGGCTTTTTTCTACTTGTGGTCAAGAAAATTTATCTGAAATTAGACCCAAGCAAACTTCAACATTGGCACAAGAACTTAACCGCGCTAGGTTTCGACCCTAACGTATGGGGATATATATCAAGTGCAATCACACTGTTAGTTGCAATCCCGCAATCACTTTCGGTACATGCATGGAAAGTGAAAAAATATTCTAGATATATTTCTCAATCAGCTCTAGCTATGCATAAAATTTCGAGTTGATTAGAAGTTGAAAATTTAAAGGGTGTGCAACACTTCACAGACTACGTCGTTATTTTCCCCCCCAAAACTTAGCATGCGTCCATTCATCCAGTGTCGGGTAGCAAGTAGCTGTAGCACCGATAAGCACCATATGCCCATGTACTAGTGATCCAGTGTTCTTCAATTGGACCTTTGTACACTGGCAAGTTCCCCGCTCGGTTAGGCTGAAAAATCGTGGTTTATAGCTAAAATTACACTGTAGATGTTGAAATTTTACGGTAACTGAATGTGGCTTATTTGATGTAATTAAATTTAAAAAAATTAAAAATAAAAATATATACTAGCTTATCATGGACAACGCAAACAAATACAGGAAAAATAGAACCGGCAAAAAAGCTAAAAAACCAAAAATTTAGAGAAAGATGGAATTTATTAATAGTAAATAATAAGTCAGAAATCAGAAGCTAAAATCGAAACAGGAGGGACAGGAATGTAATGTTTTTGATCAACGAGTCGAAAAGGAGAACTGCTGTTGTCATTTAGCAGTACATGCACACCGATGGCAGTTCGTCAAGTAGAGAGACGCGTGTCACAAAACGATACGTGCGTCGCACGAGCATAGGCTTGAATCAAACTGCGTTCTCGTGTTTCTACTGCGTATTGCTTCCATCATCTCCTGACAAACATACACACGTACAAATGCGTTTAGATGTGCTAATTTTCCCTGTTTTATGCAAGGTTTCTTCATCCCAAACCACATCGTGTTTTGCCAACTAAATCTTGGAAACTTGAAAATGCTAATTAGGAATCATATCTGATCGATCACCGATTAAAGAGGACCACTCTTCAAAGCCTCCTCTAATTGAGCCCTGTCTTATTAACAAGTCAACCAAGACCTTAAACCACTCACATTAGGCGTCCAAAGCATGCATCTATCCATACAAATATGTAGTTACAACAAAGGTTCGGAAAACCGGTGGATAACGACCGGTAACCGCAGGTAACCAGATTTTTCAATAGGTACTGGGAAATAAAAAATCGATCGGATTTTTTCGAAGTGTATTTATATTTGTGAGTCTTTTATGACTACGTAATGTACTTGCTATGTTGGTTTAAACCTTTTTTGTACTAGATTATCTATTGTATGAGCTAAATATGCTTTGAAATATCTCAAATTCAATTTTTTCCTGTGTTTCTCGGTTTTTAACGGTTTCTCCGATTTTTTTGGACGGTAATCGGCCAGGTTTTCCAGTTACCGATTTCAATTTCAAATTTCAAATTTTCCTCGATTTTTTTTTTGTTACCGGTCCTCGCCGGGATTTAGACCGTACGAGTTTTGGAACCTTGGTACAACACCCAAAAGTCACGCACTGCCATGTTTGACAGAAAGTGCATGCAGCAGCATATATACGTAGTTATAATTTACAATACACATAGCTTTTTGACTAATCATAACCATTACATTGCAGGGTTCAATCTTCAAAGTCGTCCTCTGAATATCATTAGACCCTAAGAACCACATATAATATTACCGCTAGTGCTAATTAAGTAGTAGTAGTATATAGCAGCTAAGCTTGACTTTAGAGTCAACAAAGCCATGGGAGCTCTCACACCGACACACGCGCAGACCGGTCAAGCAAGCTCCTGGTTCTTCTCCACCACCCTCACCTCCTTCGCCGACCTCAGTATGTTCGCCTGCATTCATCCACAGCTGATGATAAGAGAAAATGCATGTACTGAACATATATAATGGATGTACATATGTCTGTAGCACATGAATGTCGTAGCATCACCTGAGCATCGGTTATCTCGACGGCGAAGCCGTCGACGATGGCGAGCGAGGACTTCTTCCGGTAGGTGTCAGGCTGGAGGAACTTGGCGAGCAGCTTGTCGTGCTTGTGGCTCAGGTACGCGTCCAGCGTCGCCGACCCCTCCTTGGAGCTGCACGCAACAAGAAACAAAACCGCATTAATCACCAAGAATCGAAGATGGTAGCTAGCTAGCTACTGATGATCAATGGGAGTGTTCTGTCGTCTATGCGCATATAGTTAAGCACAGACCGATCGGCTCTCAGGCGCTCGTACACAGGGTCAAAGTTCATGAACACGAAGTACACCTCCTCCTGCGGCTTCGCCATTGCTCTAGCTCGGCAGCTCTTCTTCTCCTTCCTGCTCTCCTATCGGAGAGGATATATATACACACACGGCTAATTATTTCTCTGCAAAGGTGTAGTACTAGAGAGTGAGCCTAAGGAGCAAGTGCTCTTGGTTTGGTTGGTTCCATATCATTGCAATGGGCCGCTATTTATAGCCGGTGGAGAGGAGATCATTCAGAGCGTGTACTCGCAAGATTTCTTACTGTACCCAGATTAGCCTAGATCTAGAGTGATTAGTCAAAGAAACAAACAACTAACCATGCACGCAAGAGTGTTGATTTGGTCAAGGGGCATCTCACATATAATAAGCTCACGCACATGCGCCTAGCTACTCTCTTATACCTGTCCATATAGTATATCTTAAGAAGTAAAATGTATGTGGGTGCAGTAGCTGCATACGTTCATGCATGGTTCTTAAGAAAATACTCTGGAGGACCGAGAACGACTGCTTGAGGGGAGTGGGTGAATAGGAGCTAGCACAATTAAAGTTTTTTTTAAATCTTTTTCTTTAAAGAGAAATAAAAGATCTTCACTCTAATAACTAAATAAAGCTATAGAAATCCAAGAAAAACCGAGCTAAACAAAACCTTTACTCTTTTGGCTGGTCATACCGCTAACTAGGGGCTGGTCTAGATTGGTCTGACCGCTACAAGGCTGGTCTGATTGTGCTAGCCAGTCTGATCGCAACAAGACCAGTTTGACCTCTCCCTCTAGGACAGAGCTGAAAATTAGCAATTTCAAATCAACAAATGGTGTAACTTTTGAGCCACAACTCCAAATAATCTAAAACTTGGTATACAACTTCTCTAAGATATCAAGAACCTATTCCAAATATGAATGGTGAAGATCAATGTTAAAATTTTGACTTTCATCCAAAGCAAGGAAGGTTGTACCAAAACAGGACAAAAGAGAGAAATCTCGATCTGCTCTTCTCGTCAATTCTTGATGGTCTAGATGACCTTAAATGAATTCTTACATGTCACGAAAAGCTAGATCACAATACGAACTCAAACCAAAACACTCACAAAATCAAAACCAGAAATCACCATCTCTTAAGCAAAATCGGGCAATCCGATGAACTTGCAAATTAATAACAAGATGTCTCTTGGAGACTAGTCTCCAAGAGACATCTTTATCATTACACATCCTTGGCACAGAGCAAAATCAAGAGGGGAGAAGGAAACACCAAACGACAAGCCAAATCAAGATTTCAACACTTGGACGAATTATGATCTCTATTGATACTTGAAGATGAATATTGACAACCACTCTTTGGCCATACACAAAGCTTAAGGATGACAAAAAGCTCAATTATAAGAGCCTCTCATATATCCTACAAAGTTCTCTCTAAGAGTCTTAACTCTCCTCAAAGTGTAGGCTTAAACTCCCCCAAGCTAAGCACACAAGCCACCTCTCTCCCTCCTTATATATGGAGGCTCACAAGGAAAACCCTAACCAGCATCTCTAGTTGGGTTTCATCCACTTACATGGACTAATCAATTAACTCAACACCATACCGGATTTGACAGTTACACATACATGCTTCTCAAAACGCACATAACCATTAACCCATTAGTGAATTAATACTTGATTCACTTAATATTTTTAACACATCCTTAACCTAAACCACCTAGGCCACCACCACGGTTTTGCACACCGCCACTTTCTTGATATTGGATAATTTACCAAAATACCCCTTTACCATCTTCCACGAAGCTTCGTGCTTCCTTCGCCTTGACCATGAACATCACCTCTTCCCTAAGTCTAGTCCATAGTTATCTCCTTCTTTGCAAGCAATCCTCATGTTTGCAATGTGTAGGTTCACTAATGGTTCACGCATCGGCAAGTCTCTCCATGTTGGTTCCCCCACCACATCTCACTTTCATTGATCGCACCATTCAATGAACCATTGCTCAAATCTTCTCTTCAACACCCCTTATCTTCCCTGTGCCTTGCTTGAGACCAACCTTCCCATTTGATTTCCTTAACATTACCTTAGCTCATCCCTAAGCCTAATCCTGATCCACATCGTCGACCATGACTGCCTTCAAGCTTCCCTGCACATCAAAGACCAAAAAATCATTTCTAGGCATAAATTATTTACAACTTAACCCATGTTAGTACACACATGTTTTATGCACTATAAATGCACCCAAACATTGATTATAACCCCACAGTTCCAAACCTTAAACCATAGTGCACATACCCAGTACATTACCGGACATCACTAGTTAGACCAGCAATACCCAGCCAGTTTAACAGCCCCATTCTACCCCGAGAACAGGGGAGTGGTGTGATAGCGGCCACCATGGCCTATCAGACCACCAACACCTTGGCCGGTCATATTGCCAACCAAAGGCCAGTATGACTGTTACCCAATAGGTCTGACTGCTAGCCCTAGTCGGTCAGATTGCTTAAGTGCAGCAGAAAAGCACCTTCTGTGAAATTTTGGTAAAACTCTATTTAGCTCTACCTAGAGTGACCATTTTCATGAGAGTAGGTGCAAACTAATTCCCAAACACTCCCACACATGTGTTTGGTGCCCAAGTCCTTTGGACCTAGGGTCGGTCAGACCGCCAGCCCTGGCAGCAACTCCCAAATTGCAATCTCCCAAAAATCTAAACTCAAACATCTCAAACTCTCTGAAACCAAATTTAATTACCCATCACAACTATGTGGTGACCTTCACATGATCTCACAATATTTTCCTTGATGAGTATATTGACAAACACCCAAAAGACAAGAATTTGAGTTTGTTTTTGAAAAGAAAAGCAAGAAATTACAAAAATCATACATGGTCCAATTGAAAGAGAAAGAAAAGCTCATGATTATGTTGGCAAAGTGTGGAATGGAGCTAACACGAAGAAAGAGTAAGTTTTCAACAAAAGCTCCAATCCACACTAAAAGATCCTCAAATAGTACAATCATGCTCATGGTCTAAATAAAAGAACAATTATTCAACATGATCATTTTCATAGAAAAAAAAGCATCAAAAGAGAACAAATGCAATGCAAATGACATCCCCTTCAACTCAATGTCGAAATAATGACTCAAAATTCATTTTTCTCACTCAATAGCTCATTTTGCTCTTTTTAACCTCACAATGCTCATTTTTATATTTTTAGTTCATTTACCATTTGAATGAGAATTCTCCCCCTTTTAAGATCATTCTCAGTATTTTCTACCTTTTTTTTTACTAAAATCAAATTTTATCTTAATCATTCTCCTTCTTTTGCCAAAATAGTCATCAATGGTTAAGGGACTATGGAAACTCACTAGAACTCAACCTTTCTAACCCCCCCCCCCATAAATCATGCATGCTAACAAGAAAAACACAAGCGAGCGAAAGAAAGAGCATGCATGCATGAATGACAATGCATAACCTAAAAGTGTTTTAAAAATTATTCAAAGTGAGGTTTAAATTAAAAAGATACCACTTGAAACTGTAGAAGGCATACAAAGCTATCTAGATCATAATGATACATATAACCAATATAGGTAAGATAGCACAATTTAAAGCATTCAAATTAATTTTAAAATAAGCAGAAGTTTATCCAAACGTATTCAAATATGAGCTAAGCCATGTCAAGAAGTGTGAAGCATGTTGAGGATATCCTTAGTTCAATTGTGTTGAATAATTGGCAATTGTGTCGAGTTAAATTTTGAATTTGTGAAAGTTAGCAAGTTTTCAGATTTGTTGTTGGGATTTAGGTAGTAGTACCGGCCTAGCAACGGTGGTAGTATCGGCAAGGTGACAGCAGTAGTACCAGACATGAGCAACGATATTATCGCCAGTGCGATACGACCGACTTTTAGTTGGCGGTAGCAATTTTCAGAGGGTTATTTTGGAGGATTTGGGTTGTGACTAGATCTGCTAGTAGCACAGTTGGAACTACGGTACGACCAAAGAACGATATGACTGGGCTTTGTATGATAGTACTACTAGGGCGGTAGTCTCGGTCTTGTGCGAGCGGTCATACCGCTCCCCTATTACTGGGGTTTGACTGGCACGGTCTGATCGGCTAGGTAATGCTAGTCAGACTGGCTTTGTCTAAAAATATACGTGGGGTGTTGTAAATTTATGGGAAATGGTCATGTGTTAAGTTTTGGGGTCCTAGGTCATTGCATTAATGATTCATGAAACATGTTTGGACCAACGTGGATCAAGTTGCGAAGAACATATGCCAGAAATGATTTCTTGGTATTTGATGTGCAGGGAGCTTGGAGGCAACCATAGTCAATGGCGTGGATTAGGACTAGGCTCGGTAATGAGCTGAGGTACGGTCATAGAAGCCGAACAAAATTGTTGGGCTCAAGCAAAGCACGGGGAAGACAAGGGATGTTGAAGGAAAGGTTCGAGCAATGATTCGTCGAATGGTGTGGCCGGTACAAGTGAGGTGTGGTCGAGGGAATCGACACAGAGAGATTTATCGATGTGTGAGCCATTGGTGAATCTACATGTTGCAAGCATGGGAATTGCTTGCGAAAAAGAAGATGACCATGGACTAGACTCAGAGAAGATGTGAGATCCACGGTCTAAGTGATGGTGTTTGGTGGAAAAGCCAAAATACCAGAAACAACAATGGAACCAAAATCATAGCACTTGGAAGGCGTTGGGAGAGTAGTTTAGGCCGAGAAGGTGATGAGGAGGCCAAGTGGATAGAAGCTTACTTCTTAGCGGGTTTGGGCAGTGAAAGAGAGATGACATGGGTCAGACTGGACCCAACCAGGCTGCGAGTTGGAGAAGGTTGTCCACATGGAAGAAAAGAAGATGGGCCGAGAGAAAGGATTCGGCCCTCCGAGGGTTTTTTAGAATTTTCAAGAATTTCTGAATTTCAGAAATTGGAATAATTAAATTGAGCTTCAATAAATAGCAAATAAACTCCAAATATCAATAAAAATGAGAAAAATTCCTTGCAATGCAAGGAACTCGGACCATTTTTGTTCTACCTTGAGTGACCATTTATCATGAGACTAGATCAAAACTAATCCCCAAACACTCCCACACAAGTGTTTGGTGCCCATGGTCATTTTTGACCTAGGGCTTCTCTAACCGACATGCATTGGCTGGTCAGACCACTCCTGGCTAGTCATACCGCCATCCCTTACAGCAGCTCCCAAATTGTAATCTCCCAAAATCCAAACTCAAACACCTCAAACTCTCTTAAGCCAATGTCAATTACTCATCACAACCATGAAGTGACCTCCATGTGGTCTCATGTACCCAAAAGAATGTTTCTGATGGATCGATCAGAGGGGCATGGTGTTGGAAATGTGGGCAATATTTTAATTACAAATTTTATTAGGATACAGATATAGTAAAAGACTAATGATGTAACAAACGAATCTAACAGTATGCTACTCATTGTACTTCAAAAAATACACAATAAAAATATTATAATAAAGTCGATCGATTGCATGAACGACTTACTGTTGGGTTTGATGAAGAACAACATGCAACGCAGGCTCGATTAGTGTAGAATGTAGATGAAGCAGAGCAGGAGCAGTCACGTGTGTTACGCTACCTAGAAACTTTATTGCTGCCTCGTGCAGGTACTCTCTGAGGCAATAGCTTGGAGATAACTGCTCTCCCTCCTTCCCGGTGCATGATGAGAAGAAAGGGCGCCGAGCTTTGGTCGCACAACACACGAGCACAGATCAGTAATGGAAAAAGTAGAAAGAAAGGAAGAAGGATTTCCTGTCACTCTGGTCTGGACGTCTTCAAATCTTTTATAGACGTTTCCAGTAATTGACGCTATTAATTAAATTAATCCAGTAACTGATGCCATTAACCGAATTAATTTAGATGTTTGAATTCGCATTCAAGCAGAGAAAAATGCATGATTCACAAAAATAAGGTGGACTTAGGTCTGTCAAGTGGCGCGCCCACGTCACAAGTCACGCGATTTTTTATGTGAAAATACACAAATATGTATGTGCATGTGTTTAACTAAAGACCTCTTATATCATGTATCTGAAACTTTTAGGAAATGATAAGAATCTTACCTTAACAATATAGTATTAAACCATATATACTATAAAACAATAGGGTATATATATACCTTACAATATGATATTAAACCATATACGCTTTAAAACTATGGAACGCATAGAACGCATGCAAGCAATGGCAACGACGGAATGGAATCTTACACAGCGCGGGAAGAGGTCAAGGACTCAAGATCTCTGCACTGCACCTGAGAGAGATCAGAGACGCTAGCTATAGGCTGGAGACTGGCCGAGCGCCGCGCTGTGTGTATGCATCAATGCATGCATGTCGTAGCTAATCAGGGTACGTCAGACCCAGATGGGATGTGATGGGCTCGCAGTCGCATGCATACGCACGCAGATGCGCGCAGTACGCACTCCTCGCGCTGCGCGCATGCATGATGCATGGCCAGAAGAACGAGATCTAGGCCCCGGGCGGATCGCCATCAGGTCGGATCCGGCCGGCGCAAGGACGGCGGATTCCCAAACAAGGACGGCACAGGCTGGCCGGCCTGGCCGGGGAGGATCTCGGCGAGAGAGACGGGGAGAGAGAGAGAGCGAGAGCATGCCGTGCCGTGCCGTGTATAGCATATATGCACAGGTGCGAGTAGCTTTCAGTGCATCCCTTTCTGCATGCGTAATAGTGTACTTCTACCTCTCGCATGGATGGATGCATCTCCGAGATGTGCTTGCTATATAGCTCTTGTGATCATCATATTATTTCCATGTGCATCAATGTTTGCATGCATTAGGGTTTTTGGTATGTACTGGCATGTACGTACGGCCGGTGATATATACCAAGTACAGTCCATGGCTCCGTGCATACAATATATATGCATATATGGTTTGAATCGATCAAAATGTATTAGTAGGCATCTTGGAGATTTTGGATGTGTGCGAGATAAGGTCTTTATACGAAGGGACTTGCTACTGGTACTTTGTTTTTTCGGATTGAGCACTCGATCAATTTTTTTACCGTTCAATTTTGTCTCGAGATTTGTGCTTCACCTCCTTCTTCAGCTCCGGTGAGAGCTCCGACGAGTTTGGCCTTCAAGCACTATACACTAGCTACTTAATTAGGTGTAGTTTACAACAGGTAATACTAGGTTAATACTAGGTTGCTGCTACATACGAACTTATAAACATGATCAGGATGACAACATATTACGGCATTGATCAGGCCTTCAGCATTTCAAAACCACATGCATATAGCCAGCTTTTGCAAGAGGCATATGCATATAGCTTGACATAGGATCTTTGGTTCTTTTTGAGAGCTAGCTAGCTAGGCAAGCATGGGGCCGGCCGGCCCCCGGTGATCGATCAGGCTCACATGCTGGATACCATCCAATGAATTAAAGCGTCGTCGGAGATGTGGGGGACTGGTTTCCTCCCGGGGCATCACATGCTTGCTACCTTCCATATGGCTGGCCACTTCCCAGTTCCAACTTTAGGGTCATTTCCAGGGTCCCAGCTGCTCGAAAAAGAAAGAGCTGGCGCCTTCTTCCTTCTGGTCGTTCCATGGATGCCTCAAGAAAGGATTTTCAAGATAGATGTTTAGAGTTAATAAAATATTACTAAAAAAAAAAGGTTCTCGATGGGAAAAAAAAATCAAAGTACAAACTATCCTAACCAAAAACATCTCAAAAATATACAAAAATTATAAAATAATTTTGCAAAATACAATTTTAACTTCACGACCCTTCATGCAATTTTAGGGACAGCAATTTCATTGTTCCTTAGAACCACCTTGCTAACTTGTTCAAATTTTTATGCTAACCAATTTAAAAGGTCAAGGAAATTGCTTTCATTATGTTAATCTGACCAACACTATTTACGAAGATTTCAAATCTGCAAACTTATTCATGTTTGAAGGTTCCACGATCTACATTTCACAAAGACACAATCATTCAATGAACTTTTTGGGATTTGTCGATTTCGGAATTGGGAGGGAGAGTGGGGGACCGAACAAAACTCACCTAGGAATGAGACTTTGCTACAACACTATGCATTTCATACCTCTCTACTCGCCACATCGCCACCCAACACTATGATTTCGGAATGTGGCAGTGAGAGAAGGTGAGGGAGATGAGGTGGCTGAGAGGTTTGAGGAATTTTTAGATATAGCAAACAAGTTTCAAAAATTATAAAACATTTTGTGTAGGCTTCTGATATAGTGTAGATTCTTGTGTAATTTTTCTAGAATTTTACATAGTTATATTTTCCTCAAAAATTCTTTGAAGGTCACTGTTTTATTCAAAATGCGCTATTTGAATTTGAATTTTTCTATTTACACTAAGATTTGGGGGAATTTTTAAATATATCAAAGGATTTCAAACAATCATCAAAAATATTTGTGGAGTCTCCTAGCTTAGTCTAGTACTTAATAAATTTTAGTTCCACCATTTATCAGCTCCGAGTTTTTCTTAAAAATTAATTGGTTGCTACAGCTTTTAGGTAGGATTTTTAATTGTTCAAGAAATGCATAGAAGGTTCAAAACCAAGCCAAAATGTTTTTTATGAACTTGTAATAGAGACCTCAATTAAAATAGTTGGAAGCTATGAGATATTTTTAGTAAATCTGTAAAATTCATTTTGGGCTACTGAGAATTGCGAAACAAATTTGAAATTTTTGAATAGAGTTTTGAGCCCAGGAAAGATATTAAACTAGCTCAAAAAATCCTAACGATTCTTACAGAGACATTTTTTAATATTTATAACTTAATTAAATTATTTTCAAGCTCTACTTAAATTCTTTTTAATTTTAGAAAATCAATTTCTTGCTGTAGAAATTAGAAAAAGTTTTAATAACTGTTATAATTTTTTGAACATCCACCAAAATTCAAAAATGATGTATTTGACAATCAATAGAAATATTTTAGAAATTTTAGGATGTTACACGCGCCACTACCTCGTGCCTCCTGTCTGGCCGGCTCCCTCGCCCTCCATGTGTGTCACCGCTGTGTTGAGAGGATGAGCCAGTTAGGACTTGGGTGGCCGATCGGAACTTTAGGAAATTTAGGCTATAGTGAGTCTGGTGGGTGTACAGAGAGCTCTAGTGGGCTGATAAAGGGAGGTGTCTGTTGAATTGTACTGATTTATATTTTTTTGGGTACAAATATGTAACATTTTGACTTAATTAAGAATACATATATATATATATATGTATAATATATCTAGTATATTTTTTACAAAATAATAGGATATTCAGCTGAATAGTTTCCGGCCCTGCTTCCAAGGCAACAAACTCTGTGGCCATGCATGCATTCAGGTGTACGGCCTGAACGCACAGCCCGCATGCACATGTTTTTGCCTGTAGTTACATCTTAGCCAGTCGATCTCCGAAAAGGTGACGTCAGTATTGCTCTATTCGATCGACTCGTACGCTGGTTATACGGTGAAAAATGTCATTTGAAGTTCTGAAATAGTACCAGCTTTACCTGTCCCACGTACCTCCCAGACTACCAGACAACCAAATATTAGCATTAATTCCTATTGCCACTATTGTTAAAGTATATTGTATATTTTTTCTTATTAATTTAGAACTGTTCGGTGTAGTTATTATATAGAACTTAATAGTCATATATTTTTACCATGAATATGGTTATATTAATTGTACCTAGTACTACGTACGTATGCTTTCGTGCCAAAATATAATCAAGCGGCACAGGAGGGTTGAACACTTCATAAGTCTAGAGTATCTTCGTTACTTCCAAAGGTGTGTGAGAGAGAGGGTAGCCAGAGGAAGCACGAAGTGACCCTGCAGATTTCCTACCGTAGGAATGTTGGAATAATGGGCTTTAATCTATCCTTTTATCAATAATTTAAAGAAAAATCTCAAAGACCTACTCATGTATGGTGATATATAGAAAGCTTTAGTACTACATTGCTAACCAAAGTGAAGAGACACCACCTTATAAAGTGGATCACGTCTAGCCTTGGCGAAGCAAGAGAAAAAAAGGACAACACGCGCGTGCTCGCTCGCCATGTGTCTCCTGGCTTCGTGGCAGTGCGATGTGCATGTGAATGTACTATTTTGGGTTCGGCCATGGGTCCAGACATAACATTTTTTTTGCAATTTTATTTTTGCCACACACTTTTGTCAGAATGGGAGGAACGTTTAAAAACAATCTAATCAGGCGGCACTAATTACGATTTAATGTACCTGATTAATGCACCTTCCGTTTCTAAAAATTGTGATTGAGGTTTCCTTCTGAAGTATATAAGAGAAACTTTGCCTACTCTTTTGCATCTGCATCTGAGTGCGTTCTGCGTTCCATCACCTCTGCGCTGTTCCAGCTACTCAGTCCCTTCACCGGCGTGCACCAGTTGTGGGAGAGCAGGCCTCCAAAGCCATCGTCCTTGCGATCCTGTACGGGAGAGGGCGAATCAGGTTTTGGGAAGCGACTTACACGACTTCTCACCGTTCTCTTCATCGACTGCTTTTGCATCTTCTCAACAGCTATATTTTCTTCTTCTCGTAGCGCCTTTATTTTTCGCTTCGGTAATATCTAGTAATTCGTAGTTTTCTTTAAATTGTTAGCATAAATATATATATGTTTCATTGTTCATAATACTTATATTGTTAGTTCATGCTTATGAAAGATTCATGCGTACACTTCAATTTAGGCTTTTACCCATGTTTACTGTTTATATTATTCTTGTAGTCATAATTTATTTCTAGAACTATTTAATCGCTAAAGTGGCTAGATATTCTAACAAGAAACTCCATGAGCCAGCGCTGTGCAAAAAGCTATGCATGCATGCATTCATGCATCAAACCATGCATACATATAGGACCGGGCCCACCGGCACATAGGCCTCATATAGTGGAACCAACCATCATGACGGTGCTGCATATAGTTGACAAACAGGAGCTATAGCTTTGCTAGACCTTGCACTACCACACACCATGCAGCACCATCAAAGAATTGTTCATCAATTTTTGAGCAACACATGAATTCATGTATGGGCGCCATGCACGGGCAAGATCTATTTTTAGTAGACATTATTTGGTTCATCTGCGTCCGTAGAGTCAAAGCGGCAATTCAGAATGTCTTTTAATTAAGGTCCTATTTTTATCAGATTTTAAAACCTGTTTTTCGATTTTTCTACGGTAACTAACTTTTAAACGGAGTATTTTTTTTAAGATAGAATTTACTAGTTAATTGTAGTACATACTTTACTGACTTCATTTATATCGGTAAAAACCACACGTGAGTTTCTGTTAGTCTGTAATCTCTCGTACAAACAACCCAAAAACCACAAGCCGCAACCAAAAGTCATAAGCCGCAGCAAAAAAGAACAAGCGCTAAGACTGCTCGTCACTGTACTAGAGATGACTGGTTTAAAATTTTCAGTAACTTGCGTAGATTACATTTCAGGCTTTGTTTGGAAGGCCTGGGGTACATATCATCCGAGCCCATCCTCCAAACGAAGGGTCTGTTTTTTTTCTCCGAAACCGACGGCTTTTGGTTTTTGTTACAATACGTAACTTTCAAACGGAGTATTTTCTTAAAACGGAGTCTACGTGTTAAACGATTTACATGTTAAAAGCTCAACATCTGTACCTGCTAAAATCACAAGTGAGTATCTGTCTCTCCATAATATGTACCATAAACAGTTAAAATTCAAAAATTTCAGTCAAAAACTATACGCCGTAGCCGAGTCATCAAAGGTAGCACGTACGTTCTGACCGATAGTGATACGTACGTGGCGGTGCATGTAGCGGGAGCACGCTTGGTACGTAGCGACGGGACAGGACCAATCGTGCGTAAGTAGCCAACGCGTCCACGTGGCCCCTGGAACGAGACGGGGCCTACACGAACAGTGAGTACACGGCATGAACGCGACGGCCACTAGCGGTACATGCACAAAGCCAGCTCCGATCCGGAACAGTGAGCGTACTTTTGAGCCCTTAGATTCTTACAGGAAGCCATGGGTGTGCTCTTTGTTTGCACTTTGCCGACATATAGTGAAAACACTGGAGACCCCCATCTAGTACGTACTCCATCTATGCACATATACATGCATGCACATGTATGGATTAATTATTGAATACCAACTGCACATGTACGTGCATTTGTCTCTACCCTGTGCGTGCTAGCCTTGGATGCTTCCTTGGGGAGCGATATGGATCTCTGACGGGTGTTAGCGTGCGCTGTGTGTGCGTATGTTCGCTGATTCTTTTTCTCAAAACTGGCTGAATGCCTGCGTGTTATGATAGAAACAAAGTGTTATATCATATAAAATTTACAAAAGAATTAAAATACTATATTATAAAACAGAATATTGTACCATATAAAATTTACAAAAGAATTAAAACACTATATTATAATATCTTCTTCTTCATGAAAGTAAGATTGCAACGAACGATGAAAATGTTACACCAAATGAAGTTGAAACTGCAAAAGGATAAAATTTTGTGGCTAACACTATATGGTATTTTTCTTGGATGCAATCATGAATTTATACTTGAAAGAAAATTAATTCTATCAATACTGTGAGAGGTGAACAAATAAAAATCATATATGGTTCACTTGCCATGCATTTATATACTAGTTTCTAGTATGTTGCGTACAACAAAGTAGCTTACTTCTTATCATGTCTTAATGTAGCTTTGAATAACTGAAACAACACATACGAAAGAAAGAAAAGGTTCGTGAAACAACACAATACGGACATGCCTCACACACATTTCTCATACAACATATCAAAATTTTTCTCTTCTCCCATGCATTGAACATGCTCAAAAAACTCGTGAACAAAGCATCTGCGTCTTAAATCTACATATAGGCCTTCAAAAAGCAGAATTAACTGGCTATAAAATGTTCAAGAAAGAAAAGGTTGGAGAATATCAATATTAATTTGTACAACACCAATGGAAAATTTGGAAAAAAATAGCTTACTTTTTGTGAAGTATTACTCCTTCATGGTTGAATATCTAAATGTTTTTCCCTCATGCAGTCACACTCGACAATAGAACCTGCGAAAGCTTGCTTATAGAAATTAAATAAACTAATTAAGGTCAAATGCAAGTATGGAGATGAAGAAAAATGTTTCTCCCTCATGCAGTCTGGATGTATGCTAACATGACGGATAGTTTTTAATTCGAACCGTCTGTGATAATACCACGTCACCGATCCGTGGCATCTCTCTCAGGATTTCGATCTCACCATCCATTCTCTCCTCATCGAACATCAAGCACTGGTCTCCTCCCACCTCTCGCCCCTTATTACTCCCCCTCTCCCTTTCCTGCTGCTCCTAGTTCATCCACTGCTGATTTGCCTGCTTCCTCCTGCAAACCGAAGCGCCCCATCCCCTCGACGACGCTGACTACCGCCGTGAGCTCCTCCGCCTTCGGTTGTGATGCCACGGTTCACTGCATAAGACACTCTTGTCGTAAGTGTCGTAAGAGTGTCTTGTGCAATGTCACCGTCGTGACACAGTGGTGACACTACCGCCACCTCTCCTTCATTTCTGATGATATCCCCCATCCAATCCCCACTCCTCTCTTTCTTGATGCTTGGATCATAAATTACAAAATTGATGGATGGCTAGCTAGGGTTTCGGTCATGTAAGTCTTGATGCTTTTAGATTTTTTTCTTCTACTAATTTCTTGAAGACTTCAATCCATAGAATAAATTGACTTCTAGCACCATGTGTGAACTTAGGTATGAATAGGAGACTACACGCCAAGGCTCATTCAACTATTCAACGGGTCCGGAAACATCGGAGGCTGTTTTGAGATCCTAAACGATGTTTTTTTGGAGATTTCATTTTTCTGGAGTATCACGAATGAATCAAAGCTATCATTATGGATTTTTTAAATGTAACTTTTCATTAGCTTTCAAACGAGTCCAAGAACATCGAAAACGGAGTCCGTATGCAAAAATTATGGTTATTTTATTAAATATCGCTTTCAATTGATTTGTGAAATAGATGTGTTTGTTTCTAAAATGAATGTGAATTTAATATATACATATACTTGTTGTATTTCTGCTTGTTTTAGAGGGCATGACTATTATTTTCTGAGGGTAGCCAATAAACTGAGATACAAAAGAATATCACAGGCGGTTTCTAGAATAAATCGTTTGTGATACATCACCACAGACGGTTGGTAACTAGAACCGTCTGTGATGCTGGTTTTTGGTTTGAGCCGTCTGTGATGTGCGACATCATAGACGGTTTTTGGTTCGAGCCATCTGTGATGTGCGGCATCATAGACGGTTGGCATCATTATGGTAAGGCTCTTGCAAAGTTTTTCATATTATTAGCTTGCGGTGAGGCTTGCACTGCATGGCTATGCTTAGACCCCGAGTGCTCAGCTCCTGATTTGAACTTTGATATTAACTTGATCTATTTTGTTAACATTTTTGCTTGTATTAGCAGACAAGGTTTTTCATTAATCACCAAAGTTGTACAAGCCAGTGCAGTGCATATAAACACCGAAGGACAAGCATGCTAAGATGCCTCGTGGATTTGTGCGCCGCCTTGCGTTTGCATGTGATGTGTCCTTTCTGGCCTCCATCCCTGTGTTTCAGAACTTCAAGCTTTCTGCAGACATTCTTGACCATCCTTCAAGTTCTGAGAATGCCATCCTTCCTATTGTCACACTTTAGTCTAATTGTCTATCAACAATTGATGATTTCTTATTTATTTAATCCATGTTCAGATTGGATGCAAAAAAGGGTTAAGAGTCTAGCTTTTCCGATTTACATTACATTTAGGTGTTGCCTTGTCATCAGATCTTAAACTATGCCGGCGTGATAGAAAATTGATATTTATTGTGCTGTTTAGGATCCTATATATTTATGTATCACTCTTTTTTTCGGATTCCGTAGCAACACACAGACATTCAACTAGTTCTTTTAAACATTAGATATACACGCTCATACTTGGAAAGTTCAGTTACGTATAGCCAGAGAACTAGCTAGCCGAAGTACTGGAGCTAGAAACCATAAGGGCTAACGCACGTAGAACTCTAGATAACGTGCATGCGCGCGCGCACGCGCGCGTGCGTATGTCCACATCCCGCGCGCAAAAGTCAGCAATGGCGCCAGTGGTGTGGGGGAAAGGGTGACATCATGCATGCAAGCAGCAGGTTCAGCGCATGCAACACGCGGGAATTAAGCTGGCCGGCGGGGTGCGTGAATCTGGCCGGCGAGCCGCGAGCGATCGACAACAATATCCGTAGGCATATTCATGCAAGCTAGATGGATAGATCGGTAGGAGGTTAGGTGCTTCGATCGAGCACATGGCGGAAAGCATCTTCTCGTGGAGCCCAGCAGCTAGCGCTTGGCATTTGGTCCTCCCTTTTGATGGACTCGAGGGGCCTCGGTTTGGTAAATTTTTGTTGGGTTTTGATGGGAATCAGTCGGCTGATTTCTAGCACAAAATCGGTCAAATTTTCAACTTTTGATCGTACCTCAGGATACGTGCTCCATTTAGGTTTGTAGGGTTCACTGGACACCAAACTAAAGCGTCGTCGATACGAGATTAGACAGTAAACTTAGAAACACCTTCAGTCAGATATAGAGACCGCCGAGCATACAGAGGGACTCATCGAGAAACACATAAATAATCCAAATGTATTTAATATAAGTGTCTAGAGTTACAAATGGCCTTCTCCCTCTCTACTTACAAAGGGTTCTATTTATAGAGTGGGATGGGTAGATAAGTAAAGTTAGAAGTTTGCCCTAGGGGCCTAGCTTACTCTTTAGGATATATTCGTCCTTTGCACCATGTGGGTCCCACCATGTCCGAGAGACCCGGGGGTCGGCTCACGGCTGGCCACGGACCCCGTCTGGGGTTGGCTCGTGGATTTCGACGAGGTTGGATTGCGAACTCCGCCTAGGGTAGACCCCTCGACCTCGTCCGGATTTCATTTTTGGTCGGCCCTGGGACCTCGTCTGGGGTTGGTCCGCTGAAAGCATCTAGACCCCTAAAAATAATTTTGGTAATTAATGACAATAATGGTTAAAGTGACTAACATGTATATTAAGATGATTAAAAGGTTTAGTTCTGGATTTGGAATGACAACATGGAAAGGCTTGGAAAGAATGGTAAAAGATCGACATGTCCCAAGACGAAGTTACAATATAGTCTAAGACTCCTTTTACAGTTTTTACCGATCTTGCTGATTGGTTGAAAGACTGGGTTTGTAGGCTAGACGTTGTACTACAAAGTGAAATTATGGCTAGTAGCTTGAAGACTTATGTTGTGACACATTGATCAACTAAGAGTCATGCATTGCATTTGGAATTTCATCTGAAAAATTCAGTAAACACGGTATGACCGAGGGTATAACTGCAATACTACGAGCGGCCGATATGACCGCAGGTGTGGTAGTACCACAATGCGGTAGGACCAATTCCTAGTTGGTGGTACATTATTTCCAGAGAGCTTATTTTTGAGATTTTTCTCCCCTAGAAATCGGTAGTACTAATTGAGCCAAGCAGTACTACCGTAGAGCGCTAGTACCAGTCTATGTGAGTGTGGTAGCACCACACCAAACTATAACAGCTAGTTCAGAAGCATTAAATGAGCTACAAATAATCGTTGAACCCTAGGTGTGGTAGTACCGCACCTACTAATTTTTTGGGGATTTTGCTCCAAACAGTCGAATTTGTGGTTAGGGCCTATAAATACCCCCTCACCAGCATAAGGGCAGATATACTTGACTTCATAGAATATCCCTTGAATTTCTTGTGCATTCCAAACTACTCATTCGCTCATATTTTACATTTTAATGTAGTTAAAAGCATTCAAGTGCATTGCATCCTTAGTTAATCCTTATGGCACTTGATTTTCCTCAAGCAAGGGATGTGGTTTATTACTCTTAATGTTTACCGACACCCAAACGGCTTGGAGGAAGATTACACTGTGATCTCTTCAATAATGTTGTGAAGAGGCCCGACACCGGTTGTGAGTAGTTTGGTGCTCGGCATCTCAAGAGCAGAGGAAGAGCAACCCTAGTAGACTTGAGGTCATTAGACTCAATTCGTAGAGCCGGTCTAATCCATTTAAGCTTACTTCAATGTGGACTAGTAAAGACCGACAAGTCTTTAATACCATGGAAAAACTTCGCGTGTTTCCATTGTGGTTATTCCTTTGTCTTTACTTTTCCGTATTTACATTTCTAGCTCTTATAATTGAATTGATTTATGTAGCTAGAAGTGTATTTAGTATAGACATTTCTTGTGGTGCCTTAGTGAGACTTGAATTTCTTAGCTCTTGATTTGTTCTAGAAACTTTGATTTACTCATACAAGTTAAAATTGTTAATCAGAGCACAAGAATTTTAAAACCTCCTATTCACCCTCTAGTCGGTTATCCTTGATTCTACAAGTAGTATCAGAGCTTTGTCTCTCATTTATTTAGTCTTAACTGTCTAAGAGAGAAATGATGGCTAGTTATGGTATGTCCATATGCAAGGTACATTTATTTGATGAATCAAATTATGCTTATTAGAATATTAGAATGCCTATGTATTTAAAGGCCATGAGGCCAAGTATACGGAGGATTGTGTGATGCCTCTTGATCCATCACACCCCACGGTTTTTGAGGAGCACAATGCTCATTTAGATGCTCAAGCAATAAACGCTTTTTTTGGAGCTTTAAACGCGGATGAGTTAATCGAGTGAGTAATTTAGAAACCACTTGTGAGGAAAATAAAGAAATTCATGAAGAGACACTTAAACCGAAATGCTAACTATGACAAGAGCAATAAGGGGCATTCTTACAATAATGACAAGCGCTATAGTAGCATCTGTTGCTATGAGTGCTATGAAAAGGGGCACATTGCCTCTCATTGCCCGACAAAGAAGTATGTCAAGGTTAAGTCATCCATGAAGAAGGACTTTAATGGCATGAAGAAACTTTTAAGAAGCTTCAAAAGGATGACAAATATGAAGCCTATATTGAAGAGTAGAACTCTGATGAGAGGTATTTCGACTCTGACTTTGATGATGATAAGTCCTCTAAGAAAAATGGACTTGTTTGAGTCGCTATCAAGGACAACGAACTCGTTAATTAGGCAATTCGCTATACTACTAATTCTTGAAGCAGATTTGTACTTGCAACCATGTCGCAGGCTAGCTAGTTTGCGAGGGCATCGATCGATGGCGTTGTCATGCTGGACGAGGGTGGTGTCGTGCGTCCATCGCAAGCCGGAGGAGATCACGTCGCTCTGCCAGCTGCAGAGGATCAAGAAGGAGGCGGCCTCAGATGGCATGGCCATCAAGGACCTCATCAATTGTGTCGTGTCTCTGAAGCTCGCCCTCGCCGTGGCAGCGCTAGAGTGGGAGGCAGTGGCAGACCCAAAAATAAAGCAAGATGGAGGCTAACCTAGGGCACCCCGATACACGATACGGATATAGCGATATGGATACCGCGATACAATATTTTGTAAAAACAATGATACGTCAATACGGCAAACATATATGTATTTAAAATTTTAAAAATATAGAGAGGCTACGAGAGAGCTAGAAACTAGGATTATCTTGATGAATGCTATACATTCCATTATTCCTTGCCCCTCTCACTCGCTACTTACATATATGGACTGGTGTACCGCACTGGTGCGCGCCCGGAGGTGGACGAAGTCCCTGAGATTCTCGAGCACACGCTTGGTCTTGGGCAGTAGGTAGGCGGCAGCGTCCACCTCCCCAACTTAGAGGAATCAAAAACATAAAAACACATCATTATTAAAAAAGACTGCTAGCTTCAACATCATAATTGTAACATAACCAGGTTATCATGCACATGCAGCAATAAGTCTGTAAGACAGCGAAACGTCAGAGCAATTTTGTTATCCATTTTCTTTTTTGTCAATCAGTACGAAGCACGACAAGGTTAAATTATACCAACAAGAAGTATCAAATACAGTACCTCCATGAAAACAACTTACTACCTATAGCTCCCATTATCGATAACAAAATATGTTGGAGAATAAACAACAATGTAACTCCAAAGCAGTACTATGGAAGGGAATCAGTAATGCTCACAGGATCAACAGCTCCGCAAAGTTGCTCGGTGAAAACAGGAGATAGTGCAGTGGAAACTAACAGATAAATTGGAACTAGGGGGTAACTAGGATATCCCCATATCCATTAAAGCATAATAAGACTGCAAACAACAAGGCCTTTTTAGATCATGGACTAAAGCTATAAATCCCGTGCAGGCTAGAGCCAATTTCTCCTTGTTGCAGCCCAAAACATTAGACCTAGCTTGACATAACGCCAACTGCCTACAACGAAATATCAATATTCTGCAGCGGAAGTGGCAGTTTCTTATTCTTGGAAACCCAATAACCGTGTGCCCCCTGTGACACTATCCCTCTCTGCTGGAAACCAGTGCAAATGACAAAAAAAAAAAAAAAGGAGAGAAGGTAGCTGCCTGGACCAAGGGAAAGAGAGGAAGGAATAAAGCCTGAGGAAAGGCGAGGCGGCCGGAAGGTGGAGTCGTCAGCCGGAGATGGAGGGCAGGTTGGTAGGGGGCGACGGAATCGGCTGGGCGCTGGGGGCACCGCGACCGCGAGCTAGGGTTGGGACTTTGGAGAATGCGAGTAGAGGGAGGAGGCGCAGCCGTGCTGGGGATCGATTCGGGAGTGCTACCACGAGCTAGGGTTGGAATTAGCCAATTCGGGGCAATTGCAAAAGCTGGGAGGAGGCATCGGGGCCTCGGGGCTCTGAGGCATGGGAGATAGGCGCCTAGGCCGCCGGGGGATAAGAGAGGGGAATAGGCTAATGAACAGTAAATGTCTATGAAATTTATTGGGTCAGGACCCCGGCTACAGCCCCCTAGCCCGGGCCCTGGGTCCCCCTCGGTGGGAGGCCGCGGAAACGAGGCCGAGGTTGCACAAGAACCGCCTTCAGCTTGGCGGACGTGCAGGAGAAGGAGGAGATCGAGGAGAAGCACGGGCACATCCTGGAGCTCGAGAGGGAGATGGGGAGCCATTTCGACGGCAGCCGTTGGTAGCTAGCGTGGCTACCCTACGTGCCGAACAATGTGCATGCGTGCGTCCATGTTGCGTCCTAGTTGCCAATGTGATAGGCGCATGTGTACGTGCCTTTTTTAGAGGTACAAGGCAACGCGCACAATCCTTACACACCCACTCACACCACACATATGCACATACACGTGTGCACGCCCCCTATACACACAAGGCTAAGCAGAGGCTCGATAGCCTCGAGGCATGGGCACGCGCCGTACTACTGAATGCGCACGTATGCGTGTACCAACAGAGTAGGAGGATATTGTTCAGTGAACAGTACCGGGTGAGCACGCGCGCCGAGCACGGCTCAGATGGGCATGCAGAGGACCACGCCCTCAGCCAACTGAGCTGATCAGCTCAGTTCTCACTTGTGTACGTACCTTAGGGCAGTAATGTTCTTTATGTTGTTGCTGCATGTTTTCTTGATGTAACTTGTGTCCCAAATTAAAATGCTTACGCAAGTGAAGACAGAGAAAAGAAGAGCTTGTGTAACGCAGTTATGATTGCATAGCATGGTGCTGTTGTGGGTACTGGGTTAGTGTCTGGACATGGATCCGCGAAGTTGAACTTTGCGTCCGGCGGCCTGGGGTGGAGTTGAGGGGTGGCCTAGCTGTTAGCCCCGCGCGGCGGCTAGGAGCGTCGGACGAGGCCAGGGGACGCCGGTTAATTAGCAACGCGGCCGAGCAAAATCGATGGCGCGGCTGGGAGGTGTCCCGCTCCGCTCCCCTCGGCGATCGGCAGAGGGCATGGCGCGGCGCGCAATTTGGTGCGAGTGCGACGTCTCAGGAAGAGCCGAGGGGGCGAGACGGCCCGGGCAACGCTGCACTGCGCCTATGGGTCGTGGCGCAGCCCACCCACGAGGAGACTCGATTATTATTCGAACGGCAGACGCCTTCAAGTTTTCTTCGGTGCAGGCGCCGGGCTGGTTGTAGGCTTGGAGCACGGCGATTAAGCTGGAAAAACGAAAAATAATTCAAAAAATTGTAAAAAAAATTAAGAAACAATTGTAGAAAATTGTAGAAAATTATAAAAAATATAAAAAATTGTAAACATTGTTAATCATAAAGATAATTATTTTCAATGACATAACGAACTTTATAAATCCTATAAACCTCATTAGTGACTATATCTGAAGAAAAAATATTAAAAATCCTATTCATTGCTATCTAGATACAAATTCTCAAAAGATTTTCTCAAAAGATTTTCTAAGTCTGTATTCTCTGCAGTATGTTGGAGTCTTGATTCAGCTTATTGCAAGTCTTTGATAGTCGGAAGGATTTTGACCATCTCGTTCGAGAGACTCGTTCGCCGCTCCTCGATTATTCTTTCAGATAGACTGAAGGCTGACTCTGAGGAGACCGTAAAGACAAGAACAGTCAACACATCTCGCGCTAATATGGATAACACCGAATATGTTACTTTCTGGGTTTGCCACTACGAGAGGATGTTCAACTCTTGCTTCAAACTGACGCTATTACTATTGAGATAGCTTGATAGTCTCCGGTGCTTTGCTGTCTTCCTCCACCTGACTGATGTGTACCTGCACGAGAATCTCTAGAGGAAGAATAAAAATCATGCCCCATTGCATAGCCCCGACAGTGGTGCTAGAGGCTAGGGGCTACCGAGGCTCTTTCCAAACGCTTTGAGTTGTGATGCACTCGTTGAGCCAGCAGAAGATAGACCCAACGGCGCTTGTTCTAGCTGTATAGTTTGTTGTGGATGTCCACCTTCCGCGGATGGATGTGCCTCTTGAAAAGATTGCATATCCTTCACCGTGAGGCTGAATTCGGAGAGTTGAAAATCGTAGTTCTCTATTAAATCAACTGTAAATTTATATAGTAAAGTATAATTAACTTATTATTGAATCAATAAATAATAGCAAAAAATTGAAATAAGGCAGTACTATTAGTCTATTACCTCTTCTGCAGCTCTCCAAAGATTCTTCAAAATTTCTGAATTTCGCACGAATTGCTCGATAATTTTGCCAAATTTGAGCAAATACAACCGGATTTTTCATAGCTAAACAGAGAAATGAGAGTGAGGTTTGAGGTGTGTGAAGAATGGAGGCCGGATGACCCCCTATTTATAGGAAAAAAACTCAACATGTTTTTTGATTTTTTTTTTGCTATTTTGTTTTGTTTTTTACCCCTGATAAAAACGGCTATTTTCACGGATAGTACCGTGCCGTGCACGGCATGGCCCATTGACCCAGGCACGGCACGGTCCATCAGTCTGTGTCGGCATGGCCCACGAGTTAGACGGGTCGTATCGTGTTTGAGCTGGGCTAATAGTGACAGGCTGCAGGCCAGCACACCGAGACTCAGCCCATTGGACAGCTCTATGCTCCAGAGTCTTACACGTAACAGATCTCGGCCGAACCTGCCAATGGTTGAGCTGGGCGAGACCGTAGCAGGCTGAGTGGAATCGGATGAGCCTGGGCCTGACCTACGCCCAAAGATATACATCTAATGTGCAGTAGCCGCGCTCTTTGCTACCGGACGGTGGGCCGTCGAGCAAAGTCTCCAGCGCGTCTCACGTTGCATGTGCTTACCTTCTTGAACGCGTAATATTGGCCCTGACGATCCATGTACGAAGAATCGTATTCGCGCGGCGCAAATATGCTCGTTCGGATACCAAATCGGTCGGCATCCGCAAGGACGCCCTTCGATCAGTATATCCACGCGTGTTTGCGAACCACGTAGTTCATCAACCTCCTGCATCGTCGGCAGCGCGCGGATCAATCGGGACGTACGTACGCACGCACAAACCGGCAGGCGAGCTTGGTCGCGAGATGTCGTCGTCGTGCTGGGAGTAGATCACGTCCGCCGTGTCGCCGACGAGCCCCAGATCGCGGGAGGCGTCGCTGCAGGAGCAGCTGCTGGCGCGGGGCGAGGCCGCCGCGGCGGGCCGCGCGACCATCTGGAGGCTGAGGGAGCGCGCGGACTCGCTGAAGCTGAAACACCCCCAAAATTTCAAATTGTTTTCTAATTTTTGTTGAATTTCGGTTTAATTCAAAAATCTTTTCAATTAGGAAAATCCTTGGCCACTTGAGCTTTCCCTATATGGCTTCCCGCCTTCCCTAGCATTTGGCGCCAATCAAACCGGCCTTCACCCTGTTCTTCCCAGCCACTGAGAGACCATGTGAGGGTCATCCCATTGTGAGTGATGAGTAATTGACATCGTTTCTCAAAAGTCGAGTTTGAGTCGGTTTGTTCGGACCCAGATGTTGCATGGTGCAACGGGCTCGGTCGGACTTTGGTCAAACTTAGTCGTATGGGTTAGGATGTATATTCCATTGTTGCGACAGGTTTGATCTTGCTAATGCTATTTGCGCGTTCATGTATCGAGCGGTGCTATGTGACGTGTTTTCTTGTCTGTGTGTCTGCAGGACGTCGAGGTGGAGTCGTGGCGAGACACGAGGTGACCGGACTAGGCGCAGGTGGCGCTGAGGTCAGAACGGTCGTGATGTGTCGAAGACGACGTGGACTCGAGGTGGTTGCGAGGCGTGCGAGACAAGGAGCGGAAGCTTCCGGAAGGTGCGGGAGGGCGGCAGGAATTTCGCAAGGTGCACAAGCGGAAGACGGCTCCGTTAGGGTTTAGCCGGCGTAACGGGTTGGAGACCCGTTAGCCAAGGGCTATAAATAGAGGTGAGGGGCTGCATACCCCTTAGGACACTTGAGAATGAGTTAGGGTTTTGAGAGCTCATTCATCCCTTTGTGTGGGTTGTGTTCCTCCCAAGAAGCTTGTGAGGCTCTTGGTGTTCTTGAGGATTGAGAGGGAGAGGATTGATTGGTTGTAATCTTTACTCTTTGTAAACATTCATTTCTCTCTTTGTTAATATGAGAAGTTTTCTGTGCTGAACTGCCTTTTCAATCTATCTTCATTCCCTGAGTTTAGTTCGCTATGCAGTTTGATTTTTAGTTGTGAGTTTGTGAGATGGAGCAAAAGGCTGTTGGTGTTTGTCTCCTGCGTGAGTTACTTGAGTGTGCTCCCAGGCTGTGAGATGTAGAGCGAAAAGTTTGTAAACTTTTTGCTAATCTTTCTTGTCCCTGTGTTGGTTTCAAGAAGTGTTATGTTGAGATGTTTTGATTTCTGAGCTTCTCCGATTTTTTTGTGATCCTTCAGTAAGACTCTACTCAGTTCACGGCTAAGAAGTGTCTTGGCTCTGTTACTTCTAGTCCAGAGAACTTGGTTCTGTCTTAATAAAAAATGCATGGCTGGTAGTTCCAAGAATCGGAAGCTGCACTAATTTCGACTCTTACAGTTGCTGCCCTCTGTTCTATTGCCGGCCAAAATTTACTGTTGGTCAGTTTTTCTTAAATCCAGGGGAGCTTTTGTTACTATCGAACGATTCCTCTAATCTGATTTCTCTTCTCTGAAAATGGTCAGTTATTTGGTTTGAGCCTCTGCTCCTCTATCCTGAAAACCAAAATTGTTGTTCGGCTATTTGAATGATTGGCTGTGTTTCTGAATTACTCTTTCTTTGATCGGAAGGGCATCAAGTAAATTGATGTTCTCTTTTGCTTCTAAGGCTGCTCTCAAATATCTTCTGTGCCAACCGATTTCTGTGAGCTGTTTTCAGGCTGTGATCTCCTTTCTCTTTTCTATTCTCCTTGGTTTGCTTTTGCTTTCGGCAGGAGCTGCTTTCTCAGCTTTCTTTTGATCTTCTCCTTTGCTGTCAGGCAGCAGTTTTTCTTCTTACAGTACTTCGGCCAAGAATTATTGTCTTCTGGCGACCAGGATTGGTGAAATAGCTTTTGTTCTTTTTCATTTCTTTTCTCCATTGATCTTTGAAGATTTTGCATGCAGATCAAACGGTATTATTTTCAGCTGAAATTTTTACTGATCACTCTCTGATTTATGCTGAATTTTTTAGTATAGCATGCGTTCCAGTTTTTAGCAGAATTAATTTTCCGAATTCTCGGGGGCGTTTTTTAAAAGAGAACGACATTCACCCCCCTCTGTCGCCATTTCGGTCCTTCAGCCACCCGGCTCCTCCCCGTTCGCCGCCGACGCGCAGAAGGCGCGCTCGCCGCTGCCACCCAGTCAACCACCGTACTCCCTCTGCCATACCTTGACACCCCTGACAACCCCATTTAACTGCCCGTCGCCTCATCCCTTCCACGTTCCACGGCCGTCTCTGTCGCTCCTCCACCGCCGCAATTTGGAGCCCTCCCCGGTCGACGCGTGCGTCGTAGACTGCCGCTCGCGAGCTCGCTCCTACCGAGAGAAGTGTCAAACCTCAGGTGCCACCGCGACTGCCGTCATTACCAACAAAGATCGCCGAATCCTCCGGACCACCACTGCGATAGCCACGCGCCAGCGCCGCCAAGCTCACCTCCCTGCTCCCACTGCCTCTCAGCCCCTTTAAAGCCTCGCCAACGCGCCGAGGAGCTTCACGCTAACCTCAATTGCCCCGTTGAAGCCGCTCTATCCCCAGAATCAGATCGCATCGCCGCCGCCTTCATCCCCTGCACTGGTGAGCCCTTCCAGCCAATCTTCTGCTTCAATAGATGGCCTGCCAATTCCGTGCAGCCGTAGCACCCATGAACCACCATTAATACTTAGTCGACCTCGCCGACCCTCCTACTGGCCCCATTTTTGTCAGCGCCGTTCACCACAGTCGTACGAACAGAGCACACGAGGGATGCTCGTTTCAAGCCACCCGAGCCAAGTTAGCTACTGCCATGTTGATCCTCAGGAGCTTTAGATGCTCCAAGATACCGTGACCTCACTGGAGAGCCACCAGGGAGCCCTTGTGCCATGAAAATGCCCGAGGGACATCCTCTCGTCGCAGGCTATAGCCATTAACCTCCGAGATCCACAAGTGGTGGAAATGGAATCCCATCGCGAAGTTGAACCCACCCATGCACTCAGTCATCGTCTCCAACCTTCACTGGCGTCCAATTCCTCGCCACCGTTTTCACTCTGCTTGGGAGCACTATAGCTACCCGAGGAGGAAGACGACCACTGTGGCAGGTCGGGCCTCTATAGGCCGCGCGCACGAAATCAAGCAGGCCGATCGGCCTAAAAATAGAAAAGTCTCGGACCAAAATCGAAAAACCCAGCAACAGTATAGCACTGTTTACGCACCCGACCCAACATTGTAAACCAAAACCAATCCGCTACTATTCACTAGAACCCAATAAACGTATCTATGTCCATTTTGACCGTTTTGAGCCCATTTAAACCATTCCTATCTCTGTTTCGCCAACCTAGACTCTGATAAAACCTAAATCCATCCTTATTTGGTTTTTCTTCAATTTCATTCCTTTTTATTTTATTTTATTTTTCTAACTTGCATTTATTTAGCTTACTTGTTTGTGCTAGCTTTCGAGTTCGTCGAGCCAACCGTCCAAGGACCAAGTCAAGGCTTTGAAAAATTCAAACCAGTGAAATATTTTGAAGAGTAAGACAAGTAACATGTTTTTAATCATATTGAGCCTACATCCTTTAATTATTAGTACTTTCATTATTCTTTATTTATACACTATTATTTATTTAAAATAGTTATTTAGAATGACATAATAATTACTTATGTCCTACCACTAAAAAAGCTCTATTTTATTTGATAGTCATATTCACTTTGACAAGCCTCAGTAATAGTAAAATTACTACTTAAATAACCATGAGTATATTAGGAACTCAAAAGTTTTATACTACTAAGCAACTCGTCGTTTTGCCGATAGAATTACAAAATGGTACTAGGGTTAAGGATGAATTGTGGAAAGTTACGAGATGGTTGGAGTCAATGACCTTACCCTAGGGAGGAGGCTTGGGTTGGATTGGTGGTAGTGTGGTAGTGCATTGGGTTATTGGTTTGTAGATGGCTGCCTCGTTGGTGAAAAATAAAGACTAGAACCGTATGCTGGGTAAACGACACAGAAATCACTCAACCACAAGTTTTGACTTGTCAAATCTAGTTTAGTAACTGCTTAAATCAATTGAATATCTACTAGACGGTACACAGTTCCAGGAATGAAACGGCTCGTAGACAATGAGGTGGTTTGGAACGGAAGTCTTCCATACTTAATAACGGTAGATCCAATCAAGAGTCAAGCTGCTAATTCTGCTTTGGCCCATGGAATCCCGACACTGTGAGGTACATAACCTACCAGATAGAGACTAGAAAGAGGAGAGCAGTGAAAGATATTGTTTTCTCAAGTCAATTAAACGCTATCTGTTGTGTGTCTATTGTATGACACTGAGAGTTTAAAAATCTTGTGGGTAAAGCTAAACAACCCTGCAGAGCATAACAAATGGTATTCGAATACACGTACTTCTAGTAGATGAAACTGTATTTAATGGGTGATTCCAATAGCAACGTATAAGTAACTTTCATAATGTTTCAATATAGTAATCAATTTGTTGAATACCCATTTTTTCTTAAGAAGTTATTGTTTTATGTTCAAAAATGTTTATAAATAAAAATTGTATCCACAAACATATTAATAAAACCATTATATTCCCATGTCTTGAGAACCCTAGCAAATAGTTGAATAGGCTTCCCCTTGTGACTAGCTGGGTATGTTGCACTCGTTACTTGCAAAACAATTACCAAAAGAGTCATGGGATGATAATGAAGAACCCGTTGATAAAGAACTTGAAGAATCATGTGGTGTAGATGATCAGTAGTTTTGAGTTTCCTTCTCGCTCAGACACGCATATGGAGTTTCTTTTACAATGTAATATAACTTTGGGCCTGGTCACCCTTTTGTGGTAAAAATCTAGATGTTACGTCATACCTCAGTAATAAAGTTTGATTGTTATGTTGTAAATATGTGTTGGTATCATGTACACCACGAGTACTCATTGGTATGATGTACACCACGAGTATTTCGCAGATGAATAATTCTGGGCAATTACAGAAATTTCTAACGGTCCTAGACCGAGGTGGTGCCACGTGGCCGTAGAAGTGTGACCTGTTAGTTTCGTTGGGCAGGGCGTAACCAGTTGCAGGCTGAAAACGCCAGTTAGCTTTGTTTGTTAAAAAAAAGCACTTAATCTCAAAATCAACGGCGGCTCGATTCGATTGTTTTTGTCAAGCAACCGTCACTGACGATCAGTCCGATCGATTTCTCTGTTTATACAAAGCAAGATTAATTATAGAAGACAGAGAATAGTAGATTGAAACATAGAGAAGTGGAGAGAACTCCTGATCTTTCTTTATTGCTTTCTTTCTAATTGCATATACAAAATTTGTCAATATGGCTCCCTATTTATAGTCTACTGGTGAGGTGTCCATCATGCACCAAGACTTCTAGCCCAGGCCCAGGCTTCCTAATACTCCCTCTTGGGTACTCATCCAATACGTCCATGCCTCATCAAAACTCCATAAAAACCTAGTGGGAAAAAATTACAGAAAGAGTGCATGAAACATGTTATGTTGCATTACACGAATTGCCTCATTAAAAACCTTGGTCGAGAAACTTCAAGAAAACTCGTCAATGAAAAAAGAGTACAATCCACCCAATTTCGTTCAATCTTCAGGACTTATTCTTTTGGGTGCTTGATCTTCATAATCAAGGTTTAATAACGGGCTTGAGAAAATTCCCCCCTGAATTCTGCACATCTCTAAGTCTCATCATTCCAATTCCTCGTACACATCTTTCAAAACTAGATGTAGGGAGTGACTTAGTGAATAAATCTGTCAGATTTTCATATGACTTAGTATGCAGTATTTTAATCCGGTCCATCTTTTGCAATCCATGAGTATAGAAGAACTTGTGGTTGATATACTTTGTGAGATGACTCTTCACATAGCCCGTCTGCACTTGTGCAACGCAAGCTGCATTATCTTCATAGATAATTGTAGGGGCTTACACAATATTCATCCCACATGACTGCTGGATATGGTGAATCATTCATCGGAGCCAAACGTATTCTATTGCGGCTTCATACAGTGCTATAACTTCTGAGTGGTTTGTCTAGAGATGGCAACGGGCACAAACCCGCTGGGTTTTGCTATCCCAAACCCGTGCCCATGAAAGTTGGACGTGCCCGCTAAAAAACCCATGCCCGTGGCGGGTGCAGATTTTGCCTGCACCCATGCCCACTCGGTGCCGGTACCCACGGGTCGCCCGTGCCTGACAATAGCTGTGCAGATTGCAGACAGTGCAGTGCTTAGCAAATCAACAATAAGTTCAATTTATATGCTACTATGCATGACACAAGCAACAACAAATCCACAATGCACATCACTAGTTCACTCCATCAATTCTCGGTTAATAGTTTATTGGTATAGCATATCATTATAAGTTCACAGCTCACAACTCAGTTAAAGCCAAAAGGAGAGACATCAACTGCTTCTTGTACTTGACTAATGGGCTATGGGCTGGACTGGTTTGCCTGGGAGGCTGGGAGCTTGTGTTTATAACTCCTATGGATCGGGTTTATATTACCCTTGGGTTTACGGGTTTGGGTACTATAGGAACGTACCTGAACCCGGCAGACCCGATGGGTTGGACTTTTTGCCCATTAAGAGACCCATGGGTTAGGAAATCGACTCAGACCCATGCCCTAATAGAGTAAAAACCCACTGGGTATCGGATTTCGGGTACCCATTGCCATCTCTAGGTTCGTCGAAGTCGTTACAAGACTTTGCTTAGACGATTTTCAGGAAATTGCAGTTCCACCACACAGGAATACATAGCCTGTTTGTGACCTTGCGGTATGCGGGTCCGATAGGTACCCAGCATCTGCATAGCTAATCAAGTTCAAATCTTGATTATTTCTGTAGAACAATCCAAGGTCCTTGCTTCCTTGGAGGTATCGAAAGATGTCATTTATTCCCTGCCAATGCCTTTTGATAGGTTCTGCACTATACCTTGCTAACAGGTTTATGGCAAATGAGATGTCCGGTCTAGTGTAGTTTGTTAAATACATAAGTGCTCCTACTGCACTTAAGTATGGGAATTCCGGTCCCAGGACTTCCTCCCCCTCTTCCCTAGGTCGGTATGGATCTTTTTCTTGCTGTAAAGACCTTCCGATCATCGATACCTTCGATGGGTATGCCTTCTCAAAGCCAAACATTTCTAACACCTTCTGGACGTAGGCTAACTGATGCACTAATATTTCTTCAGGGACATGCTCAAGCTGTAGGCCTAAGCAGTATTTGGTTTTATCGAAATCTTTCATTTCAAATTCTGACTCAAGCTGTAGGCCTAAGCAGTATTTGGTTTTATCGAAATCTTTCATTTCAAATTCTGACTCCAAGCAAGAACTTGCCATCGGCTTGATGACTGCGCCTGACTTCGATGGATTAATCTTGTTGCCCGCGACCTTGATGAGTGCTCCAGACTTCGATGAATCAGACTTTTCGCCGGCCATTGCTTTGTCCCCTTGGACTCTGATACCAAGTGTTGGTTGAATTTCCCAGGGTGTCTAGACGAGCGATGAACGACAACATTTACGATCACACACACGCGAACACGCTGCAAATTGCGATGTGTCTACGTCCTTTTCTTCTTTCTTATATAGAGAAGCTACAACAAGACTTTGAAACCAACGCGGTATACCACACTGAGAATCCGACACGGAAACATCCCGACTTTCTGTTTACGACCACTCCGAAACCTAAACAGACTCTGATTCCTGACCCCTTACGACTACGATTGCTACAATGATTTTACGACTTACTGTCGTGATCGTAGAACGTAGTCGTAGATTCGATCAGACCTGAAGACAACTAGATTAACTCTATCAGACGTTGCGGGAGCAGTGGCTCTTCGCCACACGCCGATATAGCCGCTGGTACTCGCGCGCCTAGGGCACAACCATCCTCGCTGGAGTTGCGCTCTTCGCCGTCGGGTGGGCCGTCCTGGTCTCCAACCCCCTCCCTTCCCGCCACGGCGACCATGGCAACGACCCGCAGCTCGACGCGGCAGAAGGCCAAGAACCGTAGGCAACGCCGGCCAGCGTCGTGCTGTCTCAGCCTGTACTGTTAACTTTTGCCACGTAATGGACAGTGCATACGTGCCCTCGTTGTTACTTGTTAAAGATGTAAATTTATCGATCAAATGCGCTGTATATTATTACGTACTGACGTGAAAAACGCTGCTGAGAATACAATGCTAATTCGGCTGTTGTATAATGTACTGCTGTACGCTTGTACTGTGTCACTTGGATATCAAGATTCGTTTCAGGCCTTCAGGGTCCACGGCAAATATATATATCCAGCTGCGAGCCTATCAAACGCCTCACCTGCCTGCATGTGCCACTGCCGCGTCCTCTCACGTCCTGCGCGCGTGCCGTGGCCGGCACGTACGCCACTCACGCCGTGCCATTGGCTACTTGCCATCGACGAGCATATCCACGGAGCTCTTGGCCCCGGCCGGCCTCCAATGATCATACCGTCTCGATTGCTGCTGCTTGCCAGTGACTGCAGCCATGTGCCTGGGGAGGCAGAATGCTGTCCCAACGGCAAGCAGAAAGGATGTCCCCGTCGTCTCTTCCGCTGCCCTCCGGACTTTTGAGTCGATTGCACAGCAAAAGTTTTTCAATTCTTTCTAGTCCCTGACATAGTTTTTTTTTTTTAATTTTGGTCTCCTCCGGTACAGATAGAGCGGCGGCAAACGATATCGATGAAATGTATTTTATATTTTTGTAATTTAAATCATAGTCTACGCATTACATGCACGTGACAAACCGAATTAGAGGAAAGTACTTCGCCTGAACATACCTAAAACCGGGAACTGCTATCAATTTTTAGGAAAGCATATCTTTGATCATTTTGATTAGAGTAATTTCACGTAAAATTTATTTTTATGCTAGATTAATATCACTCTCTGCATAAAATAAATTTTGAAAGAAATCAATTGCTTGATGTTAATGATGATGAGTATGTGCTTGATGTTAATGGTGAGCCACTGTCCTACAAATATTAATAGGTGAGTGGAGAGTGCCCAGGAAAGGAAAGATAGTGGAAGAGGCGGGGACCTCTATATATGGTTACAACAAAATGACTAATCAACTCTCACTCGTGTAACGAGCAGTATTGTCGTATCTACCATGGTCCTATTTATGACGGGTAGAATATGTTACTCTATCATGTTATTATACACCCCACTGGAGTACGTAGTATACTAGGGACTGGGTAATGGCAAGAGTGGCAAGACCCCATGGCGCCTATATGGACAGTGGTAGGTGATGGGTGATGAACATGCCTCCCTAACAAGTGTCGGGTGATGGAGAAGTCTTCATGACATAGCAGTTAGCTTCGTGCTTACTAGGTGGAGTTATAGTTTACTGAAGTAGAGAAAACATTCTAAACTCTGACTTGAGCATCGTATCTAAAGAAATATGAATGAACTTATTGCAGTTAAATTCGGAGCTGCTATGTATAAAGCGATACAAGCATACACAATGCTAAATAAATCATGAATTCACGTCTGTCTCTTGGACTAGAGGATATGAAAGCGTACAGGGGTCTTTTCTCTGAGTACGAATGCTAGTAACTTTACAAACTAAAAATCTGACAATTTCACAACTTAAAAACTTATTTTTAGAATGATGATAAGAAGAAATATAATTTTTGATCTAATGAATGTTGTTCATGGAATTGCATAGTTGCTATTAATACTTGCTAATTACTTTTGTACTCATACTTTCTATTAATCTTTCTTGTTCGGAGGTGAGTCGCTACGAGAATTTACCCAGTTATGCGGAGGTTTGCGTGGATGACAGCTATGTCGAGGGAAACGAGATTGTCCCGAAGTACGAAGCATATGAGATGGATGACGTATATAGAGATTGGGATGAGTAGGCAGCGGCCGGTAGCCGTTCACGAGATCCTGAGTGTTTTATCATGTCGTTATCTATTAGTTTTCATACTTGTATAATTTTTAGATAGTACCACTTCTATCTCCAAATGTTATGATATTCAGGCAAAACTTGTTAGCCCTATTAAATACTCAAGTCCTGTGTAGCAATATGACTTATTATTCGATAAAATAGAAATTTATTCTATTATGTTAGGTAATAACTATAAATTGATACTATTAACTAAGATAGTGATGGCATCGCACTCAGCCCCTAAGTCCTGCCGCTCACTGTGCTATAGCTAGTCATTTCGGAATTGCACGGTTGCGATTGGTGTTGTTAAGTATATAACGATCCGATTTTATCGTTCATGAGAAGAACGGATCTTGGGGAATACACAATAAACCCTCGCTAATGGAAATGTAGAGATATGTACGCACATCAAGGACAAACTAACAAGTCTATTTGAACGGAACTGGTAGATACAGACACTTTGGCCGGTGGCCACGTGGCTACTGCTTGCATGAATTGCAACTACTGCATGCGTGCATGCTGTAACTAGCTACCTGATCTGTCACTGCACGCTCGCTCGCTGCGTCACTTTCACTTCCCCGCACGGTTCAGGTATCTTAATTACAGTCGTACGTAGATCCGTGATCGTCAATGCATGAGTTCTCCTGTTGGCGGAGTCAGTCATGGGCAGTGCTGAAGAAAACCTTCACGGTGTTGCCGGAGAGGATCTGGAGGACGCTGGTGTTCGACCGGGCGACACACCGCGGCGACTTGAATTGGCTCACCGGGGCGCCGAGGGAGAGGTAGTGGCGGAGCACCTTCTGGAAGGTGCCCCTCTGCAGCACCCGCAGCTCCAGCGGCCCGATGGCGCGGACCTTCCTTGAGCCGACGTACCCGGCGTCGGCGAAAGCCCGGTCCAGCTCGTCGCAGCAGCCCTGCAGCACCTCGTCGCTGGCGTCGGCGTTGAGCTCCCAGAAGATGACGTAGTGGCCCGGGTCCGAACACATGTCGGCGTGGCTGGTGTAGTCGACGACCTCGAGCTTCTCGGCTGCGAGTACCTTGGTGGCGGCGCTGTCGACGGCGATCTGCAGGTCCTGCTCGCTGTTCTTGTCGATATTGATGGACAGCATGAGGTTCCTCCGGCACACGAACTTGAGCTTGGGCGTCGCGTTGTAGAACCCGGCCACCTGCACCACGTCTCCCAGCCGGTACCGGTACAATCCTGCAGCCATTAATTTCAAAATTAAATCCACTCAATTATATCGCCAATAAAGCCATTAACAACCAACCATTCCACAGCATATCACATTTCATTAACTTAGATTAGCATCTCGGGATATTTTTCTTGATATTTTTTCTGACTGAAGAACACGTTAAAGCAAGTACAGGGACATGCTAAAAGCCTAAAACAAAAACAGCATGTAGAATGGTAGGCTAACATAAGACAATCATGCAAACAGTATCTATATAGTCTAGATACAGATATCTCTAGTACGGGCCCCCTCTAGCTAGCTACTACTTTGTGTTCACAGATTAGTCATGTGTTTGCCCACTTGTGATGTGACCAGTTCTTATCCGATTATCTAGCCGACAGGAACACAGGACCAGGCTCAAAATCCCGTTCATTTTTCAATCCGATCAAATAAATTCATTTGAATTTGAATTTGAACCTGGCTAGAAATTTTTACTAGATTTCAGTTAAAATTTAGCCAAATTTCAGTAAAAAAAATCGAACGCATATAAAAATTCCGTCCGTTTCGTCCCATTCGTTACCAACCCAAATTGTTTTCAAACCGAAAGTTTTTTCCGGACACATCATCTCCTGTCCACGGAGTCATGCAGTGAATTGAAGTCTTGAACACTACTACAGGAAAAGTCATCACAGACGGTTCAAAAACATCATCACAGACGATTTTGTGAACCGTCTGAATTTATGGGTCAGTGATAATACGAGGTCATCACAGATGGTATTTCAACCGTGCGTGATAGGCGATAATCACGACGGTTTTAGTTAAAAACCGTCTGTGATATGGTGATAATCACAGACGGTTTTTAACTAAAACCATCGCGATACCGATAATCGACGGTTTTAACTAAAACCGTCGAGATTATCGATATCGCGACGGTTTTAGTTAAAACCGTCGTTACATGATAATCGCAGGCGGTTTTAATTAAAACCGTGCGGGATTATCAGTATCCTGACGGTTAAAACCGTCTGTGATATTCCTTCTACCCCTAAATCTATTCCTATTTATTGGTTAGCCTCAGAAAATGCTAGCCATGCCCTCTGAAACAAGCAGATGAACAAGTATGTAAGGCATCCATAAACATCCAATTTGGGATTATCACAGACGGTTCTTAATACGGACCGTCTGTGATACTAAAGTATCACAGACGGTTCATAGGTATGAACCGTCTGAGATACTTTTTTTCGCCGACGCCACTAACACATGCGGTGTTCAAATTAAAACCGTCTATATTAGTATCTGTCACAGACGGTTTTATAAAACCGTCTGTGATTTGCCGTCTAGTATTAGCCTTTCTGTAGTAGTGGAAGGCTACGACAAATCCTACCAATTGTGAATTGACGTACCGAAAAAACAAATAAATAAAAATAAAATCCTGATAGATAGTAGAGGTGGAGACTAGCTGCAAATGAAGAATGAGAAAGGTTCTAGCAGCTGGTTGCTTTGGACTAGTAAGACAGCCTGAAAATTCAGCTACTAGAAAGAGGCAAAGAAGAGCCTGGGGTGTTCGTTTGACAGTTGCAGCTGTTGCACTCACATGTGAATGCACGCGACCTCGCTGGTCAAGATTAGCTCCGGCTAAGGCTGGGGAATTGAACAGTACGAAATTCCAAGCTGCTAAGGCCAGGTACAATGAACAAAGGCAAGCCGACAAATTAACGCGCCATATGTAGGAGCCACTTTTGTCTTAAGTCTCAACATCTTGTTGGTTCCACGGTTCAACACCTAATCCGTAATTTACACATCATTGTATTTTCTAGTAGATGCTAGTAGCTCTCCTATGCTAACCAATCAGTTTTTTTTTTTTTTGGAAAACGAAGGAGCAATTACAGAGACAAGTAAAAGGTCTGAATAGTCCTTGGACTTGCATCACCCTTGTCAAGCAGTCAACGAAGTTAGTGATAAGGCTGTGGAATGTGTAAATTTCAAACAAACATCCGGCACAAGTTACCTTGTGACAGTAACACTACAATTAACGAAATACGCTACTGTGCTGCTCGGTTGGGCTGAAATAAGCTGACTTATAGCTGAAATTGTGCTATAGCCGGTTGAAATTACATTGTAATTGATGGTGGCTTATTTGACGTAACTAAATTTAAAAGTGCACAAGCCAAGTTGAGTGTATTTGAGCTAGGTTAGTGAGAAAGTCATATAACTAGTTCAAAGTGCACGAACCAAGTTGGTTAGAAAGTTATATAACTAGCCCAAAGTGTTCTAGAAAAAAAGATCTACTTCGGTAGGTACTCTATAGGAGTGGAGGTTGAGATCCTGCTTGAACGAGGACGGGTTTGGGTGTGCATCAATGGGTACTCTCTCCGCTATACTGGTATAATCTACAAAAAATAGTGGACATGTGCATGCCATGTGAGTGGAGATTAAGGTCGCCCGTATGAAAGAGGACGGACTAATGAGGTCTACATAAAAGAGGGCGGGTTTGAGTGAGCATCGACGGGTATTGACTCCGCTATACCGGTATACGCTTTGAGAAGAGACAAGTGCATGTGCATTTGCGTAGCTAAAATGTTAAGAGTTAATGATTAATGAGTTCATGAATAAGAATGAGTTAATGAAGTGAGATTTAAGAAGATGTTATGAATAAGTTGATGTTTACTGTTTATCTTGTACTTGCTAAGTCTTGGACTCATTCTTACTTTATTGTTGCTTTTAGGTGGCCGTTTGATGCGTTATACATCGGGAAAAGGAGTAGTACTTTTACGCCACAATAAATAATAATGATCTATAACATTACCTCTACTTTTTTTTAATATTATCTTAGTAAAGTAGCTTACTAATTTAGAACTTAGTCAATAGAACCCTCGTAAACTGATGATAAACTTTATAATGCTTTTATGGTAATATATATTTTCTCAATAATGTTCTATTTGCAAGATTAAATATGCTCTCGGATGCATGTTTCAAAGCGATCTTATTCATGTTTATGAAACACGTAACCATCAGTTAGTTAGTTTTCTGTTCAAGTGTATCCGGCGAAGATATTGGTAGGGATTGTAAGTAACGATGGTTGAAATTGGGAGTATAAGTTGCGGTAGTAGCATTCCGGCCTAGAATTGAACCGGGGTATTAAAAAAAAAGCTAACGTCCACTTCAAATGCCCTCCTTATGTTTCAACACGAATCCTCCATTGGTGACCGTCTTATCTGCCTAAAAGCTACCCATCTACCACTGCATCTCTTTGAAAAGTGGACTCCGATCCAACGTTCAAGACCAGAGTGATTGCAGAGCTCAGCTAGCCCAAGGGTTTGGAATCGGAAGGCGACAGGCGAAGTCAATGCCCCCTTGGGCAGCCGTCTGAGGTGAAGTCAACAAAGAGGAAAGCATGAGACGAAAGTTCTCTGTGCTGTCACTGTGACCACCGGTTAGTATTGCTATCAGGATTCAGGTTTCAGGACAAAGCAAGGCTGCAATGGTCTTTGCAATGTGCAGGTGCAGGTAAATATGTATGGATCTAGCTATCTAACCTAGCTAGGTGGGTAATTAGTGGGAAATAATCGTATACGTCATGCATGAAAGCGAACGTAAAAGAGGTAGTGGTGCATACCTGCGAAGGTGGTCATGACGACCTCGTAGTGCTCGCCGACGGCGACGTCGGTGAGGCCGACGGGCTCAGCCTCGGCGTAGCAGGGGCCGGGGCCGGGGCTGCCGGCGTCCTCGCAGCTGGGCTTGAGAGGGATGAATTCGAAGTAGGCGATGTCGGGCAGCACGGTGAACGTGGCGGACTCCGGGGGCACCTCCGGCTCGACGTTGGCGCCGATCCACCCCTCGGACGAGCCGTACTCGGCGGCGACCAGCGGCAGGCCGCCCGCGTAGTGCCGGAGCTTCTTGACGTAGTGCTCCATGGAACCCGTCATGATGCCGTACACGTACTTGGCGTTGGGCCACAGCGCCGGGATCACCCCGTACCAGTTGCTCAGGCCGGCGCACTTGCGCGCCACCGCGTCGGCGAGCGTGGGGTTCGGGGAGGCAAGGAGGGCCGACACGGCCTGCCGGACGGCGGGCGCGGTGACCCGGGTCGGCGACAGGGCGCCGTGGCGGATGTCCGCGCAGAGCTCCTCCCACACCCGCTCGAACGTCTGGAACGCGAGCACGACGCTGTGCGCGAACGTGGCGGACACGATCTGCACCTCGTCGGCGAAGAGCAGGCCACAGAGGAGGTGGCAGTAGAGCGACTGTGCGAAGTCCGGGCCGAAGATCACATCGTCGGGGCTGCAGCACTGCGACTGGATGTCGCGCATCGTCGCCTTGAACTCCTCGCTGCGGTACACGTTGGTCGTCGCCGTCGTCGCCGTGAGCCCGCCCTTGGTCGTGAACTGCCGGCTGCTGTAGATGAACTGCAGCGCCTTGCCGTTCTCGACGGGGAACTCCCTGTAAAGAGACAAGATGGTGGCAGCGCCATTAATCAGTTGTTGCGTTAACACTTGCCCAAGAATTGACCTCATTAGTTGAGGCCAAACCAGCACCCAAACTACAGACATGGTAGACGAAAATGGCAGGGCACAAGGTGAACGAAAAGAGGTTGCTGCCGTACCCTCGAGCATCAATCAGAAACACAAGTTAAGCTTGTCGCCTCGATCGATCGCAGATTTAATTTAATTAATCAGCTAATAATTAACCCCATATGTTTCAAACCCATCGATCAGATCAACACTGTTGTTCTTGTACATATGATGTATGAAATTTTTTTCTTGTGCAGAGCTGAGAGAACAGTCGAGTAATGGCAGACAGCGACTCCCCGGAGGCCGGCAACCAGAAACCGAAATCTGGACAAGATTTGCTTTCTGGCGATTTAGTGCGGCGAAAACAGCGAGGAGAGCGAGCTACGCGATGCAACCTAGGAGCGATCGAGCAGAGCCATGCGGGCCGGCGATGGCGTACCTGTTCCTGAAAGCGTAGGAGATCCGGTATATCTGCATCGTCGACTTGACGAGCTCCTCGTTGAACAGCAGGTACTTGCGCTTCCCCTGCGTCGTGCCAGAGCTGCACGTACGGACGCGCACGTGCGCCACCATGATCAGTTTTTGAGCTAGCTGAGGAGCTAAGCGGCGGCAACCTAGTAAGCAATCAACGAACCTTAGGGAGATGGAGGTGACGGGCTTGGCGGTGAGGACGGGAGAAGTGTCGCCGTCGGCGATGCGCTCAATGTAGGGCTCGAGGTCGGCGTGCGTGGCGAGCGGCACGCAGGCGCGGAAGCTGTCGGGGTCAGTGCGGCCGGCGAGGCCCAGCCCCTGCAGGTACTCGGCGGCGCCGTTCTCGGCTAGGATCCGCCGCAGCGCCTCCCGCTGCACAATGGCGGCGTCCCGCGTCAGCCGCTCAAACTCGGCGATCACCTTCTCCCCGCTGAACTCGCCGGTCTTCTTCTCCAACATCTTGCTGCTTCCAGAGCCTCACGCTACGCTGGTTGGATTCAACCCTCTGCGCTCTGCAAGAAGCCACAAGAAGAACTGGATTCAAGTCAAGAACACGCCATGCCGGTGGTTGAAGTCTTGAAACTACTACAGGCTTGGGGATAACTCGAGATGACGCAAGCAATGAGATTTCAGTGCATGTTCCACTTTGCAATTTGCGTCGAACAGTGCTCTCTCTTTGGATAAAAAGCTCAAGAGGATAAAATCAAGAAGATGCAGACTAGTACCGCACTGCATACATAGACCGGGATTTTTTTTCTTCGACAGAACCAAACACCAAGGAGGCAAAGGAGAACAGAACACTAGAGAACAGCAGCCACAGGTGTACTTTTCGCTTTCCGTGAAGATAAACTACTCAAACCGTCGATGGAAAACAAAAAAGAACAGAGCAGAAAACAAAACAAAACGTCTAATTTTGCTAAATTAGTTCAATCCAGACGCAAAAGACCCAACAACTAATCCTTCCCTCCTTGGCTCTCTTTTCTCTCTCACAAGACAAGGAATCCACAGGACAAACCAGAGCACGTCGCGAGACAGCTCACGGGGAGCCCAAGAACAGAGCAAGAAACAGCGCAAGAGACAACGACAGCGAGGCCCGAGCACGCACGCACGCACGCACCTCAGCTAGGCGGGGGTGCCGCCGCGGGATCGGACAACGGCGGGAGACGGGAGGCGCGCGCGCGCCGCAGCAATGGACAAACCGCGACGCGAGTGGGGCGCCGTTTCTCTCGCCCTGTTCGAACACCTGGGCTAGGCACAGGCACAGCGCATAGGGGAGAGGGACGGGTTGCTCGCGTCTGCTCTGCGGCGTGACGAGTACGGCGAGGAGAGTAGAGGACGCGCGGGGGCATATATACACGCTCTGTGTCTGCCCATCCATCCGCATCTGTGTGCGAGTGGGTGTAGACGAGGGAAAATTTAATCATATGTTACTCTTATGAGTAGAGTGGCAATAGATTTGCTACCCTAGCCCGCTGTCAGTGACTCAGACAGGTCCATATATAAGTGACAGAGTTAATTGGTCAATCTTAAGAGTTGCAAAAAGTTGAAATCCCTGTAGGCGAGTGGTAACACTTCCTCTTTCCGGGAGGGGGTAAACAAATTTTTGGCGTGATGTTGATAAACATCATTCGTATGTTTTCTTTCTAACTGTTATTCAGATTTGTGATCATTGGATTAGAGATCCAACGACCATAAATTCTCCCCCCACCTCCTCCAAGAAAAATCTCCCCCTCCTCCAAAAGGGGCAGTTGGATCTCTAATCCAACCGTCTCAAATCTGGATAATTGTTAAGAAGAAAACATCCGGGTGATACCTAGACACACCCTTTTTGGCCATAGGTTGTCGATGGAAACGCCCTTGAGCCTGTCACCATTTCTGCAGCAGTAAATACAAGTAAGTAGTAACTAAGACAGCTGAAATTTTGCTATCCTCTTTCGTTGCTGGAAATGGGGGAGCTGACTTTAGGAATGGTTTGATTGCATTTACATCGTCACAGCTAGAGACAGTGACTATGTGTTCAATTCGAACATGTAATCGGGGTATAAATATATATCATCGATATCTTGTAATTCTAATTGTGAAAAGAAATTCTTTATACGAACAGAGCCACCATGATTCGGCTTCAGGGGATGTAGGCATTGTCGATCATCGTTAATAAATCTTCGTGTCTCTTGTGTACTTTTGTGCTTGCTATGATTATTCTCTCTTGCTATGGCTGCTGCTGGTTTCAATAATTGGTATCAGAGCTCTGTTGAGATGGCGACGTTGGGTGCTCAGTTCAAAGTGGTGAAGCTCAATGGAACAGGGAACATTAGATTGTGCCCAACAAGGGTGAATGATCTGTTGGCACAGCAGGGATGTTCTAAGGGGCTGCGTAAAGCAAAGCCGAATGGTATGGAGGACAATGATTAGGATGAGTTGAAGGAGTAGACATTCGCGATCAGATCAGGTCATGTATCAAGTAATGGATGTGGCCTTGCCAAAGGAAATCCAGGACAAGTTGCAGACTCAGTTTATGTCCAAATCACTCTCGACATAAGTTGTATCTGAAACAGAAGCTGTACATACTCATGATACAGGAGGGTTGTGATCTTGCACAGCATGTTAGTGCCTTCAATCAGGTGATCACCGACCTAGGGTGTTTGGAGGTGAAGATTAAAGATGAAGGCAAGACGATAATTCTGCTATATTCATTGTCACCTTCATATGAACACTTGGTCACCACTTTGATATACAGGAAAGATACTATCAAGGCTGATGGCATCATTGCGGCTTTGTTGGCATATAATCAGTGAAGGCAAAACACAGAGGATAGTTCTTATGGTGATAGTTTGTACACAAAAAGGTGGCCGTGGAAGAAGCAAGAAAGGAGAAGTCTGGAAGGCGTAAATCCAGAAAGTCAAGGAACAGAGAGAATATCGAGTGTTACAAGTACAAAGAGATTGGGCATTATAAGAGAGATTGTCCAAAATTGAAAGAACGTAATAGTGGAAAGCGTGATGAGAAGACTTTGAATGTAGCTCGGAAAGATGACTCGGACAACAATGATGCTGATGTTTTCTCGATTTCAAGTAGTCAGCTAACAGATACGTGGATTCTTGATTCGAGGTGCCTGTACCACATCACGCCTAACAAGGATTGTTTCACCTCATATAGGTCGAGTAAATTTGGTTTTGTTTACCTTGGTGATGATGCATGCTATAGTATTGCCAGGATAGATGATATTGAAATTAAGATGATGATGGTACTGTTAAAAGAATGCATGATGTTAGACACATTACAAGGTTGAAAAGGTATATAATTTCTTTAGGTGCCTTACATGATAGTGGTCTTACTTATAACCGCTGATAAGGATAAGGAAACCAAGAAAATTTGGAAGGGGTGCATTGGTTGTGATGAAGGTAGAAGGACTCTTGGAGATATTTAGATATTGCTAGAAAGCAATGCTGTAGGTGGAGTTAATTCAATTGAGTCACATGATGATAGAGCAAAGCTTTGGCATATATGGCTGGGTCATCCTAGTGTTCGCGGGATGGCGGAATTGCATAAGAAAAATCTATTGGTAGGAATTAAAAGTTATGAATTGGGTTTCTATAAGTTTTGTGTTCTTGGAAAAATAGTCTAAGGTTAGCTTCTCAAGTGGCAAGCATGACACAGAAGACATTCGTGATTATATACACTCTGATATGTGGGGGCCTACTAGAAAATTGTCAATGCGTAGAGCTCAGTATTTTGTTACTTTTATTGATGATTTTTCACGTAAGGTTTTGGGTGTATTTCATGAAACAGAAATCAGAAGTGTTTGCCAAGTTTAAGGTGTGGAAATGTGAGGTGGAAAATCAAACAAGCAGGAATGTAAAGTATCTGAGATCTGATAATTGTACTAAATATATTGATTCACTGTTTCAGAAATATTGTGACGAGCAGAGGATTCAACTGCATTACACAGTGTGCAAGACACAGCAGCAAAAACGTGTGGCTAAAAAGATGAACATGACTATATATGAAAGGGCAAGATGCTTGAGACTGAATGCAGGACTTCCTAAATGTTTCTAGGTAGGGGCTATGAACATAGCGTGCTATCTCATAAATAGGTTACCATGGGCATCTCTAGGTAGTAAGGTTGTAGAGGAGGTATAGACTGGTAATTCAGTTGATTATACTAATCTAAGAATTTTCCAGCCTACATGCATATACTAGGTGATGAAAGGTTAAAGGTCGGTGCAAAGTCAAAGAAGTGTATTTTTCTGGGCTACAACAAAGATGTTAAAGGGTACAGGCTTTGGGATCTGGCATCAAAAAAAGGTGATGATGAGTAGGGATGTTGTCTTTGATGAGAAATCAATGTTACAATAGAATAAAGAGAAGGTGGCACAGGATATTGCATGTTCAGATACAATGCAGGTGGAATTGAAATATTGTTCGAAGACTTATGATGAGAGTTCCACTACAAGAAGTTCCACTTTAGATGATTCGCATAATTTTCAATTAGCAAGAGATAGATAGAGACGCACCAATGTGAAAACTCCAGAGATATTCAGGTATGAAGATTAGGTTTCCTTTGCTCTTCTTGTTAGTACTAATGACCCAACTAGTTTTCAGGATGCAATTACAAGCCAAGAGAAAGATAGATGGATGACTGCAACGACAGAAGAGATGGAGTCTTTGCAGAAGAATCATACTTAATTAGGAGCTAGCATGTCTTCCTGTGAGAACAAAATCAATTGGATGCAAATGGGTCTACAAGAGAAAGCCAGCAATATCAGAAAAAGGAAGGGAAAATTTCAAGGCTCGATTATTTGCAAAAGAGTATTCACAAAAGAAGGGGATTAACTATGATAAGGTATTCTCCTCGGTTGTGAGGCATACTTCTATTAGGACAATTATTGCATTGGTAAGCAGTTGGGATTTACACTTGAAACAAATGAATGTGAAAATAATGTTTTTGTATAGTGATCTTGATGAGCAATCTACATCGAGGAACCAGAAGGGTTCACTGAACTGAAAAATCAACACCGGGTTTGCAAGTTAAAGAAGTCATTGCATAAGTTAAAGTAGTCACTAAGGTAGCGGTACAAGCATTTTGACTCTACATGTTCAAGATTGGCTACAGGCGATGTAAGTATGACTGTTGTGTTTATGTTCAACACCTTAATGATGGTTCATTTATTTTTCTGTTGTATGTTGATGATATGCTAATTGTTGCAAAGCACACGAGTGATGTGATTGACTTGATGGTTTTGCTAAGTTAGGAATTTGATATGAAAGACTTAGGGGCAACAAATAAAGTATTGGTTAAGGAAATACATGTGGACATAAGCTTAAGAAAATTATAGTTATCTTAGCAGGAGTATATTGAGAAGGTTTTGTAATAGTTTGATATGAGCAAGACTAAACCAATAAGTACCCTATTAGCACATCACTTTAAACTTTTTTCTAAATTTTGTTCTATCTCAGACAAGGAAATTAAAGAGATTGCAATGGTTCATTATGCTAGTCCAATAGGTTCCTAAATGTATGCAATGGTCTACACAAGGTCGGATTTAATACATGTTTCAAGTCAAGTTAGTAAGTTTATGCCTAAACCAGGAAAGCGACATTGAGAGGTAGTCAAGTGATATTAAAGTACTTGAGAGGGAAAAGTCATGGTATTATTTTTGGTGGATAGTAAGTTAATCCTTTGGTTGTTGGACATGTGGATTCGGATTATATCGGTGATTTGGATAATAGGAGGTTTACTACATAGTATGTTTTTACTCTTGGCAGATGGCCTATTTATTGGAAGTCATCAATTCAATCTATTGTTGCATTGTCTACAACTGAGGCGGAGTACATCGCTATGGTTGAAGCTATAAAGGAAGCATTATAGCTTACAAGACTAGTGAAGGAATAGGGCATTGAGTAAGGTGGAGTTCGAGTGTATTTGGCAAACAATCAGGTATATCATGCTAGGACGAAGCACATTCATGCAAGGTATCATAGGATCAGAAAGTTGATTAACTCTGAAGAGATCGAATTGATGAAGGTGCACGTTGATGATAATGTTGTGGATATGTTGACCAAGCCCGTAACCACCAATAAGTTTGAGCGTTGCCTCAATTTGTTGGGAGTCACAAGCTGTTGAGCAAGAAGATAACCCCCAATTAACGAGAGTGTGAAGAGTATCAAGGTGTTTTCTTTTATCCTTCAAAGTGATACGCTTATCAAGGTGGTGTATTCACCAAGGCAAAGATTTGTTGCGTATGACTCATATATGCAAAGGACGGGGTTGTGTCCAAAAAAGCAGAGCGTCGCTTTTTCGGAGACAGCTCTACAAGGAAAGGAAGCACAATTTGCATGGAGTTATGAAATATTACGGGTGGGGGGTTCTGGGAGGGCGAAGCCCCCCGCTGTATGGACTAGGTGTCCAAATCGAACATGTAACTGTGATATAAATATATGTCGCCGACCTCTTGTAACCCTAATCGTAAAAAGAAACTCATCACATGGACAGAGCCGTCATGATTCGGCTCCCGGGATGTAAGCATTGGTAAAACTCGTTAAAAAAAATCTCCATGCCTTTTGTGTGCTTTTGCGCTTCCTATGATTATTCTCTCGTACTGTGGTTGCCGCCGGTTTCAACACTATCCTATTCTATTCGCTGCTAGGAATGGAGCTATCTCTCAGAATGGTTTTGTTGAGTTTTTGATACGAATCCTATTTAGTTTGTTTCCATTTCCAACACGGAGCTCTACTCCTACCCGAAGTCTCCTTTGCAATCACTATAAATATACCACCGTAGAGCATAGAAAGAGCAAGAGTCTCATTGTAAATATCTTCTTATATAGTAAATTACTCTTTCGTGTATCCGTGGCTTTTTTTCTCAAAGATTTTTCACATAAAGTCCGTATCTTCTATTTTTTAATCATCTTTTTTTACTATACATTTTATAATAATTAATATCAGAGTTCTGGACTTGATCATCCTGCCCAGGAGGAGGCAACTCCTGAGGGCGGCCATCGCGCGGCGTCACCAAAGCAGCCATCGCGCGGCATCCACGAGTCGGCGTTTTTGGTGTGTCGGCGTCTCGCCGAATCCGAAGAGAGCCAGTTTCGTTGAGACGCTGCTTGCATCTTCGAGATCAAAGCCATGGTAGTCCGTTTTGAATCAGACCGGGCCTGCGACTTGTCTAAAAATCCTTCCGCACACACGAACAAGACAGCGAGCATCACGTCCACGAAGCAGGCGTCGTGAGGCATCAAACTCGATGAAGCAAGGCGCAGCAGCGGTGCCGTCGTCTCTCTCCAATTAAGCCACACGAAGGGCAGCTGACTAGCAGGCATTAACATCAAGGAGATCACAAGCACGTCGGCTAGCAGATTGAATTATTTTATGATTTTGGATGAAATTGCTAAGTACACACCAGCATGTGTACCAAGAAGGTCGTAATTTACAGTTTCATACGCAAAGGAATTGTACCAGGAGATTTTCAGCAGCCTCAACTCGACGATTTTGACTTGCGTTAACTCTGTTAAACGACTTGACACCATGCCTTGACGTCATACTACACTATCTCCGTTGATAATCTTCTGCCTCAGTCGATCATTATCTCTCATCAAGAAGTTGTGTTTCAGGTCTTAATGTTTTTTGTTGGAGGTGGAGTTTATTCCAATTCTGACCATTATGGCTATTATTGGTGGCATCCATGCACAATTAATAATCGTTGATTTTTTCGATGATCCGTCGTCTACTATGGATTACTATAGCAAGATTCACACATATGAAGTCTAAAGTGGATTTGCAGGCTTTCAGCACACACTGCTATTGAGTTAATTTGGGCTACACTTGATCGGGGAGAAATTTTAAAAAATATATAATCAAGACAACTAAATTTGGTATTTTTATTCACCGTTTGGATATGTTACAATTTGGATCGCTTGCGCGATCATTATGGAGGATTTGGCAATATTCAATTTCAGATGTTTGATAGCACCTTGATGACACATAACATAGTATTCTCCAAAATTTCTTATTTGTTAATGAAAATTATGCTCTAAATATGAGCTCGAGATGAAGAATTTAAAGTGAAAGGAGTTAATTATCTGTATAGATATTATAATGTTTGGTATTATAGGTGCAATACGTTCTAGTTGTCATAACTCAATATGAGGGGTCTATTGTAGAGATTGCTTCTACTCCATTGACGACACAAGAGTTACTTTCATCTGAATATTTTTCTACATGAGCAGTTATCCACTATATCATAAAATTCAGTTACTTTTTATAGTCGGTAGTTTGATGTATATATGTGATGATCATATGTGTAAGTTGCTCTTCAGTGGGCATTGTTTGCCGAGTTATGTGTTCTAGGTGGAGCATGTAAAAAGTCCATAAGATGAGTTTTTTACTATAGTTATCCAGCGCCACAGGAGAAGCATATCGAGAAGATTGATCCAGTCTTACTCATTGATTAGTCCTATAGACTTTTAACACACAAAGATCATTGATGGTGGATTATAATTTCAGGAGATTTGATTTGTTTTTGCTACAGGATCGAATTCGGCTAAAGGTGAGATTGTTGAGTTTCTGATCTGAATCATATTCGGTTTGTTTCCGTTTCCAACACAGAGTTCTACTTCTACACAAGTCCTTTTTGTACTCACTATATATATATATATACCTCTGTAGACCATAAGGAGAGTAAGAGTCTTATTGTAAATATCTCCTCATATAGTAAATTTCATCTTTGTGTATCCGTGATTTTTCTGTTGGATTAATTGAGCTTGGTCCAATTTAATTTAGCAATTAATCAAATGAAATTCCTAGGCCCACATGGAAAAACTGTTTAGTCCCATATGGAAAATTAAATGGGAGTTACACCACTTTAAAAGGTGGAACGTGGTAACCCCCCTTGTGAAATTGAAGAGAGCCAACACGCACGCGCGCGCTCGCTTGCTCGCTCGCTCGCCGCGCCGCGCCGCGCCACGCCGAGCCGTGCCGTGCCGTGCCGTGCGGTGCGTGTGCGTGTGCGTGTGCGTGTGTGTGTGTGTGCGTGTACGCGTGCACGCAGGCGTATCGGGTGCGGACGCGTTTTTCTTTATCTATTCGAAAATTGAAACGCAGTGATTCGCATTAACGAATTGCTGGCAGTAACGGTGCAGTTACTAGTAAATTATGGCTGCGGTTACTTTCGAGTAATGGCTGCAGTTACTAGTGTTTAATGGTTGCGATTACTCGGCCTCTTCGTTTTTTTGCGCGTTACTCGCCTCTTCGGTTTTGTTGTTATAGAGGAACAGTATAAAAGGCTCTCTACTCCATACGGAAAGAACATAGAAAAACAATACCGGTTCTGCTTTTGTTCTTTGCTCTCAGTAATCTCCGGTCCGAACTTTGCGCGAAGGTTACGGGCGGTAGGCCTCAAACTCCGTCCGTCGTGTACCGCACGGGTAGACGGGCGATCAAGTTTTGGGGCGCTTTGGCGCGATCGCTCATTCGTGGACGTCCTCTACATCCCGGTGGTGAACCGCTCGGCGAACATCTTCCTGCATCACGCCTCGTCCTGCATCACGCCTCGATCGACTACATCGAATAGGCCATCATGTCGACTGATGGTAACGGCGCATCCGGTGTCTCCGACACTGGCCCCGCCCGAGGGTATAACCTGAAAACTTATTTGATGTATTTGTTTCGCACGCTATGAATATGTTAATAGATCTTTGCTTTGTTAGCGTGTTCGTTAGCGAATATGAATACATCATTGTTGAATCACTCATGCTTTTGTATGTCATGCTTTATATGCTGAATTTCTGGATTAAAATATGCCAAAAATTGACTAGATATTCAACATTTTCCTATAAGAATTTTTCACATTAAATCTATGTCTCATGTTCTTTTCATCATCTATTTTTGCATAACAGGTTTGATTGCACTTACACCGTCACAGCGAGTGACAGCACTGTCGAGCTAAGTATAATCATCCCAGTGTTGATGAAGCAAGGATATTTATCTTTTCCAGTGTTTATCTTTTCCTTGTTTTCGTTGATATTCTTGTGAAGCACTGTTGCAAGAAAAAGGTCTTGGAATGATTGTTGATTGACACAAAATACGCCGCTGTAAATCTTTACATAATTGCCAGTAGAGATAAGATAACATCTACCAAGCCTTATCCTTGCTTGATCGAGCAGCAACACCCTGTTCACCTTTTCTGCTCTCCTGTGGCACAGGCACGTAGCAGTAATTAATACTAGTAACTAAGACAGCTGAAAATTTGCTATCCTGTTCTATTCACTGCTGGAAATGGAGGAGCTGGCTTTAGGAATGGGTTGATTGCTTTTACGCCGTCACAGCTACTGACAGCAATATCGAGCTAATTAATCTCAGCATCCTAGTGTTTGCTCATGCTAATCTTGTGCCTTCATTTGACACGTAGCTTTGATACACCTTTCTCAAGAAGAAGAGGAAGAAGAAGAAGAAAATTTTCTTGATGACGATGGATTTGAAAAAGAAAATACCATAGTCTGGTTGAGTCAAATTCGAGTATTTTAATGCTGGACTAGGTCATATTAAAATTCCTTTCAGACTCCTAGCCCAAGAAACAGAAGCAAAAAAACAAGAAGATTTCCTTGTCTTATCTCGCGTGCTCGTGTACAGGGACCGCCTCGCCTTGACATGCAAGCAATTCGTTGCATAATCCCTTTCCAACAGTGGCGCCTTTGTTTCAGTTGAGCAGATTCTGAGAACGGGAGAGGTTGCGGCAGAGGATGGGCTCCAATAGCGACGAGCACTTGTTCATATATATCCCACCAAAAGCTCTGGTGGAGTTAGCCTCCTCATGGATCGATCGGGTTGAGGCGCCGAGCGATTGAGCATCACAGGAGGAGGATGGTGATACAACCAACCACTGAGTTTTGTCTTCCACTTTGGTGCGTACGCCTCCTCTCACTGGCCCTCACACAAACGCCTGTGGATTGGTTTGTCTCCTTCCTGCTAAAAAAATAATTCTTGGACTATGTGTGTGTTGGGAATTAAGCGGTTTTAGCAATATCTTTATATTAATTTCAATTATAAGTAAACATAAGAAAGCATATATATTGCAATATAAATATGACATGAAAATAAATATATTATCTCTTAAAAGAGATAGATTATTCATATCATTAACATATGTCAATATGCATAATAGAACACAAATATGAGCATTTAAAATCTGCATAATGCACAGATTAAGAATTGTAGTATTGCTCTCAGGGAGGAGTTGCACAAGTTCAGAGAACCTGGCCTTCTTCCACTCTCGTCAGTATTTCAATGATCACATTAACAATTCCTCAAAAATTCTGCTAATTTGCCTAAACAAATATTACCTCAGTATAGTATCAATGTCAAAAGCATGCATAGTCATGAAATTTCGATGGAAATCAGAAACATACAACAGTCAAGAACTACTACAAGACTAACATATATTTGGCAGAGCCAAGAATACAACAGTAAGCAATACTAAACAAGAGACTAAGCAATAGCAAATGACAGAGCTTCAAATTATACTCCAGAGAAGTACACTACTACTACTACATGAGAGATCAAACTAGTAGAGTAATTTTAAATTGTCACTGTAATTTCAAACTTGACAAATATCCTCATCGAGCAATCAAAAGCTTACCATCTATCATGCAATAGCTATCCCAGTGCCAGCCGATCAACAGATATCAGGAAAAGGAAAGGCAGCCGCACGACTCGCGCGAAGTGAGATGAGAGAGCATGCAGAAATGGTAGGGATGCAAACGGATCGAATACGGACGATAATGTCTTTATCATATTTGTTTTTATATTTTTTTTCTCGGATGCGGATATGAATACAGATACCTCGGATACGAATATAAATACGAATAATATCGAATACAGATACGGAGCAAATACGAATCGAAACGAATACGGTCACAAATATTTATCGGAACATGAAAACCCCTTAACTATAAATCCAAAATCAATGAAAGCACATAAATAGTTTATCTTGTCAAAACATTAATGAAACTAAACAAACATAAGTATTTTTATCCACAATAGTCATACCATTGTACAAATTTTAAATCTTCAAATGGCAGTTAATTTTTTTCTAAAGTCCTAAATAATTCTTAATAGATTTCTACCATTTACATGTGGCTAATAAATTAATTAAGAATTTAAATTTGCAACAAAATGATTTAAATGGTAGTACATCAATTTAATCGGTACAAATTTTAATCCACCGACAATACTAAAATTATTTTTAATAAACATAAATATTTGCTAGTGGTGTTTGTAATTTAATATAACTAGGGAACCTAATGCCTAATGGTAATGAAAGCTTATGGCTTGGTTGTGCTAGTGGGCTGGTGGTAGGGGAGATGAGAGAGGTTGGCTTGGGTTGGGCAATGTTGAACTGAAACCCCGGATATCCGATTCCGTATTATCCGGATAATCCGTCACTACTACAAAAAGCCTAATACTAGACGCCAAATCACAGACGGTTTGACAAAATCGTCTGTGACCAACACTAACACAGACGATTTTAATTTGGACACCGTCTGTGTTGATGGCGTCGGAGAAAATGAGTATCACAGACGGTTCTTATCGATGAACCGTCTGTGATATTCCAGTATCACAGACGATTTTAATTAAAAACCGTCTGTGATAATCCGGAATTATCACAGACGTTTTTTATTAAAAACCGTCTGTGATAGGCTGATTATCACAGACGGAATTATCACAGACGGTTTTTTTATTAAAAACCGTCTGTGATATGTTTCCCGCCTTGCAATTCTCTAAAATTTCATAATTTCCCGCCTGAGTCCGAGTAGGATTCAGTTTTGAGACAGCTTCAGTAAAACGGGCATAACTTTTGCATACGGTGTCCGTTTTCGACGTTTTTGTACTCGTTGGAAAGCTAACGACGAGCCCGATCCAAAAATAACGATGGCTAATGCCAGTCGCCCTCCAAGACCCCCAAAATCGGTCATCTTTGGACCTAAACCTGCGTCGCAAGTTTTTGGTATCTGTTTTTGCCCTTTTCTTGGTCTTCCTTTCGGAATTTGGATTTTGTTTCAACTGCAAAGTTGTAGATCTCGTTGAAACCTTTCAAATGAGTATATATATAAGCCATATAAAATTTTGCTATTTTATCATTTCAGACTAGTTGTTTATATTGCATCGGTATATAAAATTTTGTGCTTTAATTCTATGACGGTTCTAGCTATAGAACCGTCTGTGATATGCATTCATCACAGACGGTTCTACCTATAGAACCGTCTGTGATAATCTGACCGCTGGGCTCGTCGATCCTCCTTAACCTAATTCTAGCCAATAGAAATCCAGCAATCCTCACCCCACGGATCGTAGCTCCGCCTCTTCTTCCCCTATAAATAATTCCAGATTGACCCCACTGTTCTCCTCCTTGCTGTGTTCTCCTCCTCTGTGATATTCTCTTCCTCTTTGTTGTTCTCCTCCTCTTTGCTTTCTCCTCCTCTGTGATATTCTCTTCCTCTTTGTTGTTCTCCTCCTCCTCCTCTTCCTCCTCCTCCTCCTTGACTCATACCATAATAGCCCCACGAAACAGATGATGCACAAGGCAGTGCTCAATCAACACCGACGATGGTGGGCATCAAAGACATCCACTCGTCTTGTTGCATCGAGGCTAGAAGGCCTAGGCATAGAGGATCTTTGCTTTTCTCTATTTTTGTTGTGTTAGCTAGATGGGTAACCTATTTGTTGTTTTGGGATATTGTAATAGTAGGTTCTAATCTTAATAAAAATAAAATATGTACTGTGTTTCATACTATATTTTCTTGTTTTCATTTCAATTAATTGATTTGGGAAATGGATGTTTTATGTTTGTGAAATGAATTGAGATGTGAATTGGATGTATACATGTACATGTTGATCTGCTTGTTTCAGAGAGCATGGCTAGCATTTCCTAAGGCTAGCCAATAAACAAAAATAGATTTAGGGGTAGAAGAGAATAGCACAGACGATTTTTAACTAAAGACCGTCTGTGATATATCAATATCACAGACGGTTTTTCATTAAAAACCGTCTGTGATAGCTGATAATCACAGACGGTTTTTACTTATAAACCGTCTGTGATTATCAGCTATCACAGACGGTTTTTAGTGAAAAACCGTCTGTGATATTTACACCACAGGCGGTTCGAAAACCGTCTGTGATAACCTTCGATTATCACTGACCCATAAATTCAGGCGGTTCAGAAAACCGTCTGTGATGATGTTTTTGAACCGTCTGTAATAGGGTTTTCTGTAGTAGTGTGTATTCGTATTCGTCGGATATCAGGCCTACTGTATTCGTATTCGTTTCCGACAAAAAAATATGTATTTGTTTCCGATCCAAGAATTATCCGAAGAAAATCCGATCCAACACAATCCGTATTCGTTTTCATCCGGATCAGTCGGAAATATCCGATCCGTTTTCACCCCTCTTTCCTTCTATCTCTTACAGATGGACCCCACTGGAAATTTCCCTTCATTTTCTTTGAGCGCAAATTCAGGAAAATTCGCAAAACACCCAACAGTATGCACACTACGTTTCACAGGAAGGGAAAAGGCACCTTTGTTGACATTTTGTTGAAATGGAGAAGGACGTTGCATATCAACTTGAACCAGGATCTACGTAAAGCACGCCGATTTGATCATGTCAACTAACAGCATTGAACGCGCCGACAGTAGATCAACTGGTGTGGCACCTGATTCATTTCAACCTTTACAACAAGCTCCGGTGAGTATTTCAACAGTAAGTCCTCGCAAAAAAAAAGAAAAAAGAAACAGAAAAAAGAGTGCAGATTCAGTCATCGAGTGGTGGACCAAGCTCTTGAAGGTGTTCCCTAAGAATCAAAAATTTTGCGACATAGTCCAAATTTGCATTGATATTTGCGCAAAAGCCCATGTACCTCTAAGGGAATCGCCCCCGTTGCAACATATGGCCTCACAGCGAGGACAGCATGAAAGCCAGACAGGAGGTGGTTAGGAACCTTGTAGGTACTTTGGACTGTGCACCGGTCTGCGCCGGACCGTCCTACGGTGGCCTCAACGGCCCGCATCCGTCCCAAACTACCAAGAAGATACCACACACCGTCCGTCCCGTCTCTCCGCCACTGACACCGGCGCCCATTGCCGAAAAGACAAGCAGCAGAGCCTGCCTGGCACGTACTGCATTTGCTCTTGCTCTTAGCACCGCCTCCAATGGCGTGGCCGGAGACGGAACCTGCCGGCTGCTGCATGCCAACCTACGTACGTACAACCGGCGATGAAACAACATACCTCGCATATTACAGCCTGGGGAATTCACGTTACGCATGATACGGTGCCTAGTTTTTGGTTAGTCTTCAACTCCTGTGCTGCACGTCCCCGTGCATGGACAGCTCTCGGCATGTGATCTTGGGGCCGTCGAAATACTAGCTAACAAAATCTTACCAAAATCTGGTAACAACAATGAAAATATCGTAACGTCAATAAAATTTAATGGGCAAAATTTGATATATGCCACTAAGAAAGTTAGCAATTGAAGATATGCCACTCAGTGTCACGAAATTAGAAATATGCCACTTCAGTTTCTTGTTCATTTGAAATTTGCCATTTTCTTTTCTTTTCTCCTATTTTCCATCAATTCCCCATCTGAACTTCCCCTTTTGCTCGTCCTGTGTCGCCCTGGTTAACGGCGACGCCTCCCTCGTGCTCCTCACCGGACCTGCCCCCTCCCCAGTGGCCGCCACATCCTAGCCCTGCTCCTCGTTCCTCCCCCAGCAGGCCACCGCATCCCCCCAGTCGGCGGCGACACGGACCAGAGTGGCTAGGACACGGCGGCCGATATGAGACGGGACCGATAGGGTGCTCACGGAAGGCAGCGCCGACGGGGTGCTAGGGGAAGGCGGCGTCGGCGGGGTGCTCGCGGAAGGCAACGTCGGCGAGTGTAAGATCGAGGAGGCCGACAAGAGGGAGCTGAATAGGAGGTCTTAAAAAAATTTGTTGTTCCGTGACCACGCAGATCTTCGACCACCAGCAAATGTGGTTGTTCCATGATTACAATACCGGTAATTTCGATCTGCGGTAGTACCGCATAATACACTACAGTAGTTCCGATTTTTCTGAGAAGTGCATATACTTCAACAGATTTTGCAAAAGACATTTGCAAACTATATTATTATGCACACAAGAATTATCCATGATTCCCAACAAGTTGCAAAACATATTTGCACACTTTTAGAATCATGACTAAAGGATTAAATATGAGCTTCGACTATTTACAAAACACATTTGCAAATATAAGTCTCGTATCACAAAGAATGGAAACATGAACTTCAAACACTTCCAAACACATCCGAAATATATAGTTCCATGTTACAAGGATTCAACACATAAGCCACAACTATTTACAAAACACATTCGTAAATATAGGCATCATGCTATGAAGAGCTAGAGGAGGTGAGATTGAACTATCAACATATGACGAGACTCAAGCTACTAGATATGACCCCTATTAATAGTACGACAATCTATACTAGCAACTCGGTCTTTCAACCAAACACTGAGTTTGTCTAAAAGACTTGGAACACATCTTTATCCCTAGCTAATCATACCATTGCCTTAACATCTTCTTGAATCTTGATGACACACATCTTCACTTTAAGTCTGGATCCTTGTCACTTGAACTCCATCAACATATGATGGTTCTTCTCTTGACTTGATGATCAACACATGATCAACTTCTCTTGAACATGCATCAACTCATGATGCATCCATCACTTGATTTGATGATCTTCAACATATGAAGCCATCCCAAGTCATCCTTATTTGTGGAATCTAACATATTCATCCAACTCATGAAAAATATTAGTCTACAGAACTTCACTATTAACTCATAATAAAGGAACTAGATTATACAATATTCTCTTTTTATTAATTCACGACAATATTAACAAATAATAAGATAAAGATTGATTTACGAGTATACAAATGTACAAAATACTTGTATACTCTAGGATAAACTTTCAAAGTAAAGTTTACTTATCCGGTTGGCATTAATCATCCAACTATTAACACATAATGTGGGTACTAGATGATAACCCGATTATGAGTATATATGAACTACATAAGCTATATATACTCAATGGATATGTTTCAAAATAAATATCCTTAATATGTGGAAAAGAGGAACATGATTCAATACTAATGAAACCTTAAAATATAGAGTGAACTCCCCATAAATGTGTGCATATAAGAATGTATTATAAAAACATATGTACATATTCAAGTTAGACTATTTATTGAGTTCAGTCTATATTTTGGATCCAAGGAATACAAAACGATATAAGAATGTGATGTTGAATGCATATCTCTTATGATTTTCATATTTTCATCTAAATAATACTAAGTAATATCATAATCAATAAACAAGTTAATCTCATAATTAGATATATCACTATCACCAAAATCAACTTAATGGATCTTAAACTTACAATAGGGTGCTCGGGGAAGGCGGCGCCGGCGGGGTGCTCGCGAAAGGCGGCGCCGACGGGGTGTTTGCGGAAGGCGGCGCCAGCGGGGTACTTGGGGAGGGGGGCGGCCGACTAGGGGATGTGGCGGCCTACTGGGGGAGGAACGAGGAGGGCTGGGATGCGGCGGCCGGTAGGGAGGGGGGCAGGTCCGTCGAGGAGCACGGGGGAGGTGGCACCGTTCACCAGGGCAGCGCAGGAGGGGTAAAAGGGGAAGTTCAAATGGGGAATTGATGGAAAATGGGAGAAAAGAAAAGAAAATGGCAAATTTCAAATGAACAAGAAACTGGAATATCATATTTCTAATTACATGATACTGAGTAGTATATCTCGAAGTGCCAACTTTCTCAGTGGTATTTATCAAAATTTGCCAATTTAACGTCATATGTGGTCAATCCAAGGATGAGAAAATCGGTCACAAAAAATTGATACCATCAACATTGGTTTGGACATGATACAAACAACATTCTTTTTATCAATATTTGGCTGTGCTCAGGTTTTAGTGTTACTAAATTTTAACAAGATTTTTATTGGCTAATCCATGCAGCCCCTTGCGCATGATTACCCCAAGCGTCAACCTAAAGTTCTTTGCAGTTCTTGCAAAGAACTCGGTAATTTCAGCTAGCCATGGATCACGTGCATAGAACAAGAGACTAGAGAGAGAAAGCTGTAACTACACCGCAAAGCACTTGGCAGTATACTAGCAAGTTCTGAATCTTTTTTTTCCCAGAGACCAGCTGAACTACAAATGAGTAGTAGTCTCTGTTCCGTTGACAACACGCAGGCGAGCTCACATGGCGTGTGCCACAACAGTGTTGAACTGTGTATGATTCAGTTAAAGTTTGCAATCGGCCAGGAAATGAGTGGTGCAGATCAAGGTGGTCCGCGTGATGGACAGGAAAAGATTTAGCTGAATTACAGATCGATAAATCGAAAGGGAACATGCAAGCTGTTCTTGGTGCAGCGGCGTCTTTCCTTCCAATCAATACGATAAGGAAATCTACGTAAACCGGTCGTATGTCCTGACAAAACATACTGATGGGACGGCTCGCTGCCACAGGGCCCATAAAACCTGTGAAGAAATGAAGCCTCAAACTCGTCGTCGTCAGTATTAAGTACTCTCCAGTGCTCGCAACCACTGGATACACATCTCTAGCTTTCTTTGAGAGAGAAGAAGCCACACTGCCTTTGATGTGACTAGTGGACTTTTGTTAGCAGAGGAGGTGGGTGGGGGACTGGCAGGCCAGGGCTGCCTATGATCTAGATTTTGTTACTATATTGCTTTCTCTGTGATACATAAAATTATATTTATATTTCTACTATTGAGCTCTTCTTATGTAATGCAATTTCACTATATAGCTTGTTAGACTTTCCTAGTTTAATTCCTGGCTCCGCCCCTGTTTGTTAAGAGTTGAGAGCAACAGCAAACCCCAAAAAAAAAAAAATTTGACCTGTCATTGCTGACACATTAATCGGTCAGATTGAGTGGTCACAATTAAGAGTTATGGTTTGCACTGGAGGGGTTACGTTGTGCAACTGCCACATACATGGACTGAGCCGACCACTCCATGCTTTGTGTGTCTCAATGTGAGATTACGCTTCATATCTGCCTGCTTAAATGCTGGTCCTCAAGGACCCCATATGCTTGAGATATGTGGCTAATTTGCCTGCTACGAATGCATTGAGAAATAGTTCCTTTCTGATATTAGAGAGATGATGCATGCAGCATGCGGCTAGTCAGCCGGGATCATTACACATATTATCTCGATCTACATTTTGGGCTGGGTTGGTGGCAGGGACTCGTTATTTTTTGTTAGATTGTTCAGTTTTTCTGTGAGTGACAATGGGGAAAATAAATGGCATTTGACTCAAACAGCTACATGTTTTACTCCTGCTAGAAACCAGCATTTGTGTATCCAATGAAATTGAAGAGTTTAACAACACTGTTGGGATCAAATGCCATACTATTAACCAATGCTTAGTGTTTCCTGCTACTGTATTTGTGAGGTATATGACATTTGTAGTTTGTAATAACCATAAGCATCAACTTGGTTGAGGAGATAACATCACTGTACAAGCACTTCATACCTTCTCAGAAAATAAACGTGCAGCTTTCCGTATTAATCAGCTTTGCTCAATTGTATTGTCGGCAGCTCGCCACCATCTACAATTTCGCGTCTTTTCTAAACAGAATTCATCACGTTCTCTATAAGCCTGAAAATGATATCGACCTGGCGAACTTCTAGTCAAGTAAATCTGTGGTTGCCTTCCATTCATTATTGATGCGCATGCAAAGCAACCGCACAAAATTTCATAGGAACCTTTTGTTTTTGCTATATATTCATTTTTATACATAAAAGAACTATATATGCAAATTATGCTGTAAAAAAAGTAGATTTTTACAAAAAAAAAATCATACAACTCACGTCAGAATATATTACAATTATTAACAACACCATTAAAACAATATATAATAAGTGGGAATACGTACTTCCAGTATAATAAAACCATTTTCCTATGAAGACTATTCCATACTCTTAGGAGTATATACTTTCACTTTCAATATACGGCTGTGCTATTATGCACCTACGCGTCAAAAAGTTATTGTCATACGTGAGTGAAGTTACTATCAAATATATGTAGAGTTATTGTCAGTTTTGTAATGTTACAATTGACAGTAACTCTACATGCGTTTGGCAGTAACTTCACTCACACACGGCAGTAACTTTCCGGCGTGCATTCTACATATACGCACAGAAAAGTATGTATATATGTATATATATACATATATACACATATATACATACGTACGTATACATGTATACGTACGTATATACATGTATACGTATATATGTATATACACGTATATACGTACGTGTATACGTGTGTGTGTGTGTATATATATATATATATATATATAGAGAGAGAGAGAGTCTCTTTTCTACTCGTGTGTAATTACATCCTATGTTGTATCTCACAGCGTCAAGAGTATCTCGTGTAACACAGGGTATGTACGTGTAGTACACAAGTATTTAAGGTCATCTAGATGGTATGAACAATTTTTCAGAGATGGTATATATATTTTTTTCAACATACTCTTTTTTTGCATATATGAAGATATTTATAAAATATGCTAAAAATTATGGACTCCCTAGCAATTTTTTCCTGTGGTTCACATTAAAGTATCTTATAATTAGTATACCTAAAGTGATAAAGGAATATTTCAAATTTGTTTAGGTGGTATATTAGAAATGAGTATGATTACACCGAGAGTAAAATATATTATATATATATATATTATAATAACAGGGCACCATGGTGCCTGAGACTCTATGGTTGAGACTTTCCATCCATGATTGATTCAACATATTAAATCAATGACTTCCTTTCCAAATTAATGTCTTTTCGAATATATGAATGTTAACGAGTTTGTCTAATATATTACATTTGCACGCATCTAAAAGCAATATATATATATATATATATATATATATATATATATATATATATATATATATATAGAGAGAGAGAGAGAGAGAGAGAGAGAGAGAGAGAAAGAGAGAGAGAGGAGGCGGCTTCGCATCCTAACTAGATGAACAGAGCAGTCAATCAACAGAGAATGAGTGAACGGCAACGTACGCACGTATTATACAGGAATGTTACAGCACAAGAACTTCAGCTAAGGTACCCACAACACTAACCCCATCAGACACGCTTTGCTTAACAGCGTGCATCTTAGTGATGTAAACACATGGTGGCTGCATTCTACAAACCTAAATTTAACAGGCACTAACTTGTCCAGAAGACACGAAAACTAAACATGCTTATATACACACACAAAAGGAAGAGACAGTGTAGGCGAAAATATTACAAGGGTCACAGAAAAGGTCAGCCTAGGGGGTTACCATTGCCAGTCATGGAAAGTAGGCATCCTCCTTGTTCTCATATATTGCAAACAGCTGTTTTGAGTAACGTGCAGCCAGCTTGCAACAGAACTCAAGACCATAGTGATCGTACTTTTCCAAATCATGGACAGTCTTCTTAAGCGGTCCAAAAGCATCACCATCCAGAAGAAATTCCGCTATGCGAGATCCCCTAAAAAAAACGTTGCAAACTGAAGCAAACAGAAATGCATAGTTCCATGCTAGTTCTTGATCCCTTCCTTACAACTAAGTGATATGCTGACAACTAGAGCAAATATACATACCCTTGCCATATGTGTTAACAAGTTCAATAGTCTCAAACAAAACTTTCTTAGAGTTGGATGCTTATTAAGCCCTTACTGAATAGAAATAGCTAAACTTGAGCATTAGGGTGAATACAACATTCTTTTCTTAGAAAAAAGGCATTGTTTTGCTTACTTTTTGTGTAACTTGTCGGTGCATCAACACATACTAAGACCTCCCATAACATGTGATTAGGATAATCCACAGAGTCATCAAGGTATCAATTTTATTTCCTAAAATTATAATTTGCCATGTTGACAGTTCAACCTACATCACTGTAGTCTGAGAAGATCCTACAGTATACAAGGAAAAGAGAGATACTTTACAAATAGGACCAAACATCAAAAATCATTGTAACACATTGTCAAGACAGCAACCACCACTGTTGCTCTCTGTTAATCCACTGACATAAAATCCTTTCTTACCTAAAGACAAAAGATTTTGAAATAAATAAATGCTCATATGAAAATTCTTGCTACAAACAAAGTCAAGTTGCCTCTCCAATACTGTTTTTTGCAGATAATGAGTGATACAAATGATGTTAAGGCAAAACTAAATAGCAGATGCAGCATGTAAATGGAGACGCTAACTTTGTGCAGAGCTGCTGATTAAAGTTAAGTGAATAAAGAGGGTAGTTGCATTGCATATACACAAAGTAATTAAGCAGGAATACCTTAAGGCATCTATCTGGTTAAATCCTTGTTTGTTATGCACGAAAGTGGCCTTTTCTGACCGTTCATCCTCAGTTTGCTTTCGATAGAGGGCACAAACAGCTTTCAAGCAAAGTTCAGGGTGTTCAGCAAATGCTGATAGCATCTCTGCCTCATACTTCCAATCCCTAGCATTCCTTTTACGGCCTATGCAAGCCATAACATCTTTATAGTTTATCTCACTGTCAGACTCTTCTGGTTCTGGAGAGGGTTCTTCACTGGGAGCAGAGGCATCAGGGTCTTCTGGTTCAGCAGAGGATACTTCAGCAGAATCAGCAGCATTTTCTGAGCAATCCACATCATTTATAAATTCATCCATATCATCATCTTCTTCTGAATCATACACACTCTCTTCATAATCCTTGGGTTCAACAAAGTTGAGCACCCGACGTGCAGCCCGTACTTTCTTTGACTGACTTTTAACTAACCGAGCTGAGCGCCTCGTTGCAGGAGTAGAACACCCTTTCGTCTCACCCGATTCATCATCATTCTCACTCACCCTCTCTTGCCTCATCTTCTTGACCACTTCACAAATGGGAATCCTATCATCTTCGTCATCCTCCTCGTTCTCAATCCCTGTTGCAACTACACGCGACACATGCTCCAAACTAACCACACGAACACCCTCACCACCATCCTCATTCTCGCTATCACTGACTCCACACAACGCACGCTTCCTACTGGGTGTAACACCCACCTCCTCCTCCTGCACCTCACCATCCTTGTCACTCCCATGCCCTCCCTCATTCACATCCTCATCCTCACTATCGCTTGTGATCACCCGTGCCACAGCACGCTTCTTGCCCCACGGCGTGATTGAAACATCATCATCCTCCAGACCCACATTGTTGTCACAGTGAACGCTCCCCTGGTTGACTCCCTCGGCGTCCTCAAACTCGTTTACATCCTCGCTCTCGCCGGTCACCAGCCGCACCGCACACTTCCGAGGAGTCGGGACAGCAAGAACACCCTCCTCTGCGCCTCTTCCCTTGTTGACATCAACAGTCATCCCCTCTTCCTCGCCGTCACTGACCTCTATAACATCATACGACACACGCCCTCCAACCATCTCGACTGATTTTTGCTTGTCTCCGCCTAAAATCTCCTCCAGCCGACGAAAGATTGGGCCTTTTTTACCTGTATGATCCACGGGTTCTCCCTTATCCATGGCCTTCCGCAAGCGCGCGTTCTCGGCTTCTAGGAGGGAGACCCTAACCTCCAGGTCGGCGATGCGGGAGGACTTAGCGGCGAGATCAGCCTCGAGGGCCGAGGCCTTCGCCGCGAGTTCTGCGGCGTCCATCTCCGGCGACCGCGCCGACGATGCGGCGGCAGCAGAACCCTAGTGTCGGAGCGGCGGTGGTTACTGTCTTACTGGTTGGGTCGTCAGTTGTGACTGGGATAACGCGAGGAGATCGTCGAGGTTTTGCGCTTTCTGGGTTGACGAAACGGCCGTCAGTTGGGCCTAAATGGGCCAAATTTTCGTGAGTTTGAAGTATGGAGTGCAGATTAGGGCCTGAATAACGGTGTCTCCATATAGGATTTTAAGTGATATAGAGAAAAGAAAAAAAATAAAAGAGAGATATCTTTACTATTATAAAAGAAAGAGTTGATAGTTGACCCGACCTCTCCCACCTCTTCTCACAAAAGGCAGCGCTGACATGTGGTCCCAAAAGACTGTAGAATCTTCTCCCCGTTCTCGCGTCTCACTTTGCTCCTCCTCCGCTCCGCCCTCGCCTATCCCGTGTGCCTCCTCCCCCACCGAACCCCGTTGCTCCTCCCCTCCCTCCGTCGCCGCTCCGCCCATCAGATTTTAAAATTTTATCATACTATATGTTCTGAAATTAACGGATAGTAAAATTTTTTAGAATATGCATATAAATATGTTCTAAATTTTTCTAAAAATTCATAGCAACGCACGGGCATTTAGCTAGTTGTCTATTATTTAACAGACGGTCTTATAGACAGTTTTTTACTGTATGTACCATTGTATAGATAACTATATACATAACACTAGCTGAATGAACGTGCGTTACTACGGATTTTTAAATTTTATCATACTACATGTTTTAAAATTTATCATTCTACGAGAAGCGGAAGAATTACCTATATGCAGATCTGAACGACTGATCTTTAATCGAACGGCTGAGAAGAAAGGAGGAAGAACGGACCAACGACCACCAACTCAAATTTTTATAATAGTAAACATACTTCTTTTTTGGCAAATTGTGACGTATAGTAAACATACTTTTTTTATAATAGTAAACATACTTCTAGTTACGTACCCGTACGTTGCAACGAAACTCATTAAATATACAGATAATCATGCTATAGAAGAGAGTTGCTTTGATCGATTGAAATGTAGAGAATAGTGAGAAGTTGAATGAATAGAGCGGTTGGAGGAGAATGAACCTACAATCATCAACTCCTTCTTTTATAATAGTAATAGATATTAATTGTATAAGCCTATTACAAACTATATAGATAACATATTATATATGTTTTTAATTCGATCATTAGCCTCTGGCCGAAGAAATCACCGAGACTTTTGCGCGAAGCTATACTCTTCCAAATTCCAGTGCTTGCCTTCCATCACCAGCTCATAGCGAGCTCTGCTCCGCGACTCCGCGCCCTAAAACGGCGTCGCTGTCTTCCAATATGTCAAAGCTACAGCTACCACAGTACGACGTCGTCTTTAGTGTATCCGCTCACTCAATAATGTGTGTATCGCTTGCCGCGATGGATCATGGATCCAATAATGGCCAAGACATGTAGGACTCTAACTTTGCTTCCTGACCATCGCCGTGACAGGGACTGCTCTGCGAGTTGCTTAGCAGTCAGCACATTTTACAGATTGGATATACCGCGTGTTAGAGAGGAGGTTGAATACTTGAATACGCCACCGGATTACAGAAATCACGTACATCAGTACTAAGAAATAGCAAATCTGCTATTATTGGGCTCCAAAGTTTCAGAAACTTATTGGTCCCCCCACCAAGTAATTACCGATTCCTCTACAGTGTCATTAGAAGCACACCAAATTGCACAGTAGTTAACCTCTCTCTAGAAACTGGCCCTTTTGCGTTATACTTAATTTACTAGTGGATACACAAAAGAATTGTCATCACTCGCAGGGATGTTTTAATTGGGGTTGAAGTCGAAAGAAATAGCTATTGGAATAAAATTTAAAAAATAATTTTAGAAGACGTGGATATAAAAGAGGCGATGGAGGCCGGCCAGCGGCTTGGTGAAACTGCTTTTGGAAGCGGCTTGAAGAAGTCGCTTTTAGAAGCCAAGATATTCAAATCGGCTTCCGGCTTTTCCAAGCAAAAACCAAAAGCCGAAACCGATTTGAACACAGAGCCGGCTAGCTACTTTTTTTCTGCCTTGGACATCGAGCAACTTACTCCCTCCATCCTGTAATATAAGTCTGACACGCATACATAAGAACTACATTATTTAAGTAATATTAGTCAGGTGTCTATACGTTACAACAGAGATACCAAATAAGAATGGTACATATCAATAAACGTGATCTAAAATCATTTCGTGAATATTTTGTTTATTTTACGCACATGCATGTCCACATTTAATAACGTATGGTGTTTCCTATGAAATATTAGTATAAATAAAATACATAAGATATCTAGAATGTAAGAACACCTATGTAAACAATATTCTTGGTAAATGTGCCAACAGAATTGAAGCTCCCATCCATTCTCGATTAAGTATTCTGGAATTGCTCCTAGTAGTTGCTCGTGAAAGGGCAACATATAGTTGTCTATGGGAGAAAACTAAATCAGGGAGATAAACACCTACATTCGGTATTGTTTACCCTTGAGCCTTATTGATGGTTATTGCAAAACTCAGTCTGATAGGAAACCACTTCCTCTTGAACCTAAACAGGAATATTTTATCATCAGACGGGCACAACGGTATACGAGGCACAAAAATCCTCTTCCCAGCATGTTGTCCCAGCACAATTTCAACATCTATAGTATTCCTTTGGAATACCTGGGCTACCAACTTTGTCCTGTTACACAACCCGTTAGTTGGATCTAGGTTCCTTAGCAAAATTACAGGGCAATTGACTTATGATCAATCCTAAATTACCCATCAACTTGAGGTATGAAGATAACTCAACAGCAAATAAAGCTAGCATCAAGTCTTCAACCAAAGAAAGAATGAACTTATGACCAATCCTAAATTACAGAAACAAAGATAAATAAAGTTTCACTTACATCACGCAATCTATTGGGGGGAAGCATGTGCAAGACAGCTTTGCAAATCACTTCAGCTGGGTCTTTTTCCATCTGGTCCTGAGCCTTCTTTCCTTCAGATGGATGATATACCTATTAAAAAAATGCACATAACAAAAGAATAATAATAATAATACTGAATAAGGTACTCAACTGTATTTTCTAGAAATTTACTAACCCTGTGTTAGTAGTAGATTTTATTGGTCATTTTTCTTCCAGTAACAGTAATATCTTTTGCATTAAGTATGATGCACGTCTCCATTTACCACATGTGGTGCATAGGTTGGATTGTCCTTGCCTTGAAGCACAACAGCTATTTGGGATGCCAACCATCCAAGCACCTCTCACATAGGCAAAGTAGCTTACTGCATAACCATTTCCCTTGAGTACATCCTCACAATTGAAACCAGCGGAAGAATTCTGATGTAGCCCTTTGCATAAAAACCATGCCATCACAATCCTTCTAAATTGATTCTTCTAAAACTTGCAAGTGCCTGCTACACATTTCAAAAAGGAAATAACTATTACTGCAAGTACTTCACATTTAGCTAGTGTAGGTTCAAGAACTGCATACATGTAGTTCAAACTTAAGAAATCAAACTATAGGCTGGATGCAGAAAAGACAAATGCTGGATAGTTATTCGGGGATTTCAATTGAAGACTTATTTTCTTTTTAGGGGATACAAAAAGATGCAAGCTTATTTGCTCAGTGCAATATGACTACAGATAACATACAATTGTCCAACAATTATATATAAGTTTCTTGTTCCAATAACAAAATAATCATAATATAACAATTTAATTCTGCACCATTCCATCAACACATAATTAAATGTGTTCGGCGAATTCAATGGAGGGATGAGTACACCAACACTAATCACAAGATTGCCTAGCAAAGGCAGCTCAATTTGCATAAATCTAATTGCTGTCAATGCCCCATTTTATCTCTCAGTGCAACATAGATTTATTCACACAAATCTAGAAATTTCACAGCCTAGGATACAATGGTAGAAAACTAATAGAGGTACTTAGTTTTTCATAGAGGTGACAATGGAGTGGTGTGGTTTGTACTTCTAAAAAAGCTCAATCTATATTCAACAAACATAAAAGTATATGCAATCAATCAAGCCAATCAGCAATCATTTACAGCCCAAATTGATCCATGATCCATCTCCAGGAGAGTTTGGAATCTTGACTGCAACTAACTGAATCTACCATGGAGGCATAAACTTCCCATTTGCACAAAGCCAACAGCCAGTCGATGCCGAGGCAGAATTGATCGTGCTCGTCAATGGACCAGTCCAACCGGCCGGTAGCATCACCATCTCTTTCGTGGTGAGCACCTTCAGCTCGATGGCATCGGCTCCGTACGAGGTGAGCTCGAATAGCACCGTCGGGGCCGTATGCGACGAACTTCAATGACGCAGCGACCGGTTGCTACCCTTGGCCGGCACGGTCATCAATCTGCCGCCTCAACTTCCACAGGGCTTGGCCATGCTACTGTGAGAAAATTGATACTTTGCCATCCTATTCGGTGGGCTTCGACAAAATGCCACTCTCTAGAATGACCACTATAAAATACCACTTTTAACATTGACACTTTGATTATTTGCCATTTTAAGGGTTTTTTAGGATTCTTAAGTATTTTTAACCATTTTCAGATTATTTGCTATGAAAAAAGACACATTTGCCCTTGGCCATTTGCTTGTTCTCATCGTTACATTTTCTCGGTGCGTGAGAGAGGGCGGCTCGCACGGGGACAAGAGGACACGAGAGAGACCGAGAGGGAGGAGGCCCTCCGGCCACCGCGACGGCGACGGCGCCGCCCCTCCCCGGCCGGCCACGGCGCCGCCCCTCCTCGACCCAGCATGATTGCACGATGAACACAAGCTCCTGGGGGGTCTCCTCAGGGAGAGGTGGGCGCACTTGCTGTCATTATATCCGAGAAAATATAGATCAGATTAGTAGATTGCAACTGAAAACAATGTCAAAAATTGTTGTCAGCAAGAGAGTTCGTCCTCAAAGATACCTCAAAAAAGTGGAGTTAACTAAAGAAGTTGCCAGTCATGTATACCAGTCGAATGGTGCTATTAACATCTGTTTCTTTAAAAAAAACTAGTATCATAAATTGAGAAGAACTCTCTGCGATTGCAAGTATTAGAACAAGTTGCCAGGTTGAACAATCTCCAAATCCTTGACCACAGCAGGTATAAAACCCACTAGATTGCACAACTGCTAATGCTACAACTAGAGCAGAGACCACAAATTTGGAGCAATTGATGCAAGTAGTGACGACTTTGAGCACAAACATGTGAAACATTAGGCACGGGTATGTCTTAAAAGTTGCTTTACTTACTTCCCCTTGTAGACCTTCCCATGAGCTCCCTCCCCAATCTTGCATCCAATGAACAGCATCGTGGGATCAACAAGCAGCTTCTTGTCAATCCAAGACGCCGGTGTCGCTGCATCCGAGCACCGTGCCGGCTCCACCAAATCATCGGCCGCAACCTTGCTCGGCCGCGGCCGCCTGAACTCCTCGCTGCCATCATCCCTACACCCGTCACTGCCGCAGCTCATCGTGTCTGGCCGCACGCGGAGCGCAGCCGCGGAGGAAACGACGCTGTCGGGATCGGTCGAAAACGATGGGCTGCTGCCGACCTGCCGTCGCCGGGGAGGGGCGCTGCGCCGGGTTGCTGCCGCGGAAGTCAAGGAGGCCGGGGAGGGGCAGCGCCGCACAAGAGAAGTCGGAGCAGGGGCGGCGCCGTGGCCGGCCGGGGAGGGGCGGCACCGTCGCCGTCGTGGTGGCCGGAGGGCCTCCTCCTGTTGATCTTCTCTGTTCTTCTTTTGTGCATGGATCTGAGAGAGAGGGGTAGAGGGAGAGGCGTTACCATCGGATTGCGTGGAGGCGTTGACCATCGCTGGTTCGTTGGTGAAGTCTGCGCACGGGCAGCGACGGTCGGGGAAGTCTGCGCACGGGCAGCGACGGTCGGGGAAGCGGTGGCGGTGGTGGCGGTGCTGTTCCGGCGAGGTCGACGGCGACGGCGACGGAGCTTCCCGCCGCGGACTGCGCCTCCCTAGATCGGTATGGGAATATTGGTGGGGGTGGCGGCTGCGATCAACCTCGTGACAAGAGCCCCGACCCCCCACCCTCTATTTATAGCGCTTGATGACAGGGCCCATCGGCCAAAGTGGGTGGCGCCTCCGATCGTAGGCGGGTCAAGGGCCCGATTAGCCGTTGGGCTAATCGGGAGAGATCATTCTAACATTCTCCCCTTGATCTCCTCTCATACTTTATCTTTAATTACTTTTGCCTTTACACATTCCATCACAGATTAGTGCATAGAACATGGCTCATCGTCACGGTCAATCGCCGATAGATTCAACAGCTACAATACACCTCTCTGTTCTGAAATAGTTACTTTAATCTTTTGGGCCATCTTTTAGTCCAGGAATCATAGGCTTTCCCTTAAACCCATGCCGGCTATATGTTCTCTGAACACATTGGGTGGTAAGCCTTTAGTAAGCGGATCCGCTAACATCTTTGCGATACTTATATGCTCAAGACTTATAATTTGATCCCGAACTTTATCTTTCACAACATAATACTTTATGTCAATGTGTTTGGCAGCACCACTTGACTTATTGTTGTGGGCATACATTACTGCGGGTTCATTATCGCAGTACAACTTAAGTGGTCTATTGATGTCGTCAACCACTTTTAAACCGGGTATGAACTTCTTAAGCCAATTCACCTGCCCCGTAGCCTCATAACATGCTACAAACTCGGCATACATTGTGGACGATGTAGTGACGGTTTGCTTTGAGCTTTTCCACGATATAGCTCCTCCTGCGAGAGTGAATACATATCCGGATGTAGACTTTCTATCATCTCCGCAAAATCGAATCAGATACCCCACTATATGGAGTGTATCGATTTTCGTATGTCATCATGAGGCCTTTTGTGCCTTGCAAATAACGCAAGACTTTCTTTATCAATTTCCAATGTTCTATTCGAGATTGCTCGGAATCGCCAAGTAACCGGTAACAAACGCTAAGTCGTATGCGTACACACTTGAGCATCTTGCAAGCTTCCGACGGTGAAGCATATGGAACCGCTTTCATTTGATCGATCTCATCTTGGTTCTGGGGCATTGAAAATCCCCATATCGTCGCCCTTGACTATAGGTGCAGGTGAAGGACTACATTTATGCATACCAAATTTCTTTAATACTCTCTCTATGTATGCCTTTTGTGACAGTCCCAATACCCCTTTGTATCTATCCCGGTGAATTTCGATCCTTAGAACGAACGAAGCTTCACCAAGATCTTTCATATCAAAGTTTGAGGACAAAAATTTCTTTGTCTCCAGTAGCAGACTGACATCACTACTAGCCAGTAGAATGTCATCCACGTACAGGATTAGGAAGATAAACTTCCCATCTTTAAATTTTGCATAAACACAGTTGTCCTCTATATTCTCTTTAAACCCAAATTTTCTTATTGTACTGTCAAACTTCAAGTACCACTGTCTTGAAGCTTGCTTTAACCCATAAATCGATTTCTTTAGGCGGCATCCCATTCTTTCATTTCCTTCCACGACAAAACCTTTCGGTTGTGCCATGTAAACATTTTCCTCCAAATCCCCATTAAGAAATGCCGTCTTTACATCCATTTGATGTAACTCTAAATCATAATGTGCAACTAATGCCATTATGATTACGAAGAATCTTTACATGAGACTGGAGAAAAGGTCTCATTGTAATCAATCCCTTCTCTTTGCGTAAAGCCTTTTGCCACAAGTCGCGCTTTGTATCTTTCTACATTCCCTTGGGAGTCAAGCTTTGTCTTGTAGACCCATTTGACCCTCTTGTTTTGGCTCCTTTAGGAATAATTTCCAAGTCCCAGACTTTATTAGCCTTCATGGACCTCATTTCTTCTTCCATGGCCTCAAGCCATTTTGAAGAATTTTCTTCTCATGGCTTCTTCAAATGAGGTGGGATCATCCTCCATTTGAAATTCCTCTGTATGATAAATCGATAATCATCGAAATAGCGATCTTCTTACTCTTTGAGACCTCCTCGGGGCCTCCACATTTGGTACATCTTCATTTGAGGTCTTGTTGCTCCCCTCATCCGTGGCAATTGGTTCTATATGATCCTGAAGAACATGTTCTTCATTCTCATTTATTGTTGCCACAGGAGGAACAATGACAGGTGCTGGCACCACAGTGTCTTGTACCGTCGGTGTAGCGACAGCAGGTAGTGCGAAGAATGGCTCTTGAATCATCGGAGTGGGCGCATACACCCGCTTCTCTTCAAGGTCAATCTTCCGAGCTACCATGCTCCCCCTCATCATTTCATCCTCTAAGAAGACAGCGTGTCTCGTCTCTACAAACTTTGTATATCTGTCTGGACAGTAGAAACGAAAGCCTTTTGACTTTTCAGGGTAGCCAATGAAATGGCAACTTACTGTTTTGGGATCAAGTTTCCCAAGGTTTGGGTTAAATACTTTAGCCTCAGCAGGACTCCCCCACACGTAAGTGGTTTAGTGAGGGAACTCTTCCTGTCCACATCTCGTACGGTGTTTTGGGCACCGACTTACTAGGCACTCTGTTGAGGATATGAATGGCGGTTTTCAACGCCTCCATCCATAAACTCAACGGCAGTGTGGAGTAGCTCATCATGCTTCGCACCATATCCATCAGGGTACGGTTGCGTCTTTCGGCTACTCCATTTCTTTGAGGTTCGCCGGTGTAGAATCTTGGGCCACTATTCCATTTTCCTGTAAAACCTTGCAAAGGTCCAGAACTTGTCCATATGGGGTATGTCGAGTAGTACTCCCCACCACGATCGATCGGACTATCTTAATCTTTAAATCGTGTTGGTTTTCAACTTGACCTTAAATATCTTGAATTTATCCAAGGCTTCATTTCTTTCTTTGATTGGATAAATATATCCATAACGGGAGTAATCATCCGTGAATGTTATGAACGAGTCATATCCATCCACACTTTTCACAGAAAAAGGACCACAAATGTCTGTGTGAATAATTTGTAGAACTTCTGTGCTTCTTTTGGCGTCTTTCTTAATTTTCTTTACATATTTTCCTTTAATGCATTCTCTGCATTGTTCTAAGTCTGAGAACTCTAATAGAGGAATAATATCATTCTTAATTAGTCTTTCTATTCTCCCCCTCGAAATATGGCCTAAACGACAATGCCATAATTTCGACGATTCATTATGAGTTCTCTTTCTTTTTACATTCGTATTCTCGGGCGAGGATACATGCTCATTCACATCACATACGAATTCACACTTTCACGAAGTGACAATAAATAAAACTCATCTTGTTTAATGGCAAGACCAACACATGCTTTATTAAACATTATTTCACACTTGCCATTTCCAAAATTACAATCATAACCATCATTGTCCAAACATGAAACACTAATCAAATTCCTCGTAAAGAGGAACATAAAGAACATCTCTAAGTAAAAGATCTGAAGCCATCACTAGCTCTAATGAAAGATCACCAACGGCTTCAACTTCACTTGGACTCCATTTGCGACTTTAACGCATCTTTCTTTTTGCGTATTCCTCGTCGAACGGAATCCTCGCAAATTATTAGCAACATGAACAGTTGCACCGAATCAATCCACCAAGTAGATTTTGAATATTGTACATACAGGGATTCATTTATGAACGTAATAATGTTCTCACCTTTCTTTGACATAATCATTTTCAAGAAATCGGGACAATCTTTCTTGTAATGTCCCTTTTCTTGCAATGAAGACACCGATCTTTCTCCACCGAGAAATTATTCATTGAGGCTGAAAAAGAGGCTTTTCCTTGTTCTTTGAGGAGAAATTATCGTTGAAAGTCTTTTCTTGTTATCCTTCACATAGTTGATAGAACCACCATGTGAGGATTTAAATCTTTCCTCCTCTTGCACACACATAGCTATGCACTTTTCTAAGTCCCATTTCTCGGCTGCATATTGTAGTTGACAACAAAGGTGTCAAACTCTTTCGGCAAAGAAGCAAAAATCAAATGAATAAGGAACTCATCCTTGAGAGCCAAATCTATTGGTTTAAGCTTGGATACCAAGTTACTCATCCTTAGTATGTGCTCTCTTATGCCACTGCCACCACCAGAGTACCTTTCTGTCACAAGCTGCTTAATCAGCTGTGTGGCATAAGTCTTTGAAGAGCCAGTAAACTGACTCTTTATTTTATCAAGGTACTCTCTGACAGTGTCACACTCTGCGATTGAGCCCACAATTGCAGGCTCAATCGTGTTCTTTATCACAGCCAAACATTTCTTGTTGGCTGTGACCCACTTTTTATGATCAAGATCATATGACATCTTTATGGGAGCAAAGTCCCTCATGCAGTCCGCCAACAAAGATCGCCTCATTTTCATCCTCACCGGTGCCACAGGCTACGTGGGACACGGTGTGGTGACTACCTGATCCACCTCGGCTAGGATGAATGCAAGATCAATCTTTTTCTTCCATTCACCATAGTTGTCTCCTTTGAGAACAGGGATATCTCTGATGTACCCCATCAAAGAGTATCCTCCTGAAAACACAATTCATATATAGTGAGAACAACAATAACTGCATGCCTTAGTTTCAACGTTGGTTAAAATTAAAACATACAGTTGTTTACACATTAAATCTACATCACCGTTGGGCAGAAATAGAAATAATGCATAAAAACATCAATTAAAATTATAACATTTTTAACAGCAAAATTATATGCCTTATTTTAACGTTGGTCAAAAATACGACATACAATTTTATTTATACATTAAATCTACATCACCGTTGGGCAGAAATAGAAAAAATGCATAAAAACATCAATTACAATTATAATACTGTTATTATCAACGTTGGTCAGAAAATAACAATATCATAATTCACAACAATTCTTAAAATTAAATTCTCCCGTTGGTTCGAATTAAATTAAAAGAATTATCAACATTAACTTTGCAATGAAACATGAAATTATTCAAAAATAATTCTTACTTAGAAGCAATATTATCAGACTCATCTAATCTCTGGAAAATTAACACGCTGGTGCAAAAATTAACAGAGATTTGAATCAAATTTCTTTCAAAAAACAAGTGCCCAGTACGCTTAATGTTAACATTCCATTCGAGACAGCATCGAGTAGCCACCAGAGCATGCAAAAAATTCCCACACAGCCTGTCTCCCCATCACCCATTTAAAAATTGAGTCCACTTTCTTTGGTGGTCAAATGGAAAACCTCCACCACTCATTGCCCCAAAAAAAATCGCCTCCACTCAAAATATCTTGACTCCTCAACTGCCTCCCCACAAAACCGGATCGTGGGCGGGCGTGGCGCAAGCGGCGGGCGCAGGCTGCAGGCCGGCAAGCGTGCGACGCAGGCGAGGCCGGCGGCGCAGCGTGAGTGGCGATGACGAGCGGGCGATGCAGCGGGCGCACTGGGCGGCGCAGCGGCAAAGCGGCGGGCGAGCCCACGCGGCGAAGGGCGGGCGGCGGCACTGCGCAAGGAAGACCGGGCTTTCGGCGGCGGGCGGCGTGACGGCGGCGCCCGAGGCGCGGCGTGACGACCTCGCCGGGCAGCGGAAGGCGCTGCGGCGTGGCGCGCTGCAGACGGCGGCGCGGCGCGGGCCCCGGCGCGAAGCGGCGTGTAGCGGCGCAGCGGCGGGCGGCGGCGGCGGCTGGTGGCGCCACGCGCCGGCCGGCGCAGATGCACCGCTCGATACCAATGTTGATCTTCTGTTCTTCTTTGTGCATGGATGCGAGAGGGGAGGAGAGGCGTTACCATCGGATTGCGTGGGCGTTGGCCATCGCCGGTTCGTTGGTGAAGTCGTACGGCGGCGACGGTCGGGAAGTCTGCGCCGGCGGCGACGGTCGGGAAGCGGTGGCGGTGGTGGCGGTCTTTGTTCGGCGAGGTCGACGGCGACGGCGACGGAGCTTCCGCCATGATTGCGCCTCCCTAGATCGGTATGGGAATATTGGTGGGGTGGCGGTGCGATCAACCTCGTGACAAGAGCCCCACCCCCACCCTCTATTTATAGCGCAGTGTGACAGGGCCCATCACCAAAGGTGGGTGGCGCCCCGATCGGGCGCGGGTCAAGGCCCGATTAGCCGTTGGGCTAATCGGGAGAGATCATTCTAACACCTCCCTCTCGGTCTCTCTCGTGTCCTCTCGTCCCCGTGCGAGCCGCCCTCTGTCTCACGCACCGAGAAAATGTAACGATGAGAACAAGCAAATGGCCAAGGGCAAATGTGTCTTTTTTCATAGCAAATAATCTGAAAATGGTTAAAAATACTTAAGAATCCTAAAAAACCCTTAAAATGGCAAATAATCAAAGTGTCAATGTTAAAAGTGGCATTTTATAGTGGTCATTCTAGAGAGTGGCATTTTGTCGAAGCTCACCGAATAGGATGGCAAAGTATCAATTTTCTCTGCTACTGTCACTTAGGGCACGCACCTTACCTGCTCCCGCGGTTTTCCTCGCAGGCAGCCCACCATCGCCAGCTCCACCTTGACCTAGGTCCCTTGGCGATGCCGCTGATTAGGATTTGACGACGGCACTACTCCGGGCAATAGTGTCGGTACACAGGCATTGGCGTTGGGGGAGGTGCAGGGATAGCAGGGGCCATGGGGGTAGCGATGAAAAAGGGAGGGAGTGGGCGGCGAACCGATGGCAGGAAGGAGTGATCGGCTGCCATAAGGGAAGGTGAGGGAGGTGAGGGCTTTATCGACCTGTCCTCGTCCACAACGCGGTCGGATTCAGCCGTCTGTGGCCACGGCGTGACATCACGGGGAGGAGGCGGCGGCGGCCCAGATGCAAGCATGGGGGAAGCGATGGTGGAGGCGGCGCGGATGCGAGGGGAGCGACGACGACATTAGGGGGGCGGCGCGACAGATCGGAGCCGGCTAGGAGTGGGGCTGGAGCAAGGTGTGAATAAGAGATGGACAGGACGGATCAACTTACAATGCTACATGTTGAATTAGATGAATAAACAGTATAAATATCCAAATAACAGGATCAACTTGTAATGTTAGTCATGAAATTTTGTTGGTCTAACCACTAGGAGAAGAGGATATTAATGTGGTTATGTGACAAAAGGTTTAATCAAACTGATGCTTTTATATTAGTATAGATTTAATAAAATTAAATAATATTTATCTCTAATAGAAATAGTAGCAATATTTGTAACTAATAAAAGTAACTATAGCCTAATTTTATTACATATTACTTAACTAATATCATTCCTAAGCATACATATCGGACTTATAGCATGCGAAGAATGGAGTAATTTTAGTATTGTTGTATATTCCTCGATGTTTCAGCATCTAACCTACTTTTCTTCCTGTGCGCGTACTTCTAGTTGAGAAACCATCTACGACGCCAGTCCCATTTATTAGGTACATTTTTTCGACTACGGTTAATGATTTATGATTGTATCATAGTTTTTAGTTTCAGCGTGAGAACTTATACGAATAAATTAAATATCGATAAGTTGTTTTAAAATATTGTCTCAATAAACTATTTTAAAACAATGATTAAAAATTATTCTATTTATTTATTAAGATAAAAGCGTAAGTCATACGCTAGTACATGGCCATTGTCTCACGTTCTCGTTTGCAACGAGGTACTAGTACCAGTAGTATCTTTCTCGCGTGGCGTCTGAGCAGCCCCCCGTGCCGTCAAAAGCTACCAGCATCACGGGGCGTCTCACATGCACGCGTCACGTCGCCGTTGATTGGCTTCTTCTTTTGCCGTGGACGACTAACCAATTGGTTGGCCGGCCGGCATGAAGATTTTGATTTTATTTGGTGTCGTTCGTCTGGTTACAAGCTGTGCTAGAGCTGGGAGTTGGGCCGTGCCGTGCCGGTACGGTCCAAGCTCATCGTGCTTCGTGCCGCTTCGTGCCGTGCCGGTTCGGTCCAGTCATCTTGTCGTGCCGTGCCGTGCCGCGCCGCGCCGCTTTGGCGGCCCAAGCACGCCCAAAGCCCACCGTGCCGGCGTTCGTGCGTGCCGCCCAAGCCCGCCCGGTAACTATCTGTGGCGGTGGCGATGGTCGTCATCTTTTCGGATCCGTCGTAAGGAAAAGAAGGCGGCGTTAGAACGGCTTGGTGACCATCCGCACCTTTTGGTCTCTCGTGAAGGATCTTCGCATTCGAACGTGATAGCCGGTGCAATAGCTCATCGCCCGGCAATCTAGCATAGAGCTGCCCAACTAGTCAAATAGAAAATACGCCATAAGAGTCATGAGTGCAATGCACACACCAATAACATGTTAAAATATGTTGATTTGATTGAAGAACAACAACAGACATCTCATATTACAAGTGCAAAAATGAAAAACAACAAAAGACATCTCATATTACAAGTGCAAAAATGAAGAACAACAAAAGACATCTCATATTACAAGTGCAAAAATGAACAAAAGACATCTCATACATACATACATACATACATACATACATACATACATACATACATACATACATACATACATATGTATATACTAACTAGTAAAATAGTAAAGCTCAAAGAGTACAGTAACAACATATGTATATACTAACTAGTAAAATAGAAAAGCTCAAAGAGAGTCATGAGTGCAGCTTACTATAGTTAAGAAATCGATTTTAAATAGTTTCTAGAACATTTAGTAACTACTTGAATTGCATGTTGTCATTGTGTGCATCCATAGGATGGACCCATGTTCAACCTATTTTCTTAAGGTTCAATACATGTGCAAGAATAGTAGGTAGGAGTTCCCAACGGGGTTCATGTTCAACTGGCAAGTTGCTTTGAACATAGTAAAAGCGGTGAAATCTTGGTCAACATATCCTTCATCTCAACCTTGTACTCATGTGATATGCTTCATCTCATCACTTTATGAGAGTGAAGTTCCACACATATGTTTCTGACTTCTATAGTGTATCCACCTTGAGGAGATCGTAGGGAGACCCAAGAATCAAAGGCAGGGGTGGATCGTAGGAGACCTAAATCACAGCATATCTTAGTAACTTTTTTCATTCATTATATTAGGATCCAACAATCCTCATCCCATCATATATGTTAGAATATATTGATTTGATTGATCTTCTTCTCGAGCGATTCGACCCTACGATTATACACATTATATCACAAGTGCAAAAATAAACTCGGCTTAAATCACAGATATCTTAGTCAATCTTCAAATTTGGCATTCTAAGAACTAGAACAGAAGAAATCAAAATAGATAAAAACATATTTGTACATTTCAAAAATCAAGGACTAAATCACAAAATATCTAAATCCTAAAATCCTCCGCCGCCTATCTCATTCGGTCATTCCTCCCGAATCCCGATCTCCAGCCTCCTCGGTCCCCAACTCGCCTGGCCGCCCCGCCCCCCTCCTCCCCGCCCTCCTCCCGGATCTCCCCACCGCCTCTTCCCCGCCGCGCCTCCCCCGCCCCTCCCTCCCGCCACTCCTCCCCTGATCTCCCCACCGCACCCTCTTCGCCCGGCGCGCCTCCCGCCGCCCACTCCTCCCGCCGCCTCCTCCCGATCTCCCCACCGCCTCTTCTCCCGTGCGCCCTCCCGCCCCACCTCCCCCGCCACCTCCCGGATCTCCCCACCGCACCCTCTTCGCCCGGCCGCCTCCCGGCCCCCCTCCTCCCCCGCCCTCCTCCCGGATCTCCCCACCGCCTCTTCGCCCGCCGCGCCTCCCGGCCGCCCCTCCTCCCCCCGCCCCTACTCCCCGCCGCCACCTTTCCTCCCTCCCATGGCCGCCATCTTCTCGCCTGGCGCCCCCTCCCCACCGCCTCCTCCCTCTAGCCGCCTCCTCCCCCCGTCCCTCCTTTCCCGGTGCCTCCCACCTCTCGGCTCCTCCGAGCGACGGCGACGGCGACCTCGGCGGCCGTCGCCGGGCGTCTTCGCCGGAGATGCTGCGCCACACCGCTCCTCCTCCTGCGCCATCGCCCGCCCGTCCGACCGCCCGAGCTCCGTGTGACCAGACACCTCCTTCCCTCTATTCCCTCTCTCTCGCCTGTGATGTGTGATGGGAAATCTGGGGTGACCGTGAGAGATGTCGACGGAGGGAGACTGGGAGGCGAGGTAGAGCCGAGAGGCCGAGGCGGCCCGGCTGTTGGCCGGCGTGCCCGCCCGTCCGTCCGTGCCCGCCGTGCCGCTCGTGCTCTCGTGTGCAGCCGGCCCAAGCACCGCACGATTCACCGTCTTGCGTGCGTCGCCACCGGGCTGGTTTTCAGCCCAGCCCGGCCCGGCGTTCGTTGCGTCGCAAGACGCCCGCCACGTGTCGGGCCGGGCCGTGCTTGGCCGTCTTGGGGCGGCCGTGCTTTGGGTGGCCCAAAAGCACGCCCAACTCTCGACTCTAAGCAGTGCTCTGTGCTCGCGAGACCGACAAGTTGCAACCCCTTTCGATTACCTTCAGGCTTCTGAATGCTGGGAACGTATATTTGCTCGTAGATCTAGGCTGGTAGCTAGCTAGCTAGATGGGGTAGGATAACGAAAGGCATTAGTTTTCTTAATTACTACCATACATGCTAACTAATATCCAAAATGTTGGAAAAGGTTTAGGATCTCAGCTCAGGCTACTCTGTTTGCTGACGAATTCTGTGTTCTCTTTATCAAATATATACGATGAAGCGTGCGTATAAAGTACAAATGCCACTGCCCGTACGTAGTGACTGCCCAACCAGACGTCGTGAGATCGAGCAAGACGGGCGAGCGGCGCAAGGCCTCACGGGAACGACGTGACCCTCCAGTCAAAAATCATTCATTTTACAACCGATGCATGACGAACGGACCAGCACGTCTCTTTGACAATAACTTCTGTCATACAGTTATCTTTTGGCGCAGGACAACGCCCGACGCTTCGTCAACTATATAAAGGATAATGCCAGAGGGAGATGGATAGGACTACATTGGTGTTAGAATGATCTCAGGGGCATTTGGCCCAACGGCCAAATGCCCCCCTCTCCTTGATCTGATGTGCTCGATCGGGCGCCCCCAATAGGTGGTGGGCCCTGTCGCCGCCGCCATATAAAGCAGAGGTGGGGCGGGCGGCACGTATGACGAGGTTCACCGTGCCGCCACCTTCCCACCAACAAAACCCTAGACCCGATCTAAGAGGGGCGCCCGGTGACGGAAGCTCCACCGCGCCGCCGTCGTCGGCAAGACCGGAGACGCCGTTCTCCACCGACCGTCGGCGCCCTAGCGCAGATCTCGCCGACGCACCGCGATGGCCAACCCTACCTCCTCTACCCGGACGGTCGGTACACTAACCCTAATCCCCTCTCCTCTCTGTTTCTCTCTCGAACCAAATCAAGAACACCCAAAAGTAGATCCAACAATGGTATCAGAGCGGGAAAAGAAAAGAACGAGAATCCCCAACCGAGAAATCAGCAAAAGAAAAGAAAAGAGAGGAATGGACTCACGGTTTTGGCTTGGCGGTCGCCGTCTGCGCTTGAGGACCGCTGGGATGCCGGCCGCCGCCTCATGGGACCCTTCGCCGGTGACGTGACGGGCCGCGCTCCGTTTCGGTGGGGCCGAGCCCGCCGCGCAGCCGTCGCCGCCTCGCGCCGCCGCCGCCAGAGCGCGCGGCCGCATCGCCTCGCCGCCCCCGCCAGCCAGTAGCCTCGCCGTGCTTGCGCCTCCGCAGGCGCCGCTTGCCGCCGCCCGTGCTCGCCCGCCGTCGCGCCCTTGCGCTGGGGAGCCGCCGTTGCCTTGCTCCTGTTTTTGCAGGAGGAGAGGAGCGGTAATGGGTTAGGGTTAGGGTTGTTTTCTTTTATTTCGGCCGCGATCGATCTCGGCCGTTCGATAAGATCGGACGGCCATTTCTTTTTCAGTAGTGGTGGTTGTCTTTAGTACGGCGGTACGCAAAGGAATGGGCCGAAATGGCCGAATGAACAGTAAATATGATAAATTGAGTTTTATTCTTTTTTAGAAGTTCTTTTTGAATGAATATGATAGAAATTTGAATAAAATCTCTGTAAATTTTTGCACCAACGTGTTATTTTTCCGAGATTAAATATGTACAGAGAATATTGCTTCGAGAATAAATTATTTTGAATAATTTCATGTTTCATTGCAAAAATTAATGTTGATAATTCTTTTTATTTAATTCGAACCAACGGGAGAATTTAATTTTAAGAATTGTTGTGAATTATGATATTGTTATTTTCTGACCAACGTTGATAATAACAGTATTATAATTTTAATTGATGATTTTATGCATTATTTCTATTTCTGCCCAACGGTGATATAGATTTAATGTGTAAACAACTGTATGTTTTAATTTTAACCAACGTTGAAATCAAGACATGCAGTTGTTGTTATTATTTTGTTTAAATGTTCTCACTGTATATGAATTGTGTTTTCAGGAGGATACTCTTTGATGGGCTACATCAGAGATATCCCTGTTCTCAAAGGAGACAACTATGGTGAATGGAAGAAAAAGATTGACCTTGCATTCATCCTAGCTGAGGTGGACTGGGTAGTCACCACACCGTGTCCCACAGAGCCTGTGGCACCGGTGAGGGATGAAAATGAGGCTGATGCTGCTTGGCAGACCAGACAGAGGGACTTTGCTCCCATAAAGATGTCATATGATCTTGATTATAAAAAGTGGGTCACTGCCAACAAGAAATGTTTGGCTGTGATAAAGAACACGATTGAGCCTGCAATTGTGGGCTCAATCTCAGAGTGTGACACTGTCACATAGTACCTTGATAAAATAAAGAGTCAGTTTACTGGCTCTTCAAAGACTTATGCTACACAGCTGATTAAGCAGCTTGTGACAGAGAGGTATTCTGGTGGTAGCAGTGGCATAAGAGAGCACATACTAAGGATGAGTAACTTGGCATCTAAGCTTAAACCAATGGATTTGGCCCTCAAGGATGAGTTCCGTATTCATTTGATTTTTGCTTCTTTGCCGAAAGAGTTTGACACCTTTGTTGTCAACTACAACATGTAGCCCGAGAAATGGGATTTAGAAAAGTGCATAGCTATGTGTGTGCAAGAGGAGGAAAGATTTAAATCCTCACATGGTGGTTCTATCAACTATGTGAAGGACAACAAGAAAAAGAATTTCAACAGTAATTTCTCCTCAAAGAACAAGGGAAAAGCCCCTGTCTATCAGCCTCAACAGAATAAATTTACAGTAGACAAAGATCAGTGTCTTCATTGCAAGAAGACGGGACACTACAAGAAGAACTGTCCCGATTACTTAAAGATGATAATGGCAAAGAAAGGTGAGAACATTATTACCTTTATAAATGAATCCCTGTATGTGCAATATTCGAAATCTACTTGGTGGATTGATTCAGGAGCAACTGTTCATGTTGCTAATTCTTTACAGGGATTCCGTTCGACGAGGACTACGCAAAGAAAAGAAAGATGCATTAAAGTCGCAAATGGAGTCCAAGCTGAAGTTGAAGCCGTTGGAGATCTTTCATTAGAGCTAGCTGATGGTTTCACGCTTTTACTTAGAGATGTTCTTTATGTTCCATCTTTACAGAGAAATTTGATTAGTGTTTCAAATTTGGACAATGATGGTTATGATTGTTATTTTGGAAATGGCAAGTGTAAAATAATGTTTAATAAAGAATGTGTTGGTCTTGCCATTAAACAAGATGAGCTTTATTTATTGTCACTTCGTGAAAGTGTGAATTCCGTATGTGATGTGAATGAGCGTATATCCTCGCCTGAGAATACGAACAGAAAACGAAAGAGAACTCATAATGAATCGTCGAAATTATGGCATCGTTTAGGCCATATTTCGAGGGGAGAATAGAAAGACTAGTTAAGAATGATATTCTTCCTCTATTAGAGTTCTCAGACTTAGAACAATGCAGAGAATGCATTAAAGGAAAATATGTAAAGAAAATTAAGAAAAACGCCAAAAGAAGCACATGAGTTCTACAAATTATTCACACAGACATTTGTGGTCCTTTTCCTGTGAAAAGTGTGGATGGATATGACTCGTTCATAACATTCACGGATGATTACTCCCGTTATGGATATATTTATCCAATCAAAGAAAGAAATGAAGCCTTGGATAAATTCAAGATATTTAAGGCTGAAGTTGAAAACCAACACGATTTAAAGATTAAGATAGTCCGATCTGATCGTGGTGGGGAGTACTACGGTCGACATACCCCATATGGACAAGTTCCTGGACCTTTTGCAAGATTTTTACAGGAAAATGGCATAGTGGCCCAGTATTCTACACCGGGCGAACCTCAGCAAAATGGAGTAGCTGAAAGACGCAACCGTACCCTGATGGATATGGTGCGAAGCATGATGAGCTACTCCACACTGCCGTTGAGTTTATGGATGGAGGCGTTGAAAACCGCCATTCATATTCTCAACAGAGTGCCTAGTAAGTCGGTGCCCAAAACACCGTACGAGTTGTGGACAGGAAGAGTTCCCTCACTAAACCACTTACGTGTGTGGGGGAGTCCTGCTGAGGCTAAAGTATTTAACCCAAATCTTGGGAAGCTTGATTCCAAAACAGTAAGTTGCCATTTCATTGGCTACCCTGAAAAGTCAAAAGGTTTTCGTTTCAACTGTCCAGACAGATATACAAAGTTTGTAGAAACAAGACACGCTGTCTTCTTAGAGGATGAAATGATGAGAGGGAGCATGGTAGCTCGAGAGATTGACCTTGAAGAAAAGCGGACGTATGCGCCCACTCCGATGATTCAAGAGCCATTCTTCACACTACCGTCGTCATTGCATCGACGGTACAAGACACTGTGGTGTCAAGACCTGTTATTGTTCCTCCTGTGGCAACAATGAATGAGAATGAAGAACATTCTTCAGGATCCTATAGAACCTATTGCCACAGATGAGGGGAGCAACAGACCTCAAGCGAAGATGTACCAAATGAGGAGGCCCCAGGAGGTCTCAAAGAGTAAGAAGATCACTATTTCGATGATTATCGATTTTATCATCTGAGGAATTTCAAATGGAGGATGATCCCACCTCATTTGAAGAAGCCATGAGAAGCGAAAATTCCTCAAAATGGCTTGAGGCCATGGAAGAGGAAATGAGGTCCATGAAGACTAATAAAGTCGGGACTTGAAATTATTCCTAAAGGAGCCAAAACAGTGGGTTGTAAATGGGTCTACAAGACAAAGCTTGACTCCCAAGGAATGTAGAAAGATACAAAGCGCGACTTGTGGCAAAAGGCTTTACGCAAAGAGAAGGGATTGATTACAATGAGACTTTTTCTCCAGTCTCATGTAAAGATTCCTTCAGAATCATAATGGCATTAGTAGCACATTATGATTTAGAGTTACATCAGATGGATGTAAAGACGGCATTTCTTAATGGGGATTTGGAGGAAAATGTTTACATGGCACAACCGAAAGGTTTTGTCGTGGAAGGAAATGAAAGAATGGGATGCCGCCTAAAGAAATCAATATATGGGTTAAAGCAAGCTTCAAGATAGTGGTACTTGAAGTTTGACAGTACAATAAGAAAATTTGGGTTTAAAGAAAATGTAGAGGACAACTGTGTTTATGCAAAGTTTAAAGATGGGAAGTTTATCTTCCTAATCCTGTATGTGGATGATATCGTACTAGCTAGTAGTGATGTTAGTCTGCTATTGGAGACAAAGAAGTTTTTGTCCTCAAACTTTGATATGAAAGATCTTGGTGAAGCTTCGTTCGTTCTAGGGATCGAAATTCACCGGGATAGAAACAAGGGGACATTGGGACTGTCACAAAAGGCATACATAGAGAAAGTCTTAAAGAAATTTGGTATTCATAAATGTAGTCCTTCACCTGCACCTATAGTCAAGGGCGACAGATATGGGGATTTTCAATGCCCCAGGAACCAGTATGAGATTGATCAAATGAAAGCGGTTCCATATGCTTTAGCTGTCGGAAGCTTACAGGATGCTCAAGTATGCACATACGACTTATCATTTGTTCTGGGTTACTTGGCAGATTCGAGCAATCCTGGAATAGAACATTGGAAATTGATAAAGAAAGTCTTGCGTTATTTGCAAGGAACAAAAGGCCTCATGATGACATCTGAAGATCGGTTACTCCATATAGTGGGGTATCTGATTCGATTTTGCGGAGATGATAGAAAGTCTACATCCGGATATGTATTCACTCTCGCAGGAGGAGCTATATCGTGGAAAAGCTCAAAGCAAACCGTCACTACATCGTCCACAATGTATGCCGAGTTTGTAGCATGTTATGAGGCTACAGGCGGTGAACTGCTAAACAAGTTCATACCGGTTTAAAAGTGGTTGACGACATCAATAAACCACTTAAGTTGTCTGCGATAATGAACCCATGATAATGTATGCCACAACAATAAGTCAAGTGGTGCTGCCAAACACATTGACATAAAGTATTATGTTGTGAAAGATAAAGTTCGGGATCAAATTATAAGTCTTGAGCATATAAGTACCGCAAAGATGTTAGCGGATCCGCTTACTAAAGGCTTACCACCCAATGTGTTCAGAGAACATATAGTCGGCATGGGTTTAAGGGAAAGCCTATGATTCCTGGACTAAAAGATGGCCCAAAAGATTAAAGTAACTATTTCAGAACAGAGAGGTGTATTGTAGCTGTTGAATCTATCGGCGATTGACCGTGACGATGAGACATGTTCTATGCACTAATCTGTGATGGAATGTGTAAAGGCAAAAGTAATTAAAGATAAAGTATAAATTGAGATCAAGGGGGAGAATGTTAGAATGATCTCAGGGGCATTTGGCCCAACGGCCAAATGCCCCTCTCTGATCGCATACGATCGGGGCACCCATAATTTGGTGGGCCCTGTCACCGCCGCCATATAAAACAGAGGTGGGGGCCGGGGCGGCACGTATGACGAGGTTCACCGTGCCGCCACCTTCCCCACCAACAAAACCCTAGACCCGATCTAAGAGGGGGCGCTCCAGCGACGGGAAGCTCCACCGTGCCGCCACCGTCGCAGCGCACCGGGAGACGCCGTTCTCCACCGACCGTCGCTGCCCTAGCGCAGATCTCGCCGACGCACCGCGATGGCCAACCCTACCTCCTCTACTTCGGACGGTCGGTACACTAACCCTAATCCCCTCTCCCTCTCTGTTTCTCTCTCGAACCAAATCAAGAACACCCAAAAGTAGATCCAACAATTGGATCATGAGATAGTACCATGCATTTCATATTACTCTTAGTTGTAACCAATTTCTCTAAGCAATAGCCACACATGACGTAGGGTTATTATTCTCCTAGAAGAATGCCCGAACCTGTATAAAAAATCCATGTGTCTCTACTCTGCACGTTCATAGTCCGAGTCTTCTAGAGTTTCTTCTAGAGGGTCCCATTTTCTCTTTCACTGCTTCACCATTTCACCCACCAGCCATTGCACGCACACTCTGTAAGTTTTCTCTCTCCCACTTTGTGTTGCTCGAGTTTTCTCCCACCGCCAATCAGTGTCGCGCTGCTCGAGTTCAAGAAATGAATCTCGTACCGGGCCTAGGATCCGGTGCTACATCCCAGATCCTGGTCACCGTAAGTGATACTTGATGCCAGTGATGATGGTGGGGCTACCCCTCCAGGTCGGGCAGCATGGTGTGCGACAGTGGAGAATTAACCGGCAAGCTTCCATTTCAGGCTGACTGGAGTATCAAATAAACTTCTAGTTTAGTTTGACTAGTGCGTGAATCTTAATATTAAAAATCTTTTTCATCCAAAAAAATATCAAGGCATTTAAGAATTTTGGGTTTTCTCTTCTCCATATGCTGAGATTAGATCTTTCTAGCATACCATAAAAATCCCCTTTCATGGGCACTGGATTGGTGGAATTGCAGATCCAACATATATCGTCGACTTCAGGTGGAGGCTCATAGATGCATGCTATAGTGGTGATACAATGTAGGAAATATTTCATTCTTTCAACACGCACTAATTTCACTTTGAGGGTTATTCATTATATGCAGTGAGCTAGACTTTTATTAATGCAATGTCATAAAAAAACTACATGACCTAGACAATTGTAGGGTATCCCATCTTCTAGTTGTTTATTATTCTTTAATAAAAATCCCATGCAGGGATTCGAGAGTTGGTGGACCTGTTCTATTGTCTAGCTTCTTTATTCTTCGTCCAAAACTTTGACCCAATTACTCACACTATGTTTATACTAATTTGGATCATACAAACTTTAAGTTTATAATTAAGCAACATTTTTCCTATAGTTATAAGTAGTATGTTCTAACACCATAATATAAATCTGCAGGATGCTCTTTAGGAAACATAAATATAATGCTGCAACATAAAACATTGACCACATTAATTTGCATGGAAATACTATATTTTCTTCTAAAAGTAACCTTAGTTGAATCACCCAAAAGATTCACCATTAGTTGAATATTTATTATTCTACAAAAATATGACAATTTAATTAAGTAGGTGATAAATAATATGCCTGACTTTAATTTATGTTGTCAACATAAATATGATCAATTTAGATCATTCTAGATCTTTATAATCCAACAGGTGATTTATCTTTATTTGGGAACTTACTTCAGTTAAATACTATGGTCACCAATGGCGATGTGGTTTTAGACCACTTATACTAATATGCGTATGTCCTGGCCGATGAGTGTGGCACACTTCAATATGTGCCAAATATATATTGTAGGTATGCGGTTGTTTTAGGTGGCCAACTTCTTGCCGTGTACACAACCACATACTGGTGGCTGGCGTATTTCTTAAAGCACAAACAAATGCCCTATTGTGGGCTACAAATATAGCGGTCGTTAACAACATAACATGAATGCCATTCTACATATCTTCCGAATATGGACAATCATCATGCTATATATTTATTGATCTCCTAAATAATCTAGATTAATTATTGCTTCTGGCTTTGATATAGGATATGCCATTATACTTGCCACGGATCTTTTTTCTATATTTTTCTTATGCCTCTTCATGTCAAATTCCTATCATGGCCAAATTCCTCCCCTTTTCATGTTAACCATAAAAATGTTGAGTGATGGCGTGTGCTTTAGGCATTTGCTTTAAATCAACTCAGGTGCTTCTGGCAATATATTGCAACCAAATACTTCTACTAGAGTATAATTTTTATTTAGTGTGGAACCAACATATACCTTGTAACTTTCAGCTTACAGAGGTACTGAATTAGCAAAAATGTGGTTATGGGTGGAATCATATAGACTTCAAGTCTTAGGGCACAAGTTATTCTATACATGTATGAGGATTATACAATTTTCATTAGCCAAAATGAATTTTTAGAGATCGACATAAGACCAATAAATTTCATTTGTGCATGTGCTACTAGGACATTCTATTTCCTGTTGCTTACTAAGCATCAATGCAAACAAAACACTAGTCGGATAAATAACCTTCATGGTTATTTGAGGCTTAGTGGATATCAAGAGCACATCTTTAATAATTATTTATAATAGGTAAGGTCTTTTATTATTTAAAATGTCAGGTGTAATCATTCATAATCTTGTTCCATGCAAGATTAATGATCTTACTACATGTAAGAGATGCTACTGGCAAGCATTTACTTCGGATAAAAAGTGATACTGGCAAAGGACAAGATTGGTAAGGTAAGAAAACTTATAAAACGTGTAATTTATACCATTTTAACAATTTGCCCTATCATTATAGGAAAAAACATTAATCTAATGCATAATATTTTAGTCTAACGCAAAAGATATAGATCAACAACTTTCTCTGCAGGAGCATAACCAAGTTCTTCAAGAACTATATCGAAACTAATAATGCAACTCATGTAGCTAGGTAAGTGACATATAATCATAGCAAAGGGTAACAAAGAGATTACTGCAAGTCTCAATATGCCTCTTCATGGGCTTATCCATACTCTAAATGCACATACTTTCTTTCTCTTTCACTATACTGCCTACTGCCTTTTTGCGGCTAAGAGCATTCCCTTTCTTTTGAGTATTTGCATATTCTTCTGGAACAGGCATGGTCCCGATGGGGCTAGCAGTGTGATTTTTTAGGAGATCATTCTGCTTCTCCGTAACTTAGCAAGGCAGAGATTAACTCATAATACTTAACATAGCTGGTGTAATGATACTGGTATTGTGAAGTCACTTTGTTAAGATGGAAGGTGGACATGGTCCTCTCACTCATGTCAGCTTCAATAACTACTGGTTAAACAGCCTTAGTTGAGATACAATATGGTGCTATGCTTATGGACTTCTTGTCCTGGAAGCATAATTAGATCCTATCAAATCATGCATGCAGAGCATAATTGATATTTTTGTACTTGTAGCGTTCCTTCATGGACCGCCACATTGTTAACAGATCCCTCTTAGTTAAGTACTCGCTCTACAGGTAGTGAATACTTTTGCCTTCTCTACAAGAGAATGTTCATTTATGCCGTCAACTTGCACGTTTAATGGTTTGACTAAGAGATAAGGGTGTGAGGTTAATCTCATCATTCAATGCCCAGGTAAGATGATTCTATGATCCAAGGCAAGCAAAAATAGCATAGTGACGTCTTAACAAAACCTACATTATTCATGCAATTTTCTGTTGGTTTACTGATGGTGAAATTTAAATACATGAAACGAGCGCAAAATAGTAAAGATTGGCTTTATCTGTTCAACATATAATTCTCTTTGTTTCCTAGATTTTTTCTTACATTTTTGGGCTACACATATACTTGGGACCACGAGCCCAAGAGCGACCGGGACCTCGTGCTCGAGAACGCCTAAAACCAATTAATAATGTATTTTGACAATCTTTTGAATTACTAAAAACCACATAATTAAGTGCCCACCACACAATATGCCAGGAAAGTAAAACCATAAAATATGACGCTTCTCAAAAGTGCCAAGTCTAAGGTTTCACAAATTTATGAAAGCTCATATGCCTAAAAACCATGTTTCTAGGATTAATTATGATTACAACATAAAATTTACCTAATTAATTAACTAACTTAAACCTTCATGGTTAAAGCATAAGAAACCTTAAATTATTAAATCCAGTAAAAACAAAAAATATAAGGGTTATTCTGCCAGAATATATTGAAATCTGAAATTCTCTATAATTTCCTGAGAGTCTGTGTTTTTTTTTTTGCAAAATTATCTTATACCGCAAAAATTGCCATAATTACCAAACTTTAAGCGGGTTTTCTACAAAAATGCCATCAGGCCAGATTCTTCAACCCAGTTCATGCATAGGCTACGGGCTCGCACGGGGAACACACGGCGGTTCGCAGTCAACTTGTCTAGATTGGCGGATGTGGCACAGCAGCCCACGCATGGGCAGCGGGATTGGCGGCCGGCCAGCGGGTGCGCCGGTGTGGCTCACATGCGCTTGGCAACACCGGTGACTAAGCCAGTGACCACACCGGTGTTCAGGCCAAATCCCGCGCTGGCCGGTAGATCAGATTTTCCCCCCTTTTCAGATTGAAACGATACCAAAATCGAGACACTTTCACATGGCCAACAATTGAACTCGCACGATGAACACAAGAGCAATGATTGATTCATGCAAACTAATTAGGAAAAGAACTCACTAAACTAGTAGGTTGATTCAACGACATATTGTAGCATGTAGAGCCGTCAATGCTAATGATGTGTTGAAAAACTAGTTTTAAGGAGTGTCACCAAGGCGATCCAATAGTCAATCAATACAACTAAAAGCGAGCACAATCATGTAATCAAACGATGTAAAAGTGGATAGAACGATTGACACAATTGACAGAAGAGTAGGAGCAATTGGCGAACCTTTTTATTATTCTCAATTGATGTGTTATAATGAAAGTCTTTTTCTTTATATTTGTAGTCTAGAGTTCTCTTCTGTTTGAAAAAGAAAGAAACACCCTCGGGTTTCCTAACAGGTGCCACGGCACGGGCGGGAGCCGTCCGCCGTCCACCTCCCGCGCGCGTGGCGCGTTACATCGTTAATGCAACCTCCACCAACTGTCCGATCGAACCGTCCCGAGTTACGCGCGCGGTCGCTTTCTCCGGCGCCACGCCGCCACACGGGCCACAGGTCGGTTGCTGGCTCAGTTGCATTTCTCGTGATCAACCACTCTCTCCATAGGATTTATATTTGCTGTCTCCTGGCACTACAAAAGGCGTTCGCCTGGTCCGTTTGGTTAGCTAGCTAGCTCTCCTCGATCGAATTAAGACGCCACACCAGCCACCAGACCACCACGTACAAAGCTTTGTACGAAGAGATAGAGATCTCAACACATATCTTAGAGAGGTGAGCCATGGAGTACATATCTCAGTACGGCGGCGGCGGCGGCGGGGAGGCGAGGTACGGAAAGAGGGAGCAGCAGGGGTGGGGTGCGACGGGCACTACTTTCAGATGCCGCTGCACTACCCGAGGTACACCAGAGAGGAGTACGAGGCCATGCCCGAGTGGCAGCTCAACCGCCTCCTCTCCGAGTACGGGCTGCCCGTCGACGGAACCATCCACCAGAAGCGCAGCTTCGCCATGGGCGCCTTCCTCTGGGGCGGCGGCGGCGGCGGCGGCTAGTGATCGATCAGCTGCCTGCCTATCTTCCCTCGACTCGATCTGGAGCAGCGATAGTACGTACGATGATCTTGAGAGAGATTAGTTTCCTTGCACTGTATATATGCGTATATACAGATGGGTGTGTCAGTAGTGTGTACTATGTAAGGAGATTAGTGTACATGTAGTTTTGCGATCAGGTTTTTATCGGCTTCTATGTATCTTAATTTGGATGAGTTGCGTATTTTGGAGTAGTAGTGAGGATTGAGATATGGTGAGCTCTTACTTATCGTAGCGATTAATTACTTTCGTTGCTAGCTAGGTTTCGTATGTCCTTGTGTAGTTGTGTATAATAATGTATGTTCTACATGAATCTGTCTCTCTCTAAATATATACTAGTTGTAGTTGTATGCACAACTTAACATGTGTGATCGACCTCCAGTGCTCTCACGCTCCCCTCATGCTAGCAGCCAGCTTGTTGCTAGCTGATCAATGAGAGATGTGCCATACATATACATACATATATACATATAGTTGTATATATATATATATATATATATATATATATATATATATATATATATATATATATATATATATATATATATATATATATACATATACATATACATATTTATTGATACAGCAATTATGATCAACACAAGATTGGGCAGCTTCTTTATCATCCGAAGTCCATACCGACCTATCACGCATATAATCGGGGCCCGCGGTGTCAGAGAGGGCCCACATGCAGTGACGGGCAGGAATACGTCGTCCCCCAGCCTGCCTGAGCTGATATTCTTCTTCACTCGTGCCGTCGTACGTGTCAGCTCCCGGAGAGGGAGAGGCGCGCGCCCGGAAACCGTTTCATTTGACGCCACGCTCGCGGAATATCCGAACCCAAAAGAAGTCTTCTTTTACCAGCAATGCCTTAATCAAATGACCCTTCTCTGCTCTCACGCAGTTCGCACGCTCTTCTTCTTCTTCTCTCTCTATCCAAAGCCAAACCTAAGCAAGCACAAAAAAAAGTGAGAGGAATTCAGGCTCGCATGGCTCAGCTCCTGCACCTCCCGGACCTGGCGGCGGCGTGGCCGCCGGCTGCAGGCGCCGCGCGGAGGAGGAGGGTCGTGGCGGCGGCGGCCGGGGCCGCGTGAAGCAGGAGGAGGCGGGGAAGGGAGGGGAAGAAGGGGAGGCCGGGGGCGGGTGATCAGGGTCGCGGATCCCGTGCGGGAGGGGAGGCTTCTGCCGCCGCCGCTCTTCTCCGTACCGGTGACGCCGGCGTCGGAGTCGCCGGCGGCGGCCAGGCGGCGGGAGGAGGACGAGGAGGGAGGCGGAGATACTACCTCAACATGGGCTACGCAATCCGGACGCTCAGGGAGGAGCTCCCCGGCGTGTTCTGCAAGGAGCCCAGCTTCGATATCTACAGGTTCGTGCGGCTGTTTGATTCCTTCTTGCCTGATTAGACGAAAAGTTTGATCCTTTTGGATCAATCAATTGAGCAGCTTGTAGGTGGAATCCGGGTGAATTAGTGGTAAAATTTTGATCTTTTTCAGTGGTAAGTGCTTGAATTGATTAGCACAGCGATCGATTGTAGCTAGTTTATAGGGGGAAGACATGTCACAGTAGCTTCTAATTAGAACATGTTTGTAGCTAGCTGAACTTGTATACATCCTGCCTTCCCCAATAGCTTGTGGTTTAGACTTTAGAGTACCTGCCAGTTTACACTGTACAGATTAAGAATGCGATGGGGTTAAGTTCATTAAGAATACAATGGGATAAGTTGCAGCTGTAAATGTTTGGGAAATCGCAGTGGGCGTTGCACCGACAGAGTAATTTTGTGCTTGCTGTCGACTGATAGACATGCCTAGGCTGTCTCACAATACAACATCTCTTCTAGCTCGAAATGATAGTGTAGCTTAGCCTTGTAGTAGTCTTGGCATCCAGGCAATGTCTAGTCTTGGAGTGTTTTTCTTCTTCTTTTTTGAGACCGTCTTCGAGTTGGGGTGGAGGAATTGGGCAGTGTAGCTAGTTATTGGACCGCCTGCTAATGTGCTATCAAGCATCTGAGGAACCATATTTCAGAAACGAAGCTCAAATTTACCCCCTATATGATGTTAATTCGGATATGGATTGCCTTGTAGATGTGAATATGACCTGCTGTTTTTTAGAGTTCTCCAACACATTATTTAGTTGTTGGATATTCAGAGTATTTTGAGGAACTATGTGATGACCGTATAGTGTTGTTTTTTAGTTGAACATTGGTACAATGAACTGAAATGTAGACTGGAGAGGTTATGTGCCTTAGGCTTGACCCAGTAGCGCCAAGCCCACGTTATGATGTGGCATTTGATTTCCTTTTTTCTATGTGCACGGTTATATTATGAATATTGTGTGTATATTCATGAGACCCAAAAGGCAATATATATAAGGAGTACAAGGGGATATATAGAGAAATATGCCATATACAGATAAGAAAACCAAGACATATAAGGAAACGAATAACAAACACATTCTATTCTTAACACCCCCTCAAACTTATGGTGGATCACACATACTGAGTTTGGAGAAAAAATACAAATATTGTGCTCTAGTTTGGGACTTCGTGAAGAAGTCAGCAAACTATAACTCTGATGGCACAAACTGTAGAGCAAGTACTCTCTCTTACACTTGTGAGTGAGTGTATGAAGCATCCACTCCAATGTGCTTGGTGAGCTCATGCTTCACTGGATCACGAACAATACTGATAGCACCTGTACCGTCGGACATAAGTGTCGTAGGTCCCCTCACAGGTATACCAAAGTCTCAAGTAGACACCTTAACCAAGTAATCTCTGTTGTCATTGCTGCCATAGCTCTCAACTCAGCCACTGCACTCGAACGAGAAACTGCAGGCTGTTTCTTTATCTTCCAGGCAATCAAGGAGGAGCCAAGAAAAACACAGTAAGCAAAAGAAAACGACGATCAGAAGGATCACTAGCCCAGGTCGCATCAGAGTACGCCTGAAGCTGTAGTGAGGTGGATCTAGGGAAAAACAAGCGACGAGAGATTGTCTCACGCAAGTTGCGAAGAACACGAAGGAGGTGACTGTAGTGAAGATGAGTAGGACTAGCCATGAACTGACTCAAGATATGAACATCATAAGCAATATCAGGGCGAGTGCTCACAAGATATACCAGACTCCCGACAAGATGGCGATAACGGGTAGGATCATCAAGAAGATCACCATCAGTAGCACGAAGCTCAAGAGAGAGCTCCATAGGAGCCTCAACAGTGCAAGTGTTAGTCAAACCAGACCGATCAAGAAGATTCTGGACATACTTTTGCTGGGAGAGGTAGTAACGCTCAGGCGTGGAAGAAACCTCAATCCCAAAAAAGTATGTGTGTGTGCACATGAGGGTGTGGGTTAGTCTCACCTTGCTAGCTTAGCTTGAGAAACACTTACATATAAACCTAGGAGTTCCAATGGTAGCACCCCCGGTTTACCGTTTTGCGTGAAGCGAGGGCGAAAGTGCAAGCGGGTTGCTACGTGTGCGTGGCCTATCCAGAATGGGGTTAGGCCTAAGCCGATTTGGACCCTATGGCATTACAAATGGTATCAGAGCCGACTCTCGCGGTTATATGGGCGCGTGCGGGTCAGGGGCGCTGGCATATGGCGCATGGCGCGTGTGGGCCCGGAGTGGACACACGGCATAGCATATGTGCTGGCACTGAACGTACAGACATGTGCCAAGAGAGGAGATCCTTATCATTTGCCCCAGTGTGGGTATGTCGGTCCGACGAGAACGTTGGGTCCTTTGAGGGGTGTGTATGTGACACCTCGGCCTATGATGGCTCATATGTGTATGTGCACATGAGGGTGTGAGTTAGTCCCACCTTGTTAGCTTAGCTTGAGAAGCACTTACATTAAGCCTAGGAGTTCCAATGGTAGCACCCCCGGTTAACCGTTTTACGCGAATCAAGGACGAAAGTGCAAGCGGATTGCTACGTGTGCGTGGCCTATCCAGAATGGGATTAGGCCTAAGCCGGTTTGGACCCTAGGGCGTTACAGTGGCCTAGGCAGCGGTGGCTCGGGCGGAGGTGTCCCGGGGCGGCTCAGGCAGCGGTGGCTCGGGCGGAGGTGGCCGAGCGGCGGCAGCGACGGCCCGAGCAGCGGCTGCTCGGGCGGAGACGGCCCGGCGGCGGCGGCTCGGATGGCGACAGAGGCAGCGGAAGAACAAGGTCAGAGCCCTAGCTCTGATATCATGTTATGAATATTGTGTGTATATTCATGAGGCTTAAAGGGAAATATATATAGAGAGTACAAGGGGATATACAGAGGAATATACCATATACAGATAAGGAAATCAAGGCATATAAGGAAACGAATAACAAATATATTCTATCCTTAACAGGTCAGTTGCTATTTGGCTCTTCAGTTCTGTCGCCAGAGACCCAGAGTTTTGGTTCTTGACTGGGGACCTCTAAGTTAATGTTTGTATTACAGTCTTACTTTAGCTCTTATGTGTTTCATGGTTGGGTCGTGACATAGCACCCTTTCTCATTAGCTTATTACTGCCATCTTGTTTTAATATTTTATCAATTATTTCAAGCAATATTACATATACTCCACCTTAGCTTATCCACTTGGTGTGTTGCTTAATCTACGACGCAGATGGGACCAAACATTTATTACACTTTTCTTTGCCGTAGTATTGTCTTCTACTCTTCTTAACATACCTCAACAAACTGACCTTCCATCAGTGCTCGCATTCATTTTGCTTGGGTTAACCTTGTCAGTATCCCAGTTGTCAGATTGTTGCTTGTTAGTGTTTATCTTTTGATTATCCTGCAAATGTCACGCTGATGAAGTCTGCGCAGTGCCCCTGCTATCGTTTTTTAAGTTCTGAATCATTTGACTTACATGCAATGCATACAATACCATTCTTACGGCCTGAGCCTACCTCTGAATGTTCACTGGACTATATAATAACTACATTTTACAAGAACTTGAATAAAGATAAATAGAAAAAAAATACCATACGTTGTATCTGAATTACCAGGTTAGTATTAGACCTGCATGTCTCATTATTCCCTCGATCTTGGTGAAGTCAAACTTTGAACTTCACTGCATGTATGTCTTGTTTGACGCTTAGTAAAGTTGCTCTGTTGAGTTGAGTAACCTGCAACTGTAGATATTTACTTCCGCCTCTTATTGTAATTTTGTTTATGTAGTCTGCAGTACGTGAAGGTTGCATTTTCTTGTATAGCTTGTACTGAGACATATCGTTGATCTTTTCCTAACTGTGTGTTACTGTTTTTCAGAGATGATATTGTCTTCAAAGACCCTTTCAATAAATTCGAGGGCGTTGACAATTATAAAAGGATATTCTGGGGACTGCGCTTTACTGGCCAAATCTTCTTCAAAGCATTGTGGGTCGATATAGTTAGTATCTGGCAGCCTGCTGAGGATCTTATTATGATTCGCTGGATTGCCCACGGCATTCCCCGGGTCCCATGGGATGGCCATGGCCGCTTTGACGGCGCCTCTGAGTACAAACTTGACAGGAATGGGAAGATCTATGAGCATAAGGTGCACAACGTTGCTATGAATCCACCAACAAAATTCAAGGTCCTGCCGGTCCAAGAGCTCATCAGATCACTTGGCTGTCCATCCACCCCAAAACCAACTTATTTTGAGGCTTCATCCCAATCTTTTAGCATGATGCTTCCGAATTTTGACTTTTCTTTGTATGGTAGTGTACCAAATCACTAATGAGCAGTACTGAATCATGACCGCTGTATATATGTACAGTGATAAATTATATAGAATAAGAGTTCCTCTCAGTTGGGGTGTATAAGCTGTAGTGCTGCAATAGTTCTCGGCTGTTGAGATTATTAATCAGCAAGCCGGTTTGACATGTTTCTATTCCCATCGATGGGAGCAGTGTTTTTTTGTGGCCATGTTGATTGGGACGTATTTGTGTCAACTCTGCGTCTTATTTTGTGATGTTATATAGTATATTTTCAGCCATTACATTACAGTATAAAATAAATCATAAGTTAAGGCTTTTAAACCTAAATAAGCACCATGTATTCTGCTAGGTGGATGTAGCATCACGACAAAAGCTGCAGCAGCCTGAGTATAAGATTTTCTACGCTATATCAGGTGCAGGGTCAATCAGAACGGAACGCACAAGGCCAATCATAAATGAAAGCATAGTGCAGAAAGAGAGTGAAAAAAAGCAAAGATCATTGGCAAAATTAGAAGTTCGTTAACGGTCATGATAAGCGTGAACACTACGTTCCAAATCCATGTATCAGAAATTTACACTATTTAAATAACCAATATTAATATTCTGTGATATGGAAACAAAACACCTTTCATATTCCTTAGAAGAGTATATTGTCACCAAATATCACGAAAGTTCAGTTTTTACCTTCAACTGCGAATTCGGACATCTAACCCCTCAAAACTTTTAATTTTCGGTACAAACAACCACCAATCCCATACCACCTGGATACATAGGGCACAAACAGAACAAGAAACAACAAAAATAATGACAAATTTATGAGTTCGTTAGCTTCTCTGGTTAGGCTTGAGCACTTTGGACCAGCAACGTGTGGTTCATTATTCATCAAGCTGAGTTGGTTTCTATAAATGCAAAATGCTCGCATTTCCAAAATCAAGCTGAATTTTGTAGACCGCTTGCTGCTAGACATCTTAAATCATTTCTTGAAATTGTATACTAGTTAGCATATCATTCTGGGTCTGTCCATAAAGAATATTTAAGTACTAGGTCCCCCTTTTTCAGATTATGACTATTGGTCAGAGTTTTGGAAACCGGAACTGGCTTTAAACCGGTCTGGTTTGTGAGTTGAAATTTGAAACTGTTGATATTGAAAATCCGATGGAGGGAAGTTGGGAATTAGCTATAATATACATGCATGTTTCTATGGAATAAGTGATCAAACAAGAGGTCTCCTTCCCCTTCAGTTGTGCAACCAGGCAAAGGTTGAGGTGCCAAGAGCAAGCCAAGATGCATAAGGGGTGGCGGTGTTCGGTCGATGGAGGAAGGAAGCAGTGACAGAGTGTAGGGAGGTGGCAACCATATGGGTGAATGGGGAGATGGCAGTGGCACAAGCAAAGGTGGCAATGGTGACTAGAGGCAGTGGAGTGTGTAGCAAGGCAGTGGTGGTGGTGGGAGGGAAGATTCGGTATGTTTGACTGATTGTCCTATTATCTCATTGATATTGGTTTATTGTGATTAATTCAAGTTAAACTTGATTAACCTTTTTTTTTACAGACTAGCGATAGAAAGAATATGAATTTTGGTCAATGAATGTTTCCAGATATTTTTTAGATATTGTTGTGGATGCTTTTGTGGGCAAGACGTACCAGCAGCATCGGCGTCCTAGGAGCAGTGTAACAGGAGGTGATGCTGTTGTCGGACCAGCAACAGAGAAAACAAGATCGGGAACAGGACCAACTGACGATATCGGCTTCACAACAGAATCAGCCGGAGATTGTCTCGGATTCGCAGGAGATAAGCTTCATTATTAGTTTCCTTCCATAGGATATTATTGTTAGGATAGTATTGTTATTTCCTTTCCTAAATATGATATGTTTTCCTTTCAATAGATTAGGCGTCTAATATATAAAGGCTATCAATGTTTCTTTTGGGGAATCAATCAATAGACAATCAAATTCTTAGCCAGCTAGTTCCCAGATCAAAGCCTCCAACTAGAGGGCGATCTTGAGCCTTCCTGGCGTGCTACCCTTACCATAACACCTTGGTATCAGAGATGACGCTCCTGCGACCATCATGGACGACGCCAAGTCATTCGCAGACCTCAGCAAACAGCTGACACAAATCTTCCAGGTGGTTACTGGCCACCAGGAGAAGTTGGCTGAACTAGAGTAGCGTCTTGGACCCAGCTCTAGTCGCCAGTCGAGGAGGGAACCAGCAGATGACAACGAGCACAAGGATGACATCAGTGAGGTGCATGGCGAAGGCCGTCGTGGAATGCCATGCTTTCACAAGCTAGCCTTTCTGATGTTCGACGTTAAGGAGGATCCCCTACCATTGTTCAATCGTTGTGAGCCATTTTTTCGGGGGCAACGTACGATGGAAGAGGAGAAGGTATGGTTGGTATCCTATCACATGACCAAGATGGCACAACAGTGGTACTATCGCTTGGAGCAGAGCAATGTAGTCCCGACTTGGTCTCACTTCATTGAGCACGTTAATATTCATTTTGGGCCACCTATTCGAAATAATCCACTAGGTGAATTCATCCGGCTGCGGTGCACAGGCTCCATTGAAGAGTTCCAGGACCAGTTTCTCACTCTCGTTTGCCGGTGTGGTGAGATGACCGAGAAGCAACAAGTAAAGATTTTTCACAGCCATGTTGCATAATCCCCTGCAGACCGACGTGGAATTGCAGCATCCGGCCACACTGGAGGAGGCCATGAGCTTGGCACGAGCGTACGCCAAGCGACTAACAGTTGATGACACAGAGGAGCCCAAGCTAGCTTTCAAATCGATGGGTACCTCTCGCCCAGCAGCCCCTGCCCGCAGTTCTGGGACAGCCGCAGCAAAGATGATGGAAATGTCGTTTCTGATCTGATTCCAAAGATGCGTGCACTTGAAAGTACCACAGCACTGTCCCTTGCAACTTTCACATCACTGCTGATTGAATTTGTAGCTAGGCTTGATCATTTGGTTGAAGCTGTTGAGAAGCTCGCAAAGATGGCCAGGTTCAAGCAGCAGAACTGCAAACTAACCATTCAATGACACTGATAGATTAAAGATTAGGATACCTACAGGCTATAGAACTAAGTGCTTACTTATGTACCAAAACATCTGTTATGAATATTGTGTGTGTATTGATATGAGACCCAAAGGGTCATATATATAGGAGAGTACAAGAGATATGATATATAGAGATAAGACATATATGGAATAGAATCCAAACTCTATCTCCTAATACAACTCTATCTCTATCTCCTTAACACCCCCCTCAAATGCAAGGCGTATGCAATAGCATTGCATTTGAAAAAGGGTTAATACTAAAACAAGAAAAATCCAAAATCCGAGTCTTGATGATGTCGTCGTTGCGTGCAGTCTTGGAATAAACTGTCAAATCAAGCCGGAGAGGAATAGATAGATGCATGACGGCGCAGATCGAAGCTCGAGACGGCGGCGGCGGCGGCGCAGTGCACAAGAAGCGCAACGGAGGCACAGTGCAGAAGAAGCGCGGCGGCGTTAAAAGCTCGTCAAAGAATAGAGCGGCGGCTGCTGCCATGCAAAATAAAAAATCCTACTCTTCTATGACTGACAATAAATTTTGTGGACTCGCACGACTGAGACGAACTAAAGATTAAAAACTACGGATTTTTTTGGATGGACACAACGGAAGACTTACGAATTTACACGAAGACTAACTCAAAAGAACAGCAGGGAAAATATCCTAAAATCTCTCTCTTCCCCCTGATGCGCTGGCTAAGAGGGCTCAAGAAAAGAGGAATTGAGACAACCAAGAGAGCCATGTACCAGAACTGTTCATCCTTAGCGACCCAGTTCTCATTCCATCCATGCACGAAGTCCAACAAAAGAACAACCTGAACAAGGAGGAATAGTCCAGATCCAAACTTGGATATCAACTCGTAGAAGCTGACGACGCCGTTGGGCACTAAGAACATGAGGAAGACGATGACGGCCCAGCAGAAGATCTTGGCCATCCACCCGCCGTGGTGGATCTTGTCGCGTCGAGGTGAACAGGAGAAGGCTGCTTGGAAGAGATCGGGAGGGCGGCTGCCCGGACGCCGAGGCGCGACGGCGGCGGCGATAACGAGCGCGTGAGCGCGACGCAGCTAGCCGAAGAGGCGGGCGTGAGCGGGTGCGCCGCCGCACGGAACCGTCTCGTGGGCCACAGAGCGGCGGCGGCAAGGTGCGCCGCGCACTGCAGCGCCAGGAACGCCGCCTCCTGGACCTTCCCGCCACCCCGCGCCATGAGCGAGAGAATGAACAGCACTGGAAGAATTCGCCGAAGAGAGGAAGCAGCCGCTGGAGGCAGAGCCTGAACCGCCCAAGAACTAGGACGGCGAGCTTTCCGAGGAGCAGCAGGAGGACATGCACATCGATATCTGCGGCGACGCCTCTCCCGTAGCAGTGGACAAGGTTCGCTGCTCGTCGCTGCTTGTACGCAAAGATGTCGAGCTTGACGACGAGGACGAGTTCGTCACTCCTCTTCGAAATATCTCGCAGCCCAACAAGATGGCCACCCCCGGGAGAGATCAATCCTCCCGGGGTAGCAGATGCGGAAGATTGATTTGAGATTAGGTATGTAACCTAGGCTCTGATACCATGTTATGAATATTGTGTGTGTATTGATATGAGACCCAAAGAGCCATATATATAGGAGAGTACAAGAGATATGCCATATAGAGATAAGACATATATAGAATAGAATCCAAACTCTATCTCCTAATACAACTCTATCTCTGTCTCCTTAACAACATCCACTGATCTAAAAGTGTTGTTTACTCTTTTGTATAATAGAAAGGGGAAAGGTGTGTTTATTTACTGATATTTACCGGTGGAGCTAGCAAATGTATTTTTTTTCTTTTCGTGCATACACACAAGAGAAGTGTGTGTCTTTGTATTAAAAGGAGAAAAAAATTTCAGTACAATTGTAATAGAAAATATACTTGTTAATCTATTCCCGTGCGATCTGTCTGCCAATGATGGCCAATTTCCCTCAGTTAAGAAGAAACCCTGAAGTAATCTGATAAGAACAATCAGCATCATTTAGTGCCTGGAGTCACTGATGTCTGATGGCATAATGAAGTGGAGAAGTTCTTTATGACAATCAATCAAGGTGTCTAGGTGACACTGTGTTGTTCACATCCCACTAAACACCGACAGAGCAAACTCGGCACCCTATCAGATTACACCATGGGAGGCATCTGCTCAACTACTCCTTCTCCGTACCACCAACATCCAGAAATCACCTCTACCACCACTCGAAGCATAGGGACATCAGATAGTATGAACTAAAACGAGGGCACTAGGTCCAACCGTCCAAGAGACCAAGACAGACTAGTTCAGCTACATCTTCACCATCCAAGAAACCACTGAGCAAACATCATGTGATAAACGCAAGAAAACACATGCCACCACAAACCAAACAATACCCGCAAAAAATCTAAGCGAGAACAAACAGAAGAATTCACACAAGCATAACATCGAGGACCTGGTGTGCATGCTTTCCGGAATGGACGGCGGAGACCCCTCCCAGGGAACTAACTCCACGAACGCACGATCAAAGCTCGCTTGCGCTCTCCGCACCGATCAGCGGGCTCACGCAATGGCAGAGCGGTGGATGAGTGCGCTCCACCTTCCTCGATGCCGGTAGTGGCAGGGTGCCATTGCCGAAGACACTGTCGCAGCAGTTGCATTTCTTTTTTCTTTTCGAGAGAGAGAGAGAGATAGAGGAGTTGCAGGCTTGCGGCAGCTGGCCAACAGCTCGGCCTAACAATGGGCCGGCCCAAATTAGTGGTCCCACTTACAACGGCCGAGAGGGTACGGCCACTCAGAAGAGAGCAGCGCAGCCGCAGCACGCCCCGCAGCCACCACCATGGCGCCATGGCCTCCTCCTGCTGCTCCTGCTGCTCCACCGTCTTCGCCTCCTCCTCCTCTATCTCCTACCGAATAAGCACGCCTCGTCCGTCTCTCCGTCCGCCGCCGCGCCAGGCTGCCCGGTACAGTTCCTTCCTCCCGTGAGGCCGTGACCCGTCCTTCCTTGCACCGAAGAAACAGAGGGAAATATGTATGCCTTCTGGTTGTTGCAGGTGTCGAGGTGCCTTCCGAAATGTGACTCGGAGAAGCCGATGCCTGAAAAGGGGACTGAGCCGGCCAGCATTGCCCTGTGCAGATTATAGCATACATTGGAGGGGGCCTCTTTTTAGCATTTGCTGCTGCGACACTGGTTGAGAGTTTCAAGATCCATCAACAAATTACTGGACCGGTGTGCAACAAATACCACATTTAGTGACAGGCTGCTGTTACATTGTTTTTTTTATCTCAATGATAGTAAAATCAACCATCTCGGCTAATTGCATAGGTAATAATGATACATTGATGTGTTGTCAATCTTGATTATCCACAGGAAATTCATTCTTCACATGGAACATCACTGGTTTGCGTAGGATGATTTGCTGTGGCTGATGAGTTTCTGCTTCCTTATCCAAGACATTGCTTTATCAGCCTGATTGGTTGTCAGACTCACAACACGTCGGAAATTAGAGTGGAATGTGAGAATAGGAGAAAAATTGTAAATTTCCTGGAATTCTTTTCTTTACCCTTGCCTTTGCACATATATTGAAGCTAAAGTTGTTTGGAGCTAAAAATTATAAAAATTAAGAAAAATTTTGTGTTGTAACCGAATCAGAAGCTAAAATTGTTTGGAGCTGGCCTTATGCATGTGTACGTGTGGGGACAAATTGGTACAGGGAAGAGAAAAATGACGTGGAGGTCTAGCAAAGAAGAGACTTTTCCAAGCAACTGTGCGCTAAAAAAGACGATTATGAGATCGTGAAACAGTGTTAATTGTCCCGCATGATACTTATCACTGGAATGCCCCACCAATGGGAGGATACAATAGTACTACTATTATAATATGAGTTTTTGGCACTTTTAGTATGTTTTGACTTCGTATTTGTAAAAATAATCATAGTTATGTGAAAATGGCAAAAATAACATTTCTGTCACTCGGTTACCGGATGACAGTAGCGTGGAGCAGATATGTAGGCCTGCCGTCCGGCCACCGTGCGGCTCCCTACTTGCTGCCTTGCCACTAGACAGCAGGTAATTAAGCCGACTTAATTACCTGTCTTAATTAGTAGTTCTGGTCGCAGCCGCTGTCCCAACCTTCGACCACCGACCACGTTATCCCGACCACTATCGTATTCGATCACGGTCGTTCACGACCACAGCCACTCCGACCGCTTTCGATCACTCTCGAGTCCCGACCACTCTTTGCAATCTGTAACTTTCGACCACCTAAAGCCTATCAACCAGCTACTGTATCTCCGACTACTGTAGATTCGACAACCTCGTCCATTCGATCACTTCAGCCGTCCAACCACGACCATTTGATCACCTCAGCCATTCGACCACTTCAGTCGTCCGACCACAGCCATTTGACCACCACAGCCATTCGACCACTTCAGCCGCCCGACCACGGCCATTCAACCACTTTTACCATTCGACTATTCCAGCCGTTTGACCACGGCTATTAGACCACTTCAGGCATCGACCATGTCCGACCACGGCTACTCGACCTCTTCATCCATCGACCAATTAAGATAGGTAATTAAGCTGGCTAATTAGCCAGTTTAATTATCTGCCGTCTGTTGGCAGGGAGCCGCACAGAGACCGAGCGGCAGGCCCACGTGTCAACTTCATGCCACTGTCGTCCGATGATTGGACAACAGAAGTGCTATTTTTACCATTTTTACATGATTAAAGGCTATTTTTATAAATACTGGTTGAAAATATACCAAAAATTCCTATAATCTCCGATGGTCTGACAACTCAAGTACAAGTTAAATCATTTCATGCACCAAAGCTGGATAAAGCTCACTGACAAATCACAGAAAAAGCCATACCATCTCATTCTATTAAACAGCAACTTTTGATCCACGAGAGCTAGCAAACTTTCAGATCCACAGCCACAAGCATCAATCACAGAACCAACCACGTTACAGTGAAAACTGCAATCATAAGTCATAATTATACCAACTAGTCGATGTTAGTCCAACTGATCAGACATCTGATAGTGCCAGCGAATATCCCTATCCAGATTCCACCGTGAGTGTTAATCAGGAATACCTCTCTACAAAACATAAGGTGTTTCCTTTCAACAAAAGAAGAGAAACCATTTCTCACCTGCTCTAAGAGATGACTATTTCAATTAAAAAAAGAGATGACCACAGTAGTACATCCAAAACCTCCGCTGGGGTCCAGAATTACAGATGCCTCTCCATTTCAGTTTTGCAAAGAAGAAAGAAAGAGAGACTCTCCAAGGCCATAGAATAAGCACCATTCTCCTAGTGAGATGAGATGGGTTGTGAAAGACCATGTGAATGGATCTAGATTTATGTTATAATAAACCACTACAATCTGGAAAGGTTAAAAATTTAGTTTGCAAATTTGTCAAAAATTTCTAGAAGGTTTCAGACCGGCCGGTCAGACCGACATCGGGGGGCGGTCAAACCGAAATTAGCCACCGGTCTGACTGGTAAATTTTTGCAGTTCAAACCACTGCCTAACCGCTACAAGGGTGCGATCAAACCAGCTAGTCAGTGAAGCTCTCGACCAATTTTTGTGATTTGGGGTCTTCAAGTCTCGCGATGATTTCTGTGATTTTAGGTTGCATGAGACATATTAATACTAATGTTGATCAAATTATGAAGAAGTTTATGCCCAAGAATGATTTCTTTGTCTTTTAATGTGCACGGTTGCTTGCAGTCAACCATGGTCAACGGCGAGGATTGGGGCTACGCTCATAGAGAAACTGAGGCCCAGAACGATCGAGGATACTGGGTGAAAAGGTGAGCTCAAGCATGGCACAACAAAGTCGGAAAATATTGAAGGAAAGTTCAAACGACGGATTGCATCATGTTGCTTTGTCGGTCAAAGTAAGGTGTGATCCGGTGGAACCAAAACAGGATAGATTTGCCGACACGTGGTAGACCAGTGGTGCATCTACACGTGACAAGTTTGACGATTGATTATAATAGAAGGAAATGATCGGGTCAAGAAAGGGTATTTTGCTAGTTTAACCAAAATACTAAAAACTATTTTGAAGCAAAACCGTAGTGCTTGAGCGGCGCTTGGGAGAGTGGTTTACATCAAGAAGAAGCTAAGAAGATCAAATTGAATCAACGTTAAGGACTTAGCGGATTTGAATTTATGCGCTTTGAAAAACATGCGTAAGTATAGTGTGTGAGTTAAAACATTTGTGGGGGGTTATCATGTTTTTCTCATTGTGCTAAGTGGATCCACTAAGGATTAGATGTAGCTGGTTAGCCTATCTATTTAACGGGTTAGGATGGAGACTTGTTGTTAACCATCTAACCATCCCCTCTTGAGACCAAGTGTTCACAAGTGTTAAGTTAGGGTTTGAGATAAGTTGAGTGTTGTGGTGTGCTCTCTTGTCCTACAGGTAGAGTGGCTGTAAAACCTTCTTCTTCAAGCAGCAATACACCAATCTTTGTTCATCTCTATGAATCTCTTTTATGCTGATTGATTTACTCTTGACTTGGTTGATTTTTCTTTTCTCTTCCCTCTTGTTGATCCTGTTGTGTCAAGGACATATAAAAGATGAAGATAATCTCTAAAAATCAATCTTCACCAATTTAGACACTTTAAAAGCAAGTTCATGAAGAAACTTGGTTTTGTTTGATTTTGGCATCACCAAGTGATTTCGTGATTTGAGGGTTTTTGGTTTGAATTATTTAGTGTTCTTGCTTGTTGTGATATGTGGGAATACATCTAAAGCTATCTTCTACCTACGAGCAAGTTGTATTCACTGTTCTCGCATTTTGCCCAGTTTTGGTGTAATTTTGCTTCAATATAAAAAGGTCTAAACTTTACTATAGATTTATATGACCATGGATGGAATGGGTTTCTGAGACCTCAAACAAGTTGTGTGCAAAATTTTATAGTATTTAAACTTGTAATTTAGAAGTTATGCCAAAAGAGAATTGGGTCAGGCTGTTCTAGATAGAGGCCGGCCTAACCTTTGGAGGTCGGTCAGACCAGTATGACCCTAGCGGTTAGACTGGTGGGTGCATGGCGGTTCAACCTCCAAGGGTTGGCGATTTCCAGAAATTGATTTTTTGAGCCTTTTGCTTCGGGATTTTGGTTGTTGATTCTAGGCTTCGTAAGCCTGTAGTTACAGGAGTAAAAGAATTAAGAATACTTGTAGAAAAATTTTGAACAACACAATTTACTTCTATCTGTGATTTATTCGGTTCTACATATTGTACTTGCAAGACCAAGTTACAATGTCCTAATTTAAAAGGGGGTTCCCCTTGGAATTTGGAGACGCCCACATCTGAAGGCAATTTTTAAGTGCATCCAATGGGTGTTTAAAGTGGTCAAGACATGGGGCTTTTCGGGGTTGCCGACACGGACACGAGGTGGGGATGGGGGCAGCCGGGCAGGCCTCCACATGCACACTGTGTGAGTTCCAACCCCCCTGCCTGGCTGCTACTGCCTTTGGCCACTTTAGGGTTAGGGTTTCACACCCTGACAAAAATGCCACCACTCACACACACACTCTCTCTCTCTCTCTCTCTCTCTCTCTCTCTCTCTCTCTCTCTCTCCTTAGCCTTTTTCTCATCTTCTTTACAAGTTGCAGATCATCAGCCATTGAGATCGTCAAGGGAAGAGGGCATTTAGAAGTGAACAGCAAAGGTAGCCTTGACTTGCAGTCAATCGCTGCATGCAGAAGGATGACACGACTGAGACGAATGGCAAATTAATGGATCTCGGGTTCCAGGGTCTGGAGGTGGCGCCACCCAGGGAAGTGTAACTGTTTTTAACTTCTACCTGCAGTGTTCTGCAGTAGTTCTCCTCAACTTGTCATGGTGCACTTAAGCAGTGCTGCTAAATGTCAGTAGTAGAAATGCTTGTAACCTTATGGTCGCAACTGTCAAGAAGATCAAATTTCTCAGCCATTGGTTCCAGCGTACACAGACTCATGACTGCACAACATCTCGCTAATTTCCTTGAAATAGTTGTTTGATGTTTATCTGCCATGCTTGATTCTCCTGTGATAGTTGTCTTGGTGTGGTTAATTCCTTTCGTAGTCAACTCATGGACATGCCCTGATCAAACATGCTGTTAACACACTCTGAAACTCCATTTCGAAAGAGAACTTGACCTGCTGGCTCTATAAATTTTCATCAAGGTACCAGTAATTCTTACTGCCAGGTATTTTCTTAAGACATTGCAATGATCTGATCCTCGGTATTGGTAACACCCAGTAAAGCACTTGCAAGTGCATTTACAAATAACAGCGTTAGCAGTACCCAATCTAACATGCATATTTGATTAAACCATGGTGAACTGAAGAAAAAAAAAACAAAGTACCAGTTTGTCATTCACTATGAACTGGACCTACAGATTTTAAGCCTTGATCAAAAACGTAACACAGGATAACAGGTAATTACATGTATCTCTCTTAAAACATTGCAACAAAAACCTTATTCACTGCAATTTAACCACAAATTCTAGGTATCAGTTTCGAACTTTCGATGTAATCAACCGAATAAGCATGAAGAAGATGCCGCGAACTATATACATTGGCGACAGTGTTCCATACAAAAACTGCCAAGCTGCGACATTCCTCGCTGTATTCCCAAGCAGCCTGCCTGCACATCGATCACCACCTTCGTCAGTCAACCACAGACCATTGCAATGGAAACGAGAACATGTAAAAGAGAAGACACTGCCACCCACTGACCCACAGCTTTGGTATGGTATGGACAGAAGCTCTACTACCGCGCGCGTTCCAGAAGCCAGAAGTAGAAGTTGTTTGGAGTGGGGCAATGTATCATTGCATCTTTCTCCCCATCCTGATGGTAAACTTTTGCAGGAATACTTTCGGTGATCAATTCAAACAAAGTCGCTTTATATCACAAAGATCTGAAACAAACTAGATTTATAACATCAGATGGAAACCAAGCTCCTGTATTTAATTGCTGATAAAACATATTGCACATCATAAATCTCCAGAGAATAGATTACTAGTACCATCTATATATGGTATCATATTTTGTTTCGCAAACAATTATAAAAACCGTATGATCCCTGCTTGGAATCACAAGGTTAATTGATTCTGTAACTAAATGGCAAGAGTAAAACCAAAAAGATATTTATAATTTAGAAAACAAATCGCAAATGAATGTTTCGAAATTAGCGGCACATGTGCATGGTGCACAAATAGGATCTCCAATAGCAGGAGATAGGAGATTCATACGAGAATCGTCTTTTCGCACCAATCAACTCTTTAATTAACGGTATTTACATTGTATATGCACAACACAGAATTGATGTAAGTTTACAGTATCTCTTACATGCGACAACACTAACATCCACAAGACTGACTACAGTCCAAAAAGTTTCCATACAAACATTTCTACTGCTAATTAGTTTATATTAAAAGACACCTTATTTTCCAACTAATGTTAGAACAGTTTTTGTTGAAAAATCTTTAATCTAGAGTCTAGACATCACAGAGAACACATTTGTAAAGAGAACAGTAATCACATACAATATCACCAAGTATAACACTATTGAGTTTATTCACTTCAGAATGCTATTTTACAGATTGTGATATTCTGTATAAACCTGCTATGATATTTTAGTCCCACTTATCAAACATCCAAAAGTTATCTTAAATATACACAAACACAAGTATATATATATACCACATCTCATAAATATTATATTGGGGAACCAAGTGAAATCACTTGTGAAATATTTACCTATCAGGCGCTTATGTTCAAGATTTGTGGTATGTTAAACAAATTAATGCTAAATTCTCAAATTTATGAGTATTAATCTAATGAAAACTAGTGTATTGACAGATCATGTCAAATTGACCGGTATTAATTCTACCACACATGACACATCTGTGATACAGGTACTCAATACTAACTGTCATTAATATTTTGGGTGAAAATAATATTAACTTACTAAAACAGTACAAGAATGGACCCTTTTCAAATCACATTAAAACTAGGCAGACATGCATTCTATAGACCAAGGATCGTGGGGAACATGCCAGAGAATGTCCATATCCTTTTGGTGATGTCCTTTGGCTGTGATTTTCAAGATGCTGTGATTTTGGGACAGTTGCGTCCCCCACATAAACGTGCATATGGTTTTGAATTCAGAAAGCCGTTTGTAGAGAAACTATTTAGAGAAGTCTGCCATATTTATTTTTGTTTCCGAAGAAACCAAAACTAAAAACCACAAAAAATCAAATAGAACAGGTCCAATATACTTAAGCAAAACATAAATGGATCATAAACACTTGCACATCACAAATCTCAAAGATAAGCTAATAAGCCACTTGAGACCTTGGGAATCTTCCTTTTGGGGGAGACCAGCAAAAACCATTGGGAAACTTGATCCCATATCCAAGTGGTGGCCATGCTCCAAAAGCATAGCACCAGCACACGTCCAATCACTAGTTGCATGCCAAGTTCCAAAGCAAACAGGGAGATCGAAAGACGTCTCACTGCTGCACGAACCGAAAGATGTGATTCCCAGTCTCCCACACCAGAAGGCATCGTATTTTGTCCTAGTTCACAACAGTGCACACCACCTTCGATAGATCACACACAAAAAAATAAAGATGTATAGATGGAATTCTACAAGAGCCATCTAGAAAGTCATCACAAGTAAAGCAGCAGTGCTTTCAGAAAATAGCACTTCTCTTTTTTGAAGAGAACTAGATTCAGTGAGCAGATCAAGGATCTAGTACAAAAGGGCACGGTTAAGGAAAGTACAAAAAACCTTGGACCTCCATTACTGGACTAATACCAACCAAAGAAGAACAGTAAACACCATTGAAAATACTGTAGTTTGGCAGAGGCAAGGAAATCACTGGTGCTATCATTTCATGTTTAAGCAGCTCAAGTAGCAAACAGATCGAGGCGTACGCTAACTCAGGGAGCCAACAGATCAGCTCAAACCTTGCGAAGCTGCATGGCTGGAAGAGGAGGGAGCACCCTTCAGTCCAAGCAAAGACAGTGCGAGAACAAAACTTTACCTCCCGCTTCATTCACTCATCTGCTAAGCCCTCTCACGGCCGTTGCTTGGCATGTGGGTGAATGAGTCGGCAGCTAATTCGACCCTCGCAACGTCCGTGAGTGGACTAAAGGACGCTCTCTTCCATCATCGCTTCCATGAAAGCGAAAAGCTAAAACAAGATCAATAAATTAAAGAGTACAAACGAACATAAACACATTAAAGACTTGAGAGCTTCTTGTGGAGTTGTGGGCAACTTTTCATGTGGATCTCGTGAAGAGCGGCGTATTTTGATGAGTAGTAGGCACCAGACGGGTGCGATGAGAAAGGAAGACGGCAAGGCATAGGGAAGGCAATGGAGATTTAGAGAAGGCCATTAAATAGAGCCAAGGTGTGACATCACAGGCACGATGAGATGTATAAAAATAGTGAGAAGTGGCTAAGGTCGGGCCTTGTATCAGTTCCATGGTTTTCCCTTTGCTCGTAAACACAAAGGGCCGACCAAAGGGGTCCAAAGGCCAAACCCTAACGGATACAACTCAAAATATTGTACTCTTTTTTGGTGGTTAAGTGGCTATTTTATTTACTTCGGGTGCTTAATTAATTAGAGATTAAGCTAGCTATTGGATGCTCTTTGAGGGCGCCGCGTGGATACGTGAGGTGAAGGAAATTTAGCTTCAGCTGGATAATAGGGCCCTGATACTACGGAAATGCTATTGGTTATATGTAGTTGCCATATGGACTATGGAGTATGAACTTCTCCCATCTCCTTCGATCATGACTACTTCAGTTTTAGAGTGATTTATTAGTGGGTAAACAGCTTTCTTTTGAGATAAGACCTCCAGATCAAGAAAAATCTAAGGCCCCATTTAAAATGCAAGGAGATGCTTTTTTTCAAAATTTTGGCCAAGATAACTATTGATTTAGCTATTTCGAAGAGGGTTCCTTGTAAATAACTCAGGATTTATTTATAGATTGTTTAGAACACAAAATTTTGAAAAAATAATATAATTTAATGGGTTCCTCGTGAAATTCCTATGCTTCAAATGGGTCGATCGATAGGGTTTCTTTCAGGAAAAATCACATCCATTCCCACTTCTTGTCTGATATTTTACGAAATTTCCAAACAATTTCATGTGATCCAAATGGTCCGAATGTGTAACTTCCCGCATGTTAATTTTTGATATTAATCAAGATATATTACGGTAATTTGTTAGTGAACCATACGGCAACGCACAAACGCTCTAAAATTTGAAGTTAACTTATGTAATCAACACAAGTAACAAAATTAATGAGGTTCCAGAGGCTAGCCATGGCATACCCGTATTATAAGGTGAGTTTTTTTAGACTATGGCTTTTAGTTTAAATTTTTAAATTTTGACTGTTCGTGAGAGAGTACGAAGAGAAATATTGTGCGATTTTGGTCAATATAGATAAAATCAGGACAGTGTCTACTATAATCGATTTGTAGACCTCGTCTGAAAGTTAGATACTGTAGAAAGACAAGTTAAAAGCCCAAAAGAACCATCCATAATTTTACACTATCTTGATTTTCTCAAGGATTGTTTGTTAGCATATGCATGTTAAGTATGCAACTAGTTGAATTTTCTGCATAAGTACAGAGCTAGATAGTACAATGTATTTATATTTAAAAATATAATTATACCTGTTATATAACTTATTTTTTATGATTGAAAATATAGTCCGCTAGTATGAAGCAAATATATGTATATACATTCTACTCAATTTGAAAAAAAAACTTGATTCAAATTGCAAGCGGAAGTTACGTGGTTCCAACTTAATCATGATTAAAAAAAACATGTCTGCTACCAAAAGATTCGATAATTTTGTAGAAATTCTAGAAAATTGTGATGTTTCCTTGGTAAATTTCCAAACCGGTTCAACCAAGCAAACACCAGCAGGAATTTAGAACCCGTACTGCAACTCTGGTTTTAGCCACTGCTCCGTTCCAACTAGGAGCAAGCGCAAACAACGGTGGGAGATGGACAAGCGAGTACTCCAAGTAGGCAAGTACCGACCACGCTTTCAGGCCACAGTAGCGGGCACGTCCAATAGAACAGCGCCCGAGTTGATAGGATAAGATCTCCTAGAGGATTGGCACTAGCGCTCTGATGGCGATAGCCTCTCTAGTGCTGTCCAGTGGGCGACGGCCGTGTGGTGCCGGCCTACGGATCGAGGTGAGAGCCCAGACATGACTCACGACCATATCATACTGGTACGGATACGGTTAAGTTTTAACGAGTTGGTACAGTTGGTCTGTTAAGTCAAAAAAAATTAGAAAATTAAGAAACAATCTTAAAAAGTTACATAAAGATTATACAAAATTATAGACATTGTTAATCATCAAGATAATTATTGTCACTGATATAATAAGCTTTATTAACTTATTAAATTATATAGCATGGTTGTCTCATTAAAAACTTTATCAAGTAAAAACTTAATTTGAGAAAATCTTGATAAAAAAAGAGTACAGCCTATGAAGCTCACTAGTGACTACATCTAAAAAAATATTGGAAATCTTATTCATTACTATCTAGATACAAATTCTTAAAAGATTATTCTAAGTCTCTATTCTCTGCAGAATGTTGAGATCTTGATTCAGCTTGTTCCCATTCTTTGACGGTCGAAAGGATTTCGACTATCTCGTTCGAGAGACTTGTTCGCCACTCCTCGATTATTCTTCCAGATAAACTGAAGGCTGACTCCGAGGAGACCGTAGAGACAGGAACAGTCTATACATCCCATGTTAATATGGATAGCACTGGATATGTTACTTTCTGGGTTTGCCACCATGAGAGGATATCAAACTATTGCTCGAAGCTGACGCTATTACTGTTGAGATAGCTTGATATGTCTCCGGTGCTTTGTCGCCTTCCTCCTCCTAACTAATGTATACCTGCATGAGAATCTTGAGAATCTCTAGAGGAAGAACCAAAACTCATGCCCTATTACATAGTCCCCACAGAGGTGCTAGGGGCTATCGGGGGTCTTTCCAAATGCACGGACCCAAACTTATTTTTGTATTTCTGGAATACCTCATATAATTTATCCTTAACTACTATATAGTATGTACAATAATCTAAACCAGTAGCATCACTTAAAACTTGAGCCAGCAGAAGATGGACCAAGCAACGCTTCTTCTGGCTGTACAGTTTATTGTGGATGTCCACCTTCTGCGGATGGATGTGCCTCTTGAAAGGATTGCATATCCTCCGCCGTGAGGCCAAATTCGGAGAGTTGGAAATCGTAGTTCTCCATTGAATCAACTGTAAATCCATGTAGTAAAGTACAATTAATTTACTATAGAATCAATAAATAATAGCAAAAAATTTAAATAAAGTGACACTATTAGTCTATTACCTCTTCTGCATCTCTCTGAAGATTCTTCAAAGTTTTTTCAATTCTTTGAATTTTGCATGAATTTCTCACTAATTTTACCGAATTTGTACAAACACAACCAGATTTTTCACAGCTAAACAAAGAGATGAGATTGAGGTTTGAGGTGTGGAGAATAAAGGCCATATGGACCCCTATTTAAAGGGAAAAGTCGATATTTTTTAAATATTTTGTAATTTTTTTGTATTTTTTTTACCCCCAACAGTCAAAAAAGGGTAAAAACGACTATTTTTCACGGGCCGGGCCAACAATGATGGGCCGCAGCCTGGCATGCGAAGGCTTGAACCATTGGATAGCACGCGAGTTGGTCGAGCTCATGCTGGAGCACATAGAGGTAAAAGGTGGATGCTGCGTGGAGGCGTGGAGATGATTACGGTCGGTGATAAGAAAGATCGGGACTAGGAGGGGTAATATGAGGTCCAGGCGGTCAGGTGGTCACGGGAGGTGATTGGGTTCACGCAAGAGTACGCGGTGAAGGTGCGCGATGAAGATACAGGTGGGGATATCCTAGAGGCTTCATATGCGTGTGTCGTATGGAGTTGTGGATGGAGTCCATGATCTGTATGAGGTGGTTAAAACACGTGTTAGGAAGGGTTTCGGGTCCCTTGGTTTGAGGAAGAGATAGCTTTCGTGTCCAAGTGGAACAGGACACGGTTTGAGGTGTTTGAGTTGGACACGTCTTGTGCGCTGGCTATAAAAACAGGGGAGGTTGTAGGCTAGCGGAAGACAAGAGTTTTAGGGCTTTCGTGGAGAAGGTTTTTAGGGGTGCCGTGAGGTGCTTTGTAGCCAAGAACACGATGATAAAAAAAATATCAGATCCTTTCCAGAAAAAAATTCTTGGCGACTTGTTTTCATCTCTAAGTTACATGCTCTGTTTTTCTTTCGTCTTGTACTCGTTCGGGCGGGGGACATCAGGCAGAAGGAGGTCACGACTATGTGCGTCGCTGTCATGCAGAGCACTCAGAACGATCAGGCGATCGATCTGAGATCGTGCCGAGCAGAACGATTGGGCGATCTATTCCAGCGGTCGTAAGAGAGCAGTCATAAGCAAGCAATCGTTCGGGACGAGCGGTCGTAACGACTGGTCGTAACGAGCAGTCGGGCGACAGAGCGTCTGGTTGTGATGAGCACGCACAGCCAGAGCGACAGAGGGTCTTCGACCACGTACAAGCAGCTGCAGTCGTTCGATAATTCAGAGCTGTCTGGCGACAGAAGCTTACGACCACGTACGAGCATCTGCTGTGATCGAGTGTCTCCGTTCGGTAATCCAATTGATTCCCGTGTGTTTCTCTGTGTTTTATTTTTAGGTGGTCGAAATGGAGACAATCATTCACCCTCTCTCTGATTGTGCCATACGATCCTACAGATAGCCAACACATCTCGTCGATTAAGACCATGCAAGTGCAATCACCCAACTCATGATTTAGAATCAGCAGTCGTAGTGCATGCCTTGAAGATCTGGCGATATTATCTCATTTATAAACGATGTGAAGTTTACATGGACCATAAGAGTTTGAAATATATCTTTACCCAAGTAGAACTCAACCTAAGGTAGAGAAGATGGTTAGAGCTAATCAAAGATTATGATATTAGAATCCACTACCATACAGGAAAAGCAAATGTAATAGCAGATGCTTTGAGCAGGAAGCCATATGCATGTAGTGCTCTATCAGGAGAGTACCAGACTCAACTCTAGGAGGGAATTGCCCGTCTAAGTCTAAATCCAGTAGATCAGGGTGTTCTCTCAGCTCTAGAGATTCAACTTGCTATACATAACCAAACTAAGGAAGCACAAATGGTTGATGAGGATATTTAGGAAATAAGAAAGAATATGAGAAGAGGCAAAGCCACATGATTTAATGAAGATGAGTATGGAATTGTTTGGTTTGAAAACCGCATCTGTGTACCTAGTGATCAAGACATCAAGAATATGATTCTACGAGAAGCATATGAAACTCAATACTCTATTCTCCGAGGACGTACCAAGATGTACCAAGATCTTAGAGAAAGGTACTGGAGGGTCAGCATGAAATGAGAAATTGCCGAGTTTGTTAAGCTTGTGACACCTGTCAGAGGGTTAAAGCACAACATGACAAACCTGCAGGACTTTCGCAAGCCTTGCCAATACCAGAATGGAAATGGAAAAAAATTGGCATGGATTTCATAACTGGACTTCCTAGAACCCAATCCGATTATAAGTCAATTTGGGTAGTCATCGACCGATTGACTAGCTCATTTCATACTTGTTAAGACTACTTACTTTGAAAGTAAATTAGCAAAACTATATATTGTCTAGAATTTTGTAATTGCATGAGTTCCCAAAAAGAAATCTGCGGAGCAGCTGTCTTCGTTTTCAGAAAAAAAAAATGCACCATCAAAACCAAACACACACACAAACGCCAACCCTATCACTTCGGAAAAGGCTTGCTCGCTGCAGCTTTGGAATTCTTGTCCCTTGCCAGTACACAAACCATGCCGAGCTAGTGTGTGGTGTGCTGTGCTGGTGAAGAGATGGTTGGAATGACAGGCGACGTCAGGGCACGAAGCAGGCGGGGGGCAGCGCCGTACCGACGGGGCAGCTGCATCAACAGTGCGCGAACATACGGCGGTGCGCATGAAAATGCAGTGGCTGTCGGTTATCGGATCCGGTTTTAAGGCTATGCTCGGTTGGGCTGAATCAATGTAAATTGAAAAGATATTGAACTAAATTAGATAAAATTGAAGTAAAATAAAATGTTTACAATCAATTTATACTCTAACTGGAAGTTGCCGATAGAAGTGATTTCTAAGATTTTTGACCAATTTTGGTAGGCCCTGTGCTACCTTACGTTGCCTGCTCGAGGAAGCAAAGCAAAAATACAGCTCAAATCAACACCAGGCAACAACCGTCCCTCACTGGCCGCGCGCGGTTAACGTCGCATTGAATTGAGATAAAAAAAATGCAGGGGGCCTTACGGTCTCAGTTACGGTCTTACGGAGTACAAAACCGGCAGGAGCCAGCTTGTTACCTTTACTGCAACAAATAATGCACCTTTTTGTTTTGGGTTTTTATGTATGCTTTAAGAAGTACTCGATGAGATATGTTGCAGTTCGGCTTAAGCTTCTAATTTTTTATTTATTTTTTATTATTTATAATATTTTTTTGAACTTTTAGCATTTTTGAGTTTTCTAATCGGTTCTTTTTTTCCCGTTTTCGTTTGCGTTGTTCGTGATGAACTAACATATTTTTTTCTATTTTTAATTTTTTTTAAATAATTTAATTATGCCAAATAATCTACCCTCAGCTATAGTATAGTTTCAATTATCTACAGTATAATTTTAATTATAAACCACTATTTTTTTAGTCTAATCCAGCGGGGTCTAAAGAAAACGGAAGGGTGGAGTTCGAAAAAAATGCCGAAACCGTCTTTTTTTTACCCTAGGTTACAGTGACACGCCTTGATAATCTCATCGGAATATCAAGCGCTATAGTGCATTATTTGTTACAGTACTTGCAAGAGCAATGCACTTGCAATGTGCGTGAAAGCATTCCGCAAATGAGCTTGGGAAAAGAACTCCCTCTCCATCTCACCCTTCCACAAACAGTCGACGCGGTCTGTAATTAGCTGCACAAACGAAAAGGAAACACCAGGAAATCTCTCCGCCTGCGGTGTAATCAGAATTCAGAGGTGGCTGGCCGGGCCGGCCGGGTACCGGAACGGCAGCCGAGGGGACACGCTCACGCTCAAGGCTGCTGCTCAGCTTTTGATCCGCCTGCGGAGTGCGGACTGTGCATCTGGCCAGAGCTGAAAACCCTGATTACATGGCGCAAAACAGCTAGGAGTAGGACCTCTCCATGATTTTCCTTTTGAGGTTACGCGCCAATTGGTTTGATTGATTTTTTTTTCTTAATGATCTCATCGGTTAATTTTCCCCGTCTGCCTTAACTCTAGACACCGTCGCCGCACTGATGATCGCCGGTGCCGACGAGCCTCCACCTTTTGATTGCTATCCCATTCTTGACCATAGCCGTGTGCACCGTTCCTCCGCCACCGTATACCACGTTCCACCACTCTTTTTAGGTTATGGGTTTATAGTTTCCTCTGAATAAACAAACAAAACGATTTTTCCGTCATCTTTTTAAAATAGCTTAACAGGATAGTATTTTCAAAATATCTTATCGACATTCAGTTCGTTCGCACAAACGCTTACTCTATGAGCAAAATTCATCAGCCGCAGCCGCTATCAGCCTCAAACAAAAAAATAAACCTTGAAGCCTATAACTCAAAACTCCTTGTCCTCGTTGCTGATGATTTTTTGTGACACTCCGTATTATTATCCTCAGAACATGATAATGGGCAACGGATTATTACTCCTTAAGATCCACGTCTTAGGGAATAACAAGCCATACCAGAGTTACGCATCAAAACAATAACTAGAGACTTTGCATTATTACAACAATTAGCTACGCACGGCTAAGGTTTTAAGTACATATAAGAGATACAAAAGGAGATACAAATTATTTATATATCCTATCTCTCGAGGACGAGTCTCTATGGGTCGCCTACTCGTCCCAACTGTTGAATAGGGCGTCCACCTGGCTTTATTCCTTGACACGATCACTTATCCATCAATTCTTTGAAAAGCATTTTTAATGCAAAATGTGATAATAGATATTATGTAAAAATTAGTTTTTTAAGTGATAACTAATCAGAGTGATCAAAGGTAAGCTTGCCTTGGTACTCGTAGAATGCCTCGGTCTCAACCATGGCTTGTTCAGTTTCCTTTGTTAGACTTGGTTTGTCCTTTACATTATAGAGCGCATTTTATGGTTTTAGGAAACTGATTAAAGAGACAGTTGTGTTGTATTATTGTGCTAATTTCTCAGTTGAGATTTCATATTTGTTGGCATGTATTTACTTTGGTGATTTACTTAACCTTCAGTCGATTCGTTGATGTTCTAGCCTATTTTCGCCCTCAGCTATCTATCTAGTCAGCCCAAAGCTCCTACACATAATTGGCCTAGCCCGCTGGCTGTTGGCCAACACTGCACCCACACCGGCCCAACACACACATAGCCACATCGGCCCAACACCTACATAGCCCACATGCGGCAGCACGCAGCAACGCTGGCCCACACACGCACTCACACACCGTGCCAACCCACGCACGCTGGCCCGCTCGCTACCTTCACACACCCCTGCACATGCGCCAACACACACATGCACACACGCTCGCTCACTTCCTCTCTTCTCTCACTCAGTTCCCCATTGTTGGTCTCTCCTCTCCAGCTTCGCTTCGCCGCCAGCCTACTCATTCTGTCGTGGTTCTTGTGTTTCCTCCCCGCCACCGTGGCCGACGGCGTCAGTGGTGGTGGATCTGGGCATGGCACCGACAGATCGGTTGCTTTCCTCCAGTGGCGTCGCTAACGTCCCAAACTCTGGTTCCCCTATGGTTCCTATGCCTCTTATCCTCCTCCTCCGGCTAGATTCGATGCCAGTGGTGGTGGATTTGGGCGCCTCCCCATTGGATCGATGACTGCCCCTCTAATCCCTTACTAAACCCATTTTGCTTTCGTGTTCTTTACCTTAATATGATTTATTCATTTTAATTTCTTATGCACGGGATGGATACAATAGTGATTTTGTCTCGCGGTTGAGCAACCGTGACAGAGCTCGGAGATCTGCATGCATCGGGGAGCATGCCAGACCTACCGAGTGTGCTCTGACGACCATTCGCTGGTCAGTTGTCACTGTCGTGAGCCTATGACGTTACTCGTTGTGGCTCTAACAAATTGAAGTGAGAGCTACCTCCCCCTTGTGCTACTGCTCTATTTGGTTAATAAGGCCATCCATGATGTGTAGTGCCTTTCTAGGGTGAGATGTAGGGGACAAAGAAAGAGACAAGGGTGTGGTGACTACCTGATTTGGTCGGGCCGAGAATAGGTTGGTGACGGTGGTGGTGGTGGTCCTCTCCCACGTGCTCCCCCGGTGGTTGAATTCTCCTTTGGTCCTCTCTGGTCCCAGTCGGTTCATTGCTCCAGAGCTGTTGGGGATGCGGTTCACTCCTCCTTCGGTTCTTCCCCGACTCCTTCAACGCCTCCTCCTCTAACACCCCTTTGGTGGCGCCAACCCTCCGAGCTCTTTCACGCTCGCCACCAGTGGGATGAGATCTGGGAGGGGAGATGTAATGGGGATGTGTTCTTCCCCTCTCTCTTGCTCTGGTGGCTTGGTTGTGCAGAAAAATGAACGCGGTCTTCCCTTTCTCTCCGGACTTGGCCTTATCCCTAGCCTCCTCTCACTCCTTTCTACGTGGAGAGAGGGACGGCTTTATGTATAGACCGATAGTGAAATGAGAGTCTCTGGTTAATGTGGCTCAATTCTCCTCTGGTTAAGGTAAAAGTGGTGAAATTGAAGTGGGTGATAGCATGGTTTTTCGCCAGATGATGAAGCCCACTAAAACAAGAGGTATCGGTCGGCCTCGGACGGTCCTAATATCTCGATGAGCACTACGGTTTTGGAAATCTAAATTAGACGGGTTCTGATGGAAATCGTCTCTCCCTTCTCTCATTCTCTTTTTGGATCGTAGTTTTCCTGTGTTTTTAGTCTATCTAATCAGTATAGACTTTTAGCGTCGACTCACTCCTAGCAATACCTACGGCTTACTCCACCTATTACCATTGTAATTAAATAAGTGATGTATGTAATTGAGAATGCATGATGAATATTGGACTCTTACATTTTAATTATTACAATGATGTAACTGGTATCGTTGTATTAGGGCTTGATCATCTCGCTTTGTGCTCTGCGAATATTTGAATGTTGTAATATTTCTCCTCCATTGTTTGAACAGCTATGTAATTAAATGTGTTTTAATTACATTTTTTTCTTCATTAACTCTAGATTAAATTTAAATACGATGCTCAAATCTATTAATAGTGAGGGTCGTTTCATCTTTGCGGCTCACCTGCCACCGCCCTTAATTTGTTCAAACCTACGTTTGAAAGGCCAGTGAATCCAAAACTGAACCCAATGTAAACTAGACCTGTTCTACCGTTACTGGCCGAAGAATCCGAACAGGTCGGTGTTCCTTGTGGTTCTGTGCATGCCAATGGCCGCGCAAACCAGTTAGGTCGGGCCCAAGTTAACCGAATGAAACAAATCCTCAAATAACCTATGTACAGGTCATGGCACTGGTTGCCACTGAAAAACACTTTTTCTTGTTAAATAAATAGTGTTGTCGAGCGAATCATACAACCAATTATCATAACTACAAGCAAGATTAATCATGCAATTATTCAATGCAAAATTATAAGAATAAATAGACATGAGGTATGAGAGAGCAATCCAACTATCTTCTTTATTCCAATGACTTGGCGTACATAATAGTAAGGCCATTTTCTATATTTGTAGACTAGAGTCATTTGGAGATATTTCATATGCGCCCACATATCTTTGGAGGACAAGAAACCGACGGGGCAGGGTCCTAACATTTGCCAATAAAAATGAAGAAGAAAAATATTCAACAAGTGATCAACTTCCCAAACAATATGTTCTGCTCTGATACGAAAATGATAACAAATCGGTTAGATATATATGCCTGACCATTCAACAACCAACTGGGTGTTATAGCTAGCATTTTCTATCAATGACATCATATTCTCTTCAAAGAATTCGAATACAATATCAGTAATCATTTGGATTTTCATTTCATTTTTTTAAGACAAGATGCATGTTATTTTCATAGCAACTGCACGGCATAAAATAAGATGCTTGGGGTTCTTCTTGGTGATGTAATGAGTAGTCACACTATTCTTTTTTTAAATATAGGCCCTGTTCTTTTCAGCTTCTAAAAACTGTTTTTCGGTTTTTCTACAGTAACTAGCTTTTAAACGGAATATTTTTTAAGATAGGGTTTACTAGTTAATTGTAGTACATACTTTATTGACTTCATTTATATTGGCAAAAACCGCATGTGAGTTTCTATTACTCTATAATCTCTCGTACAAACAGCTCAAAAAACACTAGCCCCAGCCAAAAGCCACAAGCTGCAGTCAAAAAAACAGGCCCATAAGCTTTCTTAAATGCCAAGAAGTGTTCAGCAGATGAAGAAATACAGCACTAATCCAAGCATCAGAAACATTTGCATATTATTTATGTTCACAACAGGGGACAGGAGGAATCCTACTTCTGGGTTGGAACAAAGTAGTTAAAGCAGACTTAGAATCGAATAAAGCATAAGAATACTATGCATGAGCTCGTGACAAAATGGTTGCATTGAACCATAACCTTATTGAAGCAGAGTAATTGAGTAGCTCATATGCTCTTTTTCTCGATTATAAGATAGATGCTCATATGTTTCGTTGCAGTTTACGACCACTTTAGCAGTCTGGCTAGGACTACATTGTGGTTGCTCCGACCACGCCTTCGTACTCCGATCACGTACTCGTAACTTCAGCTGATGAGAGTTACGACCACGTTCACGCTACGCTACGCGTTCTCGTAACCGCTCCTTCGACCACTCGATCACCGTAGTCGTAACTCGATTACGACCACACTGTGACTCGATCGTCGTGGCCGTAAAGCTTACAATCACGTTGAAGACCTGATCGCCGTGGTCATAACTCGTTTACTACCACGTCTTTTGCTCCGCGACTGTGGTCGTAACTCGTTTACGGCCACGTCTTCAGCTCCTACGGATACCTCCGCTCGATCGCCGTTGAACTCGATACTCGATAATTTTCCTGGAGCCAAAACTGCTCCGTCTTCTCTTCTTTATTTCTCTCTCCTCTCGTTCGATCACATCGATCGCTGCATCTCTCGCTCTCTTCTCTCGTTACATTGCTCTCCTTTTATACCCGACGCTATGACTACAACACGGAGACAACTACGACTCTGAGACCGACTCGAAAACTGACTCGAACTCGTACACGACTTGTACACATATTAAACAGCTAAACCTAGTCGAACACGACTAAACAAGATTACTAACTCTAACAATCACCTCCTTAATCTTGTTTCTCTATCTTGATCACGCCGATCTTCTATCTTGCTTCCACTTCTTCCTTCTACCTGCACTCCCGTGTGTTGTACCTTCCTGAGCCTTGCACAATCTGACGCTTGACGCGCCTCGCACCTGGACTAATCCCGTCCTTCCTTGTATGTTTGCCTCGGCTGGAGCACCTACTCCCACAGCCGTCTTGGCTTTACCGTTCCCTGAGCCTCCCGCTCCTCTCTCTTGGACCAGGTTTGTCCACTTTCCTACATATGTCTCAGCTGAGGCTACACCGCCCCTAACTTCTGTCTCCAACGCTTCCTCCATTCCCTCTGCAAAACCATAAAAGATTATACTAGCCTGTACTCTAAGTCTTCCTCTTGGATCTTGTGCACCTTTTTCACATGCCTCCCACATGCATGCTTTCATTGGAGTGACGCTCGCATTGCCTCCGCCAATTGCATGCGCTCTAGAGCCGCTGCTCCCTTCATGCGCGTCTGCATGTGCATGGTCACCCAAGCTGCCGCCTGCAGCATCTACTTCACACAGGCCGTGCACATGGGACGCCATGTCCGCTTGTGGTCTCCTGCCCGAGTCATCTCCTTCAGCATCGTCTGCATAAGGATAGGGTGTTGCACCTGCATGCGCGCCATGCTTGCCTCATACTGCCTATGCACCTCGTCCATCTGTGCCTCTCTTGACACAAACATATTTACAAGTTTTCAAAGAAATCTTGTACAACCGATTTGGCGATCTCTTCACTTTCATCAACAGATCTTTGTTCTTGTCATACACACGTAAGAACTCATCCTGCAGTACCACCATGCACCATCTTTCTGTCATCTGCCCGAGACTAAGTATGTTGTTCACAGACTTGGTATAAAGTAAATCCATGTCAACAACTTCTTATCTCCGTTCTTGCATTGCAACATCATCGTCCCTTTACCTCTTATCTCCACCGTAGAATCGTCGCCAAACTTGACCTTGCCCCAAACCTTCTCGTTGAGCTCATGAAACATGGAGCGACCTCCCGTCATGTGGTTGTTTGCTCCATTGTCCAAGTACCACTGATCCGTGTGATTGTGTCTACCTTCCTCCGCGCGTAGTTTTGGAACAATGTTCTCCTCATTCAGTATCACCATGACCGGCGCATTTTCAACATATGAGGAGAGGAGTAGTCCTGGTTCTTCATCATCTTTTTCATCTTGGGCGAGGTTCACCTCCTCGTCCTTCTTCTTGCATCAACAATCTGAAGCATAGTGCATCTACTCGTTACAGTTGAAACACTTTATATGGATGCGGTATCATGACTCGTAGTGCCCGTATTCGCCACATCCAAAGCACTTGACATTTGACTTATCGTATGATCTATCACCACCACCTTGCCTAGCCTTGTCTCCACAACCACCTCTGCCGCCTCGACCGCTCTGGCCACCTCGACCGTGCCACGTCCCGCGGTTGTTTTTGATGAGCCATGACCGTCTCTCATATCTCTCTTTACTAGCAACGCCTACTTATTATGAGTCTGAGATCCCTGCTCGTTACTTGACTAAAACCCCTTCAGTAACTCATCTATCTTCTTCTTGTCCAGATCGGAGAAGTACATAAGTGTTGTGACAACAGGTATGTACTTCTCCGAAAGCACATGCAGGTACTTCTTCACCGCCATAGATTCCTCCATCTTGTCTCCAAGAGAGTTAATCTGATTGTACAATGAAGTTAGCTTGCCCACGAACTCGTCCACTGGCTGGGTCTCTTTCATCTTGAGATTCTTGAACTCGCTCCGTAAATTCTGGAGCCGCACCTCCTTCACACAATCAACGCCCTCATGCATCGTCTGCAGTGTCTCCCATGCCTCCTTGATATCTCCTTGCCGATGAGCTGATGCATCATCGCATCTGGCACTGCCTGGTAGATGATGGCTAAAGTTGCTTGATCCACCTTGTCGTCCACCTCCTTATTCTTCCCCTTCGGATCGATTACACCATAGACTCCCTGGACGCGCATGTTCGCATTCATTTTCACTGCCACATCAAGTAATTGTCGGTCATCAGGAGAGGGTACTGGAGGGAGATTAGCCAACCCTGGGCATTTGCCTTATCACCCATGATCTTCAGAAATCACTGAAATCAACAGGCTCTGATACCACTTATTACAGTTTATGACCACTTCAGCAGTCTGGCTATGACCACGTTGTGGCTGCTCCGACCATGCCTTCGTACTCCGACCACGTACTCGTAACTTCAGTTGATAAGAGTTACGATCACGTTCATGCTACGCTGCACGTTCTCGTAACCGCTTCTTCGACCACTCGATCACCGTAGTCGTAACTTAATTACGACCACACTGTTGAATCGATTGTTGTGGTCATAAAGCTTATGACCACGTTGAAGACCTGATCACTGTGGTCGTAACTCATTTACGACCACGTCTTCTGCTCTGCGATCGTGGTCGTAACTCATTTACGACCACATCTTCAGCTCCTGCGGACACCTCCGCTCGATCGTCGTCGAACTCGATACTCGATAATTTTCTCAGAACCAAAACTGCTCCTTCTTCTCTTCTTTATTTCTCTCTCCTCTCGTTCGATCACACCAATCGCTTCGATCACACGGATCGCTGCATCTCTCACTCTCTTCTCTCGTTACATTGCTCTCCTTTTATACCCGACTCTACGACTACAACACGGAGACAACTATGACTCCGAGACCGACTTGAACTCGTACATGACTTGTACACATATTAAACAACTAAATATACTCTAATACGACTAAACAAGATTACTAACTCTAACATATTCCTTCTACAAGTTACGAGTGTAGGAAAATAGAATAGCCAGAATAATGGTCAGATGTATTGCTTGAGCCTCGGAGGGTATATATATAGAATACAAGGCTTAGAGGGCAAGAAGCCTCTTCTAGAGATGAGACAGGTATCACGAGATTACAAATCTTAAACTACCAAATATAGAGATATGCCAATATACTCTAACATCCCTCACAGTGTAGTGGTAGCGTCACGGACAGAAGGAGCGTTGCGAATGGTCAGACTGTAGAAGAAGCCGAAGGTGGGGAACCGTCGGACTGACATCCCCCATAATTGCAGCGGGAGCATCGGGGATAGCTGTGGCGTCGCAACCACGGTGACTGTAGAGGAAACCAACAAGTTTTCTCAAGTTAATAATAGCACTTTGTTGTCGAGGTATCCGAGAGCGAGGTAACCATGGTCGTAGCCGTGGAGGAGGGAGCCATATCGAGGTAGCTGGTGTCGAGGTTGTTGCTGTGGTCGGGGTAGTGGAGTTGATGCAGAGGAGGTCGTGGCCAAGGTGCATACGACCATCAACCATGGTAGATGTATAGTAAACCGATCGTAGCTACAGAGAACTGGTCTACAAAGAACCGATCGTAGCTACAGAGAATAGTCATAGCTATAGGGAACCGATCATAGCCACTATGGTCGATCTGTCATGGTCGACCTGTCGTGGTCGTCCTCGAAGATGAGAGAAAGGAGCAGAGAGGTGGTGGAGTTCGGGAGCCACGCCGGTCGAGGGTGAAGGTAAGGAAACGAGAGCGGCGTAGTTGATCTTCCGTGGTTGATCTGCCATGGTCGACCTACCGTGGTCTAGTTAATAACCGTCTATGATATTCATCATCACAAACGGTTCTCAAGTAAAATCATTTGTAATAATAAAACACCACAAACGATTTTAATTTATAACTGTCTATGATAATAAATATGATAATCCCTCCTCACATTCACATATATATCACATATTCTCATATACATAAATGCAAATTCATATATATATCACACATTCTCATATACATAAATGCACATTCACATATATATCACACATTCTTATATACATAAATGCAAATTCACACACACATATATATACATCACATATTCTCATATACATATACAAATGCAAATACAGAATATATCACACATAAACCTTTCATTCATCATTTCACTTGCTTGTTGTCTTTAAAAATTAGCCATTCATGATGATCGATGCGTATGTAGCTAGTTTTGTCACGTTGTTCTTCCTTGACCCTTATACTATTTCTAAAAGGAGGTAACTCGTCAAATTGATTGTTTTCTTCCTCGTCCACTACATTCTTAACTCCGACAATTCTTCTTTTTCCATGAAGAACTATGTGGAGCTTCTTCTTTGCCTAGTCGGTTATATAGAAAATTTGAATAACTTAGCGAATACAAATGGTTCGTCCTTATATCCGACACGTTTGAAGTCCACGGTAGTGACACCGTACTTGTCAACCTTCACCTGTGGGATATGGACCCAATGGTATCGAAACAAGGAGATCTTGAAAAGCATATAGTCGAGCTCTCAAATCTCCTCTATGAACCCATAGTAGGAGTTCCTCAATCCATCGGTACTGAACGCATCTATGCGGACACTGCTGTTCTGGTTAGTGCTCTTTACATCTTGAGCCTGCATATAGAATATGTGCCTATTTATGTCATATCCTTGCCATGTCACCACTGTAAATGTTGGCCCTTTTTCCAACCATGTCAACATATCAGTTGACAAGCTCCTAGTGAGTCGCTCCTTCAACCATTGGTTGAACCTACTATTGTGTTGTCTCGTGATACAAACATCCGACAGCTCCAGATTCTATTACCGAAACACATCCTTGTGCTGGTTGATATACGGGGATACTTCAGTCATATGTTGCAAGATTGTGAAATAGGCTTAAGCATACGTATCCATATCTGGAGTGGTTGCTTTTCTTCTGATGCTCCCGATACCCTTGAGCCTCCCCTCATGGCGAGATTGAGGCATACTATTGGTTCGACCTAAGTTATGTAATCGACACAAAACTCAATGACATCTTCGGTTGCATAACCTTTGACTATGCTGCCCTCCGACCGAGATTGATTTTGTACATAGAACTTGAGAATTCCCATAAATCTCTCGAACGGGTACATGCTACGTTAGAACACGGGCCCGCACATTTTTATCTCCTACACAACATGAACAATGAGATAGACCATGATATCGAAAAACGATGGACGAAAATACATATCAAGATGACATAAAGTCGTCACCACCTCGTCCTGTAGAGCATCTAGTCCTTCAGGATTGATGACCTTCTGAGCAATTGTATTAAAGAAATAACACAGTTTGATGATTGTCTCTCGGACCTTGATCGACAAAATACTTGTAATTGCAACAGGAGTATCTGTGTCATCAGCATATGGCAATCATGAGACTTCATGTCAATTAACTTCAAATCTTCCATCAAAACAAATTTCTTCATGTTGGCGGAGTAACCAGATGGAACTTTCACACCATGCAAACACTGAGACAGTTTAGTTTTCTCGGCCTTGGACAGAGTATAACAAGTAGGAGGAAGGTAAGTTCGTCTTTTGTTGGTTTTTGTCGGTGCTAACTCAGGCCTGATGTCCATATCAATCAAGTCAAGCCGTGCATTAACATCATCCTTTGTTTTGTCATGAATGTTCAATAAAAGACCAATCAAGTTGTCACATACATTGTTCTCTATGTGCATGACGTCAATGCAGTGGCGAATTTCTAGGTGCTTCTAATAAGGTAAGTCCCAAAATATTGATTTCTTCTTCTAGACATTCTTCTCATGGAGCATTGATGTACATCCCTTTTCGATCACAACATCTAAATCCTTAACCATATCATCGACCTCTTTTCCGCCTAAATGCCTTGGAACTGAACTATCCTACTTCTCTCTGTCGAATTGTTTCTTCATCCAACGGTATGGGTGAGCCCTTCGAAGGAGCCTACGATGATGCATGTACACGCTTTTACGTAAGTACTTCAGCCACACACTCTTGATATCATCTAAGTAGTGATTACAGGCTTTGGCCCCTTTTATGCTCTAGCCCGATAGATTAGCAAAGGCAGGATAATCATTTATAGTACAAAACAATAAGGAGCGTAAAGTGAAGTTCTCTCGTTTGTACGTATTCCATACATATACCCCTTCGATCCACAGTATTTTTAGATCTTCCACCGATTGTGCTAGGTACACATCAATATCATTGCTAGGTTGCTTCGGCCCTTCGATAAGTATCTACAGCAAAATATACTTTCGCTTCATACACAACCAAGGGAAAAGGTTGTAGATGTAGAGAGTCATGAGCCAAGTGTTTTGTCAGCTGCTCATGCTACCAAAAGGGTTCATCGCATCTGTACTCAATCCAAACATTATATTCCTCGGTTATGCACCAAAGTCTGCAAACCTCCTATCAATGTTTCTCCACAAGGCGAAATCAGTAAGGTGTCTTAGCATTCCATACTTCTTATGCTCCTTTGAGTGCCAACGCAGCAGTTTTGCCTTCTTTGGGTTCGCAAAAAACCGCTTCAAACAGGAAATTATAGAAAGATATCATGTCACCTTAGCAGGAGGTCATTTCTTAAACTCTATTCTCTCGCCGTCATTCGATTGATTCTTACACTTATATCGGTATGTGTTACACACCGAACATACATGCATGTTTGCACACTCTTTATGGTAAAGGATACAGTCGTTCGGATATGCATGTATTCTTTGTACTTCTATTCCCAATGGACAAAGAACTTTCTTAGCTTTGTAGGTGGTTTTGGGCAACTCATTGCCCTCCGGAAGCATTCTGCTAAAAGACTTAACAGCGTCGTGAAACTCTTGTCAGACCAACCGTTGCTTGCCTTCAATTTCAGCAGTTCAAGCACGGCTGACAAACTCATGTACTTTGACTTGCAGCATGTGAACAGATGTTTCTCCGAGTCCTCCATCAAGCCTCGAAATTTAACATACCCTCTCTCATCACAGTTCCGTTCTACATCGTAAAGCATTTGATCTAGATTGTCATCATGCAGCCTATCCGAATCGGAACCACAATCAACATCATCTGGCGGCATATCATTGACTTCATCGGCGATGTCATTATTACTACCTTTCTACGTAATCTACTCTTCACCATGACTAGTCCAACGTGCATACCCCTTTTTTGAAACTTCTTCGAATCAAGTGCAGTTCAATCTGCGCTCGGTTCTTAAACATCTTCCGATTCTCACAGTCAATGCATGGACAATACATATATTCTACCCCCTTATTCAACATATCCTCCTCAGCAGCTCTTGTAAAAGCAAACACGACATTAATGTACTCTTCACTCACACGGTTCCCAGCATACATCCAACTTCGGTCCTACGTTACACATAACAAATTAGTTTCTTCTTATTTTAACGTAACAAACAATTTCTATGAGACATCAGAACCCCCATTTACCCCCATTTATACGATTTAAGGATACATAAAGTAGATGTTTTATTTTAAACTACACTTTTGACCTTAGAACACTAATAGGTCAAATTTTAGTTTTTTATTTTAATAAGTAAAATAAGTCAGTTAATTCATTAAGGTTACATTTATACCTTGTATCAATGACCAATTCTCAGTGGAAGGTTACATCAAAACAATTATTATTTATTTCAAGCTATTTCGGCTCTTTCTTAATCTTCAAAAGGAAATAAATTCCCTAGATATATATGATCTAAAATAGCTATATATACCAGAATAATTAATTAAATTGAATTAAGTACAAATAGACTATGAATTGATTAAACCCTAAACTCTAGACCATGCTAGAAGTAAATAATCTTCTCTCTACATCAAGCTAGCTAGATCTAAACCATCTTCGATTCTTCTTTCACCAAAAGCTAGATCTAAATTATAACACAATTAGGAACAAATTAATAACCATAGGTACTCAAGAAATGAATGGATCTACAATCACTCTTGTCAAACAGTCTCCGTTCACGAAATGGCCACCTCGAAGCCCCGCTTCCAGCTCAAAACAGTAGCCTAGATCTGGAATTTAAGACAGATGGTCGACGGGTCTACACGTAATTAATATAGTAGAATTATTGCAGATGGTTTTTAATACAAACTATCTGTGAAGTATCACATATGGTTCAAATAGAAAACAGACTGTGATATTTTGGTAATATCACAGATGATTTTTGTTAATAACCGTTTGTAATACTTCACAGACAGTTTTTACCATGAACCGTCTGTGATATTACATCTTCACAGACGCTTTTTAGTATTGGCATCAACACAGACGATCTTTAAAGTAAAATCTTCTGTAATTGTTTTTAATACTGACGGTTTTGGGTAACCGTCCATGATGTGGCGTTTAGTATTAGGCTTTTTGTAGTAGTGACACCTCGGGCTAAACTCTAACAGGCTAACATTCTATAACTACTGCCAATTTATACCCACACCACGGTGTTATATTTTGTGATCCCAATCTAGCCAGGTCCGACCACTTCTAGTTGGGTACGACCATTACTGGTCTTTCCGACTGCTTGAAGAGTTCGATTAGGAAGCAATGCGAACTGATCGGAGGTTATGATTGGAATTATATTCATATCCGTGACGGACTTTACACCGACCTGTAGCAGACGTGGTGCTATTAGGTGTGTGTTCTGACTGGAGTCAGACGTGGGGGCATGCCCTAATAACGAAGATATGCTCTCTATACTAGCCCACTACTCTTCATCAATAATAGGACAAGTCCTCCCTACATAGAAAAGTGCATAATACATGATGGCATTCATTCAGATTTTAGTAGAAAGGAACAAACATCAAAGGGGGAAGGAAGGAGCCAAGTAAGGAGTAGTAGAGTACCAAATGGTCCAGATTGGCACCTACAACCTATTGCGTTGTTTGCCCGACTACCCATCCCCGGTCCTCATCTCGCCGATTCTGAGGCCCGAGGCAACAGGGTGGCGACAGCGAGCTCTCAACGATGGTGGTAAGTGGCGACGAGCCCCTAAGGAATGGCAATGGCAGGCGGTGGCAAGCCCCCAAGGAGCGGCGGTTTGACACACGAGAGCGAGAAGCGAGGGTGAGGTCGAGCGATGGGGCGATCGGGGGCGAGTAATTGAAGTCTCAAAGTGATAGGGTTATGAACTTTTGTCATGCAATTGTCCCTATGGGCCTTTCATGTTTCAATTGGCTTATCTGCTGCCTATTTGCTCTTTGGTTGTGGGCTGGGCGTGCACCTCGAGCTAGGCCACTACTATATAGATTTACTTTGGCCACTACTATATAGATTTACTTTGGCCACTACTAATAGGGGCACCACTGGTACGATTTCTATGCCTCAGGCTATAGCCCATTCTGCCTGAGGTCTAAATCTGTCCCTACTTCTGCGTATCTATTAACTCATTTTGAGTTGGAAACGTGAAGATTTAAAAGGTGATGCAATACTTCATATACATTTCCTTGGAAAAAAAAGGATTTTTTATGTCGCCAATTGGTACGCAAGCAAAAATGGTTTGCAAGACTGCACCCGAATCATAGTTTGTGCTAGATACAAACCTTTTTAAATATTATCATTTGGCCCCTCATTAATCAGATATTGATATTTCCCTCCTCCTGACAATTTTCTGGGTTCTCCCCTACCCAAGACAGACTTCGACGCGCGTTCATGTTAAGCTTGTTTCCACCCCTAATATTGTCTCAAGTGCAAAACATGTATATCTAAATTTATACATGAGCATACCAGTTTCGCAGTAGGCGAAAAATATGCCAAATTTTGTACGACGAGAATCCAAATGCTTTCAAAAAGAACTTGGTTCCAGTTAAAGTTTGCAATTGTGCCAAGTGTAAAGGACACACCTATGCACCTAGCCTTGCATCGGCTGTTGGATACATCCATCGAATTAGAACATACAACTAATTAAACCCCAGGTTAAGTGAATAACCGTACCTGTCAAGGAAGCCGGTAAACAAATGGCATTAAACGTGGCCTCCACCCTATAAACGGAAAGATATGGATCCGGAGACGACGGTCAAGCCATCCCTGGGCGGTTACGCGTGCACTAACCTAACATCTTGCGACACTTTGTCATGCGAAATCGTAATAAAAATCATTTCCTTCTTTTGTAAAGCTGGGCAAAGTTGGCAACAGCCATGACCTAATTAGATGCCAATGAGACATGAACCGTGCTTTTCCCAGGCGAACTTTTCACTTCAAGAAATGAAACTGCTCCATGTTAGTTATAAAGAAATCTCTTTCTTGGACAACGCTTTGCAAATTTTGGCCTGATTCTCGCTTTGCAAACTGTGGAGTTGCTATCAGGTGGACTTCCGACGCTAACCCGAGCAGCGCCCGGCGTCCCCGCCTACCCCCTCGCCAGCCGGGCCTCCTCTCTTCCCCCACTTTCAAATGGAATTTTGGAAAACTTTCGGTAGGGATTTCAACTTTCGGTAGGAGTGATATCTATTCTGTTGGCAACAAATATTTCAACTTATCTGGGACACACCCATGTGCCATGTACATTCCACCCCCTGATTTGATTTGGAGCTTAGTGGTTTGGTTGAGAAAACAGCATAGAAATTTGTTTCCATTTACATATATCAGCAATTCAGCAATACAAAGCACAACTAGGAAACTGAACTAATCGAATAGCTGGAAATCACAACATCATTAACAAATATTTGGAGTACAATCTCTCACTACTACAAAACAAGTTATACTACACGTCTCATCACAGACGGTTCATGTAGAGCCGTCTGTGCTTTGATTATTACAAACGGTTCATGGCTAAAACCGTCTTTAAAACTATCACAGACAATTAGGTTTAAAAGCCGTCTGTGATATACGCATTATCACAAACGGTTTTTAATTAGAATCGTCTATGAAACTATCACAGACGGGTTTTATATACAATTGTCTATGTTTTATCCTTCGTCGTATGAACTACATAAGCTACTGAGACGAGAGACAAATTTATTACAAAAGTCCCCAAAAAAAGATATTCCCAGATCTTGGTCTTCTGGGTTCATATGCTTCTTCTTCAACTTTTGGAGTTAGAGGATCAGCCGCTGAGTTCTCGAATGCCGTAAAGATTGTCCTTGCACTCTGCACTTCCTCCTTCAACCTGGACAAATCATTAGCATGACTCATAATCTCATAGAGGATATCATGATAACCTTCCTCAGAATCGGCCGCTTCTGCTTGATCGGCACTGCTATACATGTGTCTCTCCGCTGCCGCAAGAGTTTATTCCACTTTGTGCACATTGCAGAGAAGAACGAGGCTGAGGGAGATTTCCCTTTCCTAAGCAGCAACGAGACACCTCCGTCGATGGCCGATGATGAGGTCCAGCTGACGGATGGAAGCGAGTCGAGGAAGGAGAGCAGGACGTGAGCAAAGGAGATGCTCCAAATGTAAATTGTTGGGCGCTTGTATAAGGTTGTGGCTGAACAACTCATAATGGATAGATGAGAGGAAGGATATCAAAAGAATATTATATGACATTATTGAGAAATCTGGTGAAGAAGATGAGGGAGAGGACAGTTTAGAAGAGTTGGATTAGGGCGCGTATATTTAAGCGTTATCACAGACAATTATAACAAACCGTCTCTGATATGTGACTTATCACAGACGGTTCATATAACAAAATATCTCTGATATGTACATCATCACAAACGGTTCATATAACAAACCCTCTGTTAATGACACGCCACCGATCTGTAGCGTATTCTTTCCACATCGAATGGCAGGCACCGGTTCCTCCCACCGCTCGGCCCTTATTAATTACTCCCCATATACCTTTCCACCGGCAGTCACGCGTGAGTTTATCCACTAGCTAGCTTCCTGCATCCTCCCCTCGATGACGCCGACTACCACCGTGAGTTAGCGCCTCTATTGTGACACCACGGTCGACTGCATAACACACTCTTGTAGTAAGTGTCATAAAAGTGTCTTATGCAGTCTCACCGTCGTGCCACAAAGGTGGTGCTATTGCCGCCTCTCCATCGCCGGTGATATCCGGCCTCCATCCGATGCATCAAGTTTGTTCCTCGACAACGCCGACTACCGCCGTGAGCTAGCGCCTCCATTGTGACACCACGGTCGACTGCATAACACACTCTTATCGTAAGTGTCGTAAGAGTGTCTTGTGTAGTCTCATCGTCATGCCACAAAGGTGGCGCTACCGCCGCCTCTCCATTGCCGGTGATATCCAGCCGCCATCCGATGCATCCATCTTCTACTGTCTGCTATGATATCTGCTTCTTATATATTCTTGACGTGTTAAAGAGTTGAGTTCGTTATCTTGTTATGCTATAATGGTGAATTCTACTCTTAATGGAAATGGAATGTTCTGATGTGTTTACCACTATATTTACTTATTTTCAAAGAGCATAAGTAACATTATTTCTTAAGGTTAGCCAAAAAACAGAAAAAAAAATAGGTATAGAATGAACTATCACAGACGGTTTATGCTATAAATTATCTATGAAGAACTATCACAAACGGTTTTATATACCAACCGTCTGTAATACTCATCAATCACAGACGGTTGGTAACTAGAATCATCTATGATGTGTGAGTATCACAGACAGTTTTTGGTTTGAGCCATCTGTAATAGTTTTCTTCACAGACAGTTCTAGTTACAAACCGTCTATATTGTCTTTATCACAGACGGCTCACAAATCGTCTGTGATAACCTCCGATTATCACTGACACATAAATACAATTATGTTTTTCATATGCATTAGAGATATATAACACACATAATAGTATGTTACAATATCTATTATGCAGTTGCGCAGAAAATTCTTTTGATTATTTCATTTCCAGCCTCACGAAGTAACAATCTACGGCAAGTGCTTGAACAGGAGGGTTCTAGGACCAGAGCGCAGCCTTTATAAAGGCCGAATCCGGCCGTTAAATTGCGTCCCAAGCACTACAAGATTCCCAAAATTATTTTAAGCGCAAGGCCGTTCATGAACAGATGCCAAAAAAAAAAAGGATCTTGTAGCCTCACTTGTCATGCATGCATGATGTATGCGAACCTCACAAGGCCGAAGAAAAGGCAAGTTTTCTGTCCATATATGCGAGGGCCCTAGGTCTGATCCAACGGCCCAGATTTGCCGCTGAGCTCTATATAAGCCCACCAACCCCAAACCATCGTTGTACTCAACTTCATGTGTTCCTAGACACCCATAGCACAATGGTGCATACATACATATCTAGTCTTGTTTTTCTTTCATACTTTGTGTAGTTTCTTTACACTTTAGTGTGACTTTGTGCATAACAAGTCGATGATGGATCGTGTAATGCGATGGGGTGATAGAAGAAGAAGAAGAAGAAGAAGAAGAAGAAGAAGAAGAAGAAGAAGAAGAAGAAGAAGAAGAAGAAGAAGAAGAGCTCCCTTCGGTCCAATCCTGGAGGGGAAGTGGTCGGATGCAGCTGCCGGTTCATGGATACCTCTGTGGTGCATGCAGCGTGGTAGTAGTAATACATGCTGTACGCCTGCACTTGCATGGGTGTGCGTGACCCGGGAGACGAACCCACCAGCATCTTCCTCTCATGCTTGGATTGAAGGGAGCTCTCCCTCTCTCTGATCTGCACATTCCGTTGTGTATTTTTATTTTGTTTGCATATAACCTGTTTGTTGTTCGTTTCTCTTGTTCTTTGCAGCCACAAATCCAGCGATGGAGGATGTTACAAGCGGGCATGCAGGGAGCTAGCCGGAGACCGTATCTTCGTGGACAAATGGAAGGGTTCATGCTTGTATCTTTGAACAGCATGTACCATGTCAAAAAAAAAATTATATGTTCCTTTCCTTCTTTTTTTTCCCCTGGAAGAACCATGTGTAATTGTACTCCGTAGTTTTATAAGATCTTTTATTCTTGTTGTTAGAAATATTTGTTTGGTCATACACGTCCTGTATGGACATATAAGCATCCTGTACATACATGTTTGCAAATATATATCTATATCTAGGTGTGTGTCATGATTGGCACCAATATGAATTAATGTATATATTCCCTGCTCTTTTAAAAATGATCGTACGGGAACTTGGTGGACGGTGGATGTTTCCTGGAACAGATCCCATGTTACTTTTTAAGGATGGTGCTCATTTATGGGTTAATCCTTCCTCTATAAAAACTACTAGCCTCAGAGGCGGCGGCCACGCCGCCACCACCATGACGCAAAAAAAATAAAAGAGACGATAATTCGTGAGGAGTTTTCCAAAAAAAACCAGGGCGAAAACGAACTTTCGAGGAAGGCGACGTGGCTAGCGCGAGGGGGCGGGGAGTCCCCCGGCTATCAGGGGGCTGGGATGTGTCGATTAAAAGGTCACCTTGATTTAACTAACGACCTGGGGAACCATTGTGGTCGCGTAAATTAGACATTTTATTTATGACGTCAAATGATTTTTCTCATACATAAATTATTGGCAAATGCAAGAACGGCAAAGAAAATGTTTAAGCATATGGATTATGAATTGTGTAGTCCTCCTCCTTAGGCTAAAAAAATCTGCGGCCCAAACAAAATGTTTAAGCATCGCACACTGGAAGCATCTGGGCAGCGACAAGGCACGTTACGTCAAGGTGGACAAGTGCGCACTATACACGCCTGCTCCCCTTAAAAGCTTACGTACATGTTGCCTCGCTCAACATCGAAGTCCATAGCCGATAACTTTTAAATATAATTAATATCTTTCAATTAAAAATAAATAATAGTAACTAAAGTGGTTTTTAAAATAACTTTTAAAAAAAGGTGGAGGTAGAAAAAATAAGAAAGTTATACGTACACAGGATAGAAATAAGAGTGATTTTTATGATACATCCGCAACACTTAATTTTGTCTCAGAGCAATATGAAAATAAGAGAAATAAAAAAATTGTTTTGAGAAGCCAATAATTTATGTTGGTTTTAGTCTTATTGGAGCATAAACTAGAAAGCTAGAGGCAGCATGAACAGACACAACACAGTGGAATCTTGCGTTTCGCTAGCTGTCCAACACTTAGCGCTCGGCTCCTTCATGTCCACGCACGTCCATTCATTCAGCGATAGTTACCGTTCCTATTTAGCATTCACTCGGATGCAACACCAATAACCATGCATGCGATTTTCAAAAAAAAAAAAACATGCATGCATGCGCGTGCGCGCGGGTGCAAACTTCGCGAACAAAACGACAAGGCCTACCCATGGCAACTCCTCGCAGAGCTTTTCTCGTACCATCAGCCCAGCAAGGCCAACATGGTGCTCAAGATGGGATTCAGTTCAGTACTGCACTGAAACTTCACCGGCATTCCGAGATCGCAATGCTTCAGGGAGAAATCGTGAGGAATCGCAGATGCAGCGACCAAGAAACGGATACAAGTCTTCGGACGAGACAGTCGGCGGCCAGTATGTTTACACGCTGCTTGAGCTTGTGTCCGTCTCATCGTGGAACAGGGCCTTGGACACCGTCCCGAGCGACCTCATCTCGTCGTCCTCCGGCCCGGGCTCCGGCCTCTTCGCGGCCGTCATCGGCGTCTCGCAGACCATGTCGATGCACGCCGCGCGCCGCTTCCTCCGCTTGAACGACGACGGCCTAGACCGCGGCACGCGCGCCGCGGCGGGGGCCTCTTTCCCCGGGTGCTTGAGCGCCCACACGCGGCGCAGGTCGGGCACCCAGCTGGTGAAGGAGGAGAGCCGCCTCTCCCTGTTCCGCCGCTGCTGCGCCCTCACCAGCCGCTCCTCGTGCCTGTTGTGGAGGCTGCCGCTCCTCGTGTGATCCCGTTGCGGCGGATTCGTGCCGGTGCAGTTCCTGTGGCTGCCACGGCTCCTGTCGATCTTGGCGTCTACCTGGTTGCTGCTGCTGGGCAGAGAATCTGAACATTCCACTTCGTCCTCGTCGTCGAATAGATCGAACTCCATCTCGGTGTAAATCTTCTTGATCACATCCTCCATGGAGTTGATGTACCTGAAAAACATTGTATGGTCATATTATTTCTTGGTCTCTCAGACCTTTGAAAATGGACAGCACCGAATCCCTCCCAATAGATGTAATACTCTGAACTGCAAATCTCGTAGGTCCGAGCCCTTTGCCATAAACAGGAAGCAAAAAAATTGGAAAGCAACCCAAAGTTCATTTTTATTAAGAAATGGCTCTGAGGAACTCCATTTCTGTCGTCTTGTTCAGCTTGATCTTATATCTTCTTTCTGAGGAATAAGCTTCATTTTGGTCTACACGTATGTTCGACTCAACACACAGAGCAAATAAAAGCTAAAAAAGGCATGCATGGCATTGATTGTCATGCAAGCCAGCAGAATATCATTATCAAATTTTACTAACTGTACATTTCCACTGTACTTCAGAAGTTAGAACATAGCTTTCTGATTGAGGCAAATAAAAACCAAGGGTGCTCTACGATGTCAGTATCACTGTACAGCAATGCTTTATGCTCCTCACAGTATCAATGAGCACGGCACCACTTCTATGTGATGTCCCTCTCATATTTCTTTTCACGCAACGAGAGCTTAGGAATTAAATTTACAGAAGCAAGAGAAAGGGCAAGAGAAAGGTACCTATAGCTCACTCACAAAAAAAAAAGAGGAAAGGTACTTATAGCTCACTCGCAAAAAAAAAGGAAGGTACTTATAGTATAAGCAAATCCCGAGCAACAGAATGAATTATAGCCTGGGGTTACCTACAAGTAACAGAGATATATGATACCAGAATGTGTAATGTTTGATAAAAGTACATCAAGATAGGACTTCCCTCAGTATGTCAGCCATATTAGTGACCAAACGAAAGATTTGCATTGAAGGATACAACTTGCTTCTGGCAAAGGAAGCAATACTGAGCATATATCTGTGCTACCAAAAGGTATCATATCATGCTTAGGCCTCGTTCCAAACAGCGATAGCTTTTGGCTTCCGTTCGAAACACGTTGGCTTCTTCACACGGTTTTTTTCTCTTTTTTTTTTCTATTTTCCTTTTTCATTTGCACTATCCGTGGAGATATAACAACATTGTTTTCTATTTTTCTTCATTTTCCTCAAATTGAATACCTTAGAAAAACTAATAGCCGCTAAAGTGTCATTTTAGCAAAAAGACAAAAGCCACAGCACTTTGAAACTGAGCCTTAGTTGCTCACATTGATGCTAGACTATATTTTTCAAACAAATGGTATATTTTTTTGGGTACTTTGCTTAATATATATTTTTCTCGAAGTAACCTACAATTGCTTCTATTAGGTTTGGGTAGCAAGAATTGTAACCTTCACTGTACCTTACAAAACTACCCGCGCTTCGATACTAACATTCACAAGCATCCACAAAGCCAATAGCTCAAGAAATACATTAAGATCAGTTAAATGCATGCAAAAATAAGCCATACCTGGACTTAATGGTCTTTTCAGCAAATTCAACAATACTGTCAGACTGAAATGAATCCCCTTGGAGGTTGATATCAATAAATTGCAAAAAGGAGCAGATCTCCTTTATCATCTTCTGTTTGGAACCTTCCTCTATACCAGGCCCAAGTTCAGACCTGATTATTTCCATCCTAAGCAATATCTGCAGCTCATGCCTGATACATGCTTGTTAAGGTGTATAAAACCACAAAATTTAATCTATCTACAGTTTATTATTGCAGAGGATATACCATAGAAAATAATTGCAGGGCTGAAAGAAAGATAACTGAGCATTAAAAAGGATACTCTCGGATTTTGTAGCTTGGGCTGTATTTTGAGGTTTGCTCTGATGCAGCAGACGCTGAATCACTGTTTTTATACTTTGACACCAGCTCTTTGGGCTTCCTCAACAGAATACTGGAAGCTTCGCAGCCAATTTTTGTATCAGAAGCATCTTCTACTTCCCTGTGTTCATACTTTACTGCAATCTTTCCATGCTTAATCAACAGCGCATGGACAGACAAACCAACCAAGCGTTCAGCTAAAGTTCCCAAATCAGCATCGTCAGAACAAAGACCTTGCTCAATCTTCTGGGGGACACTCACAAGAAATGCTTCTAAATCTTCCATAGAAGAGAACGCTGAACCCTCTTCATCCACTGGTCTCTCTTTGTTGCAGTCTGCTTCATCCACTTTGTCCATGTTGTTACAGTCTGCTTCATCCACCGAAAAATTGACATGAGGAGCTGAAGCATCCTCTTCTGATACCTGATTTTTTGCTTCTGCTTCATCCTTTGAGGAAGGACACATCTCTCCTTCTGTATGTACGCTCGATGAAGTACCAAGACATGACTGTTTCACTTGTTTCATCCAACATTTCAAAAACCGCAACTTTTTCGATGTGGCTCCATACCTGCTGAAATACATGTCGTCCAAGTCCACCACCGCCACGCTTCCATCAGCATGTTTGAGGAGCACATCACAGAAGGCGCTCCAACTGGTCGCCTCAAGTAGCTTATTGACCAGCTTGCTTCTCTTCTTCCTCGCACTCTGCTCCTTTGATGGATCAGACATACAACTACCCAACGATTCAGGACTTTTTGCAACCACCTGACCTAAACCAGTGTTATTCTTCTTGACATGCAGTAACGCACAGTTCATCGAGAAAGGCACGAGAATACCATCTACAGAGTTCCCATCTCCATCAGAAACCAACACAATTGCGCAGTAGTTCCTCCTATGAAGGAAGACCAGAATGAGCTGCCAAATTGGCATGCCACCCCCAAGCCTATTGTTCTCATCGCCAAGAACCAACTCAAGAAGCCGATGTGGGAAGAACTCCTTTTCCACAGCTTCTTCGCTGTCACCCTTGCCCCTCTCCCGTGGCGACCCACGCACCAGAACAACCTCGCCATCTCTTCCCATCAACTGCCCCCAATTCCCCACCTCACACACAGCCTTCACATGTATCCTGGACACACCATCGCAGCCCACCCGCCATGGTGTGGGACCAACCACCTCAACCTCACAGCTCTTGCAGACCAGTGGCTTCCCCTCCACATCGGCGATCTCCAACACCACCTCCCCTCGCCCAACAACTACCCCACGCCCACATACAGCACCTCCCCACACAAGCCCCGGCGGTGCAACCGCCGACCCCAACACGACCGCATCGGCGGTCGTGAACCGCCACCCTAGCTCTGTCACCGCCCTCCCGACCCCCTCGCCGGCGGAACCGACGGCCACCCAGCACACCTGTACGCCCCTCGCCGAAAGCCGGTCCCTCACCGGCCCGAAAACCCCCCGAAACCTCTCGATATAGCTTGCGTTCTCCCCGAATTCCTCGAATTCGGAGGCGGCCGTGAAGAGGGCCACCAAGTTGGGCGGCCGGTCGAAGACGCGGCGGCGGCCGTGCTGGGGCTCGGTGTCCCAGGAGTAGTCGTGCTCGAGCTGGAGGAGCGACTTGGCGACGGAGGAGGAGGCGGGGACGCGGGGGTGCGGGGAGGCGCAAAGGGCGAGGCGGCGGAGCGGCGCGACGGAGGCGAGGGTGGCCGGGTGGAGGTGGAACGAGAGCGGGTGGGGGCGGTGGGGAGGTGCTTGGGGAGGAGGGAGGAGGAGAGGATCGAGAGAGGGAGGAGAAGAAGAGGCGCGCGGCGGAGAGGGAGGTCGGGGAGGGGGAGGCGGAGAGGAGGGAGGCGGCGGCGAGGTAGGAGGCGGCGGACTGGGTGGTGGGAGTACTGGAGTTCGGGGAGGGGAGGAGGGGGTTGAGGTCGAGAAGGAGGACAACGCGGTCGGGCTCGCCGGCGCCGGCCGTCATGGGTGGGGAGGCGGCGGCGGAGGGGAGTGGGAGGGAATTCGGTTGGGGCAGATCTGTGTGTGTTCGGGCTTGGGGTTTTTTCCCCTTTTTTTTTCTAGTGAGGGTGGGCCGGTGGGGCACCGCGGGAGGTACCTGTATTTCCAAATTTTTGGCGGGAAAGTCGGAGGAGCCGGAGCCGGAGCCGGCTGAGAAGTCGGGCGGCCGGCTCTCTGCTGGTGCGCAGTGAATCACCGCAGCAGTTAACATTGTGTAACTTGTGTTGACTCGTGAGTTAAACTGTTAAAGTTCGACTAACATGCATAGTCCATCCCAAAATCAAGGTCCCGTTTAGAACGCGGGAAAAATTGGTGCGTTCCAAACGGGCTCAGATGTTGCAAGTGTTGATCGAATGTATATACGGTTGTCGCTCCTAAGCTCACAATTTGTCAGTCTAAGGTTCTGAAACTGCTGCAAACCACGCAGTTTCAACTGACTGAAGCCCTCTTTGGCAGAACACAAGCCGTCCGGTTTTTAACAGCCGCTACAGTATCTAACTTTTAAACATAGTATTTTCTTAAGATGAGGTCTACAAGTTAAACGTAGTACACGTTAAAAACTTAACATCCGTACCAGCCAAAATCGCAAGTGAGTATAGATCTCTCCGTAATTTGTACCGTAAACAACTAAAATTCAAACATTTCAGCCAAAATTCATAAGCCGCAGCCAAAAAGAACAGACCCTAAAATGCCCGCCTATACGCAATACTATCAGCAAATACTACAGGAGAGCATCTCATGATCTCATCTTTAACATAATTACACACAAGATTACAAGAAGTCGAGAACTGCAATATAGATACATATACGTGAAGATAATTATGGCGATTAGACGCCTGGGAGAATCAGATTACATGAGTTATTTCGAGAGATGTAAAAGGGTTGTGATTTTACAGCGACAAGAGCGAGCGCTACTAGACAGCGAACCGCCTGCCGCTTCAGAAGTAGGGGAAGCGCGCCCTCATGGCCACCGGCGATGAGTCGGACTCCTGGCAGAGGGAGTCGAGCTTCCACCCGGGCAGGGAGACGGCGGCGCCCTCAGGACGGCTCTCTTTGCTGCGGCCGGCGGCCACCGGGGACGGCGAGCCCGGGCTGATGGGCTCCTTGCTCGCCGCCTTCACCGCATCAACGGCGCCACCGCCCGCCGCCGGCCTGGGCGCTGGGACGACGGTTATCTCCGGCAGCCGGCTGCTCCCTTCCATCTCCCTGCTTGCTATGCGGTGTTGGAACCTGGAGGTTTTTTCTTGCGCGTGTATGCTAGTGCTACTATGTGGTGCAATTTGCTTCTCTTTACATCGTTTTGGTTTGGTTTAATACGGGATAAGAGAGAGAGCGATGGGCTCGGTTCTCTGCCTTTTTTTTAATTTTGTTTATTTTTTCTTGGAAGTGGATAAGATCAAGGCGGGTTGGCTTTTTCTGAACATTTCTTCCATGGAATTGTTGCTGTTGATATTGATGAGCAGATAGTGGACCTTGACAGAGACCCATTAGCTATTCTTTGTGGCTGGTTTGCCTTATCCTCTTTCTGTGGTAATCCTGTGTAAATTGGCTTACGTGATAAACTATACATACTAGGTAATTCAAAATGATGGCTAGCAACTAGTAGCAAATGTGAATGGTACTAGGTTACTAACACCCTTACATCTTTCGAGGGGCAAAACCAGCCTAAGACCCGGACTGGGCTAGCTGTTCTTAAACTAACTCTAATTTTTGTAATTTTTCATGAATTTTACATGGGCCTTTGGTATCAGGCCTCGGGCTACAGCTCAGGTAGCCCGAGGTCTGGTTCCGCCACTGCATCTTTCTTATGATCACTTAGGACCAAAGTTGTCAAATCGCTATTGTGGATCGGATCAGAGATTCTTTGATAGGATCGTAAATCGTATAATCGATGTAGAATCTAAGATCTTATTTGATTCTATCAAAAAAATATTTTAAAAAATCTACAGTGTATTAAAACACTATTGTATTTTTAAAATTATATCTTTTGAACTTTTCTTTACAAATTGTAAAGATAAGATCACGTGTTATTTTATGATAATTATAGTGAATATAAAGAGATTAAAGTTAAAATTTTCAATTAAAAGGAAGTATACAAGTAATTATTTATAATAAAACAATAGAATCGGTAGAATCGAGTAGGATCATATAAAATTTTTTATTATAATTTTACAAAAGTTTGTGCAGAATCGTAAGAACATTAAGATTCTACTATAGAACTATAAGAACATTAAGAATTTACCATAGAATCAAATCGGTCTAGTCAATTTTAGGTCGTAAAATCTTAAAATTATATAACAGAATCGAGATTATGACAACCTTACTCAGGACAATAAATGGCCACCAAATTTCCAGTTTCATCTTTCATGGTGTCCTTACTCCAGGTTCTCGTCATCTCATGTCAAAGCCTAAATGAGTAACAGGTAATACCCCCCTTGATACAAAAAATCTATAATCTACTATAGCAAAGATGTAGGTAAAATCATACACACAGTGAGAACTTGTGCAACAGAACCAGCGCATTGTCAGACTTGGAACTGAAAACTATCACAAGCCGAATAGATTGTCATTGGTGCCAAAGATCGAACCACCAAACTGCCTCGTGTTCAAGTCTCCACCATCCAGGGCAGACGGGAACCTGTCGAGCCACTGGGTGAGGTTTGGACTGTCCGAATCCTCCACCCATGGCGACGTCATGTCGATATCATCCTGCGCGATTGGATCCCCGTCCCCCTTCTTTTTCATCTTGGAGTCGGAGTGGAACATGAGATTGTAATGCACATAAGCTTGGTCAGCCAAAGCCTCCTTGTCCAGCTTGTTGCGCTTCTCCGAGTGACTCTGAAGGATTATGCTCCAGTCTCTTTGGAAGGTCAGGGTGCTGCAAACCTGGCTGACTATTCTGACAGCAGCGTTTTGTAATGATGGCGCTGAATCGCCATATTGTTCCCACCACATCCCTGACCATCAAAAAGGTCATTAGAATAAATTCAGGGAAAGGGAAATACAAGAGTGCTCTCGAGCATAGAAAACCATAAGCTGCCTTAGCAACATCTTCAACCAAGATCAGTAAATTGAAGTTATGATCATGGAGCCTCAAAATGAAGAACCACTCAGCCAATTTTTTAAGTACAAAGCTTTAGCACAAGCGAGAAACATAGAAAAAAATTGTTTTCCTAAAGCAGCATTTGTCATTTGATATTTGACTGTACAATGACTGTCTGTATATGCCGTATAACAACATATATGGCCATCCATTCCAGCTTGCAGATTTTTACTGTTAAGAATAACGATAAAAATAGCAACCTACTATCAGAGTGATCAAATGCAGTTATTATGCTTATCTTGCAATTAAGAAACGTGCTGTTCCATTCAAGAATATTAGAACAATGCAGCCAAGATAAAGAATACCTGGGGAGGTGTTGTTGCGGGCCTCTTTAGCAATGTTAGAGCCAAACATCCCTTGTGCCTTGCGGAAAGCATGCAGTTCTGAAGTGATACCTTGCCTTTGGTCAGGGGCTGTAAGCACTTTATCGAGAACATGGTAGAACTCCTCCTTGATACTAGTGAAAAATTTGACTTCTGGGTTATACTGGATGCTTGGGTTCAAAAAAGCAGCTGCTGAATGAAGAGGTGAATGCAGCTCTGCCTGCCATTTTTGCTCCACAATGTCCAGAAATGACTTGCATTTGCCTTCGTCCATTATGTAGTATGTTCTAATAGAGTCCATTACCTTTGTCATAGACTCGTATATATAACCAATGGAAGCCTTGCCTCCTGAAACATCCCTCATGACCCTCAATAGGGGTTCAGAAACAGCCGCTATCTCTTCGACTGCTCTCCAAAACTCATCGTCATCGAGGATCTCAACACACGAAATGCTTAAGGACCTATTTGCGTATGAAGAAGATGCATAGTCAGAGCTATGAAACATTTGCTTCAGCTTTGATCTGTGCCTCAACAATGATTGCAATGTGAGAAAATCTGATACAGACTTTGTAATCCCTGAGCAAACAAGCTCCTGCCCTGCCATGCACTTTCTCATATGGTCAAGAACCCACCTGTTGTTGTAGATAAATCGTGTTATGGTTTGAGCTTGACAGATGCATCGGTTCACCCAATCAATCTTGGAAAAGTCGTCCAACATTGAGTTTATACAAAAAGATGCGCAGGGAGACCAAAATATGGTATTGTAGTTCTGCATGATCAGCTTGTCTATATTACCATAGTTTATATTCCGGTCAGTGATTATCTGAACCACATTGTCTGGACCAACTTCCCGAATCACTTCATCGAAGAGATCGTACAACCCTCTGTGACTTTTGATGTGTGGAGAAGCATCCACTGTTTTGAGGAAGAATGTCCCTAGTGGAGACGACACAGAAAAGTTGATTAGGGCTTTCAATTTGTTATCAGTCCACGAATCGGCTAATATAGTACAACCCGTTGTCACCCAATCCTTTTCAATCTCTTTTGTCCTCTGCAAAATCTCTAACTTGAGCTTGTGCAACCAGTTTGTCCTCAAAACCTCGGCTGACGGCCCTCGGAATCCCTGTCCACCAAGTGCCTCCAGCATATGCCGGTACGAAATGGAGTCTGCAATACTGTAGTCCAACTTATTCTCCAAAAAGAATTCAGCTATGCACCGTGCTGCTTCCAATGATGAAGCCGAGCGTGGCTTGTTTGCAGCAACGGATAGTTTCAGTACCGGAGCAGGAGGCACTTCCAGGGTAAGGAGCTGAGCCTGCCCGGCGGCAGGAGTAATAGCAGGAGAAGTAGCTGGCCCTGGAGATGGAGATTGAGATGGATGCTCCCGTGTTCTTTTCGGAAGTACCGACAATTCAGCTATGCGCTGCCTCTTGAGAAGTTCGAACTCCTTGTGCTCTTCCTTGGCTGCTATGACAGCATTCACCTTCTCTATGACATCATCCCTCACCTTGGTGCAAGGGTTGACGCCTCTGCTCGGGATTTGAGACAGGTGAAACTTGAACCTGCTTATGCCACCATTTAGAACCTTCTGGCAGAATCTGCACCTGACCCTGTTCCCATCCAACTTGTCGCAGTATTCCCAGCAGACATCCCTCTCCCGCACTGAAGCAGTAGACAGCAAATGAGCACAAAACAGAAATGCAGCACGTTGACATTCGTTATATGAACGATTTGAGTTGAAAATGGTGCAATGTGGAGAATGGAAAATACTTTATGGTGAAGCAGAAGCCGACTCCAAGTTGATATCTGCAAAAGAATTAAAGCCGTGAATTTACAAAGAGCTGCTTCTTATGACCAACATCTAGGTACCTAGGAGACTAGGACCTGAATGCATTCCAAGTAGAAGCTCAAAAGCTAAAGAAAACGAAATAAGGCAGTTCAACTCAATGCATTGCAAGCTTCATGTAACAACCAGGGAAGCCAAAAGTGTTTGTACAACATTGGAGCATTTGTCGGGCTGCTGCTGCTACTACTACTACTACTACCACTACTTGAATTCAGCCAATTCAAGAGATCAAATTGGAGCCTGACGATCTGAAGCTGCAGCGTTGCTCTGGCAATTCATCTCCCAGAGTACCAACAGCAGAAATGGACATAAAGCTGGTTTCTTTCCCATTTGTTCGTATCGTCAGATCAACCCATCTATCTCCCAAAACCGATGCGAGTCCCCGATCACGACAGCTCCAGACGGGCGCTAAAATTTTCAGGCCGAATCGGCGAAACATCTGGCGCGCGCCCACTGGGCTACGAGTTGTAAATCGCTCCGATCCGCGGGACACAAATCTGGGTTCGCCCAGCTTGTAAATCGCGGAAGGAGAGACGAGTAGCCGCTGACCTGAGCCACAGGGGTGGGCTTCGGAGAAGGAATCTCGCTAGGCTATTCTTTCTTCTCTTCTCCCCGATTTATCGTCTGCTGGTCGGGCGGCCGCCGGCGAGCCTCTGTCTTCTCGCGAGGGAAGAAGTGTGTGCGGGGTCTAAGGATGGTGCTGCGGATACGCGACGCGAGACGCCACGAGATGGACGATTTTTTGTCCTCGTCCCATCGGGAAGAGAGAGAGACGGGGATTTCCTGCGAAAAGATATTGGGGGAGATTTCGCAGGGCCGCTTTACGAATATGGGGCCTTGGTGGGCCTCCAAAAATGCTTGGCCCAGCTCAAACCAGAAACGCTCTGCTTCTTCTCTCTGAGACGTCGACCATGGATGGGATCGGAAGGAGAAGACCGCGGATTTTGCTTCGAAGAACGCGCCTCCCATGGATCGGCCTCGTTGGGGATCCATCGCCCACCCATGTTTCGCCCTAGTTGTGCCCTTTCACTGACATAAGGACGTCATAGTTCGTGACTATCACCTAATAATTTGAGGAAAAGTTGTCTCGTCGTGAGGGTATAATATCATAGTCTATGATCCCGCAGAGACACTATAACATGCACGTAAAAAATACCGGGATATAATATTATACACATCTTCATATTAAAAAAGGTTATATATATACCTTCATATTAAGAATAGTTATATACATACCTTCATATTATGAATAGTTAGATGCATACCTTCGTATTATGAATAGCTAGATGCATATCTTTGTATTATGAATAGTTATATGGATATCTTTATATTTAGATAGTACGATATAATCTTATCTTTAGTTGATTCATTGATTGGTTATATTAGATCGTGTTAGTTTCCGTATTGTTAGGGGCTAACCTTAATATATATATATATATATATATATATATATATATATATATATATATATAAAGAGAGGAGTTACACCATTTATAATTAAGCAATTAACAATCAAATATGTTTCTAGTCTCTATTTTCTTCTAAAATCAAGTCTCAGAACTTCTCTACCACGTCAGGAAAGAGCCTTACCGGTGGCTAGATGAGGACGAGTGCCTTATACTCGGTTCTCGGACCCGTACCTAAATACCGACCATAACATTTCAATACTAACAGATCAAATGACTAATAGCATCCGAGGATACCTAACTTCAATTTCACATTAAAAATAACTTGCTGAAGGTAATACAGCCGCTAGGAGTGGAGTCAAAGAAAGACATCAAAGCTCAACATATGCATTGGTGCATCTTATTAAATAGCATAGTTACAGTCTTACATCCAACCATGACAAGAAGATGGAATCGTCTGAAGATGCACAACGACCTAACATGAACTAATGCAACATATACATTTCCCTCATCAGGCTACTGACTGCAGATTTCACATCTTTAGATATTGGAGATGCCCAAGCCATCCATAAATTGCTTCCAATTTGAAGAACTCAAAAGGTGATCTTCGAACCCAGCATTTCTCCCTATCTTCTTCTTGTACAAAATTGATCAATTTGAACAATTCCTTCACATTCATTGCTACCATCTTTTTTCCTTGTCTGCTATGAAAAGGCCTTGTTGTATGAGGCGGCGCTTGCATGTTCAACACGTAAGTAGCAAATCCAATAAAAATGCATGAACATATTTAAAACGTACTGGAATTGATATTAAAACCAAACAACATCTTTTTTTAAGACCGAACAATACATCTTTTTTCAGCCATATGGATTTACCACAAGGGTGCACAATGCGAAAAGGAGGCAAAGACACCATCGTATGCAAAATAGAAAAAAAAAACAATTTTGTCTAGATCCATTTTGTTAATGTTTAGTTGGTTGGATGTGGTGAGGTCGTCTAGGTTTTGAAGGTTGTTTCTATGTTTGGTTGGTTGGATGGCACCACTTCATCTCGGATGGATTCATCCACCTTTAGAGAATACTCACTTTTCAAAATCACTAATCTGCGGATACTCACATGAGATGTTTCTTGCGGTCACCTTCTAGATTATGCAACCTGCACATTCCCAACTCAAGCCCTAACTTTTCGAGCTCGTTACTCACGTTGATCGCTGAAACAACCCCAGAATTCCAAATTTCAACCGAATTGCTTTGAATCTTGTTTCTATTTGGTTCTTGGTTTTATCCAGCACCTTCCTCACCCAATTGCACCAGCTTTCCTCTGCCATGCCATCCCTTCGTCCATTTGTGCGCAGCGCAGCCATCTGAAACTATTCACCATCTAGCAAAATTACCGAGAGGCAACAACGGCCGTCGAATTTGGTCAGATATTGCCGTCACCTGATCAAGCACCGTACCACCCCTGGCTAGCGTCTCTGCCACCCTCTTAATACCTCCTGATAGCCGTCGAGCATGCCAAGCCGAGAAGGCCACCGCCACTAGTTTTCATCTCTCACAGCAGACCCATCTCCGCTGCCATGCCACTACCAATCATGTCAACCGTCGTACACATCGTCTGTCGTACCCCTGACAACCCTTAATTGCACCCTGTCCTTGTACAGAAGCAGCCAAGCCGAAATTTTCCATCGCCTTTCTCCTGTCTCAGCCAACCCGACACCACACTACACACTTATCCGCCGCAGGGCCACAAAAACCGAGGCCCCAGTTCGCTTGCCGACCTCGCCCCTACGATAGCCGAAGCCAGTCGAACTCTCCCGTGTTCTCCCACCTTGGCCACGTGCCAACCGCCGAATGGGCAAGCCACTGCTCCGACCGCCATAAACCAACTATAAAAGCCCATGCGCCCTTCCATTCACCTACTTTGGCGTCCAATAAGCCCTAGCCACGCCCGATTGACTCGACAACTGAGGTCTCGCTGGTGATTACCAGAAAAGCCCCGAGCAATCCAATTTCCAATTCTCTTTACATAGGCTGTAACTTTTCAATTGCTTGCATCGGTAGCATCTTCATGACCCCAGGAACCCCACCGAAGCATCGCCATGGCCAGCCAAGCCCCATAACTCCTCGGCCACCTTATCTTCTGCTGGTCAAAACCACCCCGCCGCGGGTGCGCCACCACAAGCTACCCTAGCCCGTACCGACCATACCATCGACACCCCCACCCCAAGGATGCTCAAACACTAATGCTCTTGTCCCCTTAACCCTTAAAATTCACTGTTGCCATTAAAAACCACACGGAGACATCTCGCCGCCGGTGAAATTTCGGCCATCCCCCGATCACATCGAAGACCAAAAATGGATTCCCCTTAGTCCCAGGAGTCCATCCATGCCCTCGGTTTCCACCGGAGTTGACCTAGCGTCGGGAATTGCCGTCGCAAAAATCCCCTGTTTGGCCGCTACAATAGCTGCACGGGAGATGGAAGATGAACAGTGCTGACCCAATACTGTAGCAAAAACCCACAATAAACAGTGCATGCCTGTTACTGTTCATCCAAAACCCAAAATGCATATATATGTCCATTTTGATCGTCTCGACCCCACGAAGCTCATTTCCTACTTCACTTAACCAAATGAGACACCGAGGAAATCCTAAATCTAAACCTAATTCAGTTCAAGCCATTTTCATTCGCCAGAATCCAATATACTTATAAATAGCCTTTTAGACCCTTTTAACCCCGCAAAGCTCATCGTCAACCCTATTTAGCATAAACAGACACTGATGAAAGCTTAGCTAGCCAAGTATTGTTTATAACCTAAACCAGATATCATACCAATTCAAAGCCCGTACTACCCTAGACCCGACAGTTCACCAAAATGTAATTAGCCTATTTATAATTGTTTTGACCATCTCGGCCTCCTAAAGACCACACTCAGCTCCGTTTCACCGACCTAGATTCCCAATAAAATCCAAACTAGTATTGTTCTAGACCCAGTCCATTAGTCGTAAACCTGTCACTATTCACCAACGGCCCAATAACCTATATATAGCCAACTTGATCGTCTTAAGCTCATCTAGCCCAGTCCCAACTCCGTTCAACCAAATCAAGCACCACCTAAACCCTGACCACCCAACCTACTTTCTTTTGGTTATTTATTTGTATTTTGTTCCCAGCTTGCATTCTACAAAGCAGAAATTTGTTTATATTTGTTTTTCACGCTAGTATCCAGGCCACACGAGTTGGTCAATAGAAGAACTACAAGAGCAATTCAAGAAGTCAGTGAATAAGCACTGAAGCCTATAGAAAAGACAAAGACATCAGATGCAAGTACATGGTTTTGATCATATTGAACCTACATTCCTTTAATTATTTATTTATTAGTATTTTCATTATGTTATTTACGCACTGTTATTTCTTATACAATAAATGCTTACAATGACATGACATTAGTTATGTCCTACCGCTTGATAAAGCCCAGATTAACTTTGATGGCCATATTCACCTTGACAATACTTAGTATTATTAAAGATACTAATTAAATAATCATGATAAATAAGGAATTCAACTGTTTTATACTACTAAGAGACTTGGCACTTTGCTGGTAGAATTTCAAAAGTGGTTATAGGGTAAGGAGACATCATAGGAAGCCACTAGATGGAAGGGTCTCATGACCTTATCCTAGGGTGGAGACTTGGACTAGAAAGGTGATAGTGCTGATGGGCATTAAAATAAGGGTTTGTGGATGGAAGTTGCTTCGGTGAAAGTATAAGGAGTAGAACCTTATGCCAAGTAAAGAGCATAGTAATCGCTCAACCACAAGTGTTGATTTGTCAAACCTGGTTAATAGCTGCTCAAGTTCGATTGAATATCTACAAAGGGTGGAGGGAGACTGAGGGAGTTTTTATGGTATGGGAGGGACAAAACCATACTTAACAACAGTAGATCCGCTTCGAATCGGGCGAGGCCGCGGGCCACCTGAGTTTGTTGAGAAACAGTACCTACTAGGCAAAAGCCATATAAAGAACTGAGCAGTGAAAAGTCTTATTTTCTTAACTCTGCCACGGGAGTTAAGTGATCTTATGGGTAAAGCTGGGCAACTCTACAGAGTCAATCATAAATAGTATTCAAATACGTCGTACTTCCGGTAAATGAAGCTGTGTTTAATAGGTGATTCCAACTGTGAAGCATAAGTAGATTTAGAAATGGTTTGAAAATGTTGAGGTCAGGTAATCGAGTTTTGAAACCCTAATTCCTTGAGAAGTTATTGTTCTTTTGTGTTTAACAATTTTTACAACTAAAATTGCATCCACAGATGTTTTAATAAAACTATTATATCCCCACCTCTTAAAAATCCCTAGCAAGTAGTTATGTAGCATTTCCTCATGTGACTTGTTGAGTACGGTTGGTTGTACTCAGTCTTGCTTCATTTTCCATCAACACAGAAATCAAGAGAAGAAAGGTTGTTACAAGTTTTCGTGTTAGGGTTACGACCGCACTCAATCGTTCCTATAGTAGTTTTCTTCAAATTTTCTGATTGTAAATTAAGTTTTGGGATTGGACGTCCATAAAGCTGTTAAAATTGATCGTTATGTCATATTTAATCAAATTAACCCCTTTTTGAAATGTCTGTGAGCAGGTATGATACTCTTTTTATCCGCAACTGAACTCCTGGGTTGTTGCGAGACGTACGATGGTCCTGTTCCAAAAAATGGGGCCGTTACAATCGCCCCCTCACCCCTTCTTTTGCACACTCCAATTCAAGCCAGCGGAGACGCCGCCACACATTTCGACTTGTTCCTGCCGTGATACATTCGACTCACAACTGCTGGAGACGGTATCGTGTATTCTACCTTATTATCGTCTCATTTCTCTCTTTTTTCTAATCTAAACCTAACTTCCTTTCCTGCTGCCATGTGCCATATGCGGCACCACACCATCATTGGAGACTCCGCCATCAAGAGAGGGCAGATGCAAAATTCAAAGCCAAAACAATAGAAAGTCTGATGTAAATTTCAAAATTTTGCTACTCGAAAGTTGGATTTTGCTCTAATTGTAAGTTCAATTTTAAAATTTGCAAGTTTATTACGCAATTTGAAAAGTTTGAAAAACTCACCCGAAAGTTCCCCGAGTTTTTACTTGGAGGTTCTTCAATCTAGATGAAAGTTTCTCCAAAGTCAGTTAAAATTTGCTAAATTGGAAGTCTCGATCTCCCATTTGAAACTTCATGCGTTTATATCAATGGTTTTGAAAGTTTGAGACACCGCCGACAGGCCGGAGGTGCGGTAGGTTCGACGATGCGCTTGCCGCGGTTGCAGCAAGCATGGCGGTGGTGTGCCCGTCGGAGTTCGCAGCAGCGAGGCGGCGACGTTTGCGTGTGAAGAGGGAAGGGAAACTTGGCATGTGGAGCTCGTGGAAGCTGTCCGTCGTGAAGCTTTTTGTAGGGTGGTCGCAAGATAGAACTAGAAGCACTCGGAGCCGTTCCATGTATGTTTTGGATAGGTTCTTTTGGGCTGATGGTTTATGACTTAAATATTTGAATTCTGACTGTTCATGAGAGGCAGTATGCAGAGAAAAATAGTCGTATGTGATTTTGATTGGTATAGCTGAACTCAGTATACTTTTTACTATATTTTTTATTGATCTTAACTTCAAAATTATTTTATTTAAAAATTAGTTACTGTATAAATATAAGCCAACTTTTAGTCAAAACAACGCAACCAAATTGCCGGATGTGCTCGTCCAAGCGCGTCGCTCCTCCTCATGTGACTGGTCTCTTCGAATCGGTCACCCCCACCTCACCTGGCTAACCCATTTCTGTTCCTCCTTCGTCGTCACCTGTCCCATCAAAATCCAACACGCAGGAGACGGCCGACGGCGAGCGGACGACCGCGGAGACCGGTGACCAGGCGACCGCGGAGACCGGTGACCAGGCGACCGCGGCGACGAGGGGAAGGCGAGGAGGACCACGAGGGTTCCCGTCCGACGGCGCCAGAGAGGGGTACGCGTGGAGAATCGCGAGGGGAAGGCTTCGAGGGGCGAGACCGGTGACCGGGCAACCGCGGCGACGAGGGCTGCGTCGGGAGGCCGGCCGACGGCGGTATCGACGGGATCCCCTGCTTCCGCCACGGGATCCTCTTGTCTTATTCCTCTCCCTCAACTTTGGTCGGCCTTCCTCCCCCAAAACTGAAGGTATTCACCCAAATCGGTTGGATCTGTGATGGCTGTTGGTAGATCCGGTTGATTTATGGTTATTCCCCATCGCTATTCATGTTACAGGCTTACAGCTGAACATTGCTATTCATGAAACCCTGCTACCAGATGGATCTGTGATAGATGTTGGTAGATCTTTGATAGTTTGGTTATTCCCCATTCATACTTGCTGTTCATGGTTACTAGTTTCTTGGGGCTGTACAATTGATGTGAAATACTTGCTGTTCATGGTTACTCCCCATTCATAATTGTTGCTGTGAAATACTCGCTGTTCACTGTGAAATACTCGCTGTTCATTGTTATTCCCCATTCATAATTGTTGCTGTATATTTTGTGGTGTTTGCTATTTCATTTTGTTTCTCAGTTAGTATATGATCGCACTAGTTTACATGATATCTTGTACATCATGGCAACCAGTTGGTAGATTATTTTCACCGTCTATTGTATAGATGGGCAAGAGGATGGTTAGAAGGAGAAAGATGATGGATTGTTGGGGCTGCTGCATTTGTGGCTGCTTCTTTGTTAACCACCTTGCGTGTCATACTTATGACAAATATTGCAATTTGCACACTGCTGGACAAGACAGTCGAAGGTGAAAACACACTTGAGAATTGAGATGCTAGGTCCTTAAATTTCCTAAAGTGCAAGGCACAAAAAGTGCCAACCCCAGAAATATCAGGTGCAAAAAGTAAACATAAATATTTCCCTACGAGGGGATAGTTCCTTAAAAAGTTTTAATGAAATTTAGAAGAAAGCTGTGTGCTTGATACTCCTAAGTTCCTAACTATTAGAAACAACTAACCCATTATAAATAAATACATAACATGTAATATCACTTTTTTAAATATAAATTTGCAATATTTATGTCATAAGCATGACACAAAGTACTTAACAAAGAAACTAATATGTTAGCAAAAGGCTCACTAGATTTTGAGAGTATGGATCGCTCCATGTCTAATTGGGCTTAGTATCGTTATATAGACATTTTAATATTCTGTTGCCATATGTCTATCCTAAACCATCTTATGATGAGAGGCGCGCTTTGGTGTCTTCGCACCTTGCTGCTATTAGCGCATCCCTCGCATATGGTGCCACACTTTGAGCAGCTCGAGACACCTTTACCTCGTTGCGCCTCACTTTTTTGCCTAGGCATGCACCTCATGTGCCTTTGACTGCAATGCTGCTGGATGCTTTGCAGTACAATTTTGGGAATATCTCAAATGGAAGAATATTATGAGAGGTTAACTTGTTGTACCTGATGTCACATGATGCTCTAATATGCTGCGGCAACTTTGCCTCTGCTACACACTAGTTTATGATAGAAATGGACTGTTGCGAATAAGGATACATGCCTGTCACTAGTCACTACTATTGTGCTCTACATTTGCTGAACTATACAACTTCTTCATGTGTTAAATTTTGTGATGTTTGGGTTAGAATTCCCTCTAGTGAGTCCAAGTTGTTTCACTGAAGCATCATTCTAAATTTTTTTCACTTAACTTCACCCATCATAGAATTCTACCACCATTTAATGTTATTTTATTTGGCTATTAGTTTAATTTTAGGTGAATATATTAAAGGCCTGAAATGGATGAAAATTGGGCAGAAGGCTCGAAGCATACTTCCGCTCCAGTGTCATTTTCTGGTTCGGTTTCTAGATATCAAACATCATCACCAGGAAGGTCAAGGCAAAGGTAAATAGAACTTTATCCCATCACTCTACTTGCATTTTCGACTGGAGAAGTAGGTACATCATGCAAGAATTAGCAGGTTTAGTAGTTTAATTGACAACAAGCTTCAACTCAGTAGGTTAAAGATGTTTTATAACTTCCTTTTTATTCTATGTTATGAACCAATGTTGCACGAATATGCAATATTAGACAATAGGGAGGGATGAATGATATGTGTATACCCTGTCATGAGTTAGCATCTTTGTATTGAGTTTGATTGGCACTTCAAAGTTCCGTTTATATCTTTTATTTCCCGGAGTTATAAATTTTGCTAGCAAAGAATTTTTATTAAATAGCCATGAACAACATTTATAAAATGGACCTCGCGCATTGATTCTAGAAAATGAATCCTAAGGATAACACCATACATCCTGGCGTGGTGTTAGGCTGTTGGCCCTGGAGGCTTGCCACGTCGGATTAACTGCTGTCCACTCTGGCAGAAATGTCAAAGGGCTAATGCCACAAGAATTGACATTAGTAATTCTGGAGCTAATGTCACGGGCTATGGCATAGTCTTTGTGCTTAAAAATTTCAGGGCAACATACATCTTGAATGTCACCGGAAAACTTGGTTCTAGCACCTTGGGGCTAACACAATTGCTAGTGTCATGAGACTCACACTGCTGGACATCTGTTCTTTCTGGAAAATTGCTGCGTGGCTAATGCTGCCCCTGACGATATTAGCCCTAGCAGTGTTAAACCACTGTTTGTAGCCCCATATGATATGTCCGCCAGGGTGGTCAGGATGCAATCCTACATCATGTCAGCTCCTAGCGCCTTGAACTGTGGTGGTAGCCCCATTATCCATTCTGTGAAATAAACTGCATGAGACAATTTTCTGAATATTATTAAAAGAGGATTATTTAACAACAAATTGCTAGTAGTATTGTAGTTAACGTGATCACTTGTTGAATATAACCTTTGCTTTGTCCATTATCATCAGAAACATCTTTCATCTATTAACTCAGCGAGAGGTATCCCCTCGAACCAAACACCAAGCTAAAAGGCTTTGGAGCAAGCCTCCAACATGTGATGCTGATTCCACTGAGTTAAGATATCCTGCTACAGATGCTAAACATGATTTATTTTCATGGTAAGGCAGCTTTCTTTTCATCAAGATTATTGAAGAACAACTCGACATTATATCTATATTGAATTATTGATTATTGAGTTACAGATCTTATACTTAAGTTCAATTTGACATCTAACAGTTCATTGGCTGAGCTTTTTAAACCTTACTGTCTACAGGGCAGAATCACAGTCCCTGCATCGTTGGTCTGCCAAGTATTGCCCTCTTTTCCCACCCCTAGGTCAACTATTGCAGCTGCATTCAGTCCAGATGGAAAAACACTTGCATCCACGCAGTAAGTTTATTGACTGCTGAATTTATGGACTAAACTGAAATTCATGTGGACTAACTATCTCTTCTCCCCAGTGGTGACCATACTGTTAAAATAATTGACTGCCAAACTGGGAAATGTTTGAAAGTGTTGAGTGGACATCGACGCACACCTTGGGTGGTATGTCTATTAATACTGGCATCATTTTCTAGTGTATTTAAGCAGGAAAATATGTGCTTCAAGCTCTTTAAATAAATGGCCCTAATAATAATGTGGTTCTTGGTTTTTAAATATTTACCAGGCTAAGCTATATCAGTTTGTCATGTTTGTGTCCGTACCATATATTTGCCACTTGGCCGCAAACATAGTTCAGGAGAGCATTTCAAAGATGTTTTACAAAAAAGAGGCATAATAGTTTTTTTTGCAGTTTTGTTTATTGCTAGCCAATGTTATTCCAAAACATATTTATTAAGCTGTTGTTCTATTGCAGGTTAGATACCATCCATTACATTCTGATATCCTTGCTAGCGGAAGTTTGGATAATGAAGTCCGTCTCTGGGATGCTAATACCTCGGACTGTATTGCATCTCAAGACTTTCGTAATATCTATCAAACAGACTCCATGAGTGCTTGTTATGCTACCTTCTATTCATTGGCATTTCTGAAGCAGCACTAACTTCTTATTGTGTTGTTTGGCAGATCGGCCAATTGCATCCATTGCATTTCATGCAAGGGGGGAGATTCTGGCAGTTGCATCAGGTCACAAAGTGAGACCCATAGTGTCAAGCTTGAAGCCAAAAAAAGAAGAAGTCTTTTTTTGTACTTGTTTTATCAACGGTTGTTAAAATAACATGTACTAATGCTCAATTCAATGTATTTATGTATCAGTTGTACATATGGAACTACAATAAGCGAGATGGGGCTTCTGCCCCAAACATTATATTAAAAACCCGCCGTTCATTGAGAGCTGTGCATTTTCACCCTCATAGTGCTCCATATCTTCTAACGGCAGAGGTAGTAATGTAGAATATCCTGTGTTCTGCACTTATGCTTTCTTTTCATAGTTTTATGTTTTCTATCAAAACTCATGCAGAGTTGCTTCAATTTCAGGTTAATAATCTTGATTCTGCAGACTCACCGCTGACCCTTGCAACATCTTCTGGCTATTCAAACTATCCCTCGGCTGTGTTTTTTGCAAACATTAATACCAGATGTAGTCCACATATTGAGTCTAATATGTCATCACCTTTCGTACTTTGGCCTGCATACGTCAGGGATGATGGAAGTATATGTCTGCTTCGCAATGACTTGGTTAGTAATTCAACCAATGTGCAGCAGAGGTCATCATCTTTAACTCAAAATTTATTGGCATCAGATGCTGAAAACCAACAGCCTGACCAGTTTGTTACCCCTATGGATGTATGTCCTGGAGAACCATCTGCGCCTAATGATATAATTGATATAGTACCTGCATCTGGTGCATCTGGATTAAGTGGAATCGAAATGCACACTGCCAGGGGGCAACCTAACTCAAGATTGCAGGGCAGTAGCTCGACTAGTAACCTTGAGAGGTCTAGTGCTGGAGATGATGTGCAAATGTCTTCTATGAGCAACAGTGCGCCAATTCTGGCAGCAGCTGGGCCTTCAGGACCAGATGGTTGCCGTATGCCAATGAATTCGTTCACCACTTCTAGTGGATTAGATGTTCAAATGTTCCTAAGAAATTCAGAGGGTGGAAATCACCATCATGATATCTTCAGTGACTCGTGTAGCTGGGAGCTGCCTTTTTTGCAGGGTTGGCTTATGGCCCAAAGCCATACAGGTTTGCACCCTGCACTTCTGAACAATAATGTCCTTGGAATCCTACCTCTTGGTGGTATTGCTGGGACTAATAACTTTACTAGGGAATCACCATACATGCATAATTTTGAACACCCAGGTGCTTCATCATCAATTCCAATTACCACTGGCAGTTCTAGAGGATCAAATCGACGCTATGCCTCACACCGTCAGGCTGTGGCCTCTGTACCTGGGGTTGGGAGTTCGCTGCTGGGTCCCCAAATTGATGAAGCTGAGGTTCATGCTACCTCATTAGGAGTTGGATCAGAACTTACCACCTCGATGCTTGCTGCTGGTGCTGCCGAATTACCTTGTACAGTGAAGCTTAGAATATGGCGGCATGATATCAATGATCCATGTGTTACATTAGAACCTGAGGCATGCCGCTTGACAATCTCTCATGCTGTTCTTTGCAGGTGATCCAGTGTGCTTTGATTTCCTTTTATTCCTACTTTCCTGTACCACAGAAGTTATTATTTCTTTTCCTATTATTTGCTAGTGTCTTTGCTGTTATATACACAAAAGATGGATCTTTTATTTCATTCTTATGTCATTTTGAACTGGACATAACTAATGGTAGTCGGCAATGTTTTTAAATAGAATGCAGAAACATATCTTTTAGACCAGTCTAATGTGAGAGTTGACACCGCTTTACTTACTCTGAAGTTATATATTATTGCAGTGAAATGGGTGCCCATTTTTCCCCTTGTGGACGATTTCTGGTAGCTTGTGTTGCATGTTTGCTACCTCAAACAGAAGGCGATCATGGTAGCCAATTACCTGTGCAGTATGATTCTACAGGGGCTGGAACATCACCAACTCGTCACCCACTTCCCTCTCACCGAGTTATTTATGAGCTTCGTGTTTATTCTCTTGAGGAGGCAATGTAATTTTTCTCAATGTTCATTTGTTACAGTTTGTTTTTACCAGGTTACTGTTTGTAAATGGTCTACTTATTTTGAAATTGTGAATGCATTTTCCTTGCAGGTTTGGGAAAATTCTTGTGTCAAGAGCAATAAGGGCGGCTCATTGCTTAACTTCCATTCAGGTTATTTTCTTCTCATTTGTGATTTGTTTATGTGTGTGTGTGTGTCCGTTTTTCTTTTTGTGTTGGGAAAGATAAAAAAGCAGCTCCTGTAATTCCTTCTCGACCATAAGGTGCAAACTTGTGACAGTGTTATGTCTCAAGAACCATTCTGTAGCAGCTTTTTGTCGTCGACAGCCTGTTGCATTTCACTCAACCCTGAGAAATATTTGTCTGCAATGCAATTCTCATCATTTAATCTTGAGCCTGATGTATTTTTATATTTTTTTACTGCAGTTTTCTCCTACTTCAGAACACATACTGTTGGCATATGGTCGTCGTCATAACTCGCTGCTTAGGAGCATTGTCATGGATGGGGAGACTGGGATTCCTGCGTACACTATCTTGGAGGTACATACGATTAACTTACCCCATTGCATAGGTTGATCACTAACGAAAGGTTGGTAATACTGGTTTTGCAGTTGCATCATACTTATTTCTGATGCTTGGAATTTGGAACTATTTTCTTATTCTTGGAATTTGGAACTATTTTCTTATTGTAGTTCACAACTCCTAATGTCCTCATGCTTTTGTAGAATCCAAGGCGATGATGTAATCTCATTTTCCCCCATTTCTTTAGGTTTACAGAGTTTCGGACATGGAGCTGGTAAGAGTTCTTCCTAGTGCTGAAGATGAAGTAAATGTTGCATGTTTTCATCCTTCCCCTGGAGGTGGTCTTGTTTATGGGACTAAGGTGACTAAAAACTATATCAATCAACAAAGGTGGAGCTTATTACTTGCATTAATGATGCTTCCATTTGTGGTGAGCTATAGGAAGGGAAGCTCAGGATCCTACAGCACAATGGTGCAGACGCTGCTAGCATGGGGCTGAATTGCTTTATTGAGGAAAATATGCTTGAGGTAGCAAGCTTATCTTGTCGACGTTGTCGTGTTGTTGTTCTTTGTTAATTATATGGTCTACTTATTCTGATACTGCAACACCCTAGCCCAATTTGGATGTGGGCTGTGCGGCCCATTTTTGTAGTACTGGTGGGTTAGTCCCACAATGAAGTTCAAAATGAGTTGTACTAACATATGATGCCTGTTAGCCCACATGAAGTAACTCTGGGTTAACCATTTTGGGTGAAAGCGAGTTCAAAAGCCTAGCGAGTTGCTACACATGTGTAGGCCCGTCCACTGTGTGGGTTGGGCTTTAAGAAAATTGTGACACCTGAGGTTTTACAGATACCTATGCATAATTGGCCTCATCTTGGTCTTTTAAGCCTGGATACATATTTTGAGTGATACTTTGCCATTTGGACGTTGATTTTTGTGATACTGGTTAAGTGGGGTCTTGATTGACCAGGGTCAAGCATTTTCTTGTCAAAGTACACAGGCTGCATAAGTTATAAACATATATTGGATTACTATTAAGATGTTAAGAGAATATGATCCATTTAATTAGTGTTTTAGTGTGTCCAAACTCCGATATATGCTTTGCAAGAATTTCAATTACTATGTGGATGGTATAACAGGTCCATGGTATCAGCCTACTTAAGTGGTGGGTACCAAATGCAGGTAGTTTCCAGCCAGTTACATATTAGACTGGTAAGAAAATTACGTTGGCATGGACCCATTATAAATAGGATAAAATCATCTTAACTTGGCATTTCCAGGGAAATTGGAGGTCTAAATCCTATACCTGGCTGGGGTTTCCAGTATTCCTACCACCACCTTTTGGAACCCTGCATACTAGCATACTATTTTGTTCGAAATTAGTCGCCACAAATTGAATTTGACTGGCCTTTAAGATTTGGGAGCTGTTTGTTTTGATTTGTTGCCAAAGTGGTCAAATTTTGGTTGCAAGATTTGGGTGCTGACTAGATTTGGGATGCATTTGGTTTGCTACCAAAGTTTTAGCAAGATTCTCCTTAAAGATCATATTGTTTCTTTGCTTGGCTTGTGTGAACAACATGCAGAACTCAGAAATTTCTCAGGCTTGGATCTAGCCAGCATAAGATCGGTATTGCTATATAAGAATAGAGGTCCAGTCAAACCCCTCTTAACAAGAACATGCAGCTTCCTACAAGCTTCTTCGACCCATCTTACACAAGGAGGATCTCAAGCTTAAATGCTTAATCCAGCCCTACAAAGAGGGAAGCTGTCAACAAGAGATACAGCTGTCAGTGGTATAAGGACAAATCTTAGATGAGCAAGTTGTTTGTTTAACTCCACTAGTAAGTTAAAATAGTTGCTTAAAAATGATATGGTGTAAGTGGATGTTGCTTCATGAGTAAAGTAGAGTTTGCTTAAAATGATCAACAATTGTTTAAAAGTGATATTGTTATGCAATGATGGTAGCACTCTAGGCCCAAAGGATAGGCGGGGTGTTACATGAATACATACACAATATTCATAACATCGTATCAAAGCAAAGGTTAGGGTTAGGGTTTACTGTAGCAGCTGCCGCCTAGCCCTTCGCTCGTCTTCTGCATCTGCTGCCCCCGGGGGGATTGATCTCTACTCCCAGAGGCGGCAACCTCTTTGGGCTGCGCCGGCCCACCCTTGTCGTCGGTCATCGTCGGTGTCTTCGTCAAGTAGCTATCAAGCCATCGATCTAGCCCGGCTCTCCGCCGGATCGGCGTGCGTCGGCTCACGACGCCCTCCGGATCCGGCCATCTCGCGCTCATGTTGCTAGCCCTCGCTGTCGGGAGCCAAAAGATCTCGGTGTCGGCGGTCTCCGGGCCCGATCTAGCGACCTCTACTTCCTTGGTGCTCTTTGGGCTCACGGCGGCAGCGAAGGCCACCATGGGAGGTGCTGTGGTCGGCGCTGGTCTCCTGCGTCCTAGTGCTTTTCTCGTAGCTCGTCGTGGCCATGGTGGCCTGCCTCTTCCGCCCCGAGGTCGCCATTGGCCTCTACATGTTTGCGTAGTGGACTGATGAAGGAGAGAGGAGAGGATGCAGTGGAATGGTGTGCGATGCTGTTTGCTAGGTGTTGGTGCTATAAAGCATCACGTGCTACTGTTGCTAGGTGTTGGTGCGACTTAGCTACCTTTTGAGTCTTTTTCTTTGACGTTGCGCACCCAAAATTTGCCCTACTAAGGTTTAGTCTTGTGTCCCTTTGTACCCTATATATATTGCTCATTGGACCTCTTGAATACATACACAATATTCATAAAAGGTCAATGTATGCCAATCTTACACACGGAGCATCCAGTCCTACAGAGGAAGCTGTCAACAAGAGATACACTTTGCACCCAAAATTTGCCCTACCAATGTTTAGTTGGCAAGAGTGAACTGGGACGCCAATGTTTAGCACCCCCTTCAGTTCACAAAAATATGTCGTTTTGGATTCCTAAAACGCAACTTTGACAACTAATATCTATTGTAATATATTTATAAAATCCAGTAAAACTATAATATTATGAAAGTACTTTTCGAGACGAATATATATATATATATATGATTTTCATATATCCAATCTAAATATTTTAAAAGATATCTATTGCTAAAGTTTCGAAAGTTTGACTACGCGTATCCTGAAACGACACGTTTTTGTGAACCAGAGGGAGTAGCTTGCTACAGCCTTGAGCTTATTATCCAGACTCCAGACACAAGTCTTGTTTGGATCAATTGTTTTTTTCTTTTAAATCCTTTTCTTTGCTTGTACCAGGTTCAATTGTAATTATACCGGGTTCAATTGTAATTACTAGGCACTTGTATTCATTTCAACAAACATGATATAACCTTATGTTACATCGTTCTTCGTTGTAGATTCAGAGGTATGCGCTGGAATGCTGAATGGTCAATTGCGTCATGTGCTTTTATGCTTAATTTCCCGGGTAATTACCATTTATCAACATCTCATTTTGATGTTCCTTTTGCTGTGGTGTTTGCATTCTTGGCCTACATCATCCAATTCACTGGTTGAATTTAACATTTAGTTTACTATGTTTTTTCAACAATGAAGTCTGTAATTAAAACTTGCTTTGTATAAGCCAAAGTGCCAAACTGTGTTGGAAAGTTCTGCTTTTGAATTGGCTTTGCTGGTGACTGAAAGCAATGATTGGTTGTCACTACAGGAACTTTCCTCTGCGAACTTCATCAGCCTCCAACTAAATCATGGCAGATAATTCTCAATGAGTTTATTCAAGTGCGTTGGGGATCGGTATGCAACTACTTGCACATTAGGATACTAACTAATATTCCAAGACATGGGTTTATTCTATATCCCTTCCCTGCTGCTAGGTATGACAAATCTGAGTTTATTAGACTTACATGTATATGAGAATAATCAAAGGAATTACTGCTATAGGCAACATTGATAACTGATTCAATGCTGCCATGTTAAAGAGTAGAAATTCCGTTAAGAATATCTACACACATGATGCTGATGCCTGTCGAGGGGGCGCAGAAATATAAAGGCCAAATTACACTATAAGCCACTGAACTATCTACGCACACTAACAGTTACTACTAAATCACTTCTCCATATTAACACTCATTTGAGTGCTCATGACAGGCTTTCTCCTCGCATTCAGCTTCCTACAATCGCATGCAGCCGCAGAGGTCATTACAGAAGAACCACCAAGGTGAATTCCATCATTCTTGGCCTTATGCTGCAAAAACAAACCAATTTTTTATAGTGGTGTTTTGGTAACAGACTTCAAAACAATCATATGAAGTTGTTTCCATGTCGTTATTGGAGGTGACGGAAGGGCCTGATTAGGCAAAGTTGGATAGTTTGAGGGCTCAAGTCAAGATATTAATAGTACAGGGGCTCAGTTGAACAAATTAGAATAGTTCAGGGGCTTATAGTGCAATTTTTCCAAATATACCTATTCCTTTTTTGGCATATGGCTGTGGCTTATGGTTTATGGCTGAAATTTTTGAATTTTGATCTGTTCGCGATAGAGATTACAGAGAGAGATATTCGTTTGTGATTTTGGCTGGTACAGATATTGGGCTTTTAACGTGTACTATAATTAACTTGTAGACATCGTCTTGAGAAAATACTCCGTTTGAAAGGGTACTGTAGCAAAAGACAAAAACCGCTTTTAGAAACCGCAAAGAACAGGGCTATAGAAATCCTGCCAAAAATATGTTGCTTTGTTTTGTCCTTGAGGGGGAGCAGATTGGCTGTCTCGATGGTCTGATAACTATTAGATATTGCTTGTAAATAGTAAGCCAAACCAGCTGGATTTCAGAAGCAGGTTGCCTTTTGTGCTCATTTAATCGTTTGTTACTTGCTGGTTGATTTGTGGGCTGTTAAGGACTTTTACATAGTATTCCATCTGGTGCTGCTGGTCTCGTACCCCAAGTACCCAAATTTAGTTTCAGGTAGTGGTAAATGGACCTGTGCCAACTTCTAACACCTTGGGATGTTCTTTCAGAGCCATTTTCTTAAAAAGGATGCCGCCATTTGTGTATAAGCCTGTTGATTGATGAATCATGTTTTGTACAAGCAGATTTTTCATTTAAATTTTGTGATGTTGACATTGTAATTGCTTGTGTTAATCGTTTCTAGTGGTAGCTTTTTTCCTCGCATTTTACCGATATTGGACTTGTAGAATGTTTCTTGTGAAAATTTCTGCATCTAATTCATATTGTTGTTTGAACTGTAAAGTAAACTGCTCTTGTAATTAAATAATGTAAAAAAAGTCTTTTAACGAGTTTCAGTTTCAGTGAATTTGTACAATAAACTAGATCTATTACTGCTTTCGAAATTGCAAAAAACCGATTCTAATGGCGCATCATTTGCAACTTCAATTCAGGTCTCTGCAGAGGCAGTGTGAAGATGTAAATCAACACGGCCATCGTTGATGTCAAGTTGTCGGGGTGCTGTAATTATAACTTGTACACGTAACCTTCAATTAGTTTAACAAAATTGCTGTTGTATTTTAGAAAGTTAACAGTGCAAAACCATTCAATGCCAGAGCTATTTATTGTTCGTTGTGTACCGTTCCTGTCCTGACTGGATGCCAATGATTTGCAATAACTAATCATCACGGGTCGAAGGTTAAGCTCAGGCGGTCAGGCCTGGCAACGCTACTCTCTGCTTGGTTTGCTTTTTCTTTCTTTTGGCAAACTGACAAGCCTGCTAAATTGTTACATCAATTTTAATCAGACCATCGATCTGTAAAGGGCTTATAAGGTGACATTAATTACTTAGATATGCTGAATTTCAACTCCAATTCAACAGCACTAAAAAAAAATGGGATCTTGTGGATCTCGCAAATACGAGCACAAACCAAGCGGGCGGCATCCTGAAGGGTGTCGGTGGAAGTGCTTCTCAGGAGCTCCATACAGAAGATGAGGGGGGTGCACTCGCCCTCCCTTGCGTACAGGAAGACTTTATCATCCAGGCCTCCTTGTCTCCTTCCTAGGTCTTCCATCCCCTGAAGATTGGAATGGTGCCAGTAACGCGGATACAACATTAGTTCGTGCAGTATATTGACGGACTCCCCTTGGTGCTCTTCATGGGTGAAATAGTCCTATGCCCCAATGTCATATGATCCAACTATCTACAATTCAACAGGAGGGTATTAGTAACAGTTTAAAGATATAACAAAGCTTTTGCTTTTTTTTTTTATTTATGAGGCTTTTGCTTTTTTGTTTAGAGAAATAAGACTAGATCCATGGATAAGAGCCATTCTGTAATCGCGCGAGAGCGATAAATATATGTGTGGACATATGTAAAAATAATTTAGCTATTTTTAGCCCGTATTTCTATAGTTATTTATAATAAATAAACATGGCTGCTTATAGAAATATATCCGTCAACTAAACATGGCTACCTAGCAATTTCACATTACAAAAATCATAGTTACGCTTATAAAACACCGACGATATATTAATCATGTTGCTCGCATGCGAATGAAGTATACATTTTTCTGAAGATAATCACCAGCTTCATAATGCTTCCAATTGCGAAGTATTAAAATCACAATTGTGTTGCCTCCCTGCGCTCTCGCTCGGTAGAAAATCTTTCTTATCTTTCCTTCCTCTCCTTGGCTGCGCTCTCTCTGACTCAGTAGCAATGCGACCATGGGTCGCGTTTTATACGCGTACACACAAACGCAACGTAATTAACACGTGAATAAAATGAATATAATGTGTGTCGCCACGTTGTGTCATTAGTACGATCCTCTCGCGCACTGCCTCTACCCTGTGAGGAATTGGATGCGCTCTCGTGTGTGCTTGTCCACTATCTTCCGCGCCTTCTGTTGTGTTGCACCTGCTGAGTCAGGGTGGCTCGGCAGCAGCCTGCCACGTAAGGGCAGCTCGGCAGCAGCGCCAAGCTGCCCAGCTCGGTAGCGCTTGCCAGCCGCGCCTCGCCGTCCGCCTGCCGCGCCAACTCGCCCAGTCGTGCACCAGGCCTCCTGCCGAGCTAAGACGGCGTGACAGGTGACACGTGTCGCCTGTCCCACCTTCTGAACTCAGGAAGATGTCTTTTTTTTTGCAAAAAAAATGTTAGGGCCAAAATTAAAAAAGAACGTCGCTACATATTCATATGTGTGAACAGTTCGCTAAGTTCTGGTTGCAAGTTATGGCAACGGATGTAATTTCCATCCAATGAACTTTAGGTTGTAACTTCGATATGAACCAGAAATAATGTCCAAAATAAACCGTGCAGCTCTCAGTTACATTCCAGATTAGATGCATTGATTTCTACTGTGTGATTTCCTCAGGCAATTCAATGTGACTCAGTCTATCTTGAAGCTTTCAGTGTTATCCTTCAGTTGCTTTCAGCGCTCTCCAGTTCAGGGATTCCCTGGTTGGAGTCTTGCAGACAGGCTAGACTTGGTGTAGTCATCAGTCCGTGAATCCAGTCTGCTTGTACCATCTTACTAACTGCTCTCTCTTGCAGGCGAGTTTATGCTGCTCAGCCAGCCGTCGGCGATGTATCGGTAAGCCGCCTCCGTCAAATGGACGCCGTCCCAGAACAAACGAGCAGATGGATTCGCGCATGTGGTTGCGCCTGGATCGCCGCAAAAAACTGTCCCAGGCCCTCCGCAACAAATCGTAAGGACATCCTCTTCAAACCCTGCAAATTGCAACAACCATCAAGCTTACCACCTTCTGCAAACAGCCTACAGAATGTAGAATCTGAAACATTCGTTTGTATGGTACCGACCAAACTCGCCAGGCGACTCCACCATCTCCATTATGGGGCTGAAGAAATCGGTGTAGATGATGCTGACATCCGGGTGCCTGGCCCGGAGCCTCTCCAGGGCATCCTGCAGCAACAAGTTGTGATGCATCCCCAGCTCGTTGCAATCTTTCAGACAACCAGTGGCAGAGTCGTAGTCTGCCGGGTCTGCACGATCAGCAAACATGGTGAGGATCGGCGGCGTGCATCCCGACGGAATCACCCCGGGAACCACCAGGCTCGTCGCCCCGTGCTTGATCAGCCTCTGTTACGATCACCACATTTTCATCCTGTGATCAACAGTTCAACACTACTACAACCACCACCACTAGCCTCTGTTTTAAGGCTGCAGGTTGCTTACCTCGATGGCCATGGAGATGGTCCTGATGACTTCTGGAACGAACGACCTGACTTGCTGCACGCTCTTCCCCCCGAGGGAGAAATGGTAGTCGTTGACCCCGAATTCGCCCACGAAGAAGAGGGATCTACCGAAGAATTCCTTGCACTCTGCAGCGCAAATGTATGCGTATCATTTTCTCATCACGCTGCAGGTTGCGCAGCTAGCTGTAACTTGCGAATTAACCTTGGGTTGTGCCGCAGAGCGAAGGCTTGAGCGACTCGAACCACCGCAGCTGCCTGCCCAAGCTGGTGTTGAGAGGGAATTCGCTGGCGCCCGGGGCCTTCCCGTCGTTGAAGAAACTGGCGTCGAGCGCGGTGGCGCCCCCGACGGCGAAGTTGGCGCCTCGGCGGAAGCTCCCGTTGTGCGCCAGGAAAGGCGGCACGTACGGCAGGCCCAGGCGTTCGGCTACAAGCAGAGCAATCAAATCAACAGCGAGTACCTTGTTAAATAATCTAGTTAATTTTGCATGTCTTCCATTTAGTTTCTCATCTAGTGCATGTCTGTTACTAGTCTGCATGTATGCCATCCATAATATCTAGAATTGATGCATTGTGTTAAGTTAGTGCATGTCAGTTTTTTCAGCCATTTAGTAGTTCAGTTTTCAGCCATTTAGTAGTTCAGTTTTCAGCCATTTAGTAGTTCAGTTTCTCCTGTTAATTGCTATATAAAGGGAGGAAATAAACATGAAAGGCAGCAGTTCTGGGCAGCACCAAAATTCTTCTTGCGTGCGTGTGTTTGATTGCTCAGTTCTAGCCAACATATATGTGTTTGATTGCTCAGTTCTAGCCAACATTTGGTATCAGAGCCCCGTTCAGCATCCTGGTGGCCATGTCAGCTCCGGTGGGAGATAGGTCGGTCACTCCTCCACGGAGGGATCGCCTTCGAACGCCATCACGTGGTCCTCGCCGTCCGCGACAACAAAATGGTCGGGAGCGCGAGGTCGTCATCGAGCGCGTGGTCAAGGAAGCGTCGGCGTCGCCCGATACCCTGCGCCGACGAAGACAAACTACCCGGAGTGGGTGGTGATGATGCGCATCAACTTGCAGGCGCAAGGCCTGTGGGGCACAATTGAACCCGGCGACATCGAGTACAGCGAGGATCGGCTGGCACTAGCAGCGATCGCTCGCTCGGTCCCGACGGAGATGCTGAGTTTGATCGGCAGCAAGGAGACTGCGCAAAAGGCGTGGGAGGCGGTCAAGGTCATGCGGATGGGCGTCGAGCGGGTGCGCATAGCAAACGCGCAGAAGCTCCGGCGAGACTTCAACAACATCGCCTTCAAGGAAGGCGAGAACGTGGATGATTTTTCGATGCGAATTACGGGCCTCGCCAACAACCTACATCTTCTCGGTGACGAGATCGACGAAGCCGAGGTCGTTCGTAAGTTGCTCCAGGTGGTTCCTGATCGGTTCATGCAGGTCGCGATCTCAATCGAGACGCCATCGACATCGAGGAGTTGTCCATCGAGGAGGTCACGGCCGTCTCCGCCCGTGAGTGAAGCGGCTCGACGCGCGAGCGGCGACTGCAGAGCTAGGCTCCCGGCTGCTTCTCTCGTCGAAGGAGGAGGATCTCATCCGTCGCCTACGCAAGCGCGACAAGGAGGGTGCGCATGTCGGCAGCGCTGGCGCCAGCAGAGATGGTACGAGCGGCGGCTCGGTCCTGCCACGGCGCGGCGCGCAGCCACCCAAGCGCGGCACCAACGACGCACGCAAGGGCGGTGGCGGCAAGGCCATCGACAAGGATGTGTGCAAGTACTGCGACAAAATTGGGCATTGGGCCCGGGAGTGCCGGAAGAAGAAGAGAGACGAGGCGGCAGCCGCAGCGCTGCTGGCAGAGGAGGGCGGCGATGACGAGCCGTCCCTCTTGATGGCCCAGGTGGCCTCTCTTTCACCGGCGCCCGCGCGCCTCCCAGAGTGCACCACATCTGTGCACGTCGGCGGACGGGTCTTCCTCAACGAAGAACACGCGACGGTGCAGATGGGTGACACCGACAACCACACCGGCGGCCAGGACGACGGCGTGTGGTACCTCGACACGGGCGCGTCGAACCATATGACGGAACGACGCGGCTTTCTCCGAATCGAACCGCGACATCACGGCACGGAAAGTTCGGCGATGGATCAATGGTGGACATCCCCGCGCGGCACGATCATGTTCGCACGACGGGTGGATGCCATCGTGTCTTGTCGGACGTGTATTTCATCCTCGTCGCGTAGCAACATCATCAGCTTGGGTCAACTCGACGAGGTCGGGTGCCAAGTATTGATCGAGGACGGCGATCGCGGTGCGTGATCCAGGAGGGAGCTCGTCAAGGTACGACGATCAACGAATCGTCAGCAAGATCACCCTCACGCCGCCGACCGATTTCGCTCTGGCGCACGCGAACGACGGCGCGTGGCGCCGCATGAGCGGTTTGGTCACCGAGCCGAGGGTTGAAGAAACTTGGGCGTGGCGGCATGGTGCGTGGGCTTCCCGCCGGATCATGTTGACCACCGTGTGACGCGTGCCTTGTCGGCAGCAACGGCACTCGCCGCTCCTCCGAGGCCAACTACCGCGCCAAGGGACGCCCGGACCTCGTACATGGAGATCTGCGGGCTCGTCACGCCGCCGACGACGGCGGCAGCGCTACTTCCTCCTCCTTGTTGACGATGCTAGCCGCTATATGTGGCTAGTTCGTTGTCAAGCAAGGACGAGGTGGCCAGCGCGATCAAGAAGTTCCAAACCGGCGTCGAGGTCGAGACCGGGCGGAAGTTGCGCGCACTACCTACCGATCGCGGTGGCGAGTTCACGTCCGTGACCTTCTGCGAGTACTGCGCGGAGAAGGGCGTGCACCGACAACTCACGGCGCCGTACTCTCTGCAACAAAACGGCGTCGTGGAACGCCGGAACCAGACTGTGATGGCTATGGCGCGATGCCTACTCAAGGCAAAGAAGGTGCCCAGTACGTTCTGGGGGGAGGCGGTGAGTACGGCTGTGTTCATTTTGAACAGTCTCCGACGAAAAGCGCCACCAAAGATGACTCTCACGAGGCTTGGCATGGCGAAAGCCGGTGAACTTCTTGCGACGTTCGGTGCATTGCGATGTGAAGGTCACGCGTCCCCATCTCGCCAAGCTCGACGATCGCAGTGTGAAGATGGTGTTTCTGGGCTACGAGCCGGGCTCAAAGGGTACCATGTGTACGACCCGTGAGCGGTCGTCGACGCCACTCGCGATGCGGTGTTCGACGAGGGCGCGGGTGGAATTGGGAGGAGAGCGGCGACAACGCAGCCCTCGAGACCTTCACCGTGGAATACACGGCCGGTGCTTTCATGGGCGGAATGAGCCGGCCTCTCGTATCCCCGCCTCGCCTCACCGTAACAAGAGCAAGGGAGCAGACGCCACACACCCTCGGACACCGTGAGCAGCGGGCGGCGGCGCGCCACGTATGCCACGCCACCATCGAACATCCCGTCCGTAATGATCCGACGACGAGGGAGCACCCGGCGGTTCCGCGACCGTCAAGGACCGCATCAACAACTCGAGCAAGTCGAGCCGATCCGAGGAGCCGCCATGGCGGCATCTCGAGGAGCCCACGCCGTCGCCGAGGCCAACACCGATCCGGCTTGGCGCGCGGCGATGGAGGAGATGGCCGCGATCATGGATAACGGCACCTGGGAGGTTGTCGATCTCCCGGTGGGGCACCGGCTCATTGGTCTCAAATGGGTTTACAAGCTCAAGAAGGATGCACATGACTCGGTGGTCAGGCACAAAGCACGACTTGTCGCAAAGGGCTACGTGCAGCGTGCTGGTGTGGACTATGACGAGGTATTCGCGCGGTGGCGCGGCTCGACCGCGGCGAGCACGGTGGCCATTGCCGCGCATGAAGGATGGACAGTTCATCACCGATGTCAAGTCTCGCATTCTCAATGGGGACCTCACGGAGGAAGTTTACGTCGCTCAACCGCCAGGATTTGTAATCGCCGGGCAAGAGCGGCGAGTTCTCAAGCTACGCAAGGCATTGTATGGCCTACGTCAGGCTCCGCGAGCTTGGAACGTCAAGCTCGACCGCACATTGGTAGCATTGGGATTCACTCGGTGCACAGAAGAGCATGGTGTGTACACTCGCGGCATAGGAAACGGGCGTCTACTATTGGGCGTGTACGTCGATGACTTGATTCTCACCGGTGGCGACCCGGGTGAGATCGATCAATTCAAGAAGGAGATGAAGCGCTCATTCAAGATGAGCGACCTTGGGCACCTGAGCTACTACCTCGGGATCGAGGTCAAGCAGCTGCCCGGGAAGATCACATTGTGCCAAGCGGCGTACGCGACAAAGTTGCTGGACAAAGCGGGCATGGTCGGTCGCAATGTCGCTCAAGTCCCCATGGAATCGCGCTTGAAGCTGAGTAAGAAGAGCTCCAACCCTCCTGTTGATCCTACATTTTACCGCAGTATCATTGGAGGCCTTCGTTACTTGGTCCACACCGTACGGACATCGCCTTCGCCGTCGGCACGCCACCGGCTCATGGAGAAACCAACAACAAAGCACCTGAGCGCCGTCAAACATCTACTGCGCTATGTTGCGGGTACAATTCACTTCGGCCTCAGCTACTCCAGCGGCTCCGGCGACATCAAACCTGTGGGTTCGACGACGGACATGGCGGGAGATTTAGACGATCGCAAGAGCACTTCCCGCGGTCGCTCGCGACGGCGAGCACCGTGACATGGCAATCCCGTAGCAATCGGTGGTTGCGTTGTCGATTGTAGGTCGAGTACATCGCGGCGTCATCAGCGGCATGCCAAGGGCTTTGGCTTGGTCGCCTACTCGGTAGATTCTACGGGCGAGCTCCGGGCATCGTCACCATCCACGTCGACAACCAGTTGGCAATACAACTCTGCAAGAATCCAGAATTTCATGGCCGGAGCAAGCACATTGAGACGCGCTTTCATTTCATCCGAGAGTGCGTCGAGGGTGGCCAAGTTGCCATCCAGAAAATCCACACCGACGATCAGCTGGCAGATATATTAACAAAATCACTTGGCAGGGTGAGATTTCTGCACCTGCGCTCGAAGCTCGGCATCGTCGACATCAACCACAACTAGATTAGGGGAGTAATGTTAGATAATCTAGTTAATTTTGCATGTCTTCCATTTAGTTTCTCATCTAGTGCATGTCTGTTACTAGTCTGCATGTATGCCATCCATAATATCTAGAATTGATGCATTGTGTTAAGTTAGTGCATGTCAGTTTTTTCAGCCATTTAGTAGTTCAGTTTTCAGCCATTTAGTAGTTCAGTTTTCAGCCATTTAGTAGTTCAGTTTCTCCTGTTAATTGCTATATAAAGGGAGGAAATAAACATGAAAGGCAGCAGTTCTGGGCAGCACCAAAATTCTTCTTGCGTGCGTGTGTTTGATTGCTCAGTTCTAGCCAACATATATGTGTTTGATTGCTCAGTTCTAGCCAACATACCTCACGTTTGTTTGACAGATCAGAAACGAGCGGTGCCGGTGCCTATGAGTACATGGCAAGCTTCTGATGGAGATCGAATTGGCAAGGAAAGAAGCACTGGTTAAACGCGCGTACGTACATACCGACGAAGTCGATGATGAGGCGGCCGTCGGAGTTGCGGCCGGTGGGGCGGCCGAAGAAGGTGGAGCCATAGGGGGGCCGCATGACGGGGTCGAAGAGGGAGTACCAGCGGAAGACGACGGGGTTGTTGCCGGTGTCGGCGAAGGAGTCGCCGAAGCTGAAGATGGAGCCGTAGCGCCGGGCCAGGGAGGGGACGGCGGCCGACCCCAACCCCGCAAGGAGGAGGAGGGGAAGCGAGACGGCACACAGGAGGAGCTTGGTCATCTTGATGGGGGCAGAGATGAGATGAGAGGAGATAATCGTAGACGAGCCACGTGCTCTGTTATTTAAGTCAAATAACCTATAGGGATTCGGCAGTGATCCAGCTCCAACCCACCCACCCCGATGCAGATGCGATCTACTACACTGCCGTATTGGTCAACATTTTAGCATTACTTCTTAGGTATCTGTGCGTTGCAATAAAATTCATTAAATATACAGAGAATTATATTATAGAAGAGAGTTGCTCTGATCGGTTGGTAAGTAAAAAATAGTGAAAAGTTAAGAGAATAAAACGATTGAAGGAGAATGGACGTAAAACCACCAACTTATTTTTTTATAATACTAGTTATGTACCTATACGTTGCAACGGAACTTATTGAATGTATAAAGAATTGTACTATAGAAGAGAGTTGCTCTGATCAATTGGAAAGTGAAGAATGGTGATAAGGTGAGAAAATAGAGCGGTTGAAAAAGAACGGACCGACAACCACCAACTCGTTCTTTTATAATATTAAAGAATGGTGATCATATCATGTAGCTATATTATAGACAGAATAATTAGAGCACCTCAACGAATCCGTACACTTTTGGCACCTGATAGTGAATTCGCCCATAGATGTTTATTTTGGCTATATATTTGTAGTAATAGCATTACATGTTGTAGGATCAAAGACATCAATCAGAGAGGAGGGGTTGAATGATTGGCGCTGCCTTTTGGCACCTGATAACAAATATTAAATCAACAGAAAAACAATCAAACTTATAGAGATAGAATACGAACGCAAGACGCTCCGCTCGACGCTCGCTTAACTGTGCATAGGCTCGATGAAGATTACGACCGCTCAGCATTACTCTGCGACCAGTTCATATGTTGTCGAAATCTTCTACTGCTCGATCGCCCTGATCGCTTGATCTGCTACTCTGTTTTCTTGGCAGCAAATCAACATCTTTGCATGTGGTCGTATGCTTCACTCCACCCGCAATCTTCAGCAATTTTCAACAAAACATGAACCAAATTGAACAACCAGATTGATTTAAGATGATCTTTATTGCTGGATTTTAGGGATTTTATAAAGTACTCTCATAAGCACACCTAAAAGCTTTCTCGACAAAAACCTTCTCAAAATCCACACAAGCTTTCTCTCCGAAAGCCCTACCAAAAACTACATAAGATTTATCCCTAAAAGTCCTACCAAAAAACCATCCGTTAGCCCTTAGTCTCTCCTTGTTTTTATAGGCTAATATCCAAACCGTGTCCACCTCAACCACGAATACCAATCTCTATCTCTTTCGAAAATTAAGCGACCTGAAACCCTTCCTAACACAGGTTTTATTCAAACTCTCACTCATCCGAGCTACGGACTCTATCCGTAACTCTCTAATCCCACCTAATAAACAAGAATAATTGCTAGAAATTCTTACAAAAATAAAAACATCTAGCTCTTAATTAGGTGAATCCTTCTTATGATTATCAAATCATAACCCATGATTTTTCTTGATCTATGGAAGTACGTATGAAGTTGCTTTGCATCATGATATACATGCACACATTGTTAAAGAACTCTTGTATGAAAGTAAGACGCGAGATGCTGGAAATAAAATTGAACTCAAGCAATTCACGAACAGACATGAAGTTGCCTATAATATCTATTATAATTTGTATTATTTTAATTGTATTAATATAAATGCAATTATTGTCTCTATTATTGGAGATGCCGGTTAGAAATTATAAAGAACAAGTATTTCCTTCCAAAGAGATAATCTATATTTTTGTTTTAATATATACTACATATATTAATATCACAAATAAAACCAATTCTACAATCATGGAAGTTAAATCTAATTGATAACGTCATAAAAATTCTAATATTTGAATTTTTTATGTGATCTATAACCCTTCATTTTTTTTTCTATGTAGCTCCTTTATTATCCATCACATGTATACCACTAAATCAATTAAATATATTTTAAGAATGACACCTGTGCAGGTCCCTGGGCCACCACGCTAGTTATGGAAAAGCACAGCTGTACAAATATGCTTGTTCTAGTTATATTTGGGAGCATTTGCAAACAAACCTGAAGAAGAAAATTTCTAAGACGTGTATAGAGATCAGATCGGACAGCTGTTTTTCTTTGCTTAGAGATCAGCAGTGAGCAGATGCTGGAAAAGCAAACTATATCCACATGGCAATTGTGTTACAATTTCGTAACATGTAATCTTAAGACAAAAGAATCATACAGTACCGTCAAAACACAGAATTCTCCGTGCTCCTACCTTGCAAGACAAACAATAGGTTCTTAGAGAGCATCCAATGAATAAACTTCGGCGGCTGCAGGTGAGCTTTCTGCCTTGTTCTGAGCTTCTACCACCGGAGTTGAGGCCTCAGTCGAAGGCCGCGTTCCTGTGCCGTTCCTACGCACCTCTTCAATCATCCTCACCACGTCCGACATCTTGGGCCGCCGTTCCGGGGTCCTTGAGACGCATGACATGCCAATCTGGAGCATCTCCACCATCTCCTCCTCGATGTTTGGGTACCTCATCAGCTCACCGTCAAACACTTCAGCCGTCCACTCCTCCCGGACAACGGACTGCACCCACCTGACCAGGTGAACCACCTCGTTGCCCCCACCGGTTATCTGAACGGGTGGCTTGCCGGTGAGGATCTCCAGTATGAAGACACCGAAGCTGTAGACATCTGAACAATGTGACGCTTTCCTTGTGTCGATGACCTCTGGTGCACAATATCCAAGAGAACGGGACCTTGCGGTGATTGGGTTCATCAGTGATGCCAACCCGAGGTCGGAGACAGAGCCATATTCCTGGCTGTTTAGGAAGACATTTGAGGCTTTGATGTTGCCATGAACAAATTTGCCATTGTTCTCGGTGTGAATGTGTGCAATCCCTTTTGCTGCTCCCAGGGCTATTCTTACCCTAGTTTCCCAATCCAAAGGTGTCCTGTCCTCTTCCCTCTTCCCTGCAAAAATATGATACGCATGTAATATTCAGTTATAGATGTCAGTAAATGCAAATGGCTTATCTTGTGAAGTGGTTCCGTATCAGATGAAGAAAAAAAAACTACTCTATCTACATTACTGTCACGAGCTCACAGCAGAATTAATTGTCTCTGGATAACATAATATACACATACATCAGAGATACTTTTGACCAATGAGGCTAGCAAACCTAAATTATTGAGTTACATACACCAACCAACTCATCCAAAAGCTTAAGCTGATGAGGAAAGACAGACAATTCACTTATACTTTAACACCCCCTCACATGTATGCTCCCTCAGATCTAAGATATGGAATAGAAGTGAGCTGTAATTATATTTTTTTTAATTGTACCAACCGGGTCTTGAACTCAAGACTTTTTAGTTCTAATACTATATTAAGTTGGGTGATGACTCAAACCCAGACTGGCTAGGTGAGTTCATCCAAAAACTTAAGATGATGAGGAAAGACGGACAATTCACTTATATTTCAACACTTTCCCTCATGTGTAGTTTCCTCAGATCAAAGATATGGAATAAAAGTGGGCCACAATTTGCAGCATCCAAGTCTTGAACTTAAAACATCTTAGTTATGATACCATATTAAGTTATATGCACCAACCTATTCATCCAAGAGTTTAAGCTGATAAGGAAAGATGGGTAATTTACTTATTCTTCAACATAAATAATTTGTTGATTACAACACAACTGTTTCTAGACTGAATGCATCTAATATTAGCTCTACTACTCCATCATGATAGACACAGCTAATTTCATTGCAAACTAGCGCTGCATATATAACAGTGGTCTACCCCTGGTCCTGGATCTGATACTGAAATGAAATGGAGGGATGGGTCATGATAGTGAACACCAATGCTAGCCATTTCAAATCTTTTACTCAATGAACTCGACAAGATTAGCTACCTAGCTAGCGAAAACGCTCATCCACTATTTGTTGCATTTATCATCCAAAACCTTTTCCCAATCTTCAATTTTCCAGTGCCTGACATCATTTCTAGTGATATTATTACAACATGTTAAGTACGAAATTGCAATGTGATATCTGAATTCCAAGACTTCGGTGATAGCATGATTTCTATAGCCTGATTGGACGGCTAAGGAAACAGATTGTCTTGCTACCATACTGGCCTTGGCATGACCAGATGACCACACACCAAGCATGCCATGTGAACTTGAATTGAATTGGCTGCTCACAGTTTGAATGCAAAGTGAAGGCAGCTAAGCATGATGTGGACACTTAAAGAGTACCATCCAGCTAGATCTAAATGAGTACATTGAAATTTATTATAGGCCGATAATCCAAAATTAAGGAGAATTTAGAATTATATGCTACTTTTGGTGAAGCAAGCATGGAACACTAAAGCTCACCTTTTTAGGAAAGTACAGAGGTCCAAGTGGCATGTTCAGCAAGAGAGATAAAGATACCATTCATCTCAATTTAAATAAAAGGTAAAAGAACATTGCTTTTCTTTGCCAATTTGGTGCCAAATGACAAAAATTTTATCAAAGCAGAGAAAAAAGTATGTATATATATATAGGAAAATAATTCCATATTCCTGGGAGTACATGCAAACCAGAGTTATTTCGAAATAAACCAGTCAAAATGCCTCAAGTGCTCAGGTCAGGAAATCAAAATAGGGCAACACCGTGCCTAGACAATAACCAGGGCAAGAACAAGGACCTATAGTGCGTTTGGTAGCCTCTCTACACTCCACTACTTCTATCATTAAGCTCATCCCTGTTATCCACCCTGCCATGCAATTGCAACCTGATAAAGTCAACAGAAATTTTGTGGCGCTAGCTAAACAAACAGTTAACTTATCTAACCACTAACGCCTTCCCAAACGACAAGCAACCTCAGATCTCCAAATCATCCTAACATCATTCGCATTATAAATTACCTTTCTTCTCAATCGCGACATCTCTTAAATCCTAAAAAACACATTCCTTGAATATCATTCTCTCATTATCGTCACCGATTCACTGTTAAAGTTATACGATCAAAGAATGGCATCTAGACAATTGCAATATGCAAGTTAGCATCGAAATGATGAAAGTGACACCAAGAACGAGAGCAAGAATCATACCATGAAGCATGTTGGATACACTTCCCCTGCTATAGTAATCATACACAAGCAGCTTCTCGTCCTTGGAGTAGTAGAATGCCCGGAGCTCCGCTACATTGCCATGCCGAATCCGCCCGACCAGCTCCATCTGCTGCTCAAACTCACGCCGCCCGGCGCTCACTTCCTTCAGCCTCTTCACCACCACCGTCGTCGCGTCCTCCAGCACCGCCCGGTACGCCGTACCGAACGCGCCCTTGCCAAGAACCTCGGCAGAGGCGCGGAGCAGATCCTCCAAATCAAACGCCAATGCCGGGCCCTCAAAGAACACCAGCCGGTTGCCGTCCCCAGCCTTGCCCGTCACCGCCTTGGATTCCGGCGAATCCCTCCCCTTCTTCTCCCCGCCCTTCCGGGACGCCACCCGGCTCACCTCCTCACTGCCCCGCCTATTGCAAAACGCTATCAGGAACACCGCAACGACTGCGAACACCGCGACACACCCGCCGACGACAATGGCAAGAACGGCCGCTTCGCTGAGCCGCACACGCCTCTTCGCGAGCGCGCCGGCCGCAGGCGGGGACAGAGAGGTCGGCGGCACCGCCGGTGACACCGGCGCCAGCCGCGTCATATTGTTCCCGTCGAACGCGGCGTCCGCGAACCTCAGCAAGGACTTGGGCACGGGGCCGTCGAAATGGTTGTTGGACAGGTTCAAGAACTGGAGCGCCGGGAGCCCGAGGTCTGGGACACGGCCGGAGAGCGAGTTGTTGGACAGGTTCAGCGCGACGAGCTGGGTAAGGTTGGACAGCGCGCCGGGCACGGTCCCGTTGAACCCGTTAAACGAGAGGTCGAGCACCTGCAGCCTGCGCAGCAGCTCGAGCCCGAGGGGCACGCCGCCGGAGAAGGCGTTGAGCTGGAGGTGGAGCCCAGTGAGGTCGGCGAGGGCGAGGAGCTCCTCGGGGAAGGGGCCCGAGAGGTTGTTGGCGCGGAGGCTGAGCACCTGCAGGGCCGTGAGTCTCCCGAGCGTGCGCGGCGGCACGGGGCCCGACAGGCCGAGCCCCGGGAGGCGCAGCACGACGACGCGGGAGCCGTCGGCGTTGCAGGTGACCCCGTCCAGTTGCCGCAGACGCGCAGGAGGAGGCCCAGTTGATGCGCGCCCGGCCGCGGCCCACCCCGCGAGGAAGTCGAGCAGAGCCGCCTTGTCGGCGTCCGGCTCGGATGCGGCCAGGGCGGCGCACAGCAGCAGAAGAGCGGCTACGCAGAGCAGCCTCCGGGGCGGCATGGTGGTCGTCGTGGGGGGGTGTGGTGTGGTGGTGCTTCTTGGATCCGAGGAAGGGAGGAGAGGAGTGGAAGTGGAAGGGAAGGCAGGGCGGCTGCTGTGCTTGCTTGGGGAAGCGTGTGGGGGGAGGGTTCCGGGGCTTGGGTTAGGCGTTGGTGCTGTGCAGTTGGGGCGTGGGGATCGTGGTGTTTCTGCTTGGATTTGTGGGAGCTGCATGTGCGGAGTGGTGGGGTGATGGGTTAGTGCTGGCCAACGGCGAGGCGAGGGAGCATACGTGTCTCTCAGTCCAGTGATCTAGCAGATAGAACTATAAACGATCTCGCATTGGCACGCTAGTGAGATACGTAATATCTGAAACGATTCCGTATTGGCACGCTAGTGAGATACGCCATATCCTGCAGGGTCATGGTCATCTTCCCCATTAGAAGAAAAACGTGTAGGTCAAGGACTATTTAGTGTCTATCATCTTTCATAGGTAGTAACCTAGCCTATCGTAGAACTGAATGTACCGATCATCGAGAGACTAGTCCTCTCGAGATACCAAAGAACAAAGGGGTCCGATCCTTTACCGCTCAACCACGCCCAACAACGATGTTGTGCATCCTATGATAGGTCCAGTAACATTTCACTCCCGAGAGCGCCACCAGCAGCCATTCTTCATGGTACATAAAATAATATGTTGGTGTCAAACGGTGCTGAATACAACATACCATAACCAAGAATAATCACATCGTATACGTACGTACATATTGCCTAAATTGCAATCTTCTTCTTGTGCTAGCTTGGTGCTTTGATTAAATGCACACTCATACTAATTTATTGTGATTAACACTAATTAATTGTGGTACCAATTACATGCAATTAGTGTTATTTGCAATATAGACCCATCATTTTGTACAGATTTTTGTAATTGCACGAGACCAATAAATATACATGTGTGGACATACATAAAATTATTTTAGCATTTTTTTGGCATGTATTTCTGCAGTTATTTATAATAAGTAAACATGACTACTTACAGAAACACATATGTCAACTAACACATGGCTACCTAGCGCATTCCTTATTGCAAAACCACAATTATGCTAACAAAACGCTAACGATATATTAAGCTCGTTGCTCGCATACGAATGAGCATACCTTTTTTCAAGGCATTCAGCAGCTCCATAATGCTTCCAACTGTGATGGATAATAGCTACGCTTGCCTTCAGCAGCAATACTATTCTTTTCTTTTCTTCCCCCTGGCTGCGCTCTCTCTCGCTTAGCAGTAACGCGACCGCGGGTCATGTTTTATATGCGAGGGCATGAAATACAACGTAATTAATATGCTAATTAAACTAGAGTATAGCGTCGTGTTGTGTAATTATCCATGAGATTCCCGGAGTCAAACCGTGTGCGACGCTCCCCTGTGAGATTCCCTAGCCCCATGCCTCAAGCTTACGCGCCGCCGCCAAACGCGCCACGCGTAGTCGCCACCACAGTCTTGGCGCCACGCTGCCTCTTGGCCGATCGCGGAGCAACTCGCTCAGCAGTGCCACCGCCGCTGCACACGCTTTCGCCGACCTATGCCGGCACCACATGTGTCATGCTACCACGTCTTCTAAACTGAGGAGGAAGCTATTTTTGTAAATACGTGTGCTAGGTACTAAAATAGAAAAAAAATATTATAACAGTGCCATGCGTAAACAGACCCAAGGTGGTCGTCACAGCCTCCTCACATGCGTGCAGGGCCTTCAATTCTCATGTGAGTCCGGGAGTCTGATGCTGCCTCGGTGGTGGCAATTGGATTTGGGAAGCGTTTCTGTACAGCAAAAATTTCGACTCCCATTTTTCGTTCAGATTCTTCGCATGACAGAAAGGGTTCCTCATCGGTTGCGATTTGTGAAATGCACCGCAGGAGGATGGTCGTTGTACTTTGGCGCTTCAATTACATCAACATATGTAGCTGACCGTGTGATGTGACATGCTTTACATGTGTCCACTTCTACTACAACGGTTGCTCAATCAGAGCCCAACGACCCTACCTGTCGTTTCGAAAGTCAAAAGAACCGCACTAGCAAAACCAACAAGTAGGAAAAACTTGTAAGCTACTGCTAACAAGTCTGGCAAGCAGAGAAGCAGCAGTGCAGAAGTAATCTTTGGATTACGTCGGCGGGAAAAGAGAGGTGATTTCCATGGATTCTGCACGAGAAAGATGGAGGCGGTGATGATTGCATCCAACGACTACTGCTGCCCGGTTGCCTGACTTCGCTTTCACTTTTTGTCGGATCAGCCAGTCAAGTTTGAACATCCCGAGCCACCAGGAGAACTACTGAACTCTAGGCCCCGCTCGTCTTCTGCCTTTTAGCTTATTTTTTACTATTTATAAATTTTATCTTTTTCTGAACTTTTAGCTTTTTTGAGTTTTTTACCGGTTTTTCTTTCTCGTATTTGTTTGTACTATACGTAATAGGATAACATATTTTTTATATTTTTAATTTTTTAAATTTAATTATGTTAAATAAACATCTGTCAGCTACAATATTTTTTTCAGCTAACTACAGTGCTTTTCAGCCATAAACCACTAAAAATAAGCCTAAATGATCACCACCCTAGTCTTCTTTGCCTCTCAAACTCTTTCTTCCTTGCGGGGCACTGCCAATGGCATCATCAGGGGGCAATCATGTCAACGGAACCAGTAGCGGAAGCTTCTGCTTGGAGCTAACAGAGGGTCTGTTCGGTAAGTCAAAAATCGAACGGTTTTTAGCTTTTATTATAGTACCTAACTTTCAAATTGAGTGTTTTTTCAAGACAAGATCTACAAGTTAAACGTAATACATGTTAAAAGCCCAATATATGTACCAACAAAAATCATAAGTGAGTATCGATCTCTCCGTAATCTATACCGTAAACAGTTAAAATTCAAAAATTTCAACAAAAAACCATAAGCCACAGTAAAAAAGAACACACCCGATTACCTTACGCTAAGTGCTTTTGGGGCTTCAAACCAAAAGGACGGCTTCACGCAAGCTGTGTATGTCCGTACTCGCCTCGTCTGGGTTGCATAGTTATTACGCGAAGTGTACTCAACTAGCCTCATAGGCGCGGCGCCATGCCGCGCCAGGCACCGTAATCGCGAGGAATTATTTTTAAAAAATGCAAGGGCATATGCGTATTTTCGCAAAAGGTAAAGGGTTTTTTTGCGAAAAAGCGAGGACCTGTACGTAAAAAAAACCACGGGGACCTCTACGTAAATAAATAAGGATCCGTGCGTAATTTCAAAAATCGCGAGGGGCCATCACGCAAAAGGGAGGGCTTAAAACGCCAGGACTTTTATGAGAACCGTGGACCTGACGCAATTTGAAAACCTCAAGAAAATACCTCTCCCGACCGCATAAGAATTCCGCCGCCACACGCCGCCGGAGGTACAAGGCTGGCGACGTGGAGTCCTCAACAGCAGAAAGCCGCGTGTAATAGGGGTTTGATTCGCCACTAGTTTATAGTAGGAGAAGCAATTAACCACTAGTAATTATGTGTGCGCCGTTTTATAGACTGTTTTTTATGCTACGATTTTTAACTTTTAATTATAATTTATTAATCTAATAGATAATGATTGTGAAGAGAAATTAAAAGACAAAAGCCATTGAAAAGAAAAAAAACATAGCCTATATCAATACCAACTACTGTGCAATAGTACTAATAATTAAGTAATGCCATGGACGCATAAGCCTCCCAAGGCCTGTTTGGAACACATCAATTTTGCAGGAAGTCTTTAGTTGGAATGGCAAATTTTAAAATATGATTAGCAAAAATGACATCCTCGTGACCGTAATTGCGAAAATAACACTCTTAACCACATGATCACCGTGCAGCATTAGCCACGGACCGATATATGATGGAGCGCCGCATGGCCACCTGCGGTATTAGCCACGGCCCGACACGTGGCACCGTGACCATATGGTTTAGCTCGTCACGTGTTGGGCCATGACTAATGCCGTACGGTCACCGTGTGGCGCTCTGCCACGTATTGGTCAATGGCTATTGCCACACGGTGATCGTGCGGTGCTTCCTCACGTTTCGCTCTGTGGTTAAAATCGCATAGTGATCATGCGGTGGAGAACATTATTTTTGCAAATGTGACTACGAGATTGTCATTTTTTTCTAATTACACTTTAAATTTTGCCATTTCGATCAAAACCTCTTTTACAGGAGCTCCACACGAAGCAGTTCAACTTCTATAGGAACACAGAAAATTTCTCACGTTCTAAACGAGCCTAAATCAATGGAATTAGCCTAGTCCAGCCATATCAGTAGTACTACACGGTTCCGTGGTAGTACGACTATACGAGTTCACAAGTGGTATATTTTGGTCATATACACTAGCACGTACTAGCGCCCACGAACACTGTCCAATCTTTCTGGTTTTGTTCTTTTAGGCTATGATCGGTAATTTTTATCTATATATTTTAAGATGATAATAAACACAAAAATATCAATGCAAATGGTATATAAGGTTTTTAGCTTAGAAAGTCATTTAGAAATTTTAACCTTTAAAAAAGCTAAAAACTAAAAGCCCAAACGGGATGTGATATTAATTTGAATCATACCGAGCTGTACGGTTGATTAGACCACTTTGCCTGCAACCCATAGCCATACGGTGGACAGATCGAGTTCTGTAAAGGCGAACGACGGCCTTGGACGCGATATGCGACGCGTCCGGTCTCCGTCGCCTACGGATCCCCAGACTTTGTAGAGGAAAGTCTCGCCGTGACGTTCGCTTCGTATCAACCATCCGTGATCATCTAAACGTCCCTCGTTTCTCAGGCCCGCTACTCTACAACGTCAGAGGATCTGCGTCCCTACCGTACGAATCACATCAGGATGACTATCAGACCGCCTATTTTTTTTCCTGGAGACATTTCTCGCTGACTTCTGGCTACGAAGTGATCCCTTCCTATGTCGGCTCTCTCCTGGTTTGACAACGCTGCTAAACAAATTCTCCACTAGGCAGAATAATCATGTCATGATTAACTAAACTCAATCATGTCATGATTAACTAAACTCTGCAAGTTAGTGACCAATCATGTGCCAGCCGAGCTCTAGCTTACAATTACATTATTGTCAAGTAGCAGCAGCAGGGCAGCTGAACTACATTGAATGTTCAGAGAGGACTACAAAGCAGAGTAGCTGGGCAACGTAACTTGCTAGTTCAGACTAAGCTTCGCTTCCGGAGCTAAAGTTTACCCTGCAAATTTCCATCACGTTTGGAGTAGGAGTAAGATCCAGTTATACTTGTGTAGGATGTGCTGTAGTTTTCGGCTAGCGTCTCTATCGGAGTTAACCCTTGTTTGTACTTAAACCGCCGAAAAGATAGGACAATTGGATCCCTCAGGCAGGCCAGGCGTCCTACGACTTGTCGTTTCTCGCCCGTGAGGCCGTGACGGCAATGCCAGTTCAGTTGCACTTAATTTCTTTCTTGCACATCAGTAGTATATAAAACACTGTAAAATCTGCAAGCTGCACCGTTGTACCAAGACACCGAATTTTGCTAGCGAAGTAGTGAGTAGACACGTCCATATTGTTTTCTAAAACCTATTTTTCTATATTAGATGGTTTTTTTGACAGTATCTAACTTTTAAACGGGATTTATTTTCAACGAGAGGTCTACTAGTCGATTGTAGTACAAACTATAGTGACTTTGTTTATTTCGGCTAAAATCGTACTTGAGTATCTCTCTCTCCGTACGGCTCTCTACAAACTATTACTATTCATAAACTAAACCCAAAAGCCATCGGTAAAAGCCAATATTAACACGAATTTTGGTAGCAAAGTAGTAAGTTAGGGCTGCCGCGCACGTTGGGTGGGGTGGCGGCCGACGCCCCGGTCCGCCAGATCCTACGGGCCTCCGCTTCGGCACCGGAATTCAACTTGGCTTCCGTCATGGGCCTGGCCATGGAGACGCACGCCGCTTAACCACCAGCATAGGCCTCGCAACTGGGACGTACGAAGCGTCCCGCTTTGCACACGGCCGGCCCGTGGCCCGGCGCGTCCAGCTGTGCTTGCCGCCGGCCGAAAACGCCACCTCCGCACGGGAGAAAACCCAGCGACCCGCCGTTCCACGGCACGGCACGGCACGGCCGCGCGGCGTTCATCTGCGGAGGCGCACTGACTTTGGCTGCGCCGCACACGCCCGGGCGCGTTTTCCAGGCGCTGAGGCACGGCACGCGGGACAGCGGTGCCGTTCCACGACCGAACGACGCGCGGCAGCGTGCGGGGGGCAAGCTCTGCTGACCAGGAGGAACCAGGGTAGAATCAGAAGTGCGTCGGAGTTGGACAGGCGAACGGTGGAAGGACAACAGGGTCATCAGCTAACGATGGTTTACGACCTCCTTAACATGCATGACCATACCAAAATGATTAGCATCGAATTGACCTTAGTATCTTGGATACGGTAGGGCTAAGAAGTAAGAAAGCTCCGGTTCTCCTGAAATGACACGATCACAGTCCTCCAGTGACAAGTGAACAGGACAGAGAGTGAGCGAATCTCTTAACACATGGCCAAACAACGAGTGCTCTTTACCAATATTGAGGGTTTCCATGATCCGGAGCATCCTACAGGGCTTTAGGATTTGAGAGGAAGTTCAAAAATTCAAACTTGCATAGCATATTTCCTTGTATATCTTCTTAATGTCGTTACAAGGTGGACTGAGCAAAGAATTCCTATGTAACATGTCACATACCAATATGAGATATTACTAAAGAACGTCATCATCAAAGTAAAGAATAAATAAGAGCAACAATAGAATCACAAAGAATTTAAAACTTTATTAATACTTTAATAAATAACCAACGGAAGCTGAAATAAATGTTTGAAACATAGAACCGGTCCACTTCTAATCAAATAAGAGTAAATAAGAAAACTTAAATAGTGACAAGCCATGGTGCTGAAAACTCGAGTACTCACACCCATGCATGTTACAATCACTTCACTGGCCTTTTACCTGAGAATGGAAGTGTGAGATTTAGAAATCTTAGCAATCCCACGTACTCGGTTATACGAGAATAGTTAGGCACACCCTTGTCCTCAACTGTATAACCACAGACGGAGTGTAATATCCTAAGTAACGAGAGTGTATGGCCCCCCGTATATTACTAGGTGGGTGAAAATCCCCCCTATATGTGGGTAACCCCATGCCAGGTAACCGTGCGAATCGTTGTTTGGACGGACAAACGACGTTCGACCAAGCGAATAGCATCCTACTGCGTGAATCAGCAAAACTCCCACACGAATTTGAGTTCGGACGTGCTGCTATGTTTATTCTTCCTAATATCATGATCTATTACTCGTATGATTTCGTATGAGTCATAACTGGTGTATTTAATACCTGTTAATTGGACTAATGATCACTCATCACATAATAAAACTTAGATGGTTGCCAACTCTTATGTGTGCTATGTTATAATACCTCATTAGAATAATTCTTATCTCACTATCACCATAGTATCATCTCTCATCACCTCATATCGAAAATTATGCTTTCGTATTCTCAACCCTTGCAACCTTTTCACTCATGGTATCCTTACCCGGATCTAGCTTAGTTACTTCAATCTCTAACCACAATGTCGGTTAATAACTTAACGGTTACCTGATCTAGGTTATCCACATATAGGGGAGATTTTCACCCACCTGGTAACGCGCGGGGAGCCGTACACTTTTGTTACTCACAATATTACACCTCGTTTGTAGTTATACAGTTGAGAACATCATTGTGCCTAGCTATTCTTGTATAACCGGGTATGTGGGAGTAATTGTCAGTGCCATTGTCATAACTTGCTAAATAATGATTATCGCTAATTTCATTGTTTTTGTTACCTCTATCTTTGGTTGTTATCAGTGTTTCCGGTTAACTCACTAATAAAGGAAATAACAGTTACATGGCCCAGGGTTACCCACATATAGGGGGGATTTTCACCCACTTGGTAATGTATGGGGGGCCATACACTCTCGTTACTCAGGATATTATACACCGTCTGTGGTTATACAGTCGTGGACAAGGATGTGTCTGACTATTCTCATATAACCGGGCATGTGGGAGGCAATCGCCAGCGTTTTTGCCATAATTTGCTAAATAACAATTACCTTGGTTCCATATTTCTGTTACCTCCATCCTAATCAGTATCAACATCCCTGGTAACTTAATTTCATTGCAATTAATCTGTGTCAATCAGCTTTACTAATCCTTTACTTACCGTGTTGCCAGTGAAGTTGCAATTAATCTGTAACTTAATTTTGTTGTTGGATACTTACTAAGATTTTCAAATCTCACGCTTGCCCTTTCCATTCCCAGGTAAAAGGCCAGTGAAGTGATTACAACATGCATGAGTGGGAGCACTCGAGTTTTCAGCACCGTTGCTTGCCACTATTTAAGTTTTCTTATTTATTCTTATTTGATTAGAAGTGGATCGATCCTATGTTTCAAACATTTATTTCAGCCTCTGTTGGTTCTTTATTAAAATGTTAATAAAGTTTTAAATTCTTCATGATTCTATTATTGCTCTTATTTATTCTTCACTTTAACGATGACGTTCCATATTAATACCTCATATTGGTATGTAAGGTGTTACATTCTACCTGCCAATAGCCCTTACATATCCGAATACAAAACAACTAGAAAGACCCTACTGATTCAATCATACAGCAACCTATGATCAGTTCAGACTAAACTGACAACATCAACTAGGCCAATAGGGAAACATAAAAAATTCTAACAATTGAAGAGACCTCATTTCCTCAGATGTAAGTATCCCTAACATTGCTTTATCAACATTCTACAGAATATGCACAACTGTCATCACATTCCATAAGATTCTGCAAGGAAGCTGGAATAGGAGGCAATTCAACGTCGACAATAGCTTTCAACATGTGAACAGCTTGGCTCATGGACGGCCTGTGGATCTCATCATCCTGGATGCACCAACAAGCAACCCTACAGGTAGCATCCAGCTCCTTCACATTAACATTTCCTTCCAACCTACCATCCAGTAAGCATAAAACATCTCCTTCATTCACTTTAGCAGCAGCATAAAGGGGAAAATAGTGATGATTTCCATATTTCATTTTTCTCGGTAGTCCTTCTCCCCAATATTATTTCGAAAAGCACTCCCCAATATTATTTCGAAAAGCACAACACGAAAGCTATGGACATCTACCTTGTGAGTTATAACCTGCCCATATATCCACTCTGGTGCAAGAGAACCAATTGTCCCACGGATAGTAGTCAGTGCCCTGTTGAAATCCCGTCCAAGAAGTTTCGCCATGCCAAAATCTGCTATTTTGGGGGCAGAATTCAGCATCAAGCGGTATATTTTCAGGCTTAATATCACAGTGTATGATGCAACTCCTACATTCCTCATGCAGATAGACCAAACCTTTAGCAATGCCAAGCACAATGTGACAAGAGATGAGCATCCAAAGAGCCATTTGCCATAAACTCATAGACCAGCAACCTTCTCGTCCCTTCAGCACAGGATCCCAAAGACGCACTAGTAGTATGTCAAATCATCCGATTGTCTGTACTTCTGTTCGGAATTGCTTATCTCTGTGCATTAGGCCTTTGAGCTTCTTCACAGCAACAACATGTGACCCTGCAATTGTTCCTTTGAAAACACTTCCAAAACTTCATTCCCCAAGTTTGTCCGAGAAGTTTCTTGTCACTTTCTTGAGTTGTGCATATGAGTAAACAACAAGAAATCCTTCCACTTTTGTCTGTCTTGCAATAGATGAGGATCTCTTGTATACCCAAAAAAGCACTAACATGATGAGAGTAACAGCTATTGACCCAACAACCAATATAACAACTTTAATGTGTTGCCCCTTTCTCCTCTGAGAACCTATACGCATATAAACTTGTTGTATGGATGGTTATTAGCTAAAGCCAAATTAAGCAACATGTTGCACCATATCTTGCATCCAGAATGGTAGGAATGTTCAACGCAATAGCATTTGTTCAGGCAGGCTTCTTGGCATTCTTCACCTCTTGCTGCCATCTCATCTTGAGGGTTGTTAGGAAGACCTTGCAGGTTGTCTAACAAAATAAACGAGTCAGTGGAAATGTCGTCTTCACAATTTGAGGGGGTAATTCTAGAGCAGCTGCTAACGAAATCTCCAAGCTCCCATTCGTTTGGATACATTTGCCTGTTCCCGCGCTTGTGCAAACACCAAATGCACCACAGAAAAAAGCAGTGACTTTGCAGCTGGAAGGGTAGCTCCATGAGGTTGCAAACCACTAATTGTCGCATTATCCACCCACCTCAGTAAACTGACTTGCCCCAGACGCAATTTCATGAATTCAATACCATTGGGCCTTTTGGATCATTTAGTCGGACCAAATTGCCATCTTCTTCGCAGGTAACCATCTAATCTGGAAATTTTCCAATATAGTCATGGCCGTAAATGAACATGACGAATCCCCTCTTCCTACTTTGGTCAATCATGAAGATACAATTTCCCAACAGCAATCACCAGAAATCTTCAACACATCACGAACCAGATTGATTCAAGATGTTCTTTATTACTAGATTTTTGTGGATTTATAAAGTGCCCTCACAAGCAACCTTAAAAACCCTAGTACAAAAAGCCTCTTCCAAAACCTATGGCCAAAACCCCTAGACTCTACTTGCTTTTATATGCTAGAGCTCTAAACCGTGTTTGACTCAAACACGAACATGAAACTCTATCTCTTTCTCAAATCAAGGGACTCAAAACCCTTCTGAACACGGGTTTTATTCAAACTCTCAATCTTCTCAGTTATGAATTCTATCCACAACTCTTAACACAACATGTGACAAAGCCTCCAAGATCACAACTCCCGTATCTTCATCACGCCTCCTCAACTTCTGTGTCGAAGCCTCCAGAACCGCACCGCTCATAGCTTCTCCACGCATCATCTCCTTTGATCTCCACATGCTCCAGTGTTAGCTCGACCACCTCGCATGACATTCTCAATCGTCTGGACCTCATACCTCCCCATCCTAGTCCCGGTCTTCCTCTTCACCAACCATGATCATTTCCACGCTCACCTGCACATGTAAAGACCAAATAAACGTTTTTCCTGGCACAAGTTCTTTCCAACTTGACCGTCATCAGTTCACATGCTCAAACCACACCTTTAACCACCACTCAACACCAACCAGGTCATCCACGACCACAAATCTCATCGCTGTCCAGAAATCAGCTTCAGATCAATCAATACAACCGCTAACACAACGAGTACTTGAAAATGATAAAAACTCAAGAAATATCATCGCTCCGCTCAAAACACTCAGAAATACCAAGCATCGCTATTGACCTGAACCAACGAGTAACGACTTCCGAGTATCGATCGCTATGATTACGAGTACCTTTCCTCTGAACACTGTTCACCGTTCACTGCCAACTAGTCCTACTGCTGGCCTAACATAAGTACTCGAAGATAGTAAGAGTTAAAGCACTCGTACCGACTATAAAGTCTATGAGTACAGACCGTGAATCCTATGGCAACCGATAGTAAAACCTTCGATTGTCGATCGCGTGGTCTATGACAACCGATCAAAAAGCCAAAGACAACAATAGCATACCATAAAGTATACGACTACGACGACAAGACTGCAAAGTCTACGATTATGACAGCAGTCCGCGAAATCTATGACCACCATAAAGTCTACGACTACGACGACAAGACTGCAAAGTCTACGATTATGACAGCAGTCCGCGAAATCTATGACCATCGATAGCAAAGTCTTCGACAATCGAGTACCGACTAGGTACTGCAGCTACGATCTTCGACCGGTTACTATAGAATATAACCTTACGCCCTACGACTGGTTCACTGTAGCTAAGACTGGTACACTGCCACTTACGACCGGTTAAATATTACTTACGACGGGTTCACTGTTCAAGGTCGAAATCCCCGATTACGTACCGTGGTCGAAATCGGACGTGGTCAAAATATGTCGTTCGATCCTCCGATGCTACTTGGATGCCGTCCGATGCCACTCGGACCCGAACGGACTGGTCCGAAACTACTCGAAGCAGACCATAAATCACTCACACTCAAAACCTTCAACTGCGATAGACCGAAACTTCCATAAACGCAAATTCTAAAGCAATCTAAATATCAATTATTCATCATCACTAAACTTACGACCATCCACATGGTCTAACAAGCAACGAGTTAACCATACCCCCATTCTGCTTAAAATGTGCAATGTTGGCGTTGATATATCAATGACTAGATGGTTTAGTCTAGGCACGAAGTTGCAGGAAGCATTCTGCCTTAGTAGCGTACATTCTTGCCGACCATACTCGGGGCTTCTTTCTCACATAGTGAGCTTCTGGTCAAACCATGTGAATCTTGTTTTTCATTTTTCACTGTTGTTTTTTTCTGCTAATCTTCTCCGTTAGCCTTTACTGTCAGTGATTCTGTTGCTGCCGCACTAGAAATAAACAGAATAGGGGAGGGGGGATATTTAAGGGAGATAAAGACAAGTGGTCAACCTGAATGTGTCAATATCCATTCAGGTTGATTTGATGTTCTCCATGCTTCTGAGCTCAACAGTACTACTCTTGGAGTTGTCATGGCCCAGCTTCAATTAGAAGATAACAGGGTTTGCTAGATTTGTACCACTCCCTGCTGTTCCCCTTCCATCTTTCATTGTTTTGACTAAGGTTGGTCATCATGTATAACATGGCCTTAAGTAATCAAGGCCTGTTCTTTGTGCTAGAGATATCATGGGCTGAGCTCCGGATGACAAATCCTTAGTGATTTGATTGATGTGTCCTAAGGTGTGCTGTAAATTAGTCACCACTTGAGCCGAGATGTAGAGGTGAAAGATGTCTGACTGATTCTGAAAAATGCAGCTGTGGACTTGCAGGTTGCTTTCAAGACAATGGTATTTTCGTCTGAATATCGGTAGCAGTGGAAGCACTTGCTATGACCGTAGTACCCTAAAGAAGCACATGTCAGCATACAATTTCCAAGGTTATCAATTCCACATCCTCCCCGAGATGAACCAAGATTACTGGTTCCTAATGAACACAGAAACGAATTTTGACAGTGATTACTGGTTCCTAATGAACACAGAAACGAATTTTGACAGTAAATTCAAGACTAGTAGTACAGTGTGTGTATATGGTTCCAACTGATGAAACTCGACAGTGTTTGCAACCCTCCTAGCTCAGTGGCCAAGCATTTGCTGCAATCCAGTCATGAGCATGGTAGTTTACTGTGTACCTTCTTGTCTATTTGCTAACCAGTATTTTTCCTGTGTCATATGACTCGTCGGTCGTGATTTTTGTAAGTTAAACAGAGGAGCATGGCAGGGGTGCAGCTGCCTGTGCTGGGCATGGTGCGCATGGATAAGCCTCTGCTAGTGTGAGTCAGGCCCTGTTGCTTTCTCCCCTTCCTTCAGGCATGCGTGCAAAACGCAGCAGGAAAAGAGGCAGTTTATTAGATTCATGCATGCAATTGGTCATTCAGTGTGAGATATGTCACGGTATGGTATACGATAAGTATTTATCTTTGTTGCGTAAGTGTTGTCTAAGTTTGAGTTTGATTTTGAGAGTTTGAAATATTCAGAGTTGCAGTTAGATTTCAGGCGGTCTGATCAGACCTAGGATGACGGTTTGACCGGTCTTTGACCTGTTCATCAGGCCTTGTGCCCGGCAGTCTAACCGCCATGGAAAAGGTGGTCTAACCACCAAGGGGCGATCGATCAGATCGTTGATGGGCAGTTTGACCGACCGTGCCACGACAGTCAGACCGACTTATCAAGGGCAGACATGTCTAAGTATACTCTAGATATGTCTGGGGTGTCCAGAGAGTTTCTGGAGAGGCCAAACATATCTGGGATACCTAATACATGTCTGTGGCATTGATGAAAATGGATTTTAAGTAGGTTGAGTGTGTGCACGGCATGGATGCCATTGTTTGTGGTGCATGATGCATTGCTTTGACTAACGTAGGTCAATGCATGGAACTTATGTTGAGATGATTGTTTGATCTTTAGATGTACAAGTGGCTTAGAAAACGTTAGCGGTCACCAGCAAGAAACCAGGACTAGGCGGGTGAACTAAGTTCCGTGTGGTCAAGTAAGCCGTGGTGAGGCTACGTGGCTTAAGCGGGAAGCGCAGAGGAGACAAAAATCATGAAAAGTCGAGTTGTTGCATGTAATGCGTTGAGTGACGAGGCTAATGCACGTAGAGACGGTTTGGGCAATTCGAATGCCTAAACACGTGACAGTTAATCATTGGCTACTACGGGCTATATGTCTAAACATGCGAAGATGTTTTGAGGTGAAGGTAAGGGTTCTTGGATCATTAATTGTGTTAATTGATGACTTTGTGTTTGCGGTGCTATATGACAATTTGCTTATTGGTGTTGGTTGTAGGACTCCAGAGGTAGGTCATGGCGAGGCGAACGGGACCGGAACTAAGCTAGGAGTGCTTAGATCCAGAGCAATCAAGGGATCAGAACTAAGCTATGATAGCTGAGGTGCAGAATGATCAAGGTGTCGTCGGAAGATGACTGAGGCTAGTAGAGTGATTACAAGCAGAGAAGACAAGGGACAGAAACGGGAGCTACCAGTGGTGGACATGACAGGCAACAACAAGGTAAATCGGGGCTAAGTCTAGGGAGGAGCTGAGGGACAGAACAGTCAGGGAAGTCGGGTGCCTTCATGGTGCATGGAGAGACATGTGACGCGCTAAGTGATTTGGACCCATTTGCAAGCGAGAAATGTTCGGTAAGATCCGAATGCATGAGAGACATGGCGGAAAGTTATTGGGGTCATATGGAGTATAAGATGAAGCATGGGGCTGCTTCAAGATGAGGGAAGCGCAAAGCTTCGTTGAAGGATGGTAGAGGGACATTTTGGTAAATTGTTCAATACTGAAAAAGTGACGGTGTGCAAAATTGCAGCGGTGGGCTAAGTGGATTAGGTCAACGAGTCTTCACAGAAGCCATGGAGCCAAGTTCAAGTCGCGCTTTGAGAAACATACATGTGTGATTATAAAACCCATTATAGTGTTGGGTTAACATGTTAGTCCATGTAAAAAGGGATAAAATCTAACTAGAGATGTTGGTCAGGTTTTTTTATAAGTCTCCACTCTATAAGGAGGTTAGCTGAAAGAGTTAGGGTGAGCTCTCTCGACCTACATTTGGAACCTAGAACTGAGAGGTGCCTGCCAATCCGTGCTTATTATGCTCTATGGTATTGCCCTTCTTTTCATTACTACAGTTTTTTTTCTGTATGGGCATTGTTGCAAAGAAAAGCTTAATTCAGAGCTTTGCATGGGATCACTGAATCCCTGAAAAGATGATTTCTTTAGGCAAAGAATAGCCTTTGTTCAAAATACCAGTTAACACCAAAGAGTGCAGTAGTCTTATTATCCGAGTCTGTGTTGTCACCCTGGTCAATTTCAATTTCAGGTAGTACCACTATCGATCTCATCCCCTTTGCCGGACCAAGATCCGGCTGGTCCACTGACACCAGTGATCGATCAGTCACATGTACAGGACGTGCCAAACCAAGTATACGAACGGCCACTGCAAATCTGCAATTCCTGAACTGGACCAGAAGTACGTACGTACGTACGTAACTACACCATGAGTTACAAGTCGAATTTTTTTTTACTTACAGTAACAAGTATAGCAACTAAACTTACTGACGCTGTTGCTGCATTCTCTCTTCAGCTGCATTATTTGGTCTGCATTATTTATAATCGTGTTTTGTTTTGGGGGTTCCTTTCATCATTTGTTCTTTTTACCGGCTGCGCAATTGTGCCTGGCTGACTAGGCTAGTTTCCAGCTCATTCAAGTTGCTAGCTTGCAGGCTGCATGTACTGTAAAGGCAAGCGACCTCTGCAAATCTTGTTCTTTTGCAGAAAGCATTTTTGCCTTCTACCAAAAGCTCTGAAGCAAACTTTGGTTGTAATGCAATACTTGTGGGCTGATTTAATTTTTTTTTCTGCGGTACAATCATGGGGATGAGGAGAAGTTTGTTCAGATCTCTGGGCGACTGATCGTGCAATTTGTTTGTAACATAATTTTGTCGTTTTATGTGTTAACTCACTGTGATCACGCAAATTTCTAATCACCGAAATGTTAAGAAAAACAACAGCACACTACTACAAAAGAGTCATTACAGACGGTTCGAAGCTGTCATCACAGACGGTTTTTTAAACCGTCTGAATTTATGCGTCAGTGATAATCGAAGATTATTATCACAGACAGTTTGTGAGCAGTATGTAATAAATACAATATAGACGATTTGTAACTAGAACCGTCTGTGAAAAACACTATCACAGACGGCTCGAACGGTTGGTGGATAGAACCGTCTATGATGTGCGAGTATCACAGACGGATTTTGGTTCGATCCGTCTGTGATAATCCGTAACAGAGATTTATACCATAAAAGGTGTCTCGGAACGGAATCCTACTCGGACTCAGGCGGGAGATTATGAAATTTTGGGGGATTGTGAGACGGGAAAGATAGCACAGACGGTTTTTAATACAAAATTATCACAGACATTTTTTAATACAAATCGTCTGTGAAGTATCACAGATGGTTTAAATAAATAACCGTATAATCGTCTGTGATGTCTGCCATTATTACAGACGATTTTTATCAATAACCATCTGTGAATTATCACAGATGGGTATTAGTAAGAACCGCCTGTGATGTCTTGCATTATCACAGACGGTATTATCACAGACAGTTCGTATGAATAACCGTCTGTGAAAATACCACAGATGATTATTCGTATGAACTGTCTGTGATAATTACAACATAGACGGTTCATAGAACCGTCTGTGATGTAAGCGTTCAGTATAGCCTCTTTTGTAGTAGTGGCACTCTGTTTCACTTTGCGGAACATAATTTACTTGAACTGATGCTTGAAATGATTTGTCAAAACAATACTGTCATGCAGATCACTACGCAGATACCTTAAGAACATGCACAAACTATAACGATGTTTGAAGGTGACGCTATGCAATAAGTATGATGGTGGAAAGTTTGCGATAAGTATAGCTCCTACAATTCAGACTGATGCCGAGACATAGCCTGCGTCATGGCATGGAGCTGAAGCAGAAGGATTCTGTGTACAAAAATGTTTGCAAGAAAGCATATGAATATACCACCACAAATATCACTGTGGTCAGTGTGCACCACTAACAGACATATTGGTCGGTATCATGGTAGCTTAGGGTAAATTAACAAGGCGTTCGTTAAAACATCCCATACTAGTAATGTTTGTCTGCATAGCATTGCTTAGTATGAAATTAGTCATGGTTGAATTGTAATATGAAGATATTAGTACAAGTACTTAGTACTCAGAAAGTCGCAAGTCAAGAGAAACTAGCTAGTGTGGTGTAGTACTCTGTAGTAGTAGTAGTCGTAGTAGTAGAAGTAGTACAATGCTAGCTTGTTTTGTGTACTGTGTTGAATGCTGAATTGTTGATGCCGGATAAATAGAAGTATGCAACCGTCTTAGTATATATGGTTAGACTAATAGAGGTTTAGAGATAAATATATTACCTTATAAAAATCGTACTGAATTGTACTTGTTTATGTGTGAAGGTAGCTAGTAGCTATACTAGCGCGGTAGCCTTTCAACATCTCACAAGAGGTAGTAGCAGGCCTTGTCAAGCCTAAGTACTTGTACTAATACCTCAAAATGTGTATAAATTTTGGGAACATTCAATCCGTCGCTCTCTCTCCAAATCCATGGAGATTAAATTCTGCCTTACTGAAGAACACTCTGACGCACAGATATTCCCAGCAGAAAATATACTAGACCTAATCAAGAATATGCAAAAGAAGGCTAAATCCGCACGTATAAGGCTGTGTTCAATATGGCTTAAGCTTATGGCTTAAGCTTATTTTTGCACTATTTATAATTTCGTCTTTTTCTACATTTTTGATTTTTTTTGAGCTTTTTTGTCGGTTCTTTTTTTCTCGTATTCGTTTGCGTTGTCTGTGATGGGCTAACATATTTTTTTATTTTTTTCAATTTTTTAAAATTTAATTATGTTAAATAAACCTCTCGTCACCATGATTTTTTCACCACTCAGAGTTTCACCATAAGCTTTCAGCTTTCAGCCGAACTGATCACCACCTAAAACCATCATGAAATAGAGAAAAAGGCTGGGAATCTCCGGCAAGTCTTAGGGCCTGTTTGTTTCAGCTTCTGGCAGCTGCAGCTACTCCTAGAATCTGCAGCTCAAACAAACAGTCCAGATTTTCATCCAGATTCTAAGTAGCCAAAAGCTACGTAATCCGAAAATGAACTAGTAGCCGAAGTCGAGGTTATCCAGCTTCTCCAGATTCTCCAGATTCTCCGTGTCGGATTCCCGTGTGAAACAAACAGGCCATTAATTATATACTACAAACTCCATACTTAAAAAGCATAAAGTGGATGCAAAGATTAAATACCTCAGTTTGACAAGCTGACGAAGATAGTTCAATATCTATGGTTAAACTTGTTAGAATAATCTTGTTTCAGTCGTAGAGGTTATCGAAGTCTGCTTCCGAGTCCATGTACTCATTCGAGTCCGAGTCCGCACGTATCCGAGATTGAATTTGAGTCAGTTGTTGTGGTTGTAGTCGAGTACGACTTTGTATCAGAGTCGATGTCGTTGTTGAGTCCCAGTACGAGTCAGACTGCGAGTCCTTCTCGGAGTCGTAGTCGAAGAGTCGGGTATAAAAGCATAGCAATGTAGTCGAGAGGATGTAACGAGTTAAAGAGATGTAGTCGAGAGCAGAGAAAGAGAAACGAGAGGCGATCGGAGTGATCGTAGGGGAGGCAATCGGTGTGATCGCAGAGGTGGCAATCGGTGTGATCGGTGTGATCAAGTACAGAGAAATAAAGAAGAGAAGGAGTGGTTTGGCTCTAGGAAAAATTGTTGATTATCAGGCGTGGTCGCAGACGTGGTCGTAACCGAGTTACAACCACGGTGATCGAGTCTACAGCGTGGTCGTAACGAGTTACGACCATGCTCACACAACAGGAAAGCGTGGTCGTAAAGCGTTACAACCACAGCAGTCGACAGAGCCTACTACGTGGTCGAAGGAAGTGCAGCGCAGCGGCGGTGAATGTAGTTGTAACTTCTGTTGAAGTTACGACTACGTGGTTGGAGCAGCGAGGAGTGATCAGAGATGTCACAACATGGTCGTAACGATTGTTAGGGTGGTCGGAGAACCAACAGAGCGGTCATAATAGTATAGGAGGTGGTCGTAGCGACTACAGAGTGGTCATAGAGATCCTGAGGCAGTCGTAAGGACTACAACAAGTGGTATCAGAGCTAATTGACTTCGGTTTCGAAGATCATGGGGGACAAGGCGAAGGCTCAGGGTGGGCTAATCTCTCTCTAGTACCCTCTTCTGACGACCGACAATTATCCGGTGTGGGCAATAAAGATGAAGGCAAACATGCGTGCCCAGAGAGTCTGAGATGCAGTCGATCCTAAGGGGAAGGACAAGGAGGTGAACGAGAAGATAGATCAGGCAGTGCTTGCTATGATCTATCAGGCGGTGCCAGATGCAATGATGCATCAGCTTATCGGTAAGGAGACAGCACGGGAGGCGTGGGAGACGCTTCAGACAATGCATGAGGGCATTGATCATGTGGAGGAGGTGCATAAGGTCCAAGAGGAAGACTTGGAGCACAGTTTAGTTTCTTGTGGATTTGCAGAGGGAACGTGGGAAGCTGGAGGTAAGCTCAGCTGAGATGTACGCGGAAAAGTGGACAGTCTTGGTCCAAGAGAAAGGAGCGGGAGGCTCAGGTAACGGCGAAGCCAAGGTGGTTGTGGGAGTAGGTGCTCCAGCCTAGGCAGGCGTACAAGGAAGGACGGTTCAGTCCAGGTGCGAGGCGCGACAAGCGTCGGATTGTGCAAGGCTCAGGATGGAGCAAACGCAGACTGTAGAGCGGTGACAGCACAAGCTCATGGGAGTGCAGGTAAAAGGAAGAAGCGAAAGCAAGAGAGAAGATCGATGTGATCAGAAGGAAAAACAAGATTAAGGAGGTGATTATTAGAATAATCTTGTTTCAATCGTATAGGTTGTCGAAGTCTGCTTCCGAGTCCGTGTACTCATTCAAGTCCGAGTCCGCAAGTATCCGAGTTTGAATTTGAGTCAGTTGTCGTGGTTGTAGTAGAGTACAACTTTGTATCCGAGTTGGTGTCGTTGTCGAGTCCCAATGCGAGTCAGGCTGCGAGTCCTTCTTGGAGTCATAGTCAAAGAGTCGGGTATAAAAACAGAGCAATGTAGTCGAGAGGATGTAACGAGTTGAAGAGATGTAATCGAGAGCAAAGAATGAGAAACGAGAGAGGCGATCGGAGTGATCGCAGGGGAGGCGATTAGTGTGATCGCAGAGGTGGCAATTGGTGTGATCGGTGTGATTGAGTACGGAGAAATAAAGAAGAGAATGAGCGGTTTGGCTTCGGGAAAAAATGTCGAGTATCAAGCGTGGTCGCAGATATGGTCGTAACCGAGTTACGACCACGGTGATCGAGTCTACAGCGTGGTCGTAACAACTTACGACCACGGTCACACAAACAGGAAGGCGTGGACGTAAAGCGTTACGACCACATCAGTCGACAAAGCCTACTACGTGGTCGAAGAAAGTGCAACGCAATGGCGATGAACGTGGTTGTAACTTCTACTGAAGTTACAACTACGTGGTTGGGGTAGCGAGGAGTGATCGGAGAGGTCACAACGTGATCGTAACGATTGTTAGGGTGGTCGGAGAACCAACAGAGCGGTCATAACAGTATAGGAGGTGGTCGTAGCGACTACAGAGTGGTCGTAGAGATCTTGGGGCAGTCGTAAGGACTGCAACAAGTGCTATCAGAGCTAATTGACTTCGGTTTTGAAGATCATGAGCGATAAGGCGAATGCTCAGGGTGGGCTAATCTCCCTCTAGTACTCTCTCCTGACGACCGACAATTATCCGGTGTGGACAATGAAGATGAAGGCAAACATGTGTACCCAAGGAGTCTGGGGGGCAGTCGATCTGAAGGGGAAGGACAAGGAGCTGGACGAGAAGATAGATCAGGCAGTGCTTGCTATGATCTATCAGGCGGTGCCAGATGCGATGATGCATCAGCTCATCGGTAAGGAGACGACATGGGAGGCGTGAGAGATGCTGCAGACAATGTATGAGGACGTTGATCGTGTGGAGGAGGTGCACAAGGTTCAAGAGGAAGACTAGGAGCACAGTTTGTTTTTTCGTGGATTACGCAAATTAAATATGAAATCAAATATACCAAATATGTTTTTTTGTGAAATAGGAAATCTCAAGATTTAGATTTCGCAAAGAAAATTTTATACGATACACTATACCATACTGACCGCGTTATTGCATTTGTCAGTCGGCTATTTTTTTACACAAATTAAAAGGTCTGGGCCTATCTGCAATATAAAAATTTACACAAAATAGTAAAAACCCACATGACCTTATGAAATTATTGTGTTCTACACGCAAACGGGCCAAACTCCAAGCGTGAGTCATAGACTCCGCTCATTTGAGCCTAAGCTTTTGGCTTTTAACTTATTTTTTACTATTCATAAATTTTATTTTTTTCCTGATTTTTTAGTTTTTTAGCTTTTTTTGTCGGTTTTTTTTCGTATTCGTTTGTATTGCCCGTGATGGGCTAACATATTTTTCTATTTTTAAATTTTTTAAAATTTAGTTATGTCTAATAAGTCAATATCAGCTACAGTATAATTTTATCTAGCTACAGTGCAATTTTAACCGTAAATAAGTTTATTTCAGTATAACGGAAAGGTACCTACGTACCGAGAAGAGACCAATAGCGGCATCGGCGTGCGCATGACTGCATGAGCTGCTGCATAGAAAGACAGGGTAAATTTAGTCCCTGTAATCTCAGTGAGACCCTTCCAAGTTCTAAGCATCATTAACTCAGTTAATTTAACTGTTTGCCTAATAATGTGGCACCACACCAGCGAGGCAGCGACCCCCAGATAAGCCGATCGAGCGTCGACACGCGTCCACGGAACAGCACTGCCCACTCCTACCTACGCTGCGCTGCGTCAGCGCATGCACGCACGCGTTTACGTGCGGGCACGCGCGCGTTACGACCAGCCAGCCGACCGCGCGGAAAAACACTTGGCCTCTGGGCGCCACATCACGTACGTCCACGTGCGCGCGCGGCGACGATGACGGCGAGCCTTCCGGTTCCCGGTCGGTACAGCCAGGCACGATTCGTGCCGTTCATACATGCGTGCATGTATGCATATGCCACCGCAGCGTGGTATAATAACCGAGGTCCGGGCGCTAGCTACCATCACGTGAGTTCGATGCCTACGCGCGGACGTACCTGCCGTGTCTCCATTTAACTCGTCGAGGATTTGGATACAGGGGTGGTTGTCAATGCTCGTAAAGAACAACGAGTGTAAGTATGTTACAATATGTCTTGTATCTGCATTTACTATGCCTTATCTTATATAGTGTCTGTCGGTGATTTAAAAGTCAATCTTATTATATAGTGTCTGTCAGTGATTTAAAAGTCAATCTTACGAGTACGAAGGAAAGAAAAGATCACTCAACAGACTACACAATAGAGACAATAGTGTTTTTGTTGCTAAAGAAAATGTTTTACAAGAGTGCTCAAGGAGCCTCGATTACAAAGAGAACAAGATCGGATTATGCTTCTAGTTGTTGATTGTGGTTGTCACCTTCGGCCTTGCCTTAAATAGCTTCTGAAAGTTGTCATTCACCAAGAGACTTCTCGCTTTCAAGACTTAGTTGAGAGATGCATGGTTGATTCATGAACTCTGCACGTGTTGTCGATCGCTGTCAATGAGATATCCTCTATGTAGGAATCGTCGAACAGTTGTTGTCGGAGAGGCATTCTTCCCATACGAACTGTTGTGCAGCTCTTATCAGTGTCGTGAGAGAAAATATGGGGTTATGGTGGATGCATAACCGCACGTAATGTACGTCCCCCTCCAACTACGTAGAGCAAGACACTAAAAGCTTAACCACCGCTTGGGGAATGGGCCCATATACTAGTTTAGTGGATGCTTTCGAGTGATCTTTGGTCGGGACTTGGCATTGATCTAGTCTACTTACCCTCCGACTAGGGGTATACATGGAGGAGCTTAGCTGGAGTCATTATGATATCTATAATTAATAATAAAGTATTAATTATGGATTATTTAGTCCTTATCAGCGTCGAAGGGGTGAGAGACACCTTATCGGTTCCAGAATCGGCGCACGTTGTCAACGATTATTGTTAGTGTATTGTCATCCAGGCACGATAGCAAGGCGGTTTCTATCAGTGACCCAAATGTGCTAGTTATTCTCTCCCACACATGTAGATTCACGGTGTACCAAGGTAACATTAGAATAGATCTATGATAGACTAGTGAATCTCTCCGACTCATATTATGTTAGTCCATGATAGACTATAGACCAGAGTACACTCGCGTCCATGATAAAGTTGGTAGACCAGGTCAGGTACTCGAGCAGGGTCTGCTCGACAGTTTTTGACTAATACCTGTTCCGACGTGTACCGATCATGATAAGCTATCAATTACGGGCTTTTAGTCCTCGTCGAAGCTATCGATTACGGGTACTTGTTCCGATGTATCAATTACGGATGACTTTTCTCTGAGGAGAAGTCGCGGTGGTAGTGGCGGAGAGGGAAACGAATCCTGATCCACTGGAGGAGAGGGTGCGCTGCCGTGTCGGGGAGGTCACCGACGTGGGCCCGCTGCCAGCCTCCGAGTAGTCAACCGGGCTTGCGCTGTGTCGGGGAGGTCACCATTAATTGTACCGGTTTGTCTCTGCGAGCACGATCCGCCCTCGATCCTGCGACTCGGATGCGCCTGTTGAACGTGAGAGATCGTCCGAGAGAGGATGCCTGACCGCTTCAATTAATGCGCGACCCCTCTCTAAATCCGCACCACTGCCTACTGGTTCCCTACCTGCTGCAAGCACGTAGGTGGCAACTCCTTTTGCTGATACGTATGTAATCATGACCATATCATCAAGTGGAGAGAACCTCGATTGGCTGAACGGCCGGTGACCGTAGCGGTACTACTACTACATTGCTCGTGCGTATCTATAAACGATCTGTTCGTACGGTCCAGCTACTATATAGTATCTCGGAGCAAACGGCTTGCCGGGCGCACTGAAAATGCATGGGAGCTGCCCAGCGAGCTGCTGTGGTAGTGGCACACTAGCACGTACTTAGAACTCAAATATTTTACTTTCCGTTTTTTTGGACGAATGGTATTACTGCTGGTAGTAACTACAAATATTTTAAATTAATTATAATATAATTTTAGTTATAAATTAATTTATTTTAGTTCAACTAAGCGGCACACCAAATTAAACTAGACTATCGATCAAGCACAGTGCATGCATTGTGTGTCCTTGGCACGTGCGAAATCTGTCAACCAATTAACTCTCGTAATGTTGCCGGGCACGTATCTCCAAGCATTCAAGTTTCCAACATGTACGCGCCTTGATCTAGCTAGCGCAGAGGCGGGTCCACGAGAAGTGCGTGGATCCAAATTGGATGGGGCAACGCTGCAACAGGAGTTGGAACCGCGTAAATGGTATGCTTCGATGCGTGTGTATGTGTTTACTTAGAAATTAAAGCTAGCAGTACGGCTTCCCCGACGCCTAATCTAAGATATCCACCGTACGACTACGAGCCCATAACTAAGATATGTTATTATAGGATTGATTGATGTCCTCTAGCTAGCTGTTCTATGCTGCTTAATGTTGCGTCAAATTCGGATTAGTTGAAAACTATGCGAGTTTGCTAGTTGTATTGCTCGTGTCGCTGATCTGTAAAATTTTGGTCCTATTATTCTTAATGCATTCGGACGGCATGCAGTTCTCCTGCAGCTCCATCGAAAGAAAAATGCTATATATGGGAGTCAATATTTCTGATTTTCTTGAGGTCAGAAAATGCATAATCTCCCCGTAACGCATGAACGACACAGCAAACAAATCGCTACCGTTTTCCTTCTCTCATCGCGCGCGATGCAGAGTCCGAACTATGAGACTGGCTATAAAGTACCTAGACGCTCTTACAAACATTTAATCTTCTATTCATAACAATTACCATTAAATTATATTGTGTAACTCACGAAATTCAAAAATATAACTAAAAAATAAAAGTTATCATATGCATTTTTAATAAATTACCATACGAAAGTCACATAAAATATCATCCATTAATTAAACCCTAAGTTACCACCAACAGCTTAACAAGTCACCAACATAAGTTTTAAAATTACCATCAATTTAAGAATTTAAGAAAAGTTTAGGAATTACCATCATCCAAACCCTAAGTTATCATTATAGTTTTAAGAAATTATCACTCTAAGTTCAAAATTACCACCATTCCTATAAGTCTGGAATATTTTTAAAATTTATCATCAGTTGCACCGTAAGTTATCATCTGCATTTTTAATAAATTACCATCTTAATTCCTAAATTTACCAACATTTTATGATACCATCGCTTTTAGCCTAAACCTTCAAAACTTACCATAGTTTGATCCTAAGTTATCAGCTGTAGTTTTAACAAGCTAACACCATAAGTTCAGAAATTATCATCATTTTTAATTTAAAAGAAACTTCAAAAATTCTTATCAGTTGCACCCTAAGTTACCATCTACATTTTTTAATAATTCAGCAAACCCCACTGCACAGTAGGCTTGCATTATCTTACCCTATGATCGATCCCAATGTGACTGATTAATGGGCCTCCCACGTGATTGGCCATACAAATTAGTCGAATCTCAAAAAAAGAAAAATATGCGCATGAGGAATTGTGTATACACAATGAACCGTTTTGAACTCACCAATCTCACATGCATTATTGCCCTACACTGGTATTCATTTTTGTGTGTGCCACGCACACGGACGGCTCGAAAAAAGACCCCGCCTCGATCCAAGAAAAAGAGTTTGTCGTATCCGTGTTATTTGCACCCGTCTGTCCCCCATGTGACCCATCTGATAGCAACGAAGATGGTGCTCGATAAGACTAATGCGCGCCTAGGCATGCTGTAGAATATCCGCATAATGAATCGCATATTGTGAATGATGTAATTATTCAGTGGTAAATCATGAATTTTCTCAAGAAAAATACCCCTAAAGGTATAAGCTTCCATCTGTACTTTTTTCAAAAAATATTTTCATCTATAACTTCATTTATATCGGTCAAAATCGTACACTAGTCTATCTCTCTATAAGCTTCTGTATAAGCTGTTCACAAAAGACAATATGAATGACCCCCTTAATCAGGTGCTTATGCTCCCCAATTATTCATCCACTTGAATCTACTAGCTATTGCTCGGCCTCATTCATGGTAATTATGAATAGGTCATCATAGGGTTTTAGTGAATTGACCTAGTCTGTATTTTTACGGGTAGAGTGTGTCTTCGTAGATGATGGGGTCGTTCTTTTCGGTTTATAGCTTATACTACAGTAACTAGCTTTTAAACGGGGTATCGTTTTAAGACGGGGTCTACAAGTCGATTATAATAGATACTGTATCGACTTTAGCTATATCGCCCAAAATAGCACGCGAGCATCTCTCTCTGTATTCTCTCTTGCGAATAGCCATAGTTAAAATTTTCCAGCCATAAATCATAAGCTACAATCTAAAAGAACGACCCCGATATTTCTTTGTCTGTATATCTAGCCAAGTTGTATTAAAGACCCGTTAGGGCCATATATATAAGCAACTTGTGCAAAAAAAATCAGATTTTTAACTTAAGTTATCCCAATTTATTTTCATTGTGACCAGATAGGATATTCATACCAGTTGCTTGCTAAAGCATCTTCATTAAAAAATGGCCAAGGTACAAGCCAAACGTCAACCGACCATGTCACAAGTGACTTTGATAGCACTAGGCATGAATCAGGGAGAATGATTAACTACCACAAGGAAAAGGACTAGAAGAAGAATACATCATCGTGGAGATAAATACAGATTCAACCAAAGTATGACACACAACCGAGCTAACTATAGTGTTTGCTCACGCTCAAACGGACGGCACGATGACTAGGCGCGCTGTAAGACTAATACGCGCCTAGTCACGTGATAGGTTTTGTGTTAAGGGTAATGATACCATACAAATATTTTTTTTGGCATCAAAAGCATTGTATATTTCAGTCACAGCTCAACTCCAACATTTCTATCTTATCCATTCCCCTTCTCTACAGCTTCTTTCTCCTCTCCATCTACCTCCACTGCTCATCCTCCTCTCCTACGGCTCATCATCATCATCAGATAGCCAGCATTCACGACATGGGAGCCCGTTAAGCCACGCATGCCTCTCTTCCTCCCCCTCCGCCTCCCTCTTCTCTCTCTCTCTCCATGCTTGTCATTGCCCTCCAAGAGGCTCTGGTCAGAGCTCCACTCCGCGCAGTAGCGGCGGGTCTTTGGGGCCTCTCAAACTCAGGGGGTGGGGGCAAATGGTGGTGGAGCTCCATGGCGGAGCGGCGAGGCCTCTTGACCTCGAGTAGGGGTGGTGGTTCTATGCTGCAGTTTCGTCCTGTTTGATCTGGGCCCGTAGGCGATGAGGCCTCCGGCCAGTCACTCCCTACTCCTACTACGAGCTATGCTACCACTATTGCCTTCTTCTTTCTGCAATGGGTCTTGTTTGCATGTTTCGAAATTTGTTGCAACACATTCACTTGATTGTTGCCAAAAGAGATTTGTTTTATTGCATTGTGTTGATGTCACAACAAGAAGCATTGTTATGATGTTGCCTTCTATTTTTTTTAATGTTGCACAATTGAGATGAATTTGTTATAGGTATTTTAGTAATTTGTTGTGCATTTTCTCTAGACCATATGATGTTTTATTGCAAAGTATGTTATTTTGTTGCAATTATTCTCTCCATTTATTGCATAAACATTCACAAAATGTTGTGATTGTTGTAACAAAGTAAATTTATTTTTTAAAAATAATACGGATCCTACGTCCTTATCCTTATCATCCCTACCCAGACAGAACCACTACCACATAAATATCATCTTTATCCTCTCCTATTGGTAGTTCTCTTCAGATGCCTCTGCCTACCACATCTCACCGGTGGCCAAGAGCTCAGTGCTCTCACTCCCACCCCCACCCCCTGGCCTCTCTCTCTCACTTCGTAGCTTGTGTCTCCAGGAAAACATAGCACCATGGCTGAAGTTCACGTGGATGTGCCCTTTCTGTGGAGAGGCCAGAGTTTACTGATCCTGTTGCCACCGCAGTGGATCTCACCGAATGTGGTGGGGTCGAGACCAGAGGAGCTAGGGTGAGCAGTATTAGCCTTACCCTGCTAAATCCGAGTGCGCTGGCAAATGGGATGGCTCATCCTTTCTATGCTCATCTCAAAACTGACACTAGGTAAGTTGATTTGTTGTAGCAGCTGTTTTCGAATGTTGCAGTACAAGACATCAAATATCACAGATGTTTCGATGTTTTCTTTGTTATTGCAATAAGATTTAATTTTTGTTGCCATAGGTTCTTGTATTTGTTGTCCCAATAGTTCGAATTCGCTACACATTTTTGTTTGTTGATTTCGTATTTGTTGCAAACTTAGGAACTAATTATTGCACTTCTGAGATTTTTTTGTTGCATTAGATTAAATTAGTTGTATTATCCTCATTCATTCACCCACAAGTTTATGCTTCCCGATCCTTATTCTCACATACTAGTACTTCCCACTTCCGGTAGCTAGCCACCGTCGCATCCATGTTTGCCTGCTCTCCCCTCTCTCTTGCTCTCTCTACATGCTCGTGTTTTGTAAACTTGTTACAACCGACCTGGTTCCTCCTTCGTCTCCCTGCTCCTCTAGTAAGCTAGGGCTCCAGCGAGGCGGCGATGTTCGAGAAATCGTCCTCTCCCTTCCTACGCCTCCTGATCCTTGGAAACAAACTATGATCACCGATGTTGTAAGCCCTGGTACCGGTATCCTAAGTTCCAACGCAATTGTTGGTCTAATGTCATCGTCGCTCGTGCTCGAGGGAGACCGTCCGCTATGGTCTTATCCTCCTCTGATAAGCTAGAGCTCCAACGAGGTAGCAGCGGTCAGAGATCAATCAGATATGAGATTTTCTATTGTGCCAAATCGAATGACCGGAGTCCATCCAATTAGACCTAACGGTGGGAGGAAGCGTACAATACCAAGTTTTTCATGTATGTATGGGATCGAGTCGCTCCCGATAATTAATTAACATGTAAAACATAGGGATTGTTTAGTTAGAAAGCTCATGTTCCGACGAACCGAGTAAAATCGTGCTTCATTCTGATCATGGTTCTTTTAATCGGAATCAAGTTCGGGAACCGGAGGCCATTTCAAGCTAGCTACTCCCCTTCATGTGCGCCTTAATTGATTTGCGCATTCCCATGCTGAGGGTAAAAAAGATTTGGTAGTACATCTCAAGAAGCTTGTAGTGAAGCTAGCGGTCACTCGCCTCCGCGATTGCTCAATGCTCACTACCACGAAATTCAGACATTCAGACTTTACAAGGCTCTAGGGAGTTGCTGGCATGCATTGATCCAAATGATTAAGATTTAAGTGTCCTCGCAAAACCAAGAGAACATTTATTGAGATCATAAAACACGCATGGCTTTATACACTTATGTGTAGATTATTTTTGAAAACTTGAAATGAAGCAGAGCTGTTTTCTCTTTTAGGTGACAAGTATAGAAAGCATCTGACTGCCTAACGAAGTTCTGAACCAAAAGCTCTTGGGAAATTCTTCAATGAAAAACCCTTCGAGGCCACACTGGTGCGATACCCCACGTCTTATGGGCTATTGGCTGAAGGCCATGGTTTGTCAGTTACTCAGTTTGTGCTGTACGGTGGTGATCATTTGGGCTTATTTTTGGTGGCTTATGGTGAAAAGATTGTAGCTAATGAAAAAACACATCATGAATGACGGAGGCTTATTTAACATAATTAAATTTAAAAAAATTAAAAAATATAAAAAATATGTTAGCCCATCACAGACAACGCAAACAAATACGAGAAAAAAAAACGGGAAAAAAAGCTCAAAAAAAGCCAAAAGTTCAGAAAAGGATGAATTTATAAATAGTGAAAAATAAACCAGAAGCCAGAAGCTGAAGCCGAAACGATCACATCCTTATACTATGTTGTCTTTCTATTTGTGTGTTTTATTTGTAGACTGCTCAGGATTTGCCCCTATAACGTCTTTGCATTCTACTAACTAAGCCTTGAGAATAGCTATATTAATTAACCAATTGCACGCATGCACCGTTAAACAAAGAAATAGTCTAGTATGTACACATACGCGAAGGGCAGTGGCGTATTGTTGCAGCATGAATACGGTAGTAGCTCTATGTATATGATCTCCGTGAGCGCGAACAAAACAGAGCCAATTGACGAGATACTATGGTCATATTCTTTTAGGTTATGATTAATAACTTTTGACTGTGATTGATGATTTTTGTCTGTATTTTTTGAGACAATGAAGATACTGATACGTACAATGTACATGACTTTAAACTTAAAAAGCCATGTGAAGAGAAATCGTTTCGTTTATTTTAACTTTCAAAAAAACCAAAAACAAAAACAAAACAAAAAAAGCTAAAAAGAGCAGACACTATACTCATAACAGTATATATGCACACACACACATGGACATGGTCACCGAGGCCAGCAGTGGACCCTGAAAAGATCCCACCAACCGACTGGCTGCCGAGCTAGCCGGTGCGCCGAATTAAACAAACGGAACGGAACAAGGCGGAAGAGGATAAACGTGCGGTGCGGGAACATTTAGGGGGCGGTGATCCATTGACCTTGTCGTTAATGGCGCGCTTTGGCTGCCACTCACCGTAGCTCAACTTACTATGGTCGCGCGCGCGCGCACGGGCGCCGAGGGCCAGCAGGACGGACGACGCGCCCCGCCGAGACGCGCTCACGCTGACACCGTGGAGCAGTATCCAGTTACTCGTTAAACTACAGTATCTGCCTGCCTAGCTAGCTAGGGTAGCTTGGCCGAACGGGCTGAGCTATAGCTGGGACACGCGCATGGAGACGACGACGTGTGTGGGCAGCTCGTGGAGCAGTGCTATATTCCTGCATGCGCTGTGTGGTGGCGTTGGGCGGGTGGGAAAAAAACAACGGCAGGGCCGGCCCGGGCGCGCTCCGTGTTCCGTGGGGCTTCGGCCGATGGCCACCCCGCTTTGTCGGGCCCGCCGGTCGCTAGCGTCGGCCATCGCCTCGCGCGAGTACTCGATCGCCGTCGTACGCGTGTGCCATGTCCTCTTGCCCGTGGCCGTCGCTGGACGGACCAGTTGACCAAATACTCGACCTAGTGTGTGTATTTATACTGTATTGATTTGGTAGCGCGTATGTGCACGCTGTGCCGGACCTGCCATGCGTGCGGCGCTACCTAATGCGGCAGGTCTATCAACTCGATCTCTTCGGTTGACGCGGACGGGTGTCGGTCACTCTCATCGCTCGCCGCTCGATCGATGAACACGATGCTCCGTGAGGGTGAACCGCCCGGCCGGGCTGTCCCTTCTGTTCGTTTGCACCCGGTCTCTCTGTCCGTGCGTGATGATGCTGGCTAATTTAGTTAGTTTACTACAAGGCTGGCCATTGACTAGCCGAGAGGCCAGATAATTAGCAGAGCTAAGCTAATCAAGTGATCGATCGGGGCGTCCAGACTCGCGTGTTAACGAACGTACGTAGTACGTGGGATCGATCGCGAGGTGATCGGCCGCGCGTACAGGTAATATTGCACGCACTCAATTCAGCTTGACTTTTTTTCCCCAATTTATTCAGCTTGACTACTTTTTTTTAAAAAAAGAATTATTTAGCTTGACTACTTGATCGACCGTGGAAGTTGTATCACTTCCACTTTTCGTTGCGGGCCAGATCTGGACTCGGGCTTGAGTGGACTCAACCTCGATTAGTCGGGCCCAAATTAAAGCCCGTAAGTGTGCGGCATTTGAACAACTCTGATCCGTACGGATAGTAGGATTAACCACATCCTGATGAGTCTACTCTCAGCTGTATAAAAATACGTGTGAAGTGTACAAATTTGCAGCCGTCCGATTTGGTTTTGATGGCCTCGATGCATGCTGTATTGTCGTCGCATGGGCAAACACAGGGAAAGTGCGTGGGTTGTGGGTCACGCATTCAGATTTTTGGTGCTATGCGGGCAGTCACGCTTGGTCCCATCGTAGATCATCCCCACCGTCCAATTAAAGCCGAGAGATGAACAAGAAATCGCAACCGTCCGACGAGAAGACCGTGATCTGCGGCCGATATTCGTGTCAGGTCGGCTTATGGTTGGCCTTGAGTGGGCGGGCCCAGAGGCGCAAGACAAGGTCCTTGCGTGTACAAAATACGGTAATATCGCATGCCTGATATACGCGTATATACAATATGAAGGGCGTATAAATGTGGGACAGAGTACGACATCTACATCCCGAGAATGTGCTTCGCAGTCTTCTAAACAAGTGCTACTATACTTCTCTACGTATGTGGTTAAATGCGTGTTTTGCCGCTTTTACATTTGAAAAAACTCTCGGGTGAATTAATCGATTCTTATTACATCCATGAACGATAAAAATAACCGAAGCACGCGATGAACAGCCCCACATTCACCAATGCAGCACAGGCTAGTAAGAGTACAAGCTCGTCCTTTGAGGAAAACGGTGGCGGTGAAAAAAGAAAACCTTAACGAGAGGCCGGGGGGTAAAAACCGATAGGCAGGAAAGTTCAGATACGGTGTTTCGTCCACGTCAGCGTCACAGGATGGGACGGAGGGGAGGCAGATGGGAAGGGGAAGGCGGAATTTACCCCACCGAGGTGAGAAAAAAAAAACTATGGCCGCCGTACCACAGTAGCCTGCAGGTCGCGCTGCACTGTTACAGCAGGGTAACATGGGTAGCCGGAGTAAAAAATTTCACGCACACAGAAAAATTCACCACCATCCACGTGACCCGGCTTGGCCATCATCCAATTCTACCGAGCCTGAGTCACCCACAGCTGTGGAGGAAGGAAAAGATGGCAGGCCATGGGAGGACACAGCGGTGCATGGGAGCAGCACTTGCACAGTATTTTACAGTTACCTTGCAGCGAGTGATAAGGCCCCCCCCCCTTTTTTTTACCCCCCGTACACGGCTACGCTGCATCCGTAAGGCACCAGCTTGACCGAACCACGGGGCGGTGTCCGGCTGACGCGTGGGACCGGACGCATGAGCGCGACGGGTGGGGATTTACCGCGCCGCGCGCAACGAGGCCGCCTTGGGGAGTTGATTACTCCGTACACGGGTGTTGCTGAATATTAATGCTGTCCATCCACATGGTTCGCGCGCTGCGGGTTTACCGTCGTGGGCTGGTACAAACTCGAATCTGACCGGCACGCTTCGCAGAGCTGCTCTCGCCGTGTCGGTCTTCACGCTGCCGCCCCGCTAATCTTCACGGCCAAGACGACTTTGGGAAGTCGAAATAGGAGAGGCAGTACCAGCTTCATCGCGCAAAAATCAAAACGAGGAATAGCGACCGACCTCCTTCCTTAGGGTCAAAATTCAGGAATAGGCAGAATCGACTATGGAAAAATCGTTCACGCAAGCGCCCAGGGGTCAAACAATGTGTTTATACAAATCATAGTGTGAAAACTAGTTGGGATGAAGGGGAGTAGCCATTTAATTCCCCGTTAATATTTTAGCTTAAGCCTGGTAATTATTCGCTACCTATTGAGAAATCCAGAAAATCGAAGGTGCCAGCTGATTCACAATGGTCCTCCTGACCAGCTTGCTACGGCGTGCATTTTGTCAAATTTATCAGTACTGCAAATTTATCAAGTCCCCTCTTGCAATGTTACCATAACTAGACTAGTTACATCTCTCATGTCCAGCCAGTCACTAAAGGAGTTACTAGTAGACATAAAAACCAGAGTTATTTTGGTAATTTCCATTTGTTCGTCCGTGCCAAGTATTAGCCGTAAATTCTGATGAAACACGGTGAGAAAACTAGTTGGGATCGGGCAAAACTAGCTATCGATTTTATTTGGTATGATTTGGCTTCAAATTGTCTAATTATTTTCTTCCCCCAAGGAACCCAGCAACCAAAGGTTCCAGCTAGCAAATTCCCTCTTTCTACTAGCTAGTTCATGATTTTTTTTTTTGTCGAGCAGTTGCATGCGAATTTTGAACAATGAGTTTCTTAGGTACTCTGCAAACTTGCACATCGAAGCTAGCTGCTAATTGTAATTACTAACCAAGATTACTTTGGTGCGTCCTACCTGTCCATCCAAGAGTGGAGCGTAAAACATTTTCTTTACTGATAAAAGGGCTGCTTGATACTTGGCGACCTTTGTTTGACGGCACAATATGTCCAGCGATTCAAAAAAAGGAAACGCCCAACGTTGCAAATGTCACTATTTTGAATTTCTTTTGCACTACACGCTTGCACAACCTCCATCAGAAATATCCCTATTTTTAAGTTCAAAATTAAATAACACAGTGAGCCAAGGGGATTGCCGGATAGGTACCCTTTGCCTTGGCACGCAAGTAGCCCCTTCATATTGCAAATGGAAGGACTGAAACACGTTCTTTTCGGTTTATAATTTATATTACAATAATTAGTTTTTAAATATAAAATCTTTTAAAGATAAAATCTATAAATTGATTATAGTAGATATTATACCGACTTTACCTATATCGATCAAAATCGTATTCAAATGTCTCTTTCCATACTCTCTCTCGTGAACAGTCGGAATTAAAAAAAAATTTAGCCATAAGCCATAGCCCTAAAATAACGACACCATACTCTTTAATCCCAAACAAAAAAAAAACAGAACTCGTTTGGGCTTCAGCTCTGTCTTCTAGTTTCTTATTTTTCGTCTTTTTCTAGTTGTTTGTTTTTTTATTTTTGTTTCTTCTTTTTTTTCTCGTATTCCTTTGTATTATCCGTGATGGGCTAAATATTTTTTATTTTTAATTTTTTTAAAATTTTATTATGCCAAAAAATCGCCAATAGATTTTTTCTTTTATATTTTTTAAAATTTAATTATGCCAAAAAATCACCAATTGATACAGCATAAAATAAATCAATTACAGTACTAACACAGTTAAAAAGAAACTACAGGACATAAAAAAATGCTCAAATGAGCAGGACGTTAATCCCAAAATTACCCCCGGCGGTGAAAAAAATCTACCGCTCGCCGCGGCCTTTTCCCCAGCCCCGAAGATTTGACCGTAGTTAAATCTCCCCCACCACCACGGCTCACGTGACCCCGTCTGACACGACCAGTGACACGCGGGCCCGTGTCGACGCGTCGCCCATCCAGTGGACGTACAGCAGATGCGGCGGGCTGTGGCGCTCCCACGTTGGCCGCCACTAGAATCTCTCCACTCCCCCTTTACGTCGCCAACCGGTGGGCCCAGGGGAAACACGAGCCGGTGCCCGTTGGAGCCCACCGCCGAATCGCTGCCCCGTCGTTTACATGCTGGGCCACGGGAATTACTGCCCCCGGAAAATGTACGGCCCCAGGTAGTCAGAGTCTACAGATAAGCCAGGCAGGCAAATTTTTCTCCCTTAAAAATTCGAAATACAGTTTTTTGGAAAAACATTGCGAGGGGGTAGGAGTGGGAAACGAGAACAAACAAAAAAAAAATCCGGGTTTCCGGAAATGGGCAGCTGCCAAGCCATCCTATAAAAATGGGAAGGCGGCATCGGTGTTCCCAGCCTACAGCAGCAAACGCATCCAGCACGCGCGAGAGGCGCACGCCCCCCCACAGCCCCAGCCTTGGAAGGGAGCAACAAAGCCTACGCCTTCTTCCTCCTCCTGCCCTCCCCGCCCCTCTCAAGAAATATCCCACCAGTACCTCATCGCTTCGTCGCCTTCCCCGCTTCCGGCCCAAAAGTCGTTCGCTTTTCTTCCTTGCCGTCCCCTCACGGTTTTGGGGGAGTTTCTTGTGGTGTAGGTGGGGAGTGTTTTTGCTTGCCATCTGCTTTGGGGTTTAGGAGGTTTCTTGAGGGGTTTTAGCCGGAGGTTGGAGGGGTGGGCAAATGCTAGTGGAGTTTTAGGGGGGTTTCTTGATGTGGGCTATGGAGGAGGAGGTGTTCGTGGCGGTGAAGAGGACCGAGCATGTTGAGGTGACGTCCCGGGCGGTGCTGGTGGCGTCGGCGGCGGCGAAGCGGAAGGGGAAGTGCGGTGGTGTGGAGCCCAAGACGGTGAGGGTGTTCTGCGATGACTGTGACGCGACTGACTCATCGAGTGATGAGGAGGAGGCGGCCGAGCGCCGGAGGGTGAAGCGCTACGTGCAGGAGATCCGGCTGCAGCCGGCGGTGCCGCCGAAGGGGAGGAGTGCGGAGGAGTTGGCCCTGGCAGCGAACTTGAAGCCGAGGGTGGAGGTGCCCGGGAGGAAGAGGAAGGCCGGCGGGGACGCCGGCGCCGAGCCGCGGTTCCGAGGCGTGCGGCGGCGGCCGTGGGGGAAGTATGCGGCGGAGATCCGCGACCCGTGGCGGCGGGTGCGGGTGTGGCTTGGCACCTTCGACACCGCCGAGGAGGCCGCCAAGGTCTACGACTCGGCGGCCATCCAGCTGCGCGGCCCCGACGCCACCACCAACTTCCAGCAGTCCAGCGACGGCGACGTCGAGGTCCCCGCCGAGGTTGCCGAGCGCCTCCCGCAGCCGCCGGCGAGTTCCAAGAACGCCTCCTCTTCCGCCACGTCCTACGACTCCGCCGAGGAGTCCCACGTGGCGGCGGCGTCCCCTACCTCCGTCCTCCGCTCCTTCCCTCCGTCCACCGTCGTCGTCACCGACAACACCACCTCCAAGAAGCCGTTACCCCCTTCCCCCGCCCCCGAGTCCGGCGAGTCCAGCAACGTCTTCGGCTGCTCGTTCTCCGGTGACGGCTTCGCCGGCGAGCTGCCCCCGCTCTACACCGACTTCGACCTCCTCGGCGACTTCCCGGAGCCCCCGCTGGGCTTCCTGTCCAACCTCCCCGAGGAGCCCTTCTCCTTCTCCGTGGAGGGCTCGTCGGACCTTCTCCTGGACCCTCCGTCGCCGGCGGGGTTGCAGCAGGTGGACGCCTTCTTCCAAGACATCACCGACCTCTTCCAAATCGACCCGCTCCCCGTCGTGCAGTGGAACAGCTGTAAAACACCGGATTAGGCGACTGATTCGGCCAATTTTGTTTGCATTTTGTTCTTTTTCTTTCTCTTATGCTTTCTTGTCGGTTTCTCGAGAGTAAGTTGTGATTCGCCAGTGTAGCTGCCGCCTTAAACTCCCATCCCCGCCAGGGAAGCCTTGAAGGGGTGAGACGAGAGCCGCATGTGAAAAATGCTGGCCTCTTCGGTTACGGTTTCGTTACCATCATCAGTAAGCTATCAGTAATAGAAATAGTGAGCTATCAGTAATTTGCCAGCCGTTCGCTTCCTTTTACATTGATTGTATCCTCTTTTTTTTTTGTTTGCATTCATCCGTGCGTTGGATTGTAACGTACGAGCAGCGATGCAGCGACGCGCCCCGCCCCGCCCACGGAGGCGGCAGGCGATGTTTGGAGGAAGCGTTGCCTCCCAATACGAGCCGCGATTTGCTCGCCTCCGTTCCGAGGCGCCGGCCGCCGCGCCGCGCTAATAAAATTTGGAATTTGCTAGATGATGCTTAAGTGTTTTTTTTATTTATAAGCACTTAATTTTTTTTATCTATAAGATGCTTTTTGTTATCCATATTGTGATATTATTATGATTTTGTGATTTTTTCTTCGGATGAAAAATGTGATAAGAGAGTAATTGATTTGTTTAGTATCATTGGGAGCCGCAACACAAACGAATAAGTAGGATTTTTGTTGTGCTCTTTAAGTTTGTTCCTTTTCTCTTTTTTATAAATTGTCATATTATTTTTTTACATAGTTTAATTTGTGTAAAACTAGTATATAATTAATGTAAAAAGGTTATACAGGAAAAATAATATATATTAGAGCGTTCTTTAATGTATCACATCATATACTAATGACTAATGAGCATACTAATGGAAGGATATGTATATGCATCAACGTCTAAATAATTGTTTACTTTTTAACAAAATAGTACTTGAATAAGATAAAAGGAGGCAAAATAATTTCATCCATTAAATTTAGATCCAGAAAATCAGAATTTAAGTAGTATTTAACAACAAAGCACTCAACTACTCTCTAGACACTACCATAAAATTTTGCGTTAACCGCATATTTTCCCCCAAGATTTCTGCGATGCTTTTGCAATTTTGCATAGGGAAGGATATTAGCGGGGAGTTGAGTCATTTGCGTGGGTTGGCTGGGCTTTAGATCAAAACCGAATCGAGGGGCTCGGCGGCGAGGCCGTAGTCAAGAGGCGACGCCATGAGCGCCTGCCAGAAGGGAGTGGGATTAGGAAAAAGCCGGCTTTGGGTTGTTAAACTTGCGCTCTTTTCTCGTGGGGAGAGCAAGGGTGGGGTGAGGTGAGGTGATCAACCGGTGGGCGTGGCCTCGCCTGCAGATTCCTCTTTGCCCCTTGGACGTTTTTTTTCTCTGACTATGTACCTTTCAGGGCCAGAAGTATTGGCTCTTTAGAGCTTGTGGCTGCCTTACATATATTCCCTTTAATAAATAAGCATAACAGCTTTTTTATTGCCGTTTTAAAGCGATTTTTCAAGATATCGGTATTTGATTTATTTGTACAAACGCTCACGCTAGGACCAAAAGCCATCAGTTGTACTGGTCCCATCCCTGCGCGTTGGGACAATAATATAAACACAAACACACATAAATTGAATTACGAGGGTACTAAGATCATTTGGAAAAGGGTCCAATTAAAATATCATTATAGTATATTGTGAATTGGTCAATATTTAAAGTGGCAAACAATTGAATTTAGGCCCCCGCTCATTTTGGCTTGAGCTTCTGGCTTATTTGCACTATTCCTAAATTTCGTCTTTTTCTGAATTTTTTTGGCTTTTTTTATGTTTTTTGCCGATTCTTTTTTTTCCGTATTCGTTTGCATTGTTCATGATATGCTAACATATCTTTTTTAATTTTTATTTTTTTTAATTTAGTTACGTTAAATAAGCCACTATCAGTTATAGAATAATTTCAGCCAGTTACAGTATAATTTCAGCAATAAACTAGCTTATTTTAACTCAATCGAGTGATAAATAATCTATGTTTTCTTCTTTTAGAGGGAGGGGAGGCTTTTATTTGAACATGGGGAAGGAGAGTGACTGACTGAGGGTTTTTGGGAAGGAGACGGGGAATTCTCTTTTCTTCTCTTTCCAGCACTGCCCTCCTTTGAAGAAGACAAGCTAGAGGAGCAGCATCCCTCTGTCGCTCGATCGCAGAAGCAAGGACGTGCAGTACTAGTGCCCTTTTTTCCTCTCAGTCGCTTATGGCTTTAACTCTGGCTATAACTTTTAGTTTAAGTCTAAAATTATGTTATAGCTGTTATTGATTTTTTCTTAAAAAATAAGAAAAAAATCATTATATCGTCATGACAATACAAAAAAAAGCCGAAAAAACAAAAACAAATCAAAATTAGAAGTCGACGCGTTTTAAATGATTTCTGACTTAAATAAATCGAAAGCCAAAATGAGATAGGAGCTGAAATTATTTGGCTTTCACCTTTAGTTTTTAATTTATTTTGGCCTAAGATTTATTTGTTTGGCATCGACCTCTCTTACTCTGGCTCGCTACAAGCGGCAAGCTTGATCGGGACGTCGTCGGGTGGGTCGACACGTGCGGAAAGGCCGCGCGTTAAAAGACGTTTTTAGCGGCTTGGACGTGCCGATGCGTGCGCTCATGTACTGTCCGACGCCATGCCAAGGCCAAACCAGCGTGTTCGAATTCCTCTTTCTCCTACCGACCTGCTGATTGCTACGTTGCCGTTGTGCGCCCGGACGTTTCCATTAGGCTTTTGGTTCGTGCGCGGGTGTGTCCGTTCTCTTCTTCTCGCCGTAATCCTTCGTGCATCACCGGCTGAAGGGCGGGCTCCACCTGCACGTTCCAACGGAGGATTTGTCGAACTCGTTAGTCTCGGCATCTCCCTAGTACTCGGTCACCGCTGAAACCATATGCCAGTGTACAGTGTACTCGGGCGTGTAGATTTGGTTGGCTTCGCTGTCCAAACGGCCCTTGTCTGTGCCCGCCTCTCCCTCAAACTCCGGTGTGCCCGTCCTTTGCAAGGTGGTGCCTGCCTGCTTCTGCCTCCCAAAGCCCGAAACTTCTTTCTCCCAAGCAAGAGTCGCTTCATTAGTTTGTCCAAAAGTAGTAGCTTCGGCTGCCTTCCGAAAGCTATGAGTCAGAATGAGCTTGTTAGTTTTTTAAATTTTGATTTTTATATGTTTTGTTTGTTCTTTTGCTCCTCTTATTCATTTGTATTATTTGTAAAGATTTAACCATACTTTTAGCTTGTGTCCGTGTTTGGGCCTTTAGGGCTTTGAGTGCGGCGCAAGCTTCTGCCGCGTCCTATCCCTACCTCGTGTTGGTTGATTCGTACCGCTGCTTTGTTTCCGGAAGTCTTGGGGTCCATCCCATGTGTGTTACTGCCTGCCCGGATCCGGCGAGAAAGGCAATGCCCCTCCCGTGCCTGTCTCAAAGATTTGCAGCATTTTGCTTGCTGCATGCTGTCGAAGCTTGCATTTTGTTTTGTCACTGGTAGTAACTTGGAGTGCCATCTAGGACAGATTGATCGGGAATTTTCGTGGTATCTCCAAGTGTTCCAAACGAAACAGTTCGGAAGTTTTGTATACGGGTTAGAGTATACGGGTGTGGTATGGTGATGAGAGAGGAGGCATCTAAGCACGCTATTCTGAGTCAGAGGCTGCCCCCGTTGAATGAGAAGCCCGACCGACCACAAAAGGTTGCGGCTATGATGCAGCCTAATGCCACCGCCTTCGATTTTACCAGTACAGGTGCACTAAAAAGTACCAAAAGAACAAGAAAAACAAACTGCTTAGCAGTACATCTAAAGGCTCTATGAACGCAGTCATGCACTTGGCATCTCCTCATGTTTGAATCATTTTGTCAGCGTGGGGAGGATAAAACTAGGATTAAACGCGCGTTCTTTAAAAGTGCAACTGGTTGCATGTCCTGTGTGTGTACGTACAGCGCCTCAGAGGCGGCAGCACCGCGGCAGAGATGTGCAGGCATATGGTCGCCGGATGCGTCACGAACAAGCAAGACACTACCGCATTAGTAAAAACGACCGGCCGTGGTTAAACAACAGGGACAGCGCTGCCTCGGCAGCGGTTTTTGTCGCGCCCCTCGGCACGTTCTCGGCGGCCCCGCCCGCCTGCGCGGCAGGCAAAACGGGAAGCCAACCCCAGTGTCCCCGCGCTGGCTGGATCTGGACCCCTGGCTCCTGTCAGGAACTTCGTCCAGCTGCGGTAATCCTTGATCTACTGATCTATTTTATCGTAGTTGTGAAACTTATATTTCGAGAAGTCATGTCTACCATCAGATTTTAGTATTTTTCTGCTTTTGTTCGCGCCCGCCGCTATCAACCCGTTGTCGCGTCGACGGTTGTCGGACTTGGAGCTATCAGAGGATCCCTCCTCTGTTGTCGCTCTCTCATCTGCGCAGACCACTCCTCCTTCGTAAGGAGCAGCTTCCCGCTACCTTCAGCGATAGTCGCCGGGTCTAGACCATCTTCCGTCGCCTTCAATCTCTCGGTCACCTCCTCCACCGAGAGCGTCGAGACATCAAACAAAGTTTCAATTGACAGAGCAATTTGGAAGAACCTAGGGGACGACACGCAGGTACTTCTCGACAACCTTGTGCGGCGATGTAATGCCCTAGGGGCCATACCGGCTTAAGCCTTGCCCCATTCTGGAACCCGCTTGCACTTTCATCCTTGTTTCGCGCAAAACGGTTAATCAGGGGTGCTACCATTGGAACTCCCAGACTTATATGTAAGTGCTTCTCAAATTAAGCTAGCAAGATGGGACTAACCATACTCTCATATGCACACACACATATGGGCCATCATGGACCGGGGTGCCACATACACCCCCCTCAAAGGACCCGACGTCCTCGTCGGACCAACATACCTACATTGTGGTAAATGATAAGGATCTTCCCTCTTGGCACATGTCTGTGCGTTCAGTGTCAGCACACATGCCATGCCGTGTGTCCACTCCAGACCCACACGCGCCATGCGCCATATGCCCGCGCCCCTAACCCGCTCGCGCCCATGTAACCGTGAGAGTCAGCTCTGATACCATTTGTAATACCCTAGGGTCCAAATCGGCTTATGCCTAACCCCATTCTGGATAGGCCACGTACACGTAGCAACCCGCTTATACTTTCATCCACGCTTCGCGCAAAACGGTTAACCGGGGGTGCTACCATTGGAATTCCTAGACTTATATGTAAGTGCTTCTTAAGTTAAGCTAGCAAGGTGAGACTAACCTACACCCTCATATGCATACACACATATGGGTCATCATGGGCCAAGGTGCCATAGGAGGTTCTAGGTCGTCGAGGGTGCTAATTAAGCTGGTTCACCAGCCCGGTGAGCTGTAACGCGAAGTCGTCAACAGACTCCCTGTTGTGGAATGAAATGCTCTCGAAGTCCTTATGGAACTTCTGAGCATTGGCCTTGCGCACTTGATCAATGCTGACACGCATGGTCTTCAGGGTATCCACGCGCTCCTTGGCAGTTGCCTTGATGTCAAGCGTAGATATTATCTCCGGCGGAATGATACGCAGGATGGCCTCCAGTGCCATCCTATCCTCCTGGAATTCAATGCTACCGGTGTCGACGGCGTCCCAAAGCTAGTGCGCCTGGAGCATGACTTTCATCATTAGGGTCCAATCGTCATAGTTCGTCTTCGTGAGTGTTGGGTACGCTGCCGACCCCCTGACCTCCTTCACCACCCTTTGTACCACCAGAGCACTACTGCTTCTGTCGGCGCGGTCTCTGGGACGTGGCGATGAAGACCGGGAGCGCCGGGATGACGAGGAATCACCCGGTTGCATCGTGGATTAGCGATCCCTGGCTTTGATACGAAATGTCAGGAACTTCGGCCGATCAACACGCCTGAACTCACACTCGAAGACACACGAAGTTGGGAGAACAGAGCAAGAACACAAGAGTGTTGTGCTGCTAGAAAACTGGGCAGCGTTTTCTGTTGTATTAGATTGCTATTTAAAGGAAATCCTAGTCTAACTCTGGTGGTTAAGCCACTCTTATTACGCGCTATTACCTGCACGATCCCATGGACCCAGGCCATGACGTGCATGACGCTAACAAAGCGGAGAACGTGCTCTCGCGTGGACTGAGCACACGTCGAGCATTTTTGACTGTTATAACAACTATTCGACCACAGCCGCTATGAGTACGACCACGACGACGCCATTACGACTACGACCACAGCCGCTATGACTTATAAACAGTAGTTCTATGACTACACAGTAATTTCATAACTACTACAGTAAACCTATGACTACAGTACTCTACGACTTTAACTATAAGCTATGATTTTCGACAACGATAAATATGCTGAATTATTCAGCAGCTCCACGGTCTCCGGCCGCATGCGTCAAAAGTCAAAACAAACCTGGACACATCCCTGCTGGCCAGCTGGCGCAAGCGACCTTAGATAGTGTCCGTGTCGTGTGCGTGCGTCGACGCAACGAAACCGCGCAGATTCTAACAACGTGTTTCGATCTGATTGACGAGGATTTCTCAAAGGCTAGGCACAGAAAAACCTTGTTCGCTCTACCATCCGTGCATTTTTTCCCCCTTAAGAAGCACTTTGTCCAATGTAAAATTGAACAAATTTGATCAGAAATCTGGATGGGTCATTCACCCTTCGGACACCATAAAGTTCGGCAGGGATATTGGTGTTCGATCGGATCACAGCTCCAACATGTAGATGATAGTTGCAGGTAACACGGTGACAGAGCCGGTTTGTTGCTTCCCATGATGAGGCAACCGAGAGTGGCGTCTACGCGCGTGTGTATATTTATACCACCTGCTACGTACATCTATCCGTCTCACGGAACTGGCTGGTGTAGTATTCATACCCATGTGTGGTACACGTACGTACATGCGCTGCAGTTTGACCGTGCTCGGGGCTCTAGGCCATACCATGCCGGCGTGCGTGCATCGAGCCATGCGTACGTGTGCTACAGCGGTCACGTGACACGACACACATGCGCAGGATCTCTCTATGGCCTGTAGTGATGTCGCTCAGCTGAAAGCTGGAACCGTTGTTCCGCTGAAGATACCTTAGAAGATACATGATGCTAAGGTGAATCATGTTACAACTCTTTAATGATATACTTCAAATAAAATAATATAGCCTGCGGGCTGCAATCGACATTCGTAATAGAATTTGTGTTTCGGCACTTGCAAACTAATCGTGTCTGCCAAAAGAAAAGCTCTGAATTTCTGCAAAGACGAGTCACTCGGAACAGGCATGCACTTCGAAGGAAACTTCTTTTATGTATTTCCATCACTTTTTAGAATGCTTTGGCAGAGATAAGATCGAATGGCAAGAGACCTAATCATTCCGAGTCATCATCTCCAGAAGTTATCTATTTGACTATGTGGCCCTTCAGGGCCATCTTGTTCTTTTGTTTCTCCGATGATACTTTGAATTGGATTTTTTGCTCTTCAGTTGATTTCTCGATTAATTACAACAGTATGTGTTTTAGGTCCTATATTTGAGAACCTGCCATGAACAAACCAACCATTGGGTAAAACACGCATTTCTTGTTACAGAACGCGTGATTGATAAGGCAGTAGCATCGTTTTAGCAGATGCAGACATGCTTGAAAAGCTTGGGACAATGTTTTAATCAGATGCTGAAATATCTTGAAAAGAGGGACACCTACGGTGTGTAGTAATCCGTAGGACATGGACCACGTAATTGCGGCAATTTGGTGGTCCTTGTGACCCCTAAAAACTCTCAAAATGACAAATTCTTCTTCCTTTATCACAACGTGACACTCCTAGGCTACGGTATTGATTTCAGATTAGTAGCTAGAAAAAGCTATCTGGTGATAGTGACGGGAGCAAAGCATGCATTTTCTGCTTTCGCATGTAAGGTGCCAGAAAAAAAAAGGTAAATTAAAGTTCATGTCACAAACAAGAGATGTATACATCATCATCATATTAGCAAATCTGCCATAAATCAGCTTGAAAAATTCCCAGCTGTTGCTAGAAGATGTGAGTATGTGACTTTATCCAGGAAAAATCTTAACAGCTTCATCCCAATCTAAAGGATACACTACAGTACTTGTTGGACAAAGTAAGTCAAGTGTATGGACAACTGGACATCTTCGCCACATTACAAGATTTGGTCAATATTCTCAGTTGTCATTCGGTAGTCATAATCAAGATCTTTGAAAAAAATGCGATCTTTCTAGTTTCTATCCATGAGAAATCATTGAACTGGTGTTGCTACATAGCTGCAGCTAGGTCTAACCAAAGTGGACCCAAGCACTGAACTCTGCACTGAAGCTTTCTCAGTTTGCCCAAGGAATATATGTGTACCAACCATGTTCCCTTCAGGCTTCAGGGATGTAAGCATGGAGTCTGATGCTAATCTCTTGCAAAACAAACCGCAAAGCTCCAAACAAGAACGGACTAAAAAGGCCATGCCGCCTTTATCCAGCTTCCTCACACGGCTTAGCTCACGAATGAAAATGATCTCATTGACCAGTCCTAAATGACATAGTTTAGGGGATGCCTATTTGCAATACATGTTAAGAATATGCTAACTCCAAAGTATTGCTAGCTGCTCCTACTGCCCTACATATCTTACTACATCACTACAAACCCAGATGAGCAAGCAAGAGCAGAAGCCAAACATATGAAGCTCAGCTCAATCTTTTGAACTCTTCTCTCTCTCATTTTCTGGTTTGGCAGCTTGCTGTTTCTGCCCGATGTAGGGACAGCTTATCGGGTCTCACCTCCTCCTACTACTTGCACCTGTCCCTTTCACAATGCAAGGAAAGGGCTCTTCTAGGAGTAACTAGGCACTCACCTGGACTTCTTGCACTATTGCACATAAATGTGGCATCCCAAAAAGAGCAACCACACAAAAAAGAAGGTAAGCTTTGTGAAGCATGCATTGGTGCTGCATCAGCATGGCTACCTTTTTCCCTTTCTCCTTTTCTCCTCCTCATTTCTTGTGGGTCTGCTTTTCATCGTGCCACTTGCGTAGCATGTTTGACTTTTTTTCCTGTGGACACAAGATGGATGGAATGGTGCTTTGGGCTCTGTTTTTACTACCGCTCTGGACAGGTAACTCAATGCAATTGCAGGGACAGGTAAAGCACCAGGTTTTTTTTTTGTACCTTTCACCATGTGAGCTACTATTGGTGAGAAGATGCAAACAGGGCTTGTCCTTTCCGGTTACATGGGTACAACGTGCTTGCTCTGTTTGGATCCTAGATGCTGTCCAAGGGTCTTGAGATTTGAAAACCGTTAAGGTTGAGAATTGACAGTTAAGACCGGCTAGCGTTCGAGTTCCATAAAATTTACACCCGGTAAAGTCCATTCCTTACACCCGTTCCAGTTATTGATTGATTTGGTCTACATTGCTGCCTTCGTGCTCATTTGAATAGCAAGACTTGAAGATATATCATTGCAGGATTTTCGTTTTTGCCACTAATCTAGAGTGAATTTCGTCTTTTTGCCACTGAATTCCCTCACTGACGTGCAGCCCTAGACCCCACCTGTCAGTCAAGATGTCCACTTAATTGTAGAAAACAAAATTTTCCCATCATTATATTTATCCATTGAGGCTTTAGGCATAGCTAATTCCTGATGTGCCTACAATCCCATAGAGTCACAGTACTCCATAGCTGCTGTTGATTGAAAGTACAGTAGCATCAACAGTCAGCTCGAGATGGTACCTGAGCAGTGGTAGAGAGGTGGGTAATTTGTACTCCGTACTAGTAAATTTCACAGTGATCACTGTAGGAGTGCACTGCTTTTTCCTTCTCTTTGGGCTTTGCTCTTGGTCCGAGCCTGAGCCTCAGCCTGTGTGTGTCAGCAATGGCACGCAGAGTGGTGTGCAGCTTCAGCTGAATATAGGATTTTGCCAGAGTAGAGATCGGCTCTGTGCAGTGCAGTTCAGAGCGTGCCATGAACTCCCAAATGCACTCATATATCGTAGCAGCAGCAGCAGCAGCTTGGCTGGTCTGGTCCTGCGCGTGTCGCAGGGCGTGTGTCATGAACCGCACATCGGCACATGTACTTGCAGCTGAGCTGAACCTTGGAGGGATTCGTGGCAGGGGCAGGCGTTATCGCGACCACATGATCTCGGAATCAGCGAGCCAAGTTAGGGTTCATTTACACTTCGACAGCAGCAGAGATCGGAAAAACCAGCCCAAGAGAAGTGAGGCTTTTCCTCCATCAGACCAACGAACTTTGACCATCGATTCAGTTTGCCATTCATCAGCAACAGCTACAGAGTCATGGCAATGTGAAAACGCTCCTAAATCTTAATCCAGGGATGCTACTTTCGCGTAAAGGAAATCTTTGTGTTGGCTGTACGTGATGCAATCAGAACATGTTTCAGTACAATTTTTATTGAGAAGGAAGGGGTAGTAGTACAGGTACACTGGTTCGCAACGGCATTGCATTGTAACCACGAGAGTCCAAGCGATACACTCTGCTGAAAAGGAAGGGAGCCGTACCGGTTTGCAACCGCATTGCAGCCAGAGCCCACAGCAGCAACCGTGCGTGGATGCGCGTCACGGTCGCCGGCGCACGGCGGATCGGGAGGACGTACGGGCGTCACGATCGATCTGGTCCTTGCTGTGGCGCACGGCGGCGACAGGAGGAGGAGGGGATCCCTCCCTTGGCCGGACACAGGCGCTGGAGCCCACCGTATCTCCCGAGGATCGATTTGGGTGTGACACTGTGCTGTCCCCTTGCGGACAGCGATAGCGACGGCACGAGAACCACAACAAGCTGGGATCGGTGCGGACGGTCAACCTTAGAATAACCACCCACCTTGCATTCTAGGCTCTTTTTGTTTTTTGGGAAGCAAGTGCAAACTTAGTACAACCTGAGACTTCCCGAGGAAAATTATGAATTATCCCGTCGAATTGAATATCCAAATACCACGGTGATTGGTAATTTTCTCTTTTTTTTTCTCTAACCACGACGGGGTACAATTCATGGCTATTTTAGAACACGGGAAACTTGAGCTATTTTGAAGGGGAAAGAAGCGTCGACTAATAGCTACTGGAGCGAGTCCTCTGTACCAAGACGCAACCATATGTCCTATTTGGAACACGAGCACAATAACATTACAAGAACCTTACGGCCGGCCGCCGCACGTACCACCAATTCTTGGCCCGGCGTCGCCGGTCGTTGCGCGTATCGCCTGACCCAGGCCCCTTGTCGCTGGCCACTGGGTCTCCATTGCCGGACCGGGGCCCTCTTCGCCGGCCACCGTGGGTCCTAATCTCTTGTTTGGTAGGAGAGACGAGAAATCATGGGTAAATTAGTCAGACCCTCGAAACACCCGTTCCTAAGTTCCCATTCCCTCTCACGAACTCCCTCCAACCAGAGAGATAGAGAGGGAGGAGACTTTCATGGGGGTGGGGATCTGACTGTGGGCCCCACAATGAAAGATTTCTAAACCCAGGCAAGAATAAGGTACTGAATCGTTTTTCTTACAAGGAAGATGTAACTTGATGTTGGCAAGCCTTATATCCGTATTTTACCCATGGGAATCCACACAAAAGGCAAGGTAAATTCAAGTCCTAGCATTATGCTAATAATCCCGCATAGCGTGCGCGCCAACATATTTTGCAGGATTTCTACAAAAAAAAAGGGTGCGAAAATAAGGAGAAAACGAAAACGGCGAAAATCCACTGTGTGGGTGGCTAGTCCAAGTGTCTAACCCTAGACGACCGGACAACAGGCTTTGCACAGCGTCGGTAGGGCCAGGTGGTGCCGACCGGCCAGCCTGGCCCACTCGCCTTCGGTGGCCATCGCTCAGGGAGACGAGCCCAGGCCAAGGCAACACCGGCCAGCCTAGCTGCCTCAGCTCGAGCCATGCTACCGCCTCAACCAGTCCACATGTGGACTTGCCCGGGCTATTCGGTCCACCATCCTGTGCGTGCGAACGTGCTGCACGGGAGACAAAATTTTCGTGCCATCAGTGTGCAGAGATAGGCATAAAACCTGTCATCATAACTTATTCACTTTCCAGAGAAAAATACAATACCATGAAATACCTATTAATTTGATATTCCTAAACTCGTAGCTTTCTGTGTACTTACGGATAAATTATTTTTAGGGTATAAGAATAGCCAACAAAGTACACCCCCTATTACACACTTAGAATAGCAGAGGCCAATGATAAATTCATGATCTCACAAATTTCCTTCGGAGATGCACTCATGTGTGCCTAAAGATGAGCGCTAGGATTTAAATTTTAATGGGTGAAATCTATACCCACAACTGCAATATCTCACTAGGGGGGTGGGTTCCAGCACAGTTTTGAGATGGGATAATGGCAGTCATAATCACTCTCCTACGTCCCATGATAACCAAGCACAGATCTCAAAGCATGTTGAGCGATATGGATGGAGCATATCGCTCCATGCACATGTGGGAAAACTGCATTCCCAAACTTTGCACAAAGCTAGTGGCATATTCACAATTAGTCATTTTTAATGACATTTTAGCAATTGGAGTTTGAAACTCATGGTAAAACAACATAATGCACCTTAATAATCAGATTTGTACGTATGTGTAAGCAAGCAATAGGCCAACATCAATGTAACATTTCGCTGTCTACAACGATCATACACCGGTACAGTAGTCCATTACAAGGAATTAAGAAATAAGAAAACAAGAGAGGTCAACTGGTTAACTAACTTAAGCTAACAATGAGATCCACAACTCACCTAAGCTAATGAGATTCACAAGTAGAATGGACTATTTGATGGGAACCAAGAGAACAAAATGCCATAGCATGCCACGTGTACATCTACATGTACAAACAACAGAAAAGGCGAGGCAAAAGCCCCTCAACCTTTGGCTAAGAACACATCAAGATGAGTCATTCTACTACCTGGTGGAGATGTCTCCAACCGCGATGAATTCTCTTGATTGATCCTCTTGTACCTGTAGTTACCAACTGCTGGACTTTGTTCTCCAGAAGCCAACCAATGCAGCTGCAGCAATGTAATCATGCCAATGGCTAACACCGCACTATTCCCTAACATACCACCAAAATTTTCAATGTTGAAACTGTTCCTAGCAAAAGAAAGACTCCAAGCTACCATACGCCCCAAGAAATTTGAGCCTTTTCCCCGGTTATTGGTACTGTCAACACCAGAATGGCCTCTTGACTTCTCAGGTCTGTTTAGTGATAGAGAAGGCCAAACATCCTGGTAGACATTGTGGACAAAATCTGACGCCTCATCTATGACTTTGTGATTTTTCCCATGATGCTCTTTTAATCTTATTGCAAGCATGATGCGACTTTGCTCCAACCTTGCCAATGCAAAATCTCGTTCTGCTTGTAGCTGTGACTGCACAGCCTGCAAAGAGAACAAGTGCAGATAATGAAACTAAATCATTAATCATGCCATTTTATAGAAGATAGCCCACGAAATAATAAGGATGATAACTTGGCTTAGATGATAATTCCTTTGCACAAACAACAGCGTGCATTCTAGACGGCAATGAAGGAAGTTTTGTTCACAGAGCTGGAAAGCTTAGAACCATCACATGATTATTAGTTGTTTAATATCCAGAGGCAACTGGAGGTCAAATCGTTAAAGCAACTTGAAATGTTGAATCAGAGCAAATATAAGGATTAAGAAGTGACTTTCACATAAATTGTAGACAACAGTAAACAACGGCGACACCAGTGAAAATGATCAACAGTCATATGTAACAACAACAAAGTAGCTAAATCGAATGAAATAAATACCTCAAATTTTAAGAATTTAGAATAGATTACTAGATAGCTTTCTTCCCTTGACCCCGTAGAAATGGCTCTATGTAGCATCCTTTGTTCCCTTAACATGAAAAGATCAAGATATTTGAAATTCCAATCCCACCATAGCCACAGCATCCTTTTGACTCAGTAGATTTGACATGGCTCTATGTGGCCATTGGTAACCTCTTGGTATCAAACACCCTCTGTGCTTCCGCACCCACCGTCCCTCTGTGTAAGCATGCTCTGGCCAACACATGGCTGAATCATCTCAAGACATACCAATAGCGGAACAAACTACTTGCAGATCAAATTCTTTGCGTTAAGTCCAAGGTGATTTACCTATATCCTATCATGGTTTCAAGTCTGAACAAACAGTCGCTTGAATGTACTGGCATTTCAAGCCATAGTGAGTCCCTCCCCGATTTACAGAAACATCCTACCAACCAATTACCCACTACGACTAACTCATTTGAACAAATTCACCAACGCAAGCGTGACTGCGCGACGCACGGAACCTTGCATCAAACACAGACCAAATCACACGAACAAGAGCGAGAGCCTAGGAGAGGGGGCGATGCGGTTAGGAGGCTCACAAGAAAGCACTCGAACTGGTCCTCGAGGTCCTCGAGAGCGGCGCGGATGGCGTGGAGGCTCCTGGCCTCCTCGGCCACCGCGGCCAGGGCGGCCGCCTCGTCGCCCGCAGCGAGCCCCCCTCCGCCCTTGACGTGCACGAGGCCGGCGGGCCTGTCCCCGGAGGCGGCGCGGCGGCGGACGGAGCGCAGGAAGTGGGCGCGGGAGAGGGCGTGGATGGCGTCGCTGACCTTGTCGTGGAGGTCCCAGATGGTCTCCAGCACTTCCTCCGCCTCCTCGGGCTCCATCCGGAAACCCTAGCTCCGGAAGGTTCTAGGGTACTCGATAGGGCGCTGGGCTTGGGTGGCGACTGGCGAGGTTTCGGAAATGCTTGGAGGGAGAGGAACTTTCGCTGGCCGATGACAGCAACATCACGTCATCAACCACGTGAGTTACGCTGACAAGTGGAAGTGGGCCTATGGACTTCACTTGGGCCTTGTTTCCTGGGCTGGACCAGCCCGACCCTTAACCCGGGCTCTTGCCAGGTCGGGCTCAGAAAGGGAAGTGGAAAACTCGAGAGCCTCCTAAATTGAGATTCTATTCCATCAACGGCGGCCCGGCCGCCGCTGTTTTTCTTTCCTCTTACCCATGCCACCGCGCCACCCCACCTCTGTTTACTCGCCATCGCTAAGATAAAATATGAAGCAGTGCTGCGGAGGCAGAAGGTGGAGCACGGTGGCCAGCAAGCCCAATGCGTCGGTGTTGGGTGGCACCAATGGGGACCGGCGGGTGGAGGACTATCACAGCCTGAAGAAGCGGCGTCAAAGATCTGGGCATGTTCCGTGTGGAAAAACATCTAACAACTGGAATTTTGCCGGGCGACGGCGGCAACATCACCACACATGAGTAGGCAGCCCCCACCAAAACAGCTTGTTTCTGGCTTTCGATTTTTTTTAAAATAAAAAACCATTTAAAATATGTCGGTTTTTAAATTTAATTTTTTTAATTTTTTTAATTTTTTTCCTTTTTCCTGTCCATTATCATTGGAGATATAAAGGTTTTTTATTTTTTTATTTAGTGGAGATATAAATGTGTTTTTATTTTTTCTTTATTTTCATTTAATTGAAGAATTTAAAAAGAACTAACAACAGTTACTGTGTAATTTTAACCAAAATTTAAGATACAGCTGAAAACCATAAGCTTCAGCCGTTTGAAAACTGACAAGTGAAGTGGCCAAGCACCGGCCCGCTTGCAATTGGGCCTGATTCTCTGGGCCTGGACCTGCCCTAAGCCCAGGCTCATGGGCCCAACTAGAAAGGGAAGAGGAAATCTCGAGAGCTTTCTAAATTGAGATTCTATTCCACGCACGGCCGCCGGCCGCCGCTGTTTTTCTTCCCTCTCGCCCAAGCCGCCGCCACACCCCGCCGCTGTTTGCTAGCCGCCCCTAAAACGCGAAGCAGAGCCGCCGTCGCAGGCTAACCCTCTCTAGACCACCTCTCTCGCTCGTTCTCCTCTTGTGTTGCTTGCTCCCCATCGGTGGTTGGTTGGGTTGGATCGGCATGGAGGCGGAGAAGACGACGCCGCAGCCCGAGTGCGCGCAGGAGGCGCTGGAGCTGCTCAACTGCGCCGCCAAGAGCCCCTACGACCGCGACAAGTGCCTCCACCTACTCGACGCCCTCCGCGAGTGCGTCGCCCGGAAGGTGAGCGGCTGCTTTTCTTCTCTTCTCCCCATCCTTAGCGCTGGTATTCCATTCCCGCCCACTCTTTTCCAGTGCGAACCAGGCAACAAGAGACCTTGGTAATTGCTCTCGAGCACCATCCCTTTCGTGGACTTGTGTTGATGCTGCGTGGATTTCTTGGCTAATTATTGCTGATGCAATTATGATTTATGATCCTGCACGAAAGCACTTCACTCAGCACCTCTTAAATGAGAATATCATCCACCATTGAATTATTTTCATCTTGAGTGCCGCCGCCAAATTTTTTTGAAGGACTATTTTCATCCTTATACCTGCTTCTGTGCTTAATAATTGTGAGAGACTGACGAGCCCTTGTAATCGATGCTATGCCTGCGACTTTGCATTCTTTTTCGCATGTCGTATGAGCATGATATTGTAAGTTTGTAGCTGCTGTTAGTCTGGAGTCTGGACAAGAAAATAGGCAATGCTGAAGAAGGAAGATTCATGGGAGAAAGGAGGATATGATCATGTTAGTGACAACATTACAGGAATTAGTGCATCAACTACCAGAAGGAATTGTTGTAGCTAAAAGTCAATTACTAATTCACCTAAAAATAAGTCAAATCACCAATTCAACGACCAGAACTGCGAGGCAGATTCCACTATCATTTTAAGTACCAAGCTGACTTCACCTCTGGCATGTCAGCTCAGTGTTCGGAAAGTTTGGATTCATTCTATAGAGTTGTTTTCGTGTCTCCATTTATGTGCAGTGTTGTTTGGTGGCAGCTGTATATAGGAGCTGAGAGTATATTAAGCAAGCAGTTAGCCTTCTACGAACTTTTCTTGACTTCTACGAACTTTTCTTGATGTAGAACTTCATGGTTCCCAAACATTTAAGGAATATGAGCATCTCTATACCCATTACAAGTAAAAAAACTGATAGAAGTCTCACATCATGTCTCCCATGCTATTCCAAGCAAAATGAGCACCAAAAAGCTATAAATTATAACGATCCCTTACCCAAACAAAGCAAAATGAGCACCAAAAAGCTATAAATGATCACAATTCCTTAGCCAAACAAAGTAATCTTGCATATTAAATGCATACAAACTTGTTCTAAAAAAAATGCATACATACTTTGGTTGGATGGTGGAGATCATCGTAGGTGATTATGGTAGTGCTCCAAATGACTTCCAACTGTGGGCTTTTGGCTTAAAATGTACCGTAGCGGCTGAAAATGTACTGTAATGGCCGTTAGCTTTTTGTGAGTAATTAAATTGAAAAAAATGGAAAAACTAAAAAAAGTTATATCATCACAGACAATGCAAAATAATAAGAGGAAAAAAGCAAAAAGCAAAAAAACAAAAAACAAAAGGCCAAAAAAGGACGAAATTAAAAGCCGACGCATTCCAGAAGCCAGAAGCAGAAGTTGTTTGGAACGGAGCCATAGATCAAGGTTTTGTTAAGTGTGAGAAGCTACAAAGGCTGAAATCACTTGTGTGTTTAGTTAGTACAAAGTTGTTAGTACTTGAGGTATTTCCCTTTGGGATAGCAAAGAAGAAATTTTAAAGTCTTATGAGAGTTTATCTCCTCTGATGATTGCGGGATATGTGCTAGGTCTGGTCGAGTGGTGCTGTATTGCATATTGTTGTGATGCTTCTTCATGTCTGCTTTCTGGTTATTTTCCCCCGATGATCATGAGAAAGTTGCTATGGCATAATGTAGCAGGACAAAATATGCAATAGCTAATGTCATATTTGTCATGGTCAGTTTGTTTTGCCAGGAAGCTGCAATTGATTTGTGGGGGAAAGCACATTGCCAGATTATAGTTTTTTGCTGTTATTTCCTCAGCCACCACTCCAATTCAATAAAAATTTGATTCTTCTGGTCTCATGTTTTTTTTGGATTCCTTTTGTTTTGCAAAGTGGATTGCTCTTACTGTTACTCATAAGAAGTGCTGTAGAAATTCTCTAAATTCTCTTCTTTTGTTAAAATGCAGAGAGTGAAGAAATTTTCGCTAGCTGAACCAAGCTCCACTGGCACCACTGAAGCTCCAAAGAGCAAATAGAAGCCCAAGCACTGAATATTAGTCAAGAATGTTTTCCATGGTATCAAATGTTTTTTCAGCACAGGTGCTAGATCAGGCATGCTTATTGATTTAGCGTTAGACCCGTCGTTTTAAACTCATCCCAGATTAAGACTTCTGGCAAAAAAAATTTCCAATCTGTTGAGTGGAAATGTTATGTAATTGACACAACTTGAGCAGACAAGGATGAATGAAATGCACCTGAGTGGCCATCATGCCGTTAAAATACGAAGCACGCTATCCACAGTTGTTGATCATTCATTTGTAGGTAGTCAAGTACTCTAGTATCTGGGGCAACCACATGAATTGGTGGTTCTGTTTCCTCATTTTCTGTTATGCTACTTGATTGATGAATGCTGATCCAACATATCTTGCACATTGCCTATGATGTTCTGTTGGTCTAATGATATGAACATCAAATGTGATCACCGGAGTTATGCTCATGTTCGACCACCATTTTCTACCTGGCAAGAAATATATTTGAGTTAAGATTGAATATAAGACATATACACTCTACACATCTCCTCTCTCTTGAATTTTAGGCTTTGGGTACTCTTGTTAGGCCTCTCGAAGCTCTAGTAAACACCGTTTGATATGTAACCACAACAATTGACATTGTTCGTGGGGAGTAGTGTAGAAGCTATGACCTGAAGCGAAAGTGTTCGGGCCAGATGGCATCGAAGAGGAAGATGACACCGATGTAGAATCAAGGATAACCGACTAGGGGGGTGAATATGAGATTTTAAAATTCTTGTTGCTCTAATTAACAAATTTAACAAGTACGAGCAAAGCAAAATTCCTAGCACAAGTCAAGAGCTAAACAACTTAAGTTTCACTAAGGCGTCACAAGCAACGTCTCCACTTAGTACAATTCTAGCTATACAAATTAATTCAAGAGCTATAAATGTAAATGCGGAAAAGTAAATTCAAGGAGTAACCACAATGGAGACACACAAAGTTTTTCTATTGGTATGGAAGACTTGCCGGTCTTCACTGGTCCACGTTGAGGTAAGCCTAAACGGATTAGATCGGCTCCATGGAATTAAGTCTTAAGAACCTCAAATCTACTAGAGTTGTTCTTCCTCCACCTTAGAGATGGTGAGCACAAAACCACTCACAACGGTGCCGGACCTCTTCACAACCTTCTTGAAGAGATCACTACAGAATTCTCCTCTAAGCTGTCTAGGTGTCGGCAAATACCAAGAGTAATAAATAAAAACTCTTTTTTAAAGGAAATCAAGTGCTAAAGAATCAAGTAATGAATGAATACACTTGAATGCTTTTAACTACCTAAAAATGTGAAAATGAGCAAATAAGTAGTTAGGAGTGCACAAGAAGCTTAAGCGATATTCAATGCAATGTTCTTTGTTGAGTTTAGTGCTGATGAGGGGGTATTTATAGCTTTTCAACAACAAGTTCAACCGTTTGAGCATTTTTTCTAAAAAATTCGGTAGGTACGGTACTACCACCATATATTAGCCAGTACTACCACACCGAGGGCTTAATAGTTATGTGTAGCTCAATTAATACTTCTGAACTAGCCGTTACTGATTGGTGTGGTACTATCGCACTCACATGGGCGGTACTACCGCATGACCTTTAATTGATTCGAATAGCACAAGATAAATATTCAAGCTACTAGCTATGATCTCTTTTTATAGTATGGTGTCTAGCCTAAAACATGGTCTTTCAATCAATCACCAAGATCGGTAAAATATAAAAGGATCCTAGACTACATACATTGTATCTTTATCTTGAACCATGTCGATCTTTTGTCATTCGCAGCATACCTTTCCATGTCGTCATTCGAAATCCATAACTAAACCTTTCAATCATCTCAACATACATGTTAGCCCCTACAACTGATATTGTCATTAATTATCAAAACTATTTTAAGGAGCCTAGATGCTTTCAATCTCTCCTTTTTTGGTAATTGATGACAATTTATATAATATAAGTGAATTGAAAGTTTTTGAATATACCCCTTGTTATAAAAACAAGTTGTATATTCTAGTTGTGACTTTTGACAAGCAAATAATTCTTGAGATGGGCTCAAAAGAGATAAAGAATTAGTTGCTTCCAAAGTCAATCAACAAATAAACAAAAACTTCCCTTAAACATGTGCAGATGAATTTACGAGGTGATTTGCATGCATTTGTATAGATTTTAGAAAATTTTGGTGGAGTTTCATTTATTTAATGAATTTGAGCAAACATTGTAATTATAAGTACTGTGATAAGCATGGAATAATTTTCAATGAACATGATGAACAAGACATTTAGCACAGATAAAAAGTTTAAAGATAATCATTGTAGCATAATACCATAGTAACAAGTTCATCAAGCATAAAAATCTTTTAACTAAAGTTCAACCAAGCGAAAGTCTTAACTTAGAGTGAATATATCGCCAGCCACTAATACCCGAGGGAATGCCTCGCCTCGCCACGTCCCACACAGACATGTGCCATGTATGGGAATTCTGACTGTGGGAGGCACTTTCTCCGTTTTCCAAATTATGTATAGGTCCTTGGTTCTCGCAAAAGATCCTTAGAATTTTTTAGGCCCCTTCGTTTTGCAGGATGGCCCCCGTTTTGGAAATGCGCACGGGTCCCGGTTTTCGACATCTGATCCTCGGGTTTTTCAAAGAGGCCCTTTGCTTTTTTCGAAAATGCTTTTCGCCCCCGGTTTTTTTAAACGGGTCCTCCTTTTTTTCGAATAACCCCTTTGCCTTTTCCAAAAATACGTTTTTGCCTCCGTTTTTTTAGAAACTCCTCACGAATCATCGCCTCTTTTATTTTAGTACGTACGGTGGCTGGCGCGGCGTGGCGCCGCGCCTATAATTCTAGTAATATAGATAACTAGATAACAAGATAGCTTCAAGTTTGATCTTCTTCTCTTTTTTTTTCATCGTTTTCTCTTCTCCCCTTTTTGTATCAAGTCTTAACTATTTACTTCATAGCAAATCTCTACAACTATAATTTTCTACGAATTCTAATTTTACACTAAAGGAACTATTTATTTCATATAAAAAATATTAACTAAAACATAAAATAATATTTACCTCGCGAAAGTAGCAGAACCTCTCTTCTTCCTTTCCTCTCTTCTCTTCTTTTTGTCTTTCTTTCTCCTCTCTTCTCTCTTTCCTCTCTTCTCTTCTCTTTGTCTTTCTTTCTCCTCTCCTTGCGTGCACTATACTGGAATTGGCTGCTCGGCCCAAGGCTTGACCGAGCGGTCGAATATATATCATCCCCAGTCATTGAACAGTTGGGTGACTGAACACTGCAGTCGCCCAACGGTTGGGCTACAACATCCAGTCGCCCCACCGTTCGGCGACTAAAATTTTTGTCACCCAACAACCCACCGACTGTATTCGCGTTGCACGACCGTTGGATGATAGGTTTCAGTCACCTAACGGTTGGATGATTGGAGTCTATTGCTATAATTTTTTTTTGCGTAGGTATATTTCTGTAACGTCGAATAAAAAATAGATTATTTAAAAAAATCAACACACGAATGAAACTGGCATTCTCGCCAGAATCTCGTCATGTCTAAGAACTTTGTACTGGCCAACAAAAGTAAAATTTGACGACTTAGACAAGCAGCTCTGCAACCGTGTGCATAGCCAGTGGAGTTGCTGTTGCCATCTTTGTAACCCAAATTCAGAACATCAGAAGATGCTTGCTGTTGCCGATTACAAGGCGTTTCCTCAACGTCTCTTTCTTCTGCCTCCCTTGTGCTTCCCCTTAACCTTTTTCTTGCCCTTTCTCATCTTCTGCTCTGGCGCATCACTGCCCGATGGTTTTGGTGGTGCCAAAAGATGCTTCACGTCGAGTATACCATTCTTGAAGTGCCCTTCGGTCGCCTTCAGGACTCGGTCCTCTGGTCTAGTCTTCTGAGCTTTGCTGTTCTTCATATCTCCTTTCCTAAAGATCCCAAGTAGTCTGTCCTGTATAGAGTTCTCATATGTCAATATTTGTTCACATCCTAGACAACCAATGAAAATAAACCTGCTTTGGAGGCAGTCCCTTGCCAGTCCGGTAAATAAATAAAAACAATCTGCATATTATTAATTTATCATACCTCTTCAACTTTCCTTTGTTCTCTTTTCATCTGATTCTTCATAGCTGGTTTTGCTACACTTAATGGCATGCGGTGCTTCTTAATGGCCTGTTGCAGATAACGAATGCATTAAGATATTGAAAAGTTTCAGGTTAGGTTAGAGGTAAAAAGGATTACCTTTCCACCCAATTCGACTACTTTACGGTTCTCTATTTGCTTCCGCTCCTTCCATGTAGAGGCACCTAAAAAATTAGCATCAGGTAAATGTTTGTACATCAATAAATCCTTGTGATCAAAATATAACACTTTAAGTAGAGATGGAATACAGATCTTTTTATTTTACTCTTTTAAAAAAAGGTAAAGCTGACATGCTAAATAACAAAACCGCATATATTGAACAAAGTTAACTGATACAACTTAATTGACAAATATTACTCGTATTTCCTCAAGAATGTAAGAAGAGCCATTCCGAAGCATGTCCAGTGTCCATGTCCACTAGCATGACTGGAGTCCAAAAGTATTTCAGTAACAAATTGCAGTTCTTCATAACCAAAACAAAGGATGGAATGACATGACACATTATTTTTTATAACCCAGAGGCACATTTAGTGAAAAGAATCATGTTCTTAAACAGAATGTCATATTTCTGTTTTTTGAACCAAACTCCACAACATCCTGTCTTAATTAGATGGCAAACTTATTTACATGGACAACTTGCATAGGAATATGATAGACCAATTCCCAATTGTTTCAGATTTTGCTTCACCAATACAACATCTTGAATTACAAAGTATCTATCATGGAATCATGAATAGCTGGATCAAAGTACAAACTGTTCTTCGACAAAGTAGGTATGGCAAATTCTTCCCGTTTCTCATTGACAAGAACGGTTATCATTAATTTAATTAGTAGGAATCAGCAGAAACAAAGATATCCAAATACTTGCAGACAATTTAAACAAGATAGTAGCGACCGAGAAGCAGTATGAGATGATTACCAAAAAGCTCAACATCTTTCAACAACTTTGCAATGTCAATGTCAGGCTCCTCATCGGATATGTCAGTAGTTTTTTCCGAAGTTGGCTTCCGATACATATCTGAAAGACTCGATCCCTAGAAGGTAAACTGCCGGGAATGTATTAGGAATTCAGGATACCTCAAACAGAAACGCCAGATTGTGCTGTTAACGTAGAGGAACTGGAGCACCGTGCTCCAAGAAATCAAGACAGTTTCAAACGGAAGCTCTGAGAGACACAAGGACGAACCATGAAGTTGTGCCACTCGCTGCTCGACGACGGCGCCCCGGGGCGGCGGGGCTTCCGGGCGCCGGAGGCCGACGGGTCGAAGACCACCTCGTCCGGCGCGTTAACCGGCCTTGACTTTGGCCTCCCCATCACCATCCTCCCCGCCCCCCTCCTGTTCTCCCAAATCCCGAACCAAATCTAAAATCTTGCACCCGGTGAGAACAGAGCTGTAAAATAGACGAACCAAGAACCGGATGAAGCAGACACGAACCTTGATTCCGGCCGTGTGAAGCCGGGGAAATTAGTGGCGTTCTGCGCGCGCGGTCGGAAGGTTACAGGGCAGTGGAGCGGCGAGACGGCAGCCGGGAGGCCAAGGAGAGGTGGTGACTGGTGAGGGCTCGGAAGGATCGGCGGCGGCGGTGAAGCGAGGGTTGGGTCGTGCGAGGGAGGGTGGGAGCTCACGGGTGGCGGCCCGCAAATGGGGATTAGGCCCACACGAGCATCAACAACATTGGGCCGTCCATATTTGCAATTTCTGCCCTTGGATAAAATCCGCGACCCAGTCTGGACTCTGGAGCGTGCGAGTTGGGAGTGAAAACGTATGTATAGCAGGGCTGGGAATTTTTGGATTATTTGGTTATTATATTTAAATTTAAATTTATATTTGTATTTATGTTGGAGTGAAAACGTATGTATAGATTTTTCATCTAATAAACAATTTGTCTCCTATCCATATTCGTATTAGAATTCGTATAAAGAATATGAATATGGTATAGACTTTTACCATCCGAAATATTATTGTATCCGGAATATTCGTATTCATATTTAATGAAGCAATACACACACACGTATTACAACATGACTAATTAGCTGGACATGTTTTTTAATTCAATGTTAATTCATGTTTCTTTAGGTGAAGTAAATGAATTAGAATGATTAAGTGTGGTTGTACGAGTGTAAAATATCATTAATATCTTTATATTACGTTAGTTTGAGGATATCCAGATCTGACCGAATTGAGTATATATTCAATTCGAATTCGTATATAAAATATGAACACAAATGTGGTAAGAGCACCATTCAATTCATATTCGATCCGTTTCCATCCCTGTGAACACAAATATATATTTATCTGATAATATCGTATCAGAAATGAACACGGAATTTTTATCGAATACAAATACAGATTCAGTAGCGCACTATCCATTGAATACGAATACGGATTCAGATTATCTGAATATTCAGGTCAGATATCCTCCGCAACATATACCCTTTAGTTTAGCCCAGCCCATTTATATGACACTGTAGTAGCTCATTATATATTAACATATACATCAACATATGGAGTTAGGGAAGGAACATTATTTTATACAAAGATTTCATGAATATTTCTTACAAATGTTTGGATCAAATAAACTATTTATGTTTTTCAATTCATTTAGCGCATACAGTTTAAAGGGTTTTTATGTTCCGAGAAATATTCGTAACCGTATTCGATTAGATTCATATTCACTTTATATTTGTAGTTGATATTATTTATATTCATATACGAGGTATTTGTATAGAAAAAAAAATATAAAAACGAATATAACAAGGCCTCCGTATTCACCCCTACATGCAGGTCATTGGGCGGCGGCGCCCCGGGCCAAGCTCAATGACATTAGCCGCTGGGATGTCGCATGCCCGTTGCGCGTCGGCCGCCCTCGGCCAACGCCCACATTCACGCGCACTCCACTGTGTTTTTGACAGCCCAGCACGGCGACTCGACCCGGCCGAAGAGGCGACTCCACCTGCTGCCGAACGCCGCCGCCGGCGCGTTGCCTTATTGGCCCTCGGCCGTCGGCAGGAATGTTTAGTTCAGCTCATGGTTCTTTCAATTCCTTTTCTATATATATTTTCTGCGAGGGTGTTTAGCCCATGATTGTAAAGGTAAAGTACTTCAAAGTGGCTACCAATTGACAGTCCAACAACACATTTGTTATTGCGGGAAGAGCTTGAGGAATATCGCTGTCGATCGGTGACAGTTGAAAAGTGCACGCAGGTTGTCATCCTCTGCGCAATATTCTGACGAAATCATTCCGCTCTATCAGAAAGCTTCCCTTTGGTTTCCATGTAATCAGTGGACGAGCTCAGCTCAGTTGGCTATATACGTCCGCACCCAACTTCCACTGTTCTCGTTTCTGATTCCTCGGAGGGTGAAGGTTTTAACATTTTTTTCCGTGGTATATACTATCTCAAATTGGTAGGCCCAAGCCCTAAATTAATTGCAAAATAGCTAATTTATTTGCCATTTTTAGAACGTAGTCCTAGCTAGTGCCAAACTATAAATTATCCTCCTTACTTATCTCAAGTTACACCATCATACATGGGTACGACCTAGCTAGGTAGGGCTCTAAGTTCTTAGGCCATGCGGTAATATGGAAGCTGTAGTGGGTTTAAACTTAAAGATGCCTTGCAAATCATGCAAAATCTTCCACATTTGTGTCTTGTGATTCTTCAGAAGTGGGATTTTAAACCTGCCTATACCTCTACGCTAGCCCCCCCAGTACTTCAGTTAGCTTTCTTTAATTTTGACATGCATCCAAATGCACAAACAAGAACGCAAGCACGTACGATCAGAATATTGTTCTTCCCTGATTGTACCGCGCAGGCTTTTCGCCAAACTCCGCACCATGCAAGAAAATATATAAATGGTGGAGGAGCACTATATACTATCAAGGCCTAGTAGCCTATAGATAAAACTCAAGGCTAAGCTCGTGGCCATGGGGCCTGATCATCATTTTCAACTCTGCTGCTATGAAGGTTCACTCACTCACTCACACACATACTCTCTCTCTCACACACAGTCACACACACACACACACTTAAAGTTCTCTGATATGTATGGACTAAGTGGGCTAAACGATGTGCAGGATTCTGTGCATTTTCTCTGATGTCGAAAGGTATATGTAGATATTAAAATGTATCGGCATTTGCTTCGCTATCAGTATGATGGATGGAAGCTTCTTGTTTGTATTCACAATTAAAGGCAGGAATAGTCTGGCAGAGGAAAGGTTAGTTTTGTCCAGGCAATATCAAGTTAAACCTTTATTTCGTAGACACCAGTGTGGTATGTGTAGCGCAGCATCTGATCAGGTTTGCATGCATGTTCAGACAGTCAGACCCTTTGATAAATTTGCTGCATGTTCGACACTTTGGTAAATTGACTGCATGTTCAGATCCTTGCATATCCAAGTCTTTTCTTCGGTTAGTTCAGAAGAAACTCGCGCTCAGCAAACTGTGCCAGCACTTTTGAGTGATGTTGGATGGTTGCCATGAATCAAGGCTGTAAGGGTCCAAATTTCTCTTTCAGATGTTATCTTATGTAGGTAGGACGTACTAACAAGTGCTTCCTAATCCCTGTAGTGATATCTGAGATAATAATAATGCATGTCACACTGGAAGAAAAACAGTACTGTACATAATCTACATCGGGGATCGATATGATTACAAACAGAATGGAAAAGATAAAAGGATGAAGCTTTTGTAAGAGGGAAGATAAGAATAATCGCTAGGGCTGGGCCAGGCCGGGATTAGAGCTTAGGGTCAGGAATGGGCCATTAGTGGACGGCCCACCTGGGAAGCAAATGAGCTCTCCTTTTCTCGACGATGCAGCTGAGCTTTTTGATGGCTAAACCAAGTGTGTCCAGGTAGAAGCTTCGTCTTAACTCGTCTCAGTGATTACAGACACCCGCCATTGTTGTACTGTTTGAGAAGGTTGCGGCCATGCATGCTGCTAGACCTAACCCACTCATTGCAAATTCTTTCTCAGCTTAATCTAACGCAATATGATGCTACATGATTAGCTTGTACGTACGGACGCCCATTGCAAAATCCATGCATGCATGGTTATAATTGGCCACATTCTTTGCATCCCATGCTACTTGTGAAGGAAGCAAGAATCCAACCAAAGTTGCATCTTCTTCTTAAGCTTAATTAAACGAATGCTTTGTGTTTCTTCTTTAGTTTGCTTTGGTGTAGTTTCATGCAAAGCCTACTGCTAACGTGCATGCATGGCATAGGCGTATAGCCTTTTCAGCTTATGAACATAGGGTGTGGTTTTTAAACAACATTTGGAGTAACTTCCGCGTGGAGCTGCAAAATACTATATGTTTTATTCCCTTCCACTCTTTCATTTTTGAATTGGCATATATATAGTTCGTAAAGTTACATGCATGCGTGTCCTTTTTAGCAAAAAAAGGAAAAGGCTAGCAACCACTTCTCACAAAGTAAACGAATAAATTAACCTTTGTTTCCTTAACCCTATAAGTCAAAGCTTCAAGTTGCAACGCAGTTAGCAACCTGGAGCTAAGTCATAAAGCAATAGACTACCGGCAACGCAGTTTGGTTCTCTCCTGAATGGGAGTACTAATTTTTTTCGAGTTTGTGTGCATTGTGTAACTAAGTGTAATTTATCAACCATAGTATAGCCTAACGGTGTGACACCTTGTTTCTTTCGTTGATCACTAGAGCTTTGATTCCAACCAATTATGATCTGTGTAGGTTATTTGTGTGGATTTTTCACTATGATTTCGATCGGAATTTAAATCCGTCACATGTGGGCTGTAAGCTTTAGATTACTATCTTAGCCAATTGTTGGCACCCTTTTGGAAAAAAAAAACAAGTATAAATTTTGGCATGTAAATGGTAGCTTTTTTGGTGTCAATTGATTAATTTTGGCATGCAAATGAAAGCTAAGAATCTCAACCGGCCAGCCGAAACTTTGATTTAATTAGGCACGAAAGGGGTTAGCACCGAATGTTGTGACAAGTCAAACTTGATAACTTATTTTGTAAGAGAATGTTTGTGAGATTGCAGTGTCTCCTCTCATACCCCCGATGGATTATTCTGCAGCCCAAACATTCTCCCCTCATAGGATGTTCAAGTTTGGTAGAGCTGAGCCTTTGCAACCATGTAATCTTTCCTCACTTTTCTTCAAACTTTTTTAAAGCGAAATCATTTGCTTGAAATTGAAATGATGCTTTCTTTATCATGGAAGGTTCTCAACATGCACACAGTGATATATATACCGAACTCCACGCTAGGAATCCTCCTATCATCCTGTGAGGCCTTAGCTAGTGCTTGCTAATTAATTGAAGTGTTTAATACCAAAATGTCCCTATACGCTCCTTTTTTGGGGCGAATTTTAAAGGTTTTTTTTTTTGCATGGATAGATTTTAGTATTTGTGGTCCAATATATGATGTCGATAGCTTGCTGATTTTCGACACCTCGCCTTCGAAGAACCTTTTAAATCTGGAGGTTAATCATACAAGATCATGATTAAATTTGTCGTATTTTGGACCCGACAAGATCGAGCGTACATGATACTGTTATACACACGCGACTCGCCTGATGGTATTTGGTAAGAGTCCTAACGAGATCCACCACATCACACTCAGTTGTACCTTTTCTGTACAAATGAATGTTTCAGATTGGTTTCTGATTCTTGTACTGTATTTTAACTATATATTTATATATTTAGCAAGTCTTTTTTTCTACTCCCAAGAGTAGTTACTTTTTATGTTGTATCTCATAACGTAGGAAGTATCTCGCGTAATAGAGGGTATGTACATGTAGTATAAGTCTTTTTTTCTACTCTCGGATGTAGTTACTTGATATGCCGTATCCGCAAAGTAGGGAGTATCTCACGTATTAGAGGGTATTTACATGCAGTATATGAGTATATAAGACTGTCTAGATGGTATATATACTTTTTTAAGATGATTTGCACAATTTTTTAGTATACTTCTTTCTATATACGAATATGAATGTATTAGCAAAATATATAAAAAAAACTATATACCTTCTTGCAATTTTTTCATATGATTGATATTAGAGTATCTTACAATTAGTATATAAATATATCTAAGTTGATAAAGAAGTATGTTAAATTCGTTTAGGTGATGTACACACACATATATATAGTATAAATAACAGGGGCACCATGGTGCTTAGGCTCTATGATTGAGACTTTTCATCCATGATTGATTCAGCATGCTAAACCAATGAATTTGTTTCCAAATTGACGCCTTTTCGAATTAATGAGTGTTAACGGGTTTGCCTAATATATTACACTTGCACGCATCTAAAAACAATCCAAAGGCAGTGAGACTTGGTGCCCAGACACCATGATGCCCCATTTCAGCATCCTATATATATACACATACATACATACACACATATGTATGTATATGTATATGTATATGTATATGTATATGTATATGTATATGTATATGTATATGTATATGTATATGTATATGTATATGTATATGTATATGTATGTATGTATGTATGTATGTATGTATGTATGTATGTGTATAATATATAAAACAATGCTTATTTTAGAGATATGTCACCACTCAGTTCTTTTCTATACATATTCTAAATATGTCGCTACCAAGTGAAGTTATTATGAGGAATGCTATTATATACAGGATTTGAGCCTTTGTTGACTCCATCCATATGCGGCGACGGTGTGAGAATAGGTTGGATCCAGGCGTCCAGCCGTGTCTTGAGTCAGCGAGCGGTGAGCCCAATTTGGTCTATACAGAAATACAAGGGGCGTATTTGGGAAAACAGGGTTCAAATCCTCCAAAATTCCAAAAACAACTTGGTAACTGAGAAGTGGTATATCTCCAAAATAGGCACTAAGTGTGACATATATACAAAAATTCCAAGTTGATATGTTATTTTGTTTGGTGAGCAACAAAAGATATTTTCCCACAAAAAAAAACACATTTGGCTTTAAATTAGCCAGCATATATATGCGGAATAACATGATCAATTCTTATGTATATGTATATGTATAATATATAAAACAATGCTTATTTTAGAGATATGTCACCACTCAGTTCTTTTCTATACATATTCTAAATATGTCGCTACCAAGTGAAGTTATTATGAGGAATGCTATTATATACATGATTTGAGCCTTTGTTGACTCCATCCATATGCGGCGACGGTGTGAGACTAGGTTGGATCCAGGCGTCCAGCCGTGTCTTGAGTCAGCGAGCGGTGAGCCCAATTTGGTCTATACAGAAATACAAGGGGCGTATTTGGGAAAACAGGGTTCAAATCCTCCAAAATTCCAAAAACAACTTGGTAACTGAGAAGTGGTATATCTCCAAAATAGGCACTAAGTGTGACATATATATAAAAATTCCAAGTTGATATGTTATTTTGTTTGGTGAGCAACAAAAGATATTTTCCCACAAAAACAACTAGGAAAGACAATTGCAACAATTTTACATGAAGGCGTAACAACATGCCAATGAAACATGCAACAAAAAACCCCCTTTGCAACAAGCCAGCAACCCATCGCATAAAATGGTTGTGAATAACCTACAATCCACTCTACAACAAAACAATTGTCGTGCAACCAATCAAATCCTCGATTGCAACAAAAAAATCTTTTGCAAAAACGTTTGAGAAAACATCTTATAACAAAATGAAGCAATGCATGCAACAATCGAGAAAAAGTGGTGCAACAAATTGCGGAAATGCTTGCAACAAGCCCATTGTATGAGGGGAATAAGCGGCAGTGGTGAGTTGAGATCGGAGAAGGTGGCGGCGCATGACCACAAGATCTGGTGCCTCCAATAACGAAGCATGCGGGGTAGTGAGCCCACGGTGCCCTGGCTAGCGGCGGCAGGCTCAAATCCCCTGGGCATCCATCAATGCCTCCACCTTGATCGCCCAAGCGGTATAGTTGAATGATATCAGCATTGGGTAATGAAAGGGCACTCTACCACTCTCCTTCATCGCCTGCTACGTGGTAATGGCCATCGCTCGAACCATAGGTATTTGGGCATGCACCGAGCTCTGATACCAAGTGTTGGAATCTAGTTACGGATCAGCACGTCCAAATCAATCAAGAATTCTCTGTTGCCTAACGACAAACAGTGAATCCAAAGGACAAGAATGAACAGGACTTCAGAGTTTCAGAGATAGAGTGTTTTTGGGACAATTTTTTGTTGTATTCTCAAAACTACAACATACTCAATGACTCAATTACAGACTCCATTTTCTTTCTAAGATAGCTAGACTAACTGAGATCTAGTTTTGCCGGCCTCAACTTTTGGAGGGGGGCTGTTTTTTTTGGAGGGGGCTGCAATTTTAGTTGATTGAGAGTGCAACTTTCAAGTGACTGAGAGACAAAAAAATTTCAGTCGCCTTGGCAATAGCAAAACCGTATATTTATATATTTAGCAAGTCTTTTTTTCTACTCCCAAGAGTAGTTACTTTTTATGTTGTATCTCATAACGTAGGAAGTATCTCGCGTAATAGAGGGTATGTACATGTAGTATAAGTCTTTTTTCTACTCTCGGATGTAGTTACTTGATATATCGTATCCGCAAAGTAGGGAATATCTCACGTATTAGAGGGTATTTACATGCAGTATATGAGTATATAAGACTGTCTAGATGGTATATATACTTTTTTTAAGATGATTTGCACAATTTTTTTAGTATACTTCTTTCTATATACGAATATGAATGTATTAGCAAAATATATAAAAAAAACTATATATCTTCTTGCAATTTTTTCATATGATTGATATTAGAGTATCTTACAATTAGTATATGAATATACCTAAGTTGATAAAGAAGTATGTTAAATTCGTTTAGGTGATGTACACACACATATATATATAGTATAAATAACAGGGGCACCATGGTGCTTAGGCTCTATGATTGAGACTTTTTATCCATGATTGATTCAGCATGCTAAACCAATGAATTTGTTTCCAAATTGACGCCTTTTCGAATTAATGAGTGTTAACGAGTTTGCCTAATATATTACACGTGCACGCATCTGAAAGCAATCCAAAGGCAGTGAGACTTGGTGCCTAGACACCATGGTGCCCCATTTCAGCATCCTATATATATACACATACATACATATGTATATGTATATGTATATGTATATGTATATGTATATGTATATGTATATGTATATGTATATGTATAATATATAAAACAATGCTTATTTTAGAGATATGTCACCACTCAGTTCTTTTCTATACATATTCTAAATATGTCGCTACCAAGTGAAGTTATTATGAGGAATGCTATTATATACATGATTTGAGCCTTTGTTGACTCCATCCATATGCGGCGACGGTGTGAGACTAGGTTGGATCCAGGCGTCCAGCCGTGTCTTGAGTCAGCGAGCGGTGAGCCCAATTTGGTCTATACAGAAATACAAGGGGCGTATTTGGGAAAACAGGGTTCAAATCCTCCAAAATTCCAAAAACAACTTGGTAACTGAGAAGTGGTATATCTCCAAAATAGGCACTAAGTGTGACATATATATAAAAATTCCAAGTTGATATGTTATTTTGTTTGGTGAGCAACAAAAGATATTTTCCCACAAAAACAACTAGGAAAGACAATTGCAACAATTTTACATGAAGGCGTAACAACATGCCAATGAAACATGCAACAAAAAACCCCCTTTGCAACAAGCCAGCAACCCATCGCATAAAATGGTTGTGAATAACCTACAATCCACTCTACAACAAAACAATTGTCGTGCAACCAATCAAATCCTCGATTGCAACAAAAAATCTTTTGCAAAACGTTTGAGAAAACATCTTATAACAAAATGAAGCAATGCATGCAACAATCGAGAAAAAGTGGTGCAACAAATTGCGGAAATGCTTGCAACAAGCCCATTGTATGAGGGGAATAAGCGGCAGTGGTGAGTTGAGATCGGAGAAGGTGGCGGCGCATGACCACAAGATCTGGTGCCTCCAATAACGAAGCATGCGGGGTAGTGAGCCCACGGTGTCCTGGCTAGCGGCGGCAGGCTCAAATCCCCTGGGCATCCATCAATGCCTCCACCTTGATCGCCCAAGCGGTATAGTTGAATGATATCAGCATTGGGTAATGAAAGGGCACTCTACCACTCTCCTTCATCGCCTGCTACGTGGTAATGGCCATCGCTCGAACCATAGGTATTTGGGCATGCACCGAGCTCTGATACCAAGTGTTGGAATCTAGTTACGGATCAGCACGTCCAAATCAATCAAGAATTCTCTGTTGCCTAACGACAAACAGTGAATCCAAAGGACAAGAATGAACAGGACTTCAGAGTTTCAGAGATAGAGTGTTTTTGGGACAATTTTTTGTTGTATTCTCAACACTACAACATACTCAATGACTCAATTACAGACTCCATTTTCTTTCTAAGATAGCTAGACTAACTGAGATCTAGTTTTGCCGGCCTCAACTTTCACGACACTTGCGCACACCGCACTACACCTGACAATTCACTAACTGACTGAAGACTCACTCAACACACAACTGACTTACAACCAAGTCATTCCACGACCACACACATGCTGACTTACAACCAAGTCAGGATCGACCACACATGATACATCCACACTCACAGACTGTCGACCACATAGACACTATCGACTGCTACAACAACTTTTGACTATCGACCGGTTACTGTAACTTACGACTGCCGATCGGTTACTGTAACTACGACTATCGACTGATTACTGTAGCTACGATTACCGACCGGGTACTATAGCTATGACTACCGACCACGGCGCCACGATCACGGTACTTCGACCACGGCGTTGTCGACCAAGTTAGGTTTATTCAACCGCAGCTTCTCCTTATATACCACCTTCCCTCCTCCCCCACACCACCCGACAGCAGCTGCAGCTCGTCGTCGTCGTCGTTAACGCTAGCTCACACAGTCCAATAAGCGTACGTACAGCTAGTACAGGAGGTGACATCATGGACTGCTTCGCCGAGGCCGAGGGAAAGAGGGCGCACGACCCGAACCCGAAGTGCCAGGATCGCAGCCGCGGGGCGCCGGCCGCCGGCTTCCCCGCCGAGAACGTCGGCAGGTTCTTGAAGGTGTTCGGTTCCGTGATCGTGGGCGCGGGGCCGTCGGGGCTGGCCGTCGCGGCGCTCCTGGGGCTGGCCGGCATGCCGTACGTGCTGCTGGAGCGGTGCGGCTGCATCGCATCGCTGTGGAGGCACCGCACCTACGATAGGCTGCGTCTGCACCTGCCCAAGCGATTCTGCGAGCTGCCGCTCATGCCGTTCCCGCCCAGCTTCCCGACGTACCCCACCCGGGAGCAGTTCCTCGAGTACCTCGAGACCTACGCCAGCGCGTTCAACGTCAAGCCGGTGTTCCGGCAGGCCGTTGTCAGCGCCGAGTACGACGGGGAGTTTTGGTGGGTGAGCACCAAGGAGGTCATCTCGGCGGCGATCGGCGGCGAGCAGGCCACCCTCAGCAGCACCATGACGGTGTACCGGTGCAGGTGGCTCGTGGTCGCTACCGGGGAGAACGCCGAGCCAGTCCTGCTAGAGATCGAGGGCGCCGGCAGATTCAAGGGCCAGGTCATGCACTCCAGCGATTACCGCAGCGGAGAGGGCTACAGTGGCAAGCGAGTGCTCGTCGTCGGCTGCGGCAACTCCGGCATGGAGGTGTGCCTCGACCTCTCCAACCACAATGCGCACGCGTCCATGGTTGTGCGCGATACGGTGAGAAATATTGCTCAAATTGAAGAAAGAGTTTGTCTTTTTTAAAAAAAATTGAGCCGCCTATGTTTGCAATTTCTGGTTTTTTTTTCATCCTTTGTTGGTTGGTTCAGATCAGGGTTCATCATTTCGGACGAAATGGGGTGAAAATTTAGAAATTTCGTCCCTTTCGTCACCCTCCGAAACGAATTTGATTTGTTCAAATTTTGGCCAAATTTGGCCCTATTTGAAATTTGTTCAACTTTCATCTAAAATTTGGCTATATTTCATCAAAATTCAAATGCTATTTGAAAATTTCGTCCAAAATTTTGGCCCAAAGGAATGAAATTTCGGTATTTCACTTGTTTCGCCGACCTCCAATTTTTTTTTTTCAAAACGAAGCATTTAACCTGCCTGGTTCAGATGGATTCATGGAATACAGGTTTCTCTAATGATTGTGCTCGATCACTAGCAGAAAGAATTCGATAAGTTGGGGATTTGTTTAATTAATAACATTATGTAAAAGATGCATGCACAAACGAACAGATTAAACAAAGCTGATATTTGCATCTTTCCATCTTATCCAATGGTGCAACTTTTTTCTCTTAATAATCTCTTGCATAGACACGCAGTCTGCCTCTCTTCTCTCTCTTAATAATCTTGATCTATCTTAATTGGCATCACACTTGATCTCACGTGTTCATAATAATTTTGTTTAGCTTCTGATCTCACGGCAGATGCTAGCATTGCTTTTGTTTTTTAAGTAAAAGGCGACCTAGCTTGAGCCATGGCATGCCAAGAAAGACGCTGTGATTCTCAAAGGAACTTTCTTGGGATTCATGCGCATGCGCTAGCTTGTGATGATCATTTTTAAGGGATAAAGGACAAAAGAAAACCACCTAGATTTGCTCCAATAAAACAGTTTAAGTTTCCAAAATAGTTTTAAGTTAATTTTATTGTTTGTAAAAATTAACACTACATCTTATACATGTTGATTAACTAACACCAGCGCTAACTTGTGTCGTTTGGGATATTTTTAACGGTTAGCAAGAAAACTCTTTGGGATTGACCTCTACGTCCTTTATATATTCTATCGATATTTTGTGTTCCGTTTTTTCTCCTCATTGGAATGTGAATTATAAACTATCAGGGTGCATTTGATTGACGGAATCCATAGAGGATTCCCAGGAATCCTTCAGAAATCTTACGAGATGGAAAAACATCCAGAAATCGAAGATTACCTTGAGAACCATATTACCATCAATTCCAATAATCTATTTTCCGTACAAAATGGTTACTATCTTAGATTACCAAGAGAAAGAAATCTTTGCTATTGCCCTTTTATCATTTGCTTTATTTTGTCATAGTCAAATTTTGATCTTTAAGGATTCAAAATCCAAATTAAAAACAAATTTTTTTCAAAATATGAATTTTGAAACCAAAATATCAAAATTTGAATCATGAATTTCGGAATCTTAAATGCAGATAATTTAACTTTCAAATTCTCACGTTTTGATTTTGAAATTCCATTTGTTGAATTTTTAAATCTTATATCAAAATTTCGAATTTTCATTTGTAAGATTCGAGTTTCAAGAATTTAGATGTTATAAATTTGAATTTTGTAAGTTTCAATGTTTGGATTTTAGACTTTTGACTTCTGAGAATTTAAATTCCAAAACTCAAAATTTAAAATTTCAATAATCCAAAATTTGAACTTTTGAATCATGAGAATTGAAATTTTGAACGTTGCAATTTTAATTTGTGAGAATTTAAATTGTAAAATTCAAATTTTTTGTTTTTATTTTAAAATTTATAAATGTTTACCTTGAAGGTTTGAAATTCTAAATCCTCTACTTTAATTTTGTGGACTTTTTGGTTCGAGTTATGAAACGTTTGAACTATTATAGAAACCATTTTATAGTTTCCTTCAAACCAACTAAACGTTGGAATCTTAAATTACTAATAATGTGCATACCAATAATCAGATTGAGAGAAATATTAGATTACAGAGGAATATGAAATTATGCAGACCAAACACACCCTTAAGGGAAACTAGTCTGATGCTGATAAGCATATACATGTGGAAGCTGCACCGAGTTGTTGCTCCCGCGCACTTTGCATAGTTGCAGTAAAACCTAGCCAGCGCTCGCAACAAAAACGATATCAGCAAAAGCAGAGGAGACTCCAAAGTGTTTGGGCCCCAAGCCCTACCTTTGTTCTCCCCTTTTTCTTCCTTCTTTTAACTTGTGTCCATGTCACAGGCAAAACAAAAACAAGAGCCACTTCGATTTGCTTCTCCTTTCGGTGTTAGTTTACGGTATCCAGATATATAGATGACCATTCCCTCAACTGGTTGTAACTGATGTGTCACCAACTCGATCCTATTCTATCTTTTGGTGATCTTTGTAGGTGCATGTCCTGCCCAGGGAGATGCTGGGGCGCTCTACCTTTGGTCTGTCCATGTGGCTCCTCAGGTGGCTGCCCGTCCAGACGGTGGACCGGGTGCTTCTCCTGATGGCGCGCCTCGTGCTCGGCGACACAGCCCGCCTCGGCATCGCCCGACCCAGCCGTGGCCCGCTGGAGCTCAAGCGCGTGTCCGGGAAGACGCCGGTGCTCGACGTCGGAACCCTAGCCAAGATCAAGTCTGGAAACATACAGGTGACTGTGGTGATCTTCAGTTAGCCATTGCGGGCATTTTATGGCGCCCCTGATTGTGTGGACTCTTTATCGTTGCGCATTCGCTCGGGTAATGCATGCAGGTATTCCCGGCGATACATTGTTTTAGGGAGCACGGTGTGGAGTTTGTCGACGGAAGGATTAAGGACTTTGACGCTGTCATCCTTGCCACCGGTTACAAAAGCAATGTACCCTATTGGTTGAAGGTATACATTATATACATGTATACTCTCATGGACTATGCTCGATCCCAGCATTATTTTGTCTTTCCTTTTTTTTCTGAATGTGTTCTGTACTGTTCATATGGTCCACGGAGTTCTGCTCCTGATTACACTAGCTAGAGCGTGCGTAGTTTCGTCGTCGAAAATTGATCTTAGCATTAATTTGCCTTTGTGTATACGTAGGAAAAACAATTCTTCTCAGAGAAAGATGGCTTCCCGAGAAAGTCGAACGGGTGGAAAGGGGAGAACGGCCTCTATGCTGCTGGGTTCTCAAGGCTTGGCCTCCTAGGAGTGGCCATGGATGCCACCAAGATCTCACATGACATTTTGCGATGTTGGCATGATTCGGACAACGGAAGACTTGAGAGCAAGCACTACTACAGAAAACTATATTATAGATAGTTCAAAAACATCATCACAAACGATTTTATGAGACGTCTGAATTTATGGGTCAGTAATGATACGATGTCATCACAGACGGTGGTGTAAATATTACAGACGGTTTTCAACTAAAAACCGTCTGTGCTATCTAAATATCACAGAGGTTTTTAACTAAAAACCGTCTGTGATTATCAACTAACGAGCGGTTTTAGTTAAAACCGTCAGGATTACTAGCATGACGGTTTTAATTAAAATCCGTCTGTGCTATTCTCTTCTACCCCTAAATCTATTTCTGTTTATTAGCTAGCCTCAGGAAATGCTAGACATGCCTTCTGAAACAAGCAGATCAACATGTACATGTATACATCCAATTCACATCTCTATTCATTTCACAAACATAAAACATCCATTATAATATCCAAAAACAACAAGCAGGTTACCCATCTAGCACAACAAGAACAGAGAAAAAGTAAAGAAATCATCTATGCCTACACCTTCTCGCCCCTGATGCAACGCATGAGCTGGATGTCTTTGATGCCCACCATCGTCAGTGTTGATTGAGTGTCTTGCCTCCTGTAGACTTGTGCGTCGTCTGCTTCGTGCGGGCTATTATGGTAAGGGTCAAGGAGGAGGAGAACAACAAGGAGGAGGAGAGGAGTTTGGCTGAAGGTATCCGAGATGTTTTGGACATTTTGTGGGAAATGGTCATGGGTTGAGTTTTGGAGTCCTAAGGCATTACATTTATGGTGCATGAAGCATGTTGGACTAACGTGGGTTAAGTTGTGAAGAATATATGTCTGAAAATGATTTCTTGATCTTTGATGTGTAGGAAGCATGGAGGTAACCATAGTCGTGGTGTTGACCGGAACTAGGCTCATGGATCAAATGAGGTATAGTCAAGGGAGTCAGGCGGGATAGTTGAGCTCAAGAAAGGCACATGAGAGACAAGGGATGTTGAAGGGAAGGTTCGAGCAACGGTTTATCGAATGGCATGGTCGGTGCAAGTGAGACATGATCAGGGGAACCGATATGAAGAGACTTATCGATGTGTGAGCTATTGGTGAACCTACAAGTTGTAGGCTTGGGGATTACTAGTAAGGGAAGAGATGACTATGGACTAGGCTCGGGGAAGATATGAGGTCTACGGTCAAAACAAGTGTGTTTTGGCGGGGGAGCCAAAATACCGAAAACGGCAATGAGACCAAAATGCAGTGATTAGAGGGCGTTAGGAGAGTGGTTTATATCAAAAAGACGCTAAGGAGACCAAGTAAATGGGAAACTTGCTCCTAGAGGGTTTGGATGTATGCGTTTTGAAAAACATGCATAAGTCATATGTGAGTGTAAAACCCAGTGTATGAGAGAGTTTAACAGGTTTTTTCGATTGTGCTAATGGATGGTATCTATTATGGTTAGATATGCGTTGGTTGCTCCATCTATATCAGTGGATTGGGTTAGAGGTATGTTGCAAGGAGGTGAGGGAAATTAACAAATCATCCATTTATTAGGGTTTATGAGAGAGACTTTCTCGTAGAGGAAATTTTGGGTGAGTGCTATTGTGAGAGAGACTTTTATTGTAGTGAAAGTTTTGGGTGGGTGCTATTGTGAGAGAGACTTCCTTATAGTGTAAGTTTGGGTAAGTGCTATTGTGATATATCTATCCTCTATGGTAGAGTATCTGTAAAATTTTCATCTACAAGTTGTAGTAGATCAATCTTGTTTATGATTCATAGGGTGTTCTTGCTATTGTTTGATTTTGCATTTGTTTTGGTTGGTGTTTTACCCTCCCTCTTGATTTTACTAGGTTTTAAGGATCATATTCCATCCATTAGAGACCACTATAGTAAAATCTTGAAGGCTGCCTTTTTTTTGTTCAATTTAGAGCCATTATAGTGATATCTTATTCCTAAGGCTTTTGACTCGAATCTTTGGGTGCTCTTGCTTGTATTGACATGTGGGAACTCATCTAAGACCATCTTGCCTATCTATCTTCAACCTACGAGCAAGTCATATATCAAATTCTTGAGTTTTGCCTGACTTTAGTACAACCTTGCTTGTTTTGATGAAAAGTTAGCTAAGATCATTGCAATCCTTAGATAGATTAGGTTCCCAAGGTTCTCAGCATAATTTGTGTGCAAAGTTAAAAATCTTTTAGAGATGTATTTTTGAAGATTACATCATTTTTGTTTTGGCTTGGCCTGATTTTCAGTTCTAGGATCAGAAAATGCGGTTCGAGACACCGGTCAAATCGACCATCTCCGATGTCAGACTGCTCGGCCGGACCAACTACTTCCTCATAGCGGTTTGACTATTCCTAAGGAATTGAACTTTGTTTGCTTTGCTTTTGCATTTTTGTGAGTGCTTTGTTAAAGACATCATTCACCCCATATGATTGCCACAGTCCAACAAAACGCCACCGATCCATCGTGTTTCGTTCGTGTCGAGATCAACGGGGCGGCATGATGCGTCCATCTCTCGGCCGGCCGGGCCGTTTGGTTGGGGGTTGATGTGGATGCGACTGCAACCTGAAAGGCCGCGCGTGCGTTAGTCGAGAGCCTGAAGATTTTGCAGATCGTGTCCTGCCATTTTTGTGAGTGCATTGTCGCGCTTGGGCGGCTGGTTCCCCGGCGTGTGGGGGTCAGAGATCCTTTCAGCCGCTCATCATTTCATCAGCAAGCTGCGACGGATGTATTGGGAGATGCATCACATCATCAGATCGCAGCAAAGATGGTGGTTGCGGTGGGCTCCCCCAAAGCTATCTGCTGCAAGCCACGCTCTCGATCTCCAGACGCCATTGGATTCTCAAGGATTATTCGGGCAGCCCGCAAGAACTAGGATTAAGGAGGGTTCGTGTACGTCACACTAACCGGAATGTATCAGATGACTAGTTATGTACCCGTGTGTTGCAACGAAACTTATTGAATGTATAGAGAATCATGCTATAGAAGAGAATTGATATGAGAAAGTGGAGAATGGTGAGAATTTGAGAGAATAGAGCGGGTGGAGGAGAATGGACGTACAACCACCAACTCGTTCTTTTATAATAGTAATGAAAACCATGTTTGTACTGAGAGACCGGGAACTGTTGATCTGAATTATCCAGTAGTGTGGTGGGAGGTTATCACCCTTAAGTCATAGGGCACTGGCAACGCCGGTGTCCTGTTGTGTATACTACGTTCGTTGCCACACAGATCGGAGAACTCAGCTCATTGTATATTTACTATGGGTTAATTTTGAGATGTTGAAATTGTTTCAAAGGTGTCCATGGAAGGGAGCGGCCGGGCTTTTGTTAAGGAAGACCGGTGCACTTCTTCCGGCCCATATAGAGCAAGAGCTACTCCCTTTTGCCTTCCTCCTGTTTTTCTTTGAGGCAGCTGCTGAAAGCAGCATCTCTCTTGTGATTGAGAGCTCGTAAGGAAGCAACTCACAGCACAAGCCAGCACAGCTCTGAATTTTCCATGCATCACTCGCACATGGCTTTGGAGAGTCCACATAATATGAGGAAGAATACATCCCAGGATTGAGCAAGTAGAGTAGGTAAAAGTGTTTCTTTTTGAGAACTGCAGAACAAGGTAAACAGAACACCATGCTGACATCTCAGTAAGACAAGAACTCTCATCAAAGTTTATTCGTCTGGCAACTTGTCATTGTCTCAAATGATGTTCTTGTACCTGTAATAGCAATACAGACCAGCAAATGTGTGTTTCCCCAACCATTGGGGAATTGATCGTCGTCATCAAGAGGCACACCTATAACGCAAATTTGTATGATTCTTCAGCTACTATACTATCTGAAAATCACCTTGTTGTAATGGTATGAGCCCCGAAACCACTCGCAATGAATACTAGCCTATGTACAACAGTGCAGACACGCATGCCGCTGCGAGCAACTTCCAATCTTGCAAATGGATGGCGTTGCATCGATTAAAGTATGAAGTGTGCAGAATCTTGGGCAGCTCAGTTCTCCTCCATGACCAGCCTCTGGCCGTTGTTGCCGACCAAGAACCGGAGGGCCAGCTCGTAGGCCGAGAAGATGGCGCCGTTGACGACAAACGCCCGCGCGACGGCCGTGCCCAGGCCGCGCCACAGCACGGGAACCCTTCCTCCCGGACGCTCTTCCGGAAGCAGTCCACGACGCCGCGGTACCTCGGCGGGAACGTCTGCGCCTGCAGCCGCGACTTCACCACGTCCAGCGGGTAGCAGCAGGCCCAGCTGGCGACGCCGGCGAGGCCGCCGGACACGAGCATCGTCGCGAGGCTCTCCTGCCCCGTGCGCCGGCACCCCGGGTGCAGCCGCTCCCGCGCGTACTCGTACGTCCAGAAGTAGACGCCGTGCGCCGGCGCGTCCCGGAGCGCGGTCACTGCGAGCCCGCGGTATATGCCGCGGAGGCCCTCCTCCCGCAGGATGTCCCGGGCCATGTCCACCGGCCCGTGGTGGTCACCCGGGCGGCGGTGCTTCTGCCCCGCCGCCTCCAGCTGCAGCCTGATCTTGACGAGCTCAACCGGGGATAGGATCAGCGTTTGCAGCGCACCGGTGCCGACGCCGGCGAGTGCCACGCTCGTGTAGGAGGGACGGTCGGAGATGGAGCTCCGTGGATCGAGCGACCGCGATAGGATCGCGTAGACTTGGAAGACCATTGCATTCTGCAAAAAAAAAAAAATGAAGATGATTTGGAGCTCAATTTCTAACATGATACTACTACACGCACAACATGGCTGTAGTTTCAATGTTCTAAGTGCAGAGTAAGTGCCATGGGCCCACGTATGGCCCATTGAGGATAATGGGCTAATTCTTTTTAGCCTGTACTTATGGTTTTTTTTAACAGGTTGACTTTTCCGCTATTGTTTTAAGTAATTTATTGAGATAGTCTTTTTGAAGCGGTTTATCGATATTCAGTTCATTCGTACGAGTGCTCGCGTTAAGACCAAAGTCCATCCACTGCAACCGAAATGAACACACCCAATATGAAGTGGATGAGTAGAATCTTATTGTGGTCATAGGAGTAGTATTCTAACATCACTTTAAGGATAACTAAGTAGTATTCTAACATCACTTTAAGGATAACTAGTCAAGGTGTACATGTAATCTATGGGTTCATTCTGAATTCTAACTGCTTGTGAGAGAGAGTATCGAGAGAAAGACAGTCACGTGTGATTTTTATCAGTATAGCTGAACTCAAAACAATATCTACTACAATCAATATTATAGATCACTTCTTAAAAATATTTTATTTAAAAGCTAGTTACTATAGCATAAAATAGAAGGAAAAAAGAGGGCTCATGTCGGGGGAAAAACATCGCATATTCACCATAAACCAAGAATGTGACATATCTGTAGTGATGCACTGGTATACAACAAAAAACGTTAGGTCAACAAGATGCTAGCTTTACAACTTTGCCACGTACGAACAACTAAAATATTTAAGAAGACTGCAAATAAAAATGACTTGGAAATTTTAATGACTAGTGAGAGGCATCAGCAGGGGCGGATTTGGGCCCATGGCAACATGGGCTCTAGCCCGGGGCGTGAAAAAAATACAGTGTATAGCCCAGGTATTTATAGCCCAGCCCGGGTAGTATTATTAGCATTCAGCCCAGGTAACCAACAGCCCATCACGCGCTCGCTCGGCCCAAGGCCTCCCCCTCGGGGCCTCGCTGCGCTGCTTGCTCGCTCATAGCCCGATGGCGGCGGCTCTCCTCTCTCTCATGGCGCCTCTCTCTCTCCCCACGGTGGCTCTCCCTTTCCTCCCATGGCTCTCCCTCTCCCCACGGTGGCTCTCCTCTCCCTTTCCTCCCATGGCTCTCCCTCTCTCCATGGCGGCTCTCCCTAGCTGCGTCGGCCTCCACCCTCGCCTTGCAGTCGCGCCCAGTGCCGCCGCCCTCGCCTCCTCCGGCTCGCCTCCTCCTCTCGCTCCGTCGTGGCCCCGTGCTGCCCTCGCCTCCTCCCGGCTCGGCTCCTCCTCCGCCTCGGCTCACCTCGCCTCCTCGGTCTCCGCCTCCTCCTCGCTCCGCCTCCTCCTCGCTGCCTCGCCTCCTCCGGCCCGCCTCCTCCGCCTCCGGCCCACCCTAGCCTCCTCCGGCCGCCTCCTCGATCTCCGCCTCCTCCTCCGCTCATTGCTCATTGCCGCTTCTCTCATTGTCTCTGGGGCCGGGTGGGGTGGCCGCCCCCCCGTCTTGGCGCCGCCTCGCCTCCGACCCGTCTCGGCGCCCTCCTCGGCTCGACGGCTCCTCCCGGCCGGGCCGGCCCTAGCCCACCCCCCCCCCTCCGTGGCGGCCTTGCCGCTCGCCTCTCGACCCGCCCTCCCCGCCCTCTCGCTCCCGCTCGGCTCTGCCTGCAGACTTCTTGGTCTCGGTCTCACGCCTCTACGGCGTCGGCTCCCTCCTAGACTCTCGGTCTCCCGGACCCAGAGCCCCATCGTGTAGGGTGCCATTGTTCACTCTTCAATGGTAGGTAAAATGGTAATTGATAAATGTATTAAATGATGTGAAATACTGAAATATGACGCTTGATGGATCCTGTTTGTACATGAAATATTCTATTTTCAGGGCCAACTGAATTTTTCATCATATTTAGTTCTTAGATTCTATTTGTATTTGCAAGTGAATATTAGGAGCGTTGAAGCTGCCCTCTCATTATCCTCATCTGCTTTTGTTCTCCAGGTATGTAATGTATCAGCGGTTATGTGAAAGTTTTATGTCATTAGGCATTCTTTGAAGTATTGGTGTCACATTTATATCTTACCTATTTTGGGTACATTGCAATTGCAGGTTGTTGTCTACTGACACACACAGGATATTGTGGTTGTTCCTTTCTTGGTCATACTCCCGGTGCTAGAGAAGAGGTGCATAAAGGTTAGCACTTATGATAATCGGTCTCTGAAAGCTCTTCTACAAAATATGCTCGATATACTTTCTAACTACAACATATGATAACTTAGCGGGGACCTTAATTTGGTGAAGAACCTAATTTCACTTAAGGATTTGTTTAGTACCTTGGAAGATCATGCTTGCCGCAACAACTTCACTTTAACTAACTAGTATATGATCGATTGATTCTAGCTGAAATACTTATATGATGATCGATTGATTCTAGCTTTATGTTTACTTGTTTAGTATTGAACTCAAGTTTCATATCAGTAATGTAATTAGCCAATTATGATATACTTTTGTTATATCGTGGTATAGGTACAAATTGGCGTTAGTTTTAGGTTGCTAGAGTTCAGCCCGGGGCGTATCTAAATCCTAGTTCCGCCACTGGGCATCAGAGATACTACTATCTACGCAAAGCTAAATCACAAACATGAAACGTGCGCATCAGCGTTCGTTGGGCCTTTTCGTTTTTTTATTTTGGCTTATAGCTTTTAAATTATTTATAAAAGAGAGTATGAGATAATAAAAACTCACATGTAATTTTGATGATATAAATAAAATTATTGCAGTATATACTATAATTAATTTATAAACCCGTCTTAATAAAGTACTCATCTAAAAATTAGTTATCAAAAATAAATTTTAAAAACTGAAAAAAAAAAGACCCGTTACTATCTTTATTGGCGAGCCCAACTGCACAAACCAGACCAGAGGCACACACCATCCATGTCACCATGTGAGCCTCCAGAAACAGAGGGCGCTGGACAACAGTGCATTGAAGCAAACTCATCTTTTGCTCGTCTACCCTGATTGCGCAAATCGGTCGAGTGCAGCTACATCTCACCAACTTGCAAAAATGCACCTCTACATGGACTCATCGGATTTTACATTTTTGTTATCCATAGCGACGCTTGCCCCGTTTTAAATAATGATAGCTTTTGACAGCCATTTAGAACTCTAGTTTCTTAACATATGTTTTTCCTTTTTTATATATAACGGTGTTTTTTTCTCTATTTTTGTTTTTAATTAAATAAATAAAAAAAAATATTAACTATTAGATGTTGATAAATATCACTTGGATATTTTATTTCTAACTATCATTCAGATTTATGACATCTAATCCAACGGTTCCAAATTCTCCCCCTCTAAAAAAAGAAGACATTAGACCTCTAATCCAACGGTTCCAAATTTAGATAATTGTTAAGAAAAAAACATCCGAATGATACCTAAACACATCCATAACTATTATAATGAAAGGATTATTTTTGCCTGATGGCTCATGGTTTAAACATTTAAATTCTGATTGTTCATGAGAGGTAGTACGCACAGAAAAATAGTTACATATGATTTTAGCCGATACAGCTAAATTCAGTACACCTTTTACTTCAATCTTCTTGTTAACTTCGTTTTAAAAAACACACCGTTTAAAAGCTAGTTACCGTAGACAGTACGATCATAAGCCACTGAAAATAAAAAAACCTCAGCCAATATTATTCCAATCAAAAGCTAAAACCGCGACCAAAAACAAAACGGCAAAGCACTAAAGCTAAAACCACAGCGAAAAACAAAACGCCAACACACTTTGTAACAGGGTCGTTGAACCTTTTCAGAACGCTTTTTGCTTTCTTTGTGTGGCCCTGCGGAAACAGAGAGAGGAGGCAAAGGCAGAGGAGGCAAAATGGGAAGAAGACTTCAAGCTGACAAGTGCCGTCCGCTAAAAGCTAGCTAAACAGTTAGTCGTGTCATGGATTTTGATGTTATGTGTTTGTGCTCTGCTCAATATAGCTTAAGTTTATTGGCTTAAGTTTATTTTTGTACTATTTATAATTTCGTTTTTTTTTTAAATTTTTGATCTTTTTTGAGCTTTTTTGTCGGTTCTTTTTTTCTCGTATTCGTTTGCGTTATCTGTGATGGGTTAGCATATTTTTTAATTTTTTTAAATTTAATTATATCAAATAAACCTTTCTCAGCTACAGTGTTTTTTTCAGGTAGCTACAGTATTTTCAGCCATAAGCCTTCAGCTTTCAGCCGAACCGATCACCAGAATCGAAATTCCCTTTCGAAAAATAATAACACAGCAGTTTAGACGAACCGATTGGAAAGAAAAGAGGACGCCGCGTCTGCAATATCACAGGTTCGTAAAAAATTGAAGAATCTGGATGCGTGAAAAGGCGAAAATTCCACGAATCCGGAGCCGAGCTAGCTCACCTGGAATGCGACGGCCGCGAGGGGCGCGCCCATGCCGCGGTAGAGCGCGGAGGGTCCCTCGGCGCGGAGGATGCCGCGCAACAGCGCGACGGCGGAGGGCGGTCGCCGCGCGGCGGCGGTCGTGGGGCTGGTGGGCGGCGGCGGCTGCTGCAGGCGGATGCGGAGCGTGTCGAGGGGGCCCGCCAGCACGCCGGCCATGCCGCCGACGCCTCCCGCCACGAACTCCTTCCCCCAGCTGTTCGCCAAGAACTCCGGCCAGAACTCCATCGACCGGCCCAGTAACAACGACCATCCAAGAATCAAACTCCGCCCTTCTTCCTCCCTCGGATTGCCGCTCTCCTACCCTCACGCCTCGTACGCGCGCCCGCTCGAACCAAAAGATTGGATCGTATGCACCGGCAGATCCACCGGGAAGGGGGGCCAAGAAAACCAGGCGGGTTCCCCGTTTTCCGTTCGGTGCCGTTTCGAAAAGTACACAGCCTCGAAAAGGACTCTGCTCCGGCAAACTCGTTTCCAAGCGGGGGGATGAACCGGACGTACGTGCGGTGCCGGCGGTGGTGGAGCGAACGCTTTTCGCTTGGGTGGATTGGAGGTGAGGGGATGAGGAGGTAGGAGGCGGCACTGGCGCCGCGCGGTGGGAGGAGAGAAGAGACGAAACGAACGAGGCTAGGAGACTAAGGAGAGGGTGGTGCCGTGGGGGTGGTATTTGTGGGGGCACGCGCGGTGGGCGCACGGCCGCGCGTCTGCGTCACTTCCGACAACAAGAGCGGCGCGGACTGCGCTGTTCCCCGGGACACGTTGCGCGGAGCACTGTTTGTTACGGCTTGCGGAGCCGGCGAGCCTGCGTCCATGACGTACCGGTGCATCTCACGGTATCAGTTGGTTGGCACTTGGCGCCGTCACGAGTGGCAGTGGCTTCTGTTTGGTATTCGAGAAAGGAAAGGGAAAAAAGGTTCAGATTGTTGTGCAACCCATACAACAAAGAGAGCTCATCCATCCGATCTGCCCTCAACGGTCAGGATTGAGGTGGGATCCATCCCACACCACTTATGACGTTTTTGTAGAAATTCCTTATGCACTCCCAACAATTACCCACCGAGGGCCCAGATTTCCTCCCGATCCCTAACCCTAATCCATATCCTTCATTCCTCCTCTCGAACTGGTTGCGCCGTCACCACCGGTCTGTGAAACCTCCCGACCGCTACTTCTCGAAGCCATGCCGCCACTATGCATCGAACTGCTTCACTACTGCTCATCGAACTCTCTCCCAAGCCCTCCCCATGCGGCGGCAACATCGAGTAAGGCAAGATCTACCACGCATGAGCGATGGAGACAGCGTGACGGGCTCAAATGTCGGTGAGCTGAGGAGGGCGCACTGGCCGAGTGGAGGAGGTCAACGACGTCACAACATTTGGCATGTCAAGATCTGGACGCCATCACTTCGTCTCACGGTCGAGGATGTTGGCAGCACAGACTCGCTCGACATTGCCAGGGAAGAAGGCCATATGGACTCGCTCACTGTCATGGGGACGAAGGCCACATGGGCTCGCTCGCCATCACCAGAGAAGAAAGGTTCTCCTCTACTTCTCGCCTACACCACCACACACTGCTGCTCTACACCTCCCCTTCTTCATGTTGTTGCTTCTCCTCTTCTTGGCATCTCCTCTAGACCCCCAACTGCGACGCCGCCCTAGTCCTCTTAAGCTCCCCTTCCTCTCTAGCTGCACGCAAAGGAGGTCGTCGTGACGGCGGTGGAGTAGGTTGTCCACGAGGGGTGCCACGGCGGCGTCGATTTGGGGAGAGGAGAGGGAGGTATGGAGGCGGGGAGCTTTGCACAATAAGGTCAAGCTTGGCGGGGGGTTGCACGATTGCAATTAAGTGGTGCGGGATGGATCCTGGCTCCATCCTGGCCATCGAGGGAAGATCGGATGGATGAGCTCGCGTGTTGCATAGGTTGCACAGTGGATATGATTCCAGCAACAATTAGCGTGCAGGAGGATCTAAATGAGTTAAGAGCGGTGGTGTGTGAGAGTGCACGAGCACAATGCACACCCTGTTTCAGGAAAAAAAGTTGGTCTACAAACACCAGCAGTCCATAGCACTACAGAGTACATACCGACGTACACGTGATACACTACATCCAAGCAGACGCAGAGATCGAAAACACATGAGTTAAAACGGTCCTGTCCTCGCGGCGTGAATGGTGCGTGGCCCATGCTGTATGCCTATATGTGTGGTGTCCGCCTCTCCGTCCTACATAGATTCCTGCTACACCTACCGCTTCGCCAAACAATCAGGTACAAGTGTACAATAGGACAGGGAGGAAACTAGCTTTGTATAACTTATGCGAGCAAGCAGCTTCACAGATCTCGCGAGAAACTTGGCATATCGGCGTGAAAAGGACTCGCGTGCAATTCAATTCGATGAGATTTGTGCCTACTAATCGATGCCGACGTACGCAACGTTTCTAGAACCATAGGTGCGTTTGATTTGATCACGCATGAAATGGGTTGTTTTGATCACGTATGGATATGTCCAGTGAACAAGCCAGCGATGATGGTTTCACGCTAAAATCCTATGGGAAGGTCATTTCAGAGGATTGGCTTTTCAGTTGATCATGTCGAAGGATTATAGAAGCCAAGAGCAAATTGAGCAAGATTCATGTGTGACCAGACAAGTGGAATTTTGTTAAGGAACCAGCCAAGTGTATTTTTGTTAAGGCAAAGTACATTGTACCCTTATTCCCTTAGCTTAAACATTGGGATGTGACGGAGATTGTTTCCTGTAGTGGTTGATTTGTGCTATGTACTGCTTGTGGGTGTTGGGTTGATCTCAGGCTAACCGCCTCCGAGATTTCAGGGAGACTTAGTCTCCATCACGCACCCTGATCGGGGGTGCTACAGACAACTGTTGGTTGAGGTCCCGGTCACCTAGCGCTACAACAAATAGAGAGTTTCGGCAGAGGCATGTAGTCAGTCGTTTTTACGCCTCAACAAACTCTAACACATCCGATCTATTTTGGGCGCTCGGGTGGACGAAGACTCAACCGCCGGCCATCTTCTTCTTTGCTGCCGTCGGCCGATCATCTACATCACCGCCGTGACGACACCGCCAACTCCGGCCACCCCTACTGCATCCTCACCGCACCTCCACAACCTCTTCATGGCTTCGTCTTCTTCTTCGGGTATGTGTACTAATACTTCCGTATTTATGACTTCTAGGTGTTCATTCATGATCTAGGATTAAGCCTTTTGGATTGATGTTTAGACTTAGAACTTTCAACAATGGTATCAGAGCCAGGTTTCTAGATCATCTTGAACCCTATTAGTATTAACCATCTGTGGATTTAGGATTAAGGCTAGGATTTAGATTTTAATGTTTCCGATTAAGCAATTAGAAGGAGATGAATAAAGTTTTTCGGTAAAGAATCCCAGAAATCCCCAAAATGTTTTAGATCGGCCACCGGCATACACAAAAAAAGGGGAGGGATCGGCGGCTAACCGGGATCACGCCACCGCCTTCGGCCCGCTTGGGTAAGCCACCGCCAGCGCGCCGCCGCTTACTACGGGGGCCGGTGCCCTCGGCCGCGCTTGCCGGTCGTCACGCCGCCGCTTAGCCCGCCGGGGAAGCCCGCCGTCCGCCCGCCGGGAAGCCGCCGCCGGCCCGCCGCCTCGGGCCCTCTCCTCCGCTGGTGCCGGATGTCTGCCGCCTGCGCCGCTTGTTGTGCCGCCATTTCCCCGACCGCCGATGCGCCATTGCTCTTGCGCCGCCGCTTGCGTGCGCGATTTTCGGGTGGAGGCAAAGAAATGCGGCTAGGGTTAGGGTTTTGGGCCATTTTGTCCCGCCGCACGTGAGTTTTCGGCCGTCCGATCAAAATCGGACGGCCATCATGTTTTGGGCCGGAAAGTCTTTTGGTCCGGCTGCATTTCCAGCCGTCGGATCAAGATCCGATGGCGTGCTTGACTCGCGGCTGTTGGGCTGTTTTTTTGGGTGCCTCGCGTGCGTGTGGTGGGCTGCGCGGGGAAGTGGGCCGAGTGCGGGATTTAATTCCCGTGCGCAATTTTTTGTGGGCCGTGAATTTATTTTTCGGCCCAAATTCTTTTGGGGCTGAATTTTAGCCTAAAATATCTTTTGAGGCCCAATTTTTCGGCAGAAATTTTATATTGTCATATTTCAGTACATTTACTTTTGTTTCACATTTATTTTCATGCACGGTTATAATTTTAATTTTCAGTGCATTTAAATTTTGTCTTAGTCTATTATTATGTACTGTTTTAATTATTCTTCAGAAGCCCAAATTATGATGAATAATTACGTTAGTGTTATGAATAATCTCAAAATTAAATTGAACCAACGAGATATTTAAATTTGAGAATTTATGCTTAGTTTTTGGCATTATGTATACATATGATTATATTCTGACCAACGTCGTTTATAATCATATGTCGCCAACAGGATATTTTAATTTTGACAATTTATGCTTAGTTTTTGGCATTTTGTATACATATGATTATATTCTGACCAACGTTGTTTATAATCATATGTCGCCGTCAAGATAATTAATTTTAAGAATTTATGCTTAATTTTGGCTTTATGTATTAGAGTTTTTATGATTAAATTTTGGCATTATGTATTCATGTGATTATATTCTGACCAACGTCGTTTATAATCATATGTCGCCAATGAGATGTTTTATTTCTGAAATTTTATGCTTAATTTTGGCATTATGTGAGCATATGGTTATATTCTGACCAACGTTGTTTATAATCATATGTCGCCAATTAAATATTTTAAATTTTGTGATTTTATGTTCAAACTTTGGCATTATGTATGCATATGATTATATTCTGACCAACGTTGTTTATAATCATATGTCGCCATCGAGATATTTAATTTTAAGATTTTACGCTTAAATTTGGCATTATGTATTCATATGATTATATTCTGACCAACGTTGTTTATAATCATATGTTGCCATATATAATTAAGTTCTTTTCATTTTCTGCCCAACGGTGATATGAATTTGAACTGTAATTTATTTTGCATGTTATTAATCAGACCAACGTAGGGTTAATTACATGCAATATATATTTATGACGCTTCTATTTTGCCCTGTATATTGAAATTCAGCACTTAATGTTTCAACATTGCCGCCACTATTGATAATATTGAGCAACTCACGGGGAGTAATTTTTCCTCGTGGAGAGAGCGAATTTATGTTGTCCTTGGAGTTTTGGACCTTGATTATGCCCTAAGAGTAGACGTTCCCGTTCCCCCACCGACGGTGAGGAAAATTTTGCTGCGAAAAAGAAGATTTATGATGAAAATACTGTGAAATGGGAACGATCTAACCGCTTGTCACTTATGATTATGAAAACCTCAATTTCAGTCATGATTAGGGGAGCAATTCCCAATTCTGAAAAAGCTAAAGATTACATGGCTTCAATTGAGGAGAAATTCAAAGGTTCAACTAAAGTTTATGCCAGTACCTTAATTCAGAGGCTCTCAACCTCTAAATATGATGGGTCTGGCAGTATTAGAGAGCATATCATGATGATGACTGATATGGCAGAAAAACTCAAAGGCATATGGACATGGCAATTTCTGATAGTTTTCTAGTTCTTTTTATTATGACATCACTTCCTTCTGAGTTCACAACCTTTTTAAATTTAATTACGACACTCGAAGAGAATGGAGCATGAGCGATTTGATCGCCATGTGTGTCCAGGAGGAAGAAAGGATAAGAACAGAAAAGAAAGATTTTGCCTTTAATGTAGGTGGCTCTCATAAAAGGAAGTTCAAAGGGGACTTCAAATCTAAGAAGAAGCTGCATTTCTCCTCTAACTCAGATAAATCGGGGCCTAGAGTGCACAATGCACCAAAGCCTCATATTGCTTCCGCTGCAACATCTAAAGATAAGGAGAATGCCACTTCTGCAAACAGCCAGGGCATTTTTAGAAAAACTGTGTAAATTTTCTTAGTTTTAATGTATTTCTATAGACAATAAATGTATTAATTTTAATGGTGATGGTCTTGACAAGAAAAGCTATATATGCTTCCTCTTAATTACTTCCCTGTATCTTTAGACTAATGATGAGACTTATTCGAAATTGTGGCACTGTCGTTTAGTCCACATTTCGAGGGGGAGAATGTAGCGTCTCATTAAAGAATAAATTCTCCACCTTTTAGATTTCTTTGACTCAGACCACTGCAATGATTGCATTAAAGGAAAATAAAACAAATATAGAAGGAACTACTCACAAGACAGACTCTTAGAATTAATTCACGTGGATGGTTTGATTCTTTCATCACATTCATCGATGATATTGATATTTGTGGTCCTTTTCTTGTGACATCGATGGATGTTTTGATTCTTTCATCACATTCGCTAATGTTTTCTCCCGTTATGTTTTTTTTTTTTTCCCCATTAAAGATCGCATTGAATCACTCGACAAATTCAAGATATTTAAGGCTGAAGTTGAAAATCAGCACAATTTAAGAATTCAAGATATTTAAGGATGAACTAAAGTCTATAAGCACTAATGATGTATGAGAATTAGTAGAAATTCGACGAGTCAAAACAAGAGGTCGTAATGGGTCTATAAAATAAAACATGACTCTAAGGGAAATATCGAAGATTCAAAGCAAGGCTTATAGGAAAAGGCTTCTCACAAATAGAGGAAGTACTATAATGACGTCTTTTCTTCCGTCTTAACTAAAGATTCATTCAGAATTGTTATGACACTTGTAGCTCATTATGATTTAGAGTTGCATCAGATGGATGTTAAAACGGCATTTCTTAATGGCGACTTGCAAGAAAATGTTTACATGGCCCAACCGGAAGGTTTTGTCGTGGAAGGCAAGGAGCATATGAGATGTCGACTTAAGAAATCCATTTATGGCTTAAAATAAGTGTCGAGGCAGTGGTATCTCAAATTTTGATAAAATCATAAGAAGTTTCGATTTTATGGAAAATAAAGTTGATAACCGCATGTATATTAAGTTCAAGGGAGTAAATTCACCATCTTAGTACTTTATGTGGATGATATCTTATTGGCTAGCAAGCGATAAGGATATGTTGTTTAAGACCAAGAGATTTCTTTCATCTAATTTTGATCTCGGTGATGCCTCTTATGTTCTTGGCATTGAAATTCACCGAGATAGGTCTAAAGGAATATTATGTTTATCTCAGAATGCATATGTTGACAGAGTACTAAAGAAATACAATATGAATAAGTGCTCTGGCTCGCCTGCTCCTATTGTTAAGGGTGATAAGTCTGGGACATTTCAATGTCCATGGAACCAATTTGAAACTGATCAGATGAAGTCGGTTCCTTATGCTTCAGCTGTCGGAAGCATCATGTATGCTCAAGTTAGTACACACCCTGATTTTGTTTTCGTAACCGGGATGCTTGGCAGATATTAGTCAAATCCGAACTAGACCATCGAAAGCCGTTGAGAAAGCTTTATGTTATATGCAAGCTACTAAGTATTTCATGCACACATATAAGTTTTCGATAGCCTTGATGTTATTGGTTATTTGATTCGGACTTTGCGAGATGTGTTGATACTAAGAAATCCACGTCAGGTTACATCTTCACACTCGCTGGAGGAGCTTTTTTCGTGGAAAAGCTCTAAACAAACCCTTACGGCATCTTCAACGATGCAAACTGAGTTTTATGGCATGTTATGAGGCTACCGGGCAGGCTGTATGTCTTAAGAATTATATCCCGAGACTTAGAGTGGTAGACAGCATATCTAAACCACTCATTTTATACTGCGATAATGAACCCGCAGTCATTTATGCAAATAACAACAAGTCAAGTGGTGCTGCCAAACACATTGACATTAAGTATCATGTTGTGAAAGATAGAATCCAGGATCAAACCATAAGTATCAAGCATATTAGTACTAAGTTAATGCTTGCGGATCCGCTTACTAAAGGCTTACCACCCAATATTTTTCGTGATTATGTTGCCGGCATGGGTTTATTGGAAAGCCTCTGATTCTGGATAAAAGGACCTAAAACAAACCAACTCCCATTAAGAATAATGAATAATCATTCTAAGATATAAATAGTACGCTATAGGTACTGAGGTTGTATGGTACTTTATCGACTATGCAACGCATTGCCTTGGTGTGCTGTTTTATCAAAGGATGGGCTTATGATGTTAGCCTTACGATCAAAGGGGAGAATGTTGGGTTGATCTCAGGCTAACCGCCTCCGAGATTTCAGGGAGACTTAGTCTCCATCACGCACCCTGATCGGGGGTGCTACAGACAACTGTTGGTTGAGGTCCCGGTCACCTAGCGCTACAACAAATAGAGAGTTTCGGCAGAGGCATGTAGTCAGTCGTTTTTACGCCTCAACAAACTCTAACACATCCGATCTATTTTGGGCGCTCGGGTGGACGAAGACTCAACCGCCGGCCATCTTCTTCTTTGCTGCCGTCGGCCGATCATCTACATCACCGCCGTGCGACACCGCCAACTCCGCCACCCCTCACGCATCCTCACCGATCATCTCATGGCTTCGTCTTCTTCTTGGTATGTGTATCACCGTATTTATGACCGTGACGACACCGCCAACTCCGCCATCCCCTGATAGATTTTGCTTTCTAGTTTTTGGTGTCCGCATCCTCACCGCACCTCCACAACCTCTTCATGGCTGCTGCATGTTTGGCTTCTTCTTCTGGAATCAGTATGAAATTTTGTTTACTAATACGATTCCTTGAAAAGTTATTTATGACTTCTAGGTGTTCATTGCATGATCTAGGATTAAGCCTTTTGGATTGATGTTTATCTTGTTGGGTGCATTTCTTAGTGACTTCCAACCAGTGTTAAAATATCTGGATTTGATTTATTTGTGTTTGTAATAATTTACTTGTACAATTGTTGTCATGGTGTTGCCTTCGTGTTGACTAGTCGCCAACTATTCGTCTAGTCTGTCGGCCATGGTTGTCATGGACCCTAGCTGACACACACACACACACAGAGACAGAGACAGAGAGACATACACGAGAGGGGGAATCAAACCCTAGCCGTTGTCACTCATTGCAACCATCGTGTCTATTTTGGTGTCTGTTTTGAGAGTGTGACATAGATTAATAGCCGTTTTAATCTTATGTATCTCCTCTATCTATCTGTATTTACATGTGTTGTAATTATGGATAAGAGACCTAGGTTCTGATATAGGCTGTAGTTTCTGACATACAGAAGTTCAGGAATAGCAATGAGAAAATAGGTGATGTCCGATGTTATGATCGTTCTAGGCTAGCCTTGTAATGTACTCTGACGCTATGTACCTGTCTAATTGTTTAGATGTGCTGCTCGGGACTTTAGGGGTGTTTGTATTAGCTACGACTGATGCCTTTTGATTGAAAAATAAATGATGATGGTTGAAAAAAAATGACTTTTAGAATTAGAGAGCGGGTGATGGGAAAAATAAGGGAGATGTGTATGCATAAGACGGAAACAAAAGAAATAGAGTGTGTGATACATTCGTGACTCCCTCTCTACCTTATTCTTAAACGAAATGAGCACAAGAGAAGTTAAGAAGCTGTTTTAGAAAGTTAGGTGTTTATATTGACTTCTGACTTCTTTAAGTAAAAGTCAATATGAATACTCATATTGTAAGACAGGAATAGCAATAGTGTAACTGCAGATGTTTGATTGAAAAAAACAAAATACCGGGCTGGGAATGGGACCAAATTATACAGTGCAAGGTTAGCTTCGATCGCAAGAAGGATGCCCGAGCAAAGGCTTCCTTGAAAGCAGAAACCATGATTCTTTTACAGCACTATTTGGTTTGTCGATTTTGCATCGTATTCCAGGCACTGGTAATCTGTTACTGTCTCGAGATAGGACAATTTTGAGCTATGCAACATGTACGTTGCCTGTGGCCATCTGATCAGCTCCAGTGGAGATGTCGGGCATGGCATGGATCATGTATTCTCTTTCATCCTATACTAGGTTCGTTTCAATTTATCTGTAACTTATGTTTGTACTGTCTAGAGAAATTAGCTTTTAAACGGTGTGTTTTTTTTAAATAGAAAATAAAAAAATTATAGTAAAAAGTATACTGAGTTTAGCTGTACCGGTCAAAATTGTATACGACTATTTTTCTCTGCGTACTGCCTCTCGTGAATAGCCAGAATTTAAATATTTAAACCATAAGCCATCAGCCCTAAAAAATCCACCCACATGTGTATCAGAAAATACCAACAAGGATTTAAAATGAATCCATTTGATCCATCCAGACCGTCAATTTCTCAGTCCTTTGTATAACAAATCGTTTAAATTTTAGAGATGAGCCCACCATGCTCGAAGTTTCATGAGCTGTCAAAATGTTTGTTTTTGTTTACTATTAATTTATTACCACTAGCAGGTTTTAGGTGTTGATCGGTTAGACTGAAATAAGTTAGTTTATAGCTGAAATTGTACTATAACTTGCTAAAATTACAATGTAACTGATGGTAGCTTATTTGACATAACTAAATAAAAAAATAGGTTAACCCATCATAGAAAACACAAACGAATATGGAAAAAAGAACCGGCAAAAAAGCTCAAAAAAGCTAAAAAGCAATAAAAAAGACGAAATTTAGGAATGGTGCAAAATAAGCCAGAAGCTCAAACCGAAATGAGCGAGGCCTTAGTCCGGAACATCTTCATCTAAAGAAACGGATGGCCCTTCGTACCAGGAGCAGGTTTAGAGCCGGTTCGATTTTGAATGCAGAATTTCACAAGAAATTTATAATAAAACAGTTCAATTTATATAAGAATTAGGAAAACAATTTTGCGTTCCAAATGGGCCCCGAGGCCATATTGACATGGAGGAGGCATGGCCTTTTCCCTTTCGTCTTGCTGCGAGAGAAAACAGGTCATCCGGCCCAGCCTAAAAACTTAAGAGCTACTACCGTACGATATACCATCGAGAGGCATCCCGATGGCATATCTCCCCTTGCGTTGTCCCTCCCCTTCCTCTCTCTATGTTTCATGAAGGAAGATGAAGGATACCTCATCGCCGTGCCATCCTGGGGTCGCCGCGCCGCCCCGTCCAACCTAATTGCTACAGCCATCGCTGCCACCGCCCATCTTCCTCCAAAAATGGCCGCCGCCGCAGTGCTCCTCCGCGCCGCCCTACGCCGGAGCCGTCCGACTGCTGCGGCCCTCCTCCTCCACAGACCCCTTCCCTCCTCTCCAAGCCTCCCGTATCTGCCGCTCGGTAAGTCCCCCCTCCTCTCCTGAACCAAACCCCTAAACCCTCCTCCTCGTCTCACCGTCCAACTCCCCAACGCAGGCCGAGCTTCACCTCTCCCCCCGCGCCTTCCGTTCTCCGTCGGCTTCGGCTACTCCACCGTCTGCGAGGAGTCGGAGGCCCCCGCGAGGCCCAAGGGCAAGCCCAGGAGGAACTCCATGAAGCAGTCCCGCTTCGACTTTACCAAGGTGAACGCAGCGCTTCTCCCCACCGTCATCCTCGTTGGCCGCCCCAACGTTGGCAAGTCCGCCCTCTTCAACTGGTGAGAGACTACCCCCCTCGTAGTTCCTTTGCAGCTCCATGGGGGCAGCATTTCCACAAAGACCTATAAGTCACCTTGTTTCCTTACAGCTCCATGCCGGACCAATACCACAAACCAGTGGCGGATCTAGGATTGTACCTAGTCCCGGGCTGAATTTGCTGGAAGAAGGTTGGATACTAAGAATAGCATAGGCTGAATTATATGATTTATACTCCGGGCTGAGCTAGAATTACCTAAGTCCTGAGCTATACACTAGTGATTTTTTTACGCCCCGGGCTGAAGCCCATGTTGACATGGGCTCAGATCCGCCCCTGCCACAAACACCTCTTTGAGTTTTATCCCTAGTGTGGTAGTGACGTAGTGTCAACCAGGGTTCAAAATCCCGGCCGCCGGTTACAGTTTTTTACCGGTGGAGATCGGCAACCGAAAAAAACCGATCGGTATCAATTTTTTATTTTCAAATTTTGGCCGGTTTTTTCTGGTTACCGGCTAGTTTTTCCAGTTATCGGTTTCAAAATATCTCAAAATTCAAGTTTTGATTTTCAAATTGTGACCGGTTTTTACTGGTTTTTCCGGTAACTGGCCGGTTACCGTTACCGGCCACCGGCTGGGATTTCTTCCGGTTCCGGTTTTTGGAACCTTGGTGTCAACTATCTGCATGAGTGCACTCCGAACAGTAGTTGCTTTTGCGGCTATCTTCATGATGGTACTCGCTAGTGACGCATTTTCCAGAGATATCACTTACAGTTTGCATTTTGCAATTTCACATGCCAATGTTGTCATGCTACTTTATTATAACAAGCAAGCAGTTTGGCATCTGTACAGAACGTTGCTGTCAACTTTGATTGCTGTAGCTGCATATGGCACATTTCCTCAGGCAGCTCTCTGTAATCTTGCACTTGCATGAATATGTCTCCACCGAAATGTGCTTTGATACTCTCATAGCTTCTAGCTCTTCTGTGCTACATACACTTTGTCACTTTGATCAGCTGGTTTCCCTAGTTAGCACTATGACATATTTACAAATGTTATCACTGTCATATTATTTTTAACGGTTTATGTTTTGGCTTTGTGGCATACATCGTTTTCCACTGTCTTATTCTCTTGAAGTTTTTTCTTTGTACTGAAAATTTTCGATGATTGTAATTAGATTTATACGGAGGATGGAGGCATTGGTGTACAATACACCTGGCCCTGGGGACCATGTCACCCGCGACATCCGTGAAGGAATTGCCAAGCTCGGAGATCTCCATTTCCGTGTTCTTGACTCGGCTGGACTCGAGACAGCAGCCACATCTGGGAGCATTCTTGCTTGGACAACTGACATGACAGGGAATGTGTTGGCTAGGTCTAAATTTGCCGTTTTCTTGATAGATGTGAGGTGGGTGGGCTATGGCTTGTTCTCAACTTCTCATCATGGAGTCAAGTTAAAATGTTGGTACTTGTTGCCTAGTAAAAGTGCAATGGCCTTTTTAGGGATGGCCTACAGCCACTGGATCTCGAGGTTGGGCAATGGCTGCGAAAACATGCATCTGGGATACATACCATTGTCGCAATGAACAAGTCTGAGTCACTTGATGAGCATGGAGTTCTGACTGTGGCTGCTGGAGAAGCCCACAAGTTGGGTTTTGGTGATCCAGTTGCAATATCTGCCGAGACAGGCCTGGGGATGGCAGAACTTCATGAAATACTCACCATTGTTTGAGGAGTACATGTTTCAGCTTCCGAACAGTAAGTTTGTAGCTGTGTGTGCACTGATTTGGTATTTGTTAGGACAAAACATTTGTTTTTATATTTAGTGACTTAATTCTAGTTCCTCTTTGGCCAAGCATCTTTGCTTTGTTCCAGTGTTATACTGATTGAATACACTATTCACCAGTGTGAAGAATTTCCATTGGCAGAATATTAATATTTTAGTTTGGTATCGACATTGCTATAAACAAATATGATATCTTCATCTGCTAAATCTGCCTCCATATTGGTTCTATTCAAGTAGAAATCGTATCTCAAAATATCGAGTAAATCTTTTGGCCGTTTGAATATACTTTCAGTTTATTGTACATGTGCTATTACCCATTTTAGTCTGATGAATGGAGGGATCTGGGCATTAGAATTCAGTGACAACCACTTATTGAACCTTTGAAACAGTAATCTTCCGTGTCTTTTCAGAATGTTATACTTTTCTCAAGGTACAAGAGAAATTTATGACCGTCTAGCATTAGTGATCTAGAGGGGAACCATGCTGTCAGCTTATGAACATATATTCATTGTTTCAATTCACATATGATAGATGGACTCAATCAAGATGACCCTACTTCCGAGGCTGAGACTGATGTCCATGAAGGTGATGAAAGCAAGTTACCTTTGCAGTTAGCAATCGTGGGACGTCCTAATGTTGGGAAGTCTACCCTGCTGAATACCTTGTTGCAAGAACAAAGAGTTCTGGTTGGTCCAGAGGCAGGCTTAACAAGGGACTCGATTTGGGCTCAGTTTCAGTTTGACAACCGAACTGTATATTTGGTAAGTTAACTTGCTCTGTGAGAGTTCAATATTTTCTTTTGAACTGCCATCTCCTATATGGCTATGTATATGTGCTGTTGTGAATATTATTGGTGCTATGTGCTGTATAACATAATTCACTCCGTCCTCCTTGAACCACTGTGGAACTTTTGAGTCCAATGACAGTCGCAGCATGGAAAAGTAAATTGTATTTACTTTGTCCATGTAGTGATTGTTTGTTAAACAAGTCTTATTATCATGACAATAAGGATGTCTGTACTGTTGTGCTTCTGTTTTTTTTTTTGAGCAATAAATACAGCAGGGGAGGCCCCCACTGTAAAGATTTTATTAAAGCAAAAGGAAAAAACAAGCATATTTGACAAGAGGCCAAACAGCAAGAGCAGGACTAGAGAGGCTAAAAGGAAGAAAAACAAACTAAGACAAAACTAAACAAGAAGCTCTACATAAAGAAGAAAAGCATCTCGTTTGGCATCAACCAGAAATCTATGAGCCTAAAGCTTAGCCTCTTCAAGAAAGAGAGCCTTTCAAGAGTTGAAAGAAGGTCTTTCTCTATTAAAAATGAAGTTATTTCTTTGCTTCCAAATTTGCCAAGAGGCGATGGTGAAGATTTCCATGAAGAAGGGGTTCTGGAATTGCTGTTTTGTTTGAATCATCATTTGGAAGAAACCTGTAGCCAAATTCCAATGAATGCCCAAATCTCGCCAACACCTTTGACTGAAAGGGCAACTGAAAAAAAGATGGAAGTCAGTCTCTTCATCATTGCCAACACAGAGAACACAGTTATAGTTGTTGCCTTCCAGCTTGTGATTTTTTCCTTTTGAGGATATTTCTAGTATTTAGCCTATCCATTAGGAGGAGCCAAGTGAAAACTACGAGTTTGTTGCAGACTTGGAGTTCCAAATCCAAATAAAAGGGGTGGGGTTGGAAACTTACGTAGGGAAGGTTATAGAATTTAGAAGAGGAGTATTTGCTATTTCCCAAATATAATGCCATGAATCTTTTGTGCTTTCTCGGACTTGAATTGTCGTATGTAATCCCGCAACTTTTGATATTCTGAAAAGCTTGCTTTAAAGAGCGAGATGAAATTGAGCCTCGGACTCTCGCTCCAGAACCGAGCCATCAAGTCTTTTGTCTTTTGCAAAGGAGAAAAGTCTGGGGTAACTGGTTTCCATTACATTGTCATTCCACAGATCTGACCAGAACAAAACAGTGGAACCATCCCCAACTTTGCAGCTAGCAACACCTCTGTAAAGATCACAAAGCTTCATGACATCCTTCCACCAAAAGGACCCCCTGTCGGTTGAAGTATGAGGGACTTCACCATTTGGATAGTGAGCATACCAAATTAGTTTAACCCATGGGATTTCCTTCCTGTTGTAGAATTTATCTAAGTGCTTTAGCAGGAGAGCAGAATTTTGGCTTCTCAAATTTATGATGCCTAGACCCCCCTTCTTTTTAGGTTTACTGCATTTGTTCCAAGCCACCAAAGGTTTCATTTTCGCATTGCTGTCCGAACCTCTCCAGAGACAATGTTTCCTGGCTCTGTCAATATGCTTAAGAACTGCAACTGGCAGCTGGAGGGAGCACATTGCATAGGTTGGGAGAGAAGAAAGAACTGAGTTCACTAGTTGGAGTCTGCCAGCATGAGTTAAGAAATTGGCGGTAGCTGTGAGCCTTCTTTCCACCTTATTCATGAGAGTTTCAAAGTGCTCAACTGAAGGCTTGGTGGTGCCCATTGGAAGGCCCAGATAAGTGAAGGGGAGCGAATCAAGCTTACAACCAAAGACTCCTGCCAATTGTTGAGCTTTTTCATATGAGATGTTTAAAGGGACTAGGCATGATTTCCTGTAGTTGACTCTAAGTCCAGTTGACTGAGCAAAGGATTCTAAGAGCCCTTTCAAGGTGAAGAGTTCACGCTGCGAAGCTTTCATGATCAATAAAGTATCATCTGCATATTGAATTATGGGATATTGAGCCATCTCATAAGAGGGAATTGGCAGTTCAAACAAGCCTTCCCTGTGAGCTTTGTTGACAATGCATTGGAGAAGATCTGCAGCTAGGACAAAGAGTAAAGGGGAGAGTGGATCACCTTGTCTGACACCACGTTTACAATGAAAGTGCTTCCCGGGGATACCATTCAGGAGAATAGAAGAGGAACCAGAAGCAAGGATTCTCTGTATCCAGTCACACCATTTATTATTAAAACCAAGATGAGCCAACATTTGGAGAATCAGATTATGCTCTACTGTATCGAAAGCTTTTGTGAAATCCAACTTAAGGATGATAATCTCCTTCTTAGAGTTCTGACACTGAAAGATGTACTCATAAGCCCAAGCAAGGCAATCCTGAATTGACCTAGATCTGATAAATCCATACTGATTTGCATGAATTAAGGAGATGATTCTGTCTTGAAGTCGGTTGGCCAATAATTTTGAAATGATCTTGAGAGCACAATTTAACAAAGAAATAGGTCTGAAATCATTCACACTCATATGATTATTTGTTTTGGGGACTAAGGTGATGAAGGAGTTGTTTATAGCTTGCAGATCCAGAGAGCCATTAAAGAAATCAAAACAAAGTGTATAGAAATCTTCCTTTATTATGTTCCAACATTTCTTGAGGAAAAACCCATTGAACCCATCCGGGCCAGGTGCTTTCTCTGCAGGCATTTGCTTGATCAAATATATATCCTCCATGTTAAAGGGACTTGATAGCTGCTCCAGATCGTTTCTTGTTTGGACGAGGGAGTTTAGGTTATAAAGCATGGCAGGGTTTGTAGAGCATCCCATTCTTTGCCTAAATTCTTCCAGAAGAACAGCAGCTTTCTCATTATGGTCATACACACTTCTGCCATCTTCTGTTTGGAGTGTGGTGATTGTATTTATTCTGAATCTTTCTGTGGCAGCAGCATGAAAGAAACTAGTGCTCTCATCCCCAAGTTTTGTCCATCTGATTGTGTACCTTTGCTTCCAATATTCTTTTTTGAATTTAAGAAGTTTGGCAATATGATTCTTTAGGATATTTCTGAAATTGAACTCCTGAGTAAAAAGAGTCCTTTGCTCTTCCAAAGCATCAAGAGTTTCTAGAACAGAATTGCAGTTTCTTATTAGTTTGCTGAGGTTTGACAATCCTTTGCTCCATTTCTTCAAAGCAGCCCTTAGGAGCTTAAATTTGGCAGTAATTCTAGAGGCACTGTTAGGAGCATTGACATTTGAATTCCAGACTGATTGCACCAGATCAAAAAAGCCAGGATGATCCACCCAGTAGTTTTCAAATATGAAGATTTTGGCCTTTGGAATTGAGGTTCCAATTTGAATTCTACAGGGGATGTGATCCGAGGTGGGTCTAGCCATTGGAAGGAGAAGAGTGTTGGGAAAGACACTAGTCCAGTTTGAAGTTGTGAAGACCCAATCAATTTGTTCTAGAAGGGGTTCATTTCTCATATTGCTCCAAGTGAACTTTCTTCCTTTTAGTGGGATCTCCAGTAAACCAAGATTACTGATGATCTCATTAAAGATCATGATGTCCTGCATGTTTCCACCCTCTCTATTTCTATTAGATGAGGATCTGTAGAAATTGAAATCTCCTGCCAACATCCAGTTTTCATCAACATCCGATTGCGTGTTATTGAGCCAATAAACAAAATCATCTCGTTCAGGACCTTGACAGGGGCCATAAATGGAGATAAGGAACCAAGTCTGACCATTATGGGTGGAGGTGAACTTTACTGTGACTGCGAATTTATTAATTTGGATTACTTCACCAGAGAAGATGGAACTGTTCCAACCCATTAGGATACCACCAGAGGCTCCCTCAGAAGGAGAGAAAGCAAATTTGTTAAAACGCTTGGGGGCTAGTTTTTTTATGAATGAGTGATCAAACTGATTTCTCTTAGTTTCTTGGATGCAATAGATTGCACAGGCACTTTCCTCAATCTTTTCCTTGATTGCAGTACATTTGTCCTCAGAATTCAGCCCTCTAATGTTCCAATTTAAGATGTTCCAATTTCTGAATGAGCTACAACAGTTGCTGTGGGATTTGTTATCCATTGAACAGATGAAGTGAGAACCAACTGAAATTCTGACCAAAAGAAGTCAGAATAGACAAGAGATTTACAAGCACCCAAAGCCAGCCCCAAAGTTGATTTTGAAGTCAAGAGCACATAAAACAGACAGCAGCCCACCACATAGAGAAAGCACTTCAGAACATAGACTGAAAAACAAGATAAATGCTCCTTGCCCGAAAAAAGAAAACCATCAAAATCTAAGCAAGCAAAACAGGTCTGATGAAGGAGAGCTCCAGACTTTCCAATACAAGATGCAGCAGGGCATTCCCTGATTAAAAGATAGCTAATAAGGTAGGGATTCATTGATCACTGGTTGCAGGTCCCTGTGAGCACTCCCACTGACTTCAACTTGCGCCGGACTTGAAGCGAGGAGTATCTCTGCCGTCACCTCCAATGGGTTGATGCAGCATTTCTTGGTTGCCACCTTCTGGATTTCAATTATAGGAATTTCAGGGAAGACAGTCCCAGCATCAGAACTTTTTGTAATGTCAGAAAGGCCAGGAAAATCAAAGGCTTGTCTTGAAGGAGTAGACAGGAGTTTACCCAGGAGTTCATGCTGGGGGGCCACCTTTTTTCCTTTGGTTCTGCCTCTGTTGCCCACCTTTTTTGTGAATGGGGAAGATTGAGGTTTGAATCCATTCATCCTGGTCTTGAGCCTTGTGCTTCTGCGGAGCATTTCAGTGGAGACTGGGGTGATGCCTCTTCTCTTTTTAGCTTTAGCCAAGATACCCAGTGAGCCAACCGGAGGTGGCAGAGGATCAGGTAGCTCAAAGTTTTCAGGGGACGCAGGAAAAAAATTTCTGGGTTCAGCTTGGGCCTCTAGCATCTTGGTTTTGCTTTTGTACTTCTTTCTATAGTAGACCTTGGTGACGGTAGTGACTCTGGCTGGTAAGGCAACTGGTTGAGCTTTCTGATGTGAGATAAATTGGCTTTGGTCAGTCTGAAAGGGGTCTGAACTCCCATCTGCTGCAAGAGCTGAAGCTCGTTTGGTCATGTTAATGACAATCTTAAGAGAGCTGATACCCAGAGCTGCTAAATTAATCTGGACCAGGGAGTTTGGAATGTCAATGCTTCCAACAAAACGCGGGGTACCATCTAGCAATTGGTTGTTGATCATTTGCCTTTGTGTGCATTTTCACCTCTTTTGCCTACTCTCACAACAAGGTGCAGTCTAAGTTCTAGGTGCCTAGTTACTAGAGTTCTCTTTGGTTCATCCTCCTTTTTTTCCAAACATATCCTTCTGTTATTATGCTGCTTTGTTTGTGACAAAAGGAATGCTGTTTTAAACTGCTGATTGGAAAAAGCTGGATCGGTTGCTGAGATGATTAACAACAAAAAATTGAGGAGGGCTGATTAAAGAGGCTTTCAACCCACAAAATGTGATATAAGCTACAAACACATGTAAACAGGGTGTTAATTTATCTGGCTGCTGGTTTAGCCAAATAGGATCATATCATTCAACAATTCTTCATTTAATTAATCTATTTATATTTTATAGAGAAAATTGTTTTAGCCTAATGGAAAAATAACTTTGAGTGAAATTGGAGTACGTCCAACATACCCAAAGGTGCATTGTAACTGTAAGAGCTCATGGTATAATGTTCATGCAGGCTGTCTCTATCTGAATGGATTAACTATTCCCTTGCTTTTTTTGTGATGCAGGTGGACACTGCAGGTTGGATGGAAAGATCAGGAAAGGAGAAAGGGCCAGCATCGTTGAGTGTTGTACAGTCAAGAAAGAACCTAATGAGAGCTCATATTGTAGCTCTTGTGCTGGTTGCAGAAAAGGTACTTCCATTCATTCTAAGGTGCACTGAGCCAGTGACCTACAAAGTTTTGACTTACTATGCCTTTATCTGGTTGAGGGGAAACATTTCCAATGTTCATCTTTTTGCACTTTTGAGGTTTCTTTTGACTATGTGAGTTGACTCTGAACCGATTATATGCATACAATGATACAATTGTGGCCAGTAAATTAAGCAGTGCATGGTGTTGGAACTTTTCGTTTTAGAAAATTCAGGAAATTTTCAATTTTGAGGTTCTCCAAAATTCTGGAAACTAACTGGAAATGGCAAGAGGAAGATATAATGTGGGTCCCAGGCTCCCAGCTGCTATTATGAAGGAAGAGGGCCCATTTCCTCTCTTCCTTCACAATGACAGGTGGGTCCCACCTTTCCAATCAGTTTCCAGAATTTTGGAGAACCTCAAAATTTATATTTTTTTTCTTAATTTTCTAAAACGAAAAATCCCAACACATGATCCTGTAGCATGGCATTCTAGTTTCGTGTTCTTAAAGTATCATATTTTCAGAGTAGGAATGCTGCTGTTCAACCTATCTAGCCATGTTGTACTAATATGTGCTAATGGAGGCTTTACTAGACTTGTGTCTGAATTAGCTGGGTAAACACTAATATATTTTATTTGAGGAACACAAACAAGATCTGAAATTATTGTTTGTTACGATTGGGAATAGCTTCTGAAATTCTTCTTCTGTACTTAACATTTGCATCTAGCTAGACATCACATGACTTGCCTGTTCTCTGACCTTGATTTGCATCAACTTTACACCCAGTCTAAAGAGTAAAGAGTATGTTAACCACCTCAGCATTGTTATTGTGGTTAGTGTTATGAATATTGTGTGTGTATTGATATGAGACCCAAGAGGTCATATATATATGAGAGTACAAGAGATATGCCATATAGAGATAAGGCATATATGGAATAGAATCCAAACTCTATCTCCTAATACAACTCTATCTCTATCTCCTTAACAGTTAGCAGTAGTTTTGTAATTATGTTACATTACTTCTATGCTCTACTACAAACTAGATTGCACAAATCTTGAATAAGCACTGCTAGTAGTGGAGTAGTGGGTGGTTGTAAATCAGACCCTCGACGTGCTTTAAAATGTGTGCTTTTCAATTTTAGAGGGAGCATTGAAGCACCTCTCTTGATGTAAGTATGTGTAAATTTGGTCTTTTAGTGCCAGTCCCATATCATATATTATGTAGTATAGTAATCAACTCCTCAATATTGTTATGGCTAACAGTAGCTTTGTTTACTACGTTGCATTAGATTTGCTGGTTATTTTAAATATTTGTAAGCTTGATGCTCTAGTGTCAGTCCCATGTCAAATTAATGAACATCAGAAGCAGCATCCCTAATGTTTATTTTGAATCTACTGGTTGGTACAGCCCTCACCGCCAGTGGCGGATCCAAGATTAGAGCATACCTCAGGCTAAATTTGAATCAAGCAATAGTCTAGTATACCACAAATCTAAAACTATATTATGATATAACAAAAAATAAGTCATAAATGTATCATTGATATGAAAATTTTGCTTAATGCTCAATACTTGAAGAGTTCAAGTTTTCAACATAAATCACAATAAAGAAAAGATATAAAATAACACAGAATGTAACGTAATAAATATACATCAAGTACCTCAAATCATAAATGAAGATTTGTTTACTATCTTATGCGGTTAGCCCACCATTTCCTCATCAATAGTAAGACAAGAATCATAACCTACAAAAATAACAATAAAAATAAAATAAAATATGCATATAGATAAATTCAAAGAGCATAAATATTACATTTGAAATAAACTAACTTACCACTTGCACGAGGCCCTGTACTGATCTTTGCGCCTTGCTCCTTGCAATTTAGCATTTTCACGCCCTTTGTAATCATATCGATCTTGTTTCTTCACCGTATTTTCAATGATGACCGATCGATGACTAATTAGATAACATTATTTTCTTTGCTCCTAAGATTCTTGGATCTTTTGAGGCAACGCCTTAATATTTCACTCCACTCACTCATCACTGTCCCGATCTCGGTGGCGTGGCGTCGCCTCGGCCACTCATTCCCTGCGGTCTCGGTGGCTCTCATGCAGCTCTCCCCACTCATTCCCTACGCAGCTCTCGGTTGCTCAGCAGCCTCTCCCAGCGATGCCACGCGCCTCAAGGCTGCGCGCATCGCTGACCGCCGCGCCTAAGCTGGCCGTCCGCTCGCCCGCCTCGCCGTCCTCCGCTGTCCGCTCCCTGCTCCGGCCTGGCGCTCGCCTGCGCTCGCCCCCAGTCTCTGCTCCGGGCTCGGCGCTCGCCTTCCTACCTGCTCCGGCGAGGAGGTCTTCGTCCTCCCTGCTCCGGTGAGGCGCTCGCCGTCCTCCCTGCTCCGGCTCGGCGCTCGCCTTCCTCCCTGCTCCGGCTCGGCGCTCGCCTTCCTCCCTGCTCCGGGCTCGACGCTCGTCCTCCCTGCTCCGGCCGTCCGGCGAGGCGCTCGCCGTCCTCCCGCTCCGGGCTCGCGGCTCCTGGCGGTGCGGCTGCGGGTCCACGGTCGAGGGCGGGCCGGAGGGCGGAGCGGCGGAGGAGCAGCCGCATGGTCCGCGAGACCACGACCACGAGCGGAGCGGCCGGCGGTGGAGGCTTGCTCAGGCAAGGCGGCGGCCGGCGGTGGGGGCGCCGCAGGAGAGGTGGAGCAGAAGCACTCAGATCTGATGGGCGGCTGCCGGCTGGAGCTGGGGCTGGGGTTGGGAATGGGGATTAGGGTTTGATCTGTCATCTGTGGATACGTGGATGTCTCAGTGGGGTGGTCTGCCGACTTTGCTGTGGGGCTGTGGGCTGAATTGTTGATTGGGCTACTATTGCTGGGCCTCGGGCTGGGCTGTAAGTCTGAATTTTTGTAGATATATATTAGAAGGAGGTAGTATTGGTAGAATTGCTGGGCCTCGGGCTATAGCCTACCCAGCCCGAGGCCCAGTTCCGCCCCTGCTCACCGCTGTGACTCACGACGGCTCTAGGAGTTTGACTAACTTCATCTTCCTTCTGCTGCTCCTGTCAGTCTTATCACCTCCGCATCTGCTGCATCCTGCATCCTCCATAACGTCTTTTGTTCAGTGGCATCATCGTTTAGGACATCTTTGTAGGTCGCGTATGTCTTCATTACTTTATTGTGGTCTTTTAGGGTCTGTGTCTAGTGATTCTTCTCTAAATTGTCAGGGTTGTAAGCTTGGTAAACAACTTCAACCCGCCTATCCTTTCAGTGAGTCAGTGTCTCAGCGTCCTTTTGATCTTGTTCATTCCGATGCACACTGCAGACGCTTTACTTTGATTATTGATGGAGTATAGAGATTGAGGTTTATCTTTCCAGAATGTGTTGCATATCTGTTAATCTAGTAATATCAAGGCTTGAATGATGCTTTTCTAATGCCTGCGCATATAAGTATATAACTTGACCAATCAAAAGCAATCTTGCTATCTTTGAAACTGTCTTTGTTTTTAGCAGGTTACAGGAATGCTGGTTGTATTTATGTCAGCTTTGGAGGGCAGGGGGCGGGTTGCTGTTATGCGCCAGGTTGTAGATACTTATGGGAAATGGTGCTTAAGATTGTCAACTTTGCGGTTGAACCGTTGGTTGCGTAAGGTAAGCATCCTACTCATATCAGTGTTAATTTCGTTGTTAGGGTGTGTGCCCAGGAGGAACTACCATTGAAGTAGCATAGTAAGAGCTTAAATCTCGGCAGTTAGATTCAATTTAGACGGTGTAGATCAGGGTGAATTGCCTACTTCACTAGGTGGAATTGAATGTGTGCAAAGTGGAATAATTTAGGGAGTCTTTAGAAAAATGCCAGTGGCTTTTAGTGGTTGATCTAAGCCATCTAGACTTAGCCCATCCAAGATTGCTAGTTCTCATTTTCCTATTTTAAGACTTATTTGATATGTTTCCTTGTCTATCATTCCACTGCTTTGACTATCTCTGCTCGTTTCGGCTTCAGCTTCTGGCTTTTGGCTTATTTTTCACTATTCATAAATTTCGTCTATTTCTGAACTTTTGGCTTTTTTGAGCTTTTTTGCCGGTTCTTTTTTTCCCATATTCGTTTGCGTTGTCCGTGATGAGCTAGCATATTTTTTCTATTTTTAAATTTTTTTAAATTTAATTACGCCAAATAAGTCATCTTATTCTGGTGAAATTTCAGTATATAGGCCTGCACTTTTCAATTTAACCGAGAGGGCCGTCCTGTATATGTTTTTTTACTACGGAGGTTATTAAGTCACACAGCCATTTACATTACTCAAGTATTGCCTTTAATGCCCTCTTGACAGGTTATGAGCAGACATTCCTGGAAAGATTCAGCCGCAAAGCCAAAAGTTGTATTTCACTCAGGTGAAAGCGCGACCACCAACATTTGTTGCCTTTATGAGTGGGAATGCTCAGCTCTCTGAAACAGATATCAGGTTCTTGACAAAATCTCTCAAGGAAGATTTCAACATTGGGGGAATACCAATCCGGGTCGTAGTGTACAGCGTTCTATTCCAAGAAAAGCTGCTGTGAAGAGCAATAGCAAGGACGTACGGCCTAGGATAATTAGGATGAAAACAGACAAAAGAACAACAGCGTCTGATCCCACTGTCATAGTCTCATAGAGGACGACAGTGCCGGTATCAGCCTACCCTGCAGAAGGGGAGTTGTGTTTTGTTTTTGAACAATATGCTTTCTGGAGTTAAACTAGCAGAGGAAATCCCCTAACAAAAAGCAGAGGAAACTGAAAACTGCTGCATTTCAGGCAGAACATGGCGAAAGAGGAAAGAGCTTTGTTGTCCACACGAGAAGTGATCAAAGACATTAGCAGTTTGGCTGCTCCTTTAAAAGAAAGGATGACTGCAAGAAACAAGCTCGGCAATCTAACCGTGAAGGCAAAACTTTTTTTTTCTGAGCAAGGAGAAAAGAGCGGAGCTCCCACTTTCAATTATTGAAACCGAAAACCACGAAGTTGTTATCAACAGGTTGTGCCTATATTATTGTACATATAGATAAGAATGCTCTGACAAGTTTGAAGTCTTACTGATTATTACCAAAGTATATGTTAGATGTAATCAGGGAATGGTGAATGTACTCATGATAGAGAGTTTCCGACCCGATAACAATGTTTTTGAGATGAACAAATCTTTGCGAAGCTGCTCCTTTTTTAAGAAGGTAATTCGGGAAAATTTCATCATTCCATGACCAATGCATCGATGTGCCATTTCCAAAATTTCGTGTGTTTTGAGCAGATCTTTTTAGTAAGGTTGTATAGCTCAGTTTATTCCACTGCATTTTTTCTCCCCAAAGCTTATGATTTGGAGATCAATGGTCTGCAAATTAAAGACATGTGAGGTTAAAATATTGGTCGAGATCTTTCTGACTTATGGTTTATAGCTAATGGCTTTTCTCAAACAAATAAACAGACGACTTCTTTGCCGACGTTTCAAATCGATTTATTAGGACAGTCTTTTTAAAACTAATGGCTTTTCTTAAACAAAGAAACGATGCCAACATTTTGAATCGACTTATCGGAACAGTCTTTTTAAAACGGTTTATCGGCGTTCAGTTTGTTTACACTAGAGTTAAAAATCATAAGTCGTGGTAAAAAACAACCCACCCATACTTCCCGTTTCTTTAGCCTTGCTTGGAACTTGAAAATTTCATAAAAAAAAATTAACAGAAAGTGGTGTAAAAACAATTCAAAATTTTTTAACAATAAGAATAGGTTCAAAGACGAAAGAGAAGAATATCACATCAGCAGATCCACGCGAGAAGCCGGAATAACGTAACACCACGAGATGAAGCGAACACAGTCCGGCGCGGTGCGAAGAGAAATCCCTCGCCGACGCAACGCATCCATCCCAACCAGCCCGAAAATCCCAAATAGTCCACCAGATTCCAATCCCAAATCCACCGAAGCGCTCCACCAACCTCACCACCACCACCGTAACATCACACCGCTCGCCACCGCGCCACCCCCATGCCGCGCTCCTCCTCCCTCCAACCCCTTCCACTACCTCACCTCTACCCTACCCTTCGTCCCTTCCCCTCCTCCGCCTCCGCCTCGCCCTCCTCGTCCCCGCCCCCACCTCGCCGTCCCGCCCCTCCTCCCCGTCTCCTCGGCCTCCACCTCCTCCTCCTCCTCCTCCTCTTCCTCCTCTGCGTCCCACCGCAGGCAGCCGCATCCGCTGCCGAGCGCGCGGATGGCCGGCCCGCCGTGTCCGGCGGCGGAAAGGGGGCAGGAGGGGGTAAGGGCGCAGGGGGCGGGGGGCCCGCGTTCGTGGGGCAGGTGTTCACCATGCTCGACCCCTCCGGGAACGGCCTCATGGCCGTCACCACCCGCTTCGAGCTCCCCCACTTCCTCACCAACAGGTGCCCTTCCTGACTACTGCTTTCTTCTGTGTAGCTCTGGTATGGCAGTGCGTTGGTGATGGCATGGCCATAAGCCTGGGCTTTCGGTGATAAGAGGATATTTTACTTTTGTCAGTGTGCGGATTGAGGGGAATGCGTTAGGCTTTAGCTGTTTTTCGAGGTGCATGCTGGAAATCATATGTTTAATCTAGGTGTTTTGGATAGTCCTTGCGGAAATTTGCTGAAATATGTATCATTGAAATTTTTGGGATTTTGATATATCTACGAATCTACCTAGCAATGAGAGTGTTACAGCTCTACCACATGTTTCCTGGTCACCGAGTATGTGACTGGCACAGAGGGCGCTACAAAAGCAATCTTGCTATCTTTGAAACTGTCTTTGTTGAAAATCCTCGGTCAGATCACTTGATCGAACCGTGGATGCAATCCTATATCATAATCTGATACAACTTCACTAAAATTGCAACAATAGATATCTATGTGGGTGGATATATTCTTTTCCACAGTTAAATTTCTTGTAATTTTGTCTCCCTAGGGATCATAATTCACAGCCGCTACCACTACTATTTGGAACTATGGTAATCCTTTCATGTTGATGGACCATGCAGGGAACAGACTAACGAATATTAGGTTTAGTGTGCCATTTAAGCTGCAAGTTGGAATGTTAAGTGGTAGGGGATCATCTTGTTTGGAGACTGTTGAAATGCATTATGATCATTGTCGGATATTGGATATGTTTAGTACCTTTGACCCCTACACTTCATGCTCTAAAGCTTTCACACTGCATTTTTGTTTTGCAATTTGGGATGCATCATGCATGGCACACTATGTTGTGCATTCATAATACTAAATGATTGGCACTGTGTAATAATTGTTTTGTGCTCAGTGTGTGGATTTTGACTAGTGCAGAAGCATCTTGTTTAAAGGCATTAAGCAACGTTGTATACTGCTCATAAGTCATAACTTGTTAATGTGTGCTAGAGGAATTATATGATTATATCCATTTTAAGCAATCGGTGTCTACTTGTTATAAAATAGATTTTGAAGGAGTTTGTCTGGACTCTGGAGACTAAAGAAGTGTACTGCATTTGAAAATTTGTCATTTAAATGCTTTCATGGGTTAATTTGCTCACTTGCTACTTCCAGAGGACATAATTGAGCTAATATTTTGAATTTATTTTGTTTCAGAACTCCTATGTGGTTCAAAAGGATCTTATCACCGTTGAAGAAGAGTGAAAACGGTCCAGTATTTAGGTTTTTTATGGATTTGAATGATGCAGGTATTTGCTGTTATAAAACAATTCGTTTTCTTTCTCTGCTTGATGCATTATGAACTTATCAGTTATTTAATATCTGTCTAGAGTATAGAAATGGTACACCTAGCTTATAGTAGTTCAGTTCTCTTATTTTTCTTTTTATAGTTGAAATTTGTTAGTTATGTTACAACAGGTTTAGATTAGCATCAGGGCAGTCCATATTTTTTGTAAAAAAAATCTTAGAATATTCTGGCAACTCAGCTTTTAGATGGGAGCAATCAGAAGTTGCACTCCTCTGTCAAGTCGGAGCTCCTTTTAATCAGGGCCTAGAAAAGTACCCTGAGACTGAGAGCTAATTGCCAGCTCTGATTTCTAGGCTTCTAGCTGAACTCAAACCTGAGGATAAACTCCCCTCACATCTGAGGCACCAAAACTCATATGATGAATGCTGACATGGGCAGCGCTTGGCTCTGGCAAAAAAAAAGGGGGTCCAGAATTACCTATTGGGCAGGGCAAATACATTTTCTTCGATTCTTATTTTATGGCTGTAGTTTGTTGGGTTCTATAGTCATTTCAGGTTTGGATCTCTTATGTCTAGAAATAACGCTGTGTTGCTTAGCAACATTTCTTTGCAGTAGTAATACAGACCATGTCTTATTACTGGCTTACATGACCTAGTTCTTCAAATATTTAGTTATTGCTAGTTCTTCAAATATTTAGTTATTGCAGGGAAAAACTTTTAGCTAATTTGGTTTAACATCTTCAGTATCCTATGTTAAGCGGCTAAATGTGCCAAGTGGTATGGTGGGGGCCTGTCGCCTTGATGTAGCATATGAACATTTCAAGGTAGGTTATGGTCATTTTCTTAAGAAGAAAGTTTTCTTGTGACTTTTTTACGTTTTCCTTTTAAGTAAATAATAAAAGACAGCTCATTGATTAAATCTTTTCTTTATTATGTGTTATTTTATTGCTGAGCTCTTGGAATATAGTATTTCTTGATAATATGCTAACATACAGAGCTGGGATGCTTCTGTATGGGGATCACATAAGCCACCATGGTCAAAGTTGTCTTTGGTACATAATATTGAGATGTGTTTGGTCAATGCTCAAATACTCAGTTATTACATCTTGTGTGGGAAAACACTTCAAGATGAGCTTCCATGCTTACAGTCAAAGGGATTCTATGTTTAGGTGCTTATGTAAATTTAAACTCTAAAGTTTTGACACCAGAATCTTTACACCAGTTGTGCTGTGGCTTCAAATATACCGCATTGGTAGCCTATCCGGACCGCAAATGGCATGGTTGTTAAGGCGTCAATATGGTGATGCCATATCGTCGTGGTAGCTCACCGTCGTTCGGCATGCGGACGGCATGGCGGCGAGTTGTATGGCGGAGGCGGTCAAAGGTGGGCAGAGGCGGGCTAGGCGTGGCGCCTAGGCGTAGTATTCATTGACATAAAGAAGGGAAGGAAACCATATTTCGTAACAGAGGCAAAGTTAGGGATTCAGTGATTCACCTCCACCTCCAGGGATTCCCACGCGCCACCGAACTTCTTCCTCCGCCTCCACCTCGCCGGATTTGGCCGAGCTTTGTCCTCCGCCTCGCCGGATTTGGCCGAGCTTCTTCCTTCGCCTCACCGGATTCTTTCCCATGTGGACTTCTTCCTCCACCTCCCCTCCCCGTCGCCGAGCATCTCCCTCCGCTGCCTCCCCTATGCGTCTCTGCTTGCTTGCTTGCTTGGCCGACTCGAGTGAGGAGAGGATTTGAGGGGAGATCAACTGACGCGATTGAGAAGTGAGGGGAGGGGAGATCAGCCGGTCCCCCACGCGACTGAGGACTAAGGACAGGGGAGATCGGCCGGCGCCCAGCGTGACTGAGAGGGGACATCGGCCAATGCCCGGTGCAACTGAGGACTGAGGAGAGGGGAGATCGGCTGGCCGCCGGCGCCCGGTGCGACTGAGAGCTAGAGAGGAGAGGGGAGGCGACTGGGGAAGTGGGTAGGGTTGTAGGGCGAGCGGGCAACTGCCGAGTCAAGAGTGCCGACCAGCAGGGAGTATATGCTCTGCTGTGCTCACTGCCTCACTGTAGTAGCCGAGCATTTGGAGTATACTCTTTACTGACATTAGTCATTAGTCATTACTGTTTTCTGATTATTCAATGTTAGTCATTACTCATTACTGATTAGTGATGTGTGTATGGCATCGCCACGCCGCACGCCATAAGTGATATTGTGGTGTGAAGGTGGTGAGTCGCCGCGCCTCGCCGCATCACTTTAATAACCTTGGCAGATGGCCATTTGAAAAAATGCTTTTGCATTTCCAGATGGCACAGCAGTACCCTATTAGGTCATGTAATTCCAGTTTTGTTCTTTGAGAATGTTCATTCAACTTCTATTCTATACATTTGTTGTCCAACATAACAACATTTGTTCTCTACAGCTAAATTTTTTCCATATTTCAACCCAACTTGTTCTGTATTGACCGTTTAAGTTTGTAGCTTGCTTTGATAGGATTGACATTGTATTATTATCTTTGTTTTTTAAAAAATAGCCATTAGTTGCATGCCTCTTGGCCGGATTCTTTTTTTTTCTATATCATATGTATATATTGTATTTAGCACCTTGTGTTCATCATATTCAAGAAAATTGTTGTTTTGCAGGAAAAGCCTCACATGTTCCAGTTCATTCCAAATGAAAAGCAGGTTTGTGCTAATTTTTTCAGTTTTGCGTATAACTTAAACATGTCATTCGAAACTATATATTTTTCTTTTAGGTCAAGGCTGCTAATAAGCTTTTAAAGTCACTTCCACAAAGGAGCAGAAGGAAAAAAGTTGGTGGTGTTCCCGTTTTTAGCGCTCAAAACTTAAATATTGCAGTGGCAACAAATGATGGAATTAGATGGTATGGATCAAATTCTTGATTCTTCCCTGATTGTTTCTGTAAGCACTATTTATTGCTTCATAGATGTTCTTTACCAGCACGTCAACGATGTGGTCATTTTGTGTTATTTTTTATGTAAGCATCTATTTCCTATGAGCAGAGAGCATTGAGAACCCAGCAATGTACCCCTTCTAATTTATTCTGTTAAATGTTACTCTGCGGAGGTACTCCTTTTCATATTTATATTTTATTTCTTTTTACCGAATTCGTTATCTGTCAAATATGTTTCTTTTTACCTACTTCCCTTTTTGCATGATGTCCTGGTTTATGTCAAATGTCAAGATGGTTAGATTACCTGCATATGGTCCACTGATGTGTGATCATGGACTCTGCTATGACGTTTTGTGTGCTATTTATGGCGGTTCTCGCGTGTACTAGATGCTTCTGTTTGATACCAGGAAAAAACATAAGAGATTGTTTAGATGTCTTATATATCCATGAAAGCATAACATGAATTTCGCTGCTCATGATTTCAGGTATACACCATACTTTTTTGATAAAAACTTGCTGGACAATATTCTTGAAGCTTCAATGGATCAGCATTTTCATTCAATGATGCAAAACCGCCATTCGTCACGTAGGAGAGATATTGTTGATGATAGTTTAGCATCAGAAATAATTGAAGAAAGTGCAGACAGCTTGCTTGAGCCCCCAGAGGTACTATGATCATTTGATGCACACAAGATGTCTTGAATCTTGTTTATAGACTTTTGGTTCTCTCATATTTTGAGGAACTGTTTATGCAGGTGAAAGAATTGATGAATGAGATTGGTCCAGCTGGAATACCATTAAGTGTTGTAACAAAAGCTGCAGAGATTCAGTTTCTTGATGTTGTTGATAAAGTATTTCTAGGAAATAAGTGGTTGAGAAAAGCTACTGGCATACAACCACAGTTCCCTTATGTTGTTGACTCATTTGAAGAAAGGTGCAGATGCAATGCCATGCTTGGTTTACTTCTGGTCTCTTGACTCCTTTTATAGAACTTCTTTAGTTGTGATGATGTGGAGGGAAATTAACTAGCCAAGCTGTGTGAAATACTTTTGAAGTTTTTTAAAACTTGTCTTATGCACACCCTAATTTTGCATATTTAAAACAAGTTTCATCTCATAACTTGATAGCTTGATGACCATGTATAGTATAAATTGTCAAAATGCCAATCCTGTAGGTTCATTGAGAGGCTGGTAAAAATATAAATTGATATCTTGATTACAAAACCTGGCCTCAAAAGGAAGGAAGAGGAACAATGGTCAAACTTATCTTTTGGAGACGCTACAAATAGGAACATCTAAAATACTGAAACAAGCAATTTAACCTGCTTCTTTGCTGTATCAATAATAGCATAAACTAATGTGGCTATCTGATTAGTGTCTCTTCATATTACCCTTTCGGCCTTTCCTTCGCTCTTCATTTTTTAACTATTTATGCTTATATTTTGTTTACTCCTTCAGGACCGCTGCTTCAATTGACAGGGCTGCTACCTTCAGTAGTAGTTCTACTGCTTCTAACGATACTGACTGGTGCCAACATAATCAGCAATCTCAAGCTTTGGAGCCAAATGTTGATAACAGCAACCACAGAAAACACAACAGCCCAGATCATGACCAATCTCACTTCCCTTTTAGCAATCTGCTTCCTAATATATGGCCAGGGCATGATGGAAAGTTCAAAGCGCAAGAAAGTGACGCCAAATTCAAAAGGTTTGTTCCTCTGTGGCATCTTCTTCCCCTTGCTCTTGGTGTCATAGACAAAAGCTTGCACTGCGTGGCCTATGCATTTTTGGTTGAATTCTTTATGATCACACATGAATTTGGAATTGAATTGAACTTGATACTGGACCAAACAGGCAAACATGACTTCAATGAATTAAAGCAAAAAATGTTTTAAGATCGTAATTTATCCAACTAGTTGCTTGTTGTCTGGTTAAGGTTTATTCAGATTGTCTATCCTCGAATTTTTCAAGTTGTCTTGGTTTGATGAACAGATATGATGCCAGCGTGAACAATGATTTGCATGCGAACCCTCTTCTCCCCAAAATCACCATGGTTGGCATCTCAATGGGTGAAGGTGGACAGATGAGCAAAGCCAATTTAAAGAAGACAATGGAAGACTTGACAAAAGAGTTGGAGCAAGCAGGCGAAAAAACTGCCTTTAACGATGAGAAAGACCCACTGTTTGTTGCCAACGTTGGTGATTACTCAAGGATTACAAAGGTTAGCTCTACATGAGACTCACTGATGAAGAGGAGTGTAAGCATCGTTCTTGCTTCTTATGAAGAGCTCACATTACGCCCTACTCATCCAGTCGATTCTACATGTCGTACATACTGAACTTATAACAAAATCAGCTGGACATGTCAATATGCTAACCTCAAAGGGACCTACCGATATAGCACTGTAGATGGCAGGAGGTCTTGTATGTATATTTGTCAGATCATGTCCACAGTTGAACATAGTTCTGACTTCTGACAGTACGCAAGGAGGCATTCGGACATCTTGTATGTAAATTTGTCAGGTCATGTACACACTGAATGTCCATATGTAGTTGTGACAGTTCGAGGAGGCACTCGGGACTTCAGCATGCCGTCTGCTAGATGGTGCAGGATGCTGAGATTTTTCTAGAATTTTGCAGATGACGGTTTGCAGAAGGACGCTTGCCTGGGCATACAGAACGTTTGCTGCCATTGTATCAATGTATGTAGAACAGACGGCAAGAAAGTTTGTTTATTCCGAATTAGCCATGAATTGGACGGTGAATGAACATATAGATTGAAACAGCATATGCTTAATTCTGTTCTTAGCTTGATCAGTGAAATGCATAAGGTGCTCCCTTTTGGATAACTAGTTCTATTTTCTGTCATACTCGTACATATATGTACTTCAAATTTGTACATATTCAGTTTACTGCTTGTCAGGGATAGAGGTGGGTATTGAGCCGAGCTGTGCCGGCATAGCCTGGGCTCACTGTGTTTTGGGCCTTATTGTGCCGTGCTGGCTCGGCCTGATCACCCTGTCGGGCCAGCCCGCCTCGCCTCCAGTCAGGCCTAGCTACGGCGTTCGTGCCGTGCTAGCTCAAGTCTAAGCCCAAAGTAAATTATACACGACAAAGGCGGCGCGACGATGGTGGTGACGGTTGATATCTTCATTTCTCTCATACTCGTCTCGTTAAAAACTAGTTAAAATTTCATATTATTGTCTAATGCCATTCTATCTCTGAACTTGGCCATCTAGTCTAACGGTATGTATATCTGGGTACAAATCGGATTGTGACGTACGTGGCTATCTAGCCCATCGTCTGGCATAGGGCTGCTCAACTGGTTCGAAAAGCTCAAGCAAAGTCAGAAGTGTAGTTTACTGTAGTTAAGAAATCAATTTAAATAGTTTATTGAACGTTTAGTAACTGCTTGAAATAGACGCACTAATAACAGATTGTCTCTATTTACATAATGGCTAACTGCAACATACATGGGGTGGTTATCTCATCAAATGCTAGAATTAAAAAGGCAGTCAGTGAAGAAAGCTATGTTAGAATTAGAGGCATATGTAGTAGTAACTTGCTTACATAAAATAAAATCACAATGGGGGTGAGCTATGCTGTAAAAATTATAAATATATGTTAGAATATATTGATTTGTTTTGATCTTCTTCTCCAACAGTCCAGCCCTACTGGTTTTACGTGAAGAAGCAAGAGAGCTGCGAGGATACGACCTAGGGTTTGGTGGTGGTGACATAAGGAGAAGCAACGTTGAAAATACTCATTATTTTTGTATGATGATGTCTCTTAAGAAAGAACAAAAAACACATTATATCACAAGTGCAAAAATAAAGAACAACAAAAGACACCTCATATCACAAGTGCAAAAATGAACTCAGCCTAAAAATTAGCATATCTTAATCACTTTTTAGCCATTAGATTAAGATCCAACCATCCTCATCTCATATATGTGTGTGTACACACACACATCACACACTCACATCTCCAAAACCTAACTCAATCTTTAAATTTGGCACTCTATGGATTGCTTCGTACAGATGCATGTCACAACGGATATGTAGCATCTTTCCACGATGAAATTAGAGTTTCTGAGGGCTAGAATAGAAGAAATCAAAAATAGGCAAGGACCTAATTGTAGATTTCAGAATACTTGGAGGGCTAAATCACAAAAATGCAAATCCCCATTCCCTACGATCCCTTCGCCGCCGACTGGAGGAGCTCGGTTCATTTCTTCCTCCCCTTGCCATCATCTCCACGAGCGGTGCCAGCGAGGCTGAGGATGATGAACACGTGGGCTGCAGGAGGCGAGGCGGGTTGGCGCGCGGGAGGCGACGAGGCCGAGGCGGAGGCGGAGTGGGCGGCCGAGGCGGAGCGGCGGGAGGCGAGGCGGTGGCGCACCGAGGCGGCGAGGCGGGCGAAGGCGGAGCGAGTGGCGCCGAGGCGGGCGTCGCGGGAGGCGGCGGCGGGAGGCGGAGGCGGCGAGGCGAGCGACGAGCCGGTGAGGCAGGACACAGGATTGACGATCAACGGCTCCTCTTGGCACAATATATTCCTTCCCATCTATTCCCTCCCTCTCTACTCTGTGATGGCTTGTGGGGATTGGGGAATCCATGGGATGGCGATGGGAGGCGGGAGGCCGAGGCTGAGGTGGCCACTGGCGCCGGTGTGCCTACCATGCCCGTTGTGCTGCTCGTGTCGGGCCGGCCGAGCACGGCACGATTCACCGGGCCGTGCCATGCCGCATAACGGGCTGGATTTCTAGGCCCGACCTGGCTCATCGTTCATGCCATGCCGGCACGGCCCGTCACATGACGTGCCCGTGCCGTTCTTGGGCCGTGCTGGGCTGGCCCAGAAAAACACAACCCATCTCCCACCTCTAGTCAAGGATAAATCCTCACATCTACAGTATTGTACTAAAAGCCACAATGATTATGTCTATTTCTTTTGAGCTTATAGTTCTCTTGAACAAACAAACAGGACGGTTTCTTCGTCGTCTTTTTAAAACTGTTTATGGAGACAGTTTTTTCGAAACGGTTTATCAATATTCGGTTGTTCGTACAAACATTCACGTTAGAGCTAAAAGCTATCGGCTGTAGCTATAAATCATCAGCCACTGTCAAAAAGAACCAACTTCGGTTGCAAGAATCATGAAAGTGATCTGTGTCGCTACTTATTTGGAGGAAAAAACACCGAGGATTCTTCCATAGAAACTGGCATGACGAATCAAATACGTTGAAATGTGCATGCCGTTCCCCAATTTTCTTCTCAATAGAAACTGGCATGACGAATTAAATACGTTGAAATATGCATGTCGCTCCCCAATATTCTTCTCAATAGAAGGGACTTCTTTGCCTCACCAAAGCCAAGGCACGGCACTACGCACCATGCCTTTCTTACAGAGCTGTCAGATCGAACAACATTCGGATTTGCCTAGGTACTATAGCTGATACTTATTCAAAGGCAGAGGATTCCCGTCATCATCTTAAAGACATCAGAAGAAGGATTAGCTTAACACTTCGCGGGTTTTCAGTTTCAGTTTACCCACACAGTCTACGTAGGATCGCACTGTTGCAGGACGCCATTATGCTTAGGGGTGAAAACAGATCGAATACAAACATATTGTTATAGAACGCCACTGTGTTTAGGGGTGACAACGAATCAAATATAGACGAATAATAACTCTGTCATATTTGTTTTCATACTAGCTGAATGCCCGTGCGTTGCTATGAATTTTAAAATTTTATTATACTACATGTTCTAAAACTAACGGATGGTAAAATTTGTTGGAACATGCATACAAATATGTTTATAACCCATTCTAACATCTAAGGGATATTCCAGGCTTCTCAATGCAGTCGAGAGTGTCATGAATATATAATTTTACAAGGTTCGAAAGGGCTAACAATAGTTTATTCTAATTTATTTGGGACAAAAGGCTTTGTTGTTGTTGTTGTTGTTCGAAAGGGCTAACAAATTCAAATTTTCTAGAAGTATGTGATCTATGGTATTGACTTTTCATGACATTTGTCAGTCAATGGTGCAACTGTACCGTACGGAGGGTAAATAAACAAAGTTGAACACATGGATTGCATTGATGTGTTTTTGCAATTTTGGGCTGCACTCCTAATTGAGTCAATGATAATGGCACAACTGTTCCCAATGACAATATTCCAATAATGGATACAGTGTTAATTAGCATACTTAATTAAGCATGATAAAACATTGAAACTACTGATCATGCATTTACAAGACATGAAGACAAACCACATATTGAATGGATCAGATGCAAGGTGTTACCTGATTGTAGGCCAACGCAATGGACGCATCACCTCATATGAGACTCGCCCACCAAATAATGACCTGCATTACCGACATCATGTAAGTAACATGAGGACCCTTGAAAAAGGACATAACAAGCCTAAGATGATGCTAAATAAAATACTCACTTGCTGCTCAATAGAGATCTTTTCGTCTTGCATCAATAGAGATGCTAAGCAACTGAACGCGGCAATAAGAAGCAGAAGTAGGAGGAGCCAGAAGAGGAGGAGAATGCTTATGGCATGAAGACTCCGAGTCCTGCCCACTTCCTAAAATCTAGGGATAACGGACCACAGTAACCATTCCTAAATCCTTGATGAGCTTAGTGTAAGAAGACAATATAATGATCTGTATCTACCAAAATTTGAATCAAACATCTTTGATGTGTGTCATTCCAGTTGACAATAGCAGGCAAGATTGGTAACCATGCAAATTGTATTGTTCTTAATCCGGATTATGGAGCTTCAAAATCGATTATATCGAGTCTAGTATTGTCTGAAAGTTGTTACAGTGTTTGTTCTACAACATACTACAATTACCAGATTTTTGCAGTGAGTGCTGAAGACTTACAGTGCCACGTCGACACCGCAAGAAGCGTAGGCTATTCCTGGTCGCACCGGATGAGCCGGCCGCCTTTGCTACACAGCCCCTGCTCGCCGCCGGTCGCCTCCACCATCTTGCCGTAGCTGTACCGCAGCGGCATCCTTCCCAGCAGCCGGTGGAACTCCGTGATGCACTCCCCTCTCTTCTCCCAGTGCCCCGTCCCCCCTCTCGAGCTTAGGCCCACGATCTTCATCGCGTCGGCCTCCTCGTCGGCGCTGGCGTTGGCATCGTTCCTTGGGTCGCCCAGTATGCTACCAGCCTCCACCAGCACCGGACCCTCGTCGACCTCCTCGGTGGCGATGAAGTTCATGAGGATGTCCTCGCAGCTGCGCTTCCGGTCCACCACGGCGTGCGCCGTGGTGAGCTCCGGCGAGCACGAGTACCTGCACAGGAGGTCCACGCTGAGGACCATGAACTTGGTGAGCACCATGGAGTAGCGCCCCGACTGCGCCGCGGTGTACGCCCACCTCCGCGGGTCGGTCGAGGTGGTGGGATCTCGGAAGAAGCCGCGAGGACCCTGGCGGGCTGCTTGCCAGCGGCGAACGCGAAGGAGATCGCTGCGGCGGCGGAGAGGACATCGTCGTCGGCGGCGGCGGCTGCGGCGGTGCGGATGGACGGATGCGGGAGGAAGCGGGAGTTGAGGGAGGCGGAGGCGGTGCGGTGGAGGGTGATGGGCGGCGAAGAAAGGGAAGGAGGCGAGGATGGAGTAGCGGAGGAGGGAGTGGAGGACGCGACGACAGAGCGGCGAAGAACGGCGGAGCGGGGGGGAGGAGGTGGGGAGACGCGGAGAACGGGGGAGAAGATTCAGCGCGTTGGAGCCACATGTCGGCGCTGCCTTTTATGAGAAAGAGCGGAAGAGAACGGACCTACCACCAACTCCTTCTTTTATAATAGTAAATATTTTTCCTGGATGCGGATACGAATACGGATATCCTAGATACAAATACAAATACGAATAATGCCAAATACAAAGCAAATACAAATCGAATCGAATACGGTCATAAATATTTTCTCAGAACATGAAAACCCTTTAAAATGTACGCATAAAATAAATAAAGAATATAACTAGTTTATTTGATCTAAACATTCACAAATTCTTTATATAGGCTAAGGTTCCTTCTTTTAACTATGTATTCATGTATATGTTAATGTATGATGAGCTACTAAAGTATTATACTATTATATAAATGGGCTAGACTGAAATAGAGGTTGTAGGCTTTAAGATATCCGGACCCCTGAATATCCAGATAATGTAGATCCGTATTGGTATTCCACACCAAATATCTAAATCGACAAAAACTATATTAAAAAATTACCGGATGATGGAAGACTATCCAATCCATTTTCATCTCTAACTGTGCTTCGCGAGCTAGTTTGATAGCGAACAACCAACGACAGCCTTAGCTGCACTGATTGTCGACGGTGCACCTCCTACCAGTTTGATTGCATCCATTGCGCCTTCTTTTAGCACCCTCACTGCGGAGTCAACAGCCTATTGGGAAAGGTGTATACCATTGATCGAACGCGTCTTTGCGTGGGCGGTTCGCAGAAGAGCAACCTCTCCATGGCCGTCGATCTGTTGCTTCCGATTTGGCTACTCGAACGGTCGGGCTGCTGATGTGAGGATTATTTCCTAACACTGTTCATTGTTAGTGGTGTTGGCGGATTGGCAGCAGGACCAGAAGGTATGAGTGACATACGGATAAGTGCCTAAAGCATTTCAGAAACAGCAATCAGAGCGATCGAGTACTGTGACCTGCATAGATCGGTCCAATGAACCAGAAGTACATGGTTTTTCCCGTTAACAGCACCGTGCTTTATTGATCCGAAAGTTCAGAGATACGTACGTTTACATGCATGCACGCTTTCTTAAGCAACAAGAGAGAGCTAGCGATAGTCCTGATCGGCCAGTACCGTCGACCATGCTCCTGCCGTGCGACGGAGCACGTACGTCCGCAAAGTTTGAAGTTACGTACTCTACAACGTTTAGAAGATGCTGGAGAGGGTGGGGAGCTTGAGCTCGCCAGACTTGGTGAGCGGCAGCGTGAAGCTGCCGACGATGGGGAGGTCGACGGTGAGCCCGACGCGCATCTCGTAGTCGAGGTCCCCGTCCCGGCCCACGTCCTTCACCAGGCTCACCAGGAAGTCGTACGGCACCTTCACCGGTATGTCCAGCCGCGTCGTGCCGCCGGCCGTCAGCGACCCCGGGTCCGGCATCGTCCCGGACGCGACCTCCCGCCCGGCGCTCTTGAGCGAGTAGCTGATCTCGCAGATCGGGATGGAGTGGGAGTAGGGGTTGCGGACGTCGAGGCGGCCGCCCAGGTCGGCGCCGTCGCGGCCTACGTGCTGCACCGACAGGTCGCCCAGGTCCGCCTCGGGCTTCTGCACCCGCGCCACCTTGTCCGCCACGAACCCCTTCGCCTTGTCCACCAGCTGCGCCATTGCTCGACTCACACACACCTCTCTTGACGTGATCGACCGCTAGCTTGTTGGGCAGGACCTGCTGCGACTTGCCTACTTGCTTAGGTGCGTGCTGCTAGCTTGATGGGCTTGCACTTGCACCGTGATGATCCACCTGAAATAATAGGGCCGGGGGGTTTACGCCGCAGACACGTCCGGGGATGCGTGGTGGGCGCGTGTCGGCACGGGAGAAGCTCTCGACTCGGAGCTCGACGAGTGGGCGCGTCGTCTATTCTTTTCTCTAATCGAAAGGGCAGTTCGACTTGTACACTCGTGTAGTCTTTATAGCACAACTAGTAGTTTCTGCGTGTTTGAACGTGTAACAACCCTGTTTTTTTAGAGTTTTTTAAATTCTTTCAAATAAAATTCACCATTTAAATTTTTCTAAAATTAATTAAAGATTAAATAGAATTTATAAATTAAAAAGATTTAATGTGACTAAATTAAACTTTAATTTTTTTTAAAGTATTTGTTTTGGTTTCTTGTGCTTTAGGAATTTTTATGAATTTTCTGAGATTTTTCGGGTTTATTTGCTATTTTCTAGAGCTCAATTGAATTAAAACATATTTCTGAAATTAGAAAACTATTCACAAATCCACAATTAGCCTTTGGGCCGAAATCCATTTCCCTCTGCTCGGACCAGCCCGGCCAACCCACGCGTCAGCCTACCGGATGGATGACGCGTGTCGTCCATCGGTTGGCCGCCGTTCATCCCATCCGAGCCGTCCACGCAAGCTAATCTAACGGTCACCGTCCATCCTCTGCTCAACCGCCTGTTGTGTCACACGTCACGCATTCGGGGCCTCATGCACTATTCTTCGTTCCCAACTAGGACTCCACCGTCGTGGCCGCCTCGGAGTCCATGCTCGTAGTATTCACCACAGACTCGACGTACATGTCACCTCCGAACACCGTGTCATGCCTGCCCTCGCCTCCTCGACATCCGGGTATAAAGCCCCGAGTCGTCCCCTCGTTTTCCCCCGTCTTGAGCCTTCGTCGTGCGCCGACGTCACCGTCTTTGTCTCCATTTCCGATGTCGTCGTCCTCTCCTTCGTCTGCTCCGCCGTAGGTGGTCATCCCTGTCGTCACGCCTCGTCGATCCCCGCCGCCTCTCTCCGCGCGCTATCCATTCAAACCTCAAAAGGCTGCCTCGATTTCCGCACAGCCGACGCCAGCACGCACCTGCGCCGGCCACCTCTTTGCATCCCATGGATCGAGTCCACGGTACACCGAGCCGCTGACACCCTGGGCCCACTTGTCAACTGTACTATTCCATGCATCGGTAGACAAGTCAAGTCAGCAAGCCAGCAAGCAAGCCACATCAGACCTAGTACCACGTGTCTGCCACGTCACCCTACCACCTCAGCCATAGTGCAACGTGTCATGCCATGTGCCATGGCACGTTAGCCTAGATGCCGAATAAGCCTGCCACGTCAGCAATGATGTCATAAATCCTATTTTTCTTCAAAACAAATTCGGCTGAAAAAGAATTTAGTTGCTGATGCCATAATTAGGGTTTTCCTTTAGAAAAATAATTCCAGTAAATCTTATTTTTCTTTTTCTTTAAATTTAAATCTTCCAAGAGTCTATTCTTCTTCGTCCTAACTCCGATTGATCCGATTATTTTTCATATATTCATCCAAAATTAATATCTATCTTTTGGTTCTAGTTTTGAGGTTTTTGGAGTTCATTTTACTTTTATTTGATTTTTTTAGTGCCTCATTCGTTTTTTTTCTCTCGTTAGATAACGCCTTCGAATGAGCTAAAGTAGGATTTGAAGACTAGGAGTTGTTAACTGAGCAAAACTAAGTCAAGTCATGTCTTTTGATCATGTTGAACCTAGTTTTTAAATCTTTTTATTTATTATTTTATTTTAAATTATCATGCATTACTATTTTAATACAAACCTTTGTACCCGGTAGTAATTGTCCAATTTGATTAATTCCTCAATTGATAATTTTGAGTGCTATAATTTCATTGTCACCATAGGATAGGTTTTTATCTAGTGATGCAATACTAGTTGTCACATAGGTTCTACGTTTGGTATGTTTAGCCGTACTTGTAGTATGTTGAGCTCATCATCACATCTTGATTAATTAATTAATTTTAACTTAATAAGATATTGAATAATGGTGGTCAGCCATAGTTATAAAATTTGACTGCCATGATATGGGTAGCGTCATTAGTATTGGCTAAACAAAACTGGTTTTCACTTGAGCAGGTGATCGTACAGTAAAAGGGAAGTATGGTTAGCACTTCGACGGATGTGGATGTCTCGCTTGGATAATGTCTAAGGATTTAACTTTGTGCGCTATTGATTTGAGCCTTATCGTACAACCACATGTTTATTGTGGGATAGGTCTGACTGATTAATTTATGATGTTTCAATTCTGGTTTAGCCATCGGTATTTTATCAGTTAGACATTTTCATGGGGAATAAGAGTGATCTGTCGACTAGGTGGTTAGCATACTCAATCGTGAAATCTTAGTAGACGAAACTGAGTTGAGATTAAACTTTATAACAGACTTATTATGATCTTCTTGATCAACATGCCTAAGAAAGCGTGTTGGTCTAGTGTCACTATGAGATGATCATATCATTAGGTAAAGTTGTGCAACCTCTGCAGAGTATAAAACTATTTAAATAGCCATGTCCCCAGTTATGGACAATGTTCAGTGATTTCACACGAGGGGTAGAGTTTTCATAAAAACTTGGTTGGAATAAGTATGGGAAGTAAATGGTTAGTTCACTGGTAGTTCATTACGTGAATGGTTCGTTCACGGGTGGTTCATTAAGGTGAATGGTTAGTTCACTTGTGGTTTATTCAATTCTTTTGATTATTTACTTATTAATTATTTTCTGCTTTCTGCAATATAATTATTCAGCCATCATTTGGTATGGCTTGCATAGTTATATTGCATTTTTATTACAAACGACTTGCTGAGTATTCTATGTACTCATAACTATATCCATATTTGCTTAGGGCCTGTTCTTTTCCTTCGAAGCTGGCGGCTTTTGGCTTTTACTACAGTACCTAACTTTCAAATGGAGTATTTTCCCAAGACGGGGTCTACAGGTTAAACGATCTACACATTAAAAGTCCAACATATGTACTTGCCAAAATTGCAAGTGAGTATCTGTCTCTCCGTAATCTGTACCGTAAACAGTCAAAATTCAAAAATTTCAGCCAAAAGCCATAAGCCACAGTCGAAAAGAACAGGGCCTTAGTTGAAGAAGAGAAACTATATCAGCCGGAGAAACTATATCATTTGCTTATCAAATTGCAATTAATTAGTGCTAATTAAAATTAAAAATCTTTCGCTTGATAAAATTCACGATTTACTTCTCTTGCTACCGTCTCGCTTCGGGGATAAGACAGGGGCCCACGAGTACATCACACACCTTACTCCTCTCGCTCCCATCACACATACATATATCTCCTTCACTTTTCCACCACTCGCCCCCTCCTTCTAAAAGGCACTAATTTCAACCATTACTACTAACTTCCGGGCAAAAGCTATAAGCCGTAGCCTATATCTAAAAGCCATCGGCTAAAATTAGTAGTAATACTGAAATTAGTTTTTCGAAGAAATAGACGAGCGGTAGAAAAGTGGAGGAGAGATGCATGCACGAAACAAAGAAAGTGAGGTAGGGTGTGTGATGCATCCGTGACACCCGGTCTTTATCTCCGGAGCGAGATGGTAGCAATAGGAGTAAATCCTAAATTTTATCCCGCGAAAGTCTTTAATTTTAATTAGCACTACTTAATATATGATTAGTACTAATTACCTGCGAGTGCAATAAAATATTATGCACGCTTAATTATCACTACATAATTAGCTTTAATTAATTATGATTAGTGCTAATTAAATAGGATCAACACCGAATAATGTTACTAATTTATTGTTTTTAATTAACACTAATTAATTCTATTAGTAGTAATTAACTGTGTTTAGCGCTAATTAATGAGTCAATAGGACCCTACAGTGCACCCGCGCAATGGCGGCTTGGAACCAGTCTGCCGCGCTGCAGTGGCACTACTGTGCACGCACCTCGGCAGAGTCGGCTCGCCTGCTAACGCATCTGAGACTCGTGCCGCGTTTGCCCCATCCTACCGAGCAAGAGGAACGCCATAGGTATGACATATCGTCTATGTGTCTTCTGAGCTTAATGTGAGATTATTTTTGCAAAAAAGAAAAAGTGGCCAGAGAGTCATTTTAAAAGAAAAAAGTTTGCTAATACGAACAGTTCGTATGTTTCGTCTTGTCCTACGTGGCATGCATCGGAGGTCTAGGCTTATGGCTCAATTGGGCCTGAGTCTAGAACCAAGCTTTATTTCTGTGGGCTTTATTTGCACATAGGGCCATAATATGTGGGCCACAGCAGCCCATGATCTTCTCCAACAACGTCAGTTCTGCATCCTTCTATCCCGGCCGGCGATCCACCCCGCTCCGCTCGCCTCGACAGGTTCGGCGATGCAGTTCTTCGGTGGCTCGTCGCTGACCTCGGTGGCTCCGGAGGCCAGCCCGGCCCCGGTGGCGCCGCCGGGCACGGGCACGGGCACGGGCGCCAACGCGTAGGTGCTCTACGTCTTCAACCGCAGCGGCGTCTGCCTACTGTACCGCGAGTGGCACCGCCCGCTCCGCACGCTAGACCGCACCCAGGAACACAAGCTCATGTTCGGCCTCCTCTTCTCCCTCCGATCCTTCACCGCCAAGATCGACCCCACCACGTACGTATCTTCCTCTCTTCGGTTCTGCTCTGTGCAGGGAGATTTAGAGAGAAGGATCTAGATATGATTTCGGTCACAGGTTGTTGAGTTCACGAAATTAGACTAGTTGGTTGGTGGATGCTGATGGAGTGAACGGTTCTTGAATTCAATAACCGTTCTTACGATATTCACTGGCTGCTAAGTAGCAGCTATCGGAATGGTTTTGGGTTAACAAATGCTTGGAACGTGCATCAGTGCCAAATTGCCAATGTTGTGCTCTTTAAAATGAGTGAATGATTGAACTACTTCTGTTAGTTTATTGGGAGTACCTGTCAATCCACGACTTGATTTGGTAGGACTAATATAAAGTATGAGCAATCTGACAGAAACTGTAGGATTTTGTGGTAGAAATTAAGAGGAGAAAATAGATCGGAGGGGAGGTTAGAGGGTACAGGTGGCAGTGAAGAATCCGTATTCAGAAGTAAAACATCTCCTTATACAGGTGTGGGAGAACTTGAAAATAACGAAAGGCCAGACGTTTGGTCTCCCTCTTCAGCTCTGTATACACAGACCTCCCTGAGCCAGTAATGAAGTTCAGAATTATTCAAAATTTTGGATTTAATTGTTTATATACTCTAGTTACTTGTCTACAAAAGTCAGTGTACACACCTGAGGTAATTTATCGCGAGAATGACAAAATACTGAAGATGAAATGGGTACACCGCTTAAAATTACAACCATAAAAAAATTACTTACACTGCATATTTCATCGGAACTTGTGTATCTTCATTCCCACCACACTGCTCTTCTACTATCTCTTTCCCAAATTGTGATCCTAAGAAATATCTCTAGAACCTTTTTTTTAGAGAGAAAATATCTCTAGAACCTGAGATAATAGGAATTGTCAATGGATGGATCTTTTTGGCGTTTAGAATCATATATTCATTATTTGTTTCTTGATCTATTTACATACCATATGCAGAGCAGAAGAGGGAAATCTTGGTGTGCCACTACTGCCAGGCCGGGGCTACTCATTTTATTGCTTCAAGACAAACACATATAAATTGAACTTCATGGAGAGCCCTTCTGGTATAAAGGTATGTGTTATTTATTCACCCCTTGCTATGTTCCATTCTTAAATTTATCATGATTTTATTTTGGTGAAGTAACTTGGTTAGTCCGTTAAAATCTAAGGTTTTTTCCTGGATACCAAACTTTTAAGTGTTTGAATTGGATGAAGACAAGACTTAGGTTGGGTTCCAATGGCTTCAAATTCCTGCCAATGCAGCAATTTTATCACGCCAGTGGAAGCCATGTTTAATTGGTGTGACTCCAAATAGTAGAAGCTTCAATGCAACCTTGTTTTCATGCAGACCTGTTCCACTTGATATATGCTTTGAACTATGGTCATTGCCCTCCACCTTTAGCATGGTAATTCTTGAGCAGATAGGTATATAATACTACTGTCATGGGCGTGGGTCTTGGACCCAGCCGCTTCATTATTAGGAACTAAATATTAGTTTTCATTTGTTAGAGATATGATTAGGGATAAGATATTAGCTTCTACATTTGTTAGAGATATAATTAAAATTAGATTCTATCTGTTAGGGGGAGCATCTATATAAGGGGGGCTGTTGCATGCTATTGGAACCAAACAAGAAATAACAAAGTCATTCTCATCTATAGTCTCTCCCTCTTCCTCTACGCCAACGCTGACCGGCCATCCTCTCGGTGGTGTTTACCCCCCTATGACCTAAGATTCATAACAATTTGGTATCAGAACCAACACCATGGCTTCTGCTGCCGAGTTAATTTGTGACAAGATCATTGCTAGCTATGAAGAAATCATCGCTGGACTCAAGAATATAGACAGATGGCGATGAAGATGTTGGCAGCAAAGGAGAAGGCACAAGCAGTTGTTGCTGCGTGATCTGCGGCAACACAAGGGGCAGGAGCAATGGCGGCCGTGCCACGGCAACGGCACTGCTACTGCTGCTCCTTCATCCGGCGCGGCCAACGTTGTGTCTTTAAGAGACGCCGGCGTGGCATCTTCCCAAGTCGGCACACACGGTACAAGCCGCACCCTGTGACGGCGGCGGTGCTGCTTGGGGAAGTGGGTGCAGCAATGTTGCTCCAAGCAATCCTGGTGTGCCTTCCGGCCAAGAAGCGCACGCTCTGTGTCGGCGAGGGCGGAGAACCTAAAGTCGGCGACTTTGAGGTTGCAGTGCTCATCGAGGAGGTTCTCGGGCTTGATGTTGTGATGGTACACCGTGACCGCGTGGCTGGAGAGCGCGGACACCAGCTGCTAGAAGATGTGGTGGGCGTCGTCCTCGTTGTAGCCGTTCACGGGGACATCGCGGTAGAGCGGGGTGCGGCAGATGTACTCCATGACGATGAAGATCCGGCTCCAGGTGGCCATCACCTCGTGAAGGTGCATGACGTTGAGGTGGTGCATGAGGACCCGACGGCGATCAGATCCAGCGCGCTTCCTCATCCAAAAGGGATACATCGCCGCTCATCAGCTCGTCCTCGAGGAGAAGAGGAGACTCAACTTGAATCGACGACAAGAAGACGAGGAGGAGGGCCCAAGCCTGGATCTTGGAGGCGAGATCAGATTGGAGCTGCGGCCAACGGTCTCCGCGGTGAGCCGGAGCCGCCGCTCGACACGCAGGCGCACTGCGGCTGCGACGGAGCCGCTGTGGGGGGCGACGACGTCGAGTCACGTTGCTGCGGGGGAGGAGAAGATACCGACGGAGCAGCTGGCGTCACAGGCGCCTGCGGGGGGAGGAGAAGACGCCGATGGAGTGGCTGGTGTCACCGGTGGCTGTGAAGCGGGTGTCTGCAGAAGTGGAGCAGCCGGCATAGCAGGCGGGGTCAGCGGCGACGGGGCTGGAGAAGCACTAGATGGAGGAGGCAAGGCAGGAGTATTAGGAGGCGGAGGGTCCGAAGTGCTACTGTGCTTCCATGGGAAACCCTCGATGGGGTGGCATTTGGGTCAGGGCGATGGCCGTATGGCCCGTATTAACAGTCGGGCTTCAAGCACATAAAAAAATCAAAAAAACTTTAAGGCGACGTCGTACTCCATCACGACGGAGAGTCGAAAGTGCTACATTTCGTTGACGTGGATCTGCAACCATGGCCACCGCCTAGCAGCTCGAGGACGAGCTGCATGTCTGGGAGGGGTGTAATGTCATGGGCATGGGCCTAGCCGTTCATTATTAGGAAGTAGAGATTAGTTTCTATTTGAGTTAGAGATTAGTTTCCATTTGTTAGAGATATGAGTAGGGATAAGATATTAATTTCTATATTTGTTAGAGATATGATTAAAATTAGATTCTATCTATTAGGGTGAGCCCATCTATATAAGGGGGGCTGCTGCATGCTATTGGAGCCAAGCAAGAAATAACAAAGTCATTCTCATCTATAGTCTCTCCCTCTTCCTCTACGCTGACGCTGCCCAGCTATCCTCTCGGTGGTGTTTACCCCCTATCATGGTTATTAAGGAATCGAGATATCGGCGATATCTCGTCGCCATATCGCCGTGGCGGACCGGAGGCTCCATGTCATCCGAACGGCATGGAGGTGCCTCGTATCCGTCGTAGCCGGATCCGCCGCCACCGGATCCACTGCCTTCGCTATCCCCGTAGCCGGATCCGCTGTTGTCGCCGCCGGATCCACTGACTCCGCCGTCGCTGCAGCCGGATCCGCCGTGGTGACGCCTCCTTCGCCGGGCGACGAGTCTTCTCCGCCGCCTCCTCCGCGGCTACCGCTTGGGGCGGCGGGAAGAGGGAGCGGCCGTCGGCGAGCTAGCTTGGCCTCGCTGGCGCCGGAGGCGAAAGAGATGGGGGAAGGAGAGAGGGAGAGAGAGGCGGGGCGGAAAGCAGAGAGAGAGAGAGGCGGGCGAAGAATGCCGAAGCGGCGCCATCCATCTTGGTTGTGAGGGTTTCTGATATTTTGCAATTTAGCCCTCTTATTTTCTAAAATTGCAATAAAGTCCTTCTTGCTTTATATTTCTTCTGTTTAGGCACTCCGGAAGTCCAATATTATTGTAGCTACTTATGTGTATGGCGTCGCCACGTCGCGCGCCATAAACGATATTGTTGTGTGAAGATGGTGAGTTGCCGAGCCTTGCCGCACCGCCTTAATAACCATGCCCCCTATAAATTAAGGTTCATAAGAACTACTTTCTTTGAAAAGGTATTTAGTCACTGACAGTGCCATTTTTATGTAGATTATTCTAATTACCCATCCAAGGAAACTGGTGATCAACAAGATGCACTGAAGTGTATCTAAAACCTATATGTGGAGTATGTTGTAAAGAATCCTCTGTATGCTCCTGGTACCCCAATCAAGTAAGTTCTGCCTGCTTATGAAAACTTGTTTCAGACTATATAATTAGCTATTAGCAATTGCTAATGTCAAGATGCTTGAAAGGATGACATCATTTTGTCAGACTATTTTACAAGGCATCCTTTTTATTTCATAATGGAGCAATTGACTCAAGTAGTGAGTTTGCACTGGGTGGATAAATGCATAACTTATTTAGGGACATAGCTAACAATTGGGTGTAGATCTTCTCACGCTAGTCCTGAGTCTACCAAACAAACTAAACTTCTTATCTGTGAAGAAATTCATGTAAGATTACAAACTCGAAAGGAAGAGTGGATGAGTGACAGTGGCATTCAGTCATAAGGGCGCAGTGCTCTATTAGTTGATTTACGTGAGTAAGTGTTCGCAAAATTATTGTTGTTCATTGTGTGAAACATGGCCATTCGAGCTATTCATATACTACTGTCTTAATTTTAGTTTCATTAATAACTTGTAGTGCTCTTTCCAATTGAGAATAACAGTCTTTTTTAGAGTGAATAAGTCTTGTGTAGGATCATTTCAACTAATTAATCTTTAGTCATGTGATGATACCCATACACAAGCAATTTCAAGCTTAGTGGGTACGTTGTTTCTTGTTTAGCTCAATTCACTTGTTTTCTGAACCTTTCTTATTTGCAGGTGTGACCTTTTCAATAAACATCTCGATCAATATGCGAAAACATTGATTTGATCCCATTGAGGTAATGTTCTATCGTCGGTGTTTTGCACGTCACTGCTTATAGTGTGTGTATGGATGCTTGACGATCAATCACTGGTGTTTTGTACAATGCTGTATGTTTGATTTGTGTGGATGCCTAACAATGTTTTACGTGATTACTTTGGGGCTTTGTGCTCAGATATGTACAATCTTCATGTTTCCCCATTTAGTTTGTATGTTTCTTTGATTAAACAGTGTTGAATTGACAAGACATTCCTGACTGGCAATATTTCAGATGATTTTTCCATGCATCCTTTTGTTTATCTGAAGAATGAGCTTTAGATGTTTGTTTCACAAGAAGCTTGAGTGTTTGATTTTTCATAGCTGTACATGCTCCTTAAGGTCAGTCAATGATTAAAGCATGAATTCTGGAACAATGAACTATTGTGAAATGTAATTATTAGTTTTCCATTTTCCCTTAGCAAAGTCTGCCGGCCCATTCTATTTTTCTTATGTTATCAAGTTTTTAACATGAAGAAAAAATGTCTTCACTATCGTAAGAGATCTGGAGATGCATTGGCCTTTTGTTTTGTGTGTGTACATTAAGTTCTGTATTATGTTTCGGTCTTCACTTGATATGCTTGAACTTTTATCTAGGACTGACACAGCAGATAAAGGCCTAGTTGTCTGCTTTTATTCACATACTTCTTATCGGTACTGTGATGTTTCCTTGCAGGTTTGGGTGGCGCATGATCGCTAGCTAAAAACAGTTGCATTTCTTTTCTTTCTTTTTTTTGAAATTCTGGGCTATAGAACAGATTAGTGCAGTGTTATCGTTATGTTATTTGATTTGATTATGACTATTTGAGGAAGTTTCGCGTCAAGGATGCTACAGACTTTTCTGGTGAAAAAATTGTCTTGTTCTCATTATATTGTACATTTGCACCTTGTATCAGATGTTACAAAGTTATTGTCTTGTGTACTAACTTCAATTTGACAGCTACATACTCAGATCACACTCCTCCAGTCCACCTGTAAATTACTTGTTTGATTATGACGGATACCCTCAAAAGGGAGAATCTCTCTCTCATTTCTTGTGTTGTATGTCACCTTTTGATGATTAATATTCCATGAGCTATCTGGTTACTGTTTCAGATATTTATCTTCAAAGGCTTATCGGGTACTCCCTCTTTGTTTGAATCGATGCCCTTGTGAGATGCATCCAAACTGGATCGAAGAGAATAACAGACGCATTGCCACATAAAGGTATGGTCAGTATATGCTGTGTTGATTCACTCTTGATGCCTAAACTTTAGTGCAACATAATGAACAACAAAGTTCGCAAGATCATTGTTCTTCGTGTTATCCTCTTTTCTTCCTTCGATGCTGCGATACAATGTTTTGTGAACGAGTACAGTTGCTTGGGATGTAGTACTCTGCTACCAACATCTACTACAAAATTACTCCGGTGTATTAAACTGGATGCATGTTCTCGTAAGAACAGAACGTGTAACATTTCATGCATGCTTTCGTCCAGGTACATTAATCTATCTCCCTTCTCTTAGTCCAGGTACACTGATCTATCTCCCTTCTCTTAGTCCAGGTACACTGATCTATCTCCCTTCTCTCTTCTCCTACCACTTCTGTTACAATTTTCATGGATACGTTTTTGGTTTTCCCGCTACTATAGACGTCCGTGATGCGCCATGGCTCTCTGTCCGGGCTAGATCCATGGCGTTCGGACAGCGGACAGAACATGTTTCTTGCAGAGATCAGGGTTGCAGCGCACAGGCACAGGCGAGCAGAGACAGCCGCTGCACTGCATATATGGCAGCAGCCTGCGACAGCTGCACGAAAAGGAAGGTTTGCAGATGACACTGGGATGGATCTTTACTGCACATTTACAGTGCTCTGTACGTGCACTGAACTTTTCACCGGATTCGACCAAACAGTCTGCACGAAAGCTTACCAGATGGAGAGGTTAAGTAATTTTTAATTCTTTTATAAAACGTCGATCAAGACAAGTAACCAGACAAGTCATCCAATAGCTTAGTTATATTAGTAGTTTGATTATCCAAAAAAAAAAGAGAGAACAGCTTAGCTATGGCTGTTCTGCGTTGTCTTCATCCGCAGTACTTGTTAATCCAAGCTGAGCGTGCATATGATACGAGCATATCGACGTGGTAAGATAAGAGTTGTTACGTTAGTAATGTAGAAGTAGCTTGATGCCAACGCCTAACAAGAATCCGAAGGAAGTGAGCTCGCCCCAAGGTGGCAAGATTCATGCTTGCAACATGGATAACTGCTCGACGCTGGTATTTGCTCTGGCCACACCACCTTCTGCTACTTGTTTTCCATTCCATTTGGTGTGTTAATGGCTGTGTAGGTTTTTTTCCCCGAGGATGGGGGTGTGGTTTATGGTCAAGGTATTTCCAAAAACAACTGCAATAAGATGTGTGGAACTTTAAAGTTCACATGAACAGACTCCAAATCTCCAGTCCAATGGTATCGGCAAATTAACTCCCACAGCCACAATTATCTAGCTATACATATTAGGTGTCGTTCGGTTATACTGAAATAAACTGATTTATGACTGAAATTGCACCATAGTTAGCTGAAATTATATTGTATCTGATTATGGTTTATTTAGTGTAACTAAATTTTAAAGAATAAAAAACAGTTTAACCTATCGCGGATAATGCAAACGAATACGAAAAAAGAATCGGCGAAAAAGCTCAAAAAAACACAAAAAGATGAAATTTAAAAATAATAAAAAAAATAAATCTGAAGACAGAAGATCAAGCTGAAACGATGGATTCCTTCCGAGTCTAGCAAACACACTTATAAAAAATCAAAAAAATCTTTAAGTGTCTGGACTACATTTTTGTTTCGTTGTCAACCCCACAGTATGTACCGCATTTTTTGCAACAGCGATGGAATTGGTGCTACATGTCACACTAGCTTCTCTCCCCCTGTTTGCTCATGGTGTCGCGTTGCATGCTGTAACTTGCGTGCAGAACAGCTGAGGCTGAGCTGACGAAAGATTCCCATCCCATCCCATCCATGTGCTGTCACTGGTGAGACTTCACGTGTAACGCAGGATACTATTGGCTCCGTAGCACAAGCAAGTACCACGCTCCGGTCCCCAGTACACTACTCCATTAACCTACAAGTCTCTCTCACACAGGTGTTTTAAATAAGCTTGTGGACATATATGCACTACCTAAGTCTTCGACGTCTGAGTTGCGGCCCTGCCGGTTTCTCCGTTAAGTTTTTAGCTTGTAACTTCTAGTTTTTTTTAATTTCATCTTATTTTAGTTTATTTTAGATTTTTTATCTTTTTTTCCGTATTCTTTTACATTGTTTGTAATATGTTAACTTATTTTCTATTTTTAAATTTACTTATACCAAAAAACCACCGATTTTAGTATAAAATAAGTCAGCTACAATATCAAACACAAACAGTACATACATAAGCCACAAAACAAAACCCAAATGAGTAGGGCCAAGGCTGCCCTTCAAATGGTTTCAGCTTCTGATTTCTAGTTTCTTAATTTCATCTTTTTATTTTTATTTTTTCGGCTTTTTTATTTTTTATTTTTTGTATTATCCACAATGATATAACTTTTTTATTTTTAAATTTAATTACTTAAAAAAACTAACAACCGTCATAGTGCATTTTTAGTCACTATAGTGCAAAAAAATCAAAAGTCATGCCTTATAAGCCACATTAAGCAGGGATCTATTACCTATGTCAAGTACTCGTGGTTGAGTAAGCACTTGTGATTTGGTGTTAAGACACTAAGGGTGAATTCCACTTCAAAATAGCTGTCACGATAAGCTAATTTAAAACAGCGATGAAAAAATTGCCTCGTTTATCTGTTTAAACGAAGTCATATATAATAAGCTATAATCCGAAAATAACTCACCCAGAATTAGTGTTAACTTCACCAACAGATTACAGCCATCGCTGCATCTGCATGCGTCCCAGTCTGGTATAAGTAAGTTTGCTTATGTTGACGTATAGATGATTCAAATAATCGACGGGTTCCCAGTCCCTCTTAAAGGTTGGGATTTTTGACTAAACACGTACCCTGCTCATACGAAAAAACACTGCTGCCTCTCAAACAAGCCTTGCACGGAAAAATGCCATCCCGGATACGGGTACTTGTGATAGAACAAGCTCCTGCCAGTTGCACATGGCGTCCTAGCACACGTACGTTATAATGCTGCAGCGCAGCACGGCGCTCGTCAAGTAGGTGGTAGCACATCATCAGTACTCAATGTGCCAACAGTAACCACATGTCAATGGTTTAAATGACTGTTTCTGTCGGGTCTGTATTGTTCCGATGAATTCTCTGCTATTTCTATCTTACTATTTTTTACATCGGTAGATAGCAATCATAGATACATAACGTGAACTATATCATTCATTAATATTACAAACCTAAATTTAAATAGATTACATTGGACCAAGTTTACATAAAGGACTGATTAGGCCAAATAGAAATATTACAAAAGCGGAAGCAGAAACGACAGTAAAAGGTGAGACCACATCTTACCACAGGTAAGCAAGTGAGGGTAAAGGGATGCTTTACTACTCTCTGAGAGTTTAGATAACAAATATGCACACACTTATCAACAAAGTCTGCCCAACTGGGTAAGAACTATCCTACTAAAGAACGTCGTAATCTCCACCGTCTTCTTCTCCATCAACCCTGGGGCATCATAATACGTGAGTGACCTTGATCCATAGGTTCTGACGCATTTAGTGAGCGAGGGTGAGAACAAACAACCGTACTCCGCGAGCGAACACACAAAATACAATATTATAAATGCAAGGTTCAATAAGAATAGATTTGGATTCTTTTATTTGTTAAAGGCATTAATTAAAAGCTACAATAGATAGGAAATTTCCCGTGACTTAAATATTAACAGCAGTGCAGGTTCTATCCACCTGTTTACATGGTTCCATTTACTACATGCTTATTTTTATTACCAGGGTTGCACCCACACATTAACATAACGGGTTGCATCCACACATGGCAATCCAAATTTAGGGTTACATCCACCCGATGAGTTTTCATCGCACTCACAAAGGTTTAAAAATAGATACTAACTCGAGTAAGTTAACATGCCTGCCCAAGACTATGGGCACGGTTGTTTAAACAATTTTCAATATGTAGAAGTCACAAACTTTACCCATAAGAGATAATCATCGTGTTATATTTCACATATTTTTTGGACATGTAAATCAAGAAGATCACCACAATGCCTTTGCAATGCATCACTCAGCGAAGGTTACACCCACTAAGGTTTCATCTTAGTAGGGTTACATCCACCATCACTAAGACCCCCTCTTGCGCCACACGATGGCATAAATTCAGTGACATGACCCGTATCCACAGCGGCTTAAATCCAGCGACACAGTCCATAGGTCACTCCAATGGTGCAACCCACACTGGTAAATACGAATTAATTAGTTAGGTCGTACCTATTATAGACATGTGGTTGTACTGTATTATATTGAGAGGTCATCACATGATTCAATCCTTGGAGTTATCTGAGTTGTGCTACCATGAACCACATATTCTCATGCTACATCCGTCCAGATATGTAAAGCAAGTTTTAAAGTTTTAAGAAGTATATAACCAAGTTATTTCAACATACCAACTATTTCTCTCCAATGACTGTCCAAAACCAGTTTTATGAATGAAATTATGATAGGAAAATTTAATGCGTCCGGTATCTAAGAAAAATAAGCATAGCGCTTAGATACAATTTATAGCTAGTAAGTCTACCATTAGATTTCTAGAACGATAAGAATTATGTGTTCAATTGTCTAAGGGGTAGGGTATCATAATACATTGATTGATAGGCATATATCTATAACCTTAAGATGAACATAAATTTGCTTAAAAAATAGAAGCATGCATCTTGATAATATAAATAAATATAACCTGCATAAAAACATAGGTTCAACATAATCAAAATATTAACTCGTATGGCTCACAAGTTGGTCATCCTGAAAGTCTTGACTTGGCTCGAACTACGGCTCTTCCATGCCCTCGTACTTTATTCGAACGATTGCGACAGAAAGCAAATTAAAACATGACCAAACAAATAAGTCCAAGTAAACTCCAACTCGATGATTATACTGCCATTAGAAAGATCTTCAATTTAGATTAATTTAGAAATAAGTTTCATTAAATTTGAAGCTAAAATGAATGAAAACGAGCCCTCCAAAGTTTAAATCAGAATTAAATCTAAAAATAAATAGAGGAGAGAGATTCTCTCTCTCTCTCTCTCTCTGACGGGTGGGGTCTACCGGTTTTCAATCTTGTTTTCTATTTATTTCTTTACTAGAAAAGACACAGGGGCCTGACAGGTGGGGCTAAGTATTGTGCAAGACACAATAAAGGGGCCCAGACGTCAGTGGCTCAATTACTTTAAACCGGTTTTAAAATATTTCTTAATCAGGTTGGGCCCACATGTCATTGACTATTCAACATAAACAAATGACAGGGCCCACTGGCCAGTGGGTACTTAACTTAATGGCATTGTTTATATTAATCAAGTTTTAAAATTTAATACTAACGGGGTGCTACAGTGCGCGTGCAGGAGAGAGCTTCGAGAGAACTCATCGCCAACAAGGGGGGCCATGGTGGTTGCTGCGTGAGGATAAAAAGGTTAGGGCCAAACCACACCTAGGAGTAGGGATAGCACCACTGGAGTCACACCAGAGAGACTGTAACATCCTGAAAAATTTAAATTTGAAAATACAAATCTCTTGAATTATTTTGCAATATGTTTTATTTGAATTTGGAGTTCATAGTATTCTTCTGAATTTTGGTTGAGGATTCCAGCAGTTAGAAACCTATAAATTTTGAATTCGAATCTGAAAGCTGGACACAAAACTTAAACAAAAATTTAAATTTCGAATGTCATGCAAAGATTGAAATCGGTAAATCCAAACATAAAAATTTAAAATGTGAATTGAAACCTAAAAATCCCCATGCTCAAATTTTCCTCTCCTCTCACTCTTCCTTCCTTACATGTGGGGCCCTCCTCTTCCTCTCTCTCTTTCTTTCCATTTCTTTTTCTCTGCTGCGGGCCCTCACCCCTTTCTTTTCTTTTCTTCCTCTCACAGCCAGCCAGCCCCTCCCTCCTCTCTTCTCTTCTTTCTTTTCCCCGCGCCGCACGCCTGCTTCTTCTTCCTTTCTTTTTCTTCTCCCTCCTCTTTCCTCTGCGGCCGAGCTTCCTCCACGTCTCCTCTCCCCTTTTCTTCCTGCGAATCCCCCGCCGTGTCTTGCGCCGAGCCCCACGCCTTCACGCCGAGCCTTGTGCCTCCGGTCTTTGCCCTAGTTCTTCACCGCCCGGTCGGCTCGGCCCTCATAAGGAGGAAGGCGCGCACCCATCCGCCTCGCCTCCCCTCCTCTTCCAACGCCGGAATCGGCCCGAGCCCCACCGCCATGGGTTGCTTCCTTCTTCTCTAGCTCCGGTGAACCCAAGCCCGGCCGATTGCGACCACCACGGGTCAATTCCTTCCGGCTAGAGCGACAATGGTGTTCGGCAACACCGCCCCCACCGTTGGCTGGAGTCTTCACCGCCTGCACGCCGCCGGCACCGCGCGCCACCGCCGCCCGACCCCGCCTCACGCCGCCAGCCCCCCTCGGCACCTCTCCCGTTCATCCAACTCCGCAGTAAGCTTCCCACGACCCACCGCCGCTCATGCTCCTCTCCAATCCCCTCTCTCCCACCACAGTGGCCACTCATTTCACCTTCATCGCCGGGCACCCTCAACGCCGCCGACCCTTCCTGGGGCCATCTCGGGCTGCGGGACCTCCCCCACGGGTTTCGTCTCCTCCCAGGGAAACCCATTTACGAGTCTCCACATCCTCCCATTGCCGCCGCCACGGCGTGAGCTCCACACCGAGCGCCGGCCTCTTCCTCTGTTTTGGCCTCACTCACGCCATAGCTCATCTGCTTTGTCTCTTCCCAGTCAGTCGCGAAGGCCGAGCATCCCACCGCTAGCGGGCTCACTTCCATTCCGCCGGCCGCGTTCGATTCGATAAAGAATAGTGTTCCATATTTTTGCACTAAATTTTTATAGCTCATGTTAATTAATAAAAATCAGGAAAAATTCAGAAAATAAATTATAAAAGATGCTAAAATTTCAGTAGAATATAACTGAGATTGTTTAAGATTTAAACTTGGATTAGTTATCACATATGAATAATGTGGTTTACATAAATGAATTAAAAGATTAATTAATGATTAGAGCATTAGTAAAAGATGGTTATGCTTAATGCCCTAGGCTAATAAAATCTTACTAGGATTATTAAGGCTTCATATTGGATTAATTATCACATTTGTGATTTGAATATTTAAGTAAAGGTTAGCTATTAATTAAAATCACTAATAAAAGATGACTCTAGTTAAGTATTCAAATGTAACCTAAAAGGATATTTCAGATAGAATTAAAAAGGGAAATAAATGGAATAATATGTTTATCTGTAAAAGCAAAAGCTTCAAATTAAAGATTTAACCATAATTATAATTAGAATATATGCATTACCATTTAACATGCAATCATTAAGTAAATTTTGATAGTGGGCTTAAGCAAAATAGCAAGATGACCATGTGTGAGAAACTTTGCCTAGGTAAGTAAACCAAAAATAAAGGTAAGCCTAATGCCAACCATGGTGTAGACAAAATGGTGCCATTAATTAAATCTTAACATTAAATTTATTAAATAATAACGTTAGGCATGATTGAATATAGCAAGCTAGTACCGAACCAATAGATCCTAATTGAAATAAGTTAAGCCTAGAAATAGGTAAGTGTACATAAAATGTCGCACCATGAAATGCTTTCAACTCGTGTTCTAAAAATTTGCTCGATAAGCTAAAAATTGTATACGTCACTTATATTTAGCACATGCTCTAAATAGTAGAGCTCGACAAAATAATGCCCGGCTAAAATCATACACCGGCCCTTAACTCATGGAACTTCCTTGATAAATGCAAAAATAATAAAAGAAAGTTATTAATATAAAGACCGAGTCAGTGTATTATACTATCAACCTTGCCTCCAATCACACATTGACCCCTAATAAAACTGAATCGAGTTTATTTGGATTTATTCGATCTTTTGAGTTATTCGCTTTTATTCGTGTTCAGTCTCTTAGCACGTAATTAGAAGTCGAAGTCCCGAAGAATCGAGAAATCAAGCGTGATCAAGATAGAAGTAAAGATAAATACCAGAAGCTCCAGAGGAAGCATTGTGTGAGCTTAAGACCGCGGTGAACCGCGTCAGGCGAGTCAATACTTTGATCATGTTGAACCTACATTTTCTGCAAATTACTTTTGTTTAAATTATCAAATTGCATGCTGTTAATTTATATACAAATACATGCTTAATTCAAGATTTTAGTTATATGCCCATTGTTTGCCTTGATTAATATTACACCCCCTTGTTGAATATTTGAATGTGTGAACCTTGTCGCCCTAGCAAAATTACGATAGTAACCTTTTGAAAATAAGTCCGTAATTTATACGCCATGCGTAGTGTTGCATATGTATTCATGGGCGTGAAAACGCCCAAGCATCACTTTTAATCATAAGAAAATTTGATTGGGCAGTCATGGTGGTAATGACTGGTATATGTTCGATATGATTATTTTGTGATCCCAAAACCCTACTTGCTTGAATATCTGGGCGAATGGTTCGATGGTGTGTGTGTGAATGGTGCAGTGGAGGCACAAAGTGGGTTGTGGTAGAATCGCCCAGATACCACTAAGAACTGAATCTTGTCATGATCTCCCACGTAAACAAAGGCAACCACAAGTCGTAAGTACAACTTGGCTAAGTAGTTGTATCGAAACTCCTGGACTCATCTCACTGGTAGTGGATTGAAGTGGATAAGCAAGGGCAAGGGGAGGCCCAAAGGGACACCAAGGGGAGGGTAAAGTTTTTCAGCTGTTCTAAGCGTTGCGGGAAGGGGAGCCCGGCTGCGTTAGTAACTGTGGAGAACATCCCGTGCATAGATGGGACCCACCGCAAGTGGGAGAAGCCCATAAGATGAGATGACAAAAGGAACTAGATACTTTGAACAATCAACGTGATGGTCTCCGCTCAACCACATGACTAAGGAATCGTGTGGGGCAAAGAGTTGATTGTCTCTTGTGGTGAAAGTGTACAAACTCTGCAGAGTCAAAACTATTCGAATAGCCGTGCCCACGGTCAAGGGCGGACATGGGAAACTTAACCAGATATAGTTCTATTTCAAAAACTTTGTGGGTGGGAATGGAAAAAGTGGCGGGCAGTGCAAGGCCCTGATTTGTGTTGTCCTGGGTGTCGTCCCAGTGATAAGATAAGCGGCTATAACGCTGAAGGATTAAGCATATGGTGCAGATGTCATGTAACGGTGGATGGAATCTGAATCGCTACTATTATTGCATTCTCTTACACATTATGTTTTGTTCAAACTGCTAAGTCTCGTGAAATTTCTATGTATTATATTTTTAAATGATGATAATCCTTCTCCCCAAACCAAAGGTCAGGAAGAATAAACAGAGGTGTAGAGAAGGAGATAGTTGTTATGGTAAAAGTATAAAAGATGCTAGTAGATTCATGTCGATCATAAAAAGGGAACGATAGAATGGGTTGTAGGAGAAATAGATTGGTAGAGCTTAATTGGATTGATATGACAAATAGATGATTTAAATGGTTTTTGGGAAATTAGGAAGTGCAAGGGAAATTACGGGGTTACGATACGGACAAATAGTATGAATTCTTGGAAGAGGCTGGGAATAACGTGATTGATAAGATTTGATCAAAATACTAGAAGGATGAATTGAATTTTTGGGTATATCGGAGGAATAATAATAATTTAGGAGTATAATCTGGATCAATGATTTTGGAGAATTAGAAGACTGTAAAGGTAATTGTTGGAATAAATGGGATTAGTAGGATTTGACCTAGATGGATGATTTGAATTTGAGGGAAATTGGAGATATGATAATTGGAGTATAAACTTGATTGATGATATTCTCGGCGGAGAAATATTGATGAATTAGTTAGAGACAATTAGTGACAAATAAGGATGATTATGGAAAAAGCAATTTATGGTTTTGGAAGATTAGCAGAAAGGATTGATTTGTTAGAAAGTTCTGATATGAATGATTTCGGTGGATTAAAAAGTAATCCTATTAGGGAATCATTGGAATTCAGAAGTAGAGAGTTGGTGAATATTGATTGCAAGATTGGGCTAGTATGAATTCGGAATACAGAAGATATTGGTGGATTCAAAATGAATATATATATAAAGGGTTTGATCGGTGGATTAGCTAAACGATGTCATTTGCTGTTTGAAGATTAGACAGCAATCAATATAGATAATGGTTGATCGGCGGATTAACTAAATGATGCCACTCATTGTTTGGAGTCTTAGACAACATTTAGTAAAGAAATTGTGTCTTTGATGGATTAAGCCAATTATGGCATTTGGGGGAGTGAGTCAACTATAGCAATCGCCGTGTGAAGATCTAGGTAGCAGTAATAACACTATGGTTTAATAATAACAATGCTACCAAAAGCGATTTCTGGCAAATAAAACAACCCGAGCCTTTCCTTTGATAAGCCATGCATACTATATATCGATTCTGTATTGGCTCATGAGCACGGTGGTTAGTGTGCTCACCCTCGCTCTCACAACAAATCCAGAATCAAGAATCAGATCACTGCGCCTCAGCAACACTATTGTTCTTGATGGCGAAGAAGATGAAGATGTCAAGGGCTAGGTCGCGAACCTCCAGTTGGCTGCCTGTGGGCATGTCCTGAAGGTTCCACCTGTGTGCTTCGTTCTTCCGCTGGTGCAATTTATTGATTTCGGCCTAATCGGCCCATGAGTAAGTTTACTATTTTATTTATGCTTCCGCATGGTATGTATTTGATATTCATTTTCTGTAACTGTGAGCACTATCTACTGATCCAGGGAATAGTGCATTAAATCACAGGGGATTCCAGATGGTAAAATCTGGGGCCCTACAGAGACGATGCGATTGCGAGAGGTGCGGCCACCACGGTGGCCATGGCATCGGTGGCACGACAAGTAAATTGAAGATACATGAAGTGTTAACTAGGTGAGGGGAACCTACCTGAGGGGTTGACGAGGTCCGGGGAGGTCTGAGGTAGCATGGCAGCGGGAGCCCAAGGTAGCACGATGAGAAAGCACGACACCGGCGAGGTAGAGGCGACGACGATCCAAATCTAAGGCGGGGATCAACGAACGAGATTGCAAGGAGGCTTCTGGCAGAAGGAATCGACCGACGATGCTCCGAGTTGGAGGTTGCAGTAGCGGCTGATGTTGGGGAAGACAGTGGCTCCGATGAGCTACGAGGAGAGAGGGAGGAATCGGTCGCGGTGAGAGGATGAGGGAGGCAAGGTGAACATGAAGACGCGCTCGGAGGAGGGTGGGGTGAAAGATCAAGCTTCGTTTAACTTGGTTTTGGTGTTAATGACAAATATCAAAATGCGATTCTAAAGATAATATCATATATCATTATGTTGTTTTGGTGATATTGACTAATGCATATATGAGACTAATATGTTTGTTTAAGTTTATTTATGATTAGTCTCATTGGATGGAAAGGTGAAATCAAAGAGGTATGCATTCGAAATTATTCTCTCATATATTAGTGCATTCCTTAGATCCAAAATATAGATTGAACTCCACAAATTATACAAAATGAATATGTGCATATGTATTCAATATACACACTTGCATGCACACATTTAGGGGGAGCTCTTTATATGTGTTGAAGTTTCACAAGTAATGATCTATGCTTCTCTAAATATGCATATTTGGGATCTTTACTTTGAAATACATTGTTGGGTGTATATATATATAACTTGTGTAGTTCATATATACTCAAGTGTAATCGGGTTGTCAACTAACATCTCCATTATATGTTAATGGTTGAATAGTCAGATGACAACCGGATAAGTAAGCTTTGTGCTTATCTAAAGAGTATACAAATTGTTGTGTACAAGTTGTATACTCACAAATCAATTTCATATCTCATAATATGTTGAGATTGTCATGAATTACCAAAAAGGGAAGATTGTTGAATCTTGTCCCTCCATTATGTGTTAATGGTGAAGTTTGGTAATTGATGACAATTGTTTTGTGGACTAACGGTTTCCATGAGTTGGATGAATAGGTTAGGTTCCACAAATGAGGATGACTTGGGATGACTTCATGTGTTGAAGATCATCAAGTCAAGATGCGAAGAGAAGATAGATTCATGAGTTGAATGCTATCAAGAAGAAGATGGCTTTATGTGTTGAAGGCCACCAAGAAGATAGATTCATGAGTTGAATGCTATCAAGAAGAAGATGGCTTCATGTGTTGAAGGCCACCAAGAAGATGTGTCATAGAGGCGATCATATGTTGATCAAGAAAAGACCATCATGTGTTGATGAAGTGATGTGAAAGATACATTATGTGTTAATGCATATCAAGTTGATGACCCGAGGCAAAGGTATGACTAGCTAGGGCTAAGGATGTGTTCCTAGTCTTTTACCGGTCTTGGTGTTTGGTTGGAAGACCGGATTACTAGTATGTGTTGCCGTACTATTAAGAGGGGTCATGTCTAGTAGTTTGAGTCTCATCATGTGTTGATGGCTCATCCTCACCTCGCTAGCTCAAATTGACATGAGACTTGTATTTGCGAATGTGTTTTGCAAATAGTTGAAGCTCGTGTGTTGAACATCTTTGGAACATGGGACTATGCATTGCGAATGTGTTTTGCAAGTGCTTGAAGTCCATGTTTTCTACTCTTTGTAATATGAGGCTTAGATTTGCAAATTTGTTTTGCAAATTGTTGTAGCTCATATTTAATCTTTGCGTCATGATTTCAAAAGTGTGCAAATGTGTTTTGCAACTTGTTGGAAATCATGTGTGATCCTTGTGTGCATGATATCATAGTTTGCAAATGTGTTTTGCAAAATCATTGAGATATCTCGCCACCGCCGTAAAAATCGAATCACCGGCTCTGTGTGAGCGGTACTACCGGCGAGCGGAAGTACCGGCATGTGTTGCGTGGTACTACCGGCTCCCGGAAGCTCCGAACCCCGAGCGGAGCCTTTTTTCCAGAGAGCGCCAAGTTTGGGCTCGACTCGGAGGAAGTCTGCAGCCGACTTTGCGGTACTACCGTCGAGCGGTACTTCCAACAAATTGAACGGCGGTACTACCGCTACCGATCGTGTAACGGCTAGTTCGAAGCTCGACATAGCCGTTACGGTAGCGTCAGTGGAGCGGTACTACGGCCGTTGGCGGTGTGAGTTCCGCTCGTCCGAATTTTTCAGACTTTGCTCCAACGGCTAGTTTTTGATGTGGGGTATTTATACCCCCTTGAGGCCGGTTGGAGATGTTGCTGGTGTATTCATTTGTTGACCCTTGAGCTAGTTTGAGGTTCTCCACTTCTATTGTGCATGTGTTGCACTTTGTGAGAAAGGAGAAGAGGACTAGAGTGCATGTGTTGCCTCTAGGTGAGGACTTTGTGTCCAGCGAGCTTGTGCATCCGTTGCACGTGGTGAGAGTCAAGCGAAGGACTTGGCTTATTACTCTTGAGTTTACCGACTCCTAGAGCGGCGTTGAGGCGTCAGGCGCGGTGATCTTCTCAAGAAGGTTGTGAGAAGGCCCGGCAAAGTTGTGAAGGTTGGAGCTCACCTACCCGGAGCGGGAAAGAGCTACCACTAGTGGATTGAGGTGTTTCGGCTTAATTTGTGGAGCCGGTCCGATTTGCTCGGGCTAACCTCAACGTGGATTAGGGGAGAGCGGTAACTCTCCGAACACCACGGTAAAAAGAGACCGTGTCTAATTGTGGTTTGTTTCTTTGTTCCTTATTTACATTCAAGCAATTTACATTCATAGAATTAAATTGATTGCTTACATTTCTAGGATTGCAAACCTTGACCTAGAATAGAATTTGTACTCTTAGGAGATATTTTTGTTGTAGGGGATATTTGAGCTAAACCATATTGTTTTTTCCTTCCGCTATAGTTACTTGGTTTAGGCAAATAGAAAAGCTCTCGAATTAATTAGCAATAATTTGTAGAAAATTTTTAAAACTGCCTATTCACCCCCCTCTAGTCGGCCACCTCGATCTTACATGGGGCTCACTGAAGAAGGCTGGCAATGGTAAGGCCCAAGCGGAGCTAGGTGGTGGCAACGACGGGCTCAAATAGAGCTTGCCGCGGTCAAGGCAAGGAGCGGGAGGGAAAGAGCGATGTGAGGTGAAGCTCAGGAAGCCAGGAATCGGGCCATATAGCCACGGGTAGCAATGACCACTATACGGGCGTAGGGGGCACGGTGGCCGAAGGCAGCGATGGCAGCGCACGGCGCCGGCAAGTATGGTGCAAAGGTGCGGACAACATGGTGGTGATGGCGCAGAGAGGCAACGCCCGGGCACGCGAGACACGGAGCGCTCAGCACAGACACGGTGGCTATGGAGCACGGCACAAGGCGTAGGCCAAGAGAGGGCGGCGAGGTTAAGGCGAGGTCAGCATGGCTCGATGGCGCACAGGAGGAGGCGGCCGCGCACTGTCGCAGCACAGGCGGTGGTATAGGCACGCGCTGGCATGGCACACATGTGCGAGAGCGCACATGGCGCAGGGGTGGTGGCTTGGAGTTGGCTGGGCTTGGGACCTGTAGGAATGGGTTGGGCTCGGGCCCATTAGGTTTTGAGTTTTGGGGTTTTCAATTGAATTTGCAAATTGGTTTGAATTTGAATTTCATTTTAGGTTGTTTTTAATTCTTGAACTTTGATTTTGCCAACAGGAAATCCGAAACAACAGAGCAACTCGGCAAATTCAAACAACCTAACTGAGCTTCCCAAAATGGAATGTTACAGTTTCCTACTGCATGCGGTGCAATCTCTTTTTGTTAGAGCTCACAGGGTCAGCACTTCGATACTCTCCCTAGTACCTTCTGTGAGATGGCACCTTCTGAAAAATAAAAAAAAATACGAATATTAAATAGGTGAAGCAGGAGAGAACTAGCACTTGACGATGGTGAACCACTCAAAGCTGGGCCTCTAAACTCTAGAGACAAATCCAGTATCGTGGTCCCACTCTGTTCTCTGAAATCATTAGCCATTTGGAGCGAAGCGTCAGCGTCACCATCAAATCACCAATTAGAGGCCCACCTTATTTTGGATAGGTTCTTTTTAAGCTGAGGCTTATGATTTACAATTATAATTTTTAAATTTTAATCTATTTGTAAGAGGTAGTACGTAAAGAGAAACAGTCTTATGTGATTTTGGTTAGTATAGCTAAATTTGATATAGTTTGTACTATAATTTACCTATAGATCATATCTTTAAAAACATACCATTTAACAGTACGTTACTATTTATTTATATATAAGCCGTAAACCAAACACACAAATGAACCCAGCCTTTATCTGGGAGCTAGGAGCATTCCATTCCCGAACATAGCTTGCTTGCGATGTGAGCGCATGAAACTGGCAAGCAGTAGTAGTAACTCTCACGTTATTCAGGAGCGGTTAGCTTGACAATGGCTTATGATCTTTTTATTGTAATTTATAGTGACTTATTTAGCGTAATTAAATTTAAAAAATTAAAAAAAATTAACTCATACAGACAATACGAAAGAATACATGAAAAAAAGAAAGCCAAAAGAGCTAAAAAACTAAAAAAACAAAATTAAAAATAGTAAACTAAAAGACAGAAACCAGAATCTATTGCTGAAACGATTGATGCCCACAAATGTCTCACTACCCTGCGTAGTTAACAGCCATAAATCAGACTGCCTGCTACAATTCTGAGAAGCGTCACACGAAAACCTCTTAAATGGTAGCCGTAAAAAGATGTTGGTCGCGATCCTCATTCGAGCAGTTCGTTAGGTTGTGTGAGGAAGGATAGCCTCTCTTTTTAATACATGCTTTATGGTTTTATTTGAATAAATAAAAAATATAATTTTTTATTTAATTTTAAAATAACTTATTAAAATAGATTCTTAAAAATATTTTATTAATTTATCGATACTGGTACACATACTTGCGCTACAAAAAAAATGTCGGCCAAAAAAGGCAGCTTTGTTGGACCCCCTGGCGATACTATTGACTATTGTTGGATCAGCGCCACGCAGGCCCGTCACGTCATTCCACCGTACGTGATTCTTCCATCCCCTCGTCGACGTTGCCTTGCCGTCTTTCCTTCAGCGAATTTGCTCCTCACTCCGAAGCAGGCTTTGGGAAGGAATCCACGGCACGCATCGATGCGCGGTACTCACCGTCTCACCTCCATCGCAGATGGGCGCGGATCACGACGAGCGTCGGTTCTACGGGAACACATCGGCCGTATCCGCTCATCGCCCGTGGGGCCGTCGCAACGCTTACTTAAACAGTTTCTCCAGCCGGATTGGTGCAAGGGGAATAAAACTGGGAGGGACTAATCAGGTCCCGGCTTCGAGCGATGGGTGGATGGCGAGGTTGCACGGAGCCCACACCACGGTTCTTTCAGGGGTGTGACTTTGTTTTTGCTTTATAATTTTTGAATTCTAGTAATTTGTAAGAGATAATATATAGAGAAAAATAATCGTATATAATTTTATTTAGTATAACTGAACTTGATATAATATCTACCATAATCTATCAATAAATTCTGTCTTAAATAGACGTATTATTTAAAAACTAGTTATTGTAATATAATTTATAAACCAAAGCTGCGGGCAAAAGGTTATGCGCCGTGGACATGAAACATGGAACATGAGTGGTCGTAAATGCGAAAGCTGAGAGGTCCTGCTGCCGCTTTAAATCGTCGGTACCCTTCAAGGGCTCCGTCGATGGACACGGACATGGACTAGCTACGAGTGGCTCTGTTATTTAGAGCTGCGCTGATTTTTAGTTCCGGTTTTAGGCGGTGATGGAGGATATAGGTGTTAACATAAATAATACATATGATTTTAAATTTTAAATAATTATTTAAAAATAATTTTAAGAAATAATATGGAGAAAACATCTGGTTTATTTCTGTTTTCAAAGAAACCGAAACTAAAAACCGTAAAAGAAAAACGGGACCAATGTAGTATGTGTGCAGAGCATTGGATTCCTGTCCAGGCATCCATGGACGGGGATATGGTTCACGTTAGTACATTACGCAGTGAGTTACGCTAAAAAAAGTCAAATGTGATTCTGCAATCCTGCCGAGTTAATGCATCTGGATGCGTACGAGCTCTGCGTGCCAATGCTTAGGCTGACAACCATGGCCCGCGTACTCATGCACAGAGAGATAACACGATACGTAGAGTTGCGGTGATCCCAGACGTCAGCACGTCCGTGGGTCGTAAAAAGGCTTAACAGCCGGCGCCGTACCATATATCCCATTTCCCGAATCAATGAGGCTCAGGCAATAGCAAGGGTGTGCGTCGACGACACGTAGTAGTACTAAGTGGTAGGGTATTAGCCGCTGTCACGTCAATTTCGTGATCGTGGCATGCCCCTCCTCTTCTCGAAGGGTGCGCCAGTGACACATATCATCTATCATACCGCCGTAACTCAATAATAGCTGAACCGAGTGACAAGACGAGTTGGCACGGTAGAGAGAGGGTTGTCGAGTCGGGGGATCAACAACTCCGTCCTAGGCTTGGCAGGTACGTTGGATGTGGGCTTCAGCAGCTGACCACACAGACGTGACGCGACGCGCTCGACAGTAATTACTGTGACTCGTGGCTAGATGTGAATGCTGCCCTATATGCTTGCGTGGGTCTGTCGGTCGACAATGCCTCCCCGCTCGTATAAAATACCTCGCCTCCCTCTCTGCCAGCTCATCAAAGCCAAGCAGCTAAGTATCTTCCCTATGGAGCGTGCAGAGCAGAGGGAGAGGAAAGAAAGAAATAGAGAGTAGAAGAGGGTTCAAAATAGTTTTTGAAGGTGGTTTTGTTGCGATCTAGGGGGATTTCGCAGGTGGAATTAGTGTGGTTCTGGTAAAAATCTTCACGAAGAGATATATTTCACTAAGATCTCATTAGCTTTAACACTAATTCGATTGTGTAGAATGTGCTCCATAATAATGTGTAGATGGCGTATGTGTTTAGTTCGTGCAGATTTTTTTTGTAACTACCTATGTTAGTGATCGATTAGTGGCGGTGTTAACGATTATTTGTTAATACCCGAACGTTCTTAGTTGTTCACTGTTATTATTTGTGCACCATTAATATTTGTGCACTGTTATCATTCTACACTGTTATTATTCGTCCACCATTATTATTTTTGCATTGATATCATTCATGTGTTGTATCCTCTGGACCCCGACCCTCTAAGCCCTGATCTATCGCTCGAAACCAAGGAGTCGTACACCCCTAAAAATTCTCTCCGCGACTACCCCTAAATCCTCGATCCTTCGCCGCAATGCAAGAATAACCTCGATGCAGTGGTATAGGTTTATGATGACTACGTGTATCCTAGATGTCGATTCTTTTGCTGCCATTTGTTGATGATAAGTGATTTGTTACCCACGTATACTTGCACGTATGGAACGCTTCTAGTAACCTTGTCTTGCTTGCAGACAGCGGATTGTAAGTTCACCGAGTGAGTGGATCCATCATTTCTAATACCTGCCCAGATTTGCATCCAAAAACTGCACATCCGCATAGAAAAGTTGCGCGAGGAGCTCCAAACCGAGAGACCGAATAACGATGAGGAGATCATGCATCTCGGTAGCAACTACCACCCATATTGCGGCTACACCAACCCAAGCTGCAATTGTGCCTGCCACTACTGCAACAACTAGCCACGTCCATACCAGCCGGATGACCACCACGCCATATGGGTGTCGTATGGTTCAACATTTCCATCTTAGATGATATGTTAGGCCACACGTGGTTCATTCTTACATTTTTTTAGTAATGTATATGCACTACTTACAAGATTGAGTTGTTTTAATTTCCTATCCAAAATCGTTATCCCATCTAAACATTGAGTCCGTGCGGGTTAGTTGGGAAGACAACCTTCCATACGGGGCCAACCAACACACCACATGCTACCACACCTGCCGAGCTAGCATTGTATTAAGAGAGGAAAAAAGCGTAGCTCCCAACATTAATTATCCTCCTGATCAAACGATAGCTCTTCCTAAGTTCTTCCACAGGTTAATGCGTACGTGAATGGTAGAAGCTGATCTGGCTACACGGTCGCCTGGCCGGGCTATTGCCGACCACAATAACTCGACGATAGCCTACCAAGCCGGGCCAGCTCGCCTCCTGTAGAGGTACAGCAGCACGACAGGTGATATGTGTTGCTTGCCATGTCTTCTGAGCTCGGGAAGGGAGCCATTTTGCAAAAATAGGTTCTCGAGGGCTAAAATTGAAAAAAAAAATTGCAACAATGCTACATATGTGAACAGCTCGTGTTTGTTTATATAAGGTGTGTTCTTCTCGATTGTGACTTGTGGTTTTTGTCCCTAGTACGAACTGAAAATCGACAAGCTGATAAACCGCTTATAAATGGTTATCCCGACAAGCCACTTCAAAATACGGCGAAGAAATTGTCTTTTTTATTTATTTGAGAAAAATTATAAGCCGGAGGAAACCGGACCACAAACTACTAGTAGGCTGTATACTAGTACTCCTAGCAAATACTGTGCTACTCGTTGTGCCATATCGCAAGCAAGCCCCGCGCGCGAGTTCTCACCGAAGCGCGCAAAGCTGCCCATGCATCACACAGCATCAGGCCACCACGCACCACACGTCCCGCCCCTTTTGACATATCTAGCACTCTATATTTCGAAAATTCCATTTTTAGCCCTCCGAACGTATTATTTCCAAATATAGCCCTCTTCCCGACCGCACGTTTACGTAGGCGACACGTGTCCGGTCGTGCGGTCCCGGACCGCACGATCAAGATAAGCCGGGTCGTGCGGTCCGGACCGCACGACTCCATCGTTCACCGTCCGCCGAGCGCATGATTGATTTCTGACCGCATGACTCTCTGTCCCGACCGCACGATTGAATTCTCGACCGCACGATTGATTCAATCGATGCGCTCAACGGCGGTGAACGATGGAGTCGTGCGGTCCCGACCGCACGACCCGCTACGGGCGGTCATGCGGTCCCGACCGCACGACCGGACACGTGTCGCCTCTACAGAAACGTGCGGTCGGGAAGGAGGCTACATTTGGAAATAATACGTTCGGAGGGCTAAAAATGGAATTTTCGAAATATAGAGTGCTAGATATGTCAAAAACTCCCCCCGCGCGCCATCCGCGTGACTGACCAGATCACCAGACCGCGCCGGGACGAGATGACGCAAAGCCAGTCACTCCACGTATGCCTAGCTACCGCCCACGAGCCCCACATCCCCACCACCACGCCTTTCGCGGCAACCGAAGCACCCCCTGCGCCCGCTCGCCACCATGGGCCCTTCTTTTCATCGTATGACCTAATGATTTTTTGGGACAGTGTTTTGTTTTGTTTATCAGTACTCGGTCCGCCGAATCAAACGCTCGTTGTTACCGGTCATCAGCCGAAAAGAACGCCGGTATATTTTTACTATTATAAAAAGTGTGAATTGATGATTAGTCTATTCACTCTCCTCTCTCCTCCGCCATCCGATTTAATATGCACCATTTGTCTCTCTCAGAATACAACTGCCCTATCTCCTCCACTTTTTTTCTATCTCCTTGCGTATTCTGGCCACCCTTCCATCTCTGTTGCTTGCTTTTCAATGTTTGATGTATAAAATTGACCAGACAGTAAGTTCTATCTCATTATTTTTATAACTTAGTTGTAACATATGACTCTCTAACTATATATATATATATATATATATATATATATATATATATATATATATATATATATATATATAAATAATAGTAACATATAGCCTAGGTCCGGCCGATGCGACGGACGCGACGGCACGGCAGGCCAGGCGGAGCGCAGGCCGACCGCGCCGAGCCGAGAACAGGAATACGGGATGGACTTGGGAGTGGACAGAAAGGCGTGTGTGCCGCGTCCGGCTCCGGCCGAAAAAAGCAGCGGAATTTGATCGACCGCGACGCGAGTCTCGCTGTCGCACGCCTCGCCTGCCTTTTCTCGAACGGAAACAAATTCGGGCGTGGAAAATCAGACGGAAAGCGCGGTGCAAATCAGCTTTTCTCTTTTCCGTTTGTTTGGTTTCCACCGCCTCCACGGCAGCAGCCTTGTGTTAAAGCTGCCGTCCGACACAGCCGTCTTTTCTCACCAAGACGATGTTACGCAAGTCACCACTCACCAGGCCTACACCCGTCGCTGTTCCATCCAGACCAGTCGCATGCACAAAATGTGGAGAGAGAAAAAGGTACTGTACTATACTATACAATACAGTACTACTCCTGGACAAGGGGCACAAAGGGGGAGCCATTTACAAGAAAGCGACTTCAGATCGGAGATGGAAATATTTTACATGCATAAGTTGCGTACTTACTGGCGCTAGCAGATTATTGAACTAGACGGCGGCGAGGGGATACAGGTAGGAACAGACTAGGAGTTCATCGCGGCCAAAAAGACAATTCTTTAGCCACGTTAAGACAAGGGAGCGCACACATGCACGTTTTTTCAATACGACATCATGATATTAACTATCAATAATACAAGCACCTAGGCGAAGATTTGAGTACGGCGATCACCGTTGGTCCGTATCGGCGCGTCGGACGGTCCGCGTCACGCGCCGTCGCCGCCGTCCTTGGTGTCGGCCCTGCCGTCCCCCGGGTCGCTCATGGACCGCAGCAGCGGCGACTCGGACCCTACGGTTTGCAGCAACAGTACAGAGCAAGATGTTAGTATCACGTTGTCACTGGGAGGTGGGCCATGGGGGGCATGGTGCATGTACCTTTGGAGGCGTTGAAGGAGCGCTTGCAGTGGGCGATCGCGCTCTGGATGCCGTCCTGAAGCTGCAGCAGCGAGTCGTCGCGGCGCTGCGGCTGCGGAGGGGGCGGCGACGGCGGTGAGTGCGAGGGCACGGCAGCCACGGCGGAGGACGCGGACCGGCTCTTGCCGAGGCGCTTGCAGACCTGCTTCAGCCCGGCCGGGACGCTGGCGCGCGGCGCGCGCACGCCGCAGGCGACGACGACAGGCTGCGGCGCGGGGCCGCCGCGGCAGGAGGCTGGGACGGGGTGGGGAGGGTGATGAAGAAGGGGACGGCGAGGGGTCTGGCTCGGCGTCCGTCTCCTCGCCCTCGCTGGCGCCGGAGAAGCGGAGGCGCTCGCCGTAGCGGCGGGAGACCTTGACGTAGAGGGGCTTGATCTTGTTCAGGTACTTGAGCAGCACCTCCTTGGCGAAGCGCCGCTCCTCGGCGGTGATCGCAGCCGCCTCGGCGGGCACCGGCGCCTGCACCGCCGGCCTACCTGCGCCGGCACCAGCGTCAGAGGTGCGACAGCTGTTGTCGCGCGTGAAGAGCGAGACGAAGGGCGCGTCCTCCACCCGGAACTTGATCAAGAAACGGTTGATCTTCAGCGCCGGGGAACCGCCGCCGCCGCCGTTGCCGTCCGCCGAGACAGGGGCCTTCGGCTTCCTCAGCTTCAGCAGCAGCACGCGGAACTTGGTCGCCGGCCGGAGGAACGACGCCGGTGGAGGCTGCGCAGTCGCAGCCAGCTCCGCCTCCTTCCCGTCGCTGAGATCTCCACCCGGCGCCACCGCGTCCACGGCCACCACCTCACCACCGGACGCGTCGTCTCCGGTGACGGAGAAGTTGAACTCGACCCTCTCCTCCTCGGCATCCGACGCGGCGCTTTCGTCGCCGGGCACCGCGAACTCCAGGTCGAAAAACGACGCGTCGTCGTAGACGTCCCCGCATCCACCCCCACCTCCCCCTCCATCGTCTTCACACACCGACGCAGCTATCGCCGTGGCCGCCACGGCCGCGCGCTGGTTGCCGGCGACCGCGCCGCCGCGCAAGTACTTGAGGAAGCTGAAGGACTCCATGGCGCACAAAGGCACAGAGCTCACTCACACACCACTGCCCCCTAGGCCTGCTCACTCAGCTCAGCTCCTCCTCCCGCTTGTCTCACACAAAAAAAGTTTCCTTTGGGCAGCCTTTTGAGGAGGAGGAGGAGGAGGACAAGGCGGTGGTGGTGGTGTCGCATCGACGACTAATAGATGGCCGAGGCGAGCGGCAGGCGGTCAGAAGCGAGGCCAGTGACCCCTGTGGGATTGGACGGGGAGGACGGTTTGCGGCAGGGCCCGTCCCGTGTGGGCTGCACTTCTCCGACCTGGACCGCGGTGTGGGGTTCGCGCCATCTAGTCCGTTCGTCGTCGTTTTAACGGGTCGGGGTCGTGGTCCTTTCGAAATTTTACTGGCCCGGTTACTGTCGGTAAACAGGGGGGAAAATGTAAAAATGAAACTGCAGTTATTATACCTGTCAAAGTGGGCCGAGCTCAACTGTACCGACCCGTGGTCTAGTACTGTAGGTCCAGTCTGAACACGGCACGATTCGTTTTCTTAACAGGCTGTGTCTGGGCCAACGGTCGTAAATGGATCGTGCCGGTACAGCACGACACGGTCCGGCTAAATATAGCCGTTTTTTACTATTGGGGGCTAAAAAATTCAGATAAAATAGCAAAAAAATTCAAAAAGATCTAAAATTTTTTCTATAAATAGGGGACATAAGGTCACCATTTTGCACATCTCAAACCCCACCCTCTTCTCTCTATTTAGCTGTGCAAAATGCGGTATTGTTTGCGCAAATTTGGTAAAATTAGTGAGAAATTTGTGCAAAATTCAGAAAATTCAAAAATCTTCAAAGAATTTTCTGATAGCTGCAAAAGAGGTATTAGTACTATCTTATTTAAATATTTTCTATTATTTGTTGATTCAATAGTAAGTTAATTGTTCTTTACTATTTCAATTTGCAGTTGATTCAATGGAGAACTGTGATTTTGAACTCTCCGAATTCGGCCTCTTAGCGGAGAATATGCAATCCTTTCAAGAAGGATATCCATCCGGGGAACATCCACATCTAGAACAAACTGGAGAGCTAGAAGAAACGACGGCCCCGGTGGCGCAGGGTTCAATCGATCCATCTTCTACTGGCTCAACAAGTGCATTCACAACTCATAGCACGGGTGCAAAAAGAACAAGAGCTAGTACATTAGGAGTTTGAAATGATTTCGATAAGAAGTTCAAGACCGACGATGATAGAAATTCAATGAGATATGTTGTTCGTAAATTTTGTGGTAATGAATTGTCTGCAATATCTTCAGGTGAGACGGTTCACCTGCAACAGTATGGTGCAAGCTGCAAAAGAAGGCAAGGAATACAAATGCGCCAAAAACAGCTGCAGTATAACCCCGACGGCTCGGTACGTACTTGGGAATACAACTCAGTGGTAGTCCGGGAATCTCTTTGTAGATTAATTGCTTCTTAAGATTTACCTTTAAATTTTGATGAGTCTAATGCTTTTCAAAAATAAATTAGGACTGCTAATAACCCTCGATTTAGTGCTGCACCTAGGCAAACCATAACTGGAGATTTAATTAAATATTATAACAATTGTTGTGAAAAATTGAAAGAAATATTTTATACATGTAGATTCTCTATTGCTTTGACATCAGACATATGGAGTGGTAGGGCTAGAGAGGATTATATTAGTATTGTTGCTCATTATGTTAATAATGATTGGGTAATAAAAAAGAATTATAGGATTTATATTAATTAATGTTTCGCATAATGCTGAAAATATTGCAGAAAGTGTTATTAAAGTTGTAGAAAATTTTGGCCTCACGGATAAGATTTTTTCCATAATTTTAGATAATGCAGCTGCAAACACTAAGGCTATGAAAATTCTTACTCCTTTGTTTAGTACTTATGCACAACATTTCTTACTGCACCAACGTTGTGCCTATCATATTATTAATCTTATTATGAAATCTGGTTTAAAAAGATTGAATGCTTGTATTGATTATTTTAGAGATGCAATTTCATATATTAATTGTTCTAACCAATGAATAGCTGCATATAAGAGCTTTTTGTGTAGCAATGAACGTCTGTCCTAGAAATTTTGGCTTAGACATGCCTGTTAGATGGAACTCTGTTTACCTTATGCTTAAACATATATTGCCACATAAGAGCACCTTATTTGTTTTCCTTCACACCCAAGATCATTAATCTCGTAGCTCCTCTAGGAGAACCCAAGTTAGAGACCCTGAACTTAATGAGGACGATTGGTTTGTTGGTGAAAAAAATATTTTCCTTTTTAGAATTTTTTCATAAAGCTACAATTTATATTTCTGTAGTATACTATTCAACCTCTCCTCTAATTGTTCATAATATTCTTGAAATTGTCACTCACTTAAAGGCTTTTGAAAATGATCCTATACTACAGGATGCTATAGTTGCCACGAAAACTAAGTTTTTAAAATATTGAAGGGAAGTTCCTATTTTGTATGCATTCGCCTTTATTTTGGATCTTAGGGCCAAACTTCAAGGATTTATAAATGTATTACAACTTTTAAGTGATGCTACCGGTTTAGACTATTGTATATACTATAGAGTAGTTAAGGATAAATTATATGAGGTATATGAGAAATATGAAAATAAGTTTGGGTCCGTGCGTTTGAAAAGACCCCGGTAGCCCCTAGCAACTCTAGGGGGACTATGCAATGGGGCAAGATTTTTTATTCTTACTCTAGAGATTCTCGTGCAGGTGCAGGTACACATCAGTTAGGAGGAGGAGGGCGACAAAGCATTAGAGACCTATTAAGCTATCTCAAAGATGATAGCGTCAGCTTCGAGTAAGAGTTGAACATCCTCTCATGGTGGCAAAACCAGAAAGTAACATATCCAGTGCTATCCATATTAGAGCGAGATGTGTTGACTGTTCCTGTCTCTACAGTCTTCTCAGAGTCAGCCTTCAATCTATCCGGAAGAATAATCGAGGAGCGACGAACAAGTCACTCGAACGAGATGGTCGAAATCCCTCTGACCGTCAAAGATTGGGAACAAGTTGAATCAAGACTCCAACATACTGCAGATAATAGAGATTTAGAAGAATCTTTTGAGAATTTATATCTACATAGCAATGAATAGGATTTCAATATTTTTCTTCACATGTAGTCACTAATGAGCTTTATAGGCTATACTCCTTTTTCTTTACAAAAGTTTTCTCAAGTTTAGTTTTTACTTGCTAAAGTTTTTAATGAGTTAGCCATCCCATGTAATTTAACATGTTAATAAAGCTCATTATGTCATTGAAAATAATTATTTTCATGATTAACAATGTCTATAATTTTTTATAGTTTTTCTAAATTTTTCTTAAATTTATACAATTTTTTGAATTTTTTCTCTTTTCCCCTACTTAACGGGCCGACCGGGCCGTCATGGCCCGTTAACGGTTCGAACCACGGCCCACGGGTCGGCATGGCACGGACCGTTTATTAAGCGGACCTTAACGGGTTGTGCTGTCGCCAGGCCCGTGCCGTGCCGGCCCGGCACGACCCATTGGACACCTCTAGCAGCTATCTTATCTAGTTGCTAACTGAACCAACATGTTTACTCCTGCGAAATGTGGAGTACCATTTGGTTTGAATCAAACTCTAACTCTTGTTTTGAAAACCCTGTATGTTAATTGTAGGAAGTGGGAATTACCTGTATAAAAATGTGTAGTAGCAATGCCTAACCAAAATTGAACAATTATCCAAATAAAACACACAAAGCCTGTCCATTTCTTACTTGTTTTTATATCGATCATCTAATGTTGGATAAGAAAATCAAAATTATCATTCTGATGGCTTCTTCAGGTAAAGGTGCCCCTCGGTTGGATTGGAAGGACTGAAATAAGCTAGCTTATGGCTAAAATTATATTATAGTTGGCTGAAATTATACCGTAACTGATGGTGGCTTATTTGGCGTAACTAAATTTTAAAAAAATTTAAAAAAATAGAAAAAACATATTAGCCCATCGTGGACAATGCAAACAAATATGGAAAAAACTAGCAAAAAATCTAAAAAAACCAAAAAACTAGAAAAAGACGAAATTAGGAATAGTAAAAATAAGCCAGAAGCTCAAGCCCAACCGAACGGCACCACGTTCCAATCCTGTACCATTGACCAACCATCATGGCGTCCAACAGGCTGCAGCTTTGTTTCTTGTTTCTAAGTTCTTGTTTTTTTTTATTTTTTTCTGATTTTTTGGTATTTTTAGGATTTATATATTTTTTCTCCTATTCATGTGTATTGTCTGTGATGATATTTTTTATTTTTAAATTTAATTACACTATAAAAATTACCAGCAGCTACAATACAAAAACAATTATTACAGTACAAAATAAATCAGAAGCTTAAGCTTAAATGCTCAATTGAGTGATGCCGCCGTCATTGACGGAAAAAAGAACTGCAATGCCTCATGCGTAATCACGGATCGCAATAATCTCTAACCGATACAATATAATTTTAGCCTAAATTTATAGTAAGAAAATTAAGCTAAAAACTATTGGATCCTCCCATAGATCTATCTGTCCGACGAACGCAAACACGGCCACTGAGACTTTGGGAGATCACTAATCATTTCATATGAATGAGGACTACAGATTGAAGTAATTTTATCTGTAGAATCATGTCAATCACTAATCATTTCATATGAATGAGGACTACAGATTGAAGTAATTTTATCTGTAGAATCATGTCAATCATGATGTGTATCTTCAGTCTGGACTCCGGTTTCGGTGTCACAGTTTCTCTGCTTTTTCTTGAAGGACAGCACAGTCGCAGTCAGTTTCACATACTACTATAAAGAAGACCCCATACGCAGTCCGTCGTAGTTGACATTGTGAGCTGCAAAGCTGTCCGTGCAGTTCCGTCCCTACCAGAAGCGGAGAGGTACGCCTGACCTGTGCACGCTCTAGCCGTCACACACTGTGGTGTGACAATAGCAGTACTAGACTAAGGGCCCCCTTATTTAGGTTTAGGTTTTCGATTTATATTTTACTATTTTTAAATTTTATCTTTTTTGATTTTTTAGTTTTTAGCTTTTTTGCTGATTCTTTTTTCTATATTCGTTTTTATTATATGTGATGGGTTAATCTGTTTTTTCTATTTTTTAAGTTTTTAATTTTGATTATATCAAATAAGTCGTTATCAGTTACAGTACAATTTTAGTCAGCTACATTAAAAATTTAGCTATAAATCACTAAAATTCGACCCATCTGAGCAGACTCTAGATCTTTTGGCTTGAAAATGAAACAAAGAAACCTGGACAAAATTGGCTTGCTTGGATTTGACTCGCCCACGGCTCAACATTAAAAAAATGCACATAATCCGATGCATGATATACCAAGCAAACCACATGGCGTGTGAATCGGTATAAAATTTGGAAGATATCCCATCCAACGTGACCTGTGGAGAGACCCTTCTGGTGGCATGCGATAGAAGAACTGCTGAAAACTTGAAAAAAAAGGTTAGGTTATCGGGTTGAGTTCAACGAAGGTCAGGTGAGAGAGTTTACTTCGGATCAAGATTGGGCCCAATGGCGAGGCACGGAGGAGGCTGGCAATGGATCAAGTTTGGTTTCGGCTCTGGGAAGGGCTGGTGGCCTGTCGGGCTAGCGGCCTAAGAGCCCGGCCGAACGCAGGCCCAAGAGCCGACAATGGCTCTCACGTGGGAATTCTGAGCCCATCTGTGCTGCGACTGCAGGCGGCAGAGCAACACGTGAGATCCCTTGGGAACGAGCAGAATTTGAATTTTTTCCCTTCAGAATTTTTTCCCTTTAGATTAGACACATTGCGGCCCATGAGCGTGTACGCATGAGTGTGATGTTTAGTATCATTTTACTAGTCTAGCTTGAGATTCACCAATATATAAACTCTAGAGATCCAAGGTAGCGACTCTTGGTTGATCATTTTGCAAAAGCTGAAATTAAAATACAAATGAATTGTTGTGTACGTGATCTATTTCGGGTGACCGCGGATCTGAACCGGTTTGGAGCCTACCGCCTTACAGATATTCAAATCTTTGGAACGCACAAGGCCTGGATTCTGCTTCTGCATCTCCACGCAAGGATGCAGAAAAGTTCGATACCATACGGGGCCCACTGGACGGCCGGGAGCGTAAGTCTCCGCTGAGATTCCGAACGCAAGCAGATCGCGGGCCCAGTCCAGCAGAAAAGCTGCTGAGCGGGTGCAGGGTGGGGATGGTGCCCTCCACGGTTGATTCCACGGCTCTTTTCGCGGTTAACGGCTGGTCCTCCTCCCCCTCTTTTTTTTCGCTAGGTGTACACACCCCGTGTAGTGTGTGACTGCGCCACATCCTCCTATGTGTCTTAGGTCTTGTTCAATTTGAGCGCGACCGATATCTTTTAACTAAAATAATACTATAATAGCTAAAAAAAGTGACAGCTAAAACTTAGAGTGTTCAATTCACCTTTTGGCTAAGATAAATTAGAAAAGGAAAAAAAAGAAAAAAATGTGAAAATTAATAAGGATTAAATGGACATGAAAGAGAATGAAAAAAAAGGAAACAAAAAAATCGGCTACGATGTGGGCTACACGAGCGGGGCCAAGGAGGACGGGTGACGACAGGCGACAACGGGCAGGAGAGGTTGGCGGGGCCTAGGGAGGAGGGGTGGCGGCGGAGGTGTTGGACAACACCAACGATCACGACTTGGTAGCGGCCACCAGACCAGGCGACAGACGGCGACAACGATTCAGGCGAGATGAGCGTGGAGGTGGCGGAAGGATGCAACAGCGGGGCCGAAAGTGGCAGGGGAGGTGAGGACGGCGGCGCCAGCGTTGGGTGAGGTGACAAGATGCCGAATTCATGAAGTTGGAAGCCGGAAGCCGAAACTGTTTAGAACAACGCCTTAGTTTCTTATAATACATGCTTAACTACTAACCATATTGATTTCAAACATCCTCTTATGTATGTTTTAGTTTCATATATTACGTACTAAACCATTAACAAGATTTCAAGCATCTTCTTACATGTGTTTTAGTTTCATATAATACGTACTAAACCACTAACAAGATTCCAAATATCCCCTTATGTGTGTTTTAGTTTCATATAATACATACTAAACCACTAACAAGCAATGGCGGGGCTAGAACTTTTTTGGAGCCCAAGCACACCACAGTCCACATGCACAGCTCTCTAAGCCCATTGGCCCTCCGCGACAATTGCCTGCTCGAACCAGCTCGCTCCCATGGCGTCTGCCGATGGGGGGATGAACTGGATTGGTAAATAGTTGCTTGTAGTTTTCAATTCTGAAATGCGTCACCGTGCAGGGAAATAGCAATGGTAAGAGCAACAACAGTGACGGAAACAACATGGTAGCCAAGGCAAACGATAGTGGCACAGGCGATAGCACCGACGACAACCTACGGGTGATGGAGCAGCTAGTGGAGAAGATGATGGAGGAGGACATGGGCACCACCATGCAGTACCTGCAGGGGAAGGGTCTCTGCCTCATGCCCATCTCCCTCACCTCCTCCATCTCCTCAACCACCTCGTCAGCGTTGCCCTTTTCCTGGCTTGCCATCCGCCACACTGGAGGGCAAGGCTCATCCTGCTAACAAGATTTTAAACATTGTAGTAAGAGATATTCAAACAAAGAAATACATTTATACAACATTTTTTTGGGGGGGAGAGTAAAGTATGTTGACTATGTCAACAAGGACAATATCCTTAAAAGTCCTCTTATTTTCAATAAATGACATGCTATAAAATATATTGAAAGTTCTATAGCTGGAAGAACTTCAATAACTTCAAAATAACCATACGTAGTCAATCTGTCCGGTATAGGCTCGATGCAAAAATGGGATGCATCTTACGTGTGGTGGCGAGGCTGAGCATCGCAACAAAGGGGCGATATGGGCTATGTTAGAACTCGACTGAGTGTGGGTGGGTGGAGGAGGGGGGCAAGGGTGCAACATAGATAAAGCACAGAGGACGAAGGCATACCACGGTCCACATTGGAGCTTGAGCATCTCAACAAAGGCGTGACGTGGTCTATGTTAGAACTCGACTGAGTGTGGGTGGGTGGAGGAGGGGGCAATGGTGCAACATAGGTAAAGGACAAAGGATGAAGGTATATCGTAGTCCACTACGCCGTAGTGGAGTCAAAAGCGTGGCACAGACTGTGATGATGACGGATCGATATGCTAGGATAATATGATTTTTTTATCCGTAGTAACTTAAAGACATTCAATTAGTATAGCAAACAGTTGAGCGTTATGGTAACGGTGTTCTACCAAATCTCAGAAGCATTTTCATTCAAATTGCAAGGACTCCCAAGCACACATATTAACTAGAAAGAAAATAGATAATAGAAGGCTTGTTATTTAACAATATAACATAGACTATATATCAATGTCAACCAAGCCAGCCCAAACGATTGGATATCCATATAGATAAATTCACCAAACCAAAAAATTTTCTAAATGAAGCTAGTGAGAATTCAAAAATCATATTGTACTTTTCTATTTTCCATATATGTTGCCTGGGACTCAAACCCGGAATTAGTCAGACAGAGTAGATAATTCTTCCTTGCCAAAATAGAGAAAAAAATCCCTCCCCAAATCGTGTTTGTATTTTTCATTGCACACGACTTTTCCTATGTGGAAATAGTCAATTTCTATTCCAAAGAGGAAGTCTACTATTTTTTTAATCAAGTTGATTCACCTACTATTTATTATAGCATAGGAAACATTTCAGAATGGAATACGTAAAGTTTTATCTTGATCATTTATCGATCATGTCTAGTTTATTAGTTTTGTCTAATGATTAATTAAGAGGGTTCACCAGGTCATTGATACAGATAATATCGAAATACAAAATACGCTCACTGTGTGATCCACAGAAACAAAGTGTGAGTTGCTTTTGTGAACATCAAAGAAACAAACTTGCTCTTCTTCTGGAAAAAATTCTTCTAAAAATACCGAACCCAACCGTTGCATAAAAAGTTCATACCATGCTTTTATGTTTACGAGCTAAAGTTCTAGCGCATGAAAGTCGAAGTATATACTTTAGTCAATACAAAGTTTTTTTTTGAAGATCCACTATGATAATGAAAAATATTTCTACATACCCAACCAAATTGATCAAGAATATCCCAATCTGATAAATCGGTCCAAATTGGTTTACTATTAGGATGCTCCGATCCAATACAAAATGGAGCTTTTGATAATGATTGAGCGAGGGGAGTGGTGGGATCTATGGTATCGATTTTTTCATTCAAGTATATTTAGAAATGAGTTCTCTAGCATTTGATTTCTTACTACGGTTGAGTCGAAAAAGAGAAAGAACATTGCCAGAAATTGACAAGGTAACATTTACATTCCTTCTTCAAAAGAAGAGTTCCTTTTAATACAAGAATTGCCTTTCGTTTATATTGAACATAATGCACGAGAGGATCCATAAAGAACCATGGTTTTTTCAAAAAAAAAACATGGGTACATTACCCCCAAAATGTTTCATCTTTCCTAGAAAAGTGGATTTATTTCACAAAGGTTCCAAAATATGTTAATGGCAAGCAAGAAGACTGTTTACGCAGAAACAAAAAAAAACATCTTTCTTCTAACTCGGGGACAGGAGCAATTTTGGTCCGGAGCAAAAGCACCCCACCGTCCAGTTGGCCTCTTTCGGCCGTCCAATCTAAATCCAACGTCCGACATCTTCCGATCAGCCCTAAACCCCAGCACGCCTATAAAAATCCAGCACGCCCAGTCAGATCTCCTCCACTCACGCGCACCACCACCATTTCCTTTCCCGTGTCCCGCGGAGCAGCGTGAGGGTTTCGCAAAGAGAGCCATGGCGGAGCAGCCTCACGCGGATGACGCGAGCCCCAAGTCGGAAACCCTAATGGAGAAGATTGCAGACAAGCTCCACGTCGGCGGCTCCTCCTCGTCGTCGGACTCCGACGCCGACGAGCGCCCGCGCCCCTCGGCGCCGCCCGCCCCGCCGAGGTCACCGCCTCCTTCGCCGACTCCGCCGCCACCGCCGCGGCCGAGGCCAAGGCCAAGGTGTTCCGCCTCTTAGGCCGCGAGCAGCCGATCCACAAGGTCCTCGGCGGAGGCAAACGTATGGCCGATGTTCCTCTCTTTAGCTGTCTTGCTTTGAAATGCGTAGACCGGATCGTGTTGCGGTGGGTCTGGACGGGTTCGGGGTTTTGGGTTTTGGACTAGATCTGATAGGTTACGGATTGGATAGTGCGAGTAGGGTTTTAGCCTTTCAGGAGAAACGATTTGCTTAGATCGGTGATGCTGGGGGGTGGCCGGTGGGGGCTTGGCCTTTGATTAGTTGTGTTGTAGCCTTGACAAATTGACACAACTAGTGTTGGCTGATTCGTGCTGGTGGCTCCATATTTGGTCAATGCACGTTGGCTTCGTATGACATTTGTTGTGCGATCTGGTCTGTACGATTTCTCCCTCAATACGTGACTTGTTTTGAAAGGGATGTGACTGGTTTTGAGAAGTGGTTCTCACTCCATTTGAAGCGAACTGTAGGCTGCTAATATAGTGGAATAATCGAATACAAAAATAATGGTTTCCTGTGTTAGTTGGGTTGTCATATTGTTGTGTGTTGGTGTGCTAGTGTTCACATCTTTAGATTTCTGTAACTTCATGTTGTGTACTATCATGGCTGTGGTAGAATGGTTCTCAAGCGGTTGGTCTGCCAAACACTTGAATTTGTGCTTTGTAGTGCTCGATGTGATGGAATGTATGGAATTACTTGGCTGGTGAATGTTACTGTGGCATTGTGTACTGTATTCGAAAAGGCATTGTATGCTCCTGTATGAGTCATCATCATAAGAATTTTGGCTTTGTTTTCTATTAGGATCCTGCAAAATTGAAGTTTTGAGTCTTCAACAAAGAAACAATCAATCTGGTGATTTTTTTAGTACAATGTCCACCCTTTTTGAAATAAGAAGCATTTCTAATAACATTGAAGTTCAATATTCTTCTGTTACTTGTTTTCAACACAACCATTTTTTTCTCCATCAAGGTGTCTTATTTTCTGATCAAGGTGTGATTTGCATTATATAACTTGGATTATCCATCATTGTTCCTGCTGTATTCACTTCAGTTCTTAATTTTGCAGCTGCTGATGTGTTTATGTGGAGGAACAGGAACATCTCTGCTGGAGTACTAGGTGGTGCCACTGCAATCTGGATACTTTTTGAATTGCTTGGCTACCATTTTTTGGCTTTCATTTGCCATGGTCTCATATTCTCTCTGGGTGTCTTCTTTCTCTGGTCCAATGCCTCGTCATTCATTAACAAGTAAGATTTCTTCGTCTCTATAGCATACATTGTACAAATTTCTGATACAAGTTTGTCCCTTGCAAGTTAGGTAGGCAGTAATAATGACTTTAACATGAGCTCAAATTCTGCCCTTTACTTTCAGGTCTCCCCCAAGGATTCCGGAGGTGATCATTCCTGAAGATGTGGCCGTCAACATTGCGCTATCTACACGTTACGAGATCAACAGAGCCTTTGCAAATCTTTGTCAGATTGCTCTTGGCCGGGACATAAAGAAGTTCCTTATTGTATGTCTGTTATGCCATTATCTAAGTTTAACGATTCCTCCTACAACGAACTGGATTCATCTGATTTATCATTATTGTGAATTTCTAGGTGATTGCTGGGCTTTGGTTGCTTTCTGTTCTTGGGAGTTGCTGCAACTTCTTGACCTTGATTTATATTGGTAAGGGAATTGAGCACTTGGAAGAGGCTTATTGTTTAGCACCTTTTCTAAATACGGACTTGGCTAACAGTGAATCTTTCTCTTTTATTCCAAACAGTTTTTGTGGTTCTGCACACAGTTCCAGTTCTTTACGAGAAGTATGAAGATCGGATTGACTCTTATGGTGAGAAGGGGTGGGTTGAGATTAAGAAGCAGTACGCCGTGTTTGATGCTAAGGTTCTGAGCAAATTACCAAGGGGCCCCTCGAAAGACAAGAAGCACTAGAAACAAGCGATACAGTGTCACTCTCAGTAGGGAATGGGAGCGGTTGGTTCGTGGTTCTCGGGAAGCATCTTGGCCGTCCGTGTGGTACCAGCACCAACATGTCACCTATTGCCTTGTGTTACGTATGGCGCTCGTGTTGTTTGCTGCTTCGATGAGAGTAGCCCGAGTAGCTTGCCCTACAACAGGAATGCAGATGCAGCCCATGTTTTGATGTACCGCTGTTTGATTTTTGATCTGTAAGATGTCGCATGCCTATGGGTTCTGCGATGTTGTTTTCGCTACTTGCATTGCTGCAGTTTGGACTTCGATTATATTTATGAACTGGTTGAGCTTAGATATCATCAACTCATTTCTATTGTTAGCGTTGGTGAAAAACTTGTTGTCATTGTGCTATTTAGGCCCAGTTTGCGATGTGTTAGGTTAACGTTGCTATTGAGTAGATCATAGGAAAACTTGGTTATACTTCAAACAATCTTAAAACTTGGTTTTAACAAGGTAAACATTGATGAATTGATTGCATTTTTTGCACACCCTTAATTTGAGGTGCTGGATGAGTTCCTTACCCCCATGTATACTGTATACTGCCCCCTGACAAGATTGACTCAGTACCAGTATGGGTTTTGGATTGTTGGATCGCTGCAGCTATTTGCTTTACCATTCACTGGAGTCAATAGGAGGAGCCGATCATTTTCTCTCTAATGAAGTTGGACGGCAGCAAGCAGTAATGAAGTTTGACGACATCAAGCAGTACCACACTAATAGTAATACTTCTTTGTGGCCAACTACAACATACCAAGCATGAACCTATACAAAAACATGGAGCGAATAATGCACAAAGAGGAGCGAAAAACAAATCTGCACCGCAGATTCATTATTAGTGTACTACAGCAACCTCAAACGACCCTCACTTTTATCGGACCTAAGCAGCATATTTAGGCCCTACTCAAAAGGGGTTTTTTTATAGCTTATGGCTGAAAAGTAGTGTAACTGAAAAAATATTGTAGCTGACGGAGGCTTATTTAGCATAATTAAATTTAAAAAAAATTAAAAATAGAAAAAAAATATGTTAGCTCAGCACATATAATACAAACAAATACGAAAAAAGAACAGACAAAAAAACAAAAAAGCCAAAAGTATAGAAAAAGACGAAATTTATGAATAGTGCAAAATAAGCCAGAAGCCAAAAGCTCAAGCCGAAACAAGCGGGGCCTTAAATTTAACCAAAAATTAATTAAATAATAAATGATACATTTATAATTAATTAAATTAAATGAATGACCAAGTAATGGAGAAAAATCCCAAAGTATTTCAATACTAAAAGAACATAAAGTGACAAGATTAAGCCATGATACAAAGGCATCGTTTGCATCTTGAAAATTTACAAGGGTACAATATTTATCGAAATACATTATACATTCTCAACCACAATTAACATATATTTAACTATACATTAGAATGATAGATTCAGCTGTCGGCGCCATAGGAAGTGAGTCGGTGCAAGAATCTGCACTACGAAAAGCAAACCAAAATCTAAAAAGCAACCATCTAGAAAAAGTAAGAGAGAAAGTAGCTTGCCGTTAGTACCCTCTCCTATCCAAGTGTATAGGGTAGCACTCATCGAGATACTAGCCATCTAGGGCCAGTCAACACCTCTCTCTATAGTGGGTCTCATCATCCGGTGAAAACTATACCTAAACCCACTTAAACTGCACCAAACTTGCCTTCATAAAAGAAAACCGAGCTAAAGTGTCAGAAAAACCCCAAGGACCTTTGGTCCATATGAGTAACCTTCCTTTCACCGTGCACAGTGAAATGTGAGGAGGCAAAGGATAAGGAGTAGGCAGCTGAATGGGATAGAGAGATAGATCATTCTCATCTATCTCCCCCAAGCCACCAAAGAGCTCACACCGCGCCCCCAATCCCCACCCACCTCTCCTCTCATATCCAATCCAAGCAGAGACGAGAGCACGAAGAATGAGGGCTTGAAGCCACCATGGTGGAGTCAGAGAAGGAGGAGGAACCATTAGGGCAGTTGGAGAAGAACCGAGGAGGAGAAGGCAAGCCACGTCCTCGATGTCCTTGGAACAAGAAGGAGGCCAGGACTAGTGGAAAACGAGGAGAAGGCAAGCCACTGGGAGAGCACGTGGGGGAGGATCACCGCCACCAGCCTGACCTTGACCCGACCAAATCGGGTAGGGTACCCCATATTCTCTGTCCCTTCCACCCTCAAAATCTCCTTGTAAATCACTTCACCCTATGGGCGTGTTGGCAAATCGAGTAGGAGATAGCGAGGAAAGGGGATTATGGTTCTTTACCTTGGCTGGATGGAGTCGAGTCGTGACGCGTAGCATCGCCGGCACACGGCAATGAAGGCTGAACTATGGATGGCCGTCTGTGCACACCCAACAGATTCTATCATGCTCCCCAGCATATGCAGAACCCCCGAGACCCATTATGGCTTGCTCAACCACGAAGTAGCTCAGTCACCTCCAAACCCCAGACCAAATCAACCCAACTCAAGCTCAAAATGAAAATAAGCCATAATGATGCAAAAATATGAAAAGATAAAATCGGATTTAGCTCGGGAGTAGAGGGGAGGTGTAGATCCGGTGGGGTTGTGCCTAAATCCACCACCACCGGCACCAGATCCAGACAGAGGAGGAGAAGAAGAGGCGCAAGAACCTCCAACAAGAAGTCCAATTCTTTATCAATTCCTTTTAGCCGCTATCCCTTCTAATGCAATACTCTACCATATAGTTATCTTCTATTTCCCTCTAAATATTGTTGAATGCTGGTCGTTGCGACATCAACATACATACACGTGCAATCGTCGTTGGTCCTGCTAGGAACACTATCATTCTCTCTGCGATGACCTCGAATCTATTCTACACGATTGCGTCATCTCTACTCTTAGCTCTTTGCTCATCTGTTTCTGTACGCCCGTGCTTCTACCCGTACAAATGCATGCATATACATACATATGATTGATGCCCTCTTCTTCCATGTCAGTCGCTGTTCTTCTTCGACATTAGCAAACTCAATGTTGTGACTTCCTTAAAAACCGTGGCGACCTCTCATCTTTATTGATGTTGACATGTTTACTTTAGTCGTTGTCTAACAATATGCAGAATCTGCTTGCTTTGTCAGTGATGTCGTGCCTCTCACTAGCGATAACACACTCCTAACTACCCAATGGCCCCATATCGTACATAGCTCATCTTCAATGCAAAGCTTCATCTTCTCTTTGTTAGGGCTTTTCCATCATCAATCTTCTTTGGCCACTGACTTCATCAATGACACCGATGCTCGCCACTCGTGGTCGCAAACTGTGGCTCCTTCAACCCTAACATTTCTCTTCAACACCTCTAGCGAGCAGCATGATATTATTCTCGTCGAATGGCTAAGGTGAGCAGCACAATATTGTTCTCATCTCTACCATTGTCGCCTCAACTCTTCACTTCTCTGTGGGTCAATATCTTCTTGTAGGACATATCAAAGCCATTGTACTCTTTTGTGGTCTCCTCCAACACTATTCATGCTATCCATTTTATAACTTAAAATTTTATTTAAAATTTTAGCTATTTTTTATTGGAGTTCGTATACAAATCAAATTGCTAATTTTATTTAATTTATTCTAAATTTTAGTTATTTAGGGACTTTATTTTGGAATTTGTATGGAAATCAAATTACAAATTTTCTTTTATTTTTACTCCAAATTTCAATTATATTTTACAATTAGTATATAAATCTAACTACTAATTTTTTTATTTCGAATTACAGTTATTAAGGGATTCTACTTTAGAATTCTAATCGAAATCAAATTGCTTATTTTATTTTATTTGGATTTTTAATTATTTTTTGTTGGGATTCGCATAGAAATCCTATTGCTAATTTTTATTATGATATTTAGGGATTTTACTTTGGAATTATTATTGAAACCAAATGGCTAATTTTATTTTATTTTTTATTTTGAATTTCAACTATTTTTGTTCTGGAATTCGTATATCGATTCGATTGCTAGTTTTTTTATTTTATTTCAATTTATATTTATTTAGGGATTTTATTTAGGAATTCGTATGAAAATCAAATTGCTTATTTTATTTTAATTTTGAATTTTAATTATTTTTGTTGTACTTGAGATAGACTATTTTTTTTCAATTGCTATAATATGTACCTACTACGATCAACGACGTGGAGTTTTTTTTCTAAGCCCTTAAGAGCGAAGATTGCGTCTTTTTTTCTTTGCTTTAATAAGACAATAGATATAAAACTGTAACACGAGTTGCTTGCGAGTGCTAACATAGCTGAGCCAGCCAATCCTCCGAACCCGTCCAGCCCGGTGCCTCCTCGCCGCCGCGGAAGCCCAATAGCACACCACTTTCTGCGGCCCAAACAGACAAGATCTGCGTGTTGCGGCGGCCCAACGCCACTCCCAGCCTGCACCGCCCATGAACGCCGTGAGGAGGCGGGCGGGCGGATCCATACAGTCGCTCGCGTGCCGTGCGGCTCGGCACCCTCCAGGTCGGCGGCCCGCGTCTCGTTTGTAGACTCCACTGAGCTCCACCTCTTTCCGCTCCGATTGCGCGCAGCACGGCCCACCCCTCTTCCCCCCTCCCTCCGGCGGCGCCGCCACTTCCGTTCACCGGGCTCGATCTATTCCTCCTCCTCCCCTTCCCTCATTGGGGGTCTCCGGACTAGTGTTTCTGCTTCTTGGTAAGAGTTGGTCGATCGACTGATTTCGCATCCCCTGACGTTGCGAGCGGCGGTTCTGGTTCGATACACGGTTCTCGCCTGGCTCCGTGCTTGCCTGCCTAGATTTGACGAGTTTTCCCTAATCTGCAGGGCTCGTTCGCAGCAGGCGCGTCCACCCCCGAACTCACCATGTTCCCACCACCGATTGCGTTCGGAGCACGGCGGCCTCCTCAGCCTCCGCCGTGGCAGTGGCAGCAGCCTTTCCAGCCCGCGGCGGCCGCTTCCTTTTGGCAGCGCGACAATGTGCGGGAGCATGTGAGGAAGCTGCAAGAAACCATCGAGGTTTCAACAGCGCTGTGAGTTCCTAAAGCCCGAGAGCTGGTGATGACTGATGACCATGTAACTGAGTCTCCACGGCGTTTGTCTTAAATAAAGGGTTTGAATTTGCAGGGTAAATGAGCTAGAGGAAATTGCGCTCGCTAGGAATTCAGTCGATGCTAGTGCACAAGAACCAGATCCGTCTTCGGTAGAATTGTCGTCAGAGTCTGGTGGTTCTTCCGCAGAGAGGCCCCTTCATTTTGTTGAGCTCACTAGAGCAATCAAGATTAGTCAAGACACTCATGAATCTCTGGCGGTAGATGCAGCTAATTATCTTTGTTCTCAACTTCAGCACCTCCTTGCACCTATTTCTTCTGCTGTTAACCAAGGTGGTCCTTGGGAAGAAAGATCATCAATGGTTAGGTTAGCTCAGAAGCTGCAGAAATCCAAGAGAAATAAGCGATGGAGGAAGAGGAAAAGAAAGCATGTAGCGGAGCTTTTCCAGAAGGTGGCACTCATTCACATGTTTTCCTGCTCCTACTGTTGTGAAAAAAAATCAGTTCGCTTCAAAGTGGCCACAAATCCATTAACTGAATGACAACACTTGTCTTAATTTTTAACAGGAGCATGCAGACCATGACAGAATTGATCAGGAAGCCGATGAATGGAGGGCTAGGCAAATAGCCAAGGATATTGCGAAACGCAAGGTGCTTTCTCATCCATTAAAACTGTCGTTTCATTTGGGGTTCTTTTGTAGTTAGACCCAGCACTGTTGCTCCACAAACAATCAACTCATTGGTATACGTGCAAACCAGGTGGAAAGCATGAAACAAATTGCCAAGAAGAAAGCAAATGAGGAAAGAGAGCGTCTAGAATATGAGGTAAACATTGGAACAAAATTAATGCCTACGGCGTGCTGTAAAAATTCTGATATGTTTGTGTATGTGTGTGTCGAAGTGTGAGGACTAAGCTTTATTAATTGTCTGCAAGCATATCTCTGCATACTATTGAACATCTATACAATCTAATGCCATTGAGTTTAGGATAAGTTAAGCTGTAAGCCTTAAGTTTTGCCATTATTATTTGTGGCCTTTTTCTTTATTTAATGAATTTAGGAAATCTCTATAAGATGTCATCTAAAGATTTGTTTAGTGTCAATTATTTGTCCTTGATGTGGTGCAACCCAACTTCTCTGCCATGATTCCACCTACCTGCTTGCTTTCATTCAGAATTTTTAAGCAATCAGTTCATGAATTGTTGAGTAGTTGTTTTGACTTGCTTTATTTAGATTTAAGCTCTTAATGTTCTTTGTGGAAGATTTTAATTTAAGAGTATCAATATAATATACCTGTTTCTAAGTAGACTAATTTTTTTCCCCAATTCAAATCTGCCATTTACAGCTTGAGCTTGCACTAATGGTCGAGAAACTACAGGAGCTTCGCTCTATAAGAGTTCAAAAACTGAAGAAGCAAGGCAAGATATCCTCGTTTGCCCGTTGTTCTTTCTCTGTTTCACAAACAACCTTATGGTCAAGCCTCAAAAGACCAAGGGGCACAAAATCTAGGAAATAGCTATTAGATTGGCCCATGCTTGTCCCTATTAAATGAAGTACTTTAACCACTCAATCTCCCTCGCAGCTTTAAAGCATGGGCAATGGTTTGAAAATTTGATCTAACTATACTCTTGATTTTCTCAATGGAATTACATTGTGAATGAGTCAAATGACGATTCCCAAGAAAATGGACTTGCATTAAAGCAGAGGGGTAGTACTGTCACATTGTTTTCTGGCCTAAGGTCTCAACCATAATGTTTGAATTCGGGCATAACTACTTGTTAGTAGGTACTTCTTTTGCTTGCTAAAAGTTTGTGTCTAGGTGTGACGGAATGATTAATTTATTACCGTTGCAAGTTGAGACACGCATGCCTGATATTCAACACTGAAGACATATATTTCCTTAAAGAAAAAGACATGATCTCTAATCATGACAAGATAAGGGAATCATATGCATGAGAACAACCTTGAAGATTTGGAAATTTTTGAAAAAAAAACAATTAAGAGCTCTATGCATTCTGCCAGTGCCATAAGTGTGCCTACCAGTATAGTATCCTACTGTTAGAAACTGGTATGACTATTAATGTGCTCACTGGTACTGCTGCAGACTCCGTTCTTTGCTTGGTAGTGCTGATTTTCTTTTTTATCCAGTTCAGTTGATTAATCAAAATAGCAAGAGACGGATGCATGAGCTTCTTTGTATTATATTGCAGGTCATTTTCTGCCAGAGGAGGATGATAAATATCTTGAGCGTGTTAAGGCTGCAGTTGAGGAAGAGGAGCGCCAAGCTGCAACTGCTGCTCGTACTGATGCTGCTAAGGACGCTATTCTGACTGCTGAGGAATCAAGGAAGGCTGCCCATTATACAAATGCTCAAGAAGATGATTCGGAACAACCTAAAAGTGGACCAAGACCGGAGCACAACCAGGGAAATGCAGGAATAAGTGAGAGAAGTGATCATGCAAGTCAAAAAATAGAACATGAAGAAGGTCAAAAAGTTGAGGGAAGAGGACATAGACATTATGATTCTGTTACCAATCTACCTTTTGAGTTCTACCACTACTATCATGGAAGTAGCTATGACATGGGGACACTAATTGAGGTAATTTATTCCGAACTTCATGCAAGTATTACAGGTTTGTAAGGCGTGATAAGACAGTGTAAATCGGATACATATATGAACTAGGCTTCGCAGTCTTAGACATGACCTGGTGAGTTTCGCTGGTTGTCATCATTGGAATGTTAGGGAGCTACCAGATCACCAATGCTTGCTTGACATGCTAATGAGATTTCTGTGAAAGTAGGAGATTCTGTCAAAGTTCTATAAATTTTTCATTTTGTGCAATTACTCAATATATTCATTCAGTAATCTTGTCTGCATTTTACCTCCAATTGTAGGTCCGCAGGGTGTGGGATTCTTTTATCAGACATGGAGGAAGGTACGGCTTTTACTTGCTGAATTAGACTGCTTTCTGGTGTCTCATGAATAGAATAGCTAAAATAATATCATGTGAGCTAAATGCATTTAACAAGCATCCTTGTCGTGCAATGTGAAGTCACTGTGCAAATTTAATATGGTTTGGTGGTTCTTTAAAGATTTTGTTTTATAAGCCGAAAAAAATTCATGAGAAGTCAAATATTCAATCATGTAATATTGTGTTTAACTTGGCTGAGACATGGGGATTCCACTATTAAAAAAAAGTAGCATCTCTGGTAGGCAATGGAGTTAAATAGTTGGTGAGTATAGACTCAGATTGTGTGAGTATAGACTCAGATCGTACTAACACATTAGTGAGATGGTCAATTACATGATTTTTTTTCTGTAGGACTTTCATATAGTTTTACTAATGATGTGGTAGTAATGTCTTGCTTTGTTCTCAAGCCAGCTAATAATTAAGAATTATGATTTGCGATATCCATCATCTAACTGCGATGCTGTAAGAATAGAATTTAACATAGCTATTTTTGCCTCTATTACAACCCATAACAATGTAGTACTGGAGTGGGCAAATAAATCTCTGCTGTATTGTGTCAAAAAATATTATAGCAATTTTCTTTTTCTAAGAATTTATATGTTGCACACTTGCACCTGCATGCAGCCGTATACCTGGGCACTGGGTTGAGCCACCCTGTCCAGCTGATGAGGTATGGGCATCATATTTAGTGCAGCCCAAGTAATTCCTGTTGGGTCTAGCAATTGTTCTTCTGCTCAGCCACTGGAACCTTTCAAGGCTACTGCAAGGTAAGCCAAGTACTTTGAGTTACTAGTACTTCTCTTCATGTCAACTAATGATGCAGAAAATTGGTATCGGATATAGTGATTACAGTGATCAGAGTCAAATTAGCTCAATGAAAGCTCAGTTGCTTGTACTTTAAACCTTCTATTAACGATTGATTATCTTCCTGTTTTCCCATGGATTGTCCCATTTAAGTTGTTGCAATGTTCTTCACCATCAGAAATCCTATAGATCTATTACATATAAACTGTATTCTGGTCTACACCTTATTACATATAAACTCTATTCTGGTCTACACCTTTTCCAGGATATGATAGTTAGCACATCCACCATATCTTCCATCTGTGGTGTCTATATACTAGACATAAATAAGAAATCAAATTTGTCATTTGGGGAAAGATTGGTATCTTCACTTCTTATTAGTGATTATTACATTACTGTCTTGGGTTACCATTGAATTTTGTTTTGTGAGATATTCTCTGTAATCAATTGTTAAACTTTAGATGTACCATCAAGCTTCCTAGCCTTTTCTAAAGAAAATTTATTGTGGTTGATGTGAAAGCCTAAATTCAGTATCTGCTATCCAGAAATTGTAAGTTCCTCAGTATTCTGAGTTGATGAAAAATGAAGAAAATGCTAGAGTGGACATGCTCTTTGATTGTTGTACTCAGACGTGGTGGAGGCATCTACGCAAAGATTGGTAGCCGGAGGTTCTTTTGTAACCTTTTGAGTAGTTCATGCCTTCATGATGACCACCGGAACATGACCAACTAAATGTGAATTCATTTTTTTTGTCAGAGCTGGACTATTGTAGTTCCTAATGCATAGGGAATTAGGGACTCCAAGTTTAATGCACACACCATCCCTTTTTTGGTGAAAAACTGAATGCTAGTGCAAAATACTAAAATTCTATGGCTTCAGTGGTAACCTACTCTTTTTGTAGGTGGTGATGTACCCAAGTCAACTTATGCACTAGGATCGAATCCTAATGTCACGTAATGGCATACCATATTTCAAGTTAGAAGGATAAAGGATATAAACCTGTAAAATTATAGAAGAAAACTACCCAAGCTATAGCATTTGAGTGTTTTGGTCAAAACCTCCATTACAGCTTAAAATTCTTTCAAAATTTAAAATGCTATTTGACCTTTGTATGAAAAGTACTTCATACCTAATGGTGTTCCTCGTCCGTTTAAAATAACCTTAGTAATTTATTGCTTTTTGTTTAGTGACTACCAGCTAATTCTACTTTCAGAAATTCTATCTGAGGCTTGACATTTGATATTTTCTGTACACTGCAAAATATTTCATTTACTGGTCTGGAGCAACTGTAAATATTTCTGTGAGTTTAGTACATGCTGGGAAGCATTTTTATTGTGAGATCAAATACGCTAGTGAAGATTCCAACTGTGTATTTCTTTGTATTCACTTGTCTTCTGTTGACTTCAGGATCTATTTATGGTCAAAGCGGGCTATAATCTGGAAGGAATAAGGACATCTTGCCTGCCAGGACAGCTAATGGATCGTCTAGTTAGATTCAGTGAATGGTGAGAGCCAACAAGACGATGCAAGAACCGGCTGATCTGGGTGTTGCCATTATGCCAACTCAGGTTCTACTGGCGGCTACAGAAAACGCACGAGGGAGGAGTGTATAGTGTAGAGTGGTCACAAGTGAAGGATAACTATGAAACATGTCAAATGATGAGCATGATTTATCATTTCCTCTGTCAGCTTCAATACTCCCAGCCATCCTGCTGGCTTACTATCCCCAAAATCATCAATTCCTCGATGAGTGCCAACTCCATTAAATGCTTTTGGTGGTACCATCGTTTGTGTGATCTCTAAGGGTATCCACAGTGTGCAAAAACAGGGGGTCTTAAGCCACCTTAAGGTCGACCTTATACATTACAGGGGTGACCTTAAGCAGGCCATAAGCAAAAAAACCTTAAGACCAGGCCTCAAGCTAAAGATCTGGCCATAAGCATTAAAATACATTTTTTCTTTATCTGACAAGTGGGACCATCTTAAGGCCTAGTGGGTTATATACATTACAGCATTGGCCTTAAGGTTTAGATGAGACTCACCTTAAGACCTCTTGGGTTATATACACTATGGATGCCCTAACAGGAACAATTCATGACCACAACTACAAGAAAAACAAATTATTTCAAAATTTTCACCTGAACTGTTTATGTAAAAGATGCGTCAGATTTATGCAGGCCATGGAATTGAGTGAGACTTGTAGGTAAAAAAAAAAAGTCACTGTTTAATCTGGACTTCTGGAGGATTGTACCTAGCAATGGTCAATGGAGTTCGAGAGAATAGGTTCAGCCCATGGTGGCATAGATGAATAACAGAGTCGTTGTCTAGCGTATCATTTCAACAAATTTTATTCAGGCCGAGTGCATGACTATTTCTTGCTCCCTGCATCCTTTTTTTCCCCAGCAGCAATAGCAGCGTTTTGGGGAGCATGGCCCACAGCTCACCTGTTGGTTAGCTTGTGCTTTCCTGAGTCCCTCACCATAGATGAAGCTCAAGAAAAAGATGACCAACGAAAAACTTGTGGGCACCAAAAGAAGAAAAATAAGAGGTTAGTGAATTGGATGGCATTAGCATCGAGTACTAGATGTCCATTGAGCATGTAAGGACACGGCATGATGCGTTGTGCCTTTCCTGTTATGCTTGCTTGCTCCTCCCATTATGCTGATGATATAGGTCATGTTCTTTTCAGCTTTTAAAAATTGTTTTTCGGTTTTTCTACAGTAACTAGCTTTTAAACGGGCTATTTTTTCAAGATAGGGTCTACTAGTTAATTGTAGTACATACTTTACCGACTTTATTTATATTGGCAAAAACCGCACGTGAGTTTCTGTTACTCTGTAATCTTTAGCACGAATAGCCTAAAAGTCACAAGCCGCAGCTAAAAGCCACCAGCCGCAGCCAAAAACATATCCCAACACAAAATCCTAAAAAGCTCATAGCGACAAATTTGACGACCGTCCAAATTAGGGAAGAGATCTCCTTGCTTTCATGAAAAATAATGCTGCTTTGCTCATTGAGAAACTATCGAGTGCACTGCGTTTCTTGGTGTTATAGGAAACAAAGCATCATATCATGATGAAAGAATGTTGGTTTCTTCTGGGGTTTTCAGAATCCTATAGCCAACTGGTGATCCTGTGACTTGGTTGGGACGGTTTCTTTTCTACATTTAGGCAGGACGGGTTAGAAACAGGTCAATTAAGCAACTCATCTAGTTTTGGTAATTGGTATATGAACAAATATTGCTAACTTTTCAGCTTGTCGACAGCACTTTAATTTTACCAATTAAATTAAGAAAGATCCTGAGAATTAGGCTCCTGTTTATTATCTAAAATTAAATTTTTTACCTTTTTTTTAAACGGACGGCAAGTGCTCTGCCAAGTCATTAAAGAGATTAGTTCAAAAGTTACATCACCAGTCCCACGGGAGACTTACTAAAGGAAAAACACCCGGAAAACACCAATTACACAACATCACCTTCACACCAAAGCACCCTGATACCTTTTTCTTTCTTTTTAGTTTACTAAAAAGTAAGGACCAGGTACCTCCAATCTTTTTTTTACCTGAAATTCGTTTCCAAATTAGCTCAATTACAATGGAATCACATCTAAACGATATGTTTCTTACTTACCTCACACACACAAAGTAAGACTAGCTGAAGGTCGAGCGCGACTTAAACATGCCCAAATTGATTGGATGTTGGATGAGTGCCCTTTTGTTTCACCTTTAGATTGTACTAGTTCATATGACATTTGTTCTTCGGTTTAAAAAGAAGAAGTATAGTTTATGTGACATTTGTCCTTCGGTTTAAAAAGAAGAAGAAAAATAAAAGCAAGGCGTACTTTTGGCTCTTTTGCACTTCCATTCGCATCCTTTGCAAAATGGCCACGGAACGATTGGATATCCAAGATTCTGACCGCTTTTCCTCCGTGATGTGGTGTGACCTTGCAGCTAGTTTGTTGGTTTGTCCGCGGCTTCTTTGCCTTGCTAATAATGCTTTAAAGGAAAAAACTTGTGGTCTATTTAGAATGCAGGAATTATACAAAAAAAAAACAATCAAATTCCCGTGGAACCTTATAAACCTACTGGGTTGCAAATGAGGCTTTGCCTCATGTTTGTTACAAGGATTTTTCTCCTTTTTAAAACAATACGATTTTTTTATTAATATTACATACATATGTCATCATTTAAACATTACATAAATAACCTTCTGTCTCCATTTCAAATGGCAACAGAGGTTCTGTCGTCATTTAAATTTGGGACATAGCTTCTGTCGCCACTTCAGTTCTGTCGTCAAACAATAGATGACGGAGTGCCACGTCAGCGCCACTATATATGTCTCCATTTTAATTGGTAACAGAGAGACGAATCGTCAATTGAAATGGCAACAGAAACATCCGTAGCTTCAATCGTCATTTCAAATGGCAATAATCTTACGTGGAGTCCTGTGTGTCAGCAGGTCGCTGTCACTAATTAAATTGATGACAAAAGCTCTGTCTCCAATTAGATTGACGCTCTGTCTCCAATTAGATTGACGATAGGCCTCTGTCGTCGATTCAATTGGTGATAGAGGTTCTGTCGTCAATTTATTTGGCAACAAAGACCCGCTGACTGTCACGCGGGACTCCACATAGCATTATCACCATTTAAAATGTCGACAAAGGTCTAGTCTGTTGTTATTTGAAATAGTGACAAAATGTTATTTATGTATTTTTAAACGATGATATATTTATGTAATATTATAAAAAAATATTATTTACAAAATCGATTTTTTCTCTAGGAGGTTGTGGTGAGGCTAGCTTTGAAAGATAGTTTATCAAGTGAAGATAGTTCTCTCCAAAATATCTGTTTACCCCCAAGCCAATGAATAGAGGGTAAGACATACCCATGATGATTTTCTGTTGGACAAGGGTTGTTTTTCACTTCCAAGCCAGCGGCTTCGCACCTCCACGCTCACCACAGCACTGAACCCATCCTAGTCTCCCTCCAACAGTAGAGTACTGAGTGGTCCAACACTACCAAAATACCTTTTCTACTAGCAATGCATGTATATATTGGTGGTGATCATTTGGGCTTATTTTTGGTGGCTTATGGCTGAAAAGCATCAGAATTTGGTGAAAAACATCAGAATGGTGACAGAGGCTTATTTAACATAATTAAATTTAAAAAAAATTAAAAAAATATAAAAAATATGTTAGCCCATCACAGACAACGCAAACGAATACGGGAAAAAAAGAACGTGTAAAAAAGCTAAAAAAAGCCAAAATTCAGAAAAAAAAAACGAATTTATAAATAGTGAAAGATAAGTCAAAAGCTGAATCCGAAACGATCACAGCCTTATTGCAAGGAAAAGAGCTGTCACTTTACATGTTGGTTAGAGCAACCTTCCAATTGCATCAGGTGGAATTGCATACATATATAAATCCAAGGAGAGGGGTGAGAGAGAGGGAGAGAGAGCTGTGCAATGCTTGTAGACTCGCAGGCACATCACTTGCATTTGCATCTCTAGTTGAGTAGTTGCTTCAAAAATCGACCGTCAGGAGCTCCCGTCTGCTCATACTCCGTAGCAGCGGCATATTCACGTGGTCAGCTGGTGAGTCCAAAATCCGTTTGCCTTTGTACTCCAGTAACATGTATCTACTGCGGCAAATGCGCTGATACGTTTTCCAGCGACAGATCCGGTCGATGAATCCTTAGATAACTACAGTGGATGGCGATTAGAGGCTATATATGTAGTGCACAAGCACCATTTGGTGCGTATGTGCACAAAATTTTAGTTTGTACAATCAGTCAGCATAAAAAAATTCCAAAAAAGTTTGTAGATGTAACCTATGGTGTGTCGTATCACCTTTAAAATTTCAAGTTCAAACTGAAAGTACGTTAGAAGAAACAAAAACAATAAAATTGTTGTGAACAGTAGCGTTTGTCCTTCCTTTTTCCTTTTGTTTTTTTATTTATCGTTTGTCAGAAATTTCTCATTTTTGTCACTCAATGTAGAATGAGTTTGAACTTGTAATGTTATATATAAGTTGAGTAATTCTACAGGTACATCTATAATTTTTAGAAGCTTTTATGCTAATTTAGTATCCAAACGAAAAATCTGTGCACATGTGCACCAAATGGTGTTTGTGCACTGGATATTTTCCTCTGGTTAGAACGCGTGAATTACACAATAATTTTTTGAGAATCTAGCAGAAAATAGTGCAAATTATGTTAAAATTATATAAAATTGTTTGTTTCAAACATGGTGTTAGTTCTCCTTTACGTAGATCCGTCCACAGCGAACCTATCTAAGCAAGCATTTAGTGAAAAAAAACTATTCTATCGGAGATTTGTATCTCTGCGGAACGAATTTAGATTATTGTTTCACCGAAAAAATGTTAAGCCTCTATGATTATAGGGTCTGTTTAGGTGCGGCTGCGGCTTATAGCTGGAATTTTTAAATTTTGGTTGTTTACGGTACAGATTACAGAGAGACAGATATTCACTTACGATTTTGGTTGGTACAGATATTGGATTTTTAACGTGTAGATCGTTTAACTTATAGACCTCGTCTTGAGAAAATATTTCATTTAAAAGTTAGATACTATAAAAAAACCAAAAGCCATCAGCTTCAAAAGAAAAAACAAACCCATAATTTGACGAACCATGGAGCGTTGGTTGGTCGATGCACCTAGATGTTTCAGGCAAACGGCAGGGTTTGATCGCCACCAAGTAAGTTTGGTTTCAGCTCTTTGTTGATTTTCCGTGACATTGGTTTCAGCTCTTTGTTGATTTTCCGTGACATTTTTGTGTTAGAAAAATCTTAAGATAGTATAGTTGCAACAAGTTTTTGTCTGCTTATATAGGCTTTTAGTTTTGACTTATGGATAGTAACCACTTATATTGATATACGATTTTAGCCGATATAAATGAAATCGTTGTAGTATGTACTGCAATCGACTAATAGACCTCGTATTAAAAAGATATTCTGTTTAAAAGCTAGATACTATAGAAAAATTATTTACTGTAAAAAAACAACTCTTAGAATTCAATATAAACAAGACTTACATGTTTGTTTTTAAAAATAAAGATCTAAAAGGTTTCTTTTATGAAGAAAAAAAGAACCGAGCCCGCGGGCTAATCGCGGCGCCAGATCCCACAATCGACGGACACCAATGAACCGACCGGCCCAGGCTGACACGCACACCTCGAGCTGCTCGAGTCCGACCCCACCCGCAGCCACAGAGCCCCCCACGCATCTCATCCCAATGCGCGCCAACTTCGCAGCCTAACCCCGGCAGGCCGCCGCCCCCAACCGGCAATTGCCGCCACTCCGGCCGCCGGCTGGCTCCACCGCCACCCCTCTCCAGCAGGCGCACCCCGACCACCGTCTCACTGGGCCTTGCTGGGCGACACCGACGTCGCCGGGCTCCTGCATTATTGCACGTACGTTCCGGGTAATCCATCCATAAATTAATCGAGCTCTTCCTCCTCTTTCTGGCCTTTCTTTCTCTGTGATTTAGCATTGGAGAACAATGTTCTTCTTTGACGCACGCGTGCAATGCATGCGCCCTTGCGCTGAACCTGAAACCCACAAGACGGCCAAAAAACCTCGACTTTTCAGGTTCAGGTTCAGACAAACTGCAGGCGCTTTTTTTTTTTCTCCCTTTCCTGCACACTTTTCAACGGGAGAATGCTCCGTCAGTTAGGAATACGCCCGATTGGCGCCGTTTAATTGGCGCCATGGTTTGTTGCAGAGGCAGTTCGATTATGGAGCTTTTGCCTTTCGTTTCAACTTCTGCTGATTTTTCGCGAAAGCGACGATTCATGTGGCATGGTTCAGTCAGAAGCTAGCCTGCCTTTCTCGAGTTTATGCTAGCTTGAAGGGGTGAACCGATGTGGTGGTGATGGGGAAATCCTTAACTTCGTGTGCATATTTTGCATGCACTTCGTTTTCAGCTCAGAAAGTTCGTAGTGCCTTTGTTCGCTTGTAGACATCACCGATCATAAGAAGCTACGCGTTTACTCACAAAAAGGAGAAGGGGGAAAGTTAGCACAAGACTTTCAGTTCTTTTTTTGGCTGATGGTGATCGTGGCAAGAAGGCTACAACACAAGAACAAGTGTCCTTCTGCCTGCATCCATCCTTGATTCTCTGCAATGATTCCAATGCGTGAACCGTAATTAACAAATGAATCTCTCATATGTGGGTCAAGTGTTAACTTAGGTGCAAAGCTCCAGCCCTATTCGAAGGAGATTGATTCCTTAGCTATCCCATTGATGCCGTTTATAGTGATCCATCCAAATAAGAGGACCATGACAAGCGAAGCGAGCACCTCCTATCTTGCCACCGATGATTCTGGACAGCACCATGAGTTGTGGCTAGCTGATTCATGCTGTAGAGGTTGGAAGTGAAACTGGTAGAAGATTAAAGCTTCCTGCATGCCCTGTCTGAGGGGCAGCATTCCTTACAAGAGAAAGAAAGGAAACTGCTTGCCTGACTTATGACACTGGGCTCCTCCTGAATCCGGATAGGTTTCAGATGTTGCCTTCCTAGCTAGTTGCACCAACTAACCATCGATTTGATCATTCGCAACGAATCATTTTTGCCTGCTGGTCAGCTTGTTTCTTACAGTATTAGATGTGCCTGACTATTCTCTTCCCCCAGCTTTGCTAACACACTATGCAGAGCCTAGAGCCCATGCTGTTTGCCAGGGTTACCAGCCGACCAGGAAAAACTCTGCCATTTATGTGTCTGGAATTCCCTGCCTAATTTTGAGCACCACAAGTGCGGAGATTTGCTTGGATATCCAGCATTCACATACGCCACACATCTGTACTGCTCACAATACGTCTGCATTGAATTGCACACACTGCCTAATTAGGAACACGTTGTCAGTCTGCAGAGGTGCCGTATAAATCGATCTGCACCGAGCTAACAGAAACATCTTATATATGTACTGTAACGCTTGCGATTCTGAAGCTTCATTACGGACAGAAGGAATATTATGCTTACTCACGAATATTTAAAAGGGTTAATTTGATTAAAATGTAGACATAACAGTCAACTTTAGTAATTTAACAGACATTCAAGCCCAAAACTTAACTTACAATCAGAAGATCCGAAGAAAATTCTACAGAAACACTTGAGTGTGGTCATAACCCTAACATGAAATCTTGAAATGTCTTTTCTTCTTCTGATCTCTATTTTTGTGAAACTAAAGCAAGACTGAGTACAACCAACCGTACTCAACGAGTCATATGGGGAAACACTATTTAATTACATGCCAGAATTTTCAAGAGATGGGGACATATGTGTTTTAACATTTTATGTGGATGCAGTTTTATTTATAAATATTTTTTAATTTAAAACAAGATAACAAATCATATACTTCTTAAGGAATTTGGGGTTTCAACATCTTGATTACCAAACTGCAATATTTTCAAATCATTTCTACATCTACTTATGGCTCGCTGTTGAAATCACCCATTAAACACAACTTCTTTTACCAGAAGCACAACGTATTTGAATACCATTTATAAATGACTCTGCAGAGTTGCCCAACTTTACCCACAAGATTCCTTAACCCCCACGACTGAGTTAAGAAAACAAGGTTGCTTCACTGCTCATCTCTTTATATAGCACCTACCTGATAGACTAGGTACCTCCTTATCACGGAATACGGCGTCCTGACAGAGCGGAGCCTATCATTGTGAAAGTATAATTTTACCGTTTTCATACCACATACTTTGCCGACTGTTCCCTTTTCTAGAACATTATATTAAATTCATACAGTAGATATTCAATCAATTTGAGCAACTACTAAACTAGATTTAAAAAGTCAACGCTTGTGGTTGAGCAATTACTATGTTCTTTACTTAGCATAAGGTTCCAGTCCTTACTTTTCATCAACCAGGTAACCATTCACAAATACATATCCCAGTGCACTGCGGCACTATCACTACTAGTGTAAAGCAGTTGATTTTCCTAAACTACCATGGTATATTTTATAGTAATTTATTAGTATTAGAGCTTGTCAAGGTGAATATGGCCATCAAATAAAACAAAGCTTTTTCATATGGTAGAACATAACTAAATAACATGTCATTCTAAATATTTATTGTACAAGAAATAAGTGAGTAAATAAGATAATGAAAATACTAGTAATTAAATAATTAAAGAAATGTACATTCAATATGATCAAAAACATGTGACTTGCCTTGCGGACCAATGTATTTTCTTTCTTTTTGAGTTTGAACTTGAGCTTCTCCTTCCTAGGCCGACTGGTCTACGATGTCGTGTACTAGCGTAAAGCAAAAGGAACAAATCAATTCCGTGCTCGAAGGATTGAGCTAGGAATAAAAAGAAAGAAAATAAATAAGTAAAATCCAAAAAAACCAAATAAAATAGGTTTAGAAATTATAGGAGGGCTGGTATGGGAAAACGGAGCTGAGAAATAGGTAGATGGGTTCGAAACGATCGAAATAGATGTATATATGTATTTTAGGGTTCTGTGAACAGTAACGGGTTTGGTACTGTTCATCGCGGATTTTACTGTTCATCGCGAGTTTAGTCCTTATCGGGTACGAGTCCATGAGATAAGCAGATAGCATCTTCTTATGATTCTGTAAGATCAGGCAGATAGTTAGTTTTGCCTTGATCTCCGGTGACTGCCCACACTGAAGACTGAACTATACTAGCAGTCACTGACAACGTCACGTTGCAAAGCGTGCTCTCGTAAGAAATTCCATTCAGAGAGACATAGTTCCATACATCATGCATGCATGCCTTTCTTGCACTAGTAACAATGTGATTCCATTTTCATCCTTTTTTTCTTGCAGGCCGAGAGGCCGAGATTGATGGAATCTGACGAATCCGCCGTCCCGCGACGCCCTGCGCATGCCGAACCGGACGCCGCCGGTGTTCACATCCCGACCAGCCGCTCCGCCGAGGAGCCGGTTTTCAGAGTAAGTCCTCGTGCACCGGATACTGTGATCAAGCGAGACGTGAAGCACGATTGTGAACATGTTGCGCGTCAGTGTAGGAGCTGCACGGCGACCCGATCGCCATGGCGTCCCCGGACTCGCCGTTCCAGGCGCCCGTGCTCCGCGCGGCGCGCCCGGTCTCCATCAGCCTTCCGGCGTCGCCGACCGTGTTCGACGTCGCCAGGACGGAGGTGGTGCTCCAGCGGCACGCCATCACGGACGCGTCGCGCATGCTGCCGCTCCCGGCGCTGCCCCCGATGATGTCCGTCGCGTTCGTGCAGCCCGACAAGGTGGTGTTCCGCTCCCAGCCGATCTCCGCCGCGGCCGCGCTGCCCCAGGCCAGGAGCTCGCAGGTGCACGACGACTCGAGCCGCAGGGACGCGCCGCGCATGACGAGGAGCAAGGCGCGCAGGGACACGAGCTACGACTCTTTCAAGACGTGGTCCGGCAAGCTGGAGCGGCAGATCACCACCCACCTACGAGGCGGCAGGCAGCAGCAGCAGGAGGAGGAGCCCGAGGGAGATAACACGGCAGCAAGCAGCCGCCCCAACTCCTCCATGCCCAGAGTCCAGCGCTTCTTCGCCGCATTGGAAGGCCCTGAACTTGACAAGCTAAGGGTACACCATGAGCAACTCTTTTCATGTCTCACATTGATCCAACTGTGATTTTACGTACGTAGCTGACGTGCTGTGCGCGCGCGTCGTGTCGGTGTCATCAGCCGTCGGAGGAGCTGCTTCTGCCGTCCGACCAGACGTGGCCGTTTCTGCTCCGCTTCCCGATATCCGCCTTCGGCATGTGCCTCGGCATGAGCAGCCAGGCGATCCTGTGGAAGAACATCGCGATATCGACGTCGACGCGGTTCCTGCACATCACGCTCAAGATCAACCTCGTGCTCTGGTGCATCTCGGTCGCGCTCATGTGCGTTATCTCGGCGCTGTACGCCTGCAAGATCGTCTTCTACTTCGAGGCCGTGCGGCGCGAGTACTACCACCCGATCCGGGTCAACTTCTTCTTCGCGCCGTGGATCGCCTGCCTGTTCCTGGCCATCGGCGTGCCTCAGCTGGTCGTGGCGAGCCTCCCGCACTGGCTCTGGTACGTGCTCATGGCGCCCATCGTGTGCCTCGAGCTCAAGATCTACGGCCAGTGGATCTCCGGCGGCCAGAGGCGACTCTCGCGGGTGGCGAACCCGTCGAACCACCTGTCCATCGTCGGCAACTTCGTCGGCGCTCTGCTCGGCGCCATCATGGGCCTCATGGAGGGGCCCATCTTCTTCTTCGCCGTTGGGCTCGCGCACTACATCGTGCTGTTCGTGACGCTGTACCAGAGGCTGCCCACGAGCGAGACGCTGCCGCGGGATCTCCACCCGGCGCTCTTCCTCTTCGTGGCCGCGCCGAGCGTCACCTGCCTGGCCTGGGCGAGGATCACCGGCGAGTTCGGGTACGGCTCCCGGATCGCCTACTTCATCTCCATGTTCCTCTACGCGTCTCTGGTAAGCACGTAGCTAGGTAGCTAGCTATGCACGCATGCATGTTTCACACTCGAGAGCATGCATGACTCACTGCACTTGCACCATTGCAGGCTGTTCGGATCAACCTGTTCAGGGGGTTCAGGTTCTCGCTGGCGTGGTGGGCGTACACGTTCCCGATGACGAGCGCGGCGATCGCGTCGATACGCTACTCGTCAGAGGTGAAGAACGCGTTCACGCATTCGCTGTGCATCGCCCTGTCGGTGCTGGCGATGTTCACGGTGACGGCGCTCTTCCTTACCACGCTGCTGCACGCGGCCGTTCACCGCGACCTTTTCCCCAACGACATCTCCATCGCCATCACGGAGCGCAAGCTCAAGCCCATGGCGGAGATGCACGAGCACGACAAGGGCGCCGACGCCGCCAGAGACCTGGAAGCTGCAGCTGCGACGACGACATTCTTGTCGCGCCTCGTGTAAATATCCCGAGGATAATCACTGTTACAGCCTTTACCACTATGTTCAGGATCTTACGATCACGCTCTGTCCACTACGATCACCTCCTATAGTCGTACGATCACATTGTAGAATGTGCTGTTGTGTTAATTTGTCACTGTATTTGCTTATTTTTAAAGGGCATAAGTAACATTATTTTTTAGGCTAGCCAAAAAACGAAAAAAAAATAGATAGAGTGAACTATCACATATGGTTTTGTGGTATAAACCGTCTATGAAGGACTATCACAGACGGTTCTATATACCAACCGTCTGTGATACTCACCAATCACAGACGGTTGATAACTGGAATCGTCTATGAAGGACTATCACAAACGGTTCTATATACCAACCGTCTGTGATACTCACCAATCACAGACGGTTGGTAACTGGAACCGTCTATGATGCGTGAGTATCACAGACGGTTTGTGGTTCGAGCCGTCTGTAATAGTTTTCTTCATAGACGATTCTAATTATAAACTGTCTGTGTTGCTTTTATCACAGACGGCTCACAAATCGTCTGTAATAACCTCCGATTATCATTGACACATAAATACATACGGTTCAGAAAACCGTCTGTGATAACAGTTTCAAACCGTCTGTGATGACCTTTTTTTAGTAGTGCTTGGTTCACTAGGTTAAGATTGAGGGAGGCTATTAAGAGATATATTCTAGTATCTGTAATCTATCTATAAACTATGATGTAACTTACTGATCTGTACTCTATCTCTAAACTATGTAACTTGCTGAACACGAATTGTACACGGTTCATGCTCTGTTGTATCCGTGTATGTCACGATTGTAATATCCTGCAATGCTATATATACACATGATGTCCAACCTGTTGGCTGCGCGAGTCCTCCCAAGCATACCCTAAACCTAGATCGATTCTTTGATAGTGTTTGAGAGGAAAACACTGTTCACACGAACAAACACGTATGAATTGCTTGCGAATATCCTACGATGGAGCTTCCACCCTTGCTTTGAGATCCGGAGAACACATCTAGTGCATCCTAAGTATTGTTGCATCCTCTTCAAAACAGGATGCAAATAGTCGTGAAAAATTCCAAACAATTGGTTAGATATGTCATGATGCAAGTAAGCATCCTGCAAAATTCAACTGGAGAAGCAGCGTACATTAGGAGAAACAAAAGGACAAATTTCAGTGAATAGTGGCCTTTTCTTTTTCTTTTATTTTTGGATTTTATTTTCAGCTGGATTTGTCTTTTTTTGTTTCTCCATGTGTAGATCAGATTTAGATTTGAATTTTGTGGTATGATAGATTGATACTATGTCAGTGTTGTCAATTTTTTTGTTTCGAAAAAGAACACACGGGGATGCACCAATACTTAGGATGCACTGATAATGTTCTCTTGAGATCCCTGTCCACTCCACCAGGATTTTTGCACGCTCCTCCTTCAAACACATAACGCCTTTTATGTTTAAGGTTGCATTTGGAACATGAGGATTTTATATCAATCACGAAGGAGTTGCACCGCTTCTTGTGAATCAATACGTAATTATTATGTTTGAAACAAATCCAAGCCTGAAGTTTACTATGAGAGATGTCAACGTCTCAGACAGAAAAAGTGGCAAATTGTATAGGCATGTTCTTTTCCTTCAAAGCTGGTGATTTTTGGCTTTTGCTACAGTAACTAACTTTTAAACGGATTATTTTCTCAAGACGGGATTTACAAGTTAAACGATCTACACATTAAAAAAACAACATCTGTACTAGTCAAAATCGTAAGTGAGTATTTATCTCTCCGTAATATGTACCGTAAACAGCCAAAATTCAAAAATTTCAGCTAAAAGTCATGAGCCACAGCCGCACCCAAACAAACCCTACTTGACTTAGGAGGCCGGCTTTCATAGCATTGCACCTTCCCGACAATGTCAAGATCGGTTTGGACTCAAAAGCTTACAAGAATCAAACTCAATTTCTGTAGGATAAAAAAAACTATAGTAAACTCTAAAGGTGGGGTGAACGGTGCTATCCACTGCCGAGAATTTGTTCTGCCAACCCCTGAACAGACGAGAAAAGAAATAAGAGAAGAGACAGTATTCCATCGTCCGTCCAGTAATGACAAACGCTAGGGAAGTAAATGCTCACATTCTGTGTTGCCTGGGAGTATTGGCAGCTTCCGGCGAGCAATTCGGATGGAGCGGCAACTGAGGCGTCTAAATTGCGTCAAATACTGAGTTTCCCGTGGGGCGCCATGCCACGAGCTCTGACGGCTAACGGCGACGAAACCAAGGCCATTCCAAGCAGGAGCGGAGGGTACGGGTGAAAAATAGCTTGAAGCTCGTGGCTCAGCTCGAGCTCATCATCGGCGCTCTTTCCCGCCGCCGATCTGTCTTCCCCTGCCACCGGTGCTCTCCCCCGCCGCCGATTTGTCTTCCCCTACCACCGGTGCTCTCCCCCGCCGCCGATCTATCTTCTCCCCGCCACCGGCGCTCTCCCGCACCGTTGATCTATCTTCCCCCCGCCACCGGTGCTCTCCCCACCGTTGATCTATCTTCCTCCCACCACCGGTGCTCTCCCCCACCGCCGATCTATCTTCCCCCCGCCACCGGCGCTCTCCCTCGCCACCGATCTGTCTCCTCGCCGGACGTTAAGTACGGTGAAAAGGACATCGGCTATGAGCCTAAGAGGAAGACGATGGTGCTCAACTGGCATGGAGAAGATGCCGCTGGCCTCCCACCGTCCGTCGCGCATACCACCGCCCACCGTGCCTCCTACCTCTGTAATGCTTCCACAAATCTTATTCTCTTCTTTTGGTTACCTTACTCATTGCTGATTACCTCGGTGCTGATGTGAATTGCTGCTGCTGCTCCCTTTTGGCGACTACTATGATCTGCTGTTGCACCCTCCCTCTGCTGTGAACTACTGTTGTATCCTCCTCTGTTGTAATTGTTGTGACCTGTGAATTGTGAATCTGCTGCTGCTGTTTGTTAACTTGTGATGTGAACTGCAACTGCTGGAAGTTTGTGATTTGTGAATTGTGAGCTGCTGCAAACTGCACTGCTGCTGTTGTTTTATCATTTGATTTGCTACTGTTGTTCGATTATTTGATTTGCTACTGCTGTTGCTGTTGTGATGTGAACTGCTGCTGCTACTGCCTGCTACTAATTTTCATGTAAATTTTCATGTCCTGCTGCATGGTATGTGAGCTGCTGTCTGCTCTGTGAACGCACGAGCTGTTCTGGCTCGTAAGCGTTCGCGAGTTGGCTCAAGCCGAATTTCGAGCCGAGCCTCACTCGTAGCTCGTTTCCGAAACGAGCCAAGCCGAGCCGAGCCTACTCTTCACTCAAGCCGAAACGAGCTTGGCTCGAGCCTGCTCGGCTCGGCTCATTTTCACCCCTAGCGGAGGGGGTGCTGACCGGGGCAGTTCCCTTTTTTCGATAAATTTGCATTATAATTCTTTATATTTAATTTTTGTTATCCTTAGTGCTATTTAACTTACTCATCAAATACAATTATATTATATAGGTTATTAGATATCCTAATCAAATACAACTATATTGTATAGTTTATTTGACCATAAGTTCCTAAGTCCTGACTGTCTCTTGTTCCAAGTACCAGCCGGTTGGTTCCACTTTACCCCGCTGCCACCCGTAGGCCGCGGTAGCAGCAACAGCATGCGGGTGTTCAGCATCGATCAGCGACTTAAATGCTTTTCGGCCGTCGTCGACCAGACAAGGCCGGCCGCCGCTGGCTCGTCGTCTCGTCTGCGCTGCCCGCGGCGCACGCTCGCTTAGTGCCAAACGGCCCGGCCCTTGTGAGCTGTGTCCGCCTTTGTTTTTGCACCGGTTTCTGTCGCCTTGTTTCGCTGCGGGAAGCGGATCGGATGACTGTTGCTCATGAGTCGTGAAGTACTGCTGGTCGGTAGAAATGCGAGCTTTGCGTCGAAGCAATAATTGAGTCATTTTAGGTTTATGGTTTGATTTTATGTAGTAACTAGTTTTCAAACGAAGTATCTTTTCAAGATAAAATCTCCAAGTCGGTTGTAGTAGATAATGCCTCAACTCTATCTATATCAACCAAAATCACACACGAGTATCTCTCTCGTAAATATTCAGAATTCAAAATTTTAAGCCAGCAACCATAAATCACAGAAAAAAAGTAACAAACGCGTCGCATTAGCCAAAAAAATGTCGGATAGTCCATGGCTGTTGGCCGTCGAAGAAAAGCCTAACAAGCTAGCCCGGAGTTTGACCCGGTGTGTTCGTTCGGTTTTTTCGGTTTATACGGTTCGGTAAATACGGTTTGATTGATAAATACAGTTTTAGTAATTCGAGAAATACGGTATTTTACAGAATACGATATGGTATCGGTAAATACCATTTTATTTCGGTACGATATCGGTAAATACCAATTTTACCAAAGTTTGCACGAATTACTAAACATTAATCACTTAATCTCAATTCTCCATTCCAGTCAGGCACTCTTCCAGACTGCAGTCTGGCTGCTGGCACTTCTTGCTACTAGAACATAAATAACACTTAGATCAAAGACAGTCATCCACAATCTTCTTCTGTGACATTCTTGTCAATGTCCTTAATCCTCAGTTCCTCACCACTCCATTGTCTAAATACGAACGTGAGGTTCATGTTCTGCTACTGCTAGAGCAGAAACAGCGTGGCATAAGCTTCACAGTAAATATCCTCTGGAAAATATATTGTAATTGCAATCACTCAGCCAGCAATTCGGCCATGAACAAATCAATTGAGCATCAACTGTATAATCCCAAAATAATCATCTTTTCTCCCTATTCCTAAATATTTAGTTATTTACCATAATCTCTATTTTGGATAATTTTATATCATAATCGATTCTGTTCGACCGAGCAAGAGGGCAAAGCGGACGGAGGGCGAACACAGTTAAGGATGAAGCTCTTGCCCGGCACCTGCGACAGACGGAGCGACCCGGCAGGGGCCCTTGACGAGCTGCAGCGCCGCCACCGCCTTCCGGTCCATCCGGAACTGCCCGCTTCGTCGCGATACACCGGCCGCAGTGGCCGCCCCTCCCTCCCTCGCGAAGGCGGGCGCGGCGAGGAGGCGACGACGGGGTACATGGCGAGCCGGGCTGGCGCCGATGGCGGCGCCTCGCCGTCGCCGCCGCCACGGCCACGGCTCCGATCCGCTCCTTGGACCGGGCCCGAGTCCCGACATCCGCATCATCGTGGCCTTGCGGTCTTGCGAGGGTGATCTTCTCTAGGGTTTGGGGGATTTTGGAGAGGTCGGGGTCGGGGTTGGGGTTGGGGATGGCCGCGCTTTCCCCAGAGTCAGGTGCGTCTGCGGCTAAGGTTGAAGACTTGAAGGCGTCTCGGCGTCTGCCGCGTCCCGCGTGCGTCGGGCGGGCCGTCGGTCCCTGGTGGGCCGAGTCGCTAAGATTAATTGAGTTGGGTCGATCGGTTTATTCGGTAATTTCGGTTTTCAGTCGGTTTATACCGAAAATACCGAATAAATCAGATACCACTTTTCCGGATCCCGAACCGAATACCGAATACCGGTCAAACCGAGTTGACCGTTTCGGTTCGGTTTTTTCGGTTCGGTGTAAAATTGCACAGTCCTAATGGAGACCATAGAGATGGGGAATAAATCCAATATCTCGTAAAATCTCTACTAAACCGTACTGATATATGCATAATAGATTAAAATCTCTACTAAACTATAGTGATGTATGCATAATAGATAGACACTAAGATTTAATCTCTTATAGATAAAATAGTGCGTTCACAACTTCACAGTCATTCCCGACGCTATTTTTTTCTTGCGAGATGCAGGCAAGACGACACTAGTAGTAGCACTTTTTCCCTGCTATGTGTTGGATTGATTGGGCTTGGTCCAATTTAATTTAGCAATTAATCAAATGAAATTTCTAGGCTTATATGAAAAAATTGTTTAGTCCTATATGGAAAATTAAATGGGAGTTATACCACTTTAAAAGATGGAACGTGGTAACCCCTTTGTGAAATTGAAGAGAGCCAACACGCGCGCGCCCGCTCGCTCGTCGCGCCATGCGGTGCGTGTGCGTAGGCGCGGTGCAGTTACTAGTAAATTATGGCTGCGGTTACTTTCGAGTAATAGCTGCAATTACTAGTGATTAATGGCTGCAGTTACTCTGGCCTCTTCGTTTTCTTGCGGTTACTCCGCCTCTTGGTTTCTTTATGACGGAGAGTAGTATAAAGGTTTTCTACTCCATACGGGAAAGAACATAGAAAGAACAATACTCTGGTTCTATTTTTGTTGCTGCTCTGCAATCTCGGTCCGAACTTTGCGTGCGAAGGTTACGGGCGGTAAACCTCAAACTCCGTCCGTCGTGTACCTGCGGGTAGGCGGGATCAAGTTTTTGGGAAGCGCTTTGGCGCGACTGCTCATTCTGTGACGTCCTCTACATCCTGGTGGTGAACTGCACGGCGAACATTTTCACGCATCACGCCTCGTCACGCATCACGCCTCGATCGACTACATCGAATAGGCCATCATGTCGATCGATGGTAACGGCGCATCCGTGTCTCCGACACCGCCCCGCCCGGGGTATAATCGAAAACTTATTTGATGTATTTGTTTCATGCGCTATGAATATGTTAATAGATCTGCTTTGTTAACTTATTCGTTAGCGAATATGAATACATCATTGTTGAATCACTTATGCTTTTGTATGTCATGCTTTATATCCTGAATTTCTGGATTAAAATATGCCGGAATTTGACTAGATTCTCAACACTATGTACTCATGTGCACTTGCATGTATGATGTATATGTACGCGTACATATATATAATCCGAGTCCACAGGACTTAGGCCGTATTCTAAAGTGTTTTAAAGTTTTTTGTTTTTAGCTAAAATAACATTATAGCGGTAGTTAGTTTTTTAAAGTATTTAATTAAAGAAAAAATATAAAAATACCGTTATATCTCTACAAGTATTTAATTGAACATGTTTTTCCTTTCCTTTCCTTTGAAGCCTCGCCTCAATGGAAGGAAGCTCCGTGCGCGCACGCACTCCTCCCAGCCCGGACGCCATGCGTATGCCCATGCTGGCAGAATGCCTTGACACCATGGCGCGTGCCCGCACATGTTCGACGACTGAAGTCTTGGATGTAGCTCGATGTCTCCGTGTGGAACCCGATTTGTTCACGTTTATCGCACGGAAGTTTACTCAGCCTATCTGTTCCTGTAACTCGAAAAGAGTTGCCTACCGAGTCCACGATAGCGCGTCAGGAAAAAGAAAAGAAAAAACATCTAACTCTTTTATGCATATTTCACTTGGCTCGAGGATATAGCTCGGTAACCCCAGTTGGTAGAGCTCAACTTTCACCGGTCACAGGTCTATATCGAAACTTTCACCAGTTGTTAGTTTTAATTAACGGAAAAGTGCTCACGTAATTTATTGAATTAATTCTAATTATAAAAGATCTAGTATAATGGCCACTAGATTTAAAGTATTAGAATTATTGGGTTTTAAATCCCTCTTGCCTCCCATTGCATAGCATAAATTGTATGTATGACTAAGTGTGCTATGTGCGTGATCATAAACTGTTGCATGAAGTTACTTGGCACATGCAATTAGCTTAATGATATGTGCTAATGGCAGCCTTAATGCCTTCAGGCGACATGCAGTTGCATGCATCTGTGGCTATGCATTAACGGCATGCACGTGAACAGCCGGCAGGAATCAGCGCAACGCGCGTATGGCAGTTCATACGAACGGAGCAGACGGCTCTGCGACTGTTCACTGCTATAAATGATAGCCCAGCAGCAATAGCAAAAATATACAATTGAGTTCGTCTGTGCACACATACGCAGTGACAGAATACTCAAAGGAAGATGCATATACACACATACATCTGAAAGTGCTAGTTCTTTGATCATCAAAAAAACACTATAAAGAAAAAGGCAGAGATAAGAGAAAAGGCTTTACTACAAGGAAGAAAAGCTTATTGTAACATGGATCAAGGTATGTTTATGCATCATGAGGTTGAACAAAATAGCGTTGTATATTAAAGTTTCCGTTTACATTTGGTATCAGAGTAAGGATATAACACTTTTGTTTACCATGAAAACTTTTTTGTTCTGTTGTCTTAATGTTTTTTATGGTCTCTTTGCTGATCATATGAAAGTTTGTTTATGCTATTTTGTATGGACTTTGTACTGGACATAATAGTGTTCGTCCTAGTACATTGAAATAGCATATTCTTATGTTTATTTCTTATGAAATGAAATAACAATTAAATGATCAATGTATAGTACAAGTTAGTCGTCGCCAAAGTGGCCTAACTAGAAAGTTATTGACATTTATTTGAGTATTTTTCTATTGTCCGGTCATATCGAATGTTGTTATAATGACCGTACAATTAAACTTATTAATTATAAAGCATGGTGTTCGCCCAAAGGTGGATCATTGTTTATAATTAATAACATGAAAGCGATTGATCAACATTCTTGGTAACATGTATATCCAAAGATAGCATGTCTAAAGATCTAAGTATGTTTGAAAAATCTGTTAAAATTTATCTTTTGACACTTTAAAGTTTGTATTTAAAATTCATCCAAAGATGGTTTTAGATGCATGTCTAAACGTTATTTTGTCTGAATCTAATTTGGTCAAAATATTTATTTTGAGCATGTTTTTTCTGCAGCCACTATAAACATGTATGCTCAAAGCAGCGGGCTTGTAAAGTTTAATGGACTGAACTACGCTGATTGGTCCGAGCAAGTGCGTTTCCAATTCGGTGTTATGAATTTAGATTATGCATTGCATATGAATAAACCAATCATCACTAAGGACAGTACGGATGATGACCTGTCTCTTTTAGAGACTTAGGAAAGGTCCAATAGATTGAGTTTGAATCTAATGCGTATGTTGATGGCTAAAAATGTTAAGCCATCAATGCCCAAAACGGAAGATGCAAAAGAGTTCATGTTGAAATTTAAAGAATACTCTCAATCGAATATTACATACAAGTCCATTATGGGGAGTCTCATGAGTGAGTTGACGACTAAGAAATTTGATTGGTCGCAACCTGTTTATGATCATGTGACAAATATGGCTAATCTTGCAACGAAGTTGAAAACCATGGTATGGACTTGAATGAATCTTTTTGGTTCAGCCGCTGATACATGACTCCCTGATCTCAAGCAGCAGGGTAGAATCAGGGTTCATAAAACCAGGTGAAAATCATCTGATTTTTGGAAAAACCTGTTCTATCGGACCTTCTCGGTTAAATTTCAAATTGGTAAAAAAAACGGATTTGCTGGGTTTTTTCGCCAAATATAAAAGAAATTCATAACAACATTAAAGCATAATTGTGCTTGAGTTCTGGTGGTAACCTCCCTTGCCTTAGAATGAGTAGGGCGTGAGGTTCGAACCTCTAAAACTACATATTTATTGTCGTAATATGGGTATTTATATAGTTATACGAATGAATTGAATACCAATAAACTAATAAATCGTTTTGAGAAGACTATCCTAATATGCTGCTTTAAAAATACGGTAGAAAAATCGTCTTGTTTATTTATTAAAAGAAACTATAAGTAAAAGAACTGGTGGGTTAGCTAGCTGGTGGTAAGGCAGGACGGATCACATTATCAAAAGGCGTCGCAGGTACTGTTCGCAAAAGCTGGGGAAAGGCCACTCGTTTGCTTATGCGAGCAGAGGCCTTCTGCTTGGCGCCTCATTGAGGTCAAGCTTAGCTTAGCCAGCTAGCACGGTTCGGTTCAGGCTTGGATTCATGGCGATCCATGCATGCAAAGTGGCCGGCCGGCATGGTCCCGCCCGATCGTGCTGGTGATCGATCCTTTTTTTCACGACTTTTTGGGAGGAGGCAGGGCTGGCCACGCTGCTCCTGATCCAATAGGTTTCCCTGTCATTCTGACTTCGGATTTTATGTGCATGATATGATCTCATGTGTGTGTATCTCGACGCAGACACTTTCCAATAAGTTATGTGCATGGATGCGATGCCTAAAGCATGCCTATTTGTTAGAAGGGTATCATTAGACAAAATTGTGAAAGATCAAATATGGCAATAAAGAGAGGGTGAATGATACCTTAATTTTTTTTCTAAATAATCATCAATCTTTCACTTCAGTAGCTACATAATTATAAAGATAAGGATGAAAAACCACTATAGAAACTAGCAAATCGAGACACTAAAAACCCATGAAAAATCAGTAAAAACAGAACTACCGTCGTTGAAATTATGGAACTACCGCTTGCTAAAGTAACCGCGGTACTGCAACTACAGTAATCACGGTACTTCAACTGCTATAGTGAAATAAGGGTGAATGGTATTTTCATCACGATTTTAAAAACCAAAATCAAGATAACTTTTTATCCTAGATCCAAATGACGTGAAAATTTGCAGGGATGTTATGAACCTATTCCAACAGACGATCATAAAAATTATAGCCAAAATTGAGATCTTTTTCAGTTTGTTGAAAATGTGCACCAAAACCGAGCCAAAACCCCAAATAGTGAATGCAACTTGCTCATAGGTAAATGATGGACAAGTTGGCTTTACATATGCTCCCACATATCCCAGCAAGTAAGAACACGAAAGAAATCACATAAAAAACCATCAGATCAAGAAATCACACCTTGAAGCCAAATCAAGCAAAACTGGTTTTTCTCGTGAATCTTGCTATCAAAATACCTAGATGGGTGGAGATGTATTCCTAGGGATTATCTCCATCTCTTATACGTCTTTGGCACAATCAGATCATAAGAAGGAAAGAAAAGAGATCAAAACCAACCAAAAGTCAAGCACATCAATTAAAAAAAGAGAGAGACTAAAGAGTTGCATAAAGATTGATGTATTGTTTACTTAGTAAGGTAGATTTTATAGACACTCTACATGGGAGGACAAAGAGCACTCAAGTTACTCACTCTCAAACCCTAATCCTAGAGAAGAGAGCATAAGAGATGAGTTAGATGGTTAATCTCACATGTCTTCATCCTAACCCCTTTTATAGGTGGACAATCAGCCACCTACACCTCTTAATGGATCCTACCCACTATTACAATGGGGGAACCCGTTAATCACACACACATGGGTTTTACTCTCACAAGTTCACTTGTGCACGCTTTTCAAAGCATATAAGTCTCTCTCGTTTCGGTCCCACCAATCTACGGCTCACTCGGCCCATGCAAGTCACGTGGCACCATCTCGTCGGTTGAACTCGCCTTCAATATTTTTTGCCTTTCTCGTACCATGCTTGAGCTCACCATCTCACCCGGCATCATCGATCGTTCTGGGCCGTAGCTCCTCCCTAAGGCTAGCCCTGATCATCGCCGTTGATCACAGTTGACCCCAAGCAATCCTACACATCTAAAGACAAAGAAATCGTTTTCAGCCATAAGTTCTTCATAACCTGACCCATGTTAACCAAGACATGCATCATGCAACCTTAATCCAATGACTCAGGTCATCCAAACTCAATCCATGACTCAATTCCCCAAACCCCTGTTTTCCTATGAAGATCGGAAGTATTGCGCCTAACATGCCAGTACTTCCGTAATGCGGAACAACCGCCTCCCAAAACGGTACTTCCGCACGCTAAAAACCTCACCTAGAGCTCTCTCGAAAAAACATACTGCAACTCAACCCGGTACTTCCGCACTTATACCTGTGGTACTTCCGATTTTCCTAGCACTACCAGAAGACAGCCCACATCAAACACAATCTTTGAAAAACTATTTCACCACTTTACAAACATTGCAATGGTTCATCACAACATTAAACGAGACCTTCTCACATGGTCCTTCAATCTCCCCATGATAAAACCATTGACAATACTCAAAAATACAAATTGAATGTGGTTTTAGATAAGAAAGGAAGAATTTTGTAAAGAGAGCTCTAAATGATCAAAAAAAGATTGCAAAGAGCTAAACATGGCCATTTGAGACAGAGTTAGATAGAAATTACTAAAAATAATAATTTTTCATAAAAACTTCATATCTACCAAGAGTGTTGAGAAATCTCACTCGAGATCCACAATAAAGAACAAGTGTTCGATGTGACCTTAGTCATGGTAAAAAGTGATAAAGAAAGAGATCGAAAATCACAGCAACACAAAAAGGCTCCAATAATCAAGTTTTTGCATGAAATCTTCAAATCATGCTCTAAATGTGTATTTTTACCGATCTTTCTCCCCCTTTGACAATGGAATCATCAAGATGCATGAAAGATGTAGAGAATGAATGAATTGAAGTGGCTACAATTTATTCATTTTTACCATTTAGGAGCCTTGAAGATTATCTAAATTAACTTTTTAAATATTACACCAAGCTATAAAAAGCGAAAGTACTATTTAGATCATGGCAAAATATGTATAGCCAAGCTAAAGCCACATAAGCAATGATATGAAATTAAATAGATTGTTAGCATGTCAAATTATCTAGAAATGAGCTAAGTCATGTCAACAGAATAAATGAACTCAAGAAGCTATAATTGAGTCATTTTAGAGTGCTACAAGTTCAAAATACTCAAGCCGTGGCATGGGGAGGTCAATAGAGACGAAGAGGAACACGTGTGTTTGGGGGGAGGCACAAGTGGGCACAGCAGTCACGGACAGAGGGAGGCATAGGGGAGGGCCGGAGGAGGAAGAGGTAGTGTGTGGCGGTTGATCTAAAGGCGACGAGCAGCCGGAGATGAGGAAGAAGGTGGTGAGGTGCTGTGTTAGTGTTGGGGATATTAGAGGCCGGAGGGAGGAACCTCGGCAATTAGATTGGAATCCAATGGTTCAAAAAAATTACTAAAAGTGCTAAGATTTTTAATTAAATGATATATAGTCACTCCCTCGTGCTTGGCGAATTTGGAAGATCGTCACAAACCAAAGAAACCCACACCTTGCCAGTTGCCACCATGCACAAACAAGCTCTGATGAAATGAAATCCATGCAAAAAAAAAAAAAAAAAGCTAGGGAGAGCGAAGGAGAGTCGGATCATGTCATCCTCCCATTCGGTTTTCCTGGCCCGTGCATCCCTGGCTCCATCTCCCGTGGACTTGCCCTCCTCCGGAGGAGCACCCCCGACCGTGCATGGCCGCTGCGCGCGGGCCCACAAGAGGTGCCACGGACTCGCGCAACAAGAACAGGGCACGTGTGGCGGGTGAGAAAAGCCAGATGGTGACACGTCAGGCGCACGTACATTTGCTTCTCGCTCGCAGCCACAGTGCCCGTACGCACGTACGACGTGCCCTTGCACGATCGCATCGCATCGCCACGCCATCGGTCGCATGCATGGATTCCGAAAGCTACACGTACAACACGTTCGTTCTTGATGCAATGATGATCGATGCGTACAAACGCAAACGCATGCATGCATTCGATCTAAACTCTGCTCCTAGCACGTAGCACGACAACATTTAGAATACGTACACAGCGGTCTACTCTAGGCTAGAGTTTCTTGTACTCTTGAGAAATTAGTTAGTGCTGGCATGTATCTACTGCCTTGTTTGCTTCTACTAGCTTGTTAAGTTAATTGAGCCCAGACCGGTAGGATACTACCTGACACTGCTTCAAACTTGTTTGAAATGAAGGTGGCCAAGTGCCGAAGTGCGTGCGGCGTGGCTGCAAAAGTCCACGTAGTTCGCAGAATCTGATGCGGGCGCCTGTGGCGTGAATAGTTGCTTCCAGGAATCGAACGCGGGTAAGTCCAAGCGGCACGACGAATTTGTCCGACTTCCGAGGCACCCGTGTCACCGTGTTTCCTTCAATTTCGTACCACTAGCTAATAGTACTGAATCATCACCTGCTACGGAAGCTGAGGCCATCTGGTTCTGCTCCCATTCCACACTAATATATATATATATATATATATATATATATATATATATATATATATATATAGCAGTAACTAACTTTAAATAGAGTATTTTTTTAAGATATGATCTACAATTTAATTGTAGTATACACTATTGTAGTGACTTTATTTATATCGGTTAAAACAGCACATGAGTTTTTCTTAATCCGTACTCTCTTACAAATAGCCCAAAAATCATAAACTTTAGGCATAAATCATAGCTTAAAAAAATAGACCCATAGATACATACATACATGCATACATAGAGGGAGGGAAGGAGGTGATAAGCTTTATACATACTACAAAATACAAGAACAATAAGGACTTTTTTCTATTCTTTGAACTCCAACAAAGGTGCATGGATACATGTGTGACAGGACCGGTTAATTACATGCATGCTGGGAGGCAAGATACTTTAGAAAGGTACTGCTCCCTTGTGACTTCTTACGATTCATGTCGTCTTAAAGTTTAACTATCAATAGATTTAAAATTATCTAAATTTATGGTACAAAAATTACTTCATTGATTTAATGTTGAAAATATTTTCATAATATTATAATATTATTAGTATATGTTGATGTAAAATTATAAAATGTAGCGGTTAAAATTACATCTTGAAACTATAAAAACTCCGCAGATCACTGGCTGCAGGATCAATATATTCAGCGGCACACTTCCATGCACGCACATCATGCACTGTATGTTTGTACTACAAAGCTAGCATGCTGTTGCACTGTCGGCTCAATCTTACGTCAACTCAGCTCACAAGTGCAGCTAGCTAGCATTTCCATTGAGGCCACACAGGTAGCTCTGGGGCTTATCCCGTGCACCATGCAAGCTGGTGCAACTCCCATGCGTCGCCACGAGATCTTGCAGCTTGATACTTACCATTGAACATTTCAGTAGTTCATATTCATTTGAGAGTTGAGACAGAGTAGTACGTGCGTACGTGCCCTGGGGGAGTTCTTCTTCTACTTGGGAAGGCCTTGTGAGACGGTAGTGCTAGCTGCTACAGTTGTAGGCTGTTCAGAGGAGAGGTTGAAGGGACTATAGAGGCGAAAGGGCCCAGCAGGTTGCAGGTGATTTGATGTTGGGGAGGAACGCATTTAAATAATTAGCTATACAGTAAATTTTGAATTCAATGTTCAACATATATTCAGAAATTCTACGTGCAAGCATGCCTCCAAGCAGCAAGCTGATGGTCTCAAATTCTGCATCCTGTCTGCGTGAACTACTGTTGAGAAACCTGTTGGAAGTGGAGTGTTCATTGACTAGATTTTTGAACTGTTACAAAGCACTACAAAGCCTTATTACGCAACATTGCAACTGCTTGGATACATATATAAATGCACAGTAAAGGCTGAACAAGCATGAACCGTATGAACAGAGTTCTGAATTGTGTTGATGGAAGATTGCACTGTGATTTTTTACATCACTTTCCTTCCATGGCTCTTTGGCTAGACACTAGTAGCCACTGCTAGCTGGTGACTAGGCCACTAGGGCATGGTGTGTCTCAACCTTGAGACCAGAAAGGATAGGAATGAATGGAGCTAACACATGGAGGCCAATATGGGCATCTGACTGAGTAGCTGGGTTTTGCATAGATGCAGCATCTATCATTGCTCAATACATGCATGCCCAAAAAGCCACCTTATATATGTTGCAATTCGTACTAGCAAGGGCAAGAGTAGGGGTGCAGACTGCAGAGTCCATATGACAGCTAGCTATATATACCGTTGGGTTAACAAATTTAAGGTTTGAGATTCTTTATGGAGACATACGGTAATACAGTATGCTTTTAGAACATATATTTGTGGGCACATTAAGGGCTTATGAGCTGTGTTCCTTGTGCAGCCTGAGTGGCTGCAGCAGTAGTGCAGAGATAGTAAAAGGAAGGAGGCGGATGAGGCAGAGGATCGGAGGAGAAGAAGGCCTTGGAAACATACTCTTTGCCAGGAGAAATAATGAGGCCATCCGTTTTCAAATGCGGCAAAGCAGAAAGATCCTTCCTTTACTACAGCTTCTCCTACTTCCTGGCAATATAATACAGGTTTGATTCCTGTGCATCCAGAGCTAGTAGAGATCTGAACGCTGCATTCATGGCGATCGATCGGATCGGTCTGGAATGTGTATCTGACCACGCATGTCTGCTAGCGGCAGAACATCGCTTGGTGCCTCAATGCTCTCCAAGAATATTACTCCTACACTACTAGAAAAGTGTAGAGCATTTCCAGTTACTAACAGTACAGATCAATGCAACTACTGAATTTCATTAGGACAAGCAACAATTTCCTTTGTGAAAAGGCAATGAGGCACGTACGTAAGACTCGCCTAGCCACAATCACAGATTTACAGAGTTACCTATACAGTATCGATGAGCATAAAGAAGTTCCTATAGCAACTACAGTTCATGGCAACAGGAGGCTGTGTCTGATACATTAAATGATGTGGATTGAATTGCCTAGGCTGTTACGCTAAACTTCACTGTTTGCCTGCTGAAACCTATTTTTTGCGGAACCCTAGTTACAGCATTGGCACCCAGATCAGGAAACCGGGTCCCCCTCTGTCCACAGGTTTTTAGGCAATTGCTTCTGTTTATATTTCTGAAATAGAGCAAGGTTCTGGACGCACAATTAATGCAGAGGGTGTAGCTAGAGAGATGCGCATGCTCCTACGTATTTTCGTCCAAAAATCTGCCACCGGAGCACATAGCTCCTGTTTCCGTTATGCATTGCAAGCCTGCGGCCTCGTGTCACCCCTTCATGTGTAACAAGTCAGTTCGCTAGCTAGGCCGCCATAGTAACCAAACAACATTTACTGGGGGCATAGTTCTGTAATTCGGTTTTACAATTTGGTGAAAAATATTTACTGGTTTATTGTTGAAAAATGCTATACAACATTCGACTATTTTTGAAGGTAAAAACAGTCAGATGATCTAGAGACGTTGGATCTCTATCCAACGGATCCACTCATATAAGCACCCCCTCCAAAAAAAATCAAATATAAGCACCCCTCCAAAAAAAAGATCTGGAGCGTTAGATCACCATCCAACGTTCTAAAATCTGACTATTTTTACCTCTAAAAATAGTCACATGTTGTATAGACACTCCCTTTATTGTTTATATAGCCTCTCAGAGTTGCAGTGGATCTATGTTGAAGGGCTCGTCTCAAAAAGCTTCTAGCTTCAAAAGTTAAAAATTGTTTAGGATACATTGGCTTCTTAACGCCCTTTTTTCTCTCTTTTTTCTTTTTTTCCTTTGTATTATCGATAGATAGAATGGCTTTTTTTATTTTTCTATATTTTTATTTTTTTCTTTTAATTAAATATCTTAAAAAAATTAAGAGTTGCTATAGCGTTATTTTCAACCAAAACCTAAAAACCACGTCAATTTAGAAATTGCATGCACGGAGCTAGGGTGCTAGACATGGTCTTTAGAGAAGGCAACAGCATCTAGGCCTCCGAAGTTCGTTTCCTAATATGCCAAGAACAAGGAAGAAGGCGATTGACAGGGCGCCTCTTTTCGCGCGCATGCAAACACAAGCCTTGTAGCCCACCACGAAGACGGTGGTTTTATCACCATGGATTTTGCGCCACACACGCATGTAACCCACCCACCACGGCGCCGCAGCGTGCGGTGAAGTGAAACAGCGGCTCGATCGCCGCGATGGTGACTGATGCATGGATGCGCGCACGGCGGGCGGGCGGCTGCCGCCCTCGCGGCGAGCAGCGCGGCAGCCCAGGTGAGGCCGGACCTCCGCCGGTACAGCGCCTCCGTCTCTCCGCTCCGCAAGTTGACGGTGAAGAGACAAGGCGTGCAGTGCGCGGCACAGAGCCACGTACGCCACGGCACACGGCACGCGGGTTCTGTACGTACGTACCGCGCGTCAACGTGCCCCATGCCCCCCGGACTGTGGAACACGGGGAGGGAATGGCACGGCGCGCGGCCGGTACGGGGAACCTGGCTGCCCCGCACTGCCCTGCGCTATGTTGCCTGCACTTCACGTAAAAACCACGCATACAAGTAGTGCACATGGTAAATATATATGTACCCCCATATTCTCTTTAGTTTTGTGGGTGTTCGGGCTGGTTAAAGGCGCCACTTCAACTGGTTCCTAGTTTAAATTTGTGGCTGTGGATTTTAGTTTATGTTTAAAATTGCATTGTAACAACTGTTAGTTTTTTTAAGAAAAAAAAAAATTGTTATATCACTACGAATAATATAAAAAAATTGAAATTGAATTGTTAGGCGTCATTTGGAACACGAGAAGTTTTCTTGATTCCGACAGAAATTGAATTGTTTCGTAACAAATTTTATGACTGAAATTGCACTGTAACGGCTGTTAGTTTTTTCTAAGAAAAAAATCGTTATATCACTATAGACAATGTAAAAAAATAAAAGAACAAAAAATTGAAATTGAATTGTTAGGCGTCATTTGGAACACGAGAAGTTTTCTTGATTCCAACGGAAATTGAATTGTTTCGTACCAAATTTTTGTAACCTTGCCTTCCAACTACAGGTGCCTTGGTGATACCGATGGAATTGACATTGAGCAATAAGTAACACATGTCATCATGTTGTCATCATTGTTGAAGTGTAGTGAAATTTCCCTTAAAAAAAGTGTAGTGAGATTGCTACCACCTGTGATGGCTTTAAAGATGTGGGATGTGTGCGATTGGTTTTGATGCGTAAAACTCAATATAGTAAGACTAGCTAGAGAGTAGTATGCCCAAGCTGCAAAGTAGCATTATCTCGGAGATGCATATCTCACTTCCAACTCGCGAGATCAATCACGAGCAGAAACAAAAAACGCTTACATGATAAGATCTATGTCAGTCGATCCATAACGAAAAGCTTAACAGGGTAAAATCTCTGTCAGCTTATCCTAACCTAAGAACAGCAAACTATGGTATTTTTTTTTTACTTCGATTTATGATTTATGCATTCGGTTTATAATTTTTGAGTTCTCGTGAGAGATTATAGAGTAACAAAAATTTATGTGCGATTTTGACTAATATAAATAAAGACGTTATAGTGTATACTAAATTAACTTATAAACTGCTTTTAAAATATATTTTATTTGAAAATTAGTTACCATAGAAATGTCAAAATGTGATTTTTAGAAGCTAAAAAACTTAAAAAGAAGAAGCCCGTATTAACGATAATTCATCACGTGACCGACTGTTTACGCACGGCTCCTAGTGCGCGTACTGGTGTCCGCACAGCGCACACTAACCATTTCAAAAACACGACGCCCCCATGCTTCACTGCTTCCCTCCCTTCCGCCCGGTCTTCCACGCTATATATAACACTGACTCGCCATTGGTGCTCCCTCCTGCTTCAAGAACCAATGCTTCCGGCATTAGTGACTAAGCTAGCAATGGATCATGACGGTGGCAGCGGCAGGAGCAGCAGCCGGCTCCGGGACAGGCTGGCCCGGATGTTTCGGCCGGGTTTGCTGCTCCGCTCGACCTGCAACACCACCACCGCCTCCACGTCGTGCTCGGCTGCCGGCACGGAGGGCGGGGTGGCGTCGTCCAAGCCGCCGCTGCCGAGCTCCGCCTGCTCCTCCAGCCGCGCGCTCCTCTCCACGGACGCCGCCGTGGCCCGCGACAGGGACTCGTTCCTGGCCTCCTCCCGCCGCGACTATGCCGCCGTCGTCGGCCGCACCGAGTCCTTCTCAACGGCCCTGGACCTCCTCCACCGCCGCGCAGGCCCCGCGGTGCCTCCCCTGCCCCCCAGCCGGTTCTCCGTCGACGCGTCGCCTACGCTGAAGAGCAAGAAGGAGGGGAAGGAGAAGAGCCCTCGCGACGCTCACCAGTACCACCGCCACCGCCTCGGTGGTGGCGTCAAGAGCGACAAGAGCAAGAAGCTGATCTCCAACAACCCCTACGGCTTCAGCAGCTCGGACGACGACGCCGACACCGACGGCGAAGACGTCTTCAGCAGCGACGCCGACAAGCGCGGCCGCAGCGGCGCCAAGAAGCAGGGGGAGGCGGAGGCCTTCTTCTGCTCCTCGAGAAGCTTCTCCTCCGATTCCTCCGAGTTCTACACCAAGAAGAAGAACAAGTCGTCCAAGAAGAAGTTCCCTGCTGCATTGGCGCCCAAACCGCTGGTACCTCCGCCCCCGCCGCCGCCGAGGACTAGGGGGCAGTGGCGCAAGCGCCGCGCCGCGAGCAGCTGCGACTCGTGCGGCGTGAGGGACGGGTTCCGGCCGGTGGTGTCGGCGGCGGAGGAGCAGGTGCGCAGGGGGTTCGCGGTGGTGAAGCGGTCGCGGGACCCCTACGCCGACTTCCGGGCGTCGATGGTGGACATGGTCGTGGGGCGGCAGCTGTTCGGCGCGGCGGAGCTGGAGCGGCTGCTGCGCTCGTACCTTTCCCTCAACGCGCCGCGCCACCACCCCATCATCCTCCAGGCCTTCTCCGACATCTGGACCGTCCTCCACGGCGGCTAGCGCGCTAGCTAGCTCGACCAATTACTCCCTTTAGCTAGCCCCAGGACGCTTAATTAATTAACCCGAACTATCTTAATTAATCATGTCACGGGTGTACGTGTTGAGCTTGTTGCGGTGTACTGTTCATGATTTATTAGAGCTATCTTAATCAATTCCATCTTAGTTTTGATCCTAGTTATAATTGGCTGTGCACTTCTGTGTAACGTACTACTCTACTGCTGTTCTCGGCTCTTAGTCAGTGTGCTATCAGCTAGCTTCTGATTTGGAAGTGAACTTGGATTGACCAGAGGGCGGCCTGGGTTTGTTTGCTAGCTAGAGGAGCAGTACTACGTTTGATTTTTGGGGTCAATCATTTGGAAATCATGATGACATTACGGAAACCTTTGGGCTTGCGCTTTTCCTTGTGTATACCACTACACTCCTGTTCGTGTCGGCAATTATTGGGTCGAATGCTCGTAAATTTAAATTTGAAAACGATCAATCAATCATGTCTACCGCTTGTATTATCTGTGCCGTTTTCAAACAAAACACGTATCGTCTGGAGTTAATGCGGTTAACCATGGACAACAATATGTAACCACCATACATAAGAATGTATATTCACAGAAGAAGCATTTCACAGTCTCTAAATAGGCATATGAATTTGGACCCATTTGCCAGTGAGGTGTCCATTTTTTTGTTTCAGAAAATAGACTTTTATACGCATAGTACAACGGTTAAATAAGAAATGTAAGGTCAGTCCGGCGCATATTGACAGAGACTACATGTCAAAAGGTCACTTAAATTGTAGGAAAGCAACCACCTCAGTGTACAGTTCAGTGCTACACTTGCTCTGCTGAAAAAAGAGACATACTGCCAAACAAACAACCCCGTATATCACCACATCCATGTAGAGCCAGCCGCATCCGGATAAAATTTCAAACGAGTAACTGATGAGTATTTACACATATGGAGGATTGGAGAGAGAGAGACTCTACACAAACATACATACATCAAGCTCCTCAAAAGAATAAAGGCCTTTCCTGCAGAAGAGGTCAAAGGGAAAAGGGAATGGAAGATGGCAATGGAGTATGCCTTTCAATGCGCACACCGATCACTAGCTTGGGATTTGAGCCTTGCATTGCTGCTCTCCCTGCCTAGCTTTTCACCCCTCACCTATCAGATCCGAATCAAATCAAGAGATGTGCCAGTGCAACACAAGCAAAGGTAGTGTAGTAGTACTAGTTAGTAGTAAGACGTTGGAATTACTTTGGAGCAGGAGCTGCGCCTTTCTCCGAGGACTTAGAATAGTGCTGGGAAAGGGGGAGGCTAACCATAGAATAGACTCAATAGATTTGCTCGCATTTGAACATTGAAAAGGGTGATGGCCTTGGCGCATTCTCCAAATCACGCTGTTGGATGTGTCTTGTTTGTTCAAGGGATTAGGTTTGTGAGGCTAAAGTCTGCTAGTTCTTCTCTGCTTAGAAGGTACACCAGCCAAGATGACCTGAACGCACGCCATACCTTTGTTCCGATGTGTAGCATCACCCTGTGACTGTGAGTAGTAGGAAGCAGGAACTAATAGTGGGATATTCGTAATCAACGGCGTCACTCTGTTAGTTATCATGGCAGCATCATGCTGTACTTGTATGGACATATGCTTAAACATCGCCGATTTTCTACTGAACATAAGAAACGAAGGACCAGCCATCAAAGAAATTTTCTGGCATGACGTACGGTACTACGTTCTCTCTAGCTAGGCACATGCATGCCCAACTATGGCATTGACATTTCAGCCGAAACCTGCCCATTTTGAATACATAACATACCCCTTTTTTCAGCATCGCAATCACATCAGCTCGAGGCACATAATTCAAACGCGATCAACGGTACTTTTACTTCTCGAGCAGAATGCAAGCACGTATGCATGCTGTCCTGGGCTGCTCTGTGTTTGACGATGTTCATACCACAGCTTGTTTAGTATATGCTCCACAAAGCTAGAGTGGGGTAGATTAGCTATTAAATAGACAGTGCTCTCTCACTTCTCAGCAAAAGGGGAAACAGCTGCCCCTTCGACTCGGTGGCTAATCGTCCATTGTTTGCACTGGAACCCTTCCAAAGATGTCTCCTCCGGCCACTTTCTTGTTGGAAAGAGAGAGTTTGGAAAAAAGGCGATCGCTTTTAGTCCTCGACGGCCACCCGCCTGAAAGGTCACTTCGGTAGTGGCCTGAACTGTTTGGACGTCAAGTTTTTGCGACATGTCCGATCCACGCATCGACAGTCTCATGCTTGTGCCAAACGTGCATCTGTGCCTGTACCAGTACGCGTTCTTTGAAAGAGTGAAGCGTGTTCGTAGGGGACCGACCGATCAACTGGCTGCTGTACGTACTGGCCGGCCTGTACTCTCTGAAGCCTTGTGAAAGCGTTTCTTTACGGTTTTAAATCCTTGTCCATATACATTTGTACGCGTCCTTGTACAAGCATACGTTCTCGAGATCGAGTCGCGTCAGAAGGCAAGTGCAGCTCGCAAACAGGGGTTATTGCCGATCGAGCTGCTGGGGCAAAAGCGAGAGCGAGCGAGCAGGCGGCGGGTGTTGCAGAATTCAGGAAGCTGCCATGCAAGACGGCCGCGCAGCGCGGTGTCTGGAAGCCGTGCGCGAACAGGGCAAGGGCTCCCAGCAGCTAGCTAGAGCTAGTTATAACCGCTGCCGTTTCGGAGTTTGGCATCCCGACGTACGTACGCTGCAGGCAGGCAGCGACTGCGGCCGGCCGAGAGCTAGATAGAGACGGCCGCTGCAGCGGTGCTAGCTCTGAATGCATGCCCAAAGCCTGCGCTACACCGGCGCTGACGCTGCCACGGCACGGGCGCACGGCAAGGGTTTGGCATCGGTAGCGAGCTGTGCACAGTGGTGCGCTTCACGTAGAGCCGGAGCGCTGCGCGGCAGTGGTTGGTCGGGAAGTGCTGAGGCTTATGGTTTTTTTTGGGTGATTACGAGAAAATTTGAAAAAGTAAAGAATATTTATGTTGAGAAGCTATTCTATTTAAAACAACTTCTATAATAACTTTTGCAAATCATTACTATTATAAAAAATGAGTTGGTGGTTGTACGTCTCTTATGCTCTAACCGCCCTATTCATAACTTCTCATCACTCTCCACTTTTCAATTCATCAGAGTAGCTCTCTTATATAACATAATTATCTATATATCCAATGAATTTTGTTGCAACGCACCAGCAAGTGACCAGTAATTTATAAAAAAGGTGTTGATAAACATCATACGGATGTTTTTTTCCTAACTATCATCCAGATTTGTGACCATTGGATTAGAGATCCAACAACCATGAATTCTCCCCTCCCCCCTCCAAAAAAAATCCCCTCTCCTCTAAAAAAATATCCTTCTAAAAAAAGAGGCCGTTGGATATCTTTTCCAATGGTCTCAAATCTAGATGTTTGTTAGGAAAAAATATCCGAATGATGTTTAGATATACCCTTATAAAAAATTACTTTACGAAGTCTTTCTATTCAAAAATCAGTTGTTAAAAACTAAAAAACAGAAAGTGTCTGGGGGCAGACCTAAGTGCCGCGGCATGTGTGTCTTTGCAGGCGAGCAGCGGGCCGAAGGACGCACGACCCCTCTCGCACGCTGGAACATGTGCGCGCGCGCGGCCTAGCTACTACCGATCGATCTGCCGCTCTTGTTTCGTGAATCGTGTTCGATAGGAAACACTGTTCGTACCAAAGAAACGACGTAGGAAATGCGCGCGAACGTCATGCGGCCTCGACCTTGCTTTCATGCTTTGTGCGTCTGTGATGCCGGTGTGCCCCCACCTATCAATGACTTTTAGCATGCTCGTTTCGTGCACCCTGTCGGAAAATCCAGGCTTGGGTTTAAAATCTTTGCATATGTTGGACACCTCGTCATTAACCTATATATAAAAAGTCTTAGTAGTTATTTTGTACAAACGTGAAAGAGAAAGCAATAAAGAAATAATAAGAGTTCTCCCTCTTATTTCTGTGTTTCCAATCTACTATTTGTATTACTCTGTGATTGATCCGTCTCTTTGCATAGGAGAGGAATCGATCGGACTGGACTCGCCAGCGACGGTTTCTCAACATGTTATCAGCACGAATTGCTCTGTGGATCGAAGGTAATCATCGAAACACTCATAGATTGAATTGCATATATCTAGATCGCTTTAAATTCCGTAGATTTTGCTTTCTAGATTATTTTCTACGGTGCAAATCTGCTCTAATCTATCGTGAGCAGACTTGAAGTCGCCGGCACAATATCGATCGGTAGATTACATGAAAACGTAGATGATGATTGCACTGTAGATTAAAAAAAAGAAAAATCGCAGGCGGCCGAACATGCCGTCGGCCCCGTACGGCCGCAGAAGACCGCCGCGATCGCGCCGGACCACCGGTCGCCATGCCGCACCGCCGCGCCCGAACACGGCGGCGTCGTGCGATACGACCGCATGTTCGAACTCGCCGGCCGCCGCGACGCCGCCCATACGTGGCCACAACCGCCTCGATCACCGGCATCGCCATTGCGCGACGCTGCGCGACGTCTTTGGCGCCGCCGCCGCCGATGCCGCTGCGCCGGTCGAATCCGAGCTCGACCGACGGTCCGGCCGCGCCGATTGTCGCCGCTCGGGTCCACGGGCGAGAAAAACGCCAACGCCGCCTCCGCACACGGCACCGCCGTTGCTGGCTCCGTAGGCGTCGCCGTTCACCTCCCCGAGGCGTGCCGTCGCACCGGCCAACCCCCGAACGGCCACCACCCAAGCCACCGATCCCCGAGCGCCTGGACGCGTTTTGGCCGCCGCCATTCCCACATGAGCCCTGGCTGCCGCCGGCCGCACGCGCTCTGCCAGGCTCCTGCCATCGGCCGCACGCGGCTCCCAACTGCCGCCACTTCCCACACGAAGCGCCGCCCGCACACCACCATCCCCACCACCGCACGCTGCCGATGCCACTCGCACGGCGCCACCGGCCGCACTGGCCGCCCGCATGTAGCTCGTGCCGCCGCTGGGTGGGGATGGGGTAGGGCAATGGGCTAGGATGGACCAAAGAAAAAGAGGAAGGAGGCCGGCGCTGACAATTTTGCAAAAAGACCCTCTAAATTCTGTAAATTACAGAAGGGTCCCTATAATTTTTAGACAGGTCCTAGTTTTTGCAAAAGGGCCCTTAGGAAATTAGACAATTGCGTTGAAAATTTACCATTTGAGGTTCCTGAAGGCTAACCATAGGAGAATATAGCAATACTATAGTTTCTTCTTGCTTTAGTTTAGTAATTTAGTGTTATGTAGGTAGCTTCATTTCTTGATGTGAATCTTCCTAGAACTACTAGTAGTTGTTGTATTGCTTTAAGTTCATGCTTCGTTACTCGTTAGGCCGAAGAAGTTTTATTATGTTTATAATTACTCTTCTTTATTTATAATTACCGATGTGTTTTAACTTTGCACCCTATCAATAATATCCTGGCTCCGCCACTGTAGGGAGACGTCAGCAAGTAGGTTGGCTTTCATACAACTACAGAACGGAAGTGCATCCTCTACCAGTGCTACGTACAACCATGGCATAGAGCTACATTGCTTCGTCGTTAGAGAGAATTAACCCTCTCCGTCCGTTGGATCAAGGAATAGACGCACCAGATCGAGTGCTACTGTTACTACCGTACTTGCTAATGGAGTACGATTGATCTCAATACACTTTTTGTATCCAACCTTGCAGGCTCTTTTTTTCGAAGACTAACCATCCAACTTCAAAACATCGAGGCAGAGAATATGCTTCCTACGGACGGAACTCCCCATCACGGCATTGCCAAAGACGCCATCCATTTGCCGTGAATTAGCTGAAGACACGAGAGACAAGAGACACTGGCGGAGTCATAAATGCTCACATTCTGTGTTTTCCTGAGAGAATTGGCAGCTTCCTGCGAGCAATTCGGACGGAGCGGCAACTGTAATTGCGTCAAAAGGCTGAGTTCCTCCCGTCGGGAGCGGGAAGGAAAAAGAAGGCCATTCCACTTAATGCCCCGATGTAAATGACTTCTGTTTCTGATTTTTAAAAACATATTAGCCTTTTAATTTTATTATTATTTTATCTTTTTGGTTTTTTCGGCCTTTTGTTTTTTCTTACACCTTTTACATTAATTGTGATGATATATATATCATTGCTATTATAAAAGAACGAGTTGATGGTTGTACGTCTATTCTCCTCCAGCCGTTTTATTTTTTTAACTTCTCACTATTCTTCACTTTCTAACTGATCAAAGAAACTCATTTTATAACACGATTCTCTATATATTTAATGAATTATATATATATATATATATATATATATATATATATATATATATATATATATATATATGTGAAATCTCTTTTCTGGGTGTAATGGCTGTGGGCCCAAAATGACCGAAGATTCCCTACTTCCGCTAGCTGCCACCCGCGGGAAGCAGCAGTAGCGGAACGTGCGTGAGCCGGCGCCGGCGCTGGCGCAGGCGAGTGCGCGCTCAGGCTCCAGACGGCGCGGACCTTGTTTCGCACCGGTTTCTGTCGTCTTGTTCCGAGAGAAGCGAATCGGAAACACTGTCGCTCGTGCGTCAGTCGAAACGTGCGCTTCGCGTCGCAGTGAAACAACTGGGCTGTAAGCCTTAAGAGATGTCGCAGGCGGCGGACGTAACAAACGCGTAGCACGCACTAGCCGGAGCTGTCGGGTGTATGGTTTTAGGCCCTGGGAGCAAAGGCCGACAGCCTTAGCCCGTCCATTGCCCCGGCGTTAGTTCGAGCCTGTTGGCCGTGGCTGGAATCCCCACCCTAACTCGCTACGTTGGATCCACTATCAGAAGCCGGCCCAATAGGATATCTCTCAGCTAGTCGGAATCAGCTCTCGTCTTTTTTTCTCCTGCTACGTACTTATATGTCCACCTGCATGCATGATGCATATGTATGCGTACATGTATATTTTAGGCATTTATGTAAATTCCTAAAGGTTTTGGACTATTATGGAAAAGACACAGCTCCTACCTAGCTACGCCACTGTATATAATCCAGCTGTAAACTCGTAGTATAATACGAGGAGGAGACGGATTACGCACGTTTACGTGCGAAACACTTACAGAACTCAAAGACGGGGGCTGTGATCCAAACGTAGATCCGCCGCTGCTAGTGGTTGAGTGCACGTATACTCCAGCTGCGCCGATTTGGTAATCGTCTGCATCGGTCGTCGAATCAGTCGAACTGAATCGGCACAGAAGTTCAGAACAGTCCAGAAGACTTGGAGAGTTGTAGTCAGCCTGCGTGCCGAACACCTCGGATCGACGAACACGTTTTTTTCCCTTCCTTCGAAGCCTCGCCTCAATGGAAGTTCCGTGCACGCACTCCCGCCCGCCATGCGCCATAGTGCCCTGGACACGTCCGTGATGTACACCGATGGACCCCTCTTTTTAGCTTCTAAATACTACTTTTCGATTTTTTTTCTATATTAATAAGCCTTTAAGAAATGTTTTTTAAAATAAAATCTATATATTATAGACACTTTATTTATATTAGCTAAAATCATATACGAGTTTCTGTTGCTCTATAATTTTCTCTCATAAACAGCTTAAAAATCATGAGCTACAGATAAAAACCAAAAAGAACAATTCTGGGAGTTGCATGACCAGTAGACATATGCGCGCGGCTGAAACCTTGGACGTAACTCGGTGTTTTCCGTAGTTCCGTGTGGAACCTGATTTGTTCATGTTTATCGGTCTACTCATCGACCTATCTTACGGCAGTGATAGCGGGGGTTCTGGCAGCGCCCACGTCGCCCCGCGCGTGAGCCGGCGGCGTGGCTCGGAAAAACAGTACGGTCGGTGGTAAAACCCGAGTTTTTCCAAATTACGTCTGGTCCTCGATTCTCGCGAAAAGGTCCTAGAATTTTTTAGGTCCCTGAAATTTTTTAGCCCTCCGTTTTGCGGGATGGCCCCGAGTTTTCGAAATTGCGCAGTCCCGTTTTTTACGCACTGGTCCTCGGTTTTTTCAAAAAAACCCTCCGCCTTTCTCGAAAATACGTCTTTGCCCCCCATTTTCCCGAAAAACTCCTCGCGATTTATCGCCTCTTTTATTTTTTTACGTATGGTGGCTGGCACGGCGTACCGCTGCGCCTACGAGGCTAGTTTGTTTAAGCAGGCAACAAACCCAGTAGTTAGCAGCACTAGCTAGTACGTTACTACGACTCAAGACTTTCACCAGCATAAAATACTTACGGTAGTTAAGAGTCGGATCGATTTTCTAAACGCAGAGTTGAGTTGTGATATCGACCCGTAGAATCACGAACATTCTACCAAATTTATAAATATATACACATGTTTTATTATCTATAATAAAATAGATCATATATTTATTACTAAAAATCAATAACAAACGTTTTAGAGTCATTTATAAAAAAGACAAATAACTAAAAATTCTAACGAAAAGCAAAATATCTAGCTCTTAATTTAGTTGACCCGAGTTATAACGACTCAGATAAAAGAAAGAATCCATGTCACATAATCCAAATTAAGAGAAATTCGGAATGAAACATAAATGAAAAATTACTAATATGATTTCCATACAACTTCCAAAGTAATGTCCATAAATAACTAAAATTTGGAATAATAATTAAACAAAAATTAGCAAATTCAAAGAAAGAGTTCATGTCAAATATAATCTAACATAGCCAAAATTCAGAATTACAAATAAAATAAAATTAGTAATTTAATTTCCATATGAAATTCAAAGTAAACATAAAAAATAAATTTTAAAAAATAATTAAAAATAGAAATTGGTTTTTATATGAATTCCAACTTAAAACTAAAAAGAAATTCATGCACGTATGATCCAAACACACGCAAATTTGGAATAAAAATTAAAGGATGATCAGAATGATTTGTAAATAAATTGGAAACTTGAATTCTAAAAATATTGAAATTTGTAAATCTATACTAATTAGACACACTGAGGAAGCTCTCATATCAATTAGAAAGATCTAGTCGTCTATCTCGTGGAACCAAATTAGAATAGCTTATATTAAAAGAAAGAATATCATGTCAAGTACAATCCAAATTAACTGCAATTCAGAATAAAAATAAATAAAATTAGTAATTTGATTTGTATACTACATCTAAATAACATCCATAAATAACTAAAGTTTGGAATAATAATTAAATAAAATTAGCAAAAATTTTAAAAAGAGTCCATCTCAAGTACAATACAAAATAACCAAAATTTGGGGAAGAAAACAAAAATTAGCAATTTGATTTCCATATGAATTCTAAAGTTAATCCCCAAAAAAATAGAATCTATCTATTATATACAAAAATTTGATTGCCATTAAATTTGTTTGGAGGGAAACCAAATCAACAGACTAGGGAAAATCGAGTAACACCGAAACTCAATAAAAAGGATTTAAACTCTCCATATTTTTGTCAATTCTCAAATCAAGAATTCTCAGATAAATGTCGAAATTTTGAATAACATTTAAATACAATAGAAAGCGTTTAATAAATTTTTCACATCTCCCAAATTTAGGATATTACAACCTTCTATTTTAAAGAGCAAATCCAGCGAGATGAACGAAAAATTCAAATTCGGCGAGAGCGGGAAAGATGAAATATTATCACCGATGGTTCTAGGTAAAGAACTGTCTGTGATAAGTAGGTCATCACAGATGGTTTTGTTCCAAACCACCTGTGATAAGTACATACATCGCAAACGGTTTTTGACCGTTTGTGATAATTATGTCATCACAGATGATTCTTTCCATCGCGATGAACTTAGATGATCCATCTTGTAAAAGCGTATGTGGTAAGTTTATCACTGATGATTTATGTTGAACCGTCTGTGATGAGGCGTCAAGGACGATCCTTTCTGTACTAGTAGTATCAGCTCAACTTCGTGAATGCATCCAAACCAGTGTTATCAGACCCGGGCCAGCTCGACGGTTGGACCGGAAAAACCCGGACCCAGAGGCTAGGCCGGCCACACTCACAGGACCGCCGATGTAGTTGACCCAGGAAAACCCGATCGACCCGGCTGACCTGGCCGATTTTGACTGACCCGACCGGGTTATGTTCATCAGGGCAAAAGACATAAGTACCATCAAATGAAAGAAATACTCATGAGAAAATGGATGGGCAAACTTGTCTTTTGGAATATGGAGAGCTACTAGGGTTTTTGTCTCAGTGATCGAGCCCAATGCCCCAACCCCCCAATACGCGCCGCTGGTGACTCAGTGAGCCTCCTCTGCTCCACGCCTCCACCACGGTTCCACACCCGCTACGGCAAGCGCTACGCCGTCCAGGCCGACCTCAAGGCCCACGCCAAGACCTACGGCACCTGCGAGTACCGTTGTGACTGCATCACCATCTTCACGAGGTATTCCCCCAATTCCAATGGTCCCTCGAGGGGGAAAGTTTGGATTCCTATTTGATTCATCAGCCGCCGTGCTGGCTTGGTTCAAGAGGGATAGCTTCGTGACGCATCGCGCCTTCTGTGGGCCCTCGTGAAGGAGACTGGTAGGGTGTTGGCGGTGCCGGCGCTACTGTCGCCTCAGCCGCTTGATTTGGAGGCTGAGGAGAATGTGGACAAGGAGAAGAGGGAGAAGGAGGAGAATGAGAATGAGACTGAGAATTCTGCTATGGCCGAGGTGGATGAGCCTCAGCACGTCGAGGTGCAACGCCTTCTATCCTGTCACCATCGCCTCCACTGCTGCAGGAGCAACAGCCACTGGTGGCAGTGGTGCCAAATGTGGACGGTATGCTTCTTTTGCATTTTGGTTGTGTGTTTGTCTTATTGTCCATAGAAAGATTAGATGAGATTTATAGCAAATTCGTGCTCCTTAAGTCAATCTTATTACTGTAACAAGAAATCAATGCATGAGTCTTGTTTCTTTCCAATTCAGCTAGCCATTTCAAATGCTATTTGTCATTTAGTTTTTAGTATTGCTTATTGGCTATGGTTTTATACTTCTATTATTGTAATGGTGATTTTCCTACTTTTTGAGAGATATATACTTATGAAAATTTAATTTAAAACATGTGATCCAACCGATGACCCACAGTCCAACCACCGGGTCACTTATGCGGTCCGATCGATGACCCACCGGTCCAACCATCGGGTTAGTGACCGAGATCTCGATTGGATCACTGGCCGGTCCGAATTTGATAACAACAACTTTGATATGCATCATCTCGCATCCCATCGAGAATTTGAAACAAGTTAAATCGATGTGAGTAGCAAGTACCCTTGCGTGTTTGAATCTTGTTACCCACAAATTTTATTTTATTTTTAGAAAGAGATATTGGATCTGCCTTTGATATTTAGAAAAGTACATCAATATTTACTGTACAGATATACTTCTAAGCCTGTTTTTTCTTTGTTTTATGGTTTTTGAGTTGTTCATGAGAGATAATACGAAATAACAGAAATTCGCGTATAGTTTTAATTGATATAAATGAAGTCGTTATAAGGTGCGCTACAATCAACTTGCAGACATCAATTTGAAAAAAAATACTCCGTTTGAAATCAAGTTACTGTAAAAAGACAAAAAATATTTTTTAAAATCTGAAAAGATGAGGCTCTAACCGTGACCAAAAAAATACAAAAAAATATCCCAGGGCGGCCTGGCACGAGTTCAAGTTCGGGGTTGCAGCGCGCCGGTGGCCGTAGCACGTAGCAGGAGCAGCTGATCTGATTGACCATCCGGGGAAAGCAAGCGGCAGCCCGACCGCGGCCACGTGGCGCCTATCCCCGCGTAGATGACGCTGCTGGAACGTGTGGCCATCTCGTTGTCCCGCAACCAGATTTTTCCTTTTTCCGTTCCTTTTCTTTTTCTTGCTTGTGTCAATAAGATGTATGTACGGGCAACCTTTCGTCCCGTTGTAGCGTGCCCACGATTTTTTTTTAATCGAAGCATCAACACATGGTACAGTCGATACACACGGGGCATTGATGTAAACGATACACACGATTTTAAATTTGTAAAGTCGTTTAAAGAATTCGTTCTAATAAACCGTTTGACGAATCCATTTTTAAGAAGGTGTCCTCATTCGCTTTAACTTTTAGATAAGTCAAAAGATCAAAAGAACAAGAACTTAAGGTAGCTTCAAATCAAGAATAGGTGATTATACATTTGTGGAATTGCTTTACGATGGAATTGCCCCCATATATTGCAGATAGGATGTAATATCTATCCACGTGAGAAAATCTCGTGCCATCAAACTAAATATACATCTATAATATTTGACGATTACCTCGCTAATCAAACACATTTACCTACTAGTAACATTACGATTCTGGATAAACTAACCAAGCATATTGTGCAGTATTGGATGATTCTAAGATAAGAAACAGTGGGAAATCAAATCGACACCTTAACGCTCGTTTCGGCTCCAACATTTGGCTTATTTTTTACTATTTGTAAATTTCATTTTTTTCTGAACTTTTGACTTTTTTGCCGGTTTTTTTTCCGTATTCATTTGCGTTGTCCGTGATGAGCTTTCATATTTTTTCTATTTTTAATTTTTTTAAATTTAATTACGTCAAATAAGCCATCTTCAGCTACAGTAAAATTTCAACCACTACATTGTAATTTCAACCATAAGTCACAGCTTTTGAGCCCAATCAAACGGGGATAAGAAATCTTTTGTACCTAAGCATAATTTCGAATATGTCAAAGTCTGTATTTATGAATTGAGCCCATTATTTATTCACTGGTACAGTGCTGGGCACACGCCTCTCCCGAAATTAAGACCCCGCACAGAAAAGGTACACACGAAACAGAGAGAGAGAGAGAGAGAGAGAGGGAGAGACAGAGCACAGAATCCTTATCTCCTCCCGGCGACGCACGCCATGGCCGCCGCGGCCGTCCACCTCTCCGTCCACGGCCGCCTCCGCCGCTCGTCGGACATCCATGCTCACACCTGCTACCGCCCTTCCCTCCTCCGCTGCCGCGCGTTCAAGCAGGAGACCGGCGGCGACGGTGAGGAGCCGTCGCCGTCACCGCCCGAGGCGCGGAAGCGCAGGAAGGGACCGCTCTACAAGTTGAAGGCAGCGATACAGGGGCTTGCGGGGTCCCGGTCGGCGGCGGCGGGGGCGGGGGCGTACGGGGGGCAGTACCAGCGCGCCGTCGAGAAGGCCGAGGAGATCTTCTTCTCGGTGAGCTCCATTCCTGAACCCTCAAGAGTCAAGCCCCTGCATACGCAGTTGTTCTATGTGATAGGGTTAATTTTGTCATTTCACGGGTGATCCTGATGCTTGGTTTACCACTTAGCTAGCACTACCTCAAGCATAGGCAAGCAATGGGGCAAGCGTGGTAGTTAAGCTGCATAAGAGATTTGCCCTATCAGATGCTTGCTGCTTCTTCGGGAGTTAGAGTCCCTTCCACTATTAGCTGCAGCGATCGATGTGTTCGAAACTGATCAGCTTGTTCTGAATGCAGGAATTTAGGCATGTGCTACTATGAAGTCGTGTAGCGTCGATTCTCTAGTATGTATATATGATTATGCGCTGGAGAGCTTACTTCTGCCTGTGCTGAAGTTGACCCCGGGCCTGTGGCAAAATTGCTCAGGTGGGGGGTGTCTTTGGCTCTTTCCAGGCAAGGGTTTGATTTTCTGGGAGTGGGAGTGGGGGATGGTTTAGCATTGGTCGTTAATTGAAACTAGGTTATAGAAATCCTCAAAAGCCCAATTGGTAAATAGAAATTCTAGATAAAATCTACTTTATCCCTCACGTGTTATGTGCCTTGCTGCTCCGTTTGTTTATGCCAAAACTTATCTTCTACCACTTTATGGGCTGCAAGGTGCACTGGTTTGATTTAGCATCCAACCATGTAGGCCTGCTTGACAGCTCAAGTGTATTTCTTCCTAACTCCATTATAAATTTATAGTTATGACTGTAAATGAAATGTCCAGTATCTGCTGATTCTAACCTAAGCACCTCTGCAGTATCTACTTGTGGCAAGCCTGAACAAAAGGTTTGTTTAGTATATGTTGATATTTAGAGCGACTGCATTGCGCCTACTCATATATTAGTCGGTGAATTTGTCTAGTCATGTGGTTTAGACTTACACTGGACCATGTTGATTGTGTGTCATATTGCTTATCAATAGTAGGGATCACATATTTTTATCCCTTTTCTGAAACATATCACCAGGGTTTTATAAACCGGTTTTAAAATTTTAACGGGGGGCCCATAACACCAATATAACCGATAATCAGAAAATTTTGGGCCGGAATTTTCAAATCAAAATTTGATTTTTAACAAAATCGGCCGAAATTTTTGAAAACAAATTTCAGCAAAAAATTCTTTTATATTTGACAAAATTCACGCGAAGTAATTTTTTCGGAGCCGGTTTGAAATTTTACTAGAGGGGACCAATACGGCCGATAAAACTGATAACCAGCTGATTATCAGGACCATGCATATCACATATTTTACTCCTTTTCTGAAAATGAGTTGGTTTATGTTCACTGATTTCCTTGTCCTTTTCAGGTTGCTACTCAGCTAGGCAGATATGTTGTCACTATGATGAGCACTGGTGTTGTACTTGCAGTTGGATTTCAGTTATCAGGTTAGTCATGTACTCATGTATAATTTATTGCATTGCCTTTGCATTATTCTTTTCCCTTTGTTTCATATAGATCCTTCGTAGAATTTCAGTTAATAATCTATCTATCTTTGTATTTAGGTGGTGACAGCCAAATGAATACACTAATTTGGTATAGCTGGCTTGGTGGAGTAATTATTGGCACAATGATAGGTGCAAACAGTGTCCTAGAGGAACACTGCAAAGCTGGACCTCGCAATGTTGTCATAACTGGAAGGTATCTCATTTTACAGTCTTGTTTTGACATGCCATGTGGATCTTTTGCTAGGAAGTAATGGGCGTACTCTGAATATATAACAAAAGAAATAATCAAAGCTAATGAATTTTCTCCTAGATAGGAAATACTATTTCACATTCTATTATTCTCTTTTCACATATTGCATGGGTGGAGTATAACAGTCTTAAAGTATATCTTGGTTAGTGCAAAAAGGAGATTATGAGCTGTGGTTGTATAATACAATGCTAGAAGTTGCCTTGTAAACATGTTGAAATAAAAATCAGTTGATATTGTCTCATGGATCCGAGAGCTCACTGGTTGCATCCATTGGGAGCTGGTTTCATATTTTTATGCATGTTTTGCAAATCAGTGTTGACCTTGTAGTTGATTTTGCCATTTTTGCAGCACAAGAGGGTTAGGGAAAGCACTTGTTCGGGAGTTTCTTCTTTCTGGAGATCGCGTTGTAGTTGCTTCCCGCAGGTGGTGGTCATCAACATAATGCTCAAAATTTATTCTGGTTGCATAAATTTCCATGAGCTTCAAGTTCAATGTTTTTTCTTAGTTTTTAAATATCTACCTTTTTGAAGGCAGCCCTGAATCAGTTCTTCAGACCATCAACGAACTTGAAGAGATCATACAGGAGGGTTTGTCAGTTGCCAAAAAGAAACAAAGAGAAACTTTGTTACATGCCAAGGTTGTTGGTACATCTTGCGATGTTTGTAAACCTGAAGATGTGAAAAATCTGGTGAATTTTGCTCTTGATGAGCTTGGTTCAATTGACATTTGGGTAAGTAATTCTTTACATATGGATCTCTTTTAACATCTGTTCTGCAATCTGCATTTCACCTTGAATAGTTACTCAGTTTGATTGAGCAGACAACTTTTGCCTACTTGTACCCTTCCATTTTGTTTTGTATGGTTGCATTGTAGCATGCACTAAATATGTACTATTTCTTCTTAATTTTATCTACAGATAAATAATGCTGGCACAAACAAAGGTTTTAGGCCACTGGTAAATTTTTCAGATGATGATATTACCCAGGTTTGTTAGTTCATATCTTCTACTGCTCGTGTTGTTTCCTTTTGATAACAGGGTTGATATAACTATATTGATCATGCAACCCGGTTTAACTATTCCATCTTATTTTTCTTTTTGTTTAGCTCAAACTATTTTTCTTGTTTCGTTTACAGATTGTCTCAACAAACCTAGTTGGATCTTTACTGTGCACCAGAGAAGCCATGAATGTTATGCAATACCAAGAGAAGGGAGGCCACATATTCAACATGGATGGAGCAGGCTCTGGAGGATCAAGCACACCATTGACAGCTGTGTAAGCACCTCATTTTTTTAATACTCTGCTACTTCTCTAACACTTATATTGGAGAGGAATTTGTGTCCTGCTTTTCTTATTGGCTAAAATATGAGGATACATTGTATTGGATGCTGTTACTTGTGCAGTGAAGCTAAAGCTGATGCTGATGCTGATTTGTAATTTGTAGTTATGGTTCAACTAAGTGTGGGCTTAGGCAGTTCCAAGCATCACTTCTGAAGGAAAGCAGAAGATCAAAAGTTGGAGTACACACTGCCTCTCCTGGAATGGTCCTTACAGACCTTCTTTTAAGGTAACCTCTGAAGTTACTTGACTTCAGATGCCATGATTTGATTGTTAAGTTCAATCTGAACTCCCTGTATATTGATTGTTTGATACAAACTTATACCGCATTGGGCATGGTAAAGTGTTGATGATGTCCAAACCACAGCATTCTGAAGATCTGACTTAAAACGTATAGCAAACAAGGTCTGCTTTCGATAGGATATTTACAGAGATAACTAGGTTAGTTTATCAAAATTTTACGTTGTCTTCATGTAGAATACCTTTTCATATATAAAAATTAGAATGTATATGATAACCCTTGCTCTTGCCAATGTCTTATTTACTTAAATTTCTTTTGCTAGGATTTGTATTGTGACAACTATTTTATCTGGAATCAGCACTAGATTACTTACAGTTTGGTTGTCTTTACTACCTTTCTAGTTCCTATCTGGTATTCAGGGTAATTGGTCCTGTATTGGTTGGAACTCGGAAGATTGTTAATAAGAAACTTTGCAGCCTGCCACTTGGCCAGGAATTAACCTTTTTTTTTCAGCCACTGTTTGAGAAAGGTCAATAGAATTGTTTATGTTGACGTATAAGTGAATTGCTTATCTTTCCTCATTAGCTTAAGCTTTTGGGTGAACTGGTTGATGCATATAACTTAATATGGTATCAGAGCCAAGAGGTCTTGAGTTCAAGACCTGGTTGACGCAATTAAAAAATTAATTGCAGTCCGCTTCTATTCCACGTATTAGGCCTAAGGGAGCCTACACGTGAGGGGGAGTGTTGACGTGTAAGTGAATTGCTTATCTTTCCTCATTAGCTTAAGCTTTTGGGTGAACTGGTTGATGCATATAACTCAATAGTTTAGTTTTACTTCATTTTCTCCTTTCCCTTCCAAATGATATGATGAACATTGTGCTTACAATAAAACCCAGTATTCTCTTTATAGATGGAGTTTCCGTTGGCTCCTTTCTCTGGTAGGATGCATTGTATCCTCAACGCCATGCTGCATTAGTCATGGGGTCAAAGATAATTCATGGGAAGAAATGCTCATTGATCTTCATATTATTATACCATTTTCTTCTGTTTGCCACGGAAGTTTGGTCACTAAGGTTCTTTGGATTAGTCTTTGGACCAGTTTTAGTCGTATGTGTGTGTGACAACAGCTGATCAAAAGAATCATAATTGTGCATAATAGTAAGGTGCATCCTCCTTTACCTTGTGAGTCCAATTCAAAGTTGTGGCTGTAGATGTTATCTTAGCACAAATTACATAATAGTAAGGTGCTATAGAATAATCTACTTTATAGTTTCTGTATAAGTATAATTGGTTTGTGAGATATCTTAGAGCTATAAGGCTCACAAATTACTAAAACAATGGAAAGATCAAACATGGCCATTTTTACTGGCTATGCTGCATAGATAAATGTAAAATGTGCCAGTCTGCCATACTATCTGATTAGCCCTTCCGTTGTTGCATGCCTAAATGTACGAAATACCGTCTTTAACTTAGTCCTATTCTTTGCAGTGGTTCATCTCTCAGAAATAAACAGATGTTCAATTTAATATGCGAGCTTCCAGAAACAGTAGCAAGGACATTGGTTCCAAGGATGCGAGTTGTAAAAGGAAGTGGAAAGGCGATCAACTACTTGACACCACCAAGAATCTTGCTTGCCTTGGTTACTGCATGGGTTCGCCGAGGTCGATGGTTTGATGAAGAGGTACACTGCTTCTCTCTGTAAATAATGTTTATTTATCATTACATTTTTATTTCAGTAACATAAGTAAACGAACATTATGCTGAATTCCAGCAGAAGCCCCATTTACGAACAGCATTATTGGTTTTATTATCATGCATCCTTTTACATTCTCGTAATATTGCAACTCAGAACATAATCCTGTCAAATATACTTTTATAGAGAGAGTATCGGGCTCTTCTAGTGTCGTGCTAAATGTCTGGGTCGCTCTTTGTTGCATATAAAGAATACTGAGTGCATCACTTGACTATCCAAATTATGTGTGTGGGGTCCTATTGTACAACATGCTAAATAATAATTCTTCCTTCTAATACTGGACCAATTAGGTGGGGTCAGATCATAAAGAAACTTTAGACTAATGTCGCTCTTTGTTGCATATAAAGAATACTGAGTGCATCACTTGACTATCCAAATAAATAATAATTCTTCCTTCTAATACTGGACCAATTAGGTGGGGTCAGATCATAAAGAAACTTTAGACTAATGTCCAGTTTTGTCAGGTCTCTACAGGAGAGCCATAGAACTGGTCCTTGATGGTTCAATTTCCAGGTTCATAATAACCAGCTCAGTCCATCACCCTTATTGCTATGTTAGTGTTAAGTTTGGTCGGATCACTCCAGGAAGTCTGTAGATTGGTCCGCATGGCTTTGTTCACCAGGTCCACAATGTCTAGCTCGGTCCATCGGTCTCAATGCTATTCGGTGTACTGCATTTTAGATATGACGTAATTAATTCTCACATGTATCTCAGTTTCCACATGTAAACCCGCTATATATATAACTGTGCAGGGCTATGGTTTTAAAAAGCAATTGTGCCGATATTGCCCAGTAAGCCATTTTGGGGTTGAACATGGACAGCAATGATACACTAATGACGCTGGATATATCACCTGGGTATATTGGCTGTAAACTGAAATGTGTGACTATGATTTGAGAAGAATCATTTGGAATTCGGTATTCAAAATTTTGACTATTAGATTGACCAATATGAATAAAAAATACTGAATATACATATAATTTTTCCCAAAACATTTAGAAATTTTGATATCTGCAGTCATAGGCTTACAGCAACTAGACATTCAAGAAAAATGATGACAATTGGATAGTACTATGATTTAATTGTAAGTCAATATATGTTCCGCTAGAACCTTTCACAAGATAACCAAGAATAGTTCTGCACATTATTGTAGATCCAGAACATTCACGCATGTGAAATTGGATTATATCTTTGCATGTATGCTGGTTGTCCAATGCAAGGTAGTGATGGGCAATGCTCCAAGCATTCTAGGCACAAGGTTGAAAAACTAGAGATGGAGTGGAAAATGCTATATTCTTACAGAAGCTGTATATTTCCATTATGCGATTGTAAAAATGATAAAAGCTGTGCGGATGGGCTTTAACGAGTGAATAAGAGATCAGCACAGCAATCGGCTTTGTGTATTTGTTTCACAATGCTTTCAGTTCTGTTGGATTTATTTCATGCAGATGTGTGATCGAACATTTACCCATTTCAGGGGAGAGCAGTATACGCAGCTGAGGCTGATAGAATTCGCAATTGGGCTGAAAGTCGAGCACGCTTCTCTTTCACAGATGCCATGGAGATGTACACAGAGAACACATGGGTTTCCGTATTCTCTCTGTCTGTTGTCTGTGCATTCATAATTCTTTCCAGCTCAGGCGGGCCTCTTCCAGGCACATGATCCCCAGAGTCGCCAAACTGGACGGCCACATACTCCATGCCTTCACTACAGGCATTCTATTATCTAGTGGCATATGACACGAAGGTGAACCCACACGCGTACATTACTACATACGCGCAAGAGAGATCAGCGTCAGCTGCCTCACCATTTAAGGCCAAGCTAACCATGTGCTCAGGAAAGGGTAAATAGCATTTGTTGTGTGGGCATTCCACTGTTTGTAAGCTGTGACCTGTAAGAACATGTATCGGAAGTAAACTGAGCACGGACAGAGTCGACGGACGTTCTTACCTCTTTGTACAGGCATGCAGTTATGATACTTGTAACTCTTTGATCGTCGTTTGTACCCTACAAAATAGTACAGCAAACGCACTATATATCGAACTCAAAAAAGAAGTGTAGCATGTACCGTATATGTGGTTCTTCTATTTGTTTTGCATTACAGGAAACCCCTGAATTGTTAAAAGCAAAGTCACCTGTACTGTGCGGTTTGTAGAAACGCGTGTTCTGGTCGATCGAGCGTCTAAAGTTCAGGATATGTGTGTCTCCCTTTTATCTTCTAGATTACCAGGGGAAAGGCAAAAGTTGTATAAAGGTAAGCTTGCAATGGAATGGATCCTCGTAGAGAGTAGTTTTGCACACTGGTTTTTGGATTGGAAAACAAAACTTTACCTCGTACCACCAAGCACTAACATGTTGGCATGCTACAGGAGTGTAGTTGGGAAGTGCTATAGAACATTCGACTGTTTTTTAAGATAAAATTAGTTAGATTTTTGAACGTTGGATCTTAATCCAACGGATCCTCCACACAAGTCCTCTCCAAAAAAAATGATCTGCATCCAACGGATCTACCTATACAAGCTCCCTCCAAAAAATTGATCTGGAACGTTGAATCTTCATCCAACGGATCCACTCATATAAACCCTTTTCTAAAAAAATGATCTAGAAAGATTTGGAGCGTTGGACCACCATCCGACGTCCTAAAATCTGACTAATTTTACTTTAAAAAATAGTCGAATGTTGTATAGACACTTCTATTTTTAAATACATTTGCAGAAAATATCTGCCAAAGTGTGAGTACGGATGCACAGTTGCACACTACATAGCTGGTGCATGCGTTGCCAACTTTCCTAGACGAAAAGGAGAGGTGAGGCCTTCTTTCCAAGTGCTGATAACAGCAGGCCCTTCAATTTCTTTCCTTTTTCTGAGCACTCAAGTTCCATTAGTTGCAGCTGGTTGGAAGCTTCCTACTTGCATACTTCAAGCTCACCGGCCAATTTGCACCATAATCCCTTATCAGTCCATATGGCCCCTCCTCAATCCTTCATAGCACTAACAACAGAAACTACAAAAAAAAAAAAGAAGACCAAAACACCTTCTACAAATATCTCAATCTTACCCCACATGCATTCACATCGTTTCAACAAATTGCCAACCTACACACAAAACAGAAGCGAAAAAAAAAAAAAATCAGGAAGCAGTCGTATTGCCAGAGATGAGACCTCACCAATTTGCAGTTAGAATGCTCGAATCCGACTACAGAAGAGTTGACTCTGCCCGGCCGGTAGTTTTGATATACATATACTTCTAAGATTTTGGTTGGACTGTGATTGCAGCTTGCTACAAGCAGCCACCGCCACTTTGTTTTTTCTGTTTCGATAAGCCCTTTTCGGCCTCAACATTGCCATCATGTACATGCCACAAGGGGGAGAGAGAGAGAGAGAGAGAGAGAGAGAGAGAGAGAGAGAGAGAGAGAGAGAGAGAGAGCATCTTGAACAGTGGTTCTTGAGCCTTAGGTCAATGATCGTTTGTCTCTGGAGGCGACCAAAACAATAGGGCACACCAGCATGTGTGAGTGCTCCCAAGACTGAACCGAACCGCTCGCTCCACCTCTGTTGGAGGTTGGAGGTTGAATGGTCGATGTGTCTGTCCTGACCTGATAGTTTCTTTCTCTAAGATGCAGAAGATAATTCCTGAACTTTATCGGACCGCTAGGTTTTGCCGCCAAGATGGATTTAACGGACAAGCTAACTTGAAATCTCAAACTGCTAGAGAAAGACACAGACGGTCTACTCCAACAAGACAGATATATATACTAGTTATATAACGAAAGCTTTCATACATAAGGAGGCTATGTTAGTTATCTGATGGCAAGCTAGGTCGATCCAGTAGTGCGTCGTCACTGCACCGTATCTTATGGGTGGCTATCGCGAGGCTGAGCCGTCAAGGGTTTATCCTGGGCCGAGCCGAAAGCGATGCATGAGAATATCTATACGCAGGCCAGGAGTAGGACACAGCATATGGAGCCGGCCGAGATACGGAGCTAAATGGTTTTGGCCGCGTGTTTGATGGTGCGATGGGGATGGCCACTGCCCATGCACTCGCATGTGGCGCAACTGGGCATAACGAAAGCAACGGGCACTATCAAACAACAGGAAGGTACGCGAAATCTACCCCTCTCTCTTATTTTTGTGGCATAATGTTTTAGAGTTTGTGTGCTTGCGCTTTGCCAAAGTTTGATGTCGGGTCTGTTCTTTACGGCTTCTAAAAACGATTTTAACTTTTATTACAGTACCTAACTTTTAAATAGAGTATTTTCTCAAGACGGGATCTACAAGTTAATTGTAATACACGTTAAAAGGCTAATATCTGTATCAACCAAAATCGCAAACGGATATCTCTCTCCGTAATCTCTGTCGCAAACAGCCAAAATTCAAAAATTTTAGCTAAAAACCATAAGCCACGACTAAAAAGAACATGTCTGTCATCTTTGATCTAAAAAAGTTTGATTTAATCATCGCAAAAGAAGGATAGTTTGATGTAATCTTTCTTTCTGCGATGCTATATGGAGATTTAAGAACCTAACATATATTATTTTAGTCATCTTTACATGGATATAATCATCTGTCGTTTAGTTCAAATAGCATGTACTGTCTTTTATCTCCTAAAAGAACGTGATACCTTCTATGTTACTGAAAATCAACTGTCTAGAGCAAGACATGAGCTCCAACATCAAAAATTAAGAATTGGTGTAATTGTCTAATGGGATGGAGCCTTTAGTCGAAGCAAATAAAATGTGTTGTCATTTTAATTACCATTGTGTGGAGCCAGACATGCATGAATTCTTAATGTCTTAAAAAAGCATTAAATTCTTGTTGATATATTACCGTGATGTGATTATCATGGGAGATTTGGCCATTAGAAAGATCAGGGACAGGGAGCCATCAGAATTCACCTGTTGGGACTTTGGAAGATGGATGCTAGCTATACGTACAGTTTTCATACATGGTGTTTTCTGTGCCCAGTCCTACATGCCGAATTGCTCAGATAACATGGTCTTTCTAAAATAAAAAAAATCAGTTGATGATTGCCAAACATTTCCAATCATTGCAAGGGAACAAATTAAACAAGTTGCCGAAGGGCCAATGATGCTAGCAATGAGGTTTGGCCCCGCTCGTTTCGGCTTAAGCTTCTGGCTTCTGGCTTATTTTTCACTATTCATAATTTCGTCTTTTTCTGAATTTTTGGCTTTTTTTGAGCTTATTTGCCGGTTCTTTTTTTTGCCGTATTCGTTTGCGTTGTTTGTGATGGGCTAACATATTTTTTATATTTTTTAAATTTAATTATGTTAAATAAGCCTCTGTCAGGTACAGTGTTTTTTCAGCCAGCTACAGGCCTTAGTTGATAGAGATCTAGTATCATGTTGCCAGTTGATTCTACTTAATTTAGTTTTAAGAGAACTGGTTCGGTACATTTAATTGTTCTCAGCCGTTCAATATCTACTACACAAAGCAGCGCATTGATCAAGGCTGCCAGGAAAGATCAAGATCAAATTGTAGGAACGATCAAGATCAAATTGTAGGAAAGATCAATCATGCTACAAACTCGCAATATTCTAGCTCCATCAACCGTATTAAGGTCAACTATACCAATCATATCTTTCATAAATTATGTCTACATCAAACAACACTGTAAAACATGGTCTCCCGTAAAAAGCTAGGTCTGAATAAATCCCACGTATGTGAATGAGATTTCTCAACCTTTAAGATTCGTTCAAAAAACTTGTATATTCGGTCGTAATGTTATATATATCCATATGCGGTACATGTGGATATCAAGTCATATCCTCGATTACACTTGATACGGATCAATTTGTCAACTGATTTTGAAATATTGCCATTTACCCGTACACTTGACATGGCAACTCTCCTAAAAGAAAGAAAGAAGCTCTCGTGAAAGAAAGAAAGAAAGAGATAGAAAGAAGAGCGTCCTCCTAGCTACCGAGCACGGCGCATGAGTCACAGTCCTCACATGCAGCTGTGGACTTATGCACGTCACCCTCTCCCTTAAAGGCTTCATTTAATTCGTTTTTTTATAATTTTTGGCTAAAATGATATAATATCAGTTGATAATTTTTTCTAAATATTAAACTAAAAGAAATAAAAAACATCGTTATATCTCTATAGATAATATAAAAAAATAAAAAAGGAAAGCCTGTAAAAAATTTAGCATATTTTAAATGATTTTTTGTTCTTAGAAGCTAGAAGCGAGAAACCAAAATTCGGTTGCAACGGGAAACACGCGACACCTCCTGTGGCTGGAAAAGAGGACAAAGCTGCTCCAATGAGCCGAGCAAAATCCTAATAATGGCATCGGTCACTGACAAGGTTGGCCCCACCCTGGCAGTAACGCCCTTCGCCTCCCGCGTCACCGTCGCAACATAAACCTCCGCCATAATCACGTCGTGCGCGAAAAGCAAACGTGACGAGGGGGCCGCCGTCGGAGCTGGGACACTGACTCCCGGCCCCACAGGGAGCTCGCCCCACCACCAACCGGCTCGCCACCTACGCGGGCCCTACCTACGTCTCTGACAAATAGGCCCACCAAACTTGACCCACCGGCCAGCGGCAGTTAGTCGAATCGGCAGTGTGGAGGCTGGCGAATGGGATTCCCGAGGCGAAAAGCGCGGGTAATGCGGGAAACGCATTTACCCGCCACAGCCGCGCTGTCGCTCGCCGTGCTTCCCTTTCCCATCCATCCTGCTCCGCGATCCAATTCCAATTCCAATTCCTTCCTAGTGGCCGCGCTAGCTAGTTGCCTAGTGCTGCTGCGAGTTCGCTTCTCGCACCGGTCGTCGCGATCCGAGCCTCCCGTTTCCAATCCCCCACCACCGTTCCGAGAGGAAAAGCGCTTCCTTTCATGCTTATCTTCTGCGCTTCGCTTCTTGCTGTCTTGCTCAAGTCGTGGTTGGACGAGGAGGAGTGGTAGGAAGCAAGCGAGTGCGCGAGGAAGGGCGTTCCAAAGCGGCGTGCTTTTGACGCCGCGCGGCGCGCGGCCATGTCGTCGACGCCCGCAGCGCCGGGGCCTACTTCGCCGCCGGCCAACCGGACCGCACCGCCGGCCGCGCCCTCGGTCGCGGCGCCACCCCGGCCAACTCCTCCTCCCCGTCGCCGCCGGCGCCAGCCTCCTCTGCTCCCCCTTCCCTGCCCCCGCCGGCGACGCCCCGTCGTCCGGCGCTCCCGCGACCCCCTCCACCGCTCCTCCCGCGACGCCGGGGACTCCCGCATCGCCATCGCCACCGTCGAGCACGCCCTCTCCGCCGGCCGAGAGGTCGACGCCCGGTGGAACGCCGCCGGCCCCGGCCTCGTCGGCGCCGTCGAACTCGGGGCTGACGACGCCTCTGGTGGTGGGGGTCGCGGTGGGCGGCCTGGTGGTGTTCCTGCTGGCTAGCCTCCTCTTTGTCTTCTTGTTCAAGAAGAAGAAGCACCACCCGCACCCGCCGCCGCCGCCGCCGCCCCACCTCCTGCACTACTACGGTCACCCACCGCCGCCGCCGCCGCCGCCACCCCCGCCGCCATACAAAGGTGAGATGGCACCTTTAAACCCTTCTTGACTTGTCTTGGAGGAGATACGGATCTCTTGTGCGTTCTTTGTCTCACTAGCAAGTCACGTCGCTGTCACTTAAATTATTTTGCTGTTCTTGTCAAATGTGGCTGTGGTTTCTGACGTACAATCGTGATTTTTTTTCGAAGTTTTGGTGCATTCAATATGGATTCTCGTTGAATCATGCTGTCATACATGACCTTATGGAGATAAAAGATCAAAATTTTCGGCAGAAATATAGGTCTTATGTGTCCTAGATGGGCTAATTTTAGTATGGAGTAGTGATGGCGTGGATCTTCCTCTGTGATTGAGATAATCCAAAGGGGAAGTTCTGAAAAACAAAATTATAGCACTGCATATGGTTCTATAGTTCTCTGGGGTTCGTGGAATTTGTTTTGTTTAAGCCAAATCGTGAGGGAAAATATGTCCTTTTCGGAGTTAATATTAGCATATAAATGTGTTTACTTCATTTTTTCAAAAACTTTATGCAATCATTTCTTCTTTATTAGATTCTGCACAGGGAAATTCGTTTGGAATAGTTATTGTTCTACGAGAATCGCAAAAGTTTTTCAATGTACAATTCTTGATCTGCTGCAGGGGATAACTATGGTGGGGTATACCAAAATTGGCAGCATAGTGCCCCTTCACCACCAACTGATCATGTGGTGAAGATGCATTCACATTCTTTCCCTCGTCCGTCTCCTCCTCCGCTTAACATGAACAGAACTGGTTCCGGTTCAAATTACTCAGGTGGTGAGAGCCAACCTCCACCATCACCAGGCACTGCCCTCGGCTTTTCAAGATGTACTTTTACTTATGAAGACTTGGTGGCAGCGACCAATGGATTCTCTGATGCTAATCTGCTCGGACAAGGAGGTTTTGGATATGTTCACAAAGGAGTGCTGCCGAATGGCACAGAAGTTGCTGTGAAGCAATTAAGAGATGGAAGTGGCCAGGGAGAGCGTGAGTTCCAGGCAGAGGTTGAGATTATCAGCCGAGTACATCACAAACATCTTGTAACATTGGTTGGTTATTGCATTTCTGGAGGCAAGAGGTTGCTTGTTTATGAGTTTGTTCCGAACAACACATTAGAATTCCACTTACATGGTATGATTTCTTGCTGTGTTTGCATCATTATTTCTTCTTCCTCTCTTTCAGAATGCTCTATCTAATCTGTCTGTAAAAGCAAAATAGAACATCTTGGCATTTTTTCTATATTCAGAACCCGCAAATATCCTAGTTGTTGCCTTTATCATTATCAACTGCAATATGAGTTGTGGCCTAGTAAATATCCACTGTGAAGACACAACAATTTTTTTGGCTTCCATACAAAAAGGAGAATGCTCTCCAAGTTTACTAATTACCTTTTTATGTAAATCCAGAAAACTTTGCTCTGGAGCTCCTGTCATGCAAACCATCTGCTATACTCATTTGGTCTGTGTTCTCTTGAGCATTTGTTAAGAGTCATTTTCACCCCTGTTTTAGGAAGAGGCCGACCAACCATGGAATGGCCTGCAAGACTACGAATTGCTTTGGGTTCTGCAAAGGGATTGGCGTATCTTCATGAAGACTGTGAGCTCACACCCATAGCTACTTGTTATGATTTCAATTTTCTTTTCACATTCAAACAGGTATGCAGCTGCTGTGTCCTGATTTTATTTATTTTTACTTCACAGGCCATCCTAAGATCATTCATCGTGACATAAAGGCAGCAAATATTCTTCTGGATTTCAGATTTGAAGCTAAGGTATGTTATACCTTTTCTGTTTTGTTTCCTTTCTATTGTAGAAATGGACACTAATTCTTTTTTAGACTTATGGACTTGAAAGATTGAGGTGAGGGCAGCACTAGGGGTGGAAATGGATCGGATACGATCGAATAGTCTCAAATACGAATATGAATCTATATTTTTAAAATGAATACGAATTCGAATATTCTTAAATATGGATACGAATATTCTCGAATACGAATACAGATATTTTCAAATACGGATTTTCTCGGATACGAATATTGGATAAAACGGATTCCTAGCGGTTTTGTTGATTTTTCACCGGTTTTTGACCAGTTACCGATTTTAAACCGCCTAAATTCAAATTTTGAATCACAAAATTCGTACGGATTTTTCATGGGTTCTAGAAACGAATCGAATACGAATCGAATAGTCTCGACTAAGAATACGGATACGAATATTCTCGAATACGAATGCGAATACGAATATTCTCAAATACGGATACGAATATTCTCGAATACGAATACGAACATTTTCGAATACGGATTTTCCACCCCTAGGCAGCACAATTTTTCTGATAAGGATTGGCACACTTTCTCAATGAATGTGTCATCCAATCATCTAGTTGAGCTGGTCCCATGAACTAATTGAAAATATCAAGGTGGTTTTGACTGCTTAGATGATTAGGTCTATTGTGATGGTAATATTTAACTTCCCAATTTTGGGGGTAGTCCTAACTTAGTAGCTGGTAATGGAATGTTCCCTGAATAGCAGTAGAAAAGAAACTTCTGCACAAGTTTCTACCTAGGCTAAACTTTGTGTCTAGTTGATGTGAGTAAATTCAGAAAATACAACTGTAACAAACAGATGTATAACCAATCATCATTACTGAGTTAATATCAGCCTGCTAATACAAATTAGTTGGATTTGTAATTCGCTAAGTGAACTTTTTTTAACAGGTGGCAGATTTCGGACTTGCAAAGTTAACTTCTGATAATAACACCCATGTTTCAACCAGAGTAATGGGCACATTTGGGTAAGTTCAATCTTCCAGTGTAACATTGTCTTTCTTTTTTAACTCAATATGATATATAGTAAGCAATCAATTTGTTCTGGCAACTAACATGCAGGATCTTCTTTCTCAAAATTACTGCCCTAATAATCTTACGCCTACCCTTAGGTACCTCGCACCAGAGTATGCTTCTTCCGGTAAGCTCACTGAGAAATCAGATATCTTTTCTTTTGGAGTAATGCTTCTTGAGCTAATAACTGGGCGCCGTCCTGTAAGTTCAAGACAAACGCATATGGATGACAGCTTGGTTGACTGGGTAAGTTATTTGTCAAAACTAATTTAAATTTGTTGTCCACAATACTGTGACTAATAGGGTCAAATAGTTTCTTGTTGTACTTGCAATAATCTTAAAATAACTTTTTCCTTTTCCTTTTGATGTGGCAACAGCCATGGGTGTTTGTCTTTGTATAATTTTATACAATAATTGCCATTCATCTAGATAAATTGGTGTCCTGTGTTTCTATTTTCATTTACCTTGGCCTTTGTATTTTAAATACCTTTTCTGTTTAGTCTTCTCAGACTGGTTTTCCTCAAGCATGTGTTCCATTCTTCGACGATCTTCAATACATCTATTTGAGTTCTCTTCCTTTTTCCTTCAGGCAAGGCCTTTAATGACACGAGCATTTGAGGATGGTAATCACGATGCTTTAGTGGATACCCAACTGGGTAAGGAGTACAATGTTAACGAGATGGCAAGGATGATAGCCTGTGCAGCTGCATGCATACGCCATTCTGCACGGCGACGCCCACGCATGAGTCAGGTACTTTTCTGTACTTCAGTATGCTAGTTTCGTCAACACAAATTCATCGTCCTCTACTTTGAGCTTTGTTTATTTTCATGCCTATTTTAGACGTACAGCAAAAATTTCAGTCAATGGTGAAAATAACTCTTAAGAGTGGACTCTAGAGTCTAGTCACTCTAGTTTCCATAACTCCTACTTCTATTTGATTCATGTACTCTCGAAACTCCTATTTGATTCACGCGGTGGTTCCGTTCTACTAGAATGTAACTTCTATGTAATGAACAGGTTGTTCGGGCCTTGGAAGGAGATGTGTCATTGGATGATCTGAACGAAGGTGTTCGGCCTGGTCACAGCCGGTTCTTGGGATCATACAGCAGCTCCGACTACGACACCGGCCAGTACAACGAAGACTTGAAGAAGTTCAGGAAGATGGCATTTGGCAGTACCGGTTTCCAGAGCAGCCAGCAAACGCCAACCAGCGAGTACGGCCAGAACCCGTCCGTAACAAGCAGCGATGGTCATCAGACGCAGGAGATGGATATGGGTAGTACGAAGAAGGACGGCGACAACGGCGGAGACAGCCAAGCTTCATGAGATAACCTCTTCTCCTTTTTTGGACGTTTCAACTACCGCGAATTTGTAAAGCCCCAGCCTAGCCGAATTCACATAAGCTGCCGACTTGTTCGCAACGAACTGACATTGTTTGGTGCATTGTTTGGTTGAGAGAGTTTTGGTAGCTGCAATTCTGTTGGCACAGGATCAGGTGATGATATACGCACGCACACACGCGAGAGTGGACACACTGCACAATCGCTTTCTGAAGAACACAGAACAAAACTCTGAAACGCACAGTCTCTGTTTCTGACACAGAACGTCAAGCGTCTTTTCTGTATTGGTATTTTCGGAAGTACTACAGTACACTGAATGAATAACCAAACTGAAAACACCACACAGGCAGCAGATGACAACTACCAATCCGCTTTCTTAGCAGCTAACCCCTACGACTCGGCCATATCACACAGATTTTGGATCATGGACCAGAGTCACTAATCCATGTTTCGAAAGTACTGCTCAAGAGTTGCGTTCATACCGCCATTTTGACTCCGGTACTACCGTTTTTCCAAGGGAGCAAACATGCTCCAAAAGTGTCTCTGAAAAAACATACCACCAACTAAAGTTTGGTACTTCCGGGTGTAGTACCGCATTACCTTCCCGGTCATACTGCATAGTGGTAGTACTGTCGTGTAAACTCCGGCACTACTGATTTTTTTGAGAATGCATAATTAGCTTTCAATTTAAATTCTAAGTGCATGCATGATCCTAGATTGATCCAATAGCACAAGAATATGCTATCAAGCTATTAGTCATGATCCCTTTAATAGTACGACATCTAACCTAAAATCCGTTATTCCATCCTTTTCTCCTAAGATCGGTAAAATCAAAAGGGATCCTAGACTATTTATACATTTATCTTGAATCATATTTATCTTCATGTTGACATTTAGCATGCATCTTCAGGTTGTCACATTCGTCACCGGGACTAAACTTTTCAAGCACCCAGTTAACATGTTATTCCCATATTCACATATTGTTATTAATTACAAAAATAATTTTTAGTGGCCTAGATGCTTTCAATCTCCCCTTTTTTGGTAATTGATGACAACCCAATCAATATGTGAGAAATATATAGTTTTGAATATACCACTTGTTGAAAAACGAGTTGTATATTTTTGTTATGACTTTGAAAAATAAGTGATTCTTGCAATGAGCTAAATGAGTTTTGAGAATTATTTACTTTTTAAAGTTATTTCAAAGAAATTTCCCCCTAAATATGTGCATATAAATGAGAAGTTGCTTTGCAAGCACATGTAGAGATTTTTGAAAATTTTGGCAGAGTTTCTTTTGTTTGTTGAACTTTGAGAGAATTGACAATACTATAATCAAACATAAGATAGAGATTGCAATTCATAGACAATAACTTAACCATAATATCAAGTTCAACATATTACGTAACACGTCCACATAGCAAATACAAGGTTCATTACACCAAGAGACAAAGTTCACAAGATCATATAACAAAAGTATTATATATAGAATAGTAGATAGAAATTTTTCTTGACTTCCTCCTTATCTTTGATTTTCCCATTCGCTCCTTCCTTTTCTTTTTGTTATCCCCCTTTGGCATCAAAATATCAAAAATGGTTACTCCTACGATCTCTAAGGAAAAGGATTATAGTGGCAACAGCGACCGTATCGGACTGGAGAGGGAGGATGAGCGTTGGCATGCTTAAGAGAGGATACTCTATCCCCGAGGGAAGAAACTGTGGCAGTCAAGGAGGCGAGTTATGCAGTAGTCTCCAACTGGTGTCCCTCTATCCTCAGCACTGCAGAGTAGATCTGAGAGAGAGAAACTTGTTCTCCTTCTGGTGCATTTTGTTCTTGTTGAGACCGAGGTTGAGGAGCTACAGGGATAGGATGACCCTCTCGTGGCTTGTAGGGCTTGTGGGTGGAGCCCAAACCTCCATGATTTCCAGATGATCAAGGTCATGATATAAGGAGCATAATTAATTCTTTTGACCTGATCATTCTTAGAAGAAGCAATCTCCCGAAGGATAAGATCTACCACATCAATTTTTTTTGCCATTCATGATGTTATCAATCAAGTTCCAAGCATGTCCTTGAATGGCATCATAGTCCCTGCTTTTAGGGAGAATAGGCAGGAGACCAGCTAGCTTGCCTGGAGTATATTTGGTATTCTCATCATAGTACTTCATCCAGGCTAGAACCAAAAGTACAAGTCTGTCATAACCAAAAAGTGAGTGCCTTGTGCTCTCTATTGTGGCACTCGAATAGGATGGTGCCCTGCCCACAAATGTTCACCACTGACCCATCACCAAATCTCACCGTGCCTCTCACATTGGTGTTAAGTTCAATGAACTTCTCACTCCCAGTCATGTGGTTGATAGCTCCATATACAAGTACCAGGTATTACTCACATAATTGCCAGTTGATCCCAGCTGTGGCTTCACATTTTCTTCATTTAACATGATCACTTTGTGCTTCTCCTTTGTGACTTGCATCAGATCACAAGTTTTAGCCATTAACAAGGCCGGCTCATCATCTTCTCTGCTCTTCTCCGCAATGTTCAGTTTCTCTTCTTTCTTCTTGGCATGGCATTAAGAGGCAAAGTGACCGTGGTTTTGGCAGTTAAAGCACTGAACTTTGGTCTTGTCAAACTTACGCTCACGGTGGTTGGAGTCACCACTCCATTCACCATCGCCGCGACCGCGGCCATGACCGCGGCAGCGGTTGCCGTCGCCGTGTGCCTTGGAGCCGGAGAATGAGGACGAGCCCTCTGATTTTGTCTCCTTGGCCTTCCATTCTACACGTGTGAGCAACACATGCTCTTCCCCAGCGGCGCCATAGCCGGCGAGTTTCTCCTCGTGTGCTTTGAGCCGTCTGATAGTCTCCTCAATGGACATGGAGTTCAGGTCACTAAATTGTTCCAAAGTGGATACAATCGGGACAAACTTCCATGGAACAACTCAAAGCAGCTTCTTGACGACGTATGGCTCCTCCATCTTGTCTCCCAAACCGCGTATTTTGTTAACAATTGTAGTGAGAGTCATTGGAAACCCGTCCGCCATCTCATTCTCCTTCATCCCCAGTTTCTCAAATTCACACTTCAGAGTTTGAATCTTGGCCTATTTCATACGGTCTGCTCCCAGGTAGGTGGTTCTGAGCATTTTCCATGCGCTATTTGCTGACTGCTTTTTGGCTAGCAGCAGGAGAGTCTCTTCACTGATGCCTTGATAGATGGCTGCAAGCACCATTTGATCCTGGTGCTCGTATCTCCTTGGGGTGTATCAGCTCCACGGCTTCCCATACCCCCTGTGCATGCATATATACCTTCATCTTCAAAGCCCAAGCCGAGTGGTTGCTCTTGGTGCGCAATGGATAATGAAGAGACGCACTTCCCTCCTTTGCTGCCGACTATGACATATCTCCGATGTCTCTCGGCATGAACTTGGGCATCAAATATCACCACCCCAATGTTCTGACACCAAATGTTGGCATAGGATCAGGTGAGAATATACGCACGCACACACACGAGAGTGGACACACACTGCACAATCGCTTTCTGAAGAACACAGAACCAAACTGTGAAACACACAGAGACTGTTTTTGATGCAGAACGACAAGCGTCTTTTCTGTATTGGTATTTTCGAAAGTGCTACAGTACACTAAATGAATAACCAAACTGAAAACACCACACACGCAGCAGATGGCAACTACTAATCCGCTTACTTAGCATCTAACCCCAACGACTCGGCCATGTCACACAGATTTCGGATCATGGACCAGAGTCACCAATCCACATTCTGAACACAAATATTCTGAACACTTATTCAACTCAAACAAGCGACCTGACTGCAGCGAGTCTGAACCTGACTGCAGCGACACTGAACTTGACTGACCGAAAGAGAAAATGAGACAAAACACGATTAGCTCCAACAAATTCGCTTTTCTGATGCGCGTCTTCTATTTGCATTGCATTTTTTTGCTCTTGACATATTATCGTCCATGGTTTGAATCCAAAACTGCATCCTCTCTTGAAATAAGTACAGTTCATGGTAGAGCAACGCGTAGAACACGCCGTCCAATTCTGTGAAACAAAAACCCCGTGAGCTGTCTACGTTTGCTTGTTTCAGGCTTGTACGTATGTTTTTCGTTTCATGCTTGTTTCAGGCTGTCGTCTAGTGTTGTTATGCATGGAAGAAAGCTGATGCAGATGCTGTTGGATGCAGACACAGAGCCATGAAGATACAGGCATGGTTTCGTTGGACCAGGTTGTACTGGAGCTCATGCTTCCCATTCACTTCTCTTTTTTTGCTGCAGCCGAACTGCCGAAGTATCCCATGTTCTATCGGTTGACGGTTTGTTCAGGGTCACAACAAACAGAACCGGAAGACTTCTCGCACCCCAAAAAAAAAAAAACCCGGGAAGACGGGTATTGCACGGTTCTCTGTTCTGTATCGGCAAACAGTACAGGTCGCTGCAACTGCAATTGTGTTTTAGTTAATTATGTAATATATACATACAACCAGAAGTTCCCTGCCTGCCTCTTTCAACAAAAAAAAAAAAGAGTAGAAGTTCAAAACAAACCTAGCCTTTGACATTTTCGGTTTTTAACACAAATGCTGGTCAAATTGTGTAAGATTAGAGTTTTGAACAGTGTTTCCATGATCTATCGAAAATCTTTAAAACAATAGTATAGTAGTGTAGTAGCATGCTTAGTGTTTTCTCTCTAGTTCGCTACGATCAATAAACAAATCACGTAACAGAACTTAACTTGCACTCGTAAAAAATAAAAGAACCTGCAAAACTGCGCCCTAGCTCGAGTTATTGACAGAAATAGCTGTATTTGACACGGCATTGGCAAAAATGGTACTCTCGAAATAGCATTTATAAAAATAGCATCTTTGTCGCACGATAACCATACGACACTCCGTCTAGGACCGACATATGGCTATGCCGTACGGTGACCATACGACACTCCATCTCAGACCGACACGTGACGAGTGCCTACTTCGCCACGGGACACGTGGCAGATACCACACATCAAATAAAAGAACCACGTAAAAAATAAAAGAACCTTCCGCCAATAACTCCCCTAGCTAGATCTTTTATGAAATTCGTAGAAATATGTTCTACTTAGACGTTATACTGGTATTTCAATGATTATAACTGAGTATATGTAGCCACTATTTGGACTAATTTTACGTGACTCAATTTTATTATAGGAAAACAATCTCTCCCAACTTGTAAGCGAATGGCTATTAGAAAAACCCAATGCGGCAGTCCAAAGTCCAAACGCGGTTGACCACAAAACTTGACAGAATAATTAGCCCGGCAATCCATCCAACAAACAAGTGAAGAACAGCAAACCTTCCAAAAAAACGCCTTTTTTAAACATCAACAGCACACCAATTCCAAGGCAAAAATCAGCCAAAAGAAGCGCAAATTTTCCGATCTCCTCACTCCCCCCCTTCGCCTCCTCGTGCTCCGATCCGTCCCTAGCCCCAGATCCGCATCCATGGCGTCGCGCAGGCGAATGCTCCTCAAGGTCATCATCCTCGGCGATAGCGGGTGCGCGCAATCGCACTTTCCCCCCGATTTTTTTTGGATTTTTGGGGGGTGAATTTTGCGCTGCTTTCTGATTCCTTGTGCGCTTTTCGTTTGTTGTTAGGGTCGGGAAGACGTCGCTGATGAACCAGTAAGGCCAAAGGGCAATCTCGCCTTGTCTGTTTCGTCGAATTTGATCGTTTTTAAGGGTTGTTTCGAGGGGGTTTCGCGGCGTTGAACGATTGGGCGATTCGTGTGCAGGTACGTGAACAAGAAGTTCAGCAACCAGTACAAGGCGACGATCGGCGCGGATTTCCTGACCAAGGAGGTGCAGATCGACGACCGGCTATTCACCTTGCAGGTTTGGCCTTTTTTCTGTTTCCCGGAATCACCTCGTAGCTTAATCGCCATTGGATGTGGCTACTTTGTACTGAAGAATTGGAGAGGTGTCTTAGATCTTGGAGACAAGAAGGGATTTTGGGGGTCGAGATGTGATGCTCGTGTGCGGTTCTAAACGGGATTGCATTGCCAAATCGTGATGTCCTGACTTAGTTTAGTGCTCTAGATAGGTTCAACGACGATACATGTAGTACAATTGAAAAGTGCACCGCATGATAAGTCCTTTTGTAAGATACATGGAGTATTATGGTAAGATTGCGTAAGAAATTACATTCACTTAGCTATAGTTCAGTGTTGCACTTGGTTTGCAGCGCCTATTATAGAACAATTTCTTAAGGATGAGGTTCTTAATGACTAAGGTGAGACCTGATGTTGTGGAGCGACTATGGTGACTGTTTTGCAAATGTGTTGCTTCAGTTATGTGTGTTATTAGAGAAGCTATGTGATGTCCACCAAAAGCAGAAGTGAGGCCATAAATAGATTATATGTACATGTGCTGGAGGTAGAGCATTGCATACATATGTATGGTTTAATGTTAAGTTTCTGTTTGGGAGATATCTAATCTCATCACTTACAAGGGTAAAGCAGAGCTGCTTCTGTTAGTCCTCTTTCAAGCCTTTCGTGAGATATAGTTGTATTGTTTCCCTGTCTTTTATTTTTGTGGCCATCATCTTGTTTGTCAGGATGTTCCTTTTGTGCGTCTTTTTTTTTACCTTTATCTCTTGAGTTTCTCTGTTACTCCGTTCACAATATATCCTCTGTGTCCTAGTTCTTTAGTACTGTCTGTTTGTCATAAATATGTACCGACTTAGTGACTTTGACTAAGAAATTTGAGATTTTTATTGCTTGGAACGAATGATGCTGCAGAGCTGTTATCTATCTTGCATGCTACCTTTAAATTCTGGCCGAGATACTATATTGAACATTCAGACCATGGCGTCTTTTTTTTTTATCAAAATAGGAAAATGACATGGCCTTTTCATGTGCATTATCCATGGTGTTTATCAATCATTCTTCATATTCAAATCAGGGACACGGGATAATTAATTCTGTATATCTGTTATTTCAGATCTATCTGCTAGTTTATTTGAATAAACAAAAATTGCAATTTGATTGGGTCTCATTGCATTTTTAATTATATAATAACAAACTGTATGTTAGGTCCTTCCTGATTTTATCACAGCTGGCTGACTTGATGTATTGTTTACCTGATGACTGATGAATAATAGTTAAGATAATATTAGTGTTATGCTTTTAAGATGAAATGAACTGGAGTACAAAGAATTATCTTGACTACATGTGAAACTAATGCTACTCTTGCTTTAAGGAAGGTTTACTTTATTATTGATCCACCAATGTCAAAACCTAATTCCATTTTCACATTTGTTGGAATTGGAAGTCAAAGTTTGGAATCTATGATTTATGTTGTTCCTGATTCTATGAAGTAACTTCAAAGCTTCACTGCTCTAGCTAATTAACCATTACAAATAGCTACTATCGCCTGATTAAAGTGTCATAACTCATAAGATTACTAGAATATAAGGCTATCAAATTGGTTCCTTGCCAAACAGTAATTCTGTTACATTTAAGCTCACCACACGTGCATTTCCCTGAAATTTAGATATGGGACACGGCGGGACAGGAACGATTTCAGAGTCTTGGTGTGGCATTTTATCGGGGAGCTGATTGCTGTGTTCTTGTATATGATGTCAATGTTACCAAGTCATTTGAAAAGCTGAACAGCTGGCGTGAGGAATTCCTAATTCAAGTAAGTAACTTGCATATTGGTCATCCAAATGTACTGCAATCTGTTTATCGAAAGTTTGACCCATTGTTTATTAATAATACAGGCAAGCCCATCAGATCCAGAGAATTTCCCTTTTGTTGTACTTGGAAATAAGATTGATGTTGATGGTGGTAATAGGCGGACTGTGAGTACTTGTCATCACAAAGTTCTCTTTGCTCTTCATTTCACTGGTTTGTTTTATACTGTTCTTAACCTTATCTGGTTTTCAGGTTTCTGAGAAGAAGGCTAAAGCATGGTGTGCATCCAAGGGAAACATCCCTTCTTTTGAGACGTCTGCTAAAGAAGGCTTCAATGTGGAAGCTGCCTTTGAGTGTATAGCAAGGAATGCTGTCAAGAATGAACTGGAAGAAGAGATGTAAGTTTACCTACTTGTAGACTTGTAATAGTTGCATTGTTTAGAAAAAAAAAGTTCATTCTTAATAAACTCTTGTTATTGAGAGGGGAGCATTTTCAAATAGTACCACCGAGATGCACTAGTAATGCACATATTAGGCTAGAATGACGCTTTGCTAAATTTTGTAGATATCTACCTGATACAATTGATGTGGGGGGTACTGGAAGGCAACAACGCTCGTCGGGCTGTGAATGCTAGAAGATATTGACCAGATGATTTGCTCTGTTGGTTCTATTGGACCGGTGTTGCTTGCCATTCTGTTTCCATGTTTACTCTCCAATACCGTAATTGGAGAAAAAAAATTCATTTGTAACTTCTGTGTCGTTGTATGAGCGCTAGATGATGTAGAGTTGGGATTCTTTTTAGTCGTCTTACACTTTTGATTGTGGTGGTGCATATCTCGAAAGTTCAATGTCTTATGAAAATTGTAAATGGACAGAACGACAATCCAAACCGTCTGTTCTCCTACTCTGCCCATTTTGATGGTAGAGCCAGACTCTGTGATGATCGAACCAGTGCCCACGACTGGTATAGCACAGGTTGAGATATAGTTGTTGCTAAAATCAGTAATTTCAGAATGGGTGAAAGAAGCGCAACAACACGATCGGTTGCTTTAAAAAGTGAGGAAGCGCCTTGACGAAGGAAAATCGGGAGATTTCAGCCTTGATGAGTCGGGCGCATTGCGGTTTAGGGGTCGTCTTTGCGTGCCACAGAAGGCTCAAGTCAAGGACGATATTTTGAGAGACTCATCGTACCTCGTACACGGTATATCCTGGCAAGACCAAGATGTATCAGGATTTAAAAAAGAGCTTTTGGTGGAAGAGAACAAAAGTGGATGTCGCTCAGTATGTGGCATCTTGCGGGATTTGCCAGTAAGTGAAGGCTGAGCATAAGCATCCCGCTGGACTAATGCAACCTTTAGATGTTCCTCAGTGGCCATGTGATGATGTTACCATGGACTTTGTAGTCTGCTTGCCTCGTACCCAGCGAGGTAAGGATGCGATTTGGGTAGTGGTGGACCGATTCAGCAAGTCCGCGCACTTCATCCCTATTTGTACGACGAATTGAGCAAGTGATTTGGTACTTGTCTATGTGCAGGAAATAGTGAGATTGCATGGTGTGCCCAAGACGGTAGTTTCGGACAGAGATGTCAAGTTTGTCTTCAAGTTTTGGGAGAGCTTGCAAAGCGTTTTGGGTACAAAACTCCAATTTAGTACCGCTTTTTACCCACAGACCGATGGGCAGTCCAAACGCAACATTCAAACACAAGAGGACATATTGAGATCCTGTGTTTTGTCGTTGTAATCATGAAGTTTGCTCATGTTTGATATGCAATATATAATTATGGATTGCAGCCAATTATATGCAAATTGCCACATCTTATATATGATGCAAAGTTACTTTCGGTTACTCATGAAGTTATCATCTATATGGACTGAAGTTATCATCCCCATACGAATTTATCATCACATGATGAAATTACTATCATATGCAATCAAGTTATTATCTATTGTGAACGAATTTACTATCGGTATCAAGTGAAATTGCTGCTGAACGCTCAAAGTACACAACAGATAATAACTTTCCTCACAACCGAATCTACTAAATTATCACATGCATGCAGCAATACAGTTGACGTGGGGATTTTTTTTATCTTGTTTACAAGCTAAAAATACATTAGCTCTTTCGTGGAATGTTCGATCTGCAATCCGTTCATGCCATTATGTTCGAAATTATGAGCTCAATAAAACAAAATCTATGTTGAATATGTTTCAACGCCGTGAAATTTATGTTTTTTTATATCGTAGGGCCGTGCTATTTTTACAAGAAATTCGGCTAGTTTGCTTTCTTGTATTTCAAGGGTTTTTGCGTGATTTCCTGCCTGGATAACATGCTTTCTGCAAAAAGCTTACAATGTGGCTCCGCCGCTGCACGCTGGGACAACATCTTGGCCATCAACCAAGAAATCCGATGGTCCTACGAAACCAATGACGTGGGCCAGCGAATGGAAGGGTGAATATATAGTTCCATGCATCCTAGCCACTCGATAAAAACAACAAATTTGCTAGTAATTGGTCATATATTTTTCTTTTGCCAAAATAAGTAACCTTAGGATTTCCATCGGGATTCATCCTCTGCCGCCAACTGCAGCGCCCTGCCGCCCTCCTCTTCGGTAAGTTCACTTGCGGTTGGGTTATGGGGTTATATCGGAGAAGGATACTAGCAGATCTATTAGACGTTAATCTCATGGTCCTAGAATTTGACTTATTTTTTTTAAAAAAAGAAGCTACCTGATGTATAATCATCCAACGAGACAACTCTCTAAATAGGTATTTACTATAGCATTTTTACTGTAAAGATACTATAGTTCTGAAACTAGTTAAAATCAATAAAAAGAATGATTTTCGGTAGTTCTATCTGCGTAGAGTGGCGGATCCAGTATTTCTAAAATGGATGTTTAGAGTTGTCAAATAAAATATAAAAGTCTACAAGAGCAAAAAAAAAGGTATAAAATGTTTTGTGCCAAATAAGCTAGCAAATGTTGACGTTTACAAAATGTTTTGTGTCAAATAAGGTAGCAAATGTTGACGCTATCTCAGAAGTCTCGGTAGACCTGTTTTCGATGATTTTTTTTTGTTTGTGTGTAACTCTAAATGGGAAGCAAGTCACTAATCCGGAAGCCGCGCACTCTACCACACACTGGTCCACACGGCCGAGCGGATGACGAGGCCCACGTGAGGCGGGTACCATCTCACTATTTTGCTAATTGCACGTTCGTGTCTTCGGAATAGTCTTGCTATTTTGGGCAAGACGTCGATATTTTGTGGAACCGAGGAAGCAAAAGACGACCTGCGCACCTAAGGACATCAGAAATGTATATATCGTATTAGATCCTAATATAGATCCTATCTAATTGTTAATGTTACTGTTGTTATGTTTGAGGCTATCGCTCGGCTGTAACAAGAGCCTCACTCATCAGTAAAAAAATTGTATTTTAATGCTGATGTTGAATGTGGTTGTTGATAGTTGGCTGGTGGGGGAGAGAGAACAACAGGATTAAAAGAAAATTGTATTTAATGCTTATGGTCAGATCTTTAGCTCGAGGACCGGCCTTAAACCTTTTTTTGCTTATGGACTGCTTAAGGTCAACTCTGTAATTTATAAGGTCAATCTTAAGATAGCTTATAACCCCTCTATTTTTATCCACTTCGGATGCTCTAATCGGTTTGAACACACCCAGCAACCTCAGCGATGGACGATGAGCCGCCGCGCGCCCACTGGTCCACCTCCGCGAGGACACATCGGCGCAACTCCGATCGATTTCAAGCGTTTCTGCCGTTGCTATCCTGCAAAGTCGCCAAAGCAACTAGGATATGTAAAAGGGAGCCAAGTCCGTGCCTGTAGTGTTGGCTTTGGGCACTCGCTTCTGCTCGTGAGCCACCGGTCTTCCAGGCAAGTGGACAGAATGGGCAGACGTGTAGTCCAGCCTCCAGGTTATTAATTCGTGCCGTTCGGCGCCGGGGGGTACGTGCCTGCCTGCCCCGTGGTCGCGCTCGCCGTGCAGATCGAGTACGGAGCTGGCGAATGCTGAATGCTGTTGAAGATTTGACGTTCTGTATAAACATATGTAACGGTTGTAGCATAGAGGAACTTTTTTTTTTCTAAAAAAAAAGAAGCTAGATAATACCATACATTTCCGGCTAACCGAAGTTCACCACATCCACTGCACAGTCCGTTACTCAGCTGAGGTACCGAGACAGAAAAGAAAACCTAAGACAACAGAGCAACTGAGATACAAAGAACAGAGAGACAAAAGGCCATGATAAGACGAAACTCGGACAAACAGGGATACAAATAATAGAGAGACAAAAGGCTATAACAAGACGAAGCTCAGACAACCAAGGTCTTCAGCTAGCAGAGCAGACCCGATGTGTTGTTCCAGCCGCGCGCCATTTGAAATACTTGAGACGCCATCATGTTGTATATACCAAGGGCAAAGGGGTAATTTCCTATTTGATTAAAGAAAAAAAGGAAAAGAAGAGATAAGCGGAAGAGAGCTAAAGGAGGTGATACGGGGTCGTCCGATCTTCTCGACGTAGGATGGATACTCACGGGAGTCTTGATGAATCGTAATGATCCTCCAATGCCAATGCAAGGGACGAACACTCTTTAATCCGCCAAAACACACTCGTGTTGATTTCGTCGACCACCAAGCGAAGATCTATCGTGCACCCAATTCCCAATGGAAAGGCTGAACGATCTTGATTGAAGAAAATAACTCATAATTCCCTATGGAACTTAGGCAACAATGCTAAACTCGAACATATTTTAGTAGATTGATTATTCTCAAACGTGGTCTCGTTACAATGGGGGTTTAACCCTCAATATATAGTTTCCTCTCCACCTCATGGCTGGCCAAGAGGTCCAAAACCAACTCCAACTCATCCCTACATGTATTTGGAAACAAACTCACACAAAAGGAAAATCCTAAAATTAAGCCGTCATAATGTTTCGGTCATAACTTTTAATCCGTGATGAATTTGAAGGTGAGGCTGGATCCACTGCGTAGCCCTTGAAATTATATTTCCAACGAGTACAAGAACACCTGAATCGGACTCCGTTTGTGAAAGTTATGGCCTTTTTAGTAACTGCCTGTCAGGCTGTCCCGAACCGAATCCGATTTGAATTCTGAGTTGAATCCGAGTTTGAATTTGATTGAGCACGTTGGAGATCCGAATTTGGCTTGAAAATCTTATCCAAAACTTGTAGTTTTAGTCCTTGTGCTCATCCCTTTTGCTCTCCCAAGTCTTCACATGAATCATACCTAAGAATACATAAAATAATAGCATGATGTAGTATTCCAAGTTCATCATCAATTAAAAGAAACTTCTTAAGAAAAAAATTCACCTGACAATATTTAATGCGGCTCAATACTTCTTTCCAATTAAATAATGTATTCGCCTGAAAAGTGCTAAGCTTGTGCGTATCCGCATCAGGAGGAGTCCGGCTCGTCCCCTCGGGCAGAAGGCGAGCGGGCGCGTTTGGGGAGGCGATGGCGGCGGCGATTTCGGGGGTCGCGGCGGACGCAGGCGGGCTTGGCGGGCCCGACGGGTCGGCTCGGTGGCGGCTGGTCTTCTCTGCGGTTCTCCCTCCCGTGCAAATCGCGCTTTCCCCTCTCTCCCGTGAGCCCGTCGCTCCTCTTCGTCCCGTGAGAATCGGTCCTCAGATTCGGCAGTTGAGGTGAGTTTGGGCATCGGTGGTGGTGCATGGGACTCAGTCCCGGCCATTGACTGCGCCGCTGAGTGCTCAACTCCTCCCCTCTCTTGGCTATTTATGGCAGCCGGCTCTTTGGTTGGGAGTATATAAACCGAGAGCTTCTTCCTCTTCTTCTTTGAGTTTTTGCCTGTGGTGTTGTGACGTGTGTGGTTCCCTGGTGCTCTCCGGTGAGGTGCTTGGCCGGCTCCTCCCTGCGCTTGTGCGGCATACCTCTACCTCGACTCGTCGGCTTAAGCAGTTCTTCGGCGAGTGGGCTTTGTATCTCCGTACCTACTGCCCTCTCTCACGGTGGTGTGAGGGCAATAGATTTTCTGGGACAGCGTGCAAACGTGCCTAGCCCTGTTCGTCTGGTGATTTTGAATATCACTGTTTTGTGAGTATTTTTGTTGTCTTTCTGCAATCTGTGTGAGCTGTACTAGATTGTTGTATATATGTTCATCATCTAGTACTGGGGGACATAGATTGCTTGTGGGATCGGTTGTTGCTCTGTGATGATTAAAATCTTATGCTGAGATTGGTAGATTTAATCTTTGAGCTCTAATTCTGTCACTTGTAGTCTTTTGGTTCATGCTCATATTCTGTAACTATTGTTAATCTTGAGCTTTGAATGATAATCACTAGACAAAGATATATTGTGTGTATGTAACTGGAGCTGTCTCTAGCTTATAGATTTTTTACATTTTGTGGCAGAACTGTTTGAAGTCTTAATCTGCTGTTTAATTTCAGTTCTACAATAGACATCTTTTATTAGTGGTTGATCTTGCTGTAGTGAGCTCCTGTCTGTTGGCCGAATGCACACATGTGAAGAATATATTTTCTAAATTGAAAGTGATAAGTTTAAAGAGCTCAAAGATTGAATTCAGTTTTTGGTATAGCCAATCAATGAAAAGTATATGATTTAGTAGCGGGACGGCCAAGATTAATCTTGTGTAACCCTACAATTTGAGAGCACAAATAATCAATTAAATCTTGAGCTTATTGCTAGTTTTAATTGATACATGCCTTTATATTTGACATACATATTCATGTTTAGAATGTTAATGTTTCTATCATTGAATATGTGCTATATCTTGAATGTTTTGTTCAATTCATATGATTACATTTTTATTATGATTTGTATATATGGATTGATGTCTTTGGTGTGCTTGTTTACTTATAGAGGAATTATATTTATGCTTATACCGCAAATATTACAACACATCATTCCTGTCCGTTCCTAACACCAGCATATCTTACCGAAATGCCAGCAACGACGTAGCTCAAGGAGGAGAACACGGCTTAGCAACCAGGACCAGAGTCGCCTTGAGCCGCATCACTAGCCCGTACTGCTCACTCATGTCCAGCGCTGGCATCCCGACCGGCAGCTCCCAGTCGAAATGGTATAGCAGGCTCGCCATCACCAGCTCGATGGACTGCATGGCGAACGTGACTCCGGGACACCCCCTCCTGCCGGCGTCGAATGGAACGAACCTGAAGTCCTTACCAGGCATGTCGTCGTCTAGGCCATCTTCAAACCGCTCCAGCACGAACTCCTCGGCGCGCTCCCACTTGCACAGGGATAGGGTTGAGCTGGGAGCAGCGGCTGCAATTTAGCGCAGGGAGGAGACAACGTGTGCGACGGCGTCCAAGCGAAGGCGGTAGGGAGGCGCACGCGTGCGTTAGCGCTAGGGAAAGGAGAAGGCGGAGACGGAGGAAATGGAAAGCGGTTTTCAGGGGTTTTTGCCAAATGAGAAAGAAGAAGAATTCAAACACAATTCAAGAAAAGGTTCAAAATTTTGAATTTTTGGGGTGTTTCAATTGTCACGGTCTATCAAACGACAATCGAGCAGCAGGGAGAGGGGATGTGCAAGATGTCGATTTGTGGAACTGAAGAAGCAAAAGACGACTTGCGTGCTTAATCGGTTTAAACACACCCAGCAACCTGCCAGTGCCTAGCTACACAACAACGATAGATGACGAGCCGCCGCGCGCCCACAGGTCCACCTCCGCGAGGACACATCGGTGCAATACACGAATACATTCAACATAGTAATCAAATTAGGAACCAAGTTAACTAATTTGATCCCAAAGTGTTCGAGTACGATTGTAAGAAAAGGATGAGCTGGAAGACGAAGTCCGCACTCACAGTATACCTGGAACACCGGGATTTGCCCAATCTCCCCCGATGGCCAGTTTTGTCCAGCAGCTTCAATCCATTTTATGAATTTTCATGGAGGAATCTTCTCAGCATCCTCCAATGCCCTCAATTTCGCAACATCCATCTTCGACACTGGCCAATTGACAAATCTTCTCAGCATCCTCCAATGCCTCAATTTCACAACATCTATCTTCGACACCGGCCAATTGGACGACGGATTAGTCATTTTTCTAAGTAGTTGGTTTGGGTTTGGAAGAGATTGAAGGAAGAAGATGACTTGGTCGCCGACGGAAAGCTCAAAGCAGATTGGAGCGGAAGGGGAAAGTAAGAAAACCAAAAGTTACCCTAAGGTAAGCTTTTATGACCATATAAGTTATCCATCTTGGAAACCGAACGGTTATCTCAAAAACTAATCCGGCAGACAGATCGATAGAAATCGATTGAAATTCATTAATTCCTCTGTTTGAAGTCCGTCTGTCTTTACAACTCAAGCGAAATTACCTTATTGACGAAAATCGATTTAGGTCAAAGAGAATAGAAAAGATTTTGCTTTCGACCATCTCTTCTTCCACAACCACCCTGTATTCGTAGACCCTTCTATGATCTCTCTTTCTAAAGTAAGTTACTTTCACTTGAAGTTGGGGGCTAGATGACAAGGATATAATGATCCTCTAATTATTACGTCATCATATTCTTCGATTATACCCCTTAACGATAAGGGAGATATTTCATAGGGTAGTCGTAAGTCTTACTATGGCTACTGATTGGTCGTAACTCTGTGTATGACCACATAGTCGTAAGTCTTACTATGACTACTCCTTGATCGTAAGTCTTTCTACGACCACATAGTCGTAATTTTTACTACTACTATTCCTTGGTCGTAAGTTTTTCTACGATCACATAGTCGTAAATCTTACTATGACTACTCCTTGGTCGTAAGTTTTCCTACAACCCTTAGTCTAAGACATCCTACGACCATCTCATGGTCGTAAGTCTTTTTACAACCACCACATCCCCGACTAACTTGTTTATGACGACCTACTTCATCGTGGGGTCGTCTGACAAAGTGGTTAGAATATGCTCTTATTCCTAATAATCGCACATGATCTCTCTTTGACAATAACCGTCGCACGGCGAACGGGCCAATACGTCTCTCTGATAGTAACTTCCGTCAGACGGTCATCACCCGAAACGTTGAGACGTCTTTTAGGGCAGGCCAATGACTACCGTTTCGTCGACTATGTAAAGGTTAACGTCAGAGAGGAGAGGGGATTGAAAAATGAGAGATCAGAAGATAGTGCTAGACATTTCGCATTACTCTCAGTTGTAAACATCTTTCTGAGCAATAGTTACACAGGACGTTGGGTTATTATTCTCTCAGGAGAAGGCCCAAACTTGTATAAAAAATCCACGTGTCTCTACTCTGCACGTTCATACACCAAGTTTTCTAGAGTTTCCTCGAATCCAAATAAATCATACATAAGATCGATATTAAAACACCAACACCATGTTATCCCTAAATTTATCACATTGACTCACTAAGTTATCCCAAAATTTTCAAAAAAAAATACCACCCTATTTCTGCAAAAGTTCTCCTCTACAGTTTAAAATTTTAAACACAGTATACTTGGCAGTCCCAAAAAATCACATTTACCATTAACATGTGCTAATTTTACCTACCAGAAAAAGAAAATCCAAAATGTGGGGAAGATGCTACTGATATATGTGCATAAGTTACATTCTTACAAAACAATTGTTACCTCACAGCTATTGATAGGTCTTCTTACTTGCTTAAGTTATCACTAAACCAAGTTAAACACCATAATTGAACACGATGAAATCCATTGTTTTAATAAAAAAAGGGATACAAGGGGAACAAATTTTACTGATGGTGCAGGAGGTGGAAGGATCCTTTTCAAGATTTTTTTGAGCGCCTTCAAGATCTGCTTTGACGCCATGGCAGTAGCAATAGTGTGACACCCTGGTTCATGTTGGCCCATGTGTGTGTTCATAAATTTCTGGGTTAGTCCCACCTTGCTAGTTTAACTTAAAAAACACTTACATATAAGTCTAAGAGTTCTAAAGGTAGCACCTCTGATTAACCATTTTGCGTGAAGCGAGGACGAAAGCGCGAGCAGGTTGCTACATATGCGTGGCCTATCCAGTATGAGGTTAGACCTAAGCCGGTTTGGACCCTAGAGCGTTACAAATGGTATCAGAGCCAACTCTCGTGGTTACATGGGCGTGTGCGGGTGAGGGGCGCGGACATATGGCGCGTGTAGGCCCATAGCGGATACACGGCATGGCATATGTGCTGGCACTGAATGCACGGACATGTGCCAAGAGGGGAGATCCTTATCATTTACCCCAGTGTGGGTATGTTGGTCCGACGAGGACGTCGGGTCCTTTGAGGGGGGTGTATGTGACACCCTGGCCAATGTTGGCCCATGTGTGTGTGCACATGAATTTCTGGGTTAGTCCCACCTTGCTAGTTTAATTGAGAAATACTTACATATAAGCCTAGAAGTTCCAAAGGTAGCACATCCGATTAACCGTTTTGCGCGAAGCGAGGACGAAAGCGCAAGAAGGTTGCTACGTATATGTGGCCTATCCAGTATGAAGTTAGGTCTAAATCGGTTTAGACCCTAGGGCGTTACAAATAGCGTTGTTCTATCCTATCCTACCTTGCCTATCATGCTTTCTCATGTCGTCCCATCTCCTCTCTCTCCCACAATTGCTATGCTGCTGAATCCTGTGAGTGTTCAAAGGCAGCGGGGTGGAGCCTGTGCTTGGAAGATGCTAAGCAGGATTGTGGAGGAAGCAAAAAAATATCCCTTCCTACAACCGCCATGCGGTGCCAACGAGCGCTGGATCGAGCACCACCGCGCTCGAGATCGCCACGATTTTTGCCGCCACACATTGAACTCGAGGCCGTCAGCACCTAAGGCTCACCACCCCCCGTGTGACTAATCACCGCGAGGCCGTCGATGGAGCATTGCCGTAGCTCGCCGCCGTTGGACCAGTGCCATAGGGAGCCGGTGAGAGCTCGTCGATGGTGAAGCTGTGGGCGGCAGCGATGGTGCTATGGCCAGATCTAGATCGAGCGAGGCTGGTCAGCTGATGCAGTGGATAGGAAGGTGTGAGAACTGAGTGGTCGAGGGACTAGAGAAGTGGGGAAAGTTGTGAAAGTGGTAAGTGCATAGAGCAAACCTCTACATCATGCGCGCGGCATCATATCCATGTCCTTGGCCCATCAGATGGTTGACAAACTAGTGCACCGCAAGACTATGTGTGAGCAGGCGCGCTATAGAATTTCTGTCTTTTTTTTAGAAAAACTAGATAATATCATACATTTGCGGCTAACAAAAGTTCACCACACCAACTACATAGTCCGCTACTCAACTCAGGTACCGAGACAGAAAAACAAATAAGAGAACAGAGCAACTGAGATACAAATAACAGAGAGACAAAAAGCCATGACAAGACGAAGTTCAGACAACCAAAGTCTTCAGCTAGCAGAGCAAACCCGGCGTGTTGTTCCACCGCGCCATTTGAAATACTTGAAACCGAAATGCCAGCACTGACGCAGCTCAAGGAGGAGACCACGGCTTAGCAACCAGGACCAGAGTCGCCTTGAGCCGCATCACTAGCCCTGCATCGCTCACTCATGTCCAGTACGGCATCCCTACCAGTAGCTCCCAGTCGAAATGGTACAGCAGGCTCGCCATCACCAGCTCGATGGACTGCATGCCGAACGTGACTCCGGGACACCTCCTCCTGCCGGCGCCGAACGGAACGAACCTGAAGTCCTTACCCAGCATGTCGTCGGCTGGGCCATCTTCAAACCGCTCCCAAGACGAACTCCTCGGCGCGCTCCCACGCCGGGGTCCCTACCGATGGCCCAAGCGTTGATCAGTACGCGGGTTCGCGCCGGGACGTGGTAGCCGAGCAGCTCGGTGTCCTCGAGCGTCTCGCGGGGCACAAGGAGCGGTACCGGCATGTGCAGCCGGAGTGTCTCCTTGATCACGGCCTTGAGGTAGCGCATTTTGTCTAGGTGGTCGTTGGTGACGTGTCCGGCGGTGCGGCCGACGGCCTCGCGTACCTCCTTCTGGAGCTTGCGCATCTCGTGCGGGTGGTTGATGAGCTCTGCCATGGCACATTCCAAAATCGCGTAGGCAGTGTCGGTGCCAGCATAAAACATATCCTTTTCATGCAAATCAATGAAAAAGAGGGTAAGATACATTCAAATAGTAAATAATAGAGGAGTTTCCCACGTAACTGCGCGACTAGGTATTACAATATATCGTATTTGTTATATAACTCTATTGCCTCTCGAAAATATAGTTGTATCTGTTACATAATTGTAATTGTTACAATTAATCTGCACCGTTATAATCTGATCCTATCAAAATAAGTAGTGTAGATATTCTCTTTTTATCTCGACTAATGGAAGAATTTCTTATTTATATATAGTTAATATGCACCATTATAATTTTGCCTCACCGAAATAGGTATGTAGATCTTTTTTATCTCGTCGATGAGAAGTTACAATTGAACCTTGTCTATCGCCAACAGGATTGGTAGTATGAATGATCGATTTGTACCAGGATAAGGGCCTTGATGCCGGCCATGTCGAGCAAGTCTGATCCTCCGTCCTCCGTTTCGTTCAAGTCCAACAGCACGTCCACGAAGTCCCGTTGGTCGTCCTCGCCGTCCCCCACCCGCCGGCCACCTCGACGCCGCTGGCGGTGATCGGCGATGACCCGCTCGAGCAACCCGTCCAGCGCCTCGAACGTGCGGGTCGTCTTGGCGTCCAGCCCCGTCAACGTGTCCACCCACGCCAGCCACGGCACGAACTCCCCCACCGAGACCGTCGCGAGCAGCTCTGAGAAGTCCGCGAGCACCTTCCTGAGCGTCCCTGCCCAGTCTTCGCCGTGGATCCCGTAGTCCCTGTCGCCGAACGCGGCCCGTGAGATGACGTTGTTGGTGTAGGAGAGGAGCAGGTCGCTCAGGTTCACGACGCACGGAGGCGAAGCCCCAGCGCGGCGAACGCGGTCGAGCAGGGCGGCAACTTCTTTTTCCCGGACACGGCTGAAGGAGAGGATTCGGCGCACGCTGAGGAGGTGGAGCACGCAGATGCGGCGCGCCTGGCGCCAGTAGTCGCCGTAGGGTGCGAAGGTGATGTCGCGGCCGTAGAGGAGGCGCTCGGCCATGTGCACCCTGGGCCGGCTCGCGAAGGCCAGGTCGCGGGTCTTCATGGCCTCCTCCGCGGCCGCCGCCGAGGAGGCCACCACGGTGGGGAAACTGCCGAGGCGAAGGAGCATGACCGGACCGTATACTGTGGCGAGCGACCGGAGCGTCCGGTGGTGCAGACTCCCAAGTAGATGGAGGTGGCCGAGGAGCGGCAGGCCGCCGCGCGGCGACGGTGGTAGCTGCCGGCCGTTACTGCGTCGTGGGAGCGGCTTCTTGGTGGAGAAGAGGATGATGAGTGAGAAGAGAGCTACTACGAGGGCTGCGAAGAGGAGAGCAACAAGTGAAACGGCCATGTTTGCAATAAACAACTCACTTTTTTTTTTGAACTCAGAAACAACCCACTTAATTCGCCCCCGGTAGCTAGTTGCGAAAGAGAAAAATCAGTTAGGATTTTAGCATCATATTGAATTTAGCACAGGATGGCCATGGAGCAAAAGGGAGAGGAGGTGGGCAAGACATGGACATGCATATGGAATTAAAGAAGCGTAAAGAGAAAAATCAATTAGGATTTAGAATAATCTCGGCTAATTTGGTGCAAGTAACATCATATTGAATTTACCGTAGGATGACCATCGAGCAACAGGGAGAGGGGGTGGGCAAGATGTCGACATGCGTGTGGAATTGACGAAGCGTAAAGAACAACTTTTGAGTCAGTGACTAGTGCTGCCTGTTGTCGTGATGTTGTAGATGCGGACTGCAGTGATTTTGTTATGCTCTGATTGCTACTTACTAGAACTCCACTTTTGATATGCTCTGATTGCTACTTACTAGAACTCCAGTCGCGTGATAGATGATGAGGGAATACACCGGAAACAAAACTTGAATGATCTTCTACACCCGTGAATGGTGACCTGCTATGGGCTGTGGTTGTGGATTGCCATCGGCTTATCATCGGTGTAGAGGTCATGAATAACTAGTGGAATCCAAAAAATAGTCGAATCATATCTGATTTTTAGTATAGTCTAATCCAAATTCGTGTCTGACATTTGTTCGGTCCGTATTCGTATGTTGTTTGTCTAATTCGTATTTGTATCCGAGAAAACAATATAGATACGAATATTGTTTAAGCACTATCTAATTCGTTTCACCCATAACCGCTGGACAAATACCTGGAAGCTAATCATCTAGCGGTAGTAGCATTCAAAATTTGCAAATGTCGCATGCAAGAGTACATATCGGCCATGTTGGATGAGAGTGTTGCCAGTGGGATACGTGTCCCAGTTGCGCGACGGAAGTACGTAGCTTATCCTAAACCTCCCCTTCGCCTGCATGTTTGGTGTTGCCTTGCCGGAGTTGATGTTGGCCTGGCATGATGATCTACGTCGCCGTATGTTACATGATCAGACATCGAGGGCAACGATGCTTTAATTTATAGCTGCGAGAACGTGACATTGTATACATTAAGGGATTGGCTTGGTGTTCTAAATGAGTTCCAGGCGGTCGAGTGCCGGGATGGAATGCATGGATGTGAGTTTCAGACTTGCTAGGTTAGACCACTTCCTTTGTAATTGTCCCCTGTGTTCGGTGTTATCACCTTCTTGCTTGTTGTCTGAACTTCTTATTCTGAACTCTTTCTAATCTAATAGTTTTTGGCAGTTCTCCTGCCAGGCCCTTTCAAAAAAGAAAAAAAAAGTTAAGAGCACTTCCTACAAAGGAGTAAAAGCACCCTAGTTCAGAAAAAAAAAAAAACAGGGATCAGCTTAAAGAAGGCCAAATCATACACCATCCTGAATTATCAAAGACTCGGCACTTGGGAATTCTAGTGGTGGTGCAAGAAACACCTTAGCCCTCGGTTCCTGGTTGCGAAGGAGCAAGAGGATTTCAGGATAATCTCGGCTGGTTTGGGATAAGTTAACATCAGATTGAATTTAGCGTAGGCCGGATAGTGCTCTAGATTTCGATCTAGGTAAGAAACACGCGTTGATTGGCCGGAGTTGAATATCTTGAATGTTGTGCGTCACGTGGTCATTGTTGTAACGCCCCCATTTTTTAAGGTGCTACTTCGTTAACTAACCCTAAATGACAAGTTAAGACGTTAAACAGGATTAATTATGCGACTAATGATATAAAATATGGAGAAAGTTAAAACTTTTATGTGTATCTGTGTAGGGCGAAACTAACGAATGATAAACTAATATTACTACCGTAACTCCGTCGACGAGAGCGAATCCCAATTTGTATAGGCTAAAGTGAGAGATAAAATTTAATTGCACAACCGGTAAAAGTTTTGTACTCAATTAAAATATATAGAACAGTCCGTAGTCCAACAGTGCAATTTCACGATCCTTGTACAGCAAATCAATTTACATGCATCGAGCTACAACTAAAATTAGCTTAAATTAAATAAAGATATTACAACTCTCTTTACATTAATAACGACAATACAAATTGCTGTAAATTTATAGTCATCAGTCCTAATCAATTGACTGCCTCACAAACTCAAATAATTGCAACACAACTGCAACATTAGAAATTACAGAACTTTATTTACACCTAGTTCATCTCATACATATTCAATTACATCCGAATTAACAAAGAACAGAAATTACATTTAGATAACATACAACATCATTCATGCATCAATATTAAGAGAAAGCCAGAGTACATTCAGGTCATCTCATACATTAGGATCTATCGTCGAACCACCACCACACCGATAGTTCATTTGCGAGCGAATCATTATTTCAATACCGAAAAAGACCGAACAAAAGAACGAATAAAAAATAAGTGAAGTCTAGAAAAGAAATAGAAATTGCCGTCAGAGCCCTAGAGGTTAATGTCGGGCAGGGCAATCCGTTCACGGAGATACCTGACCGTCCGGGGGCCAGTCGGCACCTCTCACAACCGTAGGGTCATCACTCAGCATAAACAAACCTGTTATTGAGCCCAATTACCATAGCAACCGGCCAAATGTCCAAAACCCGAAAAATATCAACTGGCTGCTATAGTAGAGCTACAGTAAGGGACAGCACACATCACCGAGAGCGCACAGCCGCAAGCCACAGGGGGCATAACCAGCCCGCAAGGCAAGGAGGAGAAATCAGACTTCACTTGGCCACCAGCACCACACACAGCAACCAGGAGACCGCGCGGGCACAGCACAGCCAGAGATATCGCACAGCCAGATAGCACCGCCTCAAGCCAAACATCACACACAGCCAACAGAGAACAGAAGAAATATCTCGGCAGAGCAAGCCCCCACTGCCTCTGTTCTCATTCCCCCAAATTAACCGGGAGCAAAGGGAAGGGTCAAGAAGACCACGGCTCCAGCAGGCCACCCCTCTCCCATCCCCATCCCCAAACCCTCCAACTCCACAGCCAAGCCTCACTGGCCACCGCAAAACAACAACGGGGCAAGTCAGCCAGGAGCAAGGCGGAAGCAAGGCGGCGGCCACCATCTTCCCCAAGCAAGAACAAGCACAACAGATGCAGAGCCGACCATCACCAGGCTAGTATCAGGGCGGGCCGACCAGGGGCAAGAAGCCAGACCACAAGACGAAGGCCAGACGAGCTGACAGGAGCGCGGCGACAGTAGGAAGTTAGACCACAAGCCCGAGACCATCAGCCCTAGGAGGAGGAGGTCACCACCAGGCGACGTCCACACCACCGAGAGAGCGATGGCCACAAGCAACCCCTGATTACTTCCCACAGCAACCCAAATCAACCAGCAAAGGTAGCCCACAGACCACCCATAATATTAACATCAATTTTGTAATAGTAAATCTTGCATGCCACATATAGCAAGCCACCATTCGTTGTCCATTAGCATCACTGGAAAACCATGAAACCATCACATAGAACACCAACAGAGGGTAGAGGAAGAGAGCAGAGGGAGCAGGGTGTACCGAGGAGGTGAGCCACCTTGGTGTAGGGAGGGCACCGCGCACCCGACGGCCATGGCATGCTCCCCCGGCGCATGGCATGACCTCGAGCCCCGCTAGAGCCACCGATGACCACCCTCGGGTAGATCCCAAAAATCACAGTAGACAAATCAAAATCCAAAATCAAATCGACGAAATAGAGGGAGAGGGAGTAGAAGAAGTGAGTCCAGAGGTAGGAGAAAGCGCAAATCGGGGCCGACGGGCAAAAGCCCCAAACCTAGGGTTAACCTAGGGTTACCGGTAATGGCGCGAGGTGCGGGCGGTGAGGAGCCGGAGTCGGGGAGAGGCCGGAGAGACCGAAGTAGAGGGGAACCGGAGGCGCTAATAGCTCGGACGACCACGGGGAGGCGCCGGCGGCGGCGAAGCCGTGCGGCGACTTGAGGACGGCGAAGCAGCGGCTCGAAGCCAAACCAAGGGGAGGAGGCGCAGGGTCGAGAGTCAGCGGCCGAGCGGTCAAGGTGGCGCGGCGCCAAGGGGCGGAGGAGCCGAGGCGCCAGGTAGCCGAGGCGTCGGAGAACCAGAGGTGGGCGCCAGGTCGATTTAGATCGGAGAGAAAGAGAGAGAGCCGCGAGAGAGGAAGTGAGGCGTCGGCGGATGGAGTAACAGGAAAAAAAAGAAGAGGGAAGAAAAAGAGAAAGGTAAAATAAATTAGGAGAAATAAAAATGTATAGGCTAGACTGGCTAGATTTAGGGTTATTCACTCATAAGTAGACATTATAGAGACCTTGTTATAACAGAATTGTTGAAGTTAAATGAATGAATTGATTGTACTAAGAACCCCGTAAATGAATATTAGTCGCACCAATGTAAGACATCCTATTAGAAATAAGCTGAGAATTAATACGATCTTCGGTGTTAGTGTAATACCTTAGACTGTGATGCATATATGTAACGCTGAGCTGATTATGAGCAAATTGAGAAATTAGAAAACCTGCAAGCACATTTAGTAGGATTCATCTAATTACTTAAACCATAGCATCTCTTTGACGCCATAGATTAAGTCATATAAGCCCAGGAGATTTCTCAAGTTCTTATAATAAATGTAATACCGTCAATGGATTAAAACTGACACGCAGGTGTATTAAAATTTGTGTATTGTCGTTTAGACCATTCCATGGTATATGTAACTACTCAAACAATTTGGTTAGTAGCATTTAAATTATAGAAATCCACCCTGATTACTCAGGGTCATTAGAACAAATGAATTGGACCGATGAATTAAAATATGCATGTCGATCAAACTTGTATGCGTACGGATTACATTAAAGGATGGTAATCTAGACTATTTTGTTGCAGATTTAAATACTCAGATAATTTAGTTAAGTCCATCTAAAACCGTAGAAAACCATTAATCAATACTTGCAAGGACTAGAGTAAATTAAGTGCCCTCAGTAGGTTAAAACATAGTTGTACCGATTCAATTAAGATATTGCCGATTAAATCATTCGGGGTTGTAACTGAATACCTAATTAACCTGAATGGTGTTAAATGATAGAACTTTTCTAGTAAATATTATTAGATAGTAAAAGTAAATTAAATGATACCTTTAGGCTGGAAATGGTACGCATGCGAAATAAATTAGCCTAATACCATTTAGATCACTCTGTTGCGCATTTAAATTTAGTCACTTATAAATTGTAGAAAATCACTAATAAGTATTCATAATTACCAGAATAAATTAATAGTCATTCTAAGTTAATATTCCTTAGAAGATGCAAAATTGTTTGCGACGATTAGGATAGCACTCGACGACTAAATAGTAGTTAAGCTGTCAAAATATGCAAATGACTAAATTAAACTAATTAGACATAATTGCATACGCGAGATCGGCTAGGATTAATGTTCGCCATTATAATTATACAAACATCTAATTAATTCTGTGTAATGGAAATATTGCTAGGAATATCCTATAACGCTAGTACGATGATGTTGATCGACGAGTAGTGTACCGAAATTAACCTCAATTACCGCAATTAGGTTAAAGTGAGTGAAGTCTCACATTAGAAGCACAAGCACATCGATACCTTGTATTTTATTATATTCTTGTAAATTAAGTCGTAGCCGACGTATTTAATTGCAGGCGACAATCCAAGCTAGGGGAACGACTTCACCTAATCCTACTTGAATCCAAGTATATGGTTAAAGTTCAGGCAAGCATTCGTTTGATCAAGTATTCAGATTATATTCCGTAAAACAAGTATTTTGTATTAATCTAGTATCACCTTGCATGAAAGAAAGCAAATGTATTTAAATCGAACAATGGCTATAAGAGAAGAGAAAAGAGATAGATAGCAACTAATGGAGCAGTTGGCCACTTGAGTTAATTAAAAAGGTGGGCAGAGGTTGCTAGGGTAGGTGACAAGGGGCAGGTTGGGACCTCTGCACAAGAATAGAACATAAGGAATTACAAACTTCTTTCGTGTGAACAGACCATACCAAATCGTATCAACCAACATTCCGTTTTTCACGGGCAGACTAGTACTCTATTGAGGTATTATATTCTCCACATGGGTAAGTATCATTTAGGGGAGGAACCCACAAGAGCCGGACCGGTACCGAAGTGGGGGATCCACAGCCACGCAGAACCCAGAACTGGTAAGTAGGCCAGAAGTGGGGGAGGCGGATCGCAAAAACCCAAGACTGATCAGATATTCAGCAACGGGGTACGCGAAGGCGATATATTACGCAGTTGGGTGAGGGTCAGAAACCACCCCAGCCAACAGTTAATGTCGCTTTTGGTGGGTCTGCGTGAGGGTGTTACCGCTCTAGGCTGCCGTTTGTGAGTAACTGGGTGGAGATATAATACTGAGATAGATGTTATTAGCCTGTACTCTGGTCTGGGCGCCGCATCAAAGGAAATGCGGAAATCTGGAAGCCAACACGAGCAGAGTGATGATGGGTAAAGTGATACAAGCTTGCGCAATGCTTACCAAATCATGAATTCATGCCTGTCTCCAGGAAAGGAGAATTACAGAAAGTTAAGGGGGTTTTTGCTGTTTATGCGAATGCTCAGTAGTTTTCTAAATTAATAATTGAGAATTCTTTCAAAACCAACAAACCGTATTTTCTATAAGTCATGGGAAAGAAAATGAGAAAGAAAGGATAAGAATTGAGCAAGAGATTGAGGTAGGAATTGAGATTCCTAAAGGTGTAGAGGATAAGCATTTTGTGCATTTTGCTAATAACGCTTGCTGAGTACTTCTGTACTCACACTTGCTATTATCTCCCTTTGCTTAGGAATATGTCAGTTCAGCCTGGATGAAATACCGTGGACTTGGATTACAATGGGTACAAGGTGGACATTTCGTGTGAAGATTGAGGGAAGGTGGTAATATTCTAGCCCTGGAGGCTTTGTCATAAATTTTAGCCCTCTAATTCTTGTAATATCATGTTGTCTCTAATTATTGTTCTGTTGCATCACTCTGATTGGATTATTATTCGTTAGAGCGATATTTTATCGGCTAAAACGAGTAATAATCCGTTGACCAGCGTTATTACCCCATGGTAATGACGCGGGTCGTCACACTACTGTTCTCCGCAACCGTACAAGAATGAACAGTCGAAGAAAACAATTGTTACCTCACAGCTATTGATAAGTTATCTTCTTACTTGCTTAAGTTATCACTAAACCAAGTTAAACACCATAATTGAACACGATGGAATCCATTGTTTTAATAAAAAAAGGATACAAGGGGAACAAAATTTACTGATGGTGCAGGAGGTGGAAGGATCCTTTTCTAGATATTTTGAGCGCCTTCAAGATCTGGTTTGACGCCATGGCAGTAGCAATAGCGTTGTTCTATCCTATCCTACCTTGCCTATCATGCTTTCTCATGTCGTCCCATGTCCTCTCTCTCCCACAATTGCTATGCTGCTGAATCCTGTGAGTGTTCGAAGGCAGCGGGGTGCTTGGAAGATGCCATGCGGTGCCAACGAGCACTGGATCGAGCACCACTGCGCTCGAGATCGCCACGATTTTTGCCGCCGCACATTGAACTCGAGGCCGTCAGCACCTAAGGCTCACCAACCCCCGTGTGACTAACCACCGCGAGGCCGTCGATGGAGCATTGCCGTAGCTCGCCGCCGTTGGACCAGTGCCATAGGGAGCCGGTGAGAGCTCGTCGATGGTGAAGTTGTGGGCGGCAGCGATGGCGCTATGGCCAGATCTAGATAGAGCGAGGCTGGTCAGCTGATGCAGTGGATAGGAAGTTGTGAAAGTGGTAAGTGCATGGAGCAAACCTCTACATCATGCGTGCGGCATCATATCCACGTCCTTCGCCCATCAGATGGTTGACAAACTAGTGCACCGCAAGACTACAGTGTGAGTAGGCGCGCTATAGAATTTCTGTTTTTTTAGAAAAACTAGATAATACCATACATTTGCGGCTAACAAAAGTTCACCACACCAACTACACAGTCCGTTACTCAACTCAGGTACCGAGACAGAAAAACAAATGAGAGAACAGAGCAACTGAGATACAAATAATAGAGAGACAAAAGGCCATGACAAGACGAAGCTCAGACAACCAAAGTCTTCAGCTAGCAGAGCAAACCCGGCGTGCGTGTTGTTCCAGCCGCGCGCCATTTGAAATACTTGAAACCGAAATGCCAGCACCGACACAGCTCAAGGAGGAGACCACGGCTTAGCAACCAGGACCAGAGTCGCCTTGAGCCGCATCACTAGCCCGTACTGCTCACTCATGTCCAGCGCTGGCATCCCGACCGGCAGCTCCCAGTCAAAATGGTACAGCAGGCTCGCCATCGCCAGCTCGATGGACTGCATGGCGAACGTGACTCCGGGACACCCCCTCCTGCCGGCGCCGAACGGAACGAACCTGAAGTCCTTGCCAAGCATGTCGTCGGCTGGGCCATCTTCAAACCGCTCCGGCACGAACTCCTCGGCGCGCTCCCACGCCGCGGGGTCCCGGCCGATGGCCCAAGCATTGATCAGTACGCGGGTTCGCGTCGGGACGTGGTAGCCGAGCAGCTCGGTGTCCTCGAGCGTCTCGCGGGGCGCAAGGAGCGGTACTGGCATGTGCAGCCGGAGTGTCTCCTTGATCACGGCCTTGAGGTAGCGCATTTTGTCTAGGTAGTCGTTGGTGACGTGTCCGGCGGTGCCAACGGCCTCGCGTACCTCCTTCTGGAGCTTGCGCATCTCGTGCGGGTGGTTGATGAGCTCTGCCATGGCACATTCCAAAATCGCGTAGGCGGTGTCGGTGCCAGCAGAAAACATATCCTTTTCATGCAAATCAATGAAAAAGAGGGTAAGATATATTCAAATTGTAAATAATAGAGGAGTTTCCCACGTAACTGCACGACTAGGTATTACAATATATCGTATTTGTTATATAACTCTATTGCCTCTCGAAAATATAGTTGTATCTGTTACATAATTGTAATTGTTATAATCAATCTGCACCATTATAATCTGATCCTATCAAATAAGTGATGTGTAGATATTCTCTTTTTATCTCTACTAATGAGAGAATTTCTTATTTATATATAATTAATATGCACTATTATAATTTGGTCTCACCGAAATAGGTATATAGATCTTTTTTATCTCGTCGATGAGAAGTTACAATTGAACCTTGTCTATCGCCAACAGGTGTGTATGATCGATAGGTACCAGGATAAGGGCCTTGATGCCGGCCATGTCGAGCAAGTCTGATCCTCCGTCCTCCGTTTCGTTCAAGTCCAACAGCACGTCCACGAAGTCCCGTTGGTCGTCCTCGCCGTCCCCCACCCGCCGGCCACCTCGGCGCCGCTGGCGGTGATCGGCGATGACCCGCTCGAGCAACCCGTCCAGCGCCTCGAACGTGCGGGTCGTCTTGGCGTCCAGCCCCGTCAACGTGTCCACCCACGCCAGCCACGGCACGAACTCCCCCACCGAGACCGTCGCGAGCAGCTCTGAGAAGTCCGCGAGCACCTTCCTGAGCGTCCCTGCCCAGTCTTCGCCGTGGATCCCGTAGTCCCTGTCGCCGAACGCGGCCCGTGAGATGACGTTGTTGGTGTAGGAGAGGAGCAGGTCGCTCAGGTTCACGACGCACGGAGGCGAAGCCCCAGCGCGGCGAACGCGGTCGAGCAGGGCGGCAACTTCTTTTTCCCGGACGCGGCTGAAGGAGAGGATTCGGCGCACGCTGAGGAGGTGGAGCACGCAGATGCGGCGCGCCTGGCGCCAGTAGTCGCCGTAGGGTGCGAAGGTGATGTCGCGGCCGTAGAGGAGGCGCTCGGCCATGTGCACCCTGGGCCGGCTCGCGAAGGCCAGGTCGCGGGTCTTCATGGCCTCCTCCGCGGCCGCCGCCGAGGAGGCCACCACGGTGGGGAAACTGCCGAGGCGAAGGAGCATGACCGGACCGTATGCCGTGGCGAGCGACCGGAGCGTCCGGTGGTGCAGACTCCCAAGTAGATGGAGGTGGCCGAGGAGCGGCAGGCCGCCACGCGGCGACGGTGGTAGCTGCCGGCCGTCACTGCGTCGTGGAAGCGGCTTCTTTGTGAAGAGGAGGATGAGTGAGAAGAGAGCTAGTACGAGGGCTGAGAAGACGAGTGCAACAAGCGAAACGGCCATGTTTGCAATAAACAACTCACTTCTTTTTGTTTAACTCAGAAACAACCCACTTAATTAGCCCCCCGGTAGCTAGTCGCGAAGAGAAAAATCAGTTAGAAATTAGGATACTCTCGGATAGTTTGGACAATTAATATCATATTGGAATTGAAGAAGCGTAGAGAGAAAAAATCAGTTAGGATTTAGGATAATCTGGACTGGTTTAGTCAAGTAACATCATATTGAATCTAGCACAGGACGACCATCAAGCAACAGGAAGAGAGGGTGGGTAAGACATGGACATGCATATGGAATTGAAGAAGCGTAAAGAGAAAAATCAATTAGGATTTAGGATAATCTCGGCTAATTTGGTGCAAGTAACATCATATTGAATTTAGCGTAGGATGACCATCGAGCAACGGAATATTTAAGCATTTGCCACTCTTAAGATGTGCACTTCATAATTTGTCACTCCATGTCTCACTGACATATGGGCCCAAGACCCACATGTCAGTGACACATTGAGTGGCAAATCCTTGAGTGCCACTCTTAAGAGTGGCAAATACTCAAATCTCCCTTGAGCAACAGGGAGAGGGGGTGGGCAAGACGTCGACATGCATATGGAATTGGAGAAGCGTAAAGGAAAAATCAGTTAATATTTAGGATAATCTCGGCTGGTTTGGGACAAGTAACATCAGATTGAATTTAGCACAAGATGACCATCGAACAACAGGGAGAGGGGATGGGTAAGACGTCGACATGCATGTGGAATTGAAGAAGCTTAAGAACAAGTTTTGTCCATATTTGTATTGCACAGTTGCCTAAAATTTTATTAAGTTCCAATCAATTTTTGGACCGTCCGATCACCCCTCAAATGTTTGTGCTGTACTACTGCCTTTTCTCTGCCGTGCTCAATTATTTTCGAATGGATTAGGCTTTTTCGTTACCAGGCCCGCAATTTTCGGTATCTGATCCGTTAAGGACCTGCTTTCCCATGGGACACATGTACTATTACAGTGTACTATTACAGCCCGCTAACTCTTTCAAGGCCGGCACATATATCACAGCCCAATAAAAGAACAAGTAACAAGACCCAACTCAGGGTCATGGGCAGGTCATTGAGGAAGAAATATTTCGAAGAAAACAATATCCATAAAAAATGGGTCATGTAAAAAAGGAAAAACACAAAAATCCATGTTAGTGTTGCATCTTGACTCCTATAATTTGTCCTTACGCTGCTTCTGTCTTTTTCTTCTTCCACATGTCCAATCACATGGAGCTACTATCACATGAACTAACATATGCAACCCTGTGCACACAGACATGGGAACCCTACAAAGGACAGAAACGAATTAAATTTGTAACCTAGACAGAATATAACAAATTATTTATGAACCCTTACAAATGACTAAGATATAAAACATAAACTAAAACAGTAAGACTTGTGCTACATGTAAAGCACAAAGTGACTTTCCTTCTTAGTATTACACCTGGATTCTCTCTCACTCACAATTTCATCCCAGAAAGTCGAATAAAACATTGATCATGGGCAAACCACAGCATCCCCTTGTCTGGAAAAAAAACTTAGCTAAGAAAGAAAGGTAAAAGACAAAAAAACAAATAATAGAAATATAGCATCAATTCTTAGGCTTGGAGAAGCAGAGAGCATGAATGTGAACTAAAGATATCTAGTACCTTGACTGTTGGTTAAGAACCATCTTCAACGATAGAAAAACAACATAATAATCAAACAAAAGGCAGCTACAAACCACACACTAGCTCAAGAGAGTGAAATAGAGTGCCAAAAATATTGCCCCAGCCAGCCACTAGGGAGCATTTATACCGCCACACCTCGAAACTAGCCATTGGGAACAAAAAAACAGGATTTTCGGAACTACCGCCGTTATAGGAGTAGTACTTCCGTTTTCCATCATAATAGCTTGAAAAATAGCTGTTATTTAGCCATTTGCAGTACCACCATAGTTATAAGAGCGGTACTTTTATTTTTCAGAACTACCGCAGTTATAAGAGCGGTACTTCCGTTTTCGGTTTTTCAACACAGACGGCACTCGAAAAATGGTCATAACTTTTGACTCCGATATGGGAATTGAATGATATTGGACTCTATAAAAAAGCTTATTCAGAGAGCTACACAACCCATCTATTTGTATGATCTCAAATGTAATAGATCAATGCAAAAATCATAAGAGATCTAAGGAGTCACTACCACAGTCCTAGTCCAAGGAAATAGCAACAAACAGTCTTAGACCATGCCAAGGATAATACATGATCACCAACTTTTGCAAAATACATTTAGATCATGCCACAAGGAGTAGGTACATGGACTTCAACCATTTACAAAACATATTTGCAATCATTCACACGGTATAAAAGAAAGATTCAAATGAACCAGCAAAATTTGAGGAAGATATCCAATGATGTGCAACAAAATTTAAGCCATATCTGATCAAGTCCAATTTTCTCCTTCTCACTTCTTGTTAGGGGAGGATCTCCGCACTACCTTAGACCCACAACCACTTCGGGGCGACGGTACTTGTTGGAAGGTCTACCCCAAGCCAATCCCATGGGTCAACCCCGGGCGAGGTACACACGACCAACCCTGGAGGGGTCCAAGGCTAACCCCAGGCGAGGTACATGAGGGCCGCTAGGGGAGTCCGGGGCCAACCTCGGGCGAGGTACGCGAGACCAACCCTAGAGGGGTCCGGGGCCAACCCCGTGCAAGGCAGGCAAGATCAACCCCGAAGGGGTCCAGGGCCAATCCCGTGTGAGGTACGCAAGACCAACTCGGGAGGGGTCCGAGGCCAACCCCGGGCGAGGTCAGGGGCCAACCCTGGACGAAGCCTGGAGCCGACCACGAATCAACCCCGAAGTCCCGGACATGGCGGGCCCCACGCAGGTCAAATGGCGTAGATACCGGTAGGAGTAAACTAGACACTGAGGGCAAACTTGTAACTTCACTCGCCTCCCTCTCTCTATATATATAAATAGAACCTCTTGTAATGGGAAATGAGAGGCCATTTGTAACCCTAGACCCACATATTGAATACACTTGGACTTTTGGGTGTTTCTCCTTGAGTCTATCCGCATTTCCGATGGTCTTCGTATCTGACCAGAGGTGCTTCTAAGTTTACTGTCCGAACTCGTACTGACGACACTTCTCTCACGGTTCACTCTCCAATTTATCCACCCAGTTTACCTCATTTCCTTTCATTCAGTCGTATTCCCCAAAAATCCCCACTCTTCTGTTGTCTAATTAACCTTACAATCAAGTTTATGCTATATTCACTTCAACCACTAGACCAAAGTGGATACAAATTATAATTAAACTAGACATCAGATACCAAAGTGTGAACAAATTATGAAACAAAAATTACTATACTAATTAATAGAGCATCACTAAGAACTTTCCGGAAAAAATTCCAAGAGTCGCTAAGCAAGAGCTAAACGCAGAAGCAAACCATCCTTAGATAATTGAAGTGAAGAATAAACGGAAGCCAGGCATCGAGAAAGGAACCGACCCGAGTGGGGAGGGTGTAGTCGCCCTTGGCCTTCCACTTGCCGGGGCGGACGTAGCGGTCGGCCTGCCGGATCCTGCGGAACGCGTCGATGGCGAGGCCGACGGTGAGGTCGGCGACGTCGTCGGTGAGGACGTCGGGGTGCTGGTGACGCAGATCCCCTGCTCGCGGCACCTGGCGAGGTCGACGCAGTCGACGCCGACGGAGAAGGAGGCGATGATCTCCAGGGACGGGAGGACGTCGATGAGCACAGCGTCGGCGCCGTAGCTGGCATTCCCAACGACGGCGCAGATGGAGGCGGCGTGGGCGCGGAGGAAGTCGGCGCGGCTGTCGGGCAGGGAGTCCCAGAGGCGGCAGCGGCGGTCGAGCTCCTGCTCCAGGAAGGCGTTCATGGGGTGCAGCAGTAGCACACCCAGGGATTCCATCGCCACCGCCGCAGCGAGCACCGATGCGGCGGGTGGCAGCAACGGCGGGGGCTATGAGGAGGCGTGGCTGACGAGGACTAGTGTGCGAGAATCAAAGTCACCCACCATTTCACAAAAATAGCAGTACCATAACTGTATAGATAAAAATATCGTTTTTAATGTCCGATGATCGGACGGTAGCACCCGTGTGAGGCGACATATGGCGCTGCCGCCCGGCGGCTGGGCGGCAGGCAACCTCTCGCCAAAGAGCAAGCACCAGGCAAGCCTACCGCCTAGGCACCAGGCGGTAAGTAATTAGGCCGACTAGCCGGCCTAATTACCTGCTTAATTTTTTTCGTTCAGTCTTAGTTCGAATTTTTAAATATATCAAATGAGCTTAAAAAATTACGAAAATTTATGTACAGCCTCCTGATATAATGGTCTTTACAGTGTAATTTTTGAGGATTTTATCATAACGAATGCTGCTAAAAAATTCATACAATTTTGATATTTTACAAGTTTTTACACATAGTAAACGAGCTCCAAAATTATGAAATTTTATGTGAAGCCTCCCGATGCAGTAATAGTTATTATGTAATTTTTGAATTTTTTATGCGGTCCGAATTAGCCACGTTTGTTCGGATTAACTTAACCATGAATTTAACTAATATTTCACGTTTTTTCTTACAATTTGATACATTATGAATTTGTATAATTAAAAGTAATTACAGTACTACACAAAATGCACCACAAGATGCGATATGTCTCACTCTTTTGAGCCACTGCTATCTTCTCGCCGCGCTTGCCTGCCCGTACGTGGTCTTGTCTTCTATCACGTACGAGCATGTCCCATTGAGTACGCCAGTCGGTCCGGATGTTGCATATCGGATCGGAGGAGATATGCAGACCGTTTTGTCTGCTCAGTGGGCGACAGTGGTCCAATAAGATGAGGTACAGTACGCTGGGTCCGGTAAGGATCGAAATCGTCCAGCTGAGACGTGCCGAACTGCGAGCTATCTGCAATAATATCGTGTATGAAAGACTCTAGAAATCCCCCTTATGGTGCGAACGAGCTCTCGCCCTGATCGTATGACGTGGCAGCGAAGCCGGAGGAGCTCTGCCCACCGAAGTGTCCAAACCCTAGGTATGTCGAAAACGCTGAGCCTTGCCCTGCGTACGATGCAAACCCTGGCGCCGTGTACTGCTCTCTAAAAGCATCTGGGAGGCCCGTGTTGTCGTCAGTGGACCCGTTGTCACCATCATGTCGAATTGGAAACTGCAAGACCAAACAACATTATTCACAACAAATATTCCAGATGTACAATGCGAATCTCATACCTCCCGAATGTGCAGCGAAGATGAACGACGGGAAGTGGTAGTCTATGCAGGTGGTGCGGACGGCAAAAGGGATGCATCTCGACGACGGACCTGCAGCGGGAGAACGCCATGATGTTAGTGGAATGCAATGTGTAATAGGAAAAAACATGTAGATTCGTACGTTAGTTACCTCCTCATCGGTATGGCGCACGGATGATCGACGGCTAGTACTACGACGCCATGCAGATTCAGTACATTCGTATGGTGCCCCCACTGGGGGGCTCATGTGCGCACTGTGATCCGAGGAACGGTCGCAGGTAAGGTTGTGCACTATTTTTTGGCCTGCTTTAGGATAAACTTCATAGTCTTCTGTAGGGCCGGTGGCGTCTCCGGACTACTAATGGCGGCCTGACGCCCTCGCGATGTGCTGTGCCCGCTCTAACTGAAGTGACATATGAAACAAGTTCAGTAACGATTAGTACAAATTTATTGAATAGAACGATAAGATATTTGAATTGTCTTACGCTGTCATTCCACGGCGACGCGCTGTGGGGATCGATGGAGCGGTCCAGACATTTCTCGTGCATGATGTGCTCGGGGCGATTTGGTGGAGGAATGGTCAGTCTGTTGCTCGTCGTACGTCTGGACGTCGTACGAACGCTGCTCTATGATGACATCGACGTGTGCCCTTTCCGCCCATGTCGTCTTCCACTGCTGCTGCATTGGCCGTCAGTCCGTACCATGCCGACCAGCCCTCGATTGCCTACATTTCCAGAATCATCGACGTTTCATAGCAAGACATATGAAAATGTACACAATAGTCGGATGAAGTTTAACTCACCGGTGCACGGCATGCGGTAGGAACCTGCCATCCAGAGGGGGCATGGCCTGGTACAAACCCAATTGCTGCATCACGCGCAGTGGCGCGCAAGCCTCTACCATGTACGAGAGCACCAGATGGTGTGTCGTTATCCATAGCTCCCCGTCCTCAAGGCAATGCAGGGACAGTCCGTGCGGTGATACACGAAGCACGAAATCTATCGTCCAGGGAATCCATATGACGTCGCTGTCATGAAACGACTCGAACTCGTTGTGCTACAGCAAGTAGCACCTCGACGATTTGCCATTCGCCCACCGCAGACAGGCAGTAGTCCACCGCATACCCATAGTGGGCACATCTATCAGGTCATCGGCGAACTCGCCGAACGGATGCACTAGCATCACGATCGTCGGACGTCCGACAAGGAAATGCTCCCAACTCCACAATTGCAAGAGCACATAGCAGATGGCCAGATTGGGGGTACCACCAGTGGCACGTTGGCAAGAGTCACATAACCCCCGATATGTGGCACATAGAACCGCTGATCCCCAACTGTACCGAGGCATCGCTCCGAACTCTACGTCCACCAAAGACTTTGTGAGGCCAATGAATTCGGCGTTGCAAATATCGCCTTGTGTGGCTGGAAACATGCTCCAACCAAAGAGCTGGATAAGGAACGCGATGAGGTGCGTCCTAACGACCTCCGACGTTGCAACCTGCAGGTACACACTCAAATTGTTAAGCCACATGCGGGAGACGCCACGTGCACTCTTCGGGATAGGCCGGCCGAACAGTTCCGCCAACCTCTCCTTCCAGTCGGCTGGTGCAGGGGTTAGAACAAGTGCATCGCCTCCGAGAGGGAGACCCGTCAAGAACGTGGCGTCCTTTAGAGTGACCATCATCTCACCCCACCGAAAGTGGAATGTGTGTGTCTCGGGCCTCCACCTGTCCACCAGTGCCGCGAGCAGGCTGCCGTCGATGGTGAACTCATGCCTGGTGGAGACCAGCCTCGTAAAGAGCAACAAGCTCGTAGCCCACAGGGTTGGGCGTGGCGCTCATCTAGCGCCCACGGATCCCCCCTCCCGCAGCCTGAATAGCGAAGGGCCAGCCGCGTAACCCGTCATCCATGCGTGGCAGCGGTGTTTCTCATCGTACGAATGTTCCAGAAGCTCCGGTAGAACCATACCTACCAAGACATACGATGCATTTAAATATTAGTGCGAACATTAATAATTACTTCATAATACAATTTACATTAATTATGACTAACTAAATAACAATAAATATCACTACGGGAATAACATCGAAAGAATGCTATAAAAATTACCTGTCTTTCAGGGGAACTAATCAACACTGCCGCGTCCTCAATGACTTATGCAATGCCTTCTCCAAATATTTAGGTATGCAATACTAGTTTTGATAGTACTTTGCAACAAATGGGACAGACAGAATATTACTACAAATATTCATGATGATAGCAACATACTGCAAGTCAGTGATTACATGCGTGCGTGAATACTTCATAACTTACCAATAATTTGATTACTCATCCAAAAAAGGCGAGTAATTCATTACCATCGTCCTTAGCACTAACTCATTAATTACCCCCAAACTAACCAATTATGGGTACCGTACGTACACAATAATAGTACAAACTATGTATAAATTACTACGACGTACTTACTTTGTAATACAAACTACATTAATCACGACTAACTAAATAACACTAATTGACTACAATTACAGGAATAACGTCGAAAGAATATGATAAAAAAATTACCTGTCTTTGCAGAGAAGAAATCAGCACTGCCAATTTTGAGCTACGCACTGGCTTCTCGAACTAATGAGCAACGACCGCGACAATGATCTTCTGCGATGAGCGACTAAGACACTGCTTTCTCAATCGAATGAGCTACGCACTCGCCAGAGGTGGATATTTATGACCGAGCGAAAGAATCCATTATTACTACCAGCGCTTTGGGTGAGGAGGGACATCATCGTAAGAATGACAAATGTGCAAACGAGGGAGCGGGCGAGGGGGGACGACACTCAAATAATGACACTAGCGCGAACGAGAGAGCGTGCAAGAAAAACACATTCAGAGAGGCTGACAATTGTGCGAACCAGATAGTCGCAAATAATATGTACCACGATTGCCGGACACATGACACTTCAAAACAAGCGTTACGCTCGTTAAATTCATGGTTAAGTTAATCCGAACAAAGTGGCTAATTCGGATCGCATAAAATTCGTAAAAAAATTACATAATAACTATTATTGCATCGGGAGACTTCACATAAACTTTCGTAATTTTTGGAACTCGTTTGCTATATGTGAAAACTCATAAAATATCAAAATTGTATGAATTTTGAGCAACATTCGCCATGGATAAAATCCCTAAAAATTACACTATGAGAAACGTTGTGTCGGGAGGCTATACATAAATTTTCGTAATTTTTTGAGCTCATTTCATACATTTAAAATTTTAAACAAATACTAAACGGGAAAAAAAATTAGACAGGTAATTAGGCTGACTAGGCCTAATTACCTGCCGCCTGCTCGCTAGGTGACAAGCGCCTGTGGCAGCGCCACGCGTCGCCTCACGGGTGCTACCGCCCGGTGCCTGGATGGTAAAAACGATATTTTTGTCAATATGATTCGGTATTTTTAAAAATATGATTCGGTATCGGTAAATTATAATTTATTTCGGTGCGGTATCGGTAAATACCATATCTACCAAAATTAACATGAATTGCGAACGATATAGCAACTAGTGAGGCGAGTAGACGACAACATACTATCAGCCAGCTTGGTTGTACTGCTGGTTAAAGAAAAGAAAAATAAATACCGTATAGCCCAGCTAGAAACAAGCCCACAAACACGTTAAATACATTTTGTCCAACCCATCATGCGTAGACCCAACACAAGCAAGAAGACAACAACCAACCAACACTAATTACTCTATATATGTCTATGGGCTAAATCTATCATTGATTAGGATGGTCTGACAGGCTAGCTTAGCTGCGTCTGGTCGGCCCACCCACTGGCCGCCTGCGACCTGTGCATGCGGACTGCGCAGTGCACCGCCGCCTTCATCCTCCCACCTCCACGTGGACGTCTCTTAGGCGCGGCCCCCTCTCCCTGCTCCACAGGGTATGCGATTTCCGACCTCGAAATCTGCTTGCTTCCGAATATATGTATTACTCTATTTAATATGCGATTGCTACGATTTTGCAACTATTACTAAGCAACCATTGCTTGGACCGACACGGCACGACGGACTCGGATGGCACAGCGGGTATAGACTGGTCGGTGTCGAGCTTGAAGAAGATGAAGGCGTAAAAGATGATACAATCACACAAACAACTAAACAAGCATACTGCATACATACTAACACACATGCAAACATACAAACTAACACACATAACGCCGACCGCAACGCCGCAACGCATCGAGCTCGGGATCTTGCTATGCCGCCGACCGCAACGCCGTCGCTCGGGGAGGAGGGAGGCGCCGAGTGAGGAGAGAGGCGGCGGTGGATGGGGCGGGTACGAGAGAAAGGAAGATGACGACCGTCGTCACCGCCTTCGCGTATAGTAATTTCGAGCTAGGTTTGGACTGGCACGGCACGAACGCTGGCACGATGGGCTTTGGGCTGTGCTTGGACCTGGCCAGAGGCAACGCGGGCCGGCACGGTACGGCACGATGAGATGACTGAGCCGAGCCGGCACGACACGAAGCGGCACGAAGCACGATGGGCCTGGGATGGATTCCTCTAGCGGTAATAGTTTTGCAAAAGGGATTAAAAAATTCTAAAAGGAGAGCCTTCGTACAGATGATGGATTAGGTTATCACGCCTACATGTTTAATTGATTTGTTGTATGCTAATGACTTTTTGCTCTTAAATTTGAAAATAATTATTATATATGTTGACAGAAAGTGGAAAGAAGTGTAAATATCTTGGCAACTTTTGGTACGTGTTTTCGTGTTTAGCCTGTATATAAGAGGCTTAGTTGTAACTTTTACCCTTTTATGAAAATATTAACTTAATGTTTTTGTAACTTTTCTTGAATAATATTGCTCTATCTTCTTTTAATTATTCTGTCACAAGGGAGAAAATAAAGGTCACTCATAGATGATTGCGATGGTTATAGTTAGTTCTATACATTTATGGTTAAGCTTTCTCACAATATACGCCATAATTTAATTATAAGATTTTTTTTGTTATTACTAAGAAAGTATGGCACGGTCATATGCTCCTTGTTGCACATGTAAATAAGAAGTTTTTTTCCTACTATTTGCGAGCTAATTTTATCTCTACCATTTTTCTATAGACTATAGTCCTTAGATATATGCTATTTATATTGTATTTATTTTTTCATTACATATGGACATATAACTAGTACTACTTAATAAAAAGAAGAAAATGATGTTAGTAGTCACGGTGGTAATAGGGGTGCAAACGGATCGGATTCGGACGGATATTGTTGTTACCATATCCTAACCCATATTTTTTATTTGGATTCGGTACCAATTGGATTCGGTGCCAGATCGGTCGAAACTAACCCAACCCATTTACACCCCTAGGTGGTAATGTCGTCCCTCCCAATTCCCCCACCCACCTGTATAAAAATCTCTATGTCGTCGCTCCCAGTTCCCCCTTCCACCTGAATAAAATACTCTTAACAAAAACTACAGGCAACCTACCAAAAAAACCAACTCCAACTCCGGTAAATTTCTCTAACAACAAAAACTAAATCGAGCATCGCTAAGGAAGAACGCTTGGAAAAGATTCCAAGAGTCGCTAAGCATGAGCTAAACGCAGAAGCAAACCATCCTTGGATAATTGAACTGAAGAATAAACGGAAGCCAGGCATCGGGAAAGGAACCGACCCGTGGTGAGGGTGCAGTCGCCCTTGGCCTTCCACTGTTCCACATGCCGGCGCGGACGTAGCGGTCGGCCTGCGGGATCCTGCGGAGCGCGGCGATGGCGAGGCCGACAGCGAGGTCGGCGAGGACGTCGGGGGTGTTGGTGACGCGGATCCCTCGCTCGCGGCACTTGGCGAGGTCGACGTGGTCGACGCCGACGGAGTGGGACGCGACGATCTGGAGCGCCGGGAGGGCGCGGATGAGCGAGGCGTCGACGTCGTAGTCGGGGCTGCCGACGACGGCGCGGATGGAGGCGGCGTGGGCGCGGAGGAAGTCGGCGCGGCGGTCGGGCGGGGAGTCCCAGAGGCGGAAGAGGCGGTCGAGCTACTGCTCCAGGTAGGCGTTCTTGGGGTCCAGCAGCAGCACACCGAGGGACTTCATCGCCACCGCCGCCAGCGAGCACCGCGGCGGCAGGAGGATGCGGCGGTGGGTGCCTTTTTTAGATGAAACTGGTCAGTAGCAGTGGTAGCGGGGAAAATGTGATGCCGACGCCGGCCGTGTTTGTCAAGGCGCCGGATCCTCTGACTTGAAAGAGGCAAGTCGAGAGGTCGACATCCGCAAAAAGTAGAGAGGAAAATCGCAAATCAGTGTAGTATGATATGACACTCCTAGATGAGCACTGTAGCAGATGGTGTGGACGAGCACTGATCATCTACTACAATACAAAATAGTACACGTTGTGCAGTGATTTTGCTACTGTGCTCGTTATGTCAATCTTGAGAATGGTTCATCAGGAATTACTGGGCATTCAATCTTGAGAACTTGACAATAACGAGGGCCTGTCTGGATAAAGGAATTTTAAAGGATTTTTAGAAGAATTGGATTCCTATGGAATTCTTGCTGTTTTAGATTCATAAATTGTGCAACCTTGCTCTTTTAACTTCTCATGCCTTATGCACAAATTACAATCGTTTCTTGATGGAGGCAAAACTCCATCGGCTCTTATACTTTTTTTTTTTGCGAGGAGTTCTTATACTACTCTCCAGATCACATTACACATGTGAGGTAAGTCCAGCACAAATTACAGCTGAAAGCACGAGTTGTGCCAATGATGTACAGACTACAACTAAATCTTCAAGACGGCAAGAACCACTCGTGCTTTATTTTCTCAGGTCAATTTACCCACATGTCCAAAGCAACTTCCTCAATGAGCAAGGATAGAATGCTCTCCCCGACATCTATTATGAAGCATTCTGTTTCCTCCATGCAAATCCAATCCTGCCAGCCCATGTCCCACACACTGTTGATCGACGCATCTGCGCATCTGAGATCCCTCTCCAGCTTCATGTATAGGCTGTCTTTTGTACCGCAGTCATCGTCGTCGGCATAGCTGTTCAGCTTTCTAGTCCCATTACAGATATCACTCAGCAGTGCCTCCAAGGAGAAGTATGTTGTTTCTCTGCATTTCTGGCCCTGGAATCCAGTGTAACACAAACTATTTTGCAGACGATGTTTTCGTTCCATTTGCTCTGCTGCTGCGTCTACATAGAGCTCAAGGTTTTTCATTTGTGCCTTGGGAATACCTTTATACTGCTCAATCAGAAGCTCATCTGCGCCAAAGCCTCCGAGTTGTGCTACTCGGGTAAGGAATAATTGATCACTTAGGAGAAGCAAACTCATCTCATCTTTTATTTCAGCTTCCTTTGTTGATATTCTGTCTATTGATGGGTGAAAGGCATCTTCATCAGTTGAATTGATTCTTTCAACAGGGCTGGTAATTAGTGAAGCTTCATTGGATTCGCTCAAATCTTCCCGAATGTCTGCCATGAAAAGGATTTGTTTAGTGCGAAAACATCTAGATTTTTTGTGTGCGGGACAACATCTAGGTTTTACAGTGATGAGATGCAATCAAGTGTTGTCTCATATCAAAACTCCTAGGGTTAAATACTTAAATCTGAAACCTATAACAAAAGTGACATTAGCGCCTATAATAAATAAAACGAATATGATGTAAACCTCGTGCTCCCTGTCACTAAATATATGTCACCCTAAAAGTGTGGAGTCAAACATTCTTAATTTTGACCATAAAAAATGTGTCATGATTGGCTACATGAATTTGGCATATACTTTTAAGGTTTATATAATAATTGAAATTAGTGGTCAAGGTGGTACTTTGTAGACTGTGTTAGTGTCCAGACCTATATTTAGTGATGGAGAGAGTAGCTGCAAGTAAACTGTAACTTCCTCACTGCCCAGTTCATTCCACGTATCAGCAGTTAATTGGAGTTCAATATTGGAAGTTGTTCTTACTTTATGGACTTCAAATAATAACAGTGACACAAAAACAGAACTGATGATAATGTGCTCAAAGGAATAAAAAAAGAGCTCTTTTACGGTACTTTAAAATGAATATGAACTGTCTAATCTTTATGATCCAATGGTTCAGATTAGTTAGCATTTAATTATACTATCACACATGCTACTAGCAGTAGAATCTGTAAAAAGGTAAAATTGTAAACGCACAGTATCCTACAAGATCAAGACCTCGAGAAGCTGGCTACTGTAGGAGACAAGGAAGTCAACACAGCAGCGAAGCCATCGAACAACGAAGCCGGCGGTGGCGGTATGCAGGCAGCACCCGAGAATTACGGTGTTGGAACAATAGGGCAAGCTAGTTCTAGGAGGCTGGATGTTGGCGTAAGAGCAGTTTGACGGAGCGCCATGGTACGCCGCTGGTTGGATGTTTCCACGCAAGCCGCGTCTTTTGGCGGAGCGGCTAGCAACTTACCAACGAGCAGTTTGACAAGAGCGCGAGCAGATTTGCGCACGATTGTCTCGCGCATGGCCGAACTCTCATGCCCTGCAGGTGCAGGTGCAGGTGGCTGTGGCCTGGTGGGCGCGCCGCAGCAGCAGCGCGGCACACAGCCATCGACGAGAAAACTGCATGAACATGCGTCATTTGGCCGCGCGCTCGTGCGTGAATCTATATATATATATATATATATTAGAGCTCTTCTATGGTACCTTAAAATGAAAAACAATAGTCTATAATACCCTCACAAATCAACGATCAAATTTTATTTCTGCTACCAATATAACGCACTATAAAAAAATTCTAAAAAAAACTCAGTGTTTCTTACCATCCATGCAAGGTTCTGTGTTCCAGTCAGAATTTTGGCAGCTTTCATCACTAGGTGTTGCACTATGTTCTGTGGATGGACCATCAATTTGGATGGACTCTCTGTGCTCCTCATATGCCTGCATTAGGAGCAAAAAAGGTCCAAGGATATAAATTAAGTAAAGTATATCAACCAAACATTCCAATGCAAGGTCTGACTGATTTAATTGAAACTTCTAAAGTATTGAAACTTCTAAAGTTCAAAATAAGAAATTACTTCTTTTTAAAAAATCTGAGAATACAAATAGTGCTTCATTTTCAAAAGATTCTTGGTTTGTGGTAAGTCTTTTACCATGCTTTAAAGTAGTTTCATATCCCTGATCGAATGAAAATTTTCAGGCTATGCTATAATGAACAGATGCATACCACAATGTCATCAACAGTTGAGTTCTTGACCTTTCTCCTTGACACTGTCTTCTCTCTGGAATTACTAGGTGTTTTCTGTAAGACAGGCATCTTCGTGCGGCACGTTGAAGGACTGCTACTTGATGCGATCAAATTCTTATCAGGCTTTTTCAATAGTTTAGCATTCGTACAAGATGCCAGTGCTGTTTTAGCCTTCATATCCTTCCTCCCTTCTCTCTTCGTATCAGTTAAATGACGTTTTTGTTTATCGGTGCTTCTCCTGCTGATCTCAGTGGTCTCTTTTATCTGCTTCTTTTGACTTATATGAGACACAACCTTGATATCCTTGGGGGCTTTGGTTCGAGCTTGTTCAATGCCTTTCTCTCTCTGAACTGATTTCATTGAGATAAGCTCATTAACCACTGAGGTATCATGTGAAGGAAGGATGCCCTTTTGTGAATAAGGAAAATTCATCCCAACATTGTGCTGCTGGACCTTGTGTTCATCAGTCTTCATGGTCTTCAAAAGCCTTTTGAATTGCATTGTCTCCATGATCTCCTGCTCTGCCTTACCCTTACGATCAGAGTCCTCGCCAAATAACTGTCCTGGTATATTTTCTGAAGTAGGCATCTCGATATCAATCCGACAGTCTTCTCCAAATATTTGTGGTGGTGGCTTTTTTGACTTAGGCATCTCAGTATCAAACCGTGCCCTTGGTGAACTTACTGTCTTCATCGTCTCGTCTTTCTTGGCGGTGTTGGCATTGTGTCTGGGCAATCCATCAAGACCCATGAGCTTCGCTACCAAGCTTGGGGATTTGGACTTGTCAGGTTGCACTGGTGCACAAGATGTAAACGATCTTGGCACCACCTTCTGCTCAGTAGACTTAGATATGCCAGAATTGCTTGGTGTGTACCATGATGACTGACCCAAGGAGGCCTGCTCATCATTGGAGGACACTGACAAAAGGTTCTTCCTGTAAAGGCTATCCTTTACCACTTTCTTCAGCTCATCAGTAGAATTCCTTAATTTCCCATCTAATCCGTTGTTGATACTTCCAGACACTACCTTCTTCGCATTTGATGCTTCCAAGAGGGCTTCACGGATTCCGGTTATTTCTGGTGATTTCTCGCCAGTCTCTGGCCTTCTCTTCCTGTTTGATTGCCTCATGCTCCGTGGCACCGTTTGGAACTTCTCAAGCATCACAAGGGACTCCTGGAGGTCCAGGGCACCTCTTAGGAGGTCCTCGGCGAAATGCTTGGAGAGTGAGGACGCCATCAGGTAATCTCTGTGCGATAACATTGACCTCTCCACCCGGCTACTCTGTGATGGGCTCCAATCCCGGCCTTGGCAGCCTCGGCAAACTGTAGGTTGCAGTGTGACAACACAAGGGACAGCACATTGAGCTGTTTCAGGATAGTTGCCATCTTTGCTTCTGGAGGGTTGACTCTTTGAAAGGGATCTGCAAACAATTGATCTGAAACTCTCTTGATGCATATTCTATTTTCTGGAACAAACAGAGAGACGAAAAGGCACACTGAAATGGTCAGACAATACATACTAAACAAATTGAAGTAAGCAAACATAAACTTCTGGTCAACACGTGAAAGAAGGTTACATTATCTTGATTCTTTACAATTTATGCAGTAGATGCCAATTTAAGAACTTATTTCCTTCAGGAATTAATGACTTTCTGAACACACGAGCCTGGATAAGAACAAAGAAAGTTAAGAGGAACCTGTGAATTAGTACAAGACAGCTATTCTTACAGAAGGAAAGACATTACATACAAAATTAGGAAGTTGTATGATAAGCTATCATATCTTCCAAATTTCTGTCTTTTGTACGAGATAGCGACTGATAAATAATTAAATAGGCAAGGACAAGCAGTTGAAGAAGTGGTTACAAGAAAGCTACGGGGACTCTATTTGCCCACGGAATATCTGTGCATTGAACCTGTGAAAAGTTAAGAGGAACATGTGAATTGGTACAAGACAGCTATTCTTACGGAAGGAAAAACATTACATTCAAAATGAGGAAGTTGTATGATAAACTATCATATCCTCCAAATTTCAGTCTTTTGTAAGAAATAGCGACTGATAAATAATTAAATAGGCAAGGACAAGCAATTGAAGAAGCGGCTACAGGAAAGCTACGGGGAGAGTATTTGCCCACGGAATATCTGTGCATTGACCAACCACCTGGCCTTTTCTTGATTCATCAGTGCTCAAATATTACACGCATCATGTCGAAAACCAAAGAATTCACAAGCAGTGCCCTACTTTTCTCCCACAGATAAGCAAAAAGAAAAAGGAAAAGCAAATCAAGGTGGAAGAGGGTGGTAGTTAGAACCCATTGATCTCCTTAGCTCTGCTCAGAACGCCTCTGCTGTCAAATTGGACAAATCCCAAACCCTAAACTCTCTCAAAATAATCTAACCAATCACAGCAACACTACACAGTTCTTGCTTTCCCAAATACGCAGAACTCCCAAAGCATATTTTGTTTGGCAATCACACAGAAATCCACTAACTAGCTACAAAAAACGCCCTAAAAAATCACAACCAAGTTACACATTTCCTGAACTCCCCTCCACATTCTCCTTGGCCTACCCCAAAACCCAGAGTGGCCAAGCAAAAGAATTTACCAAAACACTTGCAAGGCAAAAGGTTAGAACTCAGAAGCCCTCAAGCTCCTGGGCGGCCGTACCAGCGTTCTAAAGCTAAACGAGAAGAAAGAACGAAAGAAAAAAAATGGCACCTTTAACTCTGCGCAAGACCGTGGCTCCTCTCCCGCTGCCTCCCTCCGAGGTTGCTGCTGCAACTGCGAGTGGTGTGCAGGTCTGTAGGAGCCCGGCCGAGATCTGCACAAGAAGCCGGCTAATAAGGCAATAAAGTACAGCCACTAGCCTACTACCACTGCACTACGACTACTACTGCACCTGCATATAGGTTACCTCCTACTGCTGCCACCACCACAGTCCAGTACTAGTGGCCATGAAAGCTCAATTCTTGCCTTTTGATGTGGATGGCGAGGATGGAGGGAGGGGGCAGGTAGCCACAGTGGTGGGATCATTTACTTTGACCGGGCTCCTGATGATGATGATGCCATCACTGAGTCAGGGCTTTGTGATGCTGCGCAGTGGGGCCAGAATGTCATACTCAGACAGATGACGTCCGTGGAGCTGCAGCAGGGGAAGGTAAAGAGGGGAGGCTGTTCAGGTCTGTGATTGCTCCGGTTTTGTAAGGTCGGGTTGTTGGCTGTCCGAATTTTAATTTGGATTTGACGTAGGCATTAAATTTACTGAGTACTTACGGCTCCAAGTTGGAGAATTAATGGGTGCTATTACAATTAGGCCGTTCAATTTCTCTACAAGTCCGTAGTCAGAATAAACGTTTTGATTTTTAAATTTTAGTTATTTTAGTTTATTTTAATTTTTTTTCTTTTTTCTGTGTTGTTTATGAAGATATAACGATGTTATTTATTTTTTCTTTAATTAAATGATTTAGAAAAAACTAATCATCGTTACAATATAATTCTAGTTAAAAGCTAATAGTCGAAAATCAAAAGCAGCTAAAAAAAGTCAAATTAAACGGGGACCCTATAGTAGTACTAGTAATTTAAGATTTGAGTATCCGTGCCCTGTACAATTGAACAAATAGACACCGCTTAATAAGATAAGACATCGTCCCAATAAAACTGTGTTCGGACGCTTAGCCCAACTATTTACACAGCCATGTCCAATTAATCAGATCCAAAAGTCACCACCCCTTAGGCATTAGGCATGTTTGGCAACGCTGCGGTTTATGATTTTTATTAAAATTTTTGAATTTTGGCTGTTTAGGGTATAGATTATAGAGAGATACTCACTTACGATTTTGAATGGTACAGATATTGGGATTTTAACATGTACATCGTTTATCTTGTAGACCGTGTCTTAAGAAAATACTCCGTTAAAAAGTTAGATACTATAGTAAAAACCAAAAGTCATCAGCATCGGAGAAAAATAACAGATCCTTACATATCTGCTTAGGAGTACTGGATTACAGAATCTTACTATTGGCGCCTGTAATATTAGTCTTTCCAGACCTCACTAGTCGTAGATCCAAGGCCCAAGGGGGACAAGCTCAGCTAGGGGCCAGATCGAGTTCGTCCTAACAGCGAGGATAACACGGGAGATTCAGACAAAATACAATCATTAGCGGCGCCCAGGCACCATCGTGAATCACATTGCATGTTTATCTACGTACACTCGCTGGATCTGGCCGGTGTGTGTAGGGTCAAACGGAATGGACGACAGTACTGTATATGTATGTTAGGTGAGGCCCCATGCTGCATGTGCCCGCAACACAAAGTTCGGATCGAAATCGCTGACGAGAGAGATCTCCAGCTCCAGATAAATAAAAAAAAAAAACAGGCTGCCGATCACTCGTCCCGTCGGGCGTCGGTGCACGTCGCGCCATTCTTGACTTGGACTGAGGCTCGGCGTCGGCATGGATGCGCGCAGCGCGGCTGGTGATCTGAGAGGTCCGCGTCCACGCACATGTCATGTGTTTTTTTTCGCCACGGCCCCGCTACTAGTGTACGGTGGCCGATCTAATGGTGTTGTGTCCTGCAAAAAAAAAGAAAATGGTGCGGTGGCGGCGGTACAACCGGTACGTACTAGCCTTTGTCCGCTTCGCGGATTAATTCGGTGTAACAGCTGTGGAAGGCCACTCGGTTTGACTGAAATAAGTTAGTTTATAATTTATTTTATATTATAGTTGATTTATTTTATATTGTATTTAGTTTATTTTGTATTATATCTATCTTATTTTGTACTGTAACTGCTAATAATTTTTTTGGTATAATTAAATTTAAAAAATTAAAAATTAAAAAATATATTAACTCATTATAGATAATATAAATGAATATAGAAAAAAGAAGTTAAACGAATATGGAAAAAAAGAAGTTAGAGGCTAAAACCGAAAGGAACAGTTTAAAATTTGACTGTGGCAGTGCAGTAGTGCTACACCGGTTTGACTGTGGGATATATTGTAAAGGTCTTGTGATGATCTCCTTGATTCATATGTCTAAAAAAATATGTGAAATATAACAAGTTGATTATTTCTTATGGGTAAAGTATATAGTCTCTACAAAGTATAAGCTGTTTAAACAGCCATGCCTACGGTTAAAGGAGGGCATGAGAAGTTACTCGAGTTAGTTTTTACTTTAAAAATCTTTGTAGGTGGGATGAAAACTTGTCAGGATGGATGTAATCCTGAATTTAGTTTTTCCTAGGTGGATATAACTCAGTGTTGATAATTGGGTGAATGTAACCTTAATAATAAAAACTAGCATATGGTAGATGGAATCATGTAACAGGTGCATGGAACTAGCACTGTTATAAATATTGCACACTTTCACTTTTTTTTAATAAAATATGGTTTGGTTAAAATCATAAGTCATAGGAATTTTTAATATTGATAGTTTTTGAAATGTAACCTTTAGCAAATAAAAGAACTCGGGCCTTACTTGTTAAATTTTTCATGTATAAATATTACATTTTTTTGTTGGCTTGTGTTGGCTCGTGAAGTATCGTTGCTTGTGCTCGCCCTCATTCACAAAATCTCTCAGAGCCCATGTACCGCCCATGTACCAATGACACTACGTGTACTATAATATCCCAGGAGCTGATAGGAAAGAAGATGGTGGAGATTAGATCAGTATCTAGTAATCTAGGTCTCACCTCAGTCTGATTAACAAGGCTGGTGTTTGCATACACAAATAGTATCTAAGTCTTTGGTTAATATCGATCGTATACAATTTACACATTGTTTGCCAGTAGCGAGATGTGCCCTCTCCTTTTGCTTTCGCTATCGCTTCTATTTATGTGATGTATTCATTTGGCCTGATCGGCCTATTGTAAACTTGATTTGATGCAGTCTATTTAAACTCTGGTAAATATGATATTAATGTATGGCATAATTTATATCACGTACGAAATGATTCAGTGATGTATTCTGCGAGCACTATCTACTAATTCAGAAAATAGTGCAGTGATTTGATAGATGATTCTAACTTAGCTAAATCTATGTCCGACAAAGTTAAACATGACAACCCTTTCGAAATTCAAATCTATTTTTTGGACCGAAATTGAGTATACTTAGTGGAGGCAGTACTCTGATCTGAATCTGTTCCCCGACATCGCATGTTCGCATGTGTCTGTCTTGCAAGCCCCACCGTATGTATTAGATTGTGAGACTCTTCTTTTCAACTTCTAAAAACTGATTTTTAATTTTTTTTTCTATAGTAACTAACTTTTAAATATAGTGTTTTTGTAAGATATGATCTATAAATTTATTATAGTACACACTATAGCGACTTTATTTATATCTGCTAAGACCACACGTGGATTTTTATTACTCCGTACTCTCTTGTAAATAGCTCAAAAATTATAAACCAAAGATATAATCCATAAGCCAAAGAAAAAAAGGCTTCACTGAAACCGTAGTGTGCCAATCCTGCCCCTAAAATTTTCCACGCTTGTCTGTATTGAGGTGCAGGGACACCACACGGCTTTTTATGGCTGTCTTTTTAGCTTTTCAACGGCTTTTAGACTCTTTAGCTGTTTTTGGCTTTTATCAGTGATTATCAATGTTTATTAAATTAGTATGGTACAGTTAAAAGTTATAAGCTATAATTTAAAAGAATAGACATATTATTCATTAGATTAACAAATCACCGCAAAAACCATAAGTCGCATGAAAAAAAACATGCCGTATATATTTACACCACACGCCAAACCTTCATTTACGAAGCACAGCGACCAGAATAACAGCTCGATAACGAAACCAAATGTACCTCCGCCGGCACGATCTGACACCCGAGACTCGAGTCAGCACCCGCATCCGGTGGTCGCTCGATGCTTGAAGGGTAGGCTTCTCCCTGTCCAAATCAAACCCAAGGATCTTGTATCTGTGAAGCAACAAGTAAATGGCATTCACGGCAAGGGTGCTTGGCCGCTGTGTCGGGGCCATAGACGGGCGAGCCAACGTGGAGGCGGAATCGGCCCAAACACCTGACTCCGGCGAGTAAACGGAGGCGACCGCTCTACTTCTCCAGGTAGCATCATACACAAAGATAAGCACAAAGTCCAAACACATACGCGATTTTTCCTTCAAGACGAGCGATCCATACAATGTCATCATGTGACCGAAGTCCAAGCACATATGCAGGACAACGCCGGTTTAACTTATTAAACACTTACTCCAGGAACACAATTGGATAATAAGGATATGGCAAAGGACTAGAACAGAGATAACAGCTCCTAGAAATGAAGCGCCAAAAACCTAGGTAACTACTTCTACATCAACAATACTCAAATAGCTCCTACACAACAAGTAAATGAAATCAAACAAGGGGATCATTCGTTTACGTCGATATGGCAAAAGACAAGTGCCTACCCAGGCAACTTGGGGGTGGCGGGCGCAACATAGGTATCTCAACTAGTAACCTGATCGAGTACTCAAATAGCAATGAGATTTAGGCAAAAGGACAATACATTAAACAATCCATTCTTCACTTAAGTCAAAAGGGAGTACAAAGGGCACAGATATTGGGTGAGTTTTTTTGGGCTGATGGTTTAAATATTTGAATTCTAACTGTTCGCGAGAAGCGGTACGCAAAGTAAAATAGTCGCATGCGATTTTAGCTGGTACAACTAAACTCAGTACATTTTTTCCTACAGTTTTTCTATTGATCCCGTCTTCACAAAACGCACCGTTTAAAAATTAGTTACTGGAGACAGTACAAGCATAAACCAACTTTAAGCCCAAAAAGAGCCCAGCCATTGCTCTGCTAAAACTAATCATAAGTGCCTCTCGTTATAATAGAAAAAGGAAGCGGGGATGTTCCTCTCCTCCATGATCATCAGGCCTCCATGATCTCTAGCACGCTCAGTCAAGTTGTACTTTCTCTAATTCACCAATCATTTCCTCAAACTCTAGCTCGCTCGCTTGCTGCTCACACCATGCCATACTGCCGTTGTCAAATCCCCGCCAACTTCCGCAGGATGACAGTGCCACCTCCCCTCCAATTCTCTGCGTGGTGGCAGGGCTCATCTTATCACCTCCCCGCGCACGAGAGACGAGCTCGAACCGCCTCTCTGTAGCCGCCGACACTCGCGGTGTTTTAAGCCCCAGCTCCACTGTCTTAAGCTTCCTAGCACTCCCACAAACCCTACCGGACCACCAATTTCAGCTCTAACTCGCCACAGCGTCGTCGGCAGCTTCCCCTGCGCCCGGTGAGCCCTAACTGCCATCTCACGTTTCTGTTGATTGTTTTCCTATTCCTTGTACTGGCATGGTCTCTTTTACTTACTGAGCACGCTGATGAACTCCCCTGGGCAAGAGCATTCGCCGGAAGCCCTAGTGGCTGAGATCGCCGCTGGGCGAAACACCCTCTCGTGGACAGCCCTACTAAACTTTACCCAACCCAAACCACCACCACTATCGTGATCCTGATATTCCCTAGATAGTTAACTCGCTTTCAATTTCGCCGGAAACCCACCGGAGTTCCTTGGCGCCGTCGTGAAGGCTGCCTTTCCACCAGCTGTCAGTCACCATCGTCCATCTCCTCACCTTTCAAAGTCCCAAAATGGGTTTCCAAGCTTAAACCGCTTCCTTTTGCACTATTGGTTTCCCCGGAGAAGCTTTGCTGTCGCCGCTTCCCCAGAGCCGCCATGCTCTGTTTTCCCGCTAGGAGAGGAGTCCGGAGGTTGAAGACGACTTCCTAGGGGCGACGCGGTCGAATCTCAGCCGTCGGCGTCGTTATCTCCTTCCCATCCGAGACGTTGGCGTCCTTTGACCCAGGCTGTCCGCTTCGTCCGCGCGTCGTCCATCGGGCGCGGATGCGCACACGCGCCCTGGGCCTTGCGGTCGCGCGTGGCGTGGGCCGAAGGCCAGTCGGCCTGCTCGACCGGACGGGTGGAAACCCGACGAGCCGCACTGCGGTTAGGTACCACATCGTTTTCCGAGGAAAATTTCAGAAAATCAATTAAAAATCCCAGAAAAATCTAGAAAATTCCAAAAATACACCATTTCGATCGTCTTAATGCCGTGAATTCATTTTTAACCTCCTTTCCATCAAACGCAATTCCAATAAATTCAAACCCTCCGTTTGAGTTATATGCAATTTACTCCTTTTTAATTATTTTATTTTCCTAGCTTGATTAGATTCAAGTGTGGACTTATTGTTATTTTATGTGTTTACGCTAGCTTCCGATCTCTTCGAAGTGACGGTTCATGGAGTAGAGCCGAGCACCGAAGTTTACGAGATTGGTGAAGTTTCCGATTAGCAAGGCAAGTTACAAGTTTTTGATCATTTTGAATCCCATGAAATTTAAATTACTTAATTACCATATTTCCATTATTGTTATTTGTGAAATGTTAATTGATTAAAATAAATGTTTAGAATGACATGCTAAATAGTTAAATCCTACCACTGATAAATGTCATATTTAATTTGAGGCCATATTCACCTTGACAACCTTAATAATATTTAAATTATGATATAAATATTTGTAGTTCATCTCATTCAAGATTTTATACTACTAAGTGATTTGGCCGTTGGCCGGTAGGGTTTAAAAATGGATACTAAGGTAAAGGTGCGCTGTGGAAAGCCACAAAGTGACCTCCGTCCACGATCTTACCCTAGGGTGGAGACTGGTGTGGGTTGGTGGGTGTCGTTGGACACAGCAGGGGAAAGTGGTTGTTGTCTCGTGTGAAAAATAAGGACGAGAATCTTATGCTAAGTAAAAGACACTATAATCGCTTAACCACAGGAGTTGACTTGTCAACCTTGGTTTAGTAGTTGCTCGACTCGATTGAATCTCTATAGGATGTGGGCGTGGTGATGATGGAGAGTTAGATATGTGGAACGGTAAAACCATACCTAACAACGACAGAGGTCACTCAGAGCAGGCAGAAAAGTTTAGGATTAGTGTGTGAACCGTGTATGAGTGATTCTATCGGGTAGAGCTTATATAAAGAAATGAGCAGTGAAACGACCTGATTTTCTTAACTCAATCATGAGGGTTAAGAAATCTTATGGGTAAAGCTGAGAAACTTTGCAGAGTGAAAATAATGGTATTCGAATACGCCGTGCTTCCGGTTAATAAAGCTGTGTTAATTGGGTGATTCCAACAGCGATGCATAAGTAGATTTCATAATATTTTAGTCTGTGAAGTTGTATAAGTAACTGTTGAAAGAAAACCCTGCTTATCTTAAGGAGAATTGCTTTTGTTTTACTTATTTATAGATAAAATTGCATCCACTCAATGTAATAGAATCAGTATACCCCCTTCCTTTGAATACCCGTGCAAGTAGTAAATTAGGTTTTACCCTTGTGACTCGCTGGGTACGGTTGTACTCATTACTTGCTAAACAACAACAAGAGGCCAATGGAATCAGGAAGTCCCAGTTGAAGACGAGGTTCCCGAAGTGCCCTTCTTCGCAGAGGATAAGTGGTTTTAGGTCTTAGCTGCGCTCGGGCCACATGGGGTTTCTTGTGTTGTATTTTAGTTTTGGGCTTGCTCGCCCGCTGTGTAAGAACTAGTTGTTAAACCCTATGTTGTAATAAAAGTTTGGCTCTTTTGTTGTAAGTTTGTGTTGTTGTGGTGCGTACTCATGTACAGTACTCCGCAACTGTTCAGTTTTGGATGGTTACGGGGATTTCTAACACCTTCAGAAATGAGGGCGTTACACGATGCTAGAAATGTAACGTGACGACTAACTGCTCCTACGCGTTAGATTTTTTGTTTTTCTACTGGAGTGCTACTTTCACAGTGTCGACAGGGAGCATGGAACTCCTGTAGAGTTCGTCCTGGTACGAACCGAGTTTTCCACTTTTCAAATACGAATTTTGGTCATTTTTAGCCCCCTGTACCACGTTAATACCAAATTTGTCCCCCAGACCACGTTAATACCAAATCTAGCCCCCTTTCCGACCGCACGACTACTGTTCACAATTTTTTTTATTTTTTTGTTCAGAAAAGCAAATAAACCAAAAATTAGGTAACGATAGTCGTCTGGGAACGCACGCCATCGTTCACAATTTTTTCGCGGAAAAAAACCGAGTACTGTTCACGTTTGGCCCAAAAAAACCCTGACAAAAAAATAAGACTATTTGTAATTAAAAAAATCCGAGACTGTTCAATTGTTGAACTATTTTTTTAGAATTTTTGAATAAAAGGTCAATATTACTCATGCGGTCGACCGATTTTTGGGCCTTTTATTAAAAAATATATAAAAATAGGTCAACAATTGAACAATCTCGGATTTTTTTAATTACAAATTGTCGGATTGTTTTGGTTCGAATTTTTTTGGGGCCAAACGTGAATAATACTCGATTTTTTCCCGTGAAAAAAATAAAAAAAATTGTGAACAGTAGTCATACGGTCCCGACTGCACGACTACTGATACCTTTTTTTTTGTTTCATTTGCTTTTCGGTAAAAAAAAATCGTGAACGCATATGCTTAAGAAACATATTATTTAAATAATATTTAATAAAATTAAATCTCTATTAAATAGGTATAATACCACTTTTCAATTATAGATAAATATAACCTAGTTTTATTAAATATTACTTAAATAATATATCTCCTAAATATACACATCAGACTTATGTTATAGGAGAGCATAGACTACACACCCAGAGTGTGCCAGATCCATCCAACAAACCGTCGCCGACATAACTGGCTTAAGCATTAGAGTCCTCTTCTTTTTCAGAATTCACCACCCTTTAAAAACCCATTTTCAGAATTATCTTTTTCTAACACCCACTTGTTCCCTGTCACAAAACCGTCAAACGTCCAACTCCAACCTGCAGTAGGGTACACCGTACAGCTAATTCCGCGCGACCTATACAAAGAAAAGAAAAGAAGAGAAGAGAAAAGAAAGAGAGAAAACGACCCGAGCCGTCCACCGAGAAAGGAACGCGGCCAATCTGGTGGTCTAAAGCTCCAGCCAATAGCTCGCTTCCGATTCCAGCCGAGTAGCATGGCCTCCTGTCGGAGCTAGGGTTGGTCGGGCGCGTCCCCACCGTCGCCGGCGGCGCCACCCATGGCCGGCGCCATGGTGGACCGGGCGACCAGCGACATGCTCATCGGCCCCGACTGGGCCAAGAACATGGAGATCTGCGACATCTGCAACCGCGACCCCGGGTACGGTTCCCCTCTCCTCTCCCGATCCCTGCCGCCTGAGCTGCTTTGCCCGCGGGTTCGGTGTCTCCCGTGCGAGATTCGATGCGTGAGCGTGATTCATCGGGGTTAGCTGAGCTGGCCGGCGGTGGCGTTTTATGCGGGGAGCTATGGCGTGGGCGTCTCCGTTGAGTTGGCTTGATCCGGGTAGGATGGAATGTGATTTTATGTCGTGGGACGGCGTAATTCTGTAAACTGTTCCAGTCCGATAAATTCTGGGAATGGTGGGCTTTCGTGAGAGGTTGATTTGAGAGAGATGAGACAAAACGGCTCAAAGTTGGATCCCTCTCTGAGATCGTGAAGTGACATATCGAGATTCAATCGGGTGGGTAGATGGCTGGTGGTGGGGGTGATTTCTGAGCGGTGGATCTGGTTCTGCCTTTGCTCCATCTGCATTCTTCGATTGTGCGGAACATGGTGCAGTCTTCGATTGTATAGCATAGTTTTTTTTAAAATCCTCATGTTTGAATGGAAATATGAGTGGCAAGAATTTTTGGATATTGGTGCTTCATGCTTGATGTTGCGCTGGATGGTTATGGAAGTGGCAAAATGACATTCTGCAGTAGGTTCAGTTGGCAGGAGCGTGGTATTCATTGACCCCTTTGGCGTTGGTCAGTATTGTGTGTGTGGACGGCAAATGAACCAAAGGGTTATTTTACATCATTCAAAATTTTGTAGTGGTAGCTAGGATCCGTATTTGTGTGCAAATATTCACTCTTCTAGTATGAATTGGACATATGGTTTTTTTTTTATTAAGGAAACCGTATCAGCTTTTCTCTGAAATCAGGTTTTAAGAAGCTTTCATTAATATACTCATTCAATAACCTGAGAGTTTCATAAGTTAGGTATGTCTCTTTTATGGACCTTTAGGCAAAACATAGAAAGCAAAGAAAATAGAAACAAAAACTGCAGCACCAGGAGGCATTGCTTGTTAAAAGCTGCACAAAGAATGTAGGTTATTTAGTCTCCGTAATGTTCACAATTCACAACGATTGTCTTTGCAGGAGAGACCTTAATGAAAAATGAGAAAACTATCTTGCAAAGTTCCTTGGAGTCCGGACAGCAAAATAAAACCTTTGAATTATTAGATAAGCTTGGGGTTGCCAGTTGCTATGTCATGTACATCAGGCTTTGAGCTAACAATATTGAGATGGATAATAAATATTATTGTAATCAGGCTTAAAAATGAAAATGTCCATTGTTTGACTCGTAACCATAAGCTGGCCTTTTTCTCAAAATGTACACTGGCTTATTTAATTTAGGATGGATCATCAAGCACTAATTGGATGGGAGATTATCTTTATTGTAAGAATGCTGGTTCACCAAAGTGCTTATTGAAACTAGTGGTGCTGCCCAACAATCCTTCTAACTCTGAAGAAATTGGACAGTGAAGAAGTTTCAGAGATAGCTGTTGTTTTTGTAGTCTTTATGAAGTGGGAACGGCCAGGATGTTCGCATAACATTTCGGCATGGATCAATGGGCTGTCCATCGTTTCAGTAGTTACTATTTGCCATTAAGACTGTTTTTACTGTTAATTTTGTCGATATAACGGTGAATTAAGCTGAGCACTTTCATTTTGCTTTTACGTCTGTTTATTCCTGATTCAATCAATTATATACCTTCTGAAGATAATGAATGAGAAGGCATTGTTGCTAATTCCTCATAATTATCTAGTATTAGAAGTACTTTCGCCAAAAAAATTCCAATCCTTAGATCTGAACCCAACTTGTCGATCCCATCAACTGCCAAGAGCCAAACTGTACGATTTCTTTGCTGATGGCTGCTGGTTACAACTATATAATGTCATTATCACACTTCCATGAGCAAAATAATGTTCTAATTAGTTCAGGTGAACAGAATTTGAAATAGTTTGTATGGTTGCTAATCATTCTTTCTGTATTTGTGTAGTTGCTAAGCATTCTTTCTGTATCTTCTCTATGTAAGTAGGGCATTCATGGCAGTCTGCTGTACCAGTTATGATTCTGGGTCATCAAATGTTTGTTAAAACTTAGGGTGGCCAAGCCACTTTAGTGGAATACATTGATGCAATGTTTTATCTGCATAGGCGGTGAACGCCTACTTAGCTTAGTATAATACTGTTGACTGCTTAATTACTACTAAATTGGTGGTGGAGGCCAAGTTGATTCTGTTTGACTGTTTAGTATGTCTGCTGGTTTTGAGGCAATGATTAGATTCCTGTCCAGAGGTTTAAATTTATGAATATAAGTTGCTTACCTTGATTCATATTCAACTATTGTGATTGGAGACCAAATGGTTGAGTTGACTCGGAAGAAGCATATCTACAAATATAGCTGTTATTAATTTCCACCTGTGCATTTCATTTGCTTGCTATCATTGTTGATTTATTTTCAGTCATTGATGGTCAAATGTTCATCCTGGTAACAGGCAATCTAAAGATCTTGTGAAGGCTCTCAAAAAAAGGATTGGACATAAAAATCCGAAAGTTCAACTTCTTGCACTAACTGTAAGTTTATCTGTAACCTGATCTCTGCTCTTAAATGTGGTGCTATTGGTAGTTTGAAGAAAATTTCTCTTATATATGTGCTTTTTCTATAACATCGAGCATAGCTGTCTTTTGCTCGGCTGTATTTTCATTTCTTGTCTGTATTTACTAACGTTCCAGCTTGTATTTGCGTCTTTCTTCTATTTTTCATGAGTACATGTTCTCAATGTAATCATGCCCATGCGACCTGCAACGCCAGTAGCATAAGCAAACATCATGATCTTACTGAAAATGGTTGCAATGGTTATTCTAGCCTTTAAAATTGGATGATCTCAGGTAATTTTAACTTATATATTTTTAGTTCCTTGTCCATCCCACCAAAAAAATCAGGATAGTCGACGAGGACACAGCTTATTTTTATTCAATTGTTTTGACAGCTTAAGTTTGACTATTCTATGATTCATTTTGGTCTGGAGATGTATGTTGTGCCAGACTACTTTTGCAGGATGTGCATTGAATAATGTCTTGATGATGATATTCTTCTATGACAGCTGCTGGAAACTGTAATCAAGAACTGTGGGGATATACTCCACATGCATGTTGCAGAGAGAGATGTGTTGCATGAGATGGTGAAGATAGTGAAGAAAAAGTTAAGCATGATTTATAGTTCTGAAACTATAATTGCTTTCTATTGATTTGCTGACTGTATGATGGTATATTCTTTTCATATTACAGTCTGATCCACGTGTCAAAGAGAAGGTATTGGTTCTAATAGATACATGGCAAGAATCTTTTGGGGGACCACGTGCAAGATATCCGCAATACTATGCAGCATACCATGAGTTGGTGGTATACTTTTGAAACCCAATTCAATTTATTAGGCTCTAACTTTCACTTAGCTCAGTTATTCTGTTTTAAGATGTTAGGTCTAATATTCTTTGATCTTGTTGTTAATGGTTTTCAAGATCTGGCACATGGAATGCAATGGCTCTATTTTTGTTATGAGAATTTGCCTTGTTGTTCGACATAGTTATGCTATTATTTCCCCCTGCAGCGTGCTGGAGCTGAATTTCCCAAGAGATCTGAGAGGTCTGCACCATTGTTTAACAGCCAGTCTCAAGCAGCTAGGAATATGCGTAGTCCTGATCAACATGATGAAGCTGAATCTTCTGCTGGAAATGACTTTCCTGCTTTGAGGTGTGCTTTTCTTTTCATTTTCATTGTTTGCTTTGGGACGATTTTTTTGTATTTGTTCTCTTTACTGAAAGAGCTTCCCATCTGTTTTATTGCTGTGTCCTACTTTAACAAACTGTTGCTCATGGCAATGCCATTGTAGTTTGTGATTCCATGATGTAAACTGGATTTTGGAAATTATTATAGCGTTGTGTAAGATTAATTTTATCTAACACCTTTTGTACTGGCCTAGATATTTGATTTCTTATTATGAGGTAAAACTAAATGAAATAGTAGAATTACAGTGTGCCATGATTTTCAAATCTTGTTTACTTGGTAGAAGTTTCTTGATGACTTATTATCAACTTGTTTCATGCACTCAACATAACATGAATGTTCATGTAGAAAACTGTTAGAAATGGTAAATTCAAGAATCAATGGTACTGTTCTCTGTATCTCCAGATAATCTGTTTAGCTGCTTTAGCATAATCTGTTTAGCTGCTTTAGCATTCTTGTGTCGTTTGAATAATACATCTACTTTAGCCTAGTTTTGCCTGCAGTTTAACCACCATTTCATATTCCAACCTGGTATTCTTTTTTTCACGGATGGATTAAACTGAATACATGGTTATATTTTCAGTATGGCAGAGATCCAGAATGCTCGTGGTATCATGGATGTACTAGCAGAGATGCTGAATGCTTTAGACCCTGGAAACAGAGAGGTACCAAAGTAGCATTGGCGGGCTTTTTAATTCAAGCTGCACAAAAATATGGACTTCTTATTGTAGAGTTGCTATAAACAGTTGAACTGAAGTATAAAATGATTTTTTAGTTAGAAATTCAAATTCTTGCTGTTCTGGCTATATTAATTGTTGTCGATACAAGACCGAGCAGAGACCGAGCAGTAAACTTAGAAGCACTGACGGTCGGATGCGAAGACCGCCGAGGATGTGGAGGGACTTAAAGAGAAGCACACGAATGATTAAGTGTATTCAATATGAGTGTCTAGAGTTACAAATAATCCCCTCCCATTACAAGAGGTCCTACTTATATAGAGGGGGAAAAGGGAGGCGAGTGAAGTTACAAGTTTGCCCTCAGCGCTTAGTTTACTCCTAGGGGTATCTATGTCATTTGCTCTGCGCGTCTTGCCACGTCTGGGTCTCTGGGGTTAGTTCGTGGCTGACTTCGGATTCCGTCTAGGGTCGACCTCGGATCTCGCCCGGGGTAGGCTCCAGATCCCCTTTGGGGTTGGTCCTGTGTACCTCACCGGGGTTGGTCTGTGGATTTGGCTTGGGGTAGACCTTCTATGGGGTGCCGTCGCTCCGAAGTAGTCGTGGGCCCAGGGTAGCACGGAGACCCCCCCAACAGTAGCCCCTCGCCGATCCAGGCGGTCGTCAACGCCCTGATTGGTCCGACACACGGCTTGCCAAATAGGTCGGCACGCTGCCACGAGCCAACAACTCACGATAACCTGCACGAGACCATGGAACGTTAAGGTACCTTAGTCTTGAAGCGGCCCCTAGGTGGTAGACCACCGCTCGCCTGGCCATCGGGTTGAGGCTAGGCTTGCTGGTACGACGAGGTTGGTTGTAAACTTTCCTTCATGGAAGAAGTGAGCATTGTCCTCGGCTTGACAAGGATTGGGTCTGGGAGCGATGTGCATTCAATGTTCAAGAAGACGCTAGGCGCTAGGCGGGCGGCGAGGTGGGGCCTAGCGCCTAGGGCGTCTAAACGGTCAAATTAAAAATGAGGACATATTTCTGAATGTGAGCAATCATGCATATATATTTGATGCAAATGGCTAAATGCTTGATGTAAAGTTGTAAAACCTACAGATGTACGGGTCATCACGTACATGTAGGATCAAACCGCGAAGAAAATGGACTTTCGAAGGGTCCAACATAAGAAATTCAAGGAGGAAAGGACTGTTTTGCAATATCATAGAACTCAAGAGGCAAAATCACAAATTGCCAAATCCCCAATAAATCTTCCGACCGAATCACCAATTTGAGCCCGACTTCTTCTCTCCTTCCTCTACTTCGGTCGGCAGCGCCTCTCCTCTCTACTCCGGTCAGCGGCGAGGCCAGGTCACCGCACCATCCATAGCTCGTTGGCCAGTACCTCCTCCGTATCCTCCTTTCACCGCCACGCCTCCCCACCAGTTCGGCGCGCCACCCTACTGGCCGTTCGTCGGAGGGGAGGCGAGGCGAGGCGAGGCGGAGAAGATGGCGGACGGGTGGAGGGAAGATGGTGAAGGGGAGGGGAGGCGGAGGAGGAACACACCTAAGCGAGGCGGAATCCGGCGAGACGGCGTTTATTAGTGATGCGAAATCCGGTGAGTCGGCGACAGCGGCCTCATGCACGCGCAAGGAACCCTAAGTCCCCGTGCGGCGCCGCCGACTCTTGGTCTTGTGTGGTAACTCTTTTCCCCTCCCTTTGTTTATATACTCCCTCTGTTCTCGGCCTAGCGAACACCTTGGCGTCACATGGTCGTCGTGCCCGCCTGGCCATCCGCCGCGCCGAGGCCGTCTGGTCTCAAACGTCTCCTGCCTTGGACCGCGTCGCCGCCTAGCCACCCGACTAGGGGTCAAGGCCGGGCGTCACCCTGCCGCCCAGCGCCTACGTGACGCTTGAGACGTTGCTCGTGAGCAGCTCGACCCCAGAGGGTGAGCGGTCGTCGACCCGACCCCGAAGGGTAGGTGTAAGGCGATGAAGAGTCGACCCCAGAGGGTGAGCGGTCGTCTACCCGACCCTGGAGGGTGGGTGTAAGGTGATGAAGACAACCTTGGAGGGTCAGCGGTCGTCGATCCGACCCTAGAGGGTGGGTGTAAGGCGACTCGACTCCGGAGGGGGAGTGTGAGGCGACTCAATCCTGGAGGATGAGTTGTCGTAGGCTCGACCCCAAAGGGGGAGTGTGAGGTGACTCGACCTCGAGGGTGAGTTGTTGCACGCTCGACCCCAGAGGGTGTGTTAGGTGACTAGATCATGGAGAGCAAGTTGTCGCAGGATCGACCCCAGAGGGGGAGTGTGAGGCGACTCGACCCCGAAGGGCGAGTTGTCGCAGGCTTAACCCCAGAGGGTGTGTTAGGCGACTCGATCATGAAGTGTGAGTTGTCGTAGGCTCGACCTTAGAGGGGGAGTGCAGCGACTCGACCCCGGAGGCTGAGTTGTCGCAGGCTTGACCCTAGAGGGGGTGTTAGGCGACTCGACCCAGAGGGTGAGTTGTCGCAGGCTCGACCCTAGAGGGGGAGTGTGAGGCGACTCGACCTCGGAGGGCGAGTTGTCGCAGGCATGACCCTAGAGGGGGAGTGTGAGGCGACTCGACCCCGGAGGGCGAGTTGTCGTAGGCTCGACCCCAGTGGGGAGTGTTAGGCGACTCGACCCCAGAGGGCGAGTTGCCGCAGGCTTGACCCTAAGGGGTGAGCATGTCCACGCCGAGGCCAAGCCATCATGGCGTGTTGGAGTTCGCCAAGGTGAATTCGTCGAGCTAGAGGGAGCCCCTGGTTGAGGAGACACCGTCGAGGTGAAGCGAAGTTCAGCCGAGTTGAACCACGCTGAGGCCAAGCCCTCGAGGAGTCTTAGAGCTCGCCGAGGTGGATCCATTGCACTAGAGGGAGCTCCTAGTCGAGGAGACGTTGAGGTGAAGCAAAGCTCGTCCGAGGCGAAGCCGTCGAGGCCAAGTCGAACCACGTCGAGGCTAAGCCATTGAGCCATGTTGGAGCTCGCCGAGGTGAATCCATCATACTAGGGGAAGCCCCTAGTCGAGGAGATGTTGTCGAGGCGAAACGAAGCCCGACTACCACGCCGAGGCTGAGCCATCGAGGTGTGTTGGAGTTCGCCGAGGTGGATCCATCGCACTAGGGGAAGCCCCTAGTCAAGGAGACGCCGTCGAGGTGAAGCCATCAAGGCCGAGTCAAACCACACCAAGGTTAAGCCATCGAGGCGTGGAGTTCGCCGAGGTGGATCCATCGCACTAGGGGAAGCCCCTAGTCAAGGAGACACCGTCGAGGCGAAGCCATCAAGGCCGAGTCAAACCACGGCAAGGTTCCATCGAGGTGTGTTGGAGCTCGCTGAGGTGGATCCATCGCACTAGGGGGTCCCTAGTCTAGGCGAAGTGAAGCCCAGTCAAGGTGAAGCTGTCGAGGCGTCTTGGAGCTCGTCGAGTGAATCCATCGCACTAGGGAGAGCCCCTAGTCGAGGAGACGACGTCGAGGCGAAGCTGTCGAGGTCCAGTTGAACCACGCCGAGGCTAAGCCATTGAGGCATGTTGGAAATCGTCGAGGTGAATCCATCGCACTAGTGGGAGCCCCTAGTTGAGGAGACGCCGTCAAGGCAAAGCGAAGCTGTAAAGGCCGAGTTGAACCACGCCGAGGTTGATCCATCAAGGCATGTTGGAGTTTGTCAAGGTGAATCCGTCACCCTGGGGGGAGCCCCTAGTCGAGGCACGCCGTCGATGCCGAGTTGAACCACGTAGAGGCTGAGCCATCAAGGCATGTTGGAGACGTCGAGGTGAATCCATCGCACTAGGGGGAGCCCCTAGTCGAGGCACCGTCGAGGCGAAGCGAAGCCCGGCCAAGGAGAAGCTGTCGAGGCTGAGTTGAACCACGCCGAGGCCAAGCCATCGAGACGTATTGGGGTCTAGAGGAGGTTCGGATCGCGGCACGGAGGATGTCGGTGCGGACGGAGATTGGGGTGGGTTAGGGAATCTCCGCGCGAACGGAGTTCGAGGCGGGTCCGGAGAGTCCAGAGGTGGAGTCCGGGGCATCCCCGCGCGGACGGAGTCCAGGGCATCCTTGTGCGACGGAGTCCAGAGGTAAGAGTCTGGGGCATCCCTGTGTGGACGGAGTCAGGAGGTGGAGTCCGGGGCATCTCTGCACAGATGTAGTGCGGGGCATCCCCGCATGAACGGAGTTTGGGGTGGGTTTGGAGCACATTTGTACAGACGACACGGACCTGCCCAACAACCGTCCATGCCTTCATCTTCCTAAGTGATGTGGCCTCTCGCTCAAGTCCCTACGGAAGGCGCCAACTGTGGTCGATACAAGACCGGATAGTAAACTTAGAAGCCCCCTGGTCGGATGCGAAGACCGCCGAGGATGCGGAGGGACTTAAGGAGAAGCACACAAAGGACCAAATGTATTTAATATGAGTGTCTAGGGTTGCAAATGACCCCCTTCCATTACAAGAGGTCCTATTTATAGTGGGGGAGAGGGAGGCGAGTGAAGTTACAAGTTTACCCTCAGGGCTTAGCTTACTCCTAGGGGTATCTACGTCATTTGCCCCGCATGGGTCCTGCCACGTCCGGGACTCCGGGGTCAATTCGTGGCTAACTTTGGACTCCGTCCGAGGTTGGCCCCAGACCTCCTCCGGGGTTGACCCCGGACCTTGCCCGGGGTGAGCTCCGGACCCCCTCCAGAGTTGATCCTGCGTACCTTGCTGGAGTTGGTCTTGCGAACCTCGCCAGGGTTGGTTTGTGGACTTGGCTTGGGGTAGACCTTCCAACGGGTGCCGTTGCTCTGAAGTGGTCGTGGACCCGTCGTAGCGCGGGGACCCTCCCCCAACAACAACAATACCAAGCTCTATATATACACCTTTCTCTTAAATTGTTAAGGTTTGTTGATTATGTTTTTTCTGAATACTTTTCACACAGGGACTAAGACAGGAGGTAATTGTGGAGCTTGTTGATCAATGCCGCAATTACAAGCAGAGAGTGGTGCAGCTAGTTAATACTGCCTCGTAAGTGCACTCAATTTTGAATTCCCTAAAGATTGCATTACCATGGTTGATAGTGCGGTCCATCTAATGCTCGTGAATATTTTTTTTTGTTCCAAGAGATGGGTAAATTTGTATGGCCCTGAGAGTTTCTTTCTTGAGCACCTTTTTGGATTGTCTGGGAGGAGGATGATAAAATGAATTGCTTTCATCAATTTTGTCGATTACTACCTGTGACTTGCTTTCTGTGGGATTTGATGGAATTACTCAAGAAGAGATGAGATTGTGAACTTCACCTGGAACAGGCATCTGGATACTCCAAAGATTCATTGTCATGAAAAGCTGACACAAGTAGCTTGTACTGTTGGTTTAGGATAACTAATTTAGTAGGACAATGTTATTTTAGCTGTCTATTGTGTTGATTCTACTTATTATGTGAATACTAAAAATGCTGCTTTCCGCATTTACAGGGATGAGGAACTTTTGTCACAAGGGCTTGCACTGAATGATGATTTGCAGCGTGTTCTAGCAAAACACGACGCAATTGCTGCAGGCATTGCAGTTCGTGTGGAGAAAAAACCGAAGTCTTTGCAGGCACTTGTAGATACTGAGGATTCTGCAAACCAAGACTCTAAGAAAGAGCAGGCACTTGTAGATATCGAGGATCCCACAAGCCAAGATTCTAAAAAAGAGCCAAATCAAAGGTTCTAATCTTCTCCTAATCACATTTGCATATTCCTATTTCTACATGATGTTTGGAATTATGTCAACACATGCATGTGTGATTTTGTTCATAAATGCTGGAAAGTGGAAACAAGTTTGAAAGTAGTATCTGGCAATTATTTTGGATTCAGTAAGTGCTTAAATACTGTCTTGTTTTTTAACATGGATTTCTTTAGTTCCAGTGATCTAGAACATCGGACAGTGTATTTTCGATCCCCCACCCCACCAAGAGTGCTACTATTCTAAGCTGCTAGTTATCTTTGGTCTCAAGAACATACTGGTTTATGAGTTGTAATTGCTACTGATTTTGCCACTGGACATTTGCAGAGATCACCTCAACTTGGACTCTTTCCAGTATAGGCTAGTGAACATATTCATCCCCAGAACGAGCCCCCACCCCACCCCCCCAAAAATCACTGCCTTTGTCACTTACCCCACTACAAGTCATTTCTGTCTATTAACACCCCTACAAGACATTTTATTGTCTAATTACCCCCCTTGGGCCAATTTCCTCATCTTGAGAATTTCTGATCTAATTGTGACACATTAGCGGCCATGCAGCCATTCCCATGGCACCTGACACACTCGCTAGTCAGTCTCAGCCAGTCCCTCCTCTTAGCAGTCGCTGGTTATGTCCAATAACTGTTACCTGGCATGGTATCAGTTTCTGTTTTCTACATTAAATCAACAACTGGATCATTCTCTTCTCTCTCTCTCTCTCTCAAGTGGTGTTCTTGGCAGTTGTTGTACTTGCTAACTATTACAAATTTTATCAGTATTCATCTTGTCTAAAGTCTTACAGTAGAGGTTATTTTGTTAGCAAACCTAAAGCACATTGTGGCTCTGGAAGGTGCTTGTAAACTAAAAAATGAATTCTGGGAGAAAAGCTTGTTGGTCCTTTTTTAGGTAAAAATATAAAACTCATTTCTTGAGATCCAACCGAAATTTTAGTGCCCAAACTGCAGTTTAAGTGTTGATGTATACATTAGTCTTGGCCTTCATAGTATTGCTGTAGGCATTTTATGGTCCAAACTAATGATGCTATCGACTAAGTCAATTTACATGATGTGCTTTTTGCTATTTATCAGCTTTTCATATGACTGCTCTAATTAACGTATGTTTGCATGCGACCTGTCTTTGCAACAGTACAAGTGACCAGTCTCCTTTTGAGCAACTAGCACTTCCAGCCCCTCCGGTGTCGAATGGTTCAGCAACCCCTGCACCAAAACCTGATCCTGGCATCGATCTTCTGAGCTGGGATGACGCCCCATCTACAACAGAAAATTCACTAGCTCTTGTCCCGGTCACTGATCCACTGGTTGACTCTACTTCAAATCAAAATGCACTGGCAATTGTCGACGTATTTTCTCAAAACAATACCACTAATAACAATGCCAAACCAGCTGACCCCTTTGGTCTCAATTCAACTCCCACTATTCCGGGTTCACAGCCATACAACACTCCAACCCAGCATCCTTTACAGTCACAACAGCCACCTCAGCAGGTGGTGCTCTATCCTAATGGGGGTGCTGTGAACCCTGGAACATCTTATGATCAGGCACCCCGGTATAATCACGCGAATTCTGGGTGGAATGGTCAAGTTGCCAACCATGCAGCGCCCCCACCACAGCAAACACTGAATTATGGTATGCATGTCATTTAAACCATTACGTTTCTCTATCGAAGGAAAACATTTTCGGCCGAAAATTTGGTGAAATCACCGAAATTCAGTCTTCTCGGTGGGGTCCGAAAAATATTTAAATCGGTGTATTTTGATTGGAAATTTAGAGTTTAATAAATTTCATAACCAATACCAAATAAGAAGCACTTATCTAGCCTAGTGGTAAGAGATGGTGGTTGGTGAGCATTAAGTTGTGAGTTTGAACCCCAAAACCAATACTATTTTTTTTTGTTTTCCCATTTCCCCTCAAAAATTCAGATTTGGAATTAAAAAATTTCGAACGATTTTTTCCGAGATTTTCTGAAATTTCCGAATTTCTGATTTATCGGTGGGAGACGATTTTTTTCCCTGCCTCTATCTGGATTTATATTTCTGGAAGTACTTCATTATCAGTGAAATTATTTTCATATGCATAATTTTTCTGTATCATCTATGTCCTTCGATTCCAGATCCTCCACACTATATTCGTGCTTATCTTTTTGAAGAAATTGTGTCTTATCTGAATTTTGCAGATGGCCAAAGTGGAGCCCTTCCGCCGCCACCTTGGGAAGTTCAGTCCGTGCCAAGCAACGAAGTGTCAAATGGCCAATTGGGATGTATGCAATCTCTCACAACGCCAACGAGCCAGATTGGTGGCATGCAGCCACTGCAACCACAGATTAACAATATGGGAGGTCCACAAACCCAGCCAATGTACAACCAACCGGGAGTAATGCTGCCTCAAGCCATGCAAACCAGCCACGCTGGGACACAGTTGCAGCCTGCAGGATTTGGGAACCAGTTTGGTTCTCTGCCACAACATTCCATGCCAGGCATGCAATTTGCTGGCATGCAACCTCCACCAATGTCAGGAACACAGCAAATCATGATGTATCCTCATCAAATGCCTGGTGTACAGTTCGGAGCAATGCCTCAACAGCAAATGTATGGTGGTCAGATGGCAGCATACGGGTATATGCAGCAGCCGGGAGCACAATACTACAATCAAGGAAGGTCAATGTATGGGTACCCTGGTACGAACGACCTCTCTCAGAAGATGTATGGTCTTTCCATGCAAGACAACTCGTATATGGGGATGAACTCGCCCTACCAGGCAACACCCTCCCCGTCGTCCTCCGTAGGGCAACCTACCAGGCCATCGAAGCCCGAGGATAAGCTCTTCGGCGACCTTGTTAATATTGCCAGGACGAAGCAGAACAAAGCTTCATGAAACATTGAGTAAAAGTGTTGAGTGGTCTAATATCTCGTCTATTTTTACAATTTTCCATGTGGCTTGGTCATACACTTGTAACATCTGAATGTATAAGCTTCAGTTTTTGTACGCTGTCCCAATTGATTTCATTTAATTCGTTATGCCGTTTGTACGGTCACGCCAGAGAGGGAAAGGATGGTAAATGATGATTTAATAAAGAGGTGTGCGGTACTTTTTCCTGATACTAACTTTAATAACAAAGGTGTTGATATTTGCCTTTGCGCCAATCTTGTGTTGTACTTATCACATATCATATTACAGAAAAAGTCATATTACACGTCTTATCACATATAGATTTATAAAATCCGTTAGTGTTAAACTGTAGTGTAGTTATCTTATATGGTTTTATTAGCATGATCATATATGTTGCAACCGATAGTAAGAGTTGTCGATGGTAAAAACCGTCGATGATGACCTATTTATCACTGATGATTTTTTACAGAAACCGTATGTGATGTAATAAAAATTGTGTGTGATACATCGCAGATGATTTGTAATAAAAACCGTCTGTGATGTATAGATTTATCATAGACGGTTTTTGTGAAAAGCCGTTAGTGATACATCACAGACGATTTTTGTAAAAAAATGTTTATGATGACCTACTTATCACAGACGGGTTATGAATGAAAACGTTTGTGATATTCATTGCGTTATTAAATACCTTGTTCTGACAGATATTCTGTTTGTTAGGCGGTGGCTTTGGGGTGATTTGGTGAAAGGAGATCGGAGATTTAGAAGGATGCTTGTGTATCCATTTACTCATAGTGATTTAAGGTTAGAAATTGGTACTATAAATATAATGAAAAGCACTATATTCTAGCTATCTGTGCACATTTTAGTTGCAAGAAAAGAGAGATCTAGCTTGGTCTGAAGCAGAAGTACATTATATAATGAAATACATTATGTATATACAACTTTTCTCCTTGGCTGTGTATAAAGCAAAAGTACATTTTGATGTCACTATTTATCCAAAAGCTGAAGTAATATGAGAACGATATTGATGTATACTTAACACCATTACTGAAAGATCTTGTAATACTGTGGAAGAAAGGGGTGCATGTATGGAATGCAGATAAACAAGTGAACGCCACTCTGCGTACCATATTGTTCTACACCATCAATGATTTTTTTGCTCTTGGTAACCTATTGGGCTTGAGTACAAAAGGATCCAAAACCTGTCATCACTGCTTAGATGATACCAAGAGTATGTGGCTGAACAATTCGCGCAAAACTGTGTACATGCGTCACTGTATGTTCTTTCCCAAGTATTACTTATACCGCAAGATAAAGAAACAATTTGACGGAAAGAAGGACGGTTCAGCTTCAAGGTCTTTTTAGATGGAAAAAGATCTATGATATGGTTAAGAATATCGATGTTGTGTTTGGAAACAAACGTAAATTGAGGACCCGTTAGAAGAACATCTGGAAGAAGAGATCAATTTTTTTGGGATTTGTCTTATTTAGGAGCACTTAGAAGTTCGCTACAGCATTGACATCTTGCACGTGGAGAAGAATGTATGTGATAGTTTGATTGGTCTCTTTCTAAACATTCATGATAAAACAAAGGATGATGTCAACGTACAACATGACTTGTTTGATATAAACATAAGGATCGAGTTAGCACTGAAAAAGATCGATAAAGGTCGAACGTACCTCTCCCAGCTTGCTACACTCTATCCAAAGCTGAGAAAAATGAACAGTGCCAGAGCTTGCATGGTGTGAAAGTTCTGTCTAGTTACTCCGCCAAAATAAAGAAACTTGTTTCTATGAAAGATTTGAAATTAATTAGTATGAAGTCTCATGATTGGTATGTGCTGATGACACAAATGCTTCCTGTTATAATTAGAAGTATTTTACTGAATAAGGTCTGAGTGACAATCATGAGGTTGTGTTATTTCTTTAACTTAATTGCTCAGAAGGTCATCGATCTAGATGGACTAGATGCTTTGCAGGCTGAGGTGGTGGCGACTCTATGTCATCTTGAGATGTACTTCCCTTAATCATTTTTTGATATCATGGCACATCTTATTGTTCACATAGTGAAAGAGATAAATATATAAAGCCCTGTGTTTCTACGTCGTATGTACCCGTTCGATAGATACACGGGAATTCTCAAGTCCTATGTACGGAATCGATCTCGGTCGAAGGGCACTATCATCGAAGGTTATGCAACTGAAGAGGTCATTGAGTTCTACGTCGACAACATGGCTCAGGTAGAACCGATAGGTATGCTTCTATCTTGTCATGAGGGGAGGCTGGAGGTATCGGGACCATCAGAAGGAAAGCAATCACTCTCGATCTGGATATGTACGCTCAAGCCCATTTCACGGTCTTGCAACATATGACCGGAGTGTCCCCATACATCGATGAGTACAAAGACATGATATGCCAAGAGAATCTAAGCTAGTCGGAGATTTAGATCATGAGAAAGCACAATCGTCGGTTCAACGAATGGTTAAATGTCAGATTCACTGGGAGGTCATCAAGTGATGACATGCTGCGATGGTTGGCAGAAAGGCCAAACTTTACAATTGTGACCTAGCAAGAATACAACATAAATAGGTACATATTTTATACGACAGCTCAGGATAAGAAGGGCACAGTCCAGAACAACGGTGTCCACATAGATGCGTTTCACAAGCAGTTCAATACCGCTGGGCCAAACATAATAAAACATGGGTTGAGCACCTACTATGGGTTCATAGACGAGATTTGAAAGCTCAATTGCGTACTTTTCAAGATCTCCTATTTCGATACCGTTGGATCTAACTTCCACAGGGTGTGAAGGTCGACAAGTACAACGTCACTACTATGGACCTCGAACATGTCAGATACAAAGACGAACCATTCATATTCACTAAGTAAGTTGTTCAAGTTTTTTATGTAACGGATCCGGCAAATAAGAACCGCTACATAGTTCTCCACGGAAAAAAGAATTATCGAAGTTGAGAATGTCGTGGATGAGGAAGAGTACAATCAAATTGACGAGTTGTCTTTATTCGAAGACTGTATCAGGCCCGAGGAAGAACCCAGTGAGGAAACTAGCTATATGCGCGTCGATTATTATGAAGGGCTATGTTTTAAAAGAAATAGCCAAGTGAAATTTTGAGTTATAATTCACTTTGAGTTGTAAATCACTTTGAATTGTAATTCACTTTGAATTGTAATTCACTTATCTGTGATTTATCTGTAATTTGCTTGATTGTTTTTAGAGGGCATGGCTAGCATCTCCCGAGACTATCCGAAAAATAGAAAACTTTTTAGCTACACAAAGAACTATCATAGACAATTTCTAACACAAAATCATCTATGATACGTAGACCATCACAGATAATTTTTTTGTATTAACCATCTATGATATGTCGGATAACATAGACGGTTATTTTGAAAAACCGTCTGTGTTATGACTTATCACAGACGATTTTTTGTATTAGCCGTATGTGATAATTCTTCTATATATACAGATACTTAGGGCGAAAACCTAACTCACTACTCATGCGCACACTTAGGTTTTTCTCAACATACATGTGCCTTCTCAGCCTCGCCGTTAGATTCGAGCCTGCTCAGCTTCCTCCATCGCCTCCCTCACCACCCGCACTAGACACAAGGAAGGGTGACGCCGGCGGTGACTAAATCTGAGTGACCGCCACCCCTTCTTCTTCCGATCTCGGTCTTCCTCCCCTCCCTTACCTTAGGGTGAAGTTCTTATAGGAACCGAAAGTATGGATTGCAAATCTCACTTCTTTACCTCAAATCGCATTATAATGTAGTTGATTCATGCTTGTTGTTGCTAGATCCAACTGTCACAATTTGTTTTGGCAAAACGTAGATCTAGGACAAAATCCCCTTTATTTTGTTACATAATTTTTGTTGTGCTTGTGTTGTTGCTAGATCTGGATATAATCCGCTTGCTTGCTTTCAGAAAGTATGACTAGTATTTCCTGAGGCTAACCGAAAAACAAAAAAAAATAGCTATACAAAGAACTATTACAGACAGTTTCTGACACAAAACTGCCTGTGATACGTAGACCATCACAGATGATTTTTTTTGTATTAGCCGTCTATGATACACACAGACGGTTAATTTTAAAAAACGTCAGTGTTATGACTTATCACAAACAGTTTGAGAGCCGTCTGTGATAACCATCTATTATCATTAATGCAATAAATTAGATGGTTTAAAAACTATCTCTGATAAGGATTACAAACCGTTTATGGTGGTCTCATGTGTGATAGTGACTGTTGCTGTTGAAACATAACATCAATAGAAAAGGAAGTACTATCAAACTCGGTAGGATTCTTCCTTTCAGCATTATGTCGCCGAGTGGGAGTTGGGGGTGTCCATTCGGTGGTTATCCAGTCATACGTTTTCTATCCTGGTTTTCCCCTCAAGTGCGACTTCCTTGTTTGTGCGCGCGCGTGTGAGAGAGAGAGTTGACCCATGTTATTTTATTTCCAGAATGGATTTTTGTCAACAAAATGAATTTTTTGGTTTTTTCCTAATATGTCGATCAATGTGGTTGGCGATGAATGAGAAATGACTGTAGCCTTGGGCTAGTTCTAAACAGCTTCTGACTTTAGAAGAAAAAACTATTTAGAACACGTTAACTTCTTAACGCGATTTTCTTCTTTTTATTTTTCTTTCCCCTTTTTCCTTTGCGTTATCCATGGAGATATAATAGTATTTTTTATTTTTCTTATTTTTATTCATCTCTTTTAATTGAATACCTAAGAAAAAGCTAATATCCGCTACAATGTCATTTCAGCCAAAAGCCACACACACTTTGGTCTTTGTTCAAAAGTACCGTCGCTTTTTGTTGATTGCGAGAGAGATTGAGCAAGGGACACTTGCGTTGAGAAGCCACTCCGTTCAAAATGGCTCTTGCAGTGACTCATATAAATGGCTTACACAAACCACCTTAAGAAGTCACTCTGTTCAGAGGGTCCCTTCTTTTCGTTTCTGCTTTTGGTTTTTCTATAGTAACTGGGTTTCAAACGGAGTATCTTTTCAAGATAGGGTCTATAAGTCAATTGTAGTAGATATTATAGTGACTTCATCTATATTGACTAAAATTACATGCGGATGTCTCTCTCTCCATACTCTCTATCAAGAATACCCAAAAACCACAACTTAAAAGATTAGATCAAAAGTCAACTTTTAAAAGTAAAAAAACGGTAGCTGTTTAGAACAGGCCTTTTGAACGGGCCCCCGTACTACTCAGTCCTAGATATGACGAACGTGAGTAGGCGACTGTACATAAGGAGCTAGCCAGCCAATACAAATGTAAATGGCGCCCAACCCAAAGGCCCTTTCCACAGCAAGCCTGGTCGGCTGGTCCCGTATCACTCTAAAAAAGACTCCAAATTTACCTAGGTAGCACAAAACTATCGAGGAACCGTCGCTGGTGACCAGTCCGATCGATTCCTCTACTATGCAAAACCAGATCAATCACAAAAGACAGAAATAGTAGATTGAAACTTACAGACAGAGAGAACTCCTGTTCTTTCTTTATTTCTTCCTTTTCTTATGCATGTACAAAATAGCCAATGGGGCTCCTTATTTATAGCCTAGTGGTGAGGTGGCCACCACAGGCCAAGGCTTCAAGCCTAGGCCCAAGTTTTCTAACACTCCCCCTTGGGCACTCATCCGACATGTTCATGCCTTACCAAAACACCATAAAAATCCAGTGAAAAAAATTTAGAGAAAGAGTACATGATACATGTTATGTTGCGTTGCACAAATTGCCTCATTAAAAACCTTGACCGAGAAACTTCAGGAAAACTCGTCAAGGGAAAAAGAGTACAATCCACCCAATTTCATATAATCTTCAAGATTTATTCTTTGGGTACTCGATCTTCATGACTAAGTTTTAATAACGAGCTTGAGGGAAATCTCCCCTGAATTCTGCACTTCTTTAAGTCCCATCATTCCAATTCCTCGTACGCATCTTTCAAAACTAGATGCTGAAAGTGACTTAGTGAATAAATCTGCAAGATTTTCATATGACTTAGTATGCAATACCTTAATTTCGTCTATCTTTTGCAATTCATGAGCATAGATGAACTTGGGGTTGATATGCTTTATGAGATGACTCTTCACGTAGCCCATCTGTACTTGTGCAACACAAGCTGCATTATCTTCATAGATAATTGTGGGAGCTTGCATAATATTCATCCCCCATGACTGCTGGATGTGGTGAATCATTCATCGGAGCCAAGCACATTCTCGTGCAGTTTCGTTGCATATAATTTATAACTATTTCATCATGGGTTGCTTCTTCTTGTGCTTCTACTTGATCATCACTTTTTCCAGTTGTGGTGGCAAGTCTCTTTAGTTTTTCAGCTCCGATGTGTGCGCACACATCCATGCCGATTTCTCCTTCCATGGGAATGTTCAGATACGGTATGCCCTTTTCTGAAGGTGTCATACTGGTGCCAGGTCTCAACTGGCTCCCCTTCTGATTCTGGGGAACTTCAGTAATCGCTGTGTCAAGTCCTTCTTATCCTTCTTCACCAGGCGTCCTTGGTTACTTAGGATTCGAGGGGCCGGAGTTATCGTCCTTTTATTCTGAAGCCTCTGGACGGGATTAGGGATACCTTCAACTTTCTTTGGTATTTCAACCCTCTCCGGTGCATTGCATGCAGGCACATGCGACTTGGTCATGTTGTTCAAATCACTAAAGTGGTCATGCATTTGATTTGCTAATGCTTGCAAATCAATGATCTTCTGGACTTCTCTATTTGTTTCACTAGAGCGTGAGTTGTGTGTATGGATTCCCGTGGCTTGCCACGTAATTTCCCGATATTTTTCATCAAGGGGTTGATTTTCCCACTAATGTTGGGAAATTATCCTCATCAAATATGCAATCACCGAAATGGGTAGTATGCAAATCTCCTATCATGGGTTCTAAATACCTGATTATGAATGTTGTCTCATAACCAACGTATATCCTAGTCTTTCGGAGAGGACCCATTGCAGTACGCTGTGGAGGGGGTATAGGTACATAAACCTTGCATCCAAACCTCCGGAGATGAGAAATTTTTGGTGTTGACCCTTGCGCTAGTTGCATAGGTGAATGAATGTTGTAGACCGATGGTCTGAAGTTGATGAGAGTTGCTGCATGCAGGACTGCGTGTCCCTAACATGTAACTGGTAAATTACAATTCTCGCAAAAGTGGTCGGGCAATAAATCTAACTCTCTTAATTAATGCCTCTCCTAGTTCATTCTGGGTGTAGACATGCAGTACAGAATGTTCAACTGTAATTTTCATTGCTATGCAATAATCATCAAATGACTTTGAAGTAAATTCTCCGGCGTTGTCCATTCTGATGGATTTTATGTGATGATCATGGAAAATATTTCTAATACGAATTATCTGCGAGATTAGCTTTGCGAAAGCATGGTTTCTCGTAGATAATAAATATATGTGCGACCATTTCGAGGAAGCATCGATGAGCACCATGAAATATTTAAATGGCCCTGATAGTGGCTGCATGGGACCGCAAATATCTCCTTGGATGTGTTCCAGGAATGTAGGGACTTCATCCTTCACTTTCAGAGTAGAAGGTCTAGTAATTAATTTCCTAGTGGCACATGCAGGGCACACAAAATCTTCGTGATTCGAAAAATTCTTTACATTAATAATATACCCCTGTGAATTGTTAATTATATTTCTCATCATTCTAAAACCTAGGTGGCCTAATCTGTCATGCTACAGACAGAAAAGTTCAGAACTTCTAAATACTGTTTCAGGGCAGTATAGACTGCAGGTGTCTTGATGTTGGTGTAGTATAGCCCAGTTTCTAATGAAGGAAGTTTTTCTAGTACCTTTTTTCATTTGCTTCGTGGTTCGTAATGAGCAGGTATTCCTTACTGTACTCTTCTTCAGTTTCAACATGGAAACCATTAGCGCGAATATCTTTGAAACTTAGGAGGGTTCTAGTCGATTCTGGGTACAATAAGACTTCTTGAATGACCAAAGTTGTGTCTATTGGGAGTATAATTATGGCTCTTCCTAAACCTATTATACAACCATCGCTATCAGCGATTGTTGTAAGGCTGCCAGCATTCTTACTAATCGACTGAAAGTACTTTGTCTCTCTTAAGATGGTATTCATTGTGCCGTTGTCGGCTAAGAACACTTACTCCATAGGGCGCCACACGTATTCTTTCAATTCACCGGAGCGAGTCGTGCTGATAACGTGTTGAGGAACCGTCGCTGGCGACCAGTTCGATCGATTCCTCAACTATGCAAAACCAGATCAATCACAGAAGACAAAAATAGTAGATTGAAACTCAGAGATAAAGAAAACTTCTGGTCTTTCTTTATTAATTCCTTTTCTTATGCGTGTACAAAATAGCCAATGAGGCTCCCTATTTATAGCCTAGTGGTGAGCTGTTCATCATAAACCAAGACTTAAAAGCCAGACCTAGATTTCCTAACAAAAAAAACAGCAAAACAGCCTGCACAAGTCTAAAGTAAGCTCTAAATCGACGAGGCAACGACCGCACAAGGCCGTTGTCTACAGCCATGCGTGCCGTCGGCGTCACCTCGATCTGCCTTGTGCGTACGCGCGCGCGCGGCCCGCCACCTTCGATCGAACCGTCGTACGTAGCGCGCTGCGCACCGGTTGCCGCGCGCATGCAACGTACGTACTCGGCGCGGCGCAAGCGCCCGTATGCACGCACGCATGCATATGCCTCGCCTTCGCTATTCGCTTTGCCATGCATAGCTAGCTAGCTGGTTGCCGCGCGCATCCGAACCGCTCGCTCGCGCACCAGCACGTACCGCTCGACCATAGCCACCTCGATTCGTCCTGCATGCGCGCGCGCAAGGCGTCACCGGCCGCGCCAGCCTGCCGCCCGCGCCGACTCACGCACACAGCGCCCTCCGCACGCCTGCCGTAAGTACGTTTTCCGATCAGGAGTTGACGGCCTTTTTGGCCGCAGTTGGCACGCAAACGCCGCATTTGGCTCCCGTTGGCGTGGAATTCCCGGACCGGGAGCGCGCGAAGAACGTGGCACGGTCCGTGCGCGTGAGCCCCGCTGGCGCGGCCCCCGGGCGTGTGCCCTCGCTCGCGTGACGCGCGCTGTCGCGGCCCCCGGGCGCGCGGCATTCCCGCCCCCACCATGCGGCGATGCCCGGTCAGCTGGCCCCGCGCGCGCAGCTCCCACGCGGCGGCGGCCGGCCCCTCCCGGCATCCCTCGCTCGTGCGGCCACCGGGCGTGTGACCCGCGCTGGCGCTGCTCCCTGCGCGCGACGTTGCCGCCCCGCCACGCGGCGATGCCCGGTCGGCTGCCCTGCGCGCGCATGCAGCTCCCACGCGGCGGCCGGCCGCCTCCCCGCATCGCCTGGCTCCCTGCCCCGCTCTGCGCCAGGTCTCCTCGCGGCTTCCGGACGCGCCACCCCTCCTCGCGCGCACCCTGGCCACAGAACCAGCAATCGAGGGGCCAAAATACGCACGGGGCCAGATACGGCATTTGCGTGCCAATCGAGGGTCCAAAATGACCGAAAATCCTCCGGTCAGCCGGTGGAGAATCGAACGATCGTTGGCCTGACTAGCTAGCTAGCATGCATGCAGTATAACTTACTAACTAAATTAACTGTTGCTAGAGTTTTTATGTGGCCTGAGACTAGCAGTCACCCGTCTCTGTTTCTAGCTACTTAATAAAATAAAAAATGTCCTAGTACATCTTGATAAAACATTATATTTAGTAAAAAACTTATTGGCGCTTTATTTGGTGGAAAATGGTAGAAACGGAAATGGAAATAACTTAAGTTCTACCTAGCCAGCATGTGTTTCATATAGAGTTTAGTAACTATTGCTTTGATTTGTTGCTTGCTAACTTCTTTTGATTTAGTTCTTTTAAGTAGTACCATAAAGGCATAAAACATAACCACATTATCGACGCTTCAGGTTTAGATCTACTAATCGTTAGCGTAAATGTCTGGCTCCAACTTTCCAACCTTCACGCGCGCGTTATTAATTAGCGAATGGAGATATGCATTAGACAGCACAAGGATAAAATATGCAAGTACAGAAAGAGAGAAAAAAACTTCATCAATTTATCATGCATGCACGCATATATGCACTCAATGAAAATGACCAAAAAAACCTTAAATTTCCCCCCTTTTCTCTGTAACCTAATAGCAACGTGAAAAACGAAGTGCAAAAGTATGTGGTTACAGGAGCAGAATACAGATGCCAAAGTACAGCTGAATATCAGATTGTTTTTACCAGCGTACCTCATCAATTGTTTCTCTTTCTCCACAGACAAACAGCTCATGTGTTCATATAGATTAATTTTCGGTGTCTCTATCAGCGTCTCGGGGGCCGGGACGGCAGTTCTCTGCGCTGTTTTAGGGTATTTCCTTTACGGATTCTAAAAAGATGCTTTTAGTTTTTGCTATATTATCTAACTCTTAAATATAATATTTTTTAAAACAGAATCTATAAGTTAATTATAGTACACGTTAAAAACCTAACATCTGTATCAACCAAAATCACAAGCGAGTATTTCTCTGTAATCTCTGTCGTAAATAGCCAAAATTCAAAAATTTCAACCAAAATCTACAAGGCGTAGCAAAAAAAAAAAAAGAACAGACACTTCTCCCGACTATGGCGGCTCGCCTCGTTTGGAATTTTAGCGTTGTCAGGAACACTGTGAGTTGGTGTTACAAGTGCCAACTGCCAAACCGACCTCAGGCTGACATTACATGGGCTTCTTTATCTAGTGTCTACAAAATGACAAAATCTTTTTTCTAGAGGACAATGACAAAATCTTTTGTGGCGGTCCATCTGGCAGCTGACTGCTCAGCTATATGGTCCATTACTACTGCCTGCTGGGCTGGCCTGCAATCTGAAGAAAAGAAGAATTAATCATGGTGGTTCAAAAGCACCACCATAAGTCAGTAAAAAATGTAACGAAAGAACCTACATAGGACTGTTCTTTTTAGCTTCGAGTTATAGCTTATAGTTTTTGAGCTGTTCGTAAAAGAGTATGAAGTAGAAACCCACGTGCGATTTTAGCTGATATAAATAAAATCGTTAAAGTATGTACTACAATCAATTTATAGAAAAAATCAAAAGGTAACTTTTAGAATCCCAAAAGAAGACTCTAAAATATTAGTCACTTTTGGCCAAATATTTTTGTTCGCGACCTAGGAACTACACCTATTAACCATAAGAATCCCGCAACCTACTTTACTAGTACCTTGCTTTTTTTTGGTCAAATTTTATCATAAGTATGATTACCTTGAAAGAGCAAAGGGAGAAATCCTCGACAGATGCTTCATTTCTATGTTTTTTTAGATGTACTAATCTCATTTTTTAGCTCTGTAGAATTGATTATACTTTTCTTGGCTGACATCAGCTAGATTCCATCCATTCATCTCCACTGAAAACTCTCTCCCATGGACCAAACCAAGACCAGTTATGGACCAAAAACACAAACAGCACCACCTGCCACTGGGCCTAGCTCGGCCGGTCATGCATGGATCATCATGCATGTGGTCGGGCGAAGGGTTTGTTAGCAAACTTTGGACTTATCACCGGCACACACCAATGGTTTTGATAATTAACCAGTATGCTCCATATATTCGTATATATGCATGATGCCGTCCTTGACAAGTAGTTCACATCGTTGCATCAAATCGATCAGTACGCTTCTTACAAGTAGTGCTAATTAATATATATTTTTCCCACTTGTACGTAGGATCGAAATCCGACCAGCGAGGTACAGTACTGGGATTTTGATCATCGATGTACGTACCGATCGATTCTTGTTCATCGAGTAGGGATCGAAAGGAATAATAATCTGCTGGTGTTACATGCATTCTTGAAGAAAAAGTACTCTCCAGGTCTATCTCCTCGGCAATCTTGATCCACGAATAACCCTACAGCTATTTTCTGGTCTTATGGATGGCACGTCGTACTGAATTGATTCCGAGGTTTTTCCACTGGCGCGCTATGCTTTAGGTACCAGATATTGTACCTACTTCCAACTTCGTTTACATTGTCTTCTTGGGTAGTAGAGTAAAAACTTCATTTCTTTTCGTCTCAAGGACTCGTCACTATGAATTATCCTCCTTTATCACAAAGGATTAGACTATATATATATATATATATATATATATATATATATATATATATATATATATATATATATATATATATATATATATATATATATATATATATATATATATATATATATATATATAGTAGTAAAATACTATTATGATAAACTATTTAATTAAGTAAACGTCCAATAGATTTATATTATTCAATATAATCAATACTGATAAACTGTTTAATTAAGTAAACGGTCAATAGATTTATATATTCAATATAATCAATACGATGACACAATTTGGCTACATTCACTTTATAGCAAGTATGATCAACACGTTGACACAACAGCAATGGTTAACGTCAGTTAATCCAGATTTTTTTTTCACAAAAGCTTAAAACTTTTAGGAACTTACATGGAAGTCAAAAACTTATGAAAACTTTAATGGCCCACAGGATGTAATAATTAGAATCTGTCGTTTGTACAATGGAATCATATGTAGATTGATGTATGAAACCTGGTATATATGTCATCAGTGTGTTAGAACCTTAATTACTACACCCATATATGCACCATTAATCACAATACCATTTCTACATCTTTAATGATCAAGGAAACACTGCTTGGTTTGGATCCTAATTAATCATGGTGGCAATGAGCAGATCTAGTAGGACTGTAGGAGTGTATCTGTTATCCAGGCTAAGAATTATAAACATCAAGAACAGGTGCAGAGAACAAGGAAGGATCTTTCCGCGACACAACATAATCCTACTTGAATTGCTACATAATGATGGTAGTTTTGTTATAGATGGTGCACCACATATTAGAGAAACAGTGGGCAAGGTGCGGTAGGTGAGGGCAAAGAGAAGCAACCAAGCTGAAAAGGAGAACATGCATTCAGAGACTATATTATCTTATTTCTACAACAAATCAACCCTCCTAAATACATCTACGAAAACACCACGTCTTTATCAAATCACTCGCTGAATCTTCTCTCTTAACTCTTGCTATTAATATATGGGCAGTACAAGGTGTTCCTTTCTGAGGTGCACCGCTGGTGTGCACCTACCTTGCAACGCAAAAAAAAAAAAATTGTAAAAGGCGTCACTGCAGCAAACCACCACCATTATTTTGTCCTTTGGCTCGATACAGTCTCCTCCCTGAATTTGTCCCCACAGGCCACGGCACTTTCAATTGCCTGCTGGGCCCACTGGTTAGGGTTGGGGTTAGGGTTAAGCCTCCTCTGGTGAGGGTTAGGGTTTCCTTTTGGCCTGCACAAATAGGTTTGCGACTGTGTGGGGTGTGTGGCCACGTGGAGTAAAGATAGTGGGATGTATGTGTGGATTGGGTGGTGTGGCATCTGATTCGCCCCTCTCCCACCCATTTTCTGGTTGCAGATTCTCCACGCTTTCGATTGTGCTGTCCTCTGTGTTTCCGTGTGCCGATTGCTTGCCGTGAGGCAACGCCTTGCAGCTGTTTAATTTGCTGCGTGTTTCTCTTGTGAAAAGCCATTTAATTAGCTGGTAAAATTCTTCAGAGAGGGGAATAGGACACGCAGAGAGTGGGGCAACCTTACTAGTTATTTTTTTTCAAAACTCTGTATGTAGTTTTTTTTTTGTAAAAAACCCTTAATTAGCTTTGTGGTCTGAAATAGATGCACTAGGAAGAATTTGTATTTAAATGAATTTAGTTAAAGTATATACTGTTTAACATGAAGATCAGTGATAAGCAAACAGACATGTAAAACTAAATATTCACAGCAACAAACCCATTCGGTCATGTTGTATTGAAACAAAATTGGATCTGTGATCTTAGGATTTATGTTCAGCTATAATTAGTTCCAATTATTTTTAAAAGCTACTTCCGTCATATCGTTCCAAATCGTCATGTCCCAAATTCTTGTGGAAGCATATGTAAACCAGTCTCTGATCACAGTTGTCTGCCGGTTGTAGTCGAGTAGGTCAAGCACATGGTGGTTTTCTTGGCTTGATTGAAATCGTGCAATTAGACGTTTGTATGGAAACATAGCCGAGTATGTAATCTTAAGGTTTATATTCGACTATCGGTTCCATTTTTTTTTTAAAAAAAATTACTTTTGGCATATCGTTTCAAGATAGTGCTCAAAGTAACTTCAGGCTGAAAAAGCACTATAGCAGATGGAAATATAATATATATATTGTTAATTTTTTCTGATTAATCAAATTTAAAAAAATAAAAAATATATTATCATGAACAATACAAAGAAATAAAGAAAAAAAGCAAAAAAAAAAAAACAAATTTAAAAAGCCGACATATTCCGAAAGTCAGAATAAGTAGAAGCCATTTGGAGTGGACCCAAATCACCATAATCCAACTTCTTATGGAAGCATATGTAACGGATCTCTTTTTTAATGCTGAGTGTAAATGGATCACTTATCACAGTTGCTTGCCAGCTGTACTCCACTAGGTTAAGCACACGATTTTCTCGGCTTAGACTTGATTGAAATTGTGTAAGCTAGCTAAATATTGTATGTTTTTAAATAAATTTCCGAGTCTTTCCTACTAGAAAAAGTCGTTAGATAATTAAGTAAATACCATTCTCCCTATCTCACGTAATCGTGCAGATTGCTCTTGACATGCCTTTAGATCCCACAAAATCTATGGAAGATTGAAAGATAGAGTTACAGAATTAAGGCAAAATTCGCTTGCATACCTTCTTGCCAACTGGAAAAAAACAATAGATTTCCAAATATGTGTCCGGTCAAACAATCCATTAGTAAAAATAACAGGAGCAAAACAAAGGGCATTTCACAAAAAATAACCAATTTTACAAAATTATTGCCATGTATCATTGCTTACATACCTCACCGATAAATAAATACTTTCTCCGTTCATTTTTACTTAATGTTTTTGACTTTTTAGTTTGTGAGATACGACTTTAACCGCTACTTTTTATAACTTTATAATAAGATATTCTAATAAAATTATAATATTATAAAATTATTTTTAACGATAAATTTAATAATATAATTTTTATATATCTAATTTAGATAGTTTTAAATATATCAATAGTTAAATATTAGAAAATTTAACAATACAGATGCTAGAAAATTAAGTAAAAAAGAGAGGGAGGAGCGGGTAACTCGTTCGCGACAGAAGACAGAAGCCCGTCTACATGCCTACAACGCAGAAGCCCGAATTCCAGCCATAGGCGTCATCATTTTTCTCTTGCCGCAAGCAATTTCTGAGCAGTACGGGCGGCAACTGACGTGGCGGCGAGGGCACATGCCGCACACCTCCCCAGGAAGGAAACATCCACGTCCACACAGACACCCCCCACAATTGATTACCCCCCTCCAACTTTTCTCTCCTCCATCACCACCCCTCGTCCTCTCCCTCCCCCAAAGCCCTAAAGCACGCGCCTTTCCCCGACACTCCTCCCCAAATTCCCACCGGAGCCGCCGCCGCCTCGCCCCGGAGGTCCCGCCCCCGTCCCCGCCTCGCCGCGATCTGTCCCCTGGTGGTCGTGCCGCCTCCCGCCGTGGATCGGTTGGGCTGCAGCGGCGGTCCTTGTCCTTTTCGTCGCCTCCTTTTTTTCTCCTCCCAGGTTTGATTTGATCTACTCGCGATCCCGTCTCTTTAATCCTTCTGCTTCTCTTGGTGGATTTGGTGAGGGCTGGGTTCCGTCGTTTTTACCCCAATCTCCATAGGCTTTTTCCTCGCACCTAATCTTTCCGTTTTCTTGCTTCCTGCGGTAGATTTGCGCCGACGGGTAAAATTTTTTCCCCGCGGGTTTAATCTCTGTTTTAATTAATTAATTATTAGGTTTTGCCTTCCTGGATTAATGATTTCATGGAGAAATATTTGATATTTGTGGCGTACGCTCGGAGGTGGGTGTGGTCCAGGAAGAAGGGTTCTTGGAAGGGGATCTGCTCGTCGTTCCTGCTCCCATCGATCGATCCCGCGTTATTGCGTAGGTTTCACGGCTATCATTTCATGGATCTTGCTAGGCTCGAACGGTGGTGGTTTCTGGGAAGAAGCTCGTGGGGGCTGTGCCTTCGCTGTACTGTTTCCTTGCTTGCTTTGTTTGTGTGGGGACTTGTCAGTGTGGCCAGCTGTGCATGGGTCTCTCGGAACTCGAGCTCTTGCACACTTGCTACGCCCCTATGGAAGCCGTGGCCGTCTATATTTCATGTCGCGAAAAAAAATGTTTGCAGATAGAAGTGCAGTAGCGAGTTGTAGTTTCCAAGAGGGCACAGCTTTGCTTCCTTAGATAATCGTCAGCATTTGCATGAAGGGTATATCTGTCTAGCTAGGTTTAGCTTGGGTAACTTTGCGTTGTTTGGGTATGTATTTGGCGAGAATTAACTGGGGGTCTAGGTTAATTATATTCATTACTTGCCTTGTTTGATCGACTTTATTTGTGATGCATAGCTTTGTTTTGCTCTATATTCCATGAGCTGAATATGCATGCATGCGCGTACTCGTGGGCTTGACATTGTGTTTGTCTTCTTTCTGTTTCTTTGTTTCAGCCTAGCTATCTTTTGTGGGATACATATCCAGTGTTCTCGTCGTGCGATGCCTCCTGTGTGTGCTCCGATGTTTGAGGTGTTCCGTTTCGTTACAAGATCACAGGTTTGACGTGCCGAAGCTGTGCTGTTCTACTCGTAGCAATGGAACTGGTTGCAGTAGAGGAGAGCAATGGTAGTGGGAACTGTATGGTTGCTCGTGAAGCTAGTGCTGCACCGGTGGAACTGAGGCCTCAGAATACAGTTGCTGAAACTGGTGACAAACCAACAGAGCAGCAATGCGAGCATTTCTCCATAAGGTAATCTTTCTGCATTCAAATGATTGGTATTACCTCATTAACTGGAGTATCATTCATGCCATATTACACTGTTTGACCACTGACGTTTACACTGTTTGACCACTGACGTTTACACTGTTTGACCACTGACGGGTGAGCATGATTGCTCATGGTTTTGCACAATCTTCTGTCCTTACATAGTTATCTACTCATCTGTACATAGAGGAAGTCTTTTTTTTTTTACTTTCAGTTGTATGCCGTATCTCGTAAAGTAGAGAGTATTCATGCAACAGATGGTACATATGTATAGTATATCAGTATATAAGACCATCTAAATAGTATGTATACTTTTTAAGGTGCTATATATAGTTTTTTGAACATAGTTCTTTTTATGTACAAATATAAAGGTATTAGCAAAATATGCCTAAAACTATATTCTCCCTTACAATTTTTCATGTGGTTAGCATTGGAGCGTCTTAGATTAATATATGAGTATATCTAAGGTGATAAAAGAATATGCTAAGTTCGTTTATGTGGTATATTATGGGTGGGAGTAACATATAAATACACATATGCTCCCACTTCTAATATACTACTTAAACGAACATATTATATTTATTTATCGCTTTCGGTATACTTAAATACTAATTCTAAGATATTCCAATATGATTTGGTTGAAAAAAATTCATCAGAGTCCTTTATTTTTTGCTATATACATTTTTCCATATATAAAAGGAGTATATACACAAATTATGCTATAAAAAGTGGATTTTGATGAAATTTTACATAGAAATCATTTTAGAATATTTTATAATTATTATTAGAGTATACTTAAAAGAATAAAATGGTATAGCAATATCATTTAAGCGGTATATAACAAGTAGGAGTACGTATGGAAGATAGGAAGATTAGTTTGGGCCACCATAAAGAACTCACATAAGCGCAAAAAGCAAACGGAGTTCAACTCAAGATCGATTTGACCGCTATAGAGAGAGTGGTTGGACCGGGTCGAGCGGTTTGCCTGCTGGGGGAGGCCGGTTTGAATGAAATTCGGTTGGACCGCTGGCCTGGGGTGGTCTAACTGCACCCCTGATCACAGAACAGGAAAGTAGCTTGAGCCAAAACCCAAAAAGGTGCAATCTCCAAAATAGATCTCCAAATGATATGAAACTTGAACTCATGGTGGATCACACACACTGAGTTTGGAGATGAAATACAAATGTTGTGCCCTAGTCTGTGGCTTCGTGAAGAAGTCAGCAAGCTGTAACTCCGAGGACACAAACTATAAAGCGAGTACTCTGTCCTACACCTGTGAGCGAGTGTATGAAGCAGCCACACTAATGTGCTTGGTGAGCTCATGCTTCACTGGGTCACGAGCAATACCAATAGCACATGTACGGTTAGACATAAGGGTCGTAGGTCCCCTCACAGGTACTCCAAAGTCTGTAAGTAGCTACCTCAACCAAGTAACCTCTGTTTGTCACTGCTGCAATAACTCCCAACTCAGCCTCTGCATTCAAACAGGAAATTGCAGTCTGCTTCTTTGTCTTCTAGGCAACCAGGAAGGAGCCAAAAGAAACACAGTAAGCAGAAAGAGAACGATAATCAGAAGGATTACTATCCCAGGTCGCATCGGAGTACGCCTGAAGCTGTAGTAAGTTAGAGCTAGGGAAAGCAAACGACAAAAGATTGTCCCACATAAGTAGCAAAAAACACGAAGAATGTGATTGCAGTGAAGATGAGTAGGATGAGTCATAAATTAACTCAAGATATGAACATCATCAGTAATATTAGGATGAGTGCTAACAAAATATACCAGACTCCCAACAAGATGACGATATCGAGTAGGATCATCAAGAAGATCACTATCAGTAGCATGAAGCTGAAGGGAGAGCTCCATGGGAGTCTCAGCAGTGCGAGTATCAGTCAGACCATACTGATCAAGAAGACCCTAAACATACTTCTGCTGGGAGAGGTAGTAGCCCTCAGGCGTGGAATAAACATCAATCCCAAGAAAGTACGTAATTAAACCAAGATCAATCATCAGAAACTGCACACTGAGATGCTTCTTCACATACGTGATGAATGAGGAATCGTCACTAGTGATGAGCATATTATCCACATATAGAAGAAGCAGTGTCCTACCCAAAGATGAGACATCGACAAAAAGAGCAGGATCGTGGGTACTGACAGTGAAACTGGCAGCGGTAATCACTGAGGTAAAATACGCAAAACCAGACACGAGGAGCCTGTTTAAGGCCATAAAGAGCATGACGAAGACGACAGGCGTGTCCATCTACAACAGAATACCCAGGTGGTGGTTGCATATAAACCTCCTCATGCAAAACATCATTAAGAAATGTACTCTTAACATCCATATGAGAGAGACTATTGGCGAACAGAAGCAACTGCAACAAGAGTGTGAACAGTGGTCATATGGCCAACAGGGGCAAAAGTCTCATCGTAATCATGACTGTACTCCTGCTGGAAGCCGTGAGCTACAAGATGAGCCTTGTAGTGCTCGATAGTATCATCAGACCCGATCTTAATCTTGTACACCCACTTGCATATGATAGTACGAGCATGCACAAGTGTTGGTACAATATCTCAAGTCTCTGTACGTCGAAAAGCATCAAGCTCCTCTGCATAGCGAGCTGCCACTCAGAATGAGAAGCAGCCTCATGATAAGAACTAGGCTCAGTGACAGAGAGAGCATGCGCTGTCGAAGAAAAACCAAGGTGATCAGGAAACCGAAGGGATGTCTAGTCATGAAGGACGTAACAAGGAGGTGCATCAGAGGAATCAGACGTCAGTGTTGGCAAGATACCAGGAGAGGAGTCTGGTGAAGGATGAGAACGACTGGAGTAGTGCACCCTAGATAAACTAGATGGTTGCGCACGAAACGAAGTGAATAATTGATTTTAAGTTAAAGTAAGGGCGGAGCTTTCTCTTTCGATTGAAGGACTAAATTCTATTTAATATGAAGCCTGAATTCCCTAGTCCTTTCAACAGTGAATGCTGTCATGCGCTACTTCCCTAGCCTCTGTGTCTAGGTCCTGCCGAAAAAGACTGGGTTTAGAGTCGCCACCTAAAAAATCACTGAAAATGATGAATATCTATCTATTTATACAATGGCTATCTTCCTTCAAGTGAGAGAGAGAGGATCGAGAAACCATCGCCCAAAGGTGCTTTCATGAAAGTCGATCTCCGGGGGTAAAGAAACTTTCATCCTCTTCTAGCCTTCCAAACTATCCACTGGATTTTCATGTTCGTAAGGGAGGAGCACAATCCACCACGAACTACCTTGCAGTCAAATACAAGTATATAAAATTATCAAGCCTTCTTTTTAGAGAAGGGTAAAAATCTCTAGTTCTTTTCTTTATGGTATAGGAGGTGAGATTAGGTTCCCTTTTCTTCATTTTTGCATTTCTTATTCCGTTATGGGAAAAGATCGCAATATCATATTTACCAAGAAGAAAAATGGAAATTGCGTTTTCATTATGGTATGACAGAACGACAATTACTTAGATATGTACATATTGCTGCTGCAGGAACAAGAGGCGGTGTTGCAGGAGGCAGCACAAGAAGTGGGGCTATACAAGGAACCACGGGAGACAGACTAGGGGAAGACTGTGATAGAGGAGAATTGGGTGAGAGTCAAAGAGAGACAACCATGAGATTGTCTTAACGGTGGAAACAGGACGGGTAGATGAATCTCGATGGAAGAAAGGTCGAGATTCGTCAAAAACAATGTCTTGTGAGATCCTGATCCGTCAAGCAGAAGGATCATAATAGCGATAACCCTTATGCTTAGAACTGTAACCAAGAAACACACACTCAATTGACTAAGCTGACGTTTGGTGCGCTCACGAGACTGCAGCAGAACAAAATGGATGCAGCCAAAAACATGAAGGTGAGTGTACTGAGGAGGTTTAGAGTAGAGACGCTCTATAGCACTAACATCCTTAAAAACAGTGGAAGGCTAAATATTGATAAGATATGCAGTCGTAGAAATAGCCTCAGCCCATAGCTGATGTGGAGCATGAGAGGCAAGGAGAAGAGTGTGATCAGTCTTAACCAGATGACGCTGTTTACGCTCAGTAACCCTATTCTGAGCATAGGCACCAGGACAAGAAGAATGATAAAGAGTGTCCTACTTAGAAAGAAATTGTCTAAAGGCGCTAGAACAATATTCACTAGTATAATCATAGCGAAAAGTACGAATAGAGGACTCAAATTGAGTGCAAACCATCGTTGCAAAGCTATGATAGATTGCAAGAAACTGACCACGATTAGACACAGGGAAAAACCATGTAAAGCGGGAATAATCATCAATGAAAATTACAAAGAATTTATACTCGTCTTTAGAGATAATAGGCGCAGATCCACATACATATAAATGAACTAAATCAAAAGGACAAGAAGACAAAGACTCCCTAGAATGATAAGAAAGTTGTAGCTTCTTGACCAGCTTACAACCTGATAAAATATGGTCGTATCAACAGTAACACGTCCAAGAACACCCTAATATACTAGTGAAGAAAGATGGGACCCACACAAATAACCTAAATGATGATCCCACTGTGCAAAAGTTACAGAGGTGGTGGCCGCTGTGGTGGTAGAAGTAGACATAGATGTGGTAGGAACAACTAAAGTGGGCGGAAGGTGGAGGCAGTCGACAATATAGACCCTGGCGATCCCTACGGCGCCGGCTAATCCCAAGTACCGTCCCTGTCTGTCGATCCTGGACGAAATAGGTGTGAGTCAAAACCAACCCTATAACCGAGATCAGTGAGCTGACCCACCGGGAGAAGCTGTATGGTAAGCTGGGGAACATAGGAAACAGCTGATGCAGAAAAATTAGTGGGCAAAAGAGTGCCATGACAATTGACAGACAATGAAGTATCGTCAGTTGTCTGAACAGAGATAGGAAAATCAAGATGTCTTAATGAAGTGAGAGATGTGGAGTCTGGTGTCATGTGGAAAGAATCACCGGAATCCAAAATCCAAGAGGTACTTGGAGGAGACATCTGAGCTAGACTGGCTGAACCTACTAAGCTGTGAGAGAGCTGCTAAAGTAGATCCTAGCAAAGTTGCTGAATAGAGTCACCTCGCCGAGCAGAACCTGACGAGCTAGTCTGTCTTCCTATGAAGGAAGAGCCTCCCCACACGTCTTGTTCTATTTTTCGCACCGCACAATTCTGGTAGTCGCGTCTGAAGTACTTGCAGTAGTTGCACTGAACTCCAGTTGGTGCGAAAACAGGAGCGGAAGCAGGCACCTGGGGAGGGACCGTAGTTGAAGACCACAGCCTGTAGTTCATCCCATGGACCTTTGTTCCCGAGAATGGGATCGTAGCTGATGGAACGAAAGCCATCGATAGGCGACGCTGGATGACGCGGTGACCACGGCAACAAAGTCTAACAGACGGCGCTGGATGGCGCGGCGGTTAGATCAACGTTCTGTTTTTTTTATTTTTTTTGGAGAAAATAATATAAAAAGAAACCTTTCGGCCCGAGAAGACTAGATGGCCCATTCGGCTCGGGTGACACTGAGACGGTCAGGCGCAGGTTGGGCGGGCTACGGTCGGACGGGCAAAACTGAAGAACTTGAGATATGACTTGCTCGTGGGTTAAGGATGGCCAAGATGACTCTAGATGAGTTCCCACATGTCACAACAAGCAGGAGCACCCAAAGATTCGAGGCTAAAATTTTAGGATCAAGATATCTATAAGGGATCCAAATTGAACCAAAACCGGGCAACCTTCAAGATATTGCTATAGCTTATCCCTAGATGGATGGCATACGATCCTCATAAGGCATCTCCATCACTTACACATCCTTGGAACCAACAAGATCAAGAAGAAAGGAGAGGGCAAAAACACTAAACGAAACAAGTGTAAAATCAACAAGAGCAAGAACACATCATGAGGATGAACAAGATTGATCTACTTCATCTTATAGATGAAGGTTTTATAGCCACTCCATCATGGAGGACAGAACTCTCTCTCCCAAGAGCACTCACCCAAAAACTTCCCCTGTAAGGACGCCTGAGTCTCAAACCCTAAAGAGTGGTTGGTTAGCCTTACATCCTTGCAACATGCCTTCAACCCTCTCCACTCATATAGATGGAGCAAACAACCCACATCTAATCCTAATAGATACTATCCGTTAGTACAATTGGAGAAACCCGTTAACCACACACACCCATCGGATTTTATGCTCACACATGACTTATGCACGCTTCTGAAAACACATAAGCCCAACCCGCTAAGGAGCAAGCTTTCATCCATTTGACCTCCTCAACGCCTTCTTGACCTAAACTGCTCTCCCAAATTCCTGCAACGCCACGGTTTTGGTCTCATCGCTATTTTCGGTATTTTGGCTTCTCCGCCAAAACACCATCGCTTTGACCATGGACCTCACATCTTCCCCGAGCATAATCCATAGTCATCTCCTTCTTTGCAAGAAATCCCCATGCTTGCAATGTGTAGGTTCACCAATGGCTCACACATCGGTAAGTCTCTTCGTGTCGGTTCCTCTTGACCACGCTTCACTTGTACCGACCACACCATTTGATGAACCGTTGCTCAAACCTCCACTTCAACATATCTTGTCTTCCCTGTGCATTGCTTGAGTCCAACCATCCTACGCGGCTTCCCTTACTGTACATCAGCTCATCCTCGAGCCTAGTTTCGGTCCACGCCATCGACCATAGTTGCCTCCAAGCTTCCCTGCACATCAAAGATCAAGAAATTATTTTCGAGCACAAGTTCTTCATAACTTGACTCACGTTAGTTTAAACATGCTTTATGCACTATGAATACAATGATCTAGAACTCTAAAACTCAACCTATGACTATTTCCCACTAATATCTAAAACCCCTCAGATATTTTTAGATACAACCGGTATGACCGCCCTTGACCAGTCGGTCGGACCGCGCCAGTCAAACCCCGGTAATAGAGGAGCCGGTCAAACCGTAGCACCCATGCCGGTGTGACCACTCGGCCAACTCCGGTCAGATCGCCACCCGTTGGTCGGTTGGATTGATCCTAATTCTCTCGCACACAAGCGAGCACCTCTGTGGAATAAACCAGCTGTCAACTAAAAACCAGCCGCATTGCATCAGTGGTCCGACCGTCCTCAAAATCCGGTCACACTGGATACTGCTCAGACTGCCACCTCGGCCAGTCAAACTTGTTAAGGGTATTAGAGATAACATGGTATCAGAGTTTAGATTAAAACCCTAACCTCGATCTACTCCGGCTTGTCTTCCGCATCTGCTGCCCTCGGGAGCAGAGATCGATCCTCCCAGGGGTGGCCACTTCTTCGACGGTCTCTCTGTGTCCACCTCATGCTCTTGGGGAAGCCGCCGCCGCTGCTGTCCGCCGCCCGCGCCAGCGTCCTATCCCGTCGGTGGCGCGGCCTCTGAGTCGACCTCCCCGAGCTCTCCTTCAGCGACGTCGGGTCGGACGCCACCGACTCCGCCGCCGGTCTCGCCTCGCCCGGATCCAGCCTCCTCTGTGCATGGGGTATCTTTGGTATTTCACAAGGGTGGTCTGGCCTAAAATCATTGCTAGTAGTAGTGTGTTTGCTACTAGTATCTACATCTTTGCGTCTATTTTTTTTGAGTCTTTCGTTGCGTCCATCTAAGTCCGTAGTGATACCATGTTATGAATATTGTGTATATATTGAAGATGCTCAATGGGCAAATATATATAGAGAGTACAAAGAGATATTACAGGGGAATATGCTGATTCCTATTCTATCTCTAATACTCTTATCTCTAATACTCTTAACAAAACTGCCCCTGCATAGCAGCCAGGCCGCTTCTGCAAACCAGTCAAACCACTGCCCACTAACAACAAATCTGAAAACTTGTAAATTTTCGCAAATTCAAATATCAACTTGACACGATTGCCAATTGTTTAACACAATTGAACCAATCATATTCTCAACATGGTTCACAAATATCTTCAGTTTACATCTGAGCACATGATCGTCGGTGGCTCAGTGCTACACATATGCATGCCTACCTATATTGATTATGTGTTTGTTCATATTTGTCTTGCATGTGTGGTGCATGCATTTATTCAGTCCATGCTGTAGATTTGTATCTGATATTTTTACGGAACCAGCTGATCGCTAATGAAATGAATGTAGATAGTTTGGGTTCTCAGATTTGTAGGGCCTAACTTTATTATTCTTTTTTTATGCCAAGGTACCTTAAAGAACTTGTTATAAGGTTTGCAAGTAAGGGGGCGTGGTTAGAATTGATTGCCTCTCTCCAAATTTACATTTTGTTTGTTTTAAGACTTCCATGTTTAGTCATTTGGAGTGTTAAGAGATTCTAGAGTTAATATATATCAACCATTCGGCCCATTCAGGTTGCTGGAACTAATTAACCAATCCTGTCAGTCAACTCCTTTATTGCTGTTATGCTAGCATTTGGCTCATTAATATATTTCTCTCACTATGCTAGTAGCTCACTGGCATATGTTCTTGACAAAGAGGCAACCTTTTCATTTGTTCATTTTCTTGTTGACGATAAAACCATCTGGGGCCTAGTTGGTTTTAAAATGTCCTCTGGTGCTACCTCCTTTTCTTTTCTGTACCTTAGATATGCCTAGAGCCTAGTACTTTCTGAAACAGTTCACTTTGGTCCCTACTCTAAAATTGGTTACTGAGTCCCTATACTCTCAATAATTATTTATCTATGCCTCTGCACTCCCAATTTGCATGTGTTTGGCATTAATATACTAGATTATTTTAGTCATTCAATTACATACCAGCTTGTAATTCATCAGGTTGTTTACAAGGAGAATTCATTCTAGAAAAATATAAAAATGCCAATAATTTTTGCATATATGCTCACAAGATGAGAGGACATGCATTTTTTTTTACTTTGTAGAAATTCTATTTCTTGTGTTCTCATATGTGTTTGCAATAGCTACTACTTCATGCACATCAGAATAGGATACTATCCAGTGTGTTAGTTGTTGCGCATGTCAATGAAGGCCTTTTTCTGGGCAACAAGGCTTGTGGTGCAAGCTATGAATGAAACTGCCTACACTTGGTGTTTAAGTGTTTTTGGATTCTGTAGGCCTTTAATGAGTTTATCCCTGTATATTCATTAAAGCAAACAATGTGCTATGCATAAAGTGTGCATCTTATTGATGATTTATTTGTGTGTCAGAGGGTATGTTGCTCTTGTTCAGAAGAAGGATCCAAAATTTTGCTCGCTATCTCAGATTGTCCATGACCAGCAACAATATGATGACCGCTATAACAGTTCGTGCCCATTTTCGGTAGCAAAGTTTCGGCGATGGGATTGCTTAAAGTGCTTGGATAAGGTGAAAAATTCAGATCACAGAACAACATCTAGAACTGTTTCTATGAAGCAGGATGGCACAAGTGATTGTTGCTCTATTTCATTTGTTCGAAGTGTTAATTCCAAAAGATTATTTCCTTGCACACAACAATCATCTGAAGGGAAGAATGCTGATAGATCAACTCTTTCAAAGAGTGCCCAAGAAAGCAATTCCAAATGCAACTCACCTTCTTCTGGCAAGAAAGGAGCTACAGAGGCGAATACTCATCCACCCACAAAAGGTATGGTAGAGCTTGGTAAATTCCTAACTAGGATTTTTTATATAAAATAAGCTAATGTGGCTGTGTTGTCCTCAGATTTACAGGGGTCATCCTATAATCATGATGCGACCGCAGATATCTCAGATAATGCTTCTGTGGATGTTACGGCTTTACCTGATGTTTCCCAGATTAGGGCAAACAAAGAAGGAAATGGCACGGAAATCCCATGCAATCCAAACCTTTCTGAAGTAACTCTGAAGCCAAATGCAGATGAAAATGGAAAACCCAGGAGATTCTGATTGTTGACTGCAATATGACCAATGTTCCTAAACCAATACCTGGGCAGAAAGGTGATCAGGTCTGCAACAGCGGTCCACATGAAGAAGCAGCTTCAAAAGGAAGTGTTGAATCTAATTGTAAGAAGAAGAAAGATAACAAACCCACTGCTCTGGTTGGTGCTCCAAAACATTCTGAAATAACTCTGACGGCAAATGCAGATGAAAATGGAGAAACCCAGGAGATTCTGATTATTGACTGCAATACGACCAATGTTCCTAAACCACTACCTGGGCAGAAATGTGATCAGGTCTGCAACAGCGGTCCATGTAAAGAAGCAACTTCAAAAAGAAGTGTTGAATCTAATTTTAAGAAGAAAGATAACAAACCCACCAATGTTCCTAAACCACTACCTGGGCAGAAAGGTGATCAGGTCTGCAACAGCTGTCTACGTGAAGAAGCAGCTGCAAAAGGAAGTGTTGAATCTAATTGTAAGAAGAAGAAAGATAACAAACTCACTGCACAAGTTGGTGGTCCAGAAGTAAAAATTTGTCGAAAAAAGCCAAAAAAGGTGCGGCTATTATCAGAAATCATAAGCACTGACCAGGTAGGGCGGTCTAGAAGTGATATTGAAGTTGATCATGAAAAGGTTGCTGATCTCTGTGAGGATGACAGAATTAGGGATGATGTTACTCCTGTAAGCCACCAGACAGTGGGAAAAATCCAGTTGAAAACTACTAAGAACAAGACAAAATGCAAAGGAGTTGGTGTTGTAGATGATGGATCATCACTTATGAACTCGCTGAAAAGAACTCATAAGAAATTAAGAACTGATAAGAAAGATTCAGAACACAAGGATTTTGATTCTTGTGCTGCTAATTCAAGATCTACTGCGGATATCTTTGCTTCTAAAGATATGCATCACGATTTTCTACCCTCAGTTGGGAATTTGAGCAAGAAAAAAATGCTACCTATTACCAGTACTCAGCAAGGTGATGTAAATATTCAGAATAATAATCCGGAGATAAATATGCAGAAGACACATGACATGCGGCAAATTGAATCAGAGAATTCTGCACAGAGGTGCTTGCCAAAGGCAAACACCTTGAGTTTGAGCAAGAGGATTTTTTTTTCGACTGCCAATGCCCAACATGGCGATGAAAACGCTAAAAACAATACTGGAAAGAGAACTATACTCAGGACAGATGATCAATGCCAAATGGAATCCGAAAACTCTATGCAGAGGTACCTGTCAAAGGTAAGATTGCTTATGGATAGACACTCGGCTTCTCTCTTTTTTCCATGTTCCCAATTTTTGTGAATCATGTGGCACTTTGTTCTATGTAAATTGATAAAACCGACATTTATCAGAAGGAAATAACAAATACCTACGGAACTATGTCAAGAAAGATGCACACAACAAACTATGTTTATTTACCTTTTTCCCCCTGTTTTGCTTACTTGTGCTTTGATGATCTTATGGTTAATAAGCATACAGCATAGTATGTTTATTTACCTTCTTTCCCCTATTTTGCTTACTTGTGCTTTGATGATCTTATGGTTAATAAGCAATTTTGCCAATCTGTGCTAGTATAGGATGGTTTTTATTACAATGGTGCAATATTTGTGTTCACACTGAAAAATTATAGTACTTCCTTGCCAAATATTATAAAATATTCATATTTTGCATCATAAATCTTCTCAGGTTTCTCTGGGTAAGCGTGATATCCAAAATGTGACTGGTCTTCTTGAGCAGAAATTACCCAAGAAGAGAAAGACACAAAAGCTAGAATTGATGCATGAAAAACAGGCCATAATAGATGACATCCCCATGGACATTGTCGAATTACTGGCTAGAAATCAGCATGAGAGACAGCTTATGACTGAGACTGGTTCTTTTGACATTAGTCATACTCAATCCAAGATGACTGCGGATGATGTTTGTCCTATAGTAGCTGCCGATGATGGTCCAAATTATGCATCAACTGTGCTTGTCACTAATTTCCAGAAGTCTTTGGCAACAGAAACTAAGCAGAAGGCATTACAGGTTCATGTAGCATCCAGCACACAGGCTACCACCAGTACACATCCTCCGAAATTACAGATTCCTGGTCATTTAAAGTCTACCCAGGAACAACAGCCTAATTTGCGCATGGAAGAGGTAGTCACTATTGCCGCAAGCTCGCCAATATTTTCACAACATAATGATCAGTATATCTCTGAAGCACCAGCTGAGTCCTGGAGCCATAGGGGAACAAGGAAATTAATGTGGGACTCTTTCAAGGCAGCTCCAAGGGATTCATCAATAGCAGCATATGGCTCTCAATTCAGACCTAACATTCGAGGAGTTGATTTAACTCCAACTCATATGACGGGAGCTTCTAATAATTATCCAAATCACCAACCAGTAATTACAGCACTCGACCACTGTACAAAGCGAGTATTTAACCAGGCCCAGGCAAGAAGTTTTCCAAGTGCAATATCAACCATGGAAGCTGGTAACTTGTATGATCGAAGAAATGCTGGACAGTCAGGCTTCTATCAAAAAGAAACCATGCCTGCAACTCATCTCCTGAGACTGATGGATTCATCAACGCTAGCAGGCTTTCCAAACTATGAAACATCTAACAGGAATCAGATGGAATTTCATCTTTGTAATTCACAATACACACATAATCAGTACAAAGGATCAACTAGCACATCGTATGGAAGTAATCTAAATGGAATGGTTCCATTGACGTTGGAAGACTTTTCACGTCATAAGTTACAGCCGTTGACATTGGAAGACTCACCACGTCATCAGTTACAGCCAAATTTGCACAGACCTTTGCGCCCACATCCTAGAGTTGGTGTGCTCCCCTCCTTTCTGCAGGAGGAAATTGCAAACTGGTCGGAGAACTGTGGGACACAGTCTGGTTATAGAATAGGGGTGTCCAAAGGGATAACATCGTTTGATATGAACAAAAAGGAAAATTTTGAGGCCTGGAACTCGGGAATGTTTTCAGCAAAATGGAATGCGTTTCAGATGGGTTCTGTTAGTTCCAATTCAGAATTTTTATCAGCGAGGAACAATTGGGCCAGAGGCAAGGGGAAAATGACCCATCCGTTGGACAAGTTTGTAAAACAGGATATCTGTGTGACTAACAGAAATCCAGCTGAGTTTACTGCAATTAGTGATAATAATGAGTATATGATGAACCTTTGAAGCAGACAGCAGTGTGCATAATTCCAAAACATTTACAATCATACATTTCATCTTTATGGCGTCAACCAATCAATACTGTAAGAGGAAGGCTTTGCTTGTCTGTTGTAAAGTAAGTAGATTGTTTTATTGCAAAAGATCACTTCGATGAAAATGAAAATGAAAATATACTTATTTTAGTAAGGATGGTGCATGCAGGCTCTTTGTAAGATTGGGATGCTCCGTTTTCTGGATGGAAGACTAACAGTTACCATGGGCTTTCAAGCTGCAGCCTCCAGTTTATGTATGTAATGCAATAGGCCAAGAAATGATCCTCCAGTGGTTGTGCAAAAGCCAATGAAGCTTGTCCTCATATTGCGCTTGGTTTGTACAAGAGATGTGTAAGCGCGCGATCATAGAATGGCTTGCCCGTTTTGTAATTATCATAAGGGTTTTATAATGTTTGTGACTGATGGAAAGGATGGATAGTCAATGACTCTGTGTTTAGGTCGGTCAACTAGTTCTAGATATCATATGTTGTAAACTACCAAAATTGATGTGTTTTACTCTTAAAGGATGCTCCAACACCGGAGAAGATATATACTTTTCAATTTCTGTGCGTCGTTTATCGAATGTCTCTGATCTGAATAGGCAGGTATGTGTACTTCTCATCTCTTGTAGCACATTCCTGTGTAGGGAGTGTTGCATGTTCTTTGCGACTATGTTCATGTTCCTTTTGCTTCAGTAGCTTGTTCTGATGCTGATAGTTTCACGGAATATAGCCTCCTTAGGTTGTCTTAATGAACTTTTCTAATTATATGCGAGGTTGAAGCCTGTGTTTCAAAGTTTTTTTTCGTTTTTAGTTTCTTGCATAACCACATTTCCAAAACCGTCCTCACCAGTACCCGCACAGAGAGAGATATCTAACTTTTAAACGAAGTATTTTCTCAAGACAGGGTCTACAAGTTAAACGATCTACATGTTAAAAGCCCAACATCTGTACCAGCCAAAATCGTAAATGAGTATCTGTCTCTCCGAAATCTATACCGTAAACAGCCAAAATTCAAAAATTTCAGCCAAAAGCCATAAGCAGCAACTGTCATCCACAAGAGCAATCTTATTACCGGAGCAAAACTTTTCGAGCTTTTACAGCATCAAGGGAGCAAAACGGCTCCACTACACTACTACAGTGCACAAGAGCACTAGGAATTATGCTACTAGCAATTATGCTTCTACGATGACCTTCCATCCCATTTTGAGTAGAATCATGGATCACCAGGACATCGCGTTGAGGAAACAGACCACAATGTTTGACTATGCGAAACAAGCACTTCCGCAAATGTACCGCCTACAAAATTAAGAGCAAGTGTCAAAGACTTAACGGAAATCAGGATGCTTAACTGGAAAAATTGGTGCAAAATTACTGATGATCAGTTTAAGCAAATAGTATAAACTTGAATGGTACCTTACTGTCCTATTGGAGCCTGTCTGGATTTTCTTTCTTGTTACCTCCTTGTGTCTTGCAGGTTGAAGAACAACTTTGATCGCGGTGTCGAAAACATCTTTAATGTTCTATTAACAATCACGAATAAAATAATGTATCCCTTAGATAATACTCTTCAGAAAGCAATCGAGTAAACTAACATATTAAGAGAATAAGAAATTTCAAGACTTTCATTCAGAGGATGTAGCAAAAGCATACTCTGTCTTGAAGCTGCATTCTATATAGGCCACCGCGCCTATTTGCTTCCTAAGTTCTTCTGCCTAACACGCAAAAAGTGAATTTGGTATTTGTTAGAAAATGTCTGGTAGTCTGGTTACCGTCATCTGAATGTAAAATGTACAAACCTGCTCAGTTGATATAATGGAAGCAGCCGGATGATCAGCAAGATAAGCTCTATCTTCTTGGAGATCTACACATATGGGAAGTTGGTAATATAACAGCAGTCAGAGATATATATACATTACTAGTTACTATACCAAATTCCTTTGTGGAGTTGAATGCCATTCAGCTAAGAAGTTATAGATGGTAAAGAACATATAGCATACCCAACTTGGTTCCAACAAGAACTACAGGAGCACCAGGTGCGAACTGGCGAATCTCTGGCATCCACTTTTCAGAAGAAAGGCAGGTCACTAGTATGCACTTGAGAGCTTTATTAAAGAAAGAGGTAAAGAACAATGCAATGTGATGTAATAGTCGTGGGTCTGCAAGGTGGCGAGCTTCATGTTGATATCTGACACTAGGAACTAAGAGGTCAGCAGAATGCTAGCTTATGCAGTGCGTTTCTTTCTCACCAAAATTGAGCGCAGAAACAAGCATGATTGTACTTGTACAAGCAAGCGGAAGTATTGTATACAATATCTAAGTAATACAGACTGCGAAGACACACAAACAACAACAATTTTGCATCGATAGGCATTATCAGAAAGCATTCCTTTGCTCTTTTACATTGACAGTTTTACAGATGTAATCTCAGATATAATATACAAGCATGGTTCAATGCTTTACTACTATTCTTTGCTTATTTGCTGTCAAGATACCACCTCGCCATAATGCCCACCTGATAAGACTGTTTCTGAATCCACCAATCTAGTCAATGCAATGCATTAGAAAACCGTAGAGATTCCACTTGCAGCTTGGGAAGAGCTCCAACTAATCGGGTAAAATAGCATCAGATCAGGACGAGCTGAGCATTCTGAGTACCTTACATTCTTTTGAACATTCTCACAGCACGCTCTGCTGATCAGAGAGAAGGACAAGATGGACACAACAGCTCCCTGTAGCTAAGAGGCATCAGCCTGCTGTAATCCTCTTGACCTACAACCCAATCACCCAAAAAGAAAGAAAAAAAACTCCACGTCAAAATGGGGAAGAGGAGATGTTTTGCTGGACAGTGTACAAAGTGAACAGCAACGCTTGAGGAGGAGAAAGATTTGCATCTCCGGCAAGCTTCCCCACCTGCAGTGTCCCACAAGCCCAGGTTGACAATGCTCCCATCCACAGAGACATTGGCACCGAAGTTGTCGAACACGGTGGGGATGCAATCCTGCCATGAATGAACAGGAGCAAGAACAACCAAACCAAAGCAAACCACCAGGTCGACCAAATCAGGTCAAGAATAGATCACTATCTGGTGATTGGGGGGAGAAGAACAGGAAAGGTAGAAGATACACACTCAACGGTGGGGAACTTGTTGCAGGTGTAGCAGATGAGCATGTAGGTCTTGTCCACGGCGCCGTCCCCCACGGTGACGCACTTGATGAACTTGGTGGTCGCTGAGCTCGCCGCCGCTCCGCTCATCTCTCCTCCTTACCACGGTTGTAAATATTACGGTATAAACATATTTTCTATTTTAATTCCAATAATAATTATGATAATAGTAAACACCCAAGCATGGCATAAGAATGACTTAAACAACATATTGATATATGCATCATTCAAATCATTGCAGAATGAGTGAAAACTCAACATGAATATCATATATGAATTCAATATTAGCATGGCATTCATAACATTAATGTATTTGCATGCTACTCCTTTTATAAACTTGACATATATGATCAACACATGTATAGACATAGAATTAAAGAAATAACATGCTGTCTTCATACATAGCCAAATGAACATGACTAAAATCAGCATATAACAAGTTAATTGATTTAGGATTGCTCTCAGAACAGAGTCGCACAAGATCTTAAATCTTGGCCTTCTCATGCAGTTGTCCATACTTTTATAGATGATCTTATAGCTAAAGTCAAGATTTGAGCTCTAATTCTCTTCTTACTGGCAGAATCCAGTCCAGAATAGATCTAGTTTGTCTATCAGTTTAGAAATTTAACATGCGAATATCAACAAAAAAGACATCGCTCGTTATCCGGTTAGTCACGACCAAAGAAGAACAACTAAGCAACTAAATAGAATCTGTACTGAACAAATATGGCATTAACAGGACAGATCAATAGCTAGCATACTCTACAAATTTATTTGCATGTTATCAAATCTTCTTAACGATGAGACAAGACTAGGATCCAGCCAGTGAGATTGATTACTAGAGCTCAAATCTGATTCTTCTATCAAGATCACAATCAGTATAAGACTATTTCATCACAGAGCAATTGATTCTCTCCATTGCACATTCACTTGCATAATATCACAGAGATACCAGATAAGGCACAGAGAAAAATATTAGCACTCACAAGGTGATGGTATTCAAAACCACCTGAAGAAACCGAAAGAGGGCAAGGCACGACAAAGTCATTGTCCCGAAAACCTATCAACCCGCTATTGCAAGCGGGGAGATGATTCACGGAGATACAATGCCGCTTTTCCTTTTCACCGAAGCCAGCAGAAAACCGAGGTGCGGTGTGCCGCACAAGACCACAAGATTGCTCACGGCCGAGCAATCAAACACGCGCAGGAGCCGATGCCAACACTGCCTCCCCTCAGATCAGCCTTTGCACTTCGGATTTCCCCACACCCAAATTAGGGTTCACACAGAAAACCGAAACCAAAAGCCCAATCGGAGAAAGCGCCGAAGCCTCAAATCTCCGCTAATCGAAGAACAGGGAGGAGAAGCAACTCAAAGGAACGAGCTCGGATCGAAGAAGAGATGCCGCCTACCGTGGAGCCGTGCGGCCTTAAATAGAGAGGACGAGAGTTGGCTGCGGGGTGGCGTGAGCGGCCGGCTCCGAGGAACCCGGGCCAACTCACGCCTCCGCCGCCGCCCCTCCGCTCGCCATCTCTCCATATGCCGCCGAAATCGCCGGATCTGGGCGAGGAAGTTGAAACGGCCGCTTGAGACCCGCTCGGGAACGCGCAGACGGCAACGACGGACGCGCTCGGGAGGAGACAGTCTCCTCCCTTATCTCTTCAGCTGGTCACCGCCAGTGTGGCCCCACTTTGCATTTCCTCCTTTTCCTTATTTTCTTTTCTCAATTTGGGAAATTCCAAATATGCCCCTGACTTACAACAATCCCCACCAATTTCTCAATGAGAAGAGAAATATCTTGTTTAATATACAGCTGTTCGACTATGGGTACCTTGCGGGTTTGAACCCAAAGTCTAGTGACAAAGACTACGACTCTGCACAGACAAAGGAGGACTACGCCTTGATCCGATGCCTTGGTGTGAGAACTTTCGCCCAAATCACATTCTGTACTGGGCGGCTTGCCCTTTCCCTCTCGGGTTGGGACGTTCCGGTCATGTCCCCGTATCTAGCTCATGAGTGCTTAAAGAAGTATACCCTTATCTTCCTTTGATTGCGACCTCACAATCACACTCACGTAGGTGAACCCTTCTAGGAGTCCTGTAGGACGACTCCATAAGTCATATATAGACCTCGAGTTCATTAAGAGCCATTGCTCAACCTTCCATACAAAAAGAGCACTGCAGCTAATGGGACCCGTTAGATGTGCTCTCTAATTTCACACAGTTTGTTGTCCTAGAGCCTAGTTCACGGGATCTCCGATCTCCTAGGATAGGTTACTACCGATGTGAACCTTCATACGGGTATAAGCCCCATTCCCTGAGATGCTGCAAGGATGACCTTTTGAGCCAATCCTTTGGTGAAAGGATCTGCCAAGTTCCTTCGGATGGATGTATTCTCTGAAATAACACCGTCTCTCGGCATGCCGCATCGACTTAAGTCTTCTCTTTATGTGTTTTGAGGACTTCATATTGTCCTTTCTACTCTTCGCCTTAACCAGAACGGTTTGGTTATCGCAGTAGATCAATATAGCTGGAATGGGTTTTTCCAGCACAGGTAGGTCAGAAAGGAGTTCTCGAATCCATTCTGCCTCTACAGCTGCTGAATCTAATGCAACTAGCTCAGCCTCCATTGTGGACCGTGTAATGATAGTCTGTTTTGAAGACTTCCATGAAACGGCCCCACCTGCTAGAGTGAATACATAACCACTCGTAGCCTTCATGTCGTCCGAGTCACTGATCCAGTTAGAATCACTGAATCCTTCCAAGACTGCCGGATGACCAGAATAATGTATTCCCAATTTAGAGGTTCCCTTCAAATATCTGAGAACTCTTTCTAGTGCTATCCAATGATCATCTCCGTGATTGGACGATAACGACTCAATGCAAACAACATATGAGATGTCCGCCTCGTTGCACTAGTTAAGTACATCAGAGATCCTATTATTTGAGAATATCTAAGTTGATCTTTCCCATGCCCAGTGTTCTTATGCAGCTTTGCATTTGGATCATAGGGTGTGGATACTGACTTGCAGTCCATAAATCCAAATCTGGTTAGGACTTTATCCACATAATGGGATTGTGAAAGAGTAATCACATTCTCACCCTTTATGAGCTTGATGTTTAGAATAACATCAGCTTCACCCAGGTCTTTCATATCAAAGTTCTGGGAAAGAAAAGATTTTGTATTATTAATCACATTCATGTTGGTCCCAAAAAGCAATATGTCATCTACATAAAGACATAGAATGACACCTTCTCCTCCACTAAACCGATAGTAGACACATTTATCGGCTTCGTTTACACAAAAGCCGACCGACGTCATCGTACTATCAAATTTCTCATGCCATTGCTTAGGAGCTTGCTTTAGACCATACAAGGATTTAATCAATCGACATACTTTCTTTTCTTGCCCTTCAACCACAAATCCTTCAGGCTGTTGCATATAAATCTCCTCATCCAACTCTCCATTTAGGAAAGCGGTCTTTACATCCATTTGATGTACTAGGAGCTTATATGCAGCAGCTATTGCTAAAAGCACTCGGATTGTAGGTAAACGAGCCACATGAGAGTATGTGTCAAAATAGTCTTCTCCTTCCTTTTGCGTGAAACCTTTAGCCACTAACCGGGCCTTGTACTTTTCAATAGTACCATCGGTCTCGCTTTCTTTTAAAGATCCATTTGCACCCTCTTGGCTTACAACCAAGCGGGAGATCTGAAATTTCCCAAGTTCCGTTAGCTATGATGGAATTCATCTCGCTACGGACTGCTTCCTTCCAGTAATCCACATCCGGAGATGCGTATGCCTCTGAAAGAGTTCGTGGTTCATTATCCACGACATAGGTGACAAAGTCATCACCAAGTGACTTTTCGGTTCTCTGTCTCTTACTCCTCCTTAACTCCAAATCTGAAGTAGTGTTATCCACATTAGGAAGAATAGAGAGATCATCTAAACCAGAATGGTCACTAACTTCCTTTGGTCTCATAGGAAACACTTGCTCAAAGAATGTCGCATCTCGAGATTCCATCACTATGTTTGTAGTGATATCAACCGCCTCGGATTTGACCACTAAGAATCTATAAGCGGTGCTGTGTAAAGCATATCCTAGAAAGACACAATCAACGGTCTTAGGACCAATCTTCCTTTTCTTCGGTAATGGTACATGAACCTTTGCAAGGCATCCCCAAGTCCGAAGAAATGATAAGTTGGGTTTTCTCCTTCCATCCTTCATAGGCGTTTCCTCCCGATTGAGGTGGAACCCTATTCAGATATAGTTAGTGTGAGCACTGCCTCACCCCACCAATAGTCCGGCATACCTGAACTCTGAAGCATGGCGTTAACCAAGTCACAAAGAGTTCGGTTCTTCCTTTCGGCTATTCCATTGAATTGGGGTGAGTATGGTGGAGTCACTTCATGAATTATTCCACTTTCTTCACAGAATTGAGAGAACTCATGTGAAACGTATTCACCACCTCAGTTCGATCTTAACCGTTTGATTCTCTTTTCTAGTTGATTTTCAACTTCAGCTTTATAGATTTTAAAGTGTTCAAGTGCTTCATCTTTCGACTTAAGTAGATAGATATAACAATACCTAGTCGCATCATCTATGAGGGTTAAGAAGTATCGTTTGCCACCTTTAGTTAATATTCCATTCATCTCACAAATATCAGAATGTATTAGTTCAAGTGGAGAAGTGCTTCGCCCTTCGACGCTATAAAAAGGTTTTCGGGGCTGCTTAGCTTGCACATACACTTCACATTTTGAACCCTTCACATAATTATAGCTTGGAATTAAACTCATTTTACTTAACCGCATAATGGCTTCAAAATTTACATGACATAACCTTGAATGCCAAATATCATGAACTTTATTGCAATGGGAAACATTAAAGATGTTTACATTATTCAAATCAAGAGTTGATAAGCGGAACATTCCTCCGCTATCATAACCTTTTCCCACAAAGTTATCAAACTTGGTCAGGATGACCTTATTTGACTCGAATACAAGCTTTATTCCTTGCCTACATAGCATAGACCCGCTCAGAAGATTGCGAGTCATCGCAGGCACATACAGTACGTCTTTAAGGATGAGTGTTTTGCCCGAGGTAAGCGTCAGGCAAACCTGTCCAATCCCACGTACTGTTGCGGCGGCTCCGTTGCCCATTAGGACGGATCCACCACCTTCACCCTGAAATGAAGAGAAACAAGATCGATCAGCACATATATGTCTAGTAGCACCTGTATCAATCCACCAATCAATAGATGGACTTGCCATAAAGGCTCGAGTACGTACTCTTCCAAGTCGGAGCTTGGCGGTATGACATTTGCTTGACCTTATGGCCTTTGTGTCGACCAGAGTCGGACCCTTGCCTTTACGATTGCGGCAGTGATTGGCCTTATGACCAGCCTCTCCGCAAACAAAGCAGACAATGTCCTCCTTTTTCTTCTTTATTTTCTTTGGTTGGAGCTTGTATTGGGGCTGACTCTTGAATTTGGGTTTCCCAGGGCCTCCAGTTCTTTTAACTTCCACTTGATGAGCTTGGACTTGAGCCTTTCCCATACCGTCACCTGATCTTGCACGCTCTTCGACATTGATAGCAGCTGACAGCTCATTGAGCGTCAAGCGCTCCTTTATATGTCTACGAGCGGTCACAAAGTCACGCCACGAGGGTGGTAACCGCGAATGACGTTTACTTGGAACTTCTACGGTAGGGCACATCGTCGACTTAAGTCACGTACATGGAGTTGAAGCTCGTGGAGTCGCTCCATCACCGACCGTCCTTCCACCATCTTATAGTTCAAGTAGTTGGCGTTACAAAGGACTCGTTCCATTATCTCCTTTGAGTATTTCTCATCAAGTTCGTCCCGAGTTGCTTGGCATTTGTGAAGTTGACATAGACGTCAAACAAACGGTTAGACAGGATGGCTAGCAAACGGGCTAAGACTGCATTATTGGCCTCTTCCCAACGCATCGTTTCAGGTATCTCTAGCGGAAACACCGGAGGACTTGAAATGATCCAGAAGAGCCTAAGGTCAGTCAGCCAAAGCTTGGCCCTCGCCTGCCAACGTTTGAAGTTGACACCGTCAAAGACTTCGGGCTTTACGACGTCAGATGAGGAAGCCATTCTTTCAAGTATAGGTTTTCTGGATTGTTGTAAATATTGCGGTATAAGCATATTTTCTATTTTAATTCCAATAATAATTATGATAATAGTAATCACCTAAGCATGGCATAAGAATGACTTAAACAACATATTGACATATGCATCATTCAAATCATTGCAGAATGAGTGAAAACTCAACATGAACATCATATATGAATTCAACATTAGCATGGCATTCATAACATTAATGTATTTGCATGCTACTCCTTTAATAAACTTGACATATATGATCAACACATGTATAGACATAGAATTAAAGAAATAACATGCTGTCTTCATACATAGCCAAATGAACATGACTAAAATCAGCATATAACAAGTTAATTGATTTAGGATTGCTCTCAGAACAGAGTCGCACAAGATCTTAAATCTTGGCCTTCTCATGCAGTTGTCCATACTTTTATAGATGATCTTATAGCTAAAGTCAAGACTTGAGCTCTAATTCTCTTCTTACTGTCAGAATCCAGTCCAGAATAGATCTAGTTTGTCTATCAGTTTAGAAATTTAACATGTGAATATCAACAAAACAGTATACTGCCTGTTATCTGGTTAGTCACAGCCAGCAGCAACGGTAAGCAACTAAATAGAATCTGTACTGAACAAATATGGCATTAACAGGACAGATCAATAGCTAGCATACTCTACAAATTTATTTGCATGTTATCAAATTTTCTTAACAGTAGACAACAGACTAGGATCCAGCCAGTGAGATTGATTACTAGAGCTCAAATCTGATTCTTCTATCAAGATCACAATCAGTATAAGACTATTTCATCACAGAGCAATTGATTCTCTCCATTGCACATTCACTTGCATAATATCACAGAGATACCAGATAAGGCACAGAGAAAAATATTAGCACTCACAAGGTGATGGTATTCAAAACCACCTGAAGAAACCGAAAGAGGGCAAGGCACGACAAAGTCGCTGTCCCAGAAAACCTATCAACCCGCTATTGCAAGCAGGGAGATGATTCACGGAGATACAATGTCGTTTTTCCCTTTTCAGCCGAAGCCAAGAAGGAAAACCGAGGTACGGGTGTGCCGCACAAGACCACAAGATTGCTCACAGCCAGATCAATCAAACACAGCAGGGAGCCGATGCCACCACTGCCTCCCCTCAGATCAGCCTTTGCACTTCGGATTTCCCCACACCCAAATTAGGGTTCACACAGAAAACCGAAACCAAAAGCCCAATCGGAGAAAGCGCCGAAGCCTCAAATCTCCGCTAACCGAAGAACAGGGAGGAGAAGCAACTCAAAGGAACAAGCTCGGATCGAAGAAGAGATGCCGCCTACCGTGGAGCCGTGCGGCCTTAAATAGAGAGGACGAGAGTTGGCTGCGGGGTGGCGTGAGCGGCCGGCTCCGAGGAACCCGGGCCAACTCACGCCTCCGCCGCCGCCCCTCCACTCGCCATCTCTCCATATGCCGCCGAAATCGCCTGATCTGGGCGAGGAAGTTGAAACGGCCGCTTGAGACCCGCTCGGGAACGCGCACGGGCAACTCTCCTCCCCTTATCTCTTCGCGCGGGTCACCGCCAGGTGGGCCCCGCCTGCATTTCCTCCTTTTCCTTATTTTCTTTTCTCAATTTGGGAAATTCCAAATATGCCCCTGACTTACAACAACCACCACCCTACACTCTTCTTCCTTCAGTTTCTCCTGCCTCTTTCTTGCTTAAGAGACTGCTTCAGTTTCCGCTGTGGTGTGTTGGGAAGTAGGCCAGTGACGTCGAGTCTCTTTCTGCAAGATCTTTTTTATCGCTGCATTTGAACTTCCGACTCTTGGAGTGGCCCTTCTGGCTGGTGTGGCAAGATTCTGATTTTGATAGTTAGGGAAATAGTCTCGTATTAGTTTTGAAATATCATGTAAACTAACTTACAAATATAGTTAGGGAAATAGTCTCGTATTAGTTTTGAAATATCATGTAATCTAACTTAAAAATAGATGAATCTCTATCTCACAAGTTAGCTTTTAGAACGAAAAGAATTATGATCTAATAAGTAATATGAGAGTTTGATTCTAATACCTCTGAAATAATGGACACTAGTGTGTAGACACTCGATGGAATAGGGCATGTTTGGGTGCGGCTGCGGCTTATGGCTTTTAGCTGAAATTTTTGAATTTTGGCTGTTTACGGTACAGATTACGGAGAGACGGATACTTACTTGTGATTTTGGCTGGTACAGATGTTGGACTTTTAACGTGTAGATCGTTTAACTTGTAGACCTCGTTTTGAGAAAATACCCCATTTGAAAGTTAGGTAATGTAGCAAAAGCCAAAAGTCGCTAGTTTTGGAGGAAAAGAACAAGCCCTATGATTTTAAGTAACTATCGGTTTATGATAAAGGAGACGGTAAATGGCTAAGAGACACTAATATATAAATATATAAAGAGAGATTATTAGAACGATCTTATATTAGTTGTAAAAGAACAAAGCATCTATCTTAAAAGCGAAAGATCGCTTCGTCTCACGCCCTACATTTTGAAAATGAGGGCATGTTTGGCAACAGTTGCGGCTTATGGCTTTTGGCTGAAATTTTTGAATTTTAGCTGTTTATGGTACATATTACGGAGAGAGATACTTACTTGCGATTTTGGATGGTACAGCTGTTGGGCTTTTAACGTGTACGTTGTTTAACTTGTAGACCCCGTCTTGAGAAAATACTTTGTTTGAAAGTTAGTTATTGTAGCAAAAACAAAAAACCGTCAGCTTCAGAGGAAAAGAACAGGCTCTGAGAATGTCTTTACCATACAGCAACAGTAAAAGTAATTCTTAGTAGCGTGTCACTGATAAACGCATTGTTTTGGATGCTGCTGAAGTTTGTCTCTTTTGTTGTAAGTATGTATTGTTATAGTGCTTACTAATGTACAGTACTTCGCAATTAAATAGTTCTGAGTAGTTACTGGATTACAAACATCTCCGGAATGAGGGCGTTACAAGGTCTACGACGAATGAAACAATCAACATGGGCTTAATCGATATGTGCACTTTGCAGGTCGTGCAAAAAAAAAAACAAACTACAAGTATGTCATTTGTATTTCCTCATTTTATTCACCATCCTGCACAAGGAAAAGATAATTATTCCTTCATCTCTCTGTACCCAATAATCTGCATCTGCTCAAGTCAATCCCCAAGCCTGTTAAAAAAAACCAATGTGAGTACTAAAATGCAAACATGCCATTCTCAAGCAGTTCTGATCTCACAAATCTTTGTCGGAAATTGAAGAACGTGCATTTGTGAATAGAGCATCATGACCCTGACCTGAATTCTGCCGTCAGACGTTCCGACGACCAGGACATCGCCGTCGGCGTCGACCGCCATGCACTGGACTCGGCAACCGGCACTGCCGGCCTGGAGTGCGCCTATCTTGGTGAGCTTCTCTCTAGACCATATCTCCACGGCGACATTTCTTGAGCCCAGGTATATCAGGTCCGCACTGACCACCAACGACCGCACTTCCATCGACGACGGTATCGATCCGACGAGGTTGTAATTCGAGCTGTTCCATATCTGCAGCAGCATTCAACCATCAGAATTCAGAAACTTTAAACATCAAATAGCTAGAGATACTGTACTGAGACTGAGTTCATGTAACAGTTCAGATTCCTTCAGAACCTTGACTGATGCGCCGTCCAAAGGAGTGCTTCCTGTGTAGAGCAGACCATCATAAACTTGCAGACAGTATATCGGGTTCGCCTTGCCCAACATCTTCTTGTTGCCTGACTGGATCACCCCAATGTTCCGCTCGCCAGATCGATTTCCTGCCACCAAGAACAACGCTCGTTTTTGCGTTCTTTTTTTCTGACATGCATGTACTGTTCGCACTTCGCCGCAGTTGAACAGTAAGAGGAGTTATACCTGAATGCTGCTGTCGTTGCAGCCGCAGAAAACCTTGCCGTGCACAAGCGCCATGGACCTCACGTACTTGTTTGGGTTCAGAAGCTTGGAATTCCCGTTCCAGCTTAGCACCTTGAAGCGCAGAACACCACAAAGGAAGGGCTAAAACTATTCAAAAGGCTATCCATCTATCTGAACATTTCGCGCACCAGGTACTACTGAAGAATGAAACAAGAAAAGCCATGGCATTTCGTCGATCACCTTGACGCCTGTGCCTTGCGGCACGAAACAGGCCACGGCATTAGCCACAGCTAGGTTCTGCACCGGATCTCTCGCGTCGTGAACCTCGATGCAGAGGAGACTGTCCCGGAACTGCCACACCTGCTCAGGTAGGAACACAAGTTAAATTCTGAATTTTCGCAACGTTTTATGTGTCTGTCTCCTTGATCTTGCTAAGAAACATGCCCTTATAGTTCTGTCCAGTGATCCACTGTAGAGTTTCTCGTCCGAGTGCAGGACTGCTAAACTTGTGATTGCTTTTGTGTGCTCCTGAGCCTCATGGACAAGACGAAGAATATTTTCACTTCCCTCCCAGACCTGGATGTTCAATTTTCACAGATTTCAGAAACTTAAACTATAAAAACTTGTATGGAATTTTGGAAGAGCAACCTTTAGTGTTCCATCCGAATGGCCGGAGAAGATGTAACTCTTGAAGTAAACAATTGATGTGACTTTACCATTCGAGCTGCAATCTGCGTGATTAAGCTCCTTATGGTTCCACATGTCCTGCGACTAGAAAAGGCACTTATCAGTAAAACTAACTCTTATACTGTAAAAAAATTGAAATGCACTTGGTGGTAAATTGAGCAGTACAATGCTGGATTCTTGGCCATCTGACAGCAGCTTCAGCATCTCGAACGCGAGACCGGATGATTTCTTCAGATCTCTCAGGGTCTTGAGCACATCCTTGATGTACGTCGTAATGTCGTGCATTCCCTCTGAAATTTGACACGTTTGGAAAATCAGAGCCAAAAAATGTTTTCAACTTCTGTGTCAAGGTCGATGAACAGTAACCAACCACGGTCGTTCATGAAACTCCTTAACGCCACCATTGCAAGGGCCCTATCACTGCCATGCTTTGCAGACCTGAGGACAAGCACAAACTGCCGTAGTAGGCAGACCCTTGCGGCCCCGAGCACGCCGGTGTCTGGAAGAAGAGAGCATGTAGATGAGCCAGGTTGCGCACACGAGACTTGTCGTAAACAGCTCTGCGTTGTTGCTCTTCAGGCATTCGGACAGTGCCTCAAAGACCAGCCCGAATTCATGGCTGACTAATGCATAGGCTGTTTTCCTCTCCCATTCAGAGGCAGCCGTCCCTTCCTCCTGCAAAATAAACAACAGATGTGTGTGCATGACTGTTTCAGTATTGCAAATGAACACTATCGAAGGAGTGAAGTTGCAGCAAAAATCAGCAAGTTTTACAGATCAGATTTTTTTGTAAGTTTCTATGCTTGATAATTCAGTAAGTATATATATGTGAACCTGTTGGATATTAATCTTGATTGTTATTGCATTTTGCATGCATATATGTGCATGCAGGGGGCTAGTCAAAACCACGTTGAGAAGTGGCATGAGAATAGCTGCATGGAGTTAGTGGTTAGTGGAGAAAGTCTATTGTTAACTAAGTCTATTATTAACTAAGTCTATTGTTAGCTAACTCTATTATTAGCTAAGTCTATTGTTAGCTAAGTCTATTGTTAGCCACTAGGTGAGGCTATTTAAGCCAGGTAATATGTTATTTGTTGAGTAGATGGATTAGAGTGAAATCGCAAAGCAGTTGCTGCATCGGCCAAATCTCATCTGTACTCAATTTTGTGTGTGTGTTCTAGAGAGGAAATAATGTGCGAGTTCTCTCCTGGGTTGTGCTAACAATTGGTATCAGAGCGAGGTGCAAGAAGAAGTCGTGCGACGCGGCTCGGTCGGGCGACGACGGATCTCGCCGGCTGCGGCGCTACGCCTGCAGGGCGCAATGCGGCGCGATGTCATGACGGAGTGGCGGGCTCCTGTGACATATTGTTGAGGATAAAGAATGAAAGCACATGGAAAAGCTCCGGGTCTGTCGAGTGCCAAAAGCTGTGTGTGTGCTCATGACGTTCTTCTGTTTACCTCCACTGTGAATTAGTTGTGTGTCCAAGAGTTTAGTAGTACAAGAGAATAGAAATGTGTTCTCTCCGTGTACTCCTGTCTAGCTGTGTACATGTGTGTATTCTTGTGTTAGTAGTGTCCACGAGAAAACGTGAGTTCTTGTAGGTGTGTCTAAGAACTCACTAATGTAAGCTCTGGTCCGAGTCTCCGTGGCCGATGGTACTGGCAAAAGATAATTGGAGCTGAGGTAGAGGTCGAAGTCATCGGCGAGGTGTGTCACCGATGGTGAAGAAGTGAAAAGCATCGGCAAGTTGTGTCGCCGGCCGCATGGTCAGCAAGAAGATGGTAAAACTCCTTGGAGATGCGTCAGGAGATCAGACTTCGTCTTGTGAAGTTTAGCAAATCAAGATTAGGGGGGAATGTTGGATATTAATCTTGATTGTTATTGCATTTTGCATGCATGTGTGTGCATGCAGGGGGCTAGTCAAAGCCACGTTGAAAAGTGACATGAGAATAGTTGCATGGAGTTAGTGGTTAGTGGAGAAAGTTTATTGTTAGCTAAGTCTATTATTAGCTAAGTCTATTGTTAGCTAAGTCTATTATTAGCTAAGTCTATTGTTAGCTAAGTCTATTGTTAGCCATTAGGTGAGGCTATTTAAGCCAGGTAATATGTTGAGTAAATTGAGAGCGGTGGAATAGAAAGACAAGAGAAAATCCGGCGCAAGTTAAGTTCGTGTCGAGAAATTCTCTCTGTGTGTCTATATTCCTCGTCTCCCCCGTGTAGTGTGTGTCACAGATAAATATGTGTGTAGGATCCTGATATTGTGTTCTAACATAACCTACCATTTCATCTTCACCGTCACCGCGAACAATGCTTAATTCCTGCGACTGCCGGTATCTTTCTTTCACCCTGGCCAGCTTCAGCAGGGTCGATCGAGCGAGCGGCCTCCCCGACGACGAGAACTTCCCCGGGAGATTCATGATGGTCTCAGCAGCAAGGAGCTGGCTCCTCGGGAAATCTGAATTCTTGAGGCACTGAATAAGGCTATCCACCGCTTCCTCGCGGTACATGCTTATCTTCCTCGGCTCCACCTGCATTGCTCAGAATTCAGAAGAGCTATAAGAACTCTACAAACTGAAGATGTGCTACAAAAATACAATTTACCAAAAGATCAAGCTGAAGAAGTAGTCCTGCAACAACAGGGCTCTGCTCCAGTGTTGTCGACTGCAGATATACGAGAAGCGTATGCATCATGCTGAAGGAGCCTCCCTCTTTGATCGTCCGAAGAACACGATCCGCTGTTGATCGTCTGAACAAAAACGGTAGAATCGAGAAGTTAACACGCAGGAGTTAATAGAATGTAAAATTGTTTATTTTATTTCACAAGAAGGAATGGCATGGAGAGATTACTTTTCAGCTTGAGCAGTTCACAGAGGAACCGCACAATGTCGAACTTGTCGGCATCGCCGACGACATGGCAGGCGTCGAGGATGGCGCCCAGCGCCGACTTCTCGACAATGCTGCTCCGGCAGTGGCCGTCCTCCCCGATGCACCTCAGTAGAATCCTCACAGCGGCCACCCTCTCCTCGACCTGATCGGCTTCCAAGCTCACGGTCACACTCCTCACAAACCTCTCGGACACCAGTGCAGACTTCGGCACAAGCGACGTGCTATCCCGGCCGCCTTCCCCGAGAATCTGGTTCAGAAGGATAATTGACGCGGCCTTCGGCTTGACGCACATCTTAAGCGCGTCCTCGTCGCCTCGCCGGATGGTGGAGACCAGCGCCTCGGCCATGTCCATCTCGACGAGCTGCTCCGGCGACGGAGACAGGAGGTAGATGAGCACCACGGCCTCGACTAGCCCTTTCTTGAACAGGGCGACCAGGCAGTCCACGTCGGAGTCCACCCTGGTCAGCGTCTGCACGACGGCGTCGTCCCGGGAAGCGAGCTCGGCCAGGAGAAAGACGGCAACCTGCAGCACCTGCGCGCTGACGGAGTTGAAGAGGATCTCCACGAAGCCGTTGATCACGGCGGGCTTGGCCAGCGCGCTGAAGAACACCTGCTCGGCGGCGCCGGCCTCGCGCCAGAGCCGCTCGATCCTGAGGACCGACTTCTCCGACTCAGCCAGCTCCTCGGACGTGCAGAGGCAGGACACCACGTCTCGGAGCTCGCCGACGGCGCTCTCCAGAGAGGCCTGCGCGATGACGCTGGTCGGCGACGGCTCGCGCCCCTGGCTGCCGGCGGTGTCCGGAGACGGGAGTTGATCTTGAACGGCGCGGGGCTCTCCATCGATCTCAGGGGCGTCGCCGCCGCGGGAGTGGCGGGGCTCTGGTCGCGCCAGGCGGCGATGAGGCGCTTGAGAACGTAGTTGGTCTTGGGCAGCTGCGCGCCGTGCAGGCGCTGGCGCGTGATGGGGCAGGTGGCGTTGCCGCGGTCGAGCCACTCCTGGATGGCGCGGCGCTCGTACGTCTGGCCGGTCTCGAGCGTAACGGGGTCGTCGAACACCTGGCTCGTGATCGGGCACACGAAGTCCTTGGGCGTCGCCACCAGCTGCTGCCGCCGCGCCAGGTCGACGTCGCCGCCCATCGGGGAGCTGTATTAAAATCCGACACCTCTCGATCAGCGCGCGGCGCGTCGGCATCATCAGCGCGAGGCTCGAGAATGTTGTTTTGGAGGCGCGCGGAAGGCTTACCTCGCGGGCTCCGGAGAGAGCCGGGCCCGGGCGTCGTCGTCGCCGCGTGGCTGCGCTCTGCGAGGCTTGGACAGCGGCGACGCCGTGTGCTTTTCCTAGGAGACGAGGGAACAGCATCGGGAACTCAGCTTTGGAAGGAAGTTATGATTTGTGTAGCTTCACTCGTAGCATTGGTTCACAGCCGGAGAAATTAAGGAGACGACGATGTCTTTTCCATGCGTCCGAGTAGTACATTTTGTTGCTACTTGCAGAGGCGGAATCAGTCTAAGCCTAAGCCTCGGATTGGAGCAGCTGCTCTTTGGGTCGACTCTTGAGCTAACTTTATTTATTTATGATTTTTCATAAATTTTATATAGACTTTGGTTGTCAGACCTCGGGCTACAGTCCAAATAGTCTGAGGCCTGGTTCCGTCACTAGCTACTTGGTTTTAAGTAGATTGGACTAGGATGGATAGTTCATTCTCCAGGAATGTTCCAATACAAAGTAGCTACAACCAAGTAATCCTGCTACGATCTTCAACGTACGTGCCGAAGTAGCTACGTACTGCTGTATATGCCTTCATAGCTTGTAGTGACGCCAATTTGGTACTTGATTTTTATAAAGCGCGGCTTGACTCGGTGTATCTCCAAAATTAAACTTTAACTGCAAATCCTTTTTACAAATGTATTGTTAAATCATGATCATAAGAAAGTTTTTTCAAATGTGAATCCGGTGGTTTCACTTTTATGTCACAGGATCTATGTTGCTGGACCAACCGTTGGTAAAGAATTACAAAGTTTGAATATTGATATACATAGGTGCCTTGCAAAAATAACTGAGGAAGTGTATACCAAAACAAAGTGAATTTAATTTTTATTTAACCATATTGAACAAAACAGTATTTTTGTAATTAGTTTGGTATATGATCTTCAATTACAAAAAAAATAAAATAGTAAAAATAGTAAAAGCACGCCTTCAATATATGGGAATCTCCTATGCACATCTTTGATTGCTAGTTTTCTTTAACTGCAAGTTTTTTTAATGAAAGTATGAAAATTACAAAATATATTAAAAAAATAGTTTCACACATCTATGTATCTACAAAAAACTAGTAATATTCAAGGTACCTCCTTCATTTCAAAGATCTAGAAAATTCCACAATAATCCTTAAATAAAAAGAAAAATCCTAAAAATTCTCTCACTAAATAAGAGAAAATAGAAAAGACCTACAACACTTATTTTGGTGAGTTAGAATATAACGTTGTAAATTAATCATATATAGATTTTACAACTTTTATAGTTGTACAATAAATACAACTATATTTTTTAAAGGCATTATATTTATTTAACAAGCACAATATGTTACAATATCTAGTCGCGAAATTGCATGGGTAATTCTGCTAGTTATAAGCATCTATTTAGTAGACATGGGCAGGTATTTTTGGGAGGTGTTACAATACTCTCCAAAAGATGTAAAGCAAACTTAATTATAATACAGAAAAATTGATATAGGAAACTTTCCACAGAGGGGAATGGTAGGAATATTTGGAGAAATGTTCCATTTCAATCGGATGGTTTGGAGTTCCAAGCATGTAGTCTTGGAAAGGTGCTACTGCTTATACTTTCCTCCGTTCTTTTACGTTTTGAATGTTGATACGGTCTCTGACACACATTTGACCACTAGGTCAATAAAAATCAATAAAATTATAATGATATTGAATAACTTTTGATGATAAATATATTAATACATTTTTATGTGACAAACCAAAATAGTTTTGTGTGTATTAGCGGTCAAAGTTTTGAAAGATTGACTACTTGCACGTATACTAAAACAACATCTATTTGAGAATGGAGGGAGTATCTGCTACCAATGGCGTAGCCAAGAATTATCTGTTGCATACATTTCATACGAATTTTGCATTAAGCACGTAGTTTCTTTAGGAATTCTATGATATCTACGTATTTCAAATGGGCCTTAGTTGATTCTAACACAGACACAGCCAGGAATGCACAGAAGGCTCTGTGTAGGTCGAAGTCCCAACCTCTTCTGAGTTCTGAGACATTGCAACTCACCAAGGCAATATTCTTTCGAGCTTTTTAATATTTTTTGTTTGATATAATTGACCTAGGCCTGCATCTCTAATTAAAGCACTACGGCCAGTCTGACTAATCATGCACTGAGATGCTAATCTTTCTGAGAACTCCAGATTCTATATTAAACGATTCGCGCAAAAATTAACTCAGCTCTTGCGTTTTGACTTTTGAGCAGCGCCAAGATCGATTCAGAGCACAGACCTCTTTGCCGCCGTAGAGCTCGGACGAAGAGTCCTCCGTGCTTGCGTCGGAAGGCGTGGCCGGCGAATGCTCCGCTCGGAGCCTGGACACCGGGCTCCCTCTGCCGATCGGCTGCTGCTGCTGCTGCACTATGAGGTGCGGCGGCACGCGCTGCGGGTACAGGCTCGGCGGCCTCATCAGTTCCCTCCGGCCCTTGCCGCTGCCCTGCCGCGGATACAGGTCCCCAGCTCGTCTGCCAACGCCCAGATCGGCTGCAAAATCCACCGGAAGTTGTGACTTTGGAGTCTCCGTTGAGCACTCAGAAATGGACGGGAAAGAACGGAGTGCGTGTGTGTACGTAGAGCATTACATTGTACCGTATGCCATTCTGCGAACTGACCGCCTCGTCGGTTTCCGCCGTCCTGTCCTCGTCGGCGTCGTGGTTCTGGCCGTCTCCGACGGTGAATACAAGCTCTGGAGGAGGAGGCGGCGGCGAAGATACCCTCGCCGCCTCGCCGCCTTCGAGGATCTTCTTTAGGTAGAGCGCGTAAGCTTTGCAGTTTACGTCGAGCACCTTCTCGTACTCCCGCTCAAGTGCCCGCATCTCCTGCGCCTGGGCGCTGCTCATCAGCGACAGCACCCTCATCGCCGACAGCGCCGCCTCCTCCACGGACTTTTCTTCGTTACCCTGAGCTGCGGCGGCCGCAGCGGCGGAGGCGCGGCGGGCAGCGAAGTGCCGCATGACGGGGAGGAGGCGGGGCGCGAAGAGCGCCTCGAAGGCTGCGGGCGAGGCTCGTGGCGCGCAAGCGCGGGGTCGAGGGCGAAGAGGTCGAGCACGGCGGCCGCTGCCGCAGGCGCCCCGCCACGGCGGCGCGCTGCCGACGCTAGCGCGAGGAGGAGGCAGGAGAGCGGGGTGGCCGTGGGGAGCGACTGCAAAAGTCGCTCGGCGGCTCGGAGCGACGACAGAGACGGCGAGGCGGACGCTGCGGTGTCGAGCGCGTCCGATACGAGAGACAACGCCTGCAGCGTGGCGGCCGGGTGCTGGTGGCCCCGCCGCCGTCCGCGGCCGCGGCGGCGGAAAGGAGGTGGCGGAGGAGGAGAGGGTCGGCGATGAGCTCCGCGAGGAAGGCCGCGGTGTGCGCCACGACGGCGGAGTACGTCGGGGTCGGCCCTGCCATGGCTGCCCTGCCGCGCGTGCCCACGCGGCACACGGCGATGGGGATGGTTTTGTTCGGAGGATCTTGGACCTGGATGCGGGCGACGAGAGGCCGAAATGACCGAAATGGGCATGTGGTTTTGGTGGTTTGTGTGAGAGAAGGAGGGGCAGGATGGGGATTCGCGTCCTGTGGGGTTTAAATTATGGCGGGAGGGGGTCGCGACTCGGTTCCCGGGCGGCAACGGCCGGCATCGCGTGCAGCCGCGTGACGCGTGGAGAGAGACGGCCGTTGGTCCAGAGAAAGGGAGCGTCCGCCAAAGTCAAATCCTGCTACTACACTTGGACACGTGTTTTCCACTTTATTTTGTGGTTTTGTATGCATGATTCGGAGGGCTCTGTCATGTAAGATCTAGGAAATGACAGGGTTAATGTACATGGGATTTTTCATAATCGATACGGAAAATCTTTGATGGGTCAAGTCATTGCCACCAAAGCCTTCGCAAATAAGGACATGCCATATGGAGCTAGGAGAGAAAAGATTAGATAATAAGATCAAGAATAGTGCGTTCACTTGGAATATATATTGGCCCTTTTGGTCAGGTATTCCCGTGGCCAAGCTAAGTAGCTGGACCGTGGACTTGATGTGTTTTACAACCCGGCGTGCCAGAGGAGTTCATTAATTAGTCTTTTCTAACTCTTAAATACAACAATATTTTTCTTTACAAATACGCAGGACAGAAACAGTGTTGTATCTAGTTTTTCTTTATTCAGATTAGTGAAACACAACACGCTTTTCCACTAATATACTTACCTATACGTAAAATTGGACAACTAGGATTTGAATCCTGACGGTTCAAGTTGTACTACTAGCTCTCACTACATATAGCTAGCTATTTACCGGCTAAATTCACTAAAAAAACTATTAGAGAAATCGAGCGATTTACCCATGATATTAATCACATAATACCTCGGTCGCTAGCTCCCTTGTCACTTGTCAGTTCTTACACACGATTAAAACCCAGCATAAACGGCGGCACGGCCAAGTATGTCTCCCCCGGCGAGGTTGGAGAGAGAGCGGATGGTGAGGAAGGGGACGCCGAGCTGGTCCAACACGATCGAGCTCGATGGCGGCGCTCTCCATCTCCACCGGGGTGCACCTGAACTGGGAGCAAGGAAATTAACTGGCGGTAGCCGGCGTTGTCGAGGAACACGTACGTTGGCGCTGCACCCCCTGCTCACCCACGTCACCCTCGGCGCCCGAGGCAGGCACGTCGTCGCGTTCACGCACGCAGGCGGTTCCATCCCCTGCATCCATGCGGGCGCGCACAAACATGCAGCGATCAGACAAAAACGCCCTCCGGCGGTCTTCACTGGCTGCGTAAAAAAACGCTATACACCTCCAGCTTCTCGGCCAGGACGAAGCAGCGCTTGTTGACGCGGACCCAGAAGGCAAAGCCAACCCAGTCCACTTCTCAGCCCAGTTAAATAACCAGGCCACGCATGGCTACTCAAGCCTAACACTGTTTACACCTATCCAACACTATTCTTGGCCCAAACCCAATACTGCTTATTTAAAACCGATCCATTAAAAATAGTATCAACCTATTACTATGTATCTAGGACCCTGTTAAGCATATTTATACTTATTTTGACCGTTTCAAATCAGTATAACCTATTTTCAATTCCATTTTATCTAACCAAACTTAGTTTAAACCCTATCCACCTAGACTTTTCTAAATAGTTTATTGTATTTTGTTCTCAGCTTCCATTCTATAAAGCAGAAACTTATTTATATTCATTCTTTTGCGCTAGTACTTGGAATCGATTAGTTAATTAATGGAAAAGCTACTGGAGCAATTAAGGTGGATAGTGTTAAACAAGAAGCCTACAAAGAAATAATCAAAAACTCTGAAGGCAAGTTACATGCATTTGATCATCTTGATAGCATATTATTAAATTATCGTTACTTTCATCATTACTATTTCAGCACTCTTATTTACATATAATAATAGTTTGGAATGACATGATGATCCTACCACAAAAAGCCTAGTCATATTTGTAAAGGCCATATTCATCTTGACAACTTTAGAAATTAATTACCTTATAGATAGTTATCATTAGATGGTACCATTAAAATGATTTACTTGAACTGCTAAGAGTATTTTGGCTTCGTGTCAATAGACTTTCAAATGGTACTAAAGTTGAGGTTACTTGGTGGGAAGCCACTAGATGGTTGGAGCCCCTGACCTTACCCTAAGATTTGAGACTCTGGTTTGGATATGTTAGTAATATAATCAAGTTTATTCATCTCTCATGAATCCTTCTTGTCTTGATTGATTTGCTCTTGTTTTTGTTAGTTCTTTGCCTCTTCTCTCACTTTTCTTGATCTTGCTGGTACTATGAACGTGTAAGTGATGAAGATAAATTATGTAGATCAAATCTCATCCATTTAGACACTGTAATTTGCAAGTTTTTGAAGTTACCCAGTTTTACTTGATTTGGAGCCATTCTTGAGAATTTTTGATCTGATGGTTTTGGATTCGATTTTTCGATTAGTTTTGCTTGCTGTGATATTTGAGAATACATCTAGAGCCATCTTGGCTAATCTTAACCCACGAGCAAGTTGTATCTCAAGTTTTTGATATTTGCCCAGTTTTGGTGACCTTTGCACGTTTTGAGTAAAAGTTGAGACTTTGGCCAGGATCATTTTGATCCTTGGATTGAATAAGTTCCTGAGACCTTCAGTAAGGTGTGTGCAAAGTTTGATCTTATTTAATCATGGATTTTTAAGTTTACACCAAAAGTGGCTTGGACTCAAACTGATTTTCTGTTTTGAGAACAGATGAGTGGTCAGACTGTTTCTAGGCCCGGTCAGACCACTGGGTGGTGACTGGTCAGACTGCTGGCTTGAGGTCGGTCAAACCGTCGGTCTGTGGCCGGTCAGACTAGTCTGGTGTAGTGCTTTGCATCTTCAGTATTTCAGGTTGTTGTTTGATTGTAGGTTGTGAAATATGATCTTCTTAGCTCTCTAGTTTTAGAATAAAAGATTTTTAGTATTTTAGGAAAAAAATTGAGAAGGCACCAGTCACCCCCTCTTCCCCCCTCCTCTGTTGCCATTGGCGGTCCTACAGCTTTTGATCCACCCATGTATCATTTCCGTGTCTACCCTGTATTAGTGGAGCATAAGAGCATTCATTCATTCTTCTGACATGATTTCGTTTGTGCAGTCCTATTTGACACACTCTCTTCAAGTGGAAGGCCTAAGAGGAATTGCAGCGATTCTGCCAAAGTTGGAATCCACAACTTTCGTTTTCGTGTATGGAGTGGATCTTTTTTACAGTTGCCTTGCTCCATCAAGGACCTACAATCCCCTCGTTAACGAACACAGATATGCGTTTCTTCTCATCGCAACTGCTAAGTTTGCTGCTGCCATTATTGCCGCCATGGACTCAGTCTAAGAAAAAAGGGGTTCAAGGACAAGTGGAGGTAAGTGAATCCTCCACATTCTATTGTCGGACGAATTTTTGGGCTGCAGCCAACTTTTTCTTCATCTTTTCGTTATTCCTCATGCTGGGCTTTGTTTCACTTTTTACTACCACTTATTTATATGTGCTATTTGACAGTAAGCCCATTTGGTGCAGCCACATTACGCACTGATAAAGGAGAAACAACGCATGCAGTGAGAAATGCTGCATGTGGCTTTAAACAACTAAGAGTGGGCAATCGCACGCACGAATTGATAAGAAGGTGTAAAATATGCCGTAGCAGGCTGCACTCTACTTTTGTCAGACGTGTGGTGATCTTGTCTTACGAATAGAATATATGTCTCCCTTGTAATTCTTGGAAGCCTATCCTATTTCAGTTGCAAAATTCTTTTCCTAACTATTCTGTCTTGTACTTCTCAGCTAGGAGACTTGCTTGGCCTGAAGATGCGGTAGCACCGACATTCTTGAACTTAGACGAGCATTTCCTACATCAAGGCCCATCACTGCTGGATCACAAGCCTGATTCGGTGATTACAACCTTTGCAAGGATACACTGTCCAGCGATCTCGACACAAACAGTGAAGGAGAGTTGCAAGATACCTTCTGAACATCTGCAGTCCTACATGCCATTGCCAGGTGTTTTCTGATAATGACGTGTGCACTGAACCCAGGCCATCTGCTGGCTTCCCCAGATCTGGATCTTCATACTGTAGCAATGGCCGGTTGCTCGGTCTCGGTCTCTCAGGATGCGTCTAGTTGGATTCTGACAGCGACCGGCGTCGAAAGCGAGTACATTTGCAACCAAAGTGGTTTCGGTGGTGAGATCGCACCGGTGCCGGAGCTCCCAATCATGGGCGAGACAATGGCTGATGTGGGCGTCACCGGAGAGGCCTCGGCACATGGAGGCATAGGCGCGGGACGTGAGATGTTGACCATGATATGATAAGAGGCAGGCATGCCGAAAAGACGCGAGCTTTTCCTTCTCATCAGCCGAAGCAAATGGCGGGAGGAGGAGAAGGGGGAGGGAAGTAAGCCTTTGAGCCAGCCAGGTCATGCGGCCGGAGGCGTCAAATCCATCCGTTCTTTGGGCTGGGCACGCTTCCCTTTGCTTTTGCCGCCCTCCAGTCAGTGCTTGCTAGATTCTCCGGTTGCTGCTGCAAATTCTAACTTGCAATCAATCAGAATTCAGGGAGCCAGCATGGATGGAGCCTACCACAAATTGATGCCGTCCCTTCCTAGCTACAGAGGAATGACTAGTTTCATCATGGAGCTCAATGTGTCCATTCTCAAGGTAAACTGCACCTGGCCGCACCGCTAGAACGATGAATTTTTTTTATGAATATTCTATTTTTTATTTGAAATAATAGAAATACACATACAGCAATATTTTTTTACAGAAATAGACTCCAGTCGTCCGACCATTGGGCGACTGGAGCCTATCGCCCAACTGCCAGACGACACACAAGCAATCCGCCGGCCGTTGGGTGAATCATTGCAGTCACCCGACCGTTGGACGACTGGAGGTACGGCCAAGTGACTGGAAGGGGGGTTAAAAGCCAAGGCCGTTCGGCCGCCGCCGCCGCTCAACAGAAACAGAAAGAAGAAGAGAAGACAGCCGAGGAGAGGAGGAGAGGAAAGAAAAGAGAGAAAAGAAAAGGAGAGGGAGGGAAGGAGAGGAGAGGAGAGGGAGAAGGAGAGGAGAGGAAGGAGGGGGAGGAGAGGAGAGAAGAGGAAGAAGTAAATCTAGGTAATTTTTTTATATTTGCAATGTTGTATATGCAGTACATATATTATTTAATGTTAGTGTTAGTAGAAAATTATAGATGTAGATAGAAATAGTTCAATTTTTTGTATAGAAAATTTAGTTAATATAGCTTTAGAAAATTAGCAGTCGTATAAGCGGAGATTAGAGAAAGAAACAACTGTAAACAATTTTTTTTGTATTTGCAATGTTGTATATGACTATTAATGTTAGTAAAAAATTATAGATGTAGATAGAAAAGGTTTTGTTGCAGGGGTGGTCCCTACCTAAGTCCAACCGGCCTGCTAAATGGTTGTAAAGCCCAAAATAGGACATGTATAATGACATAAATCCCCTTACGAGGGGTACTTGAGTGTAAGGACATAATTATAAAATACTCCACATGTAAATATATATAGCTGCCCTGGGCATGGGAAATGGCCAAGTATTGTTCAATTGCCATCTCCACTATCATACTCTCACTCTACTATTTGGTCTGTAACCACAACAGTTGGCGCCGTCCGTGGGGACGACTGAGCAAGCCTTGAGACGACTGAGCAATCCTTGAGATTTGAGGAAAGATGGCACCCAAGAAAGCCTCATCGGCAAGAAAGAAGAAGAGGAGCACTGTGGCGGCTCGTCAATGCCGAGGCCCTGCGATCGACCTTGAGACGTGATGGCAACGCTGGTGTTGCGACCACCGACGTCGACACCCGCAGCATGACAGCCGGCCGGCGCTGGTAGTACCGGCCAGGTCGCTGGGAGCGACGACGCCGATGCCCGCGCTGGCATGGCCACCGCCCCAATACCCGATGTGGGAGCGGCGAGTGGCTCCGACGGCAACATCGGCCTCGTCACCAACCCCGGAGCCGCCACTGCCCCTATACTCGATGGGGGAGCGGCGAGTGGCTCCGGCGACAACGTCGGCCTCGTCACCAACTCCGGATCCCACTGCATCGGGTAGCTTCGGAGCACAAGCCGTGGTCGCCACCAACCCTGGGGTTCGTGCCGGCGCTCAGGCCGGGGCAACCACCCCGACAGTGGAAAATGCCTTGTTGACGGCCCTCGGCACGCTATAGCGCAAGCTGGCGGACCTCCGCGGGGCCACTTCGAAAGGTAGGTGACGGAGCGCTCGAGCGTCTACTTCAGCTAGCCACTAGCTCTGCTGTCGTCACTTCGAAATGTAGGGGACGGAGCGCTCGAGCGCCTACTTCGGCTAGTCGCCGGCTCCGCTGTCGCCACTTTGAAGTGTAGGGGACATCTATGCCTACACGGGTGAGGTCATCGGCTTTTCCTTCCTACTCTACCTCGTGCGTATCGCATACTGTGCATAAGGACAAGGCCAGCGAAGAGCACTTCGCACCTGAAATCCTACGTGTCGGTCGGAGATAAATGCAAACACAGCGGACGACAAGTATGCTTAGTTACTTCGACCACAATTTTATTGCATCAATGAAATAATGTTTACAGACATTCGGTATTTACATTTGTGAAGGGCTAATGTCTACAAGTGCCTTCGAGTACTTAAGGTCGCTATTCATCTGGCTCCACCTTGATATACTCTCGCGCCGAAGTCTCACCCACCGAAGTTCGGGCCTCCCAAAAGTTCAGGGAGTCTTTCACCCACCCCCAGCGCCGAAGACGCCATCGAGCCAGGAGGTCTGAGACTAGCAACCGGCCCCTATCAAGCATCTGCCCGGAGCAAAGTAGTACACCTCATCAAAACACTTAAGCCTTTCTCATTCTATTCATAAAAATGAGCGGGGCCATATGACGCCATTTTACAAAGAAAACGGATACATCGTAACACATGCCTACACCTTAACACTCCGGTGTCGCACCTGTGGGTCTGCGCCTTGCTCCGGGGCGGAACTTCGTCAAGGTACTTGCCGAAGTCCCCCTCGCCATACAGAGTCTATCGCAGTGCTACCTTTGCTGCGGCCTCCCCGATGTAATCCCATATTCTGTCGTGGAAGGCCCGGATGGTGCGACGTACGGCGCGCATGGCGCCTGACATCACCCCGAAGCAGGGCGAAGGCGATGCGCGAAGTCACGAATGAGCAATGGTTGACGAAGGACTTGGCGGCATTGAGGGCGAGGTCGAAAGCCTCTCCGATTCGCCGAAGCGTCCGCGACAGGTCCTCAGGACCGAAGGTACGAGGGGGCACGGCGATGGAAAGGTCCTTGAGGGCGCCTTCCAGAGCCTCCATGGCATCCCATGCCGCCACCGATGCGTCGCCCAAAGTCCGGTCCTTCTCCCCAAGGGACGCGGTGAGTTGGGCCTTCTCTTCCTCCAGCGTTGCGATTGCTGGAGCAAGCCGTCACGCTCTTCAGCGGCCGCACGCTGTGCCTCCATTGCAAGTGCCCGAGCATCCGAGATTGCCTTCGCCCCCTCCGTCTCCAGGAAACGGATGCGCTCGTTCGTTGCGGCGTGGGCCTCTTCGGCAGCGCGAAGCCGGTCTTCTAGCGTCCCTCGCTCACGGGCGCGTGTCGCCTGCAGGGATCGAGCGAGGGCAAACGTCTGAACAGCGCAATCGTTAGTGAAGTCCCAAACGACGGTGTAGATCGTCAAAGCCAAGTACTTACCCTCATTTCCGAGGCCTCTAACGTGCCTTCCAGGAGCTCCGAGCCACATGATAGTAGCGCTCGTCGTTCGATGCCAGAGTCCACGCAGTCCGCGACCCCTTGAAAAGCTTGCAACATCTCCGGCCGGGGAATAAAGTCGGAGACAGTTGGCCGCTGAGCCTCCGCATCGGCGACTTCGCGGCTATCTCCGTTGCTCGATCCTTGTCCACGTTCGGGTGACCTTGTCTCGGTTGATGTTGACGATGGAATGAGCGAGCAGATCGGAGAAAGCTTCGTGAAGTCACAGGGGGAGAAAGAGTTGCGCCTACCTTCGACGTGACCAGGTGAAGCACGTGGGGGTGTTCGCTCCACCTCGGTCTCGACCGCGGGAGCGTCACCTACGTCACGGGTGACGAGTTCCTCTTCGGGGCGGACGACCTCCGTGTTAGAATGTGACTCCGACAGGCCCCCGACCTGACCGCCACTACGAACGCCCCTTCCAGCCGGGAAGGTGAGTGTGTCCGAGGGCGCTTTGCCTTCGGGCATTTGGGCGACATCTCCTCGGCCCCTGCTCGGCGCGGGCGAGGAGGCCTCGCCCTCTTGGGTGTCCGCACCGCGCCCCTGGTCCGTTGTGCCACCAAAGGACTCCTTGCTGGGAGCTGCATGACCCACCTCCACCTCCAGATCCGAGTTGGCGTAGCCCGCCAAGTCAGAGCTGGTGATCGCCGGACCTTCGGTTCCGACAGGAAGAGCGGGAAGGGCAGCCGGCGGACTCGACACGGGGGCAGGGGACCGGGCCCTCCGCCTAGGGGGGAGGTCTCCCCCCTTGTCGTCGCCGTCGCGGAGGCGAGCTCGGCCTCCAGTCGGAGTGGCGCGCTCCGGCACAGGGATGCCTAGAGCTTTGCACACCTGATTTATCCGCCCCAGCTTCACTACGGCGGTCACGGACTCGCATAGACTGTGCTCCTTGGCCACGTACGGCCCGAGGAACACAACTACTGCGCGCTCTGCATCTTCCAGGAGGAGTCCTGCATGGGAAGCGAGGCAACGTTAAAGGAAAAGCGCGCGGAGATTTCGAATGTAGTCTACGGTGGAAGAACTTACGCGGGGTCGGAGGGCGCCGGTAGCGAGGACACGGTCGCCCGAACGCCGTCGGGCTGAACGGGCCCGGGCTGGACATGCCACCGGCAGGCAAGCGGCGCCACGGCGTACATTGTGAACTCCTCTGCAAGGCCACGCATATTGAAGCGGAGGAGTCGCATATTGGGTTAGTCACACATGATACTCTATGTTATGCATGTAATCAAACAGTACGCGGCATATTACTCTCAATTGTATTATGATGTCTATTTAAATCCAGACAAGCTTATTTTCTCGTCTTTTCGTATTCAATTATTCACATAGCAAATCATCCAACAATATTAACATACCAGTTTTTCTCCGTGTATGAATTCCCGGTAACATCACAATATCACTTACCATCGTACTTACCGATTGTTCTAAGTTCAATCATTCTTAAAAGAAGTTTCACAAATTTTTTTACGCTCCAACAACATATAGCGATCATAAACTTTTATTACAAATCCAGCAGATTATCTTTCAGTTATAATCTACAAAAATCTATAAAATCCACGGGGTGGAGCAGCATGTTGTTTGCAGTCACCCTATGGGTGGGCGACTCTACATGCTATCGGCCTATGGCTGGGCGACAGGTTGCAGTCGCCCAAGGCCCAACGGTCGGGCGACTAGAACATGTCGCCCAATGACTTGTAGACAATCTATTTCTATAAAAAAATATTGCCACGGGTATATTTATATCATTTTAAATAAAAAATAGAATATTCGTAAAAAAATTTCTAGAACGACGCTCCTTTTCAGGTCCTTTTCCCAGCAGCTCATCAGGATAGTAAAAGTACATTCAGATGCACCGGCGAATTTCTGTTCGATGTGACGCCTTTCATGATCCATGGTTCTGCCCATACGTACGCCTCATAATTGTGCGCATATCCTGTTCGAACAGAGAGCAACTTGGATGGTCCTCTTGGGAGCGAGGTTACATTTTTTTCCTCTTTTTCTTTTCTTTTCCTTTGTGATTGACTTTGGTTCGGTGATCCGTTGTACGGGCATCTCTTGGATTCATCTGTTGGGTCCATATGCGCCTTTCGTTCCACGCGGGGCTGCAGTTTTTGTGGTGCAGTTGCTTGAAGGGCCGGCCGGAAGAACTGCTAGTTGCTGGATTTTTCAGCAGAAAATGGGGTCAGAACGCGCCGAGGTATGTCGAGATGTGCCCAGTTATGAGCATTGTTCTATATGCTGATTCTAATCGGTTGGTTAAGGAAATATAAAAAAAATTCCTACATAAAAAGGTTAATAAAATGCAAAGAGAGAGAAAAAATAACTGAACTGCCAACCATTGGATATCCAACTGGTGTGGCATCTTGGTTTTCTTGCTGACAGCAAGAGTACACTTCCCGCTAACTACATGTTTGGTAAGTTATTTCTGTAGATTTTCCAACGTGATTTCCGATATTTGATCATGTAGCATCTGGGATGTGAGACTTAGGGTCTGTTCTTTTTCTCCGGAGCTGACGATTTTTGGCTTTTGCTACAGTACCTAACTTTCAAACGAAGTATTTTCTCAAGACGGTGTCTACAAGTTAAACGATCTACACGTTAAAAGCCTAACATCTGTACCAGCTAAAATCGCAAGTGAGTATCTGTCTCTTCGTAATCTATACCGTAAACAGCCAAAATTCAAAAATTTCAGGCAAAAGCCATAAGTTGTAGCTGCACCGAAACAGGCCCTTAAAATAGCAAGCTATTTCACTCTCTTTAAAAAAAAGGAAGAAATGAAGTTGGTAAAAAAATAAAAAAAAAACTACGGGTTTCTAGTTCACCTGTGAGGAGTAGTGTTTTTCTAGAGTACGAAATGAGCTATGGTTACAACCAATTTACATCTCTCTTTGTTTATCAGGTTTTTGCTTGAAATTAGAATATTTTTTTCTCAATTGTGCGATTGTGATAAAAATCATATCGAATTGGCTGCTAAAAACTGGTAGGAAACCACTAATAGTGGGTGCTATGCACTGGTCTGACAATGGAATAGTTTGCTCTAGCCTACCAGTCCAAAATGGGGTAAACACTTTTGGTTACTTCACACAGATGATGAGCTTAGCTTCCATCTACGGTCTAGAAGAGTCAAAAGTAGCCGTTTTTCTCGAATGAACAAAAATTTCAACTGAAAATTTGTGTGTCATGTAGAAGAGTCAAGTGGACTGGAAAGTCCCATAGAGTGGTAGCGATCAGAGATGACTTTTTCCTCACTTTCTTCGGCGTTTCAAATCAGTAGACTTTTGGCGCCACTGCTTGTGGTGTTTGGATTTCGAATGGTCACAGAAACTGGCGGCTTTTAGTTTTTGCTACAGTATCTAACTTTCAAATTGAGTATTTTTCTAAAACGGGATCTACAAGTTAAATGATCTACACGTTAAAAGTCTAATATCTTTACTAGTCAAAATCGCAAGTGAGTATCTGTCTCTCCGTAATCTGTACCGTAAACGGCCAAAATCCAAAAATTTCAGCCCAATGGGGGTGTTCTTTTTTTGCTGCGGCTTATGGCTTTTGGCTGAATTTTTTGAATTTTGGTTGTTTACGATACAGATTACAGAGAGACCGATACTCACTTCTGATTTTGGCTGGTACAGATGTTAGGCTTTTAACGTGTACTACATTTAACTTGTAGACTCCGTCTTAAGAAAATACTCCATTTGAAAGTTAAGTACTATAGTAAAAATCAAAAGCCGCCCGGCTTCTCACCAGCCGAACAGACCCATCGTCATTCAAAGCTTGAAATCAACCCATGTTTCTCTCTAACTCCCCCTCCACGCTTAGACATGTCCTTTGTTTGCTATAGTTTTTGTCTATGTCTACAGCAGTCATTGGCCCTGTGTCTATTGCAGTTTCATGTCTCCATGTACTGTAGTTTGGTTGTGTGTACCGTAGTTCAATTATGCATATAATGTACTTTTTGGTACAAGTCTACAGCAGTTTTGGTTCTGTGTACTGTAGTTTGGTTATGTGTCTACTGTAATTTTTGGTATATGTCTATTGAAGTAAGTCCTATTGCTGTTTTGGTCTCTGTGTATTGCTGAACGGACTGCTATAGTGTGGACACATATAATAAAACTAAGGCAGCGTTTAATATGGCTTAAAGCTTATGGCTTAAGCTTATTTTTGCACTATTCATAATTTCGTTTTTTTCTGAACTTTTAGCTTTTTTTTTGAGTTTTTTTGCCGGTTTTTTTCCCGTATTCGTTTGCGTTGTCTGTGATGGGCTAACAAATTTTTATATTTTCAATTTTTAAATTTAATTATGTTAAATAAGCCTCTCTCATTCTGATGTTTTTTTTCACCACTACAAGTGTTTCGACCATAAAATTTCAGCTTTCAGCCGAACCGATCACCACCTTAAAGCATCCAACATCCCTTCATAGTAGCTTGTATGGGTGGGTTGGTTAGCACATATGGGTTTGGGTCATAAAGTTGCCGGTTTCAAATCCCACTTTGTACAAAATGAGGGTGGGAGTATGTACTCACACTTGTCATATATCACTTTAGGTATTCTTGTATACTAATTATAAGATACTCTGATGTGAATTACATGAAAAAATTACAAGGGAATACATAGTTTTAGCATATTTTACAAATACCTTAATATAATTATATAAAAATGAGTATGCCTAAATATATATATATACCATCTTTAAAAATATATACATACCACCTAGATAATCTTATTACTCATGTACTACATGTGCATACCCTCTATTATATGAGATATTTTCTATATTTTGAGATACAATATATGAAATAACTACTCTCTAGAGTAGAAAAAAGGCTTCTGGGAAGATGCACAATAGGCAATACAGGGATATATAGGGCTGTATTAGTATTTGGCTGCCTGCGAGTAGGAGCACAGTTGGCAACGTTAGCTTGGGGCAGAAGAGGCACAAGGGACACAAAAGAGGAGTTCAATTTGCAAGGAGGGTGCAAAAGAGACAAGGACGGACAGGATTCTGCCTTCCTTTTTCTTTCTGTCATCCTCGCCCGACGGTGTTGCCGTGCCAAACGTGTCAAGGAAAAGCTCGGACGCTTCGTGGGACTTATCGCAAGGTTTGCCGTGCGCAATGCAGCCGCTAGTTTTGGTACGTGCACGCGTGCAGCGTGCGTGCGTGCTCTCTGGAGACCTGAGAAGTACTGCAATGGCAATCTATGAGCTCAACACTGCCCCTAGATTCCAAACAATGTGTGCTCCTTCCAAGAAAATAAACTTGCTTAATTTGTAACCTCTGTAACTGTACTATATCTTTACTATTATAAAAGAAGGAGTTGGTGGTTGGTTCGACCTCTCTCACCTCTTCTCACAAAAGACAGCGCTGATATGTGACCCCAAAAGACCTGCGCCGAATCTTCCCACTTTCCCATCAAAATATCTTTCTTTCTATGATTTAGTGGTCAAGGTGGATTTCATCTGGACTGCATTGTAGAGTACATGCTGTATTTTTTATCCAGTGCTTAATCTTGTACTAGCTGAATGCTTGTTGCTATGTTCTGAAATAACGGGAGGTAAAATTTTTTAGAACATACATACAAATATGTTCTAAATTTTTTTAACATCCGTAACAACGCATGGGCATTCAGCTAATACACATATACACAGCACAGTAGTAGTGGTTGTAACCTCTGTAACTAGAGAAGAAAACGATGTATTCTACCGATGGTACGTCTTTGTACGTACGTATAGAGTATTTGGCCGGGAGGGAATTGAAGCGAGGTGTACTAGCACTGATGCTAATAATGGACAGCGGAGGGTGGCGTTCGGCAACACGGCACGTCTCTACGCCAACTTGGTCCACAAGCGGATTTTTAGTGACCAGCTTTCTCAGAGTTCCTAATCGAACGGGTATGGTAGTATGTATCTTGTTGAGGTTCAGTCTTTAGTTACCTGTAATTATCTAGCATCTCATCGCACATTTCTAGAATTCTCCTGCTCGCTTTGCTTCTAAACAGATCATCATGTCGTTTCAGACATGGCAAGTCTCCAAGACGTGCAACTTTTAAAATAGTTATGCAATATGCATAGAAGTATCTTTCCTACTTTTTCTAAGCACATGTTAGTAAAAATTATAAAAATATAAAGGTACGAGGTACTTTGATGCATATCAATATGCTAATACAGTTTCCATGTGACCAATACAAAGGGCTTTAGTTGACTCTCGTTCCTTTTTAGGCGATATTTTCATAAATTTATTTTTGTTCATAAATAGACGTCGTTTTCAGTTTTCTATGCAGTGTTTTCCTGTAGAATTCATATTAATGGGCCTGTTTGGCAACGGTTGCGACTTATGTCTTTTGGTTGAAAATTTTTAATTTTGACTGTTTGCGATACATATTACGGAGAGAGATACTCACTTGCAATTCTGGATAGTACAGATATTTGGCTTTTAATGTGTATATTGTTTAACTTGTAGACCCCGTCTTGAGAAAATACTCCGTTTGAAAGTTAGATACTGTAGCAAAAGCCAAAAACCATCAGTTTCAAAGAAAAAGAACAAACCCATTAAAAGCATGTTGGTATGAATGCTACTCTATCTATGCTACTCTATCATCTTGCTTATTTTCAACAACATTGGCATGTTTCCAAGGTGATTTAATACAAATTTCCCTGCTTCTTAAAAGTTCTGAAATTTCACACCCCGAACTCCCCTCCATTCCACGGCAAGTTAGTACTACATGATACATACTCGTATGCATGCTTGCCCAATACAAGTACTTGCATTAGGCTCCAATACATACGACAATGCAAGAGAACCAACAAGCTAGGGGCCAAGTTGCGAGTGGATTAGGAGACATTGCTGGATTCATTGTAGCCATGGTGGTCGTCCTCCTTGTCGTCGGCCATGGTGCTGAGCGTCTTGTCTAGGTGCGCAACGTAGCGAATGGAGACCGCCACGAGACTACAGTGCGCTGTGAGACCACTGTTGCAAACGCTGCTTGTGGGGTGGTATTGGCTCGGTGGTTGGCTTTGGAACATGTCCCATGGAGTTGATTCTTGGTGCCACTAATTAGAGATAACAATCATCAATAGGGGTAAATAGGTCACAACAGCGGCGGATTCAGAATTGGAGCACGGCTCGAGCTAAATTTGAACTAAGTAACAATCTAGTATACCATAAATCTAAAACTATATTATGATATAACAAAAAAATACATCACAAATACATCATTGATATGAAAATTTTGCTTAATGCTCAATACTTGAAAAGTTCAAATTTTCAACATAAATCACAATAAAGAAAGTATATAAAACCATACAGAATATAGCGTAATAAAGATACATCAAGTACCTCAAATCCTAAACGAAGATTTACTATCCTATGCAGCTAGCTGACCATGCTCTTCTTCATTTTTTAATTTGTATCCTTAAGCCTTAATAGTTAGTTCCTAAATAGCAAATATAAAACATTGAACATATGTCATTTCACCGATCATTTATACCAATTTTAAAACATAAAAATAATTTCTACTGAAATAATTTCTTCAAAATCAAATACAGCAAGTCAACAATACTCCTCCTGCTCGGCTGTTCGCCTCTGCGCTGATTCCCGATTCCGCTCTGAAATATCCGCTCCCTCGCGAGGCGCTCCGCTCTGAAATATCCACTCCCTCCGTCTCTCGCCTGCCTCGCCCCGCCTGCTCGCTCGCCTCGCCCCTTCGCCCGCTTGCCCGCTCGTATTTTCAACTGTCGGCGTGCAGCGGCACAAGTGAGGGCGACGGTCGGCGGTGGAGTCACGCGGAGGGGAGGCGGCGGCCGACGGCTGAGCAACACTTAGATCTGGATTGGGTGGTTCTGCAGTTGGGGCTGGGGGTTGGGGAATGGGGATTAGGGTTTTTCACTTGGTGTTGATGGCTGCCTTATGGATGGGCTGCTGCTATTTTGTTTGGTGGGTTGATTTGTTGTTTGGGCTACTGGGTTGATAGTTTTTATGTCTCGGGCTAGGCTGCAATAGCAAAGATATACTAGAGGGGGATAATAGTAATAGCATTGCTGGGTCTCGGGCTATAACCTACCTAGCCTGAGGCCCAGTTTCGCCCCTGGTTCACAAATTGAAGAACTAATTGCCATCTTGTTCTGTGTGTGCTAGGCTAAAATGACATGTAAATTCGAACGAAGGGAGTATGTCATTAGTGGTTAAAGTTTTAAGTTTGACTGATCTGGTAGTAACATGTTTGGAACGCAAGAATTTTGTATAAAACACTTCAATTTTGTGGATATCGAAAATTCTAGCTTTCCAAACTAAGCCACGGTAGCAAACAAATAACCACTAAACATGATGAGTGCATACGTGTGTGTATATATATATATATATATATATATATATATATATATATATATATATATATATATATATATATATATATATATATATATATATATATATATATACACGTACATACGTACATATATATGTATGTATGTATGTATATGCATTGTAAGTGGGTTTGTTCATCTTTCTACCCCTTGCCATGGAGTAGTATTATAATGGCAGACAACACGCGCGTGGGAAGGCGAAAGATGGAACGGAAGCAAGCTAGGAAGAAAAAAGTGCATCGTGTTTTAAACCGTCAGTTGCCGCGGTTTTTGCTCCCTAAGATAAGATTACTCGGCGTAGGGGGCAAAAGAGCAAGCACTTTTTACTCCAAAGGCGTGCGTGCATGCATGTGTCCTCTACCTAGGCAGGCATGCTATTTTTTTCTACACACACCTCCAAAGTTTGTCAAGGGACTACTCGAGCAAAGCCCTCTCAAAGTGAGCAAGAACGCATTTTGATGGCCACGCAAAATGCTTCAGGAAGCACGAAGAAAGATTTTGTTCAGTCTGTGCACTTAGGGCGTCCATTATTGCTACGCATACAACCGAAGTTACACTTTGCTCACAAAAAAAGTTCTATATATGGCTACAGGCTAGATGGGTCGAGGAGGTACGTACATTGCGCGTTGTATGGCGCATAATTTGCCAAACACGGCCATCCAAATCTCGAGCAGACTGATTAACCAGCTAACAATCGCTGTTCCCTTCTATCCTATGCCCTAAACACGGCCACCAAAAAAAGTCCATTTTAACGGTGAGTGGTAGGTTTGGGTGTTTCAGACCCGTTGTTCTTGAGTTTGATTCCTAAATTAAGGATTTTCTACCTATTCCCTCATGCTAGTTCTTGAGAAATGAGAATACATGTATAAGTAGATGTGTTTAGTGGCTAAAACGTGCGTCCATATTTTGTAAAATATATATTTTTATTCTAATTAGATATACGCTAATGAATACATCTACTTATGTAAATTGGGACGTGCGTGTGACTAGTGGTAGAGTTAGGATTTAGTTACGCCCCAACTCTAGTGGTGGAATGATCTAGATTATCTGGACTGAACCATAAAAATATTATTTAAGCTAAACTAAATTTTACACGGATTGTACATTAGATATTTTTTTATATTTTAGACTAAAGTCTATTCTATCTGGAGTGTGTCTCTGCCCCTGCGTCTGACATATATGTGTGAGTGCGTGCCTCCTGTTGTACTTAAAAAAAAATCCAACTCACACGCACGCACCCGTGCGCGCGCACCGCATGCATTTCGTGCGTTGCGGGACTGTGCCTGCCTACGCCAAGCGCACACGCAGAAACGCTCGCTAACGCGGCGCCTTTTTCCTCGGCACACTCCACCGATCGCCATCGGTGGGTCGTTCTCCCGCGCGCGCAGGCAGGGAGGGACATGTACCTATCCGTATCCGTGTCCCCCCGCCTGTTCCCTCCGTATGCCGACGCTACCGCCCGAACAAGGGCTTGTTCTTTTTGGCTGCAACTTGTGGCTTTGGTACATTTGCATGGTTTTGGATTGTTTATACGAGATTACGAGAGAATGAAATTCACATGCGGTTTTTGCCAATATAAATAAAGTTAATAAAGTATGTACTACAATTAACTAGTAGACCCTATCTTGAAAAAATACTCTGTTTAAAAGCTAGTTACTGTAGAAAAGCCGAAAAGCAGCTTTTAGAAACTGAAAAGAACAGAGCCTAATTCTCTCCCCGTGTCGAGCGCGGCCGTACGTACGTGTTGTTGGAAGTAGCAGTAAGAGCTTGGTCGAGCCAAACTGCGCTAGTAGTACTAGCTGGCAAGTGCCAGGATGGTCAAATTAGGGTACGAATATTTAGTCCTAGCACCGATGATTTTTAGTTCTAGCACAAATATTTATACGAACGAATCGAATACCGATAAGCTGTTTTAAAAAGACTGTTCTGATAAATAGCTTCGAAAAGATGGTAAAGAAGCTATTTCGTTTGTTTGTTCGGAAAACTATAAGTCATAAGCTATAGGGCTTGTTCTTTACGGCTTCAACTTTTAGCTTTTCTTTTGGTGCATGACTTATAGCTTTTGGTGAAATTTTGAATTTTGGTACATTTACAGTCTGATTACGAGAGATCGATACTCACTTGCGATTTTGGCTAGTACAAATATTAAGCTTTTAACGTGTACTATGTTTAACTTGTAGACCCCGTCTTGAGAAAATACTCTGTTTAAAAGTTAGGTACTGTAGCGGCTGCCAAAAGCCGGCCGGCTTGTGGCCTGAAGAACAGACCCATAAACAATTTTTCTAAAGTAACTAGCATTTAAACGGAATATCTTTTCAAGATAAGATCTACTAGTCAATTGTAGTACATATTGTAATGATTTCATCTATATTGACAAAAATCACATACGAGTATCTCTCTTCGTACTCTCTCTCACGAATAGTCACTATTCATCTACTATTTATAAGCTGTAGTCAAAAGCTATAAGCTTCAGCCATAAAGAACAGACCAGACTAAAAAGAACAAAGTATTTGTCTAAAAAACTTTGTGTGGTTTTTAAGGGAAAAATGAGCACGGCTTATGCATACTTTTTATTTCTATTTTCTCTCGCCAAAAGTTGCAAAATATAAATGCTTTTATGACATGTTCTAACATGTGTCACCTTGTCCTCTACCTGTTAATTAGAGTTATTCCTACCAACCATATTGTGTACGGCTCATGTATACAAAGAAATTGGTTGTGTCCGCAAAAGCGGTGCAGATTAGATGTCCGAATTAAACATATAATCGATATATAAATATACAATGCCAAGCTCTTGTAATATTAATCATAAATAGAAACTTCTTATACGGACGGAACCGCCATGATTCGACTCGTGGAGACGTAGGTATTATTGAATCTTGTTAACAAATCTTCGTGTCTTTTATGTACTTTATCGCTTGCTATGATTGTTATCTAATGCTAGAGCTGCTGTCGGTTTCAACAAACCATAGGTTTGGGTGATTTAGGCCCTGCTTTAACTGACTTTAGCTTCCGGTTGTGGCTGTTGGCTTTTGATTTAAATTACAATGTATCAGTTGTTAGCTTTTTTCTGAGTTATTCAATTAAAAAATTAAAAAATAAGAAAAAAAATAAAAAACATTGTTATATCTTCACGGACAATACAAAGAAAAAATAGAAAAAAGGAAAGGAAAGAAAAAGGCCAAAAACTAAAATAAAAAGCTGATACGTTCCAAGTGACTCCGAAGCCATTTAGAGTGCACCTTATTTGCAACTTTGCACCACTTTTTCATTAGGATTTTCCAGAATTCGAATCCATGATATTGGGTTTTACGCATGAAACAACAATCATGCTAGCCAGTTGTTTCCGCCTCTAAAAAAATCTAGTAGACGATACACATAAAAAAAATGTTTGGTGAGGCCTTTTTTTACTCCCCTTCTAATATATCACTTAAACGAATATTTTATATATCTTTATTACTTTCGGTATAGTTAAATACTAATTTTAAGATACTCCAATGCGACTTGGTTGAAAATTTTTCATCAGAACCATTTAATTTTGCTATATACACTTTCCCATATATAAAAGGAGTACATACATAAATTATGATATAAAAAGTGAACTTTGATGAAAATTTTCATGGAATTCAATTTGGAAGATCTTATAATCATTACTAGAGTATGCTCAAATTGATAAAAATGTATAATAACACTATTAAAGAGGTATATTAGAAGTGAGCGTACGTACTCTCGGGAGTATAGAACCATTTTCATATATATATATACACACACACATATTATTCATATCATCAGATGGTTCCTCCAGCTACAGTAGCACAAGAACTATCCCACTTCGATTACAGCACGGTTTCCCCGGTCCAAATAAGAACAGATCTGCCTAGGACGAAATTTTATGATTTATGACTGAATTTTCACTGTAGTTGACTGAAATTACACTATAACCGATGGTGTCTTATTTGACATAATTAAATTTAAAAAAAATTAAAAATAGAAAAACGGGTTAGCCCAGCACGTATAATGCAAACGAATACGGGAAAAAAAGAACTGACAAAAAAACTCAAAAAATCCGAAAAATCAGAAAAAGATGAAATTTAGAAATAATAAAAAATAAACCGAAAATCATAAGCCCAAGCCCACTCTTGTGACGTACGTCCTTTCTCTTCGTTTCCAAATCCCAGCCATGGACAAAATATTCCCTCCAGGATCGATCGCCACCCAACCGGCCATCAGCTCAACTTGATCGGGGTATAAAGTTTTTGCATGTGCGTTTTATCTCATCATTCAGCTTCATTGGGGCACATAAGTACCAATCAGATTTACCTGGGCGAGTGTATGATAGACATCTGTTTATTAAGTTGGATAGTCCATAAGCGTGTTTCAGTGTTTGAGCCGCCTTCTTAATTTCCTCCCGCTTTCCCTTCGTATTGGGTGGTCATGGAATAGAATGTCAAGATGTAACAAAGTGATATAGCAATACAAGTTTGAGGTCCGAGGGTGCAATTTACTCTGAAACGTTTGTTGGCAAGGTTATTACTGTTTCAGATTGAGCTAGTTGTCGTACTGATAAATGATAGCCTGTTCTTTTTAGCTGCGGCTTGTGGTTTTTAGGCTGTTTGTATGAGAGATTACAGAGTAACAGAAACTCACATACGGTTTTTGCCAATATAAATGAAGTCAATAAAGTATGTACTACAATTAACTAGTAGATGCTATCTTGAAAAAATACTCCGTTTAAAAGCTAGTTACTATAGAAAAGCCGAAAAGCAGCTTTTAGAAGCTGAAAAGAACATAACCGTAGTAACAGGTATGCCTTGCCTGCCTACTCCTGAAAGAAAAAAAACTATGGTCACATTTAGCCAAACTTCAGTTCCAAGTTCCAAACATTGTGGGCTGGAGTTTACGGTTGTCAGGCCAAAGGAAGCCAAGTAGGCAACTCCACCTCATTGCGAAGCTCTAAACTTTCCTAAGAACCATATGTTCCACAACTAGACTGTGGGGCTGCACTTTACAACTATGATATATTCACATAGTTTGTTGGTAAACTGTCCATCGTATTAAGTTGTATTTCCTCGTTCTACAAGAAAGTTAATGTCATCGACCTATCGTTCTTTTTATTATTATCATTGTAACGATCTGTCCGAGTAGAGTCCATCTTTAATTCTGAAGAAAGCATGACTTCTACACCGTAAACTAGAAAGAATGGTATTTCACTTGTTGCACGACTGGTCGTGGTCCGAACGGCCCGTAATACAGAAGCTCTTAACCATTGTATTAACTGGCCGACCACTCGGCGTTTAATCCCTTGTATTAGTATATCATTAGCTCTTTCTACTGCCTTATTACACTGCGGATGAGGCACTGAGGCGTAACATAACTTAATATCTAGATCCTTATAGAATTCCTAAAAATTTCCATTCGAAAACTAGGTATTGTTGTCGGTGATTATGTGATTGGGAACACCAAATCAAGTAATCAAGTTTTTTGTTATGAATTTCTTGGCAGCTTCAGTTATTATTTTAATAACTGGCCCAGCTTCTATTCAGTTTGTGAATGTATCAATCATTACAGAAAGGAATTCAAAACCCCAGGGTTCTCTTGGGAAAGGTCCTAGAATATCTAAGCTCCAGGTTATGAAAGGCTAAGAAAGTAGTATTGTTTGCAAGCTTATGCAGGTTGATGTACTTGTCCACTATGGAACTGACATTGTACACACTTTAACACAAATTCTTTTCCATCATGGAGGGTAATTAGCCAATAATATCCTTGTCATAAGGTTTTATCGGCCATTGTTTTGTAGAAATGGTGTGCTCCATAGACTTCTCCATTTATTTCGGATAGTAAATATAAATCATCCTTTTGAGATATCAACTCATCCACACCCTATGAATTCCTTATTTGTAGATGGCACATTCTATCAGAGTATATAATTTGGCCTTTCGAGCTGTACGATTAGCCTCCACGTCATCTTCAGGAAGTGTGCCATGCTGAAGATATTCGTAGATTGATGTTATCCAATTATTATTAGGGACGATCTGAGCAACCTCCTTTGGAGCGTCTTTAGAATGCTCGACTACCGAAGGTTTGTCAAGTTACTCGATACATTCACATGGTTTGTTGATAAACTATCCATCGTATTAGGCTGTATTTCCTCGTTCTACAAGAAAGTTAATGTCATAGACCTATCGTTCTTTTTATTATTATCATTGTAACGATCTGTCCGAGAAGAGTTCATCTTTAATTCTGGAGAAAGCATGGCTTCTACACCGTAAACTAGAAAGAATGGTGTTTCACCGGTTGCACGACTGATCGTGGTCCGAACGGCCCGTAATAAGAAGCTCTTGAACATTGTATTAACTAGCCGACCACTCGGCGTTTAATCCCTTGTATTACTATACCATTGGCTCTTTTTACTACCTTGTTACACTGCGGATGAGGCACTGAAGCGTAACATAGGGCCTGTTTGGCAACGACTGCGGCTTATGGCTTTTGGCTGTTTACAGTACAGATTACAGAGAGAGAGATACTCATTTGTGATTTTGGATGATATAGATGTTGGGCTTTTAACGTGTACATCTTTTAACTTGTAGACCCCGTCTTAAAAAAATATTCCGTTTAAAAGTTAGGTATTGTAGCAAAAGCCAAAAGCCGTCAGCTTTGGAGGAAAAGAACAGGCCCATAACTTGATATCTAGATCCTTATAGAATTCCTAAGAATTTCCATTCGAAAACTTGGTATTGTTGTCAGTGATTATATGATTTATATGATTGGGAACACAAAATCAAGTAATCACGTTTTTTGTTATGAATTTCTTGGTTACTTCAGTTATTATTTTAATAACTGGCCCAGCTTCTATCCATTTTGTGAATGTATCAATCATTACAGAAAGGAATTCAAAACCCCAAGGTTCTCTTGGGAAAGGTCCTAGAATATCTAAGCTCCAGGTTACGAAAGGTTAAGAAAGTAGTATTGTTTGCAGAGCTTATGCAGGTTGATATACTTGTCCGCTATGGAATTGACATTGTACACACTTTAACATAAATTTTTTTGCATCATGGAGGGTAATTAGCCAATAATATCCTTGTCAGAAGGTTTTATCGGCCAGTGTTTTGTAGAAATGGTGTGCTCCATAGACTTCTCCATTTATTTCGGATAGTAAAAGTAAATCATCCTTTTGAGATATCAACTCATCCACACCCTATGAATTCCTTATTTGTAGATGGTACATTCTATCAGAGTATATAATTTGGCCTTTCGAGCTGTACGATTAGCCTCCACGTCATCTTCAGGAAGTGTGCCATGCTGAAGATATTCGTAGATTGATGTTATCCAATTATTATTATGGACGATCTGAGCAACCTCCATTGGAGCGTCTTTAGAATGCTCGGCTACCGCAGGTTTGTCAAGTTACTCGAGAAGTACTCCATGCGGGACGAGTGATCTTGAGGAAGCCATCGGTGCCAACTGATCTACCAGAAAGTTTTTGTTTCTAAGAATATGTTTGACTTCGAAATCGAAGAAGTGCTTTTTGTAGCTTTCTTACTTCTGCAAGATAAGATGACATCATGGTACTTAATTATTTATACTATTTCCCTATTTGATTCGCTACTAGTTGAGAATATCCTTTCACTAGTAATCTACGAATTTTAAGTGCTTTGGCTGCTCAGAGCCCTACTAGCAAATCTTCGTACTCTGCCACATTATTTTTAACAAAAAAATTGAACTGGATGGTGTATTTAATGTTTTCTCCAGTAGGATAAATCAGGACTACTCCAGCCCCGATCCCTTTATCATCAAGGACTCATCAAAGTACATAGTCCATTGATCGTGACTTTCATACTTGGGCCCTTAGATAGGTTTAGGGTTTGCCCACTCGATAATGAATTCAGCTAAAGCCTAGGACTTAATGGTTGTTCGTGAAATAGAAAGGAGATCAAACTCCCTGAGTTCGATCGCTCATTTTGCTATTCATCCTGATGATTCCCTAATTTGGAGAACTTAACTTAGAGGATATCCGGTCGGCAACACAATTTTGTGGGTCTAAAAGTAATGCCTTAGCTTCCAAAGTGATAAGAAGGGCATACAATAACTTTTGTATTTCTGGAGACTTTGCTTACGTAATATATTGGTCGTTGGATATTGTCACATTCAACGACTAGTACTGCACTGAGTGCTTGTGGCGTAGTAGCCAAGTACAAAAGCAAATATTCTCCTAGTTTGGGAGAGACTTAAACCGAGGTAATTGTCAAATATTCCTTGACTTTTTCAAAGGTACCATTAGCTTCTTTAGTCCACTTAAAACTTCCATACTTCTGAAGAAGTTTACAAAAAGGTAATCATTTTTCTCTCAACCGTGCTATAAAATGACTTAGCTCTGCCATACTGTCGGTCAGTTTTTGTACTTATTCCTTTGTGGTCAGAGGACCCATATGTTAGATGGCCGCTATCTTCTCTAGATTTTCTTCAATTCGTCTGGCCGAAACTAAGAAACCAAGAAGTTTCCTAGAGAAGATTCTGAACATGCACTTCTTTGTATTAATATTATCTCTTCTTAAGTTAGATATAATCTTCAATATTGATGCTTTTTACAACCAAATCATCAACATAATCTTTTAAGTTCCTACTAATTTGTGGACTAAAGATTTTTTGCATTAACCTCTGAAAAGTGGCACCAACATTTTTTCTAACTAAACGACATTTTCAGATAAAAAACTTCCATATGGAGTGATGAAGGAAGTTTTCTCTTCATCTTCTTTACTCATACTGATCTGGTGATTTTCAGAGTATGCATCTAAAAAGCTTAGTAACTCGATATCAGAAGTAGAGTCAACAAGCTGATCAGTGCGTGGAAGGGAAAAGTCATCCTTCGAATAAGGTTTATGAAGATATGTGAAATCTACACACATTCATCATTTCCTAACTCTTTCTAAACATTACAGGGTTGGCGAGCCACTTTGGGTGGTCAACTTCACGGATAAGCCTAGCCTTGAGGAGCTTATCGACCTTCGACTGGATTGCTTCCTTCCGATCATGTGCAAAACATCATAGTTTTTTCTTGACTGATTTCTTGTCAGGCCCAAAGGGCTAGCCTGTGCCCGATCACCTTCCTGGGGACTCCGGACATGTCAGGTACTTGCCAAGCAAATATATCCAAATTTGCTCGAAGAAAGGAGACGAATAACTCTTCCTATTTAGGATTGAGTCCTACCCCAACTAACAACTTTTGAAAAGTTCTATTGTATTCTTAAGTCAAAGTAGGGCTTGGATGGTTCCCGATGAACTATCCTTGTCAAGAGGTACCTCGTTAACCTAGTCAGAGGGTTTTGAAGCCACCTTTGGCCTTAAGTGCTTTATATGTACAGGAGACAAGTTAGTATTCCTGGTCGATAATTCATCTACTAGTTCGCGGGACTTACGATCACAGGTGTAAGCTATTTTTCAATCTGCTTGAACTGTAATGACTCTTTTTGGTCTAGGTATTTTAAGGATTTGATAACTGTATTGCGTGGCTATAAGAGATTTGGCTAAAGTTGGTCGACCAAGGATCTCGTTGTATGTAGTTTCAAAATGTACTACATCAAACGAGATTATTTCCATTCAAAAGTTATCTGGACTTTTGAATGTAACCGGTAGGGACACTTGCTGTATTGGTTTGACAGAAGATCCCGGGACTATGCCATGAAAGACATACTTCACGTGCTTCACTTTTGACTTAGGGACTTGCATTTCTTCTAAACCTCCCTGACGAGGATTGAATAAATCCCTAAATATGGTTTTAATATATAATTAAGGCTAAGGGACCCTGTGCTTGTAAACCTCTAGAGGTTGCTCCCCAAATACCCTGATTGGAGAAACATTGTGCGTGTTTCCCGAGTGGATGACTTCTCGGATAGTCTATGAACTGGTCCATGGACCCGATTCTAGGATATTTCTTCCGCATGATGGATGGAACACATGCATTATCCACTCCAAATAGCACGATACTTCGGCCCTGAGTCTCTGACAACAACTACCGTGCGGCTGTTGCCCACATTCATCTCCCATTGACAATAACTGACGATCACATTTTCTCTCTTTGACAATAACTGTCCCCAACTAGACGCGCTGGTTTCAAAAGGCATCTTCTCCGGTGGATAATTGGTGCCTCTTCGTTGGTTTTTAAGGCTAGACAATGAAGACAATTAATATCTTATTTAATTTAGTGTAATTAGGGCTAGTCTTTTGCCTTATCGAAGGCACCTTGTAACCAGTCCATAGCAATAAAGAGCATCTATGTTCTCTTCTAAAGATTTTAGCCATTTTTCTCATATTATTTCGTAAGATTGGTGATTCAATCGTCGACACTCCCGTAAATAAAATATTTAGAGAACTACCTCTATCTATTAGAACTTGATTAATTTTGAAGTTATTTATAATAGATTCTACAACGATAGGAAACCTACTTGGTCGAGTCGAATGGATGAGGCATTTTTCTTGGTCGAAGGAGATGGTTTTCTTCAACCACTTGGATGACTTGACAATAACTGGTGCTTCAGTGAGGTTCACCTCCTATTCCACAATCTTTAGTTACTGTCTAGACTCGTAGGAGGAGAACCCACTGAAGATCACATCGATGGTGTGTTGTAGCCCCTGGTAGTCCATCTCTTTGTCGCCATCCATATCCTTTTTGGTGCTCGGTTCACCAATATCATGTATGGGAGGAATGAGAGAACCCTTACCCATGTAGTAATCTTCTAGCTTCTTTTGCCAGGCATGGTAGTTGCGTGGATCATGCCCTGCCATTTGGTAGAGTGGACACCCCTTTTGTTCTTCTTGGATTCGTCGGTCGGAGCTTTCCTTCTTACTCTTGGTGTACTTCCTTGGAATTGCAAGGACTTCTTTGGTGGTGGGCTTGCGATTCTTCTTTCCCTTTGAAGACTTCTTGACCTTCTTTTCTTTCTTCTCAGGCCAAGTTAAGGAATCTTCTCTATCCGATCGATGGCGTTGTTCCACTCAACCACTTCGCTACTGGTTGCATACTTATCGGCCATGTCGAATAGTTTGATGATTGTCCGTGGTGGGTTCATTGCAATGTCCTCTGTAAATCGTCTATTCATTAATCCAGTCTTGAATGCCCGGATAACAAAAGAATCTGCGACCTTTGGGATTAAGTTATAAACTTGACTGAACCTTTCGATGTATTATCACAGGGTCTCATTGGGCTTTTATTAGATTCGATGAAGGTCATTTTCCTTCCTGGGGTGGTTGTACGTCCTTTAAAAGTTAGAGATCAACAGGTCACAGAGTTGCTCTCAAGTATAGATTAATTCTGTCAGATGGTTAAGTAACCACGACCGGGCAGAACCCTTGAGAACTGTTGGAAAATAATTTGCCATCACATTATCCTCACCTTCTGCAACCCTAATAGCAGTTGTATAAATATATAAAATTCTAATGAATTTTACTTTCCATCAAATTCCTCGAGATTTGCCAGTCGGAACCTTTCTGGGCAACGCACCTCTTGAAGACCTACCGAGAAAGCCCGACACCTATGATTAGTTCATGGATTCTTCTCTGGAAAGGAGCCGAATTGTAATAAGTCGAAGACCTATTCCTCCGATAGTCATCACGGGGAACTGGTGCTCTTATCTGATCATGGACACTTAAATTGTGTCTTAGATCAAATACATGGTTCAGATGATGACATAGATCATCCAAACTGTATCCCTGATGTCGTCTTTCGTGGCGAGGGAGAGTTGCTTCATTTTCAAAGAGGCTTCTTCTCTCGTGACCTCCTTGATGAAATCTTTGAGTGAGTCTTTAGCCTGCGATAGATTATTGTCAGCCCGGCCACATTGGCTTCTGTCATGTGGAGAATCTGTGGAAGAAGTCAGTGTCTGGCTCTAGGAGTGCATTTACTCTCGGCACATCTCTGTTTGTCGCATAATCTACTGGAAAATCTCTGATACCTAACCTATAACGTGAGCATATCCAAAAGTGGCCTCCACGATGGAGAACGTTGGAGACCACCACCTCTGAAAGGTTGTGCAGTGGACTCAATCTGATCTGACGGATTACGAATAGAATGTTGAGTGTTATTATCTTCTCCTAGCTTTCTGCCAGAGGCAACCTCATCGACATCATGACTAGTGTCGTCTGGCTCCTACTATATGTAGTAGCCATTGGGGAATAGCTGTCGACCACGACCACTTTGAGGAGTACTCTAACCCTCGGATCATGGTGTTGTGCTCTTGTCGCCATGGTTGTCGGTCGGAAGTTCCAGGCTTGTTGTGTTGTTTGGGCATTCCGACAAAGTCAGAGCGATCGGTTCCCCTGGCAATGCTGATGATGGGGGTGGTATGTCTTCTTCCATTCGATTGGTCTCACTAGTCTTAAGGATGGGCAAGCCTGAGATGGAGAATGACAATGAAGAAGTGTCATGTTCTATAGTGCGGATGAATGGGTCCATATTGAGGTTGACGTAGTCGGCCAAATCAATCTAGTTATCCTCATCCCAAGTTTCTACCATGATTTCATGGACGAAGTTGACAAAAAATAGGAAATGATGATGTTTGCTAATGAAGAAACTTTAAGGATTCTGTGCCTTCTTTCCCACAGATGGCGTCAATTGTCGACGATCGAGTCACTGATCTTACAAATAATATGAGAAAGAAGGTTGAATTCCTTAGAAGTATTTAGTAAGAGAAGGGGATGATCTTTATTACTATGAACTAGTTATAAAAGGGATTGCAAAAGGGACTTAACTAGTCCTAATCTATAACCTCCCACTGCTTGGAAGATTTTAATCGCCTTGACTTGTTCTCTGAACTCTTGTTCGGATTTTTGATTGATCATCCTTCTGTCTTCTCACGTCAACCTTTAAATACCGTTAAAGAGGTGCCAGTTATCTATTTGAAGAGACGTCTGATGGAATCATCGCATCCAATCGGATGGGTGGTTCCTATCAGAAAGAGATATCTGATGATAACTAATATTCGATTATTGTCAGTGGGAGATAATCGTCGAAACAGCTGCATGTCGGTTATTGTTAGAGATACAGGGCTTAAATGTCGTGCTGTTTGAGATGGATAAAACACATGTTTTATCCATTACGTGTAAGGAGTTCCTTGGAAACAGGCCTTCATATATATCAGTTCACGAATTCTCCGAATTGTCTATTGGTCTGGCAAAGTGCACAGTAGATTTTCGATCAGGGTACTCAGGGAATAGCTTTGAAAAGCTCACGACCATGGAGGTCTTAGGGTCTTAATTAAGTAATAAACCATATTTTATGGATATTTTAATCATGACATGGTTAGAACTTAGAAGTATTAATCCGGAAGATAACTCTGAAGCATCGCTAGCGTGCTTCTATATGTTACAGACCCAAAAATGCAACCTGGTCACCAAATTTTGTTATAATGTCCCAGTAAAATTTAACAAGATTTATATTATAAAAGTATCTTTTTAGATAAATCTACTCATGTTGTTTTATAGTACAACAAATCTAAGGCCTTTTCTAAAGTATTGTGGTTTTTTACTTTAGCTTTTGACTTTTATCTGAAATGATACTGTAGCGATTGTTAATTTTTTTTATATATATTTAACTAAAGAAAAATAAAGAAAAAAACGTCGTTATATCTCTGTTGGTAATACAAATAAAAAAGAAAAAATATCGCGTTCAGAAAAGTAGAAAAATTATAAAGGATGAAATGCAGTCAATAGCACTGAGCAATAGGAGCATCAAATAGCCGTTCTCCACTGTAGTCTCTTGTGGACCACACTTGCTCCCACCCCCCTCTATACCAATCAAACCACCTCCACTCCCCTCCACCACCTTCCGGTTCATGTCCTGCTCCCCATGTCGCCGCCTCTCGAGCTCGACTACATAGGCCTCTCACCGCCCTCCGCCGCCGGCGGCGGCCGCGCAGACGACGATTTGAAGGGCACCGAGCTCCGCCTCGGCCTCCCGGGTTCCGAGTCGCCGGACCGCCGCCCGGCCGCCGCCACCACCACCCTGGAGCTGCTGCCCGCCAAGGGCGCCAAGCGCGTGTTCTCCGACGAGGTCTCGCCGCCGGCTCTCGCTACCTCTGCCGGGAAGGGCAGGGCGGCGGCTGCCGGGGAAGAGGCCGACGAGGAGGAGGACAAGAAGGTCGCCGCGCCGCCGCAGCCGGCTGCCAAGTAGGTGTCTGGTTCTTGATAACTGTCTGGACTTGCTAACTCTGTGGATTTCTTGGTGTTCTCCCGAGTTCTTGGGTGATGCGGGTGGGTGGTTGGTTGGAGCGCGAGTGGGTGGAGGGATTGATTTGCAATTTGAGGAAATTTTTAGTGTGTTTGTAAATCCTGATGATTTGGTTAGCTTGGGGAAGAGGGTGTGATTGGCAAGCTGTGCCATGTATTTGAGGGACTTCTTTCTGTGGATTCGTAAAAAAAGAACGGCTTTTTTTGTGGGAATTTGGTGGCAAAAGGCTCATTTTTAGGTTCTTGCGTTGCCGTTGTGGGCGCGCGTCTTGAATTTAGCTTGACCTCTTGGGCTGAGGACTGAGGAGCTTGGAGGAGTAGCAATTTCTAGCTTTGAAGAGTTCTTTTACTAATTTGCACTGAAAATTACACTTGATTTTACTTTTTTGGTCTAAGGTCAAATAAGTCTGATTTTTTTCCTTTGAAGTTTCATTAGGAAACTCGCGAGAGCCTAATATTTCAAAGTTTCTGCATGTTGCTTGAATTGAAACGGTCAAATTCCGCCTTGCCTGTGTTTTTACTTCAAGTTTTACTCTGCAAACTGTAATGTTTCTAGTTGCTTTGAGCTTTCTTGCTTTGTTTTGGTTTGAACAAGCGTTGCGAATTCTTCTTTAATCTTGAATTTGGTTGCTTTTGCCTCGCATTCATATCAAAACCAAATGCTGGGTCGCCTCCATTTCTGGTTCTTACACTGAATTACCGATGCGTGATGATGTGCTTGTGCAGGGCTCAGGTGGTGGGATGGCCACCAATCCGCAGCTACCGCAGGAACACTATGGCAACCAACCAGCTGAAGAGCAGCAAGGAGGATGCTGATGCCAAGCAGGGGCAGGAGTTTCTGTATGTCAAGGTCAGCATGGATGGTGCGCCATATCTGAGGAAGGTCGACCTCAAGACTTACAAGAATTACAAGGACCTGTCTTTGGCGCTTGATAAACTGTTCATTGGCTTCAGCACCGGTGAGGTTTCTCGAGTTCTTTACAAACTCTTGCTATTCTAAGTTGCAATTAAATTTGACCTGGAGTAGCTAGCAGAAATGCATATTTACACATCTATAGTCATGTTTCACAGCGGTGAGATTGCTTATTATGTTGACTTTGATTTTGTGATTGTTACTTCCTATATTTGACCCTGCTATAATCTGCCAATTTGTTTTGCACGATGCATGTTTTGAGCGTATGGTATTTCTGGTGGAACAAAATAAAGTGTTGCTTCTAATTTTAGGAGCGTTTCTTGTGCTTAATATTGATCAGTGGAGCTAATAATACTGAAGAATAGACTGTTTTAATGTTTGTGCTTAATTGCTTATGTTAGTTTTCATGCAAAGGATGCCGAATTTTTCAGCTCATCCTTTTGAATCTGGAAATACCACTTCTATCATTCCTCAACCTTTGATTAGCAGTAGTGCCTCATCACCATGGCTTCCTACATCATTTGAGCTTTATGGTTAGATTTCGATTTTAAGTAGGCTATAGAAGGGCAAAGCCTATTCCCAGGTAACTTGTAAATCTCTGCGAGAGCAATTGCGTAACTAATTAAGGATCTAAGTTGCACAAAGGTAGATAACTAAATATGCTGGGATCTAAAATGGAGGACCAGTCTGCAGTTTCGATCTCTCATTCAGCATATATATTTCTTCCCATTAGCTAGCATAAATAATTATGAAAATAAGTGTTAACTTTGTTCCAGAAGAAAACGCACACATCGCAAATAAACTAAGGGAACACATGAGAATTTCTGAATTTCTCTATTCTCTTACTTGCTCCCCCTTTTTCCTTACAAAACTGGTTACAAGCTTTCTCAATATATAGGCTAATACTCTCCTACTAGCATACATATTCGGATTTCAAGTTTGACACAATTTTAACTTGAGTTACACACGGAGATGGACTCTACTACGTCTTGAACTCTAAGTCAAGATTATTTCTAACAATCTCCCCTTTAATCTTGACTCAACATACTCTAGTTTTAGTCTCAATGCATTATAAACTACCAGTCACGCCTCCACATGAAATGTTCTACATACAAGCTACATGTAGGAACTCAACTCAACCGGTACGGGTCATCCAGATGCAAAGATTCTAAAACATTGAGGCAGTCGGTCTCAACTACGATTTACTAAACTCATACTTGACATAGAACGGTGACACATCTACTCAACGTTCTGATTCCTTTTCACCTTACTTGAGTTTGGACGACGATACATCTTCTCAACGTCCCTGACTCAACTCATCATCAGAGCACTGTTGATTCATCATCGCTGAACGCTTTAGCAAGAAACGCTTTTTTCATCCTCGGCTTGGGGCATTCTGAAGCAAAGTGTCCATAATCGTTACAATTATAACACCTCACTTTTGTCTTATCAAACTTCCGATTCTGATGGCCTTGACCACCACCCCTGGAAGTGTTCTTGCCTTCACGCTTCGATGATCGGATCTCCCACTCAGCGCGGGTCAACAAGACCTGTCCGTCTCCATTGTTACTATTGTCATGGATGCGTTCCTCATATGCCTTAAGATGACCGATGATCTCCTCCATGGTCATTGTCTTTAGGTCTTCAAATTGCTCTATGACCGAAACAATCGAGAGAAACTGTGAGGGAACAGCACGAAGGAATTTCTTCACTACGTACAACTCTTCCACCTTCTCGCCAAGGGCCCGAATCTTGTTGACGATGATCGTCAACTGGACGGCGAAGTCATTGATCGACTCCGTTTCCTTCATACGCGGCACCTCGAACTTGGTCTTGAGAGTTTGTACCTTTGCTTCCTTTACACGATCGGCACCAAGATGCATCGTCTTCCACGCCTCCCACTCAGCTTTGGCCATCTCCTTTTCGGCCAGTAGGAAGAACATCTCCTTTGGAATGCCCTGATAGATGGCCGCCAATGTCATCTGATCTTTGCGCATATCGACTTTGCCGTTCTCGATCGCGTCCCACACTCCTTGAGTCTTCATGTACACCTTCATCTTGATTGCCCATGCTGCATAATTGCTCGTCGTGAGCATTGGATGATACAGCGAGACAGCATAACTCTCCTTCGCCATCATACTGGATAATGCTTCGTCACCGGTGACACCACTTCCCGGAGAACGCGACATGATCTCGAGCACGGATCAAGATCTCGGGCTACTTTAAAGAGGCTCTTGGACCGAAGAAACCTGAGAAAAAATATGCTTCGCAACTTTGATCACGTCTGGCTCGGCAATTTTCTTTACTGTTGTTGACGTGATTGCTGCTTAGTTGGACTTCCTCTTGCGCTGCGCACTTTTATTGCTACAGCGAGGAACCGAGTCGGAGACACCGCGCGGCTTAGACTCCGTCTCGGAGACAATTCGGCTCGGATTCGGTGGACAAAAAAATGACTCGGAGACTACCACGCATGGACCGAGGCGTGCTGGACCGAAGCTCCCCCTGCCTCGGGCCTCGTGCCCTTGACTTTGTCGTGCTTGAATTTTTTTATCTATCCTGCCGCACTTCTGTCATGTCTTCTGTTCTTAGTGCACGAAACAATGCTCCTCTTTTTCTTTGCTGTTGTCAGCACAGCAACAGCTCTGCTGCCTTTTTCTTTGTCATGTACTGGTTGCCTGCTGGAGTTGGCCTTGGGAGTGCCGCCCGTGATAAGCGCGCGACAGAAATCGCTGCAACGATTTTTCCAGTGATTCGGCTCTCGCGTAGGCTCTAATACCACTTGTTAATTTTGTTCCAGGAGAAAACGCACACATCGCAAATAAACTGAGAGAGCACAGGAGAATTTCTGAATTTCTCTATTCTCTTACTTGCTCCTTTTTTTCCTAACAAAACTGGTTACAAGCTTTCTCAATATATAGGCTAATACTCTTCTACTAGCATACATATTCGGACTTCAAGTTGGACACAACTTCAACTTAAGTTACACACGGAGACGGACTCTACTACGTCTTGAACTCTAAGTCAAGTTTATTTCTAACAATAAGAATGTTGGGCCTAGAAGGTTTAGTGTGAGGAGAATTTTCTTTTCTGTCTGTTTATTTGGCCTCACAGGTAGTAGTGTGTCTAATGTCATAACAGGGAAGGATGGTGTGTTTGAGAACAGAAAGGATGGCGAATATGTATTGACTTACGAAGACAAAGACGGAGATTGGATGCTGGTCGGTGATGTTCCATGGGAGTAAGTACACTGATCCGATCTAATTACAATAACAACAAACAGAGAAAGGAGAATTTAGAAGATAGCTTAGGGCTCTTTAGTGAATTTTTGAAGATTGATCAATCATAAGAGTTGGTCAAGAATTTTGCTTTTGAATGTTTTACAGGATGTGCTTATATGCTTCAAGATAAAACAAACTTGTATTGTAAAGCAGCTATGATTAGAGGATCTCTTAAGATTATACCCCTTCCATTCTATTTTACCCGTCGTTTTAGAATATGTGCAGTCAACCTTTTAATTGACCACAAATATACATAACAATATTTAGATTTGTTACATGAAAATGATGCTATTCGATTTTTCATGAAATATACTTCTATATAATTAAAATTTTAACAATTTTCTAACGTATAATTAGAAAAAGTAATGGTCAAAGATATGTATTAGAGACCGTGTCGATATCTAAAATGACAAGTCAAAAAGAATGGAGGTAGTACTAATTTTCCTTAGTTATTGTTTCAATCCAGTCATAGTTGCTCTAAAATCTGCAGTCACTTAGTAGACCTCGTGTTTTACTGCTGCCTTATAATGTATGGACAAGCGAAAGAGTCTTAATGCGGTCATTATAGTTGTTCTTGCGGATTTTTAAACTATATATCTAAAAATAACTATTGATATTCAAGGTACCTCTTTCGTTTTAGAGGTCTAGAAAATCTCACAATAATCCTTAAATAAAAAAACTAGAAATTCTCATTAATTGAGAGAAAAGAGAAGATCTACAACATTTATTTTGGTGGGGTCAGATTATAATAGTACAGATTAATCATATATAGATATTACAACTGTTGCAGTTGTACAACAAATACAAATATATTTTCGAAAGGCATTAGATTTATATAACAAATATAGTATGTTGCAATATCTGGTCGTGCAATTGAATGGGTAATTCCGCTAGTGGTTATAATTCCATTGACAAGAAAACCATGAATGTTTGAATGCATGATTGTTTATGTTACCCCCTCTTTGAGCTCTTGAAGTAATTGTTGCCTTATTGTTTTGGTGTAATTGCAGGATGTTCACTGACTCTTGCCGAAGGCTCAGGATCATGAAAGGTTCAGATGCAATTGGACTTGGTATGTTCAAAAAAGTGTTATTCCATTTAATGTCCATTTTAGGCTTAGTCTTACTGAACACATGCCGTGCATATATAGTGAGTTAATTTTTTCACCATTTGTTAGCATACTATTACTGCTTTCTTGTTCAAGCTGTCTCAGGCTTGTTTCATTCTTTGAACTACAACTTTAGAGGGGAAGTTGTTTACCCTGCAACCCCTTGGACTTGAAAGCATGTTTTTTGGAGCTTAAATATCTTAAGCATAGCATCATTAATTTTGAGAACAGTAGTTTCCTTTGATTACTGGAATGTTTCTGTACTACCAAAATCCTATTTAGGCAAGCTCTTTCTTGGTGTTTCGACTGAACCATGGTGAAGCTGGAGCCATGATGTACCAACTCCAAATGAGTAAACAAAGACTTTCAAAAGCGTTCGGACATAGCTCCCAGCTTCTCTAGAAAACAACAGTTGGCAAACCATTAATTTGCTGGTTCTATCTGACAAAAAAAATGGAGGCTTGATGGAGTCTGGCCAAATACTCCCTGAACAACCTGGCTAATAAAAAAATAACTAGCATTAGGGAGTTAAAATGGCTTTCACCTTGACTTGCGAACTTTTTTCTAATAACTGATTTTGTACTGCTCTTGACGAAGTTTCAGAGTTAACATTCATGTTATGCTTGTTGATATGTTTGATGTTTAAAGGCTTGAGCCTCGTCTTTTACGTTCTCTGTGCGCAATTGTTCTTGCTACTTTTTGAAATGTTTTCCTTTTTGTTTTACTTCGGAAGTTCATTTTGGTAGCCCCAACCATCCAACATGAAGTGCATTTCACATCTACCTTGGCATGAAATGATTGTATCTTTTTTTTGGGGGCAGCTCCAAGGGCAGGGGATAAGTCCAAGAACAAGAACTAAGACGGTTGCTGCCCACGGTCAAAGGCAAAATGGAAGAGCAACTGACTGTAGGGCAGATTATCAGAACCAACAAGTCTTAACAGTTTCAAGACGAGATCGCCCATATCGTCTGATCAACTACATGGTTTGCTGTTCCGCAAGTGAAAACTCCTAAGACCCATTTATGTTAGGTTTGTGATACGTACTTGAGACATATGCTCTATTTTACTGTGCCCACGTCTTTATATGTGTGTTATTTCCGTCCGGGTAAATGGTTGTTATGCAGTGCGCTACTGATATGATTGAGCACTCCTACCTATTTTGCCAGTGTTGTCCTGAACCGTTTGTTCCACCGCGTAAATGTTTAATGAAGGTTGCAAGTCTATTATTTATCTGACTTGTTTTGGAACAAATTTATCTTAGTTTTTGACAGCACGCTTATCAAATTATATGGTTTCATTTATCATACAAAAACAGTCAGATGATCTGGGGGCGTTGGATCTCTATCCAATGGATCCACTCATATAAGCATCTCCTCCAAAAAAAATCTCATATAAGCACCCCTCCAAAAAAAGATCTGGAGCGTTGGATCACCATCCGACGTTATAAATACTGTTCTGAGAGTCCGATGAGTTAGTCCAAGTGATTCTTGCATATGGTGAAACAATGATTCTTTCCCAGCTTTGATGTGTAGTTGTTGGGTGGGGAGATGCGCTGCTCGTATCATTATCTTTCGAAGGTTATGATGGCTGTTCTATAGTATGGCCTAAAAGGTTTCCTCAACCATCATTCAGGTAGTATAAAATATCATAGCTAGATAATTTACGATGGTTTATGATCCCTTGGAATCAGGCTTTTCTTTGCCTGCAGTATCTGCTTCCTTTCTAGGAATGATGATCCATTTTGGCCTTCTTTTGTGTTCTTTCCCCTTTCCCCCCACACCCTTACTAGTGTCTGCTAGTTGGTGTGCATGTGAAGGTGAGCAGAATGTATTCCATGAGCACATCAAGAATGGGATCCCGTCTTAGTCTAACTCCAAAGCTGCCTTTCACTACACCAATCAGCCTTCATCTGCACTTGTTTATCCCATTGTAGCTTGCAAGGCGTTGCATTTCTAGTGTCAAATTTGGGTGGGTTCTTTTTTGCTACGATCGATGGTTTTTGGTCTTAGCGTGAGTGTTTATACAAACAAACTGAATACCAATAAACCGATAAGTCGCTTCGGAAATGCTATCCCGATAAGACATTTCGAGAAGATAAGAAATCGTTCCATTCGAAAGAAATTATAAACTATAAATCATAAGCTAAAAAAAGGGCACCTTCATTCACGGCGCCAGACGGTGACCCCCTAGGGTTTACTATCTGTGCCAAGTAGCTAGTTTCAGAATAATTGTGGAGCATATTGGTATGTTAATCCTTTCTTCTACACAGATATTCCCCAGACTTTCATATAATACCAGCAGCATCCAGTACTACCTACTGTCCAGTCGGCTCAGGAATCGTTTTGATGAAAGGTCCCTTTGTTCCTATGTGGTCCTGCCCTGCCACTGTGCTAGTTGGTGGCCCTGTCCGGGCATCATGCACCACGATTTCAAATAGACGGATTCAATCTAAATTTAGATATATTTTTCAAAAACTTTAATTTGAAGGTATATATCCATCTATAGCAATTCAAATGAAACACATATTTTTGAAAAAATATACTCAAATTCAAAGTTTTTCAATGATTTTTTATCACATGCATTGCTGATTTTTGTATAAAATCAGCACATGTATAATCAAACTATCATAAAAAAAGATAATTCTAGTTTGAATTTCAGTCCAATTAGTTAGTAAACTACGCGGTTTTGACCTTCCACTAAAGGCAGTACTGATAACATACGATTTCTGATGGCGCAGACGAGAGAAAACTCGTTTGGGATGCACCAGATGGTTTATAAGACTCCTATGGACGATTTTTTTTGCTATTCTATTCATATCGCCCGTGTAAATTGTAGTGTATTATATATACAACTTAGAAATAAATCATTGTACATATTATCTTTAGTATTGCCAATAAATAATATGGATGATATTATAGATAACGACAATTTGTACTATTGTATATGCCATAATTTAACACGCCACCTGAGTAACTATTGGTATCTATATAACAGGACAGTTGCAAAGCGAATTTTTAATAATACTTTTTATTAATATTTATAAATATATCATCGTTTAAAAAAACAAAAATAACCTACTGTCGACATTCCAAATGGCGATAGCACTCTATCGCCATTTGGAATGGCGACAATCCTAGGTGGAGTCCTGCGTGGCAGTCTGCAAGTCTTTGTCGTCAAATGAATTGATGACAGGTCAACTGAATTGGCGACATAGTCTCTGTTGTCAATTCAAATGGAGACAGAGGTTCTGTCGCCAGTTGAAATGGCGACAAAGTGATTTTTGTTTTTTAAATAATACAATTTTTAATTAAAATGTATTATTTATGAATAAATGTTCTTTTTTTGGGTTTAGTAGTTTTGAAATAATAGCTACCAATTAAATAGATAATTTGAGTAGTGTGCTCAGGTTGTATTAATGATTTTTGTTTAAACAAACCATTTCAAGCATGACATAACACTTTGTAATGAAGGTGCGAATTACATGGCACGTATAGTTTCATTAGGTGCATATGTTTGTCTTACTACTCCTTCGATATAGATGGCAACATGCACGAACCGTCAACCCGACTACATGTAAGATATATATGCACCTTGTGAAATGTGAATGATATGGTGGTTGTAGATCTAATAAAGCTTGTGGGGGGAACACCCCTAGGCGAAAATAAAACACCGTACGGCATCAACATGGAGTGGTGGTCATTAGGGTGCTGTGGACATGACTGGTTGTCGCGGTAGTGGCAAGCACAATTGTTGCTCGAGTTGGTGTAATAATAGTATGGTGGTAGTCGTTGCTGATTTGGACCACTTCCTCGTTGTTCCTCTCCCTAATTCTCGGCATGCGGAGCTCGTCATTGTTGAACCTCTTAGGCGGATATGGAGTGTGTGGATGTAAACTTGGGCATATATTGGATACAGTTGATCCACCTACTCAGTGAACTTACAATCTACAGTCTGCAAAGAAGATGAGGTGATTACAAGCAATGAACAGAGGGCAACAAAAGAATCGACGCCCTGAGTTCCCCACACCGTCGAAAAACTATACCACCATGTCACGTATGTGCTTACATTGCGGCCAAGGCTTGGGGGTGTGTAGGTAGTCGTAGAAAGAATTTTTTGGGGGTTGTAGGACTCCCTAGTTTCGAGTGGTAGATCGGGGCTTGAGGGTCGGGGTCTAGGGGATCGTAGATGTGCGTGTCTTCCAGTTAAAGGTCATGGCCTCGAAACCCAGTCCGTGCATGTTGTCTCCTCTCACGCCTTGAGCTACCCGCCCTATCCGCTATGTTATGGTTGGAGAAGTGTGTTGGATATACATGGGTTCTTTGTGTGGGACTATTTATAGGCTCTCTCGGATGTGGGCGATGGACTTGAGGCATGTCAGGTGTGTTGTCTGCAAGGTGCAGTCTTTCAGTCCGAAAAGTAGGTAGCAGTGTGTGGTCACCTCATTATGACAAAGGACTGATCAGAGTGTTGTCACTTCATGCTGAAAACTATGGTGGCAGTGTGTTGTCATCTCAGTCTGAAAAAGGACTAATCAGAGTGTTGTCACTTTGGGCTGAAAAGGGAGGTGGCATGGTATTGCCATTTCTGACATAAAGACTATGTACTCACCTTGTCGTGATGCATGTTGTTACCATGACCTCTTTGTCGCACTGCTGAGAGGGGTCTCTATCGCGTAGTCATAGCATAAATCATATAATAGAACAACTTAACAAAGAAACCAGAACAAAGAGGAGTATAACACTGCGAATATGATAGCAAGTAGCAAACACATATCAACTTATTACAAGGACCAACTAACTGCAAGGAACCTACGTGTGGTTCCTCCTAGGCTCTACCCCACGAGTGGCGCCAGCCGTGGGCCGATGCTATGCATGACTTGATGGGGAGGTCCAGGGTCTCGTGCATGCCATGATTTGAGCGAGCGAGCAGCCGGTGGGGAAGTCACAATGTCCTGCTAGGTTAGCTGGCTCGGTCTAGGCGCATCGGAGAGCTGCAAACCCCTAGGACATGGGTGGCCTCATCCTCAAGGGGCTCAGCCAAGCAGGCGTCCACTGTGATGTCATCATTGTCCGAGCACGCTCCGTAGCCTGTGGCAATGTGAAGGATTGTGAGAAGGTCCAGGGTTATATTGTGATGAACTATTGTCATTTTGGAGGAGTGAAAATTTAAAATTTGCAAAGTTCAAGTTTTTTCAATGCCTTCTGTCTGCAAAATGGGTATGATCGCTCAGTGTGGCTGGTCAGAATGCTGGGCAGTCCCGGTCAGACCGGCCGGGCAATGTGGTCAGATCGATAGAGATTCATTTCAGCTGGTTTTCAGCAATTTTGGGGAATTGAGTTATAGGATGATTTGATTTGATCTAGGTCAGTGCATGTTTTAGGGAAGTGCCTCTGACTGACACCGCGGGGCTACTATCCGCCTGGCGCCTTGTGATGCTCTAACACTCCAACGCTGTCAGAGCCCAGGTGCTGCCTTGTCGTTTCTATAAGTGCAGGGCAGGGCATGCTTGTCTCGCCATGAGTTGGTTTCGCAGCTTTGGCTTGCCGCAGAAATTTTACCGGTAGATGGCTGTTTCTCTCGCGATTTTCACTTTCTTCGCCTGTGTACCATCAGGGCCTACCCCAGGGTGTGGGAAGCACTGGTCGGAGCCATCATTCGCTTCGCATTTGGCCATTTGGGGTGCAGATGCGCGATCGCTGGTTCTTGGTGGGAGCAAGAGCATGGTTCGGAAACCGGCCGTAACTTTTCGATCATAACTGGGAGCGGTACTTGGGAGATGGATCTATTTAGGTGTTAGAGCTTAACCCCCTCTTTTCAACGCTGTGCTGCGTAGTAGCTGTAACTAACTGGTTGGGGCTTGGGAGTTGGTTCTGAACTTATCCTTTGGTATCCTTCAAAGTTCAGATAAGATTCAGCTTTTTATGAAACCTAGATAGACCACAATCTGTATGCTACTTAGAGCTCGTAAAATCGCAAACTGAATGCACTCATGATTATCTAAGCCAGAGGAAACAAGAAACAGGAAATCAAAGATTGGGGGCAGACATTATGAACAGGCCGTACCATATCACCGGGAAAGATAAGACAGTTATAGGGCATGGCCGCTGCACTGTGCCCTGCGTGCGCCAACACGGGGTGCCCAATGCGGGAAGGTGGGGGCCCACATGGAAGTTGGGGAGGGAGGCGATGGGTGGGGACTGACCAGACAGGCTGCCCCACTACCACTCACCGCCCAGTGGGACCCACTTCCTGCACAGACTGTATGGGTCAAGCATTCGGTACCCGCTTCAATTGGTAGGCTGCGTAGCAGTGGGGGCCAGCGGTTGGGACAAGTATGTTGATATATTCACTATTATAAAAGAAGGAGTTGGTGGTTGATCCGTCTTCACTCCTCTCTTTTCAGCCATCTGATTTGATCTGGACTATTCGTCTCTCTCCTCCTCTCTTTTTTTCTCAGGATACAACCGTCCACTCCATCCACTTTTCCCATCTCCTCGCGCATTCTGGCCACCCTTCTCTCTCTGTCGCTTACTCTCCAGTGTTTGATGTGTGAAATTGGTCAGGCAATAAATTCCGTCTCATTATTTTTATGACTCCGTTGCAACGCACGGGTCTTTAACTAGTATATATAATATTTTAATTTTAGATTTTATTAGAAGTAAAGTATTGTAAATAACTAATGTCGTATAAATCAGTACTTAATAGTAGGTAACACATTACACTTTGAAATATATGTAGAAATAGAAATCAAACAGAATCAATTGGTTACACGAACAACTTACAGTTGGGCCTGATGAAGAACAGGAAACATCACAGGCTTGATGTAGTACAAAACGTAGATGAAGCAGCGAAGTGAGTGGTCGCGCAGATGTGCGCTGCCCATGAACCTTATTGCCACCCCCGTACAGATTTTTACGGCAGCAACGGCTCGAAGATACCGCTCTCCTTCATGGTGCACGCCGGGAAGAAAAGTCGACAAGGTTCAGCAGGCGCACACACAACAACATAGGTTTGCAGGAAGAAGGAAAAGAAATGGAGGAGGCAATGATTCAGGACACACTACTCTGGACGTCTCCAGGCATATATATGCAGATTGTTAACTAACGCAATTAACAAACTACTAACCCATTAGTAACTGACGCAATTAACTAGCTATTTACCCACTAGTAACTGTCTGCCATCAATAACCAATAAAGCTTCAAATTCAAACATTCGAATCTTATTCAAACACAAAGAGACATGCATGATTCAGTAAAAATAAGGTGGACTTGGTCTACCAAGTGGCTTGTCACGTCACACGAATTACCATGCAAAAATGCCTGATGCGTGTGTATTTAGCCAAAACCCTATCATGCCATATGTCTCAAACTTTTAGCGAATGTCAAGAATCCCACCATATGCATTGGTCTCCTCCACTTTATCTTAGCAATGTGGTACTAAACCATGCTGCCTTTGGAATTATAGAAAATGGATGTATACTCATATGGGCCTAATTTCTAACGATCCCCACTAATTCGAAAGTAGGTAGTAAAAAGATATAAACGATATTGTGCTGAAGCATTGTTAATATATCAGTCTTTTAGTGTAAGTCCCATACGGCTTGAATTTGCACCTAGAATGGCATGATTCATCTTTCCACAGCTGATGAATGGACTATGCCTTGAATTCATAGATTTTTCTAATTAGACTTCACTTGAAATATCAACTGATACTAGACTACCAATGAACCACGCCTAAATAAAACATTATATGTGCATGCTCCCTTATCTACTTATGATTTTTCTAGAGAATGCCCCGTTCTCGTGAACTGCGACCATACAGTTAGACTCATATAGGTGTATTCTTTCTAGGTATCTTGCATGCTAATATATTTTTCTTATTTGGACAACAGAATACATTAAGCATTTTTGCCAACCTTCTATATAGTCGAGACATAGGTATAATGAATATGTACTCTCTTGTTACAACATCAATCTTTTTTCATTGTCTAAGTCATGGGATCTTTGATCAAGAAGGTATGGGTTACCATTGTTGTGTAACACAAATGGGCTTCATACCCATCTCCATAGACTCAACAGAAATCGCCTTCCAAGCTAGCCCCTTTGTAAAAGGGTATGCCAGATTTTTTTCAGTATGAATATAATTCACAGTAATCACTTTCGAGTCACTCAATTTTCTGATAGATAAAGCCTACACTTCACATGTTAGTAGGACTTCAAATTATCCTTAGTACTCATAATCGTAGTCAACACGATTTGATTATCGCAGCACATCAAGATTATGGGAATTGATTTCTCAACCAATGGCAAGTCCAATAGAAACTCTCTCAGCCATTCAGCCTCAATAGTGGCTATCGTCTAGTGCTACAAGTTCTGCTTTCTTAGTTGACCTTGTCAATATAGTTTGTTTACAAGACCTCTATGAAACTGTAGCATCAGCTAAAGTGAACACATAGTCACTTATAAATTTGATCTCATCCGCATCAGAGATCTAATAGGAATCACTGTATCATTCTATTACAGAAGGGTGTCCAGTATAATGAATTCAAAAAAATGTTGTACCTTTCAAATGATGCAATACTCTCTCAAGTGCCTCCTGTGATCATCTCCTCGATTAGATGTAAACCAACTTATTTGCTCACATCAAATAAAATATCTGGTCTTATGGCACCAATTAAATACATAAGTTATTTAATAATTTATGAATATCTCAATTGATCTTTTTTAGCCCCTTATTCTTTTGCAGCTTAATGCTCGCATCATAAGGCATAGGAGAAATTTTACAATTTTCACAGCCAAAACAATTCAAGATTTTCTCAGCATAATAGGATTGATTCAAAGTAATCACATACTCACTCTAAGTAATCACATACTCACTCTTGATCAATTTAATATTTCGAATGATATCTGTCTCTTCCAAGTGTTTGATATTAAAGCACCGAGATAAGAAATATTTAACCTAGTCAATTAAGATAGCATTTATTCCAAAAATAAGTATGTCATCCACATACAAACACAAGATCACTCCTTGACCCCCACCACAATAGTAATACACATATTTATTAGCTTTGTTCATAGCAAAAACCAACGGTGTCAAAGTTTTATCAAACTTCTCGTGCTATTATTCATGTGCTTGCTTTAGGCCATCTAAGGATTTCAACAATATACATACCTTATTTTCCTACCTAGAAATTACAAAACCATCCGGTTAATCTATACATATATATATATATATATATATATATATATATATATATATATATATATATATATATATATATATATATATATATATTTATTCCTCCAACTCTCCATTAAGCAAAGATGTCTTCACATCTATTTGATGGGCTTGTACACCACAGGGAGATGCTAACGGAATGAGCACTCTGATGGTGGTTAGTCTAGCAACAGGAGAATAGATATCAAAGAAATCTTCTCCCTCCTTCTGGGTGTAACCCTTAGCCATTAGTCTTGCCTTATACTTCTTAATAGTACTATCAACCCTTAGTTTTTTTGAAGACCCACTTACACCCTACAAGTTTGCATTTGCTAGGACGATCAGTGATCTCCCAAGTCCTATTAACCATGATAGAATCCATCTCGTTATGGACTAGCTCTTTCCAGTACTCAGCATTAGGAGATGTGTAAGCCTTTGAAAAAGTCTTTGGCACATCATTCACGAGATATACAACAAAGTCACTACCAAAGGTTTTCTCAACCATTTGTCTCTTGCTCCTGCGAGGAGCCTCCACGACTAAATTGTTATCCTCCTCAGGATATCACATATTGGTTCGGAAATGGTGGGAAGTTCAGAAGTTTGATTATTATCGCTTTCAATATTTTCAATTTGAATATTACCATTTCATGAAGTTCTACCTGCAGGCCTCATAGGATAAATATCTTTAAAGAACATAGCATCTCTAGACTCCTTTACTGTGCTAGCAATAATCCCATGAATTTCTAATTTAATTAATAAAAATCTATAGGCTGTGCTATTATGAGCATATCCTAAAAAAACACAATCGACTGTTTTAGATCTAAGTTTCCTATTTTTCTGTAGTGGTATGTTGACTTTTGCCAAGCACCTCTAAGTTCACAGAAAATGACATAAGGTTTTCTATCCTTCCATCACTCATATGGAGTAATCTCACTCTTTACTAATTACTCTATTTAGGATGACAACTGCTGGCAATATAGCTTCCCCCACTATGTCTTAGGCATATCGACACTTTCTAACATGACATTAACTAAGTCTGTTGGTGTCCGATTTTTTCGCTCAGCTATCCCATTTAATTAGGGTGAATATGGTGGCATAAATTCATGAACTATTCCATGTTCTGAACAAAATTATGAGAATTCATGAGAGATTTACTCTCCTATATGATTAGACCTTAGTCTTTGTATTTTATTCTCTAGTTGGTTCGCAACCTAGGCATTATAAATCTTAAAGTAATTTAAAACTTCATCCTTAGCTTTTCTAGCAAATATACACAGTAGTAGCGTGTTGCATCATCAATAAAATTCAGAAAATATATTTTGCTTTCTTTAGTCAATTATCCATTCATTTCACACAAATATGAATGAACAAGACCTAATAGTGCCAAGTTCTTTTTGTCCTCTTATCTTTTAAAGGGTTTTCAATATCGCTTGGCGTGCACACATGACTGGCACTGTGATCTTTTGACATTTTCATATTTTGGAATTAAATCTAATTTGGATATTCTAGCAATACTATCAAAAACCAATATGACAGAAGTGAGAATGCCAAATATTGGCGACACATTTGTTTAAATCAGTTGCAACATTCAGATTAAGGTAAGACTATAAAGTATTTAGGCAGAACAAGCCTCCGCTCTCATAGACTTTACCAACAAAAATCCCAAACTTAGACATTACAATTTTATTTAATTCAAGCACTAGCTTATGGGCATATTCCTTTTGGCTTCGGCTTATGACTTTTGGACTGTTTATGAAAGAGAGTATGGAGAGGTTTTGGTCAATATAAATGAAGATACTACAGTGTGTACTACAATCAACTTGTAGGCCCTACCTTGAAAAGACATTCCATTTGAAAGTTAGTTACTATATAAAAGTCAAAAAAAGCTTTTAAAAGCTGAAAAGAAGAGGCCCTATAACTATACCTACATAGGAGCGAACCACTAATGCGATTCTCATTTATGGTGGAAAATTCTGCACATTCTTCAAGTGAATAATTTTCCTTGAAGTAAGCTTCAGATCTAATATATCAACACTAAGAACAGAAGCATGCAACTCGTTTTATATTAGGATGGAGGAAACCCCTATTGTCTGATAAAAAGACAGGAAGAGAATATCAGAACATGCGTGAACATTAGCACCGGTATCAACCCACCAATCAATGGATTGATATGCTCAAAACACAATATGTGAATTACTATACCCTCCTGAAGTTGAGGCCTCACATACGATCACCTTGACAACATTCTTCTTTGTCTGTTCACTATCTCTGCTCTTGCGGAAGTGATGGTCTTTTGCCATATGACCTTTTTTGCACGCAAAGCAGGTGATATCCCTCAAGTGTTTTGTTAGTTTCCTTCTTAAAGCTAGTTGTCTTGTTTTGTTTGTTAGATTTATACTTCTTTGCAGCAATCTTTTTTTTGTAAAATTTGCATTGTTCTAACCAGAAGTGTTTGGATGCATCTTTTACTCTTGCCTTTTCTTCCACATTGAGGGTAGCTATGAGATCCTCAACAGAAATCTCTTTCCTCTTGTGTTTTAAGCTAGTAGTAAAATTCAGCCAAGAAGCAGTAAGTTTGACAACAATACTTGTGGCCACAAACTTAGGAGGCAACACACAGCCTAGGTGCGCAATCTCACCAACCAGTAGCTGGAGGTCATGGGCTTTTCCAACTATGGAATTGGCCTCATCTATTCTCAAGTTGAAGAATTGCTCCTACATGTAGATTGTCAGACCTGGATTTTGCCAATCCAGAATCTTTTATGGTTCCACTGCCCTATTTATTGGATCAATAGATAGTGCTTACAGATACATTGCTGAATTATTTTATACATCACATGAACCATACCATACATTAATATTACATATCAGATTAAATATTTCATATCGGGTATAGTTACATAAGGAGCTACCAAGCCAAATATTTACATTACATAAGCAGTAGCGGAAGCGGAAGCAGTAAACAAAAGATAGGGCCATAAGTTTCCACAGGCAAGCGACTGGAACTAAAATGTATACAACAGATATTATCTAAGCTAAGATAATATATGTGCATACAATCTCTTGTCTAGCATGCTTGACTAGGACTAGGATTACTAAGAATCGCCCTAATTCCATCCATCCTTATCCCTATCATTTCCAGGAGCATCACCATAAGTGTAGTGATCTGGCTCTCTTGGTTCTGAGTTAACTGAGTGAGCGAGTATGAACGTAAACCACCATACTCCGTGAGACACATAATGCAATTATATAAATGCATGGCTAGGGCTATTTTATTTGCCAAGGCTACAGTTGAAAATTACAGTAAATAGAAACTCCTAAAACTTAGCATTTTCAACTAAACCATGTTTTTAAATATTATGAGAGTATGCAATAATGGCAGTGCAAGTTCCATCCACTTGTTACATGGTTCCTTCCACCATATGCTACTTTCTGTTACTAGGGTTACAATCACCCATTATAATCACTGGGTTACATCCACCTAAGGTAATTTAAATTCAGAGTTACATCCATTTGACAGGTTTTTATTCCACCTACAAAGTTTTAGAAATAGATACTAAATCAGGTAAGTTTCTATGCCCGCCCATGACCGTGGGCACAGCTGTTCGAACAGTTTTTACTTTGCAGAGGTTGTACACTTTACCCACAAGAGATAATCAACTTATTATTTTCCACATGTTTTCTTAGATATGCAGATCGAGAGATCATCACGAGGCCTTTATAATACCTCGCCCTTTCGCCATCTCGACCCATGCATTTACTCCTTCCAAAGAAGGACGTATAGTTGTGCGGGAAGCTTTACCCCAACGACTAGCGCAGTTGGACTACGATAATTCCTCAATGACTAGCACAGCAGGCAAACATCACCCTCCACTTGGGGTCCCATTCAAGCCGGATCATAATCCACATGCACTAACCCCACTCCTCCACCATACCAGATAACTCCAAGATCTGATAAATTACTTAGTCAAGTTATACCCATTACAGACTTACAGTTGCACTATTTTATATTCGGAGGTCATCACAGGATTCAGTCCTAAGGTTATCTGGTGGTTCTACCATAAACCACACTCTTGTGCTCCATCCACACCAGCCACTCTCACTATCCATCCAGATATGTAAAATAAGTTTTAGGATTTTGAGAAGCATAAATTAAATTATCTCAACATACCAACTATTGTTGTGGTCGATCTCTAAGTTAGATCTACCATATCCTCCAATGTCGACGCCGAAATTAAACCTGTGAACATTCTGATTAGCCCAAGCAATTGTTAATTTGCGCAGCACTGCGAGACGTAAACTAACACATGCAGCGGTTAACGTGCGCGCACATCGCCTCGCCTGTGTCCTAGAAAGATCACACTTATTCAAGTGCAAGTGTAATTACCAACCACCAAATCCACCACGCCGTTAAATAATCGAAGCAAATCGAGTGGGATCGATTACAACACAATAAATTACAAGAAATTAAACTCAGTCCTTATAAGCAAAACAAAATTATTACAACCATTAAATAATTACAAGAATATGTTGCGCATCTAGAATAAATAAATTACAAATATTGCATTAAAATAGAAAATAATAAAAATATATAATTGCATCATTTTAGGATCTTGTATTTTTTCCGGTGCATGCTTGGCGAAGTGTAGCCTTCCGAAACCGAACCAAAATCTGATCTTTTCTTTTGCAATCTAAACACGAAGAATAAAAATAGTCCAAGAGAGAATAAAAGAAAAAATATTTTGCTATCACAACCCATTTGGCTTTAGAAAGACGAATCGTAGGGTACTTATCGAGGTTCCCAGACCGTCCGTAGCCAGTCGGCGCCTCTTACTTAAAAAGGGCATCATCATCCAGCGAAAAACGAATCCCATAGTCCATTTTATTTTTACCGACTTACCTCGCAGTAGGAAACCAGATTCACAATACCAAGCCAACCCATGGACAAAGATACCAAAAACTCTACCCTCGACACAGTAATCACAGAGGGAGCCAAGGATAAGACCGAGGCCATCCCCAGCCAGAAGGGAACCAGCTCATTTCCTCCCAACATAAGAAAGCCAACAAGCCAACAGAGGGAGCAGAAGAGGCAAAGGATAAGGCCGAAGCCACCACAGCAATGCCAGAGAGGAGAGGATAAGACCGAGTGCCTCATCAGGAGGGAGGCAGAGCCTCCTCTTCTCCAACCAACCAAAAGAGAGCCAAGCCATTGGCATTCTCCCTGTCCCAAATCAAAGCCGCCACAAGCAAAAACACAAATGCAACCGAAGCCATCCACACCACAGAGATAGAGTGAGGAAGATGAAGCTAACAGGAGAGGAGCCAAAAGGGAGTTGGGGAAGACCGATGGTGTGAAGACGGAGGCTATTGCAGTTTACGACCACTCAGCAGTCGTTACGACCACACTCAAAGTCGTTACGACCACTTCTTGTTTGCTCCGACCGCTCTGACCACGCCTTCATACTTCGACCACGTACTCATAACTTCAGCTGATGAGAGCTACGGCCATGTTCATGCTACGCTATGCTCTCTCATAACCGCTCCTTCAACCACTTGATCACCGTAGTCGTAACTCGATTACGACCACACTGAAGGCTCGATCATTGTGGTCATAAAGCTTACGACCATGTCTTCTGCTCCGCGACCGTGGTCGTAACTTGTTTATGACCACATCTTCTGCTCCTGCGGACACCTCCACTCGCCGTGGTAGTAACTTGTTTCACGTTTATGAAAACAACGAACTCGATATTTTTTTCGGGAGCCAAAACACCCCGTTTTCTTTGTTTCTCTCCCTCTCATTTCGATCACCCCAATCGCTTCCTCTCGCTCTTCTCTCATTACATTGCTCTCCTTTTATACCTGACTCTACTACTACGACACGGAGACAACTACGACCTCGAGACCGACTTTATATGGCTGCGGCATCCTAACGCATAGTTCCCGTATTGACCATATTCAAAGCACTTGACATGTGACTTATCATGGGATCTATCACCACCGCTTTACCCAGCCTTGTCTCCATGGCCACCTCTGTAGCCTCGGCCGCTCTGGTAACCGCTCCTCCGACCACTCGATCACCGTATTCGTAACTCGATTACGACCACACTGAAGGCTCAATCGTCGTGGTCATAAAGCTTACAATTATAAGTAATTCGGTGGAGGCATAATAACTGAAATAGTGGCAGAAAGTTCTGTGCTCTGATTTGGGCATCACATATAAGGAAATACGAAGATTTACTTGTAACAAGAATTAGAGTGACTGTGGGTAAAGTGGTATAAGCCTGCACAGTACTATATAAATCATGAATTCATGTCTGTCTCCTGGACTAGAGGCTACGGAACCGGTAGAGGTTTTTATCCACTATACGAATGTTCAATAGATTTCTAAATTAATAAACCAAAACTTTTCAAAACCTAAAAACCTTTATTCTGTATAATTTTTGAAAATGAGAAAAAGAAAGAGAAAAAGAATGAGCATGAGAATGAGATAGACAATGAGTAAGAGAATGAGAATGAGAATAGAGATTTCAAGAAAGGTTAGAATGTGAGCATCTAGTGTATTTTGCTAATAACGCTTACTGAGTACTTTTATACTCACCCTTGCTATTATTCTCCTTTGTTTAGAACTAGCTCAGCCCAGAGATTTGCTAGGACCTTGCGAAGTTCATACGAATGACTACCACTACACCGAATGGTATGCTACGAACTCAAGTTTATTAGAGTTCATCAGAGTATTACTCTTTCCTTTTTGAATAATGTAGTATTTGAAACCTAGTGGCCTTGTACTAGACTACAGCTTTGCGTGGCTACGATTATGTAATATTCAAATTTGTTTCCAATTATTGTTCTGCTGCAACACTTTGATAGACTTATTATTCGTTAGAGCGGTGTTTTACCTGGCAAACGAATAATAATTCGTTGCCTAAGTGTTAGTGCCCCTTGGTAATGACACAGGGTAATAAGGTTTCCCAATGCACAATCTAGTCACTTCTAAAATTTTGGTTTTCTAAAAAGGTTTGATGCTTACATGAATATCAAATAAAATATCTTCTTTCTTCCTTCTTATCAAAAAGTTGATATGACATAGGCTAACTATCAAAAAAATTAGACTGCTAGGAGTGCCCTAAGGCTTTTAAGCACCCCAGACACACACACAGTTGCATGTAGGTAGCGTGAAATCTGATACAATTTGCATGCGTAACAAATCTAAAAAGGGTCTACTAGCGCTCGGACGTACGATAGGAAGCCTCTCATCGTACGAATCGGTGCAACATGTCTTGATAACATATGCAACAAAAATTTTTAACATATGCATCATAAGTACTTTGTTCTCAAAAAATAGGAAATGGGTGATCTAGTTTCTTGTCAAAATTCACTTGAAAATTACAGATCTCATTTGTATACATAGATATACTTAAAAACTTGCACGAAAGTTTGAAAAACTTTAATCAATGATGCTATAACATTTGCAACATTTTGAAAACACATATGTAACAATTTGGCAGGACACTTGCACCAAAAATAACTCAGAGAACACACATTGCATCTAACAAATGCAACAAAAAAATCATATATTTTGTAGGTTAAAAATCTTGATGTAGCAATTGTTATTCTGATTGTTGCATATGTGAAATCAAAATGTTGCAAAAAAAATATACAAAAATCGAGAAAAAAGTTCACAACAAATCAAATTAAATCCTGCAACAAACAAACAAAGGGGTACAACATGGTTGATAACAAATCTTGATGTTGCAATGGTTGTTGCTAATTATTGCACACATGAAATCAAAATGTTGCAACACAAAATACATGTAACAAAATGAGTTAAAACAATTAGAGAAATGCCTGCAACACACCTACTAAGTGGAGGAGATACCTGACGGTGGTTAGGCGTAGAGCTTGTTGGGGTACATCGTGGCGACACTGGCGAGGAGCCCGCAATGGCGGAGCTGAGTTGGTGCTTGCGGAGACCAAGCCCTGGTGACAGCTGAGTTTGGGTGAGGCTCACGAGGCCACGCATGAAAATGAAGGTCAGGATGTTGTTGGAGCTCGTGATGACCATGGCCAGGGTTAGAGGAGCTCACCGAGCGTTGGAGGCGGAGATCATAGAGGCCACGACTGGGGCATCGGTGGAACTCACGGAGTCTATGACCGAGACATTGTATGAAGGTCACGGATACGACGTCTGGCGCTGGTGCAGAAGCCATGGTCGTCTCAACAACCTCCTCCCAAATCCACGTGTGTGAGTTTGAAATGATGCATGGTAGAAGGAGATAGGCTTCGTGTTCGGGTCATGGCATAGCATTAGGGGTGTTCATTCGGTTTTTTCGGTATATACGGTTCGGTAAATACAGTGTATATGATAAATACGGTATTATTAATATAGTATATACAACACTATTTATAATACAGTTCGGTATTAGTTAATACCACTTTACTTTGGTTCGGTATCGGTGAATACCATATTTATCAAAGTTGATGTGAATTGGGAACGACACGACAAGTCAAAAATACTTGCGGTCACAAAATTTGACACTTCAGTGCTTCACAGCCGGACGCAACATAAGAAATTAAGAATTAAGAACTACAGTCTACAGAGTTAGTCACTGAGTAGCTAGCTCCGCTCCAAAGCTTACAAGGGAGTAATGACTAACGAGCTTGCAAGCATCCAGGTTGCCATGCTCTGTCCACAGAAAGCTAACACAACAAACATGTACAGAACAAAAAGGGAGTACAACTCCACATCCCCGTTATTCTTGAGGCAAAATTATGCTGAAGTGTTATCCAAACACCCAGCGAGCAGTGGCAGCATTCCTCTGGCCAATGCCACTCGGCATCAGATGTGCTCTTGAGTCTACGACATCAACAGTTGTTACAGTTCCATCAAAAGATCACAAGGCTTCATGACAGCAACATCATGCACCTCGGTGTTTAAGATCTTTGACAAAATAACAGAGCATCCAATATCAAATTATCAATAAGAATGGAACCAACCCTCTCTTCACGGGACCCTTCAGTGGCGCGCAGTGGCGAAGCCAGGAATAAAATTGAGGGTGGACTGAATCATTTATCGAACTAAACTAAGTTGACACAAACATAGTCTTTTACTCTTATAGAATTTTAAATTCATATACAATTAGAGTTTTAGAGACAAACAACGAAAAATAGAGAAATACAAAGTAGATACCTCGACAATAGAAAATGCATATCCAAGAATATATAATTATTCTGTTATGAGTACGGAGTAGTGATAAATCACCTGTGTATGAAACATATGAAAATTAGTGATATAATAGAAAATTGTGAATAACAATGAAAATTTAGATTATATGAAATATACCATAAATAAACTAATTTAAATCATGAGATAAATTTGAATCACGGAGCAAATATATCCTACGCAAATAAATTATTAATTTCTATCAATATAAAGCTATAAATTAATTATAAGAACTAAACTATCTATATACACTGAATGTGAAAGTCTAAAATATAAACTCTAAAATATTTAATTGATAAGAAAAAACTGAAGAAAAAATAATTACTCTACAGATTAGACCGATCCTATTTCCTTTTTCCTTTGTTGATGATGATTCCGATTTCTACTTATGTCCTCCGCCTCTCGGCTCTCGCCACTCCTCTCAGTCAATTACTCATCTCACATTCTCACTCTCTCTCAGACTCAACTCATTCGCTCAGACGCTCACTTCGCTCGCTCCGCCCTGTCGCACCTCGCTCGGACTCCGGTCACTCCGCCCCGTCGCTCCTCGCTCGGACTCCGGTCACTCCGCCGTCTCCGCCTCTCCGCGACTCCACCACTCCGGTCTGTCGCTCCTCGCTCGGTGCTCCTCCGCGCCGGCCCGCCGCCCGGTGCTCCTCCGTGGCGCCGCGCCGCCCCGGTCTGGCTCCCCCTGTCTCGGCTCGACCCCCCTCGTCGCCCCGCTCTGACTCCCCGTCGGCCCGCCCCCAGCCCCGTAGCCTCGACCCCGGATGGCCGGATCTGGCGAAGAGCCGGCAGCTCGGCCGGCTCGCCGCCAGATCTGGCTTCGGCTCCTGCTCCGGCGGCGCGCCCTCAGCCGGTCACCCCCAGCCGCAGCCCCTCTCTGGTTCTGCCGTCCATGGCTAGTTTTGTGAGTTGGAGTGGGTATTTTAGTAGGTTGACTATGCTTTTTATTTGTTTGTTGGGCCGCTGTGATTGTCGATATTGCTGGCTACTGCCTGCGGGCTCTTGACCGCTGGGATGGGGGGTATTGGTTGGTTTTTGTCGTTTGTCGTTTGGGCCTATGACTGGAGATGCTGCCGACCGCCGAGGGCGCTCGTCGCCGGGGGTGGGGGGGGCGCCACCACCGGGAAAGGTGATGCTCGAGCCTTACCAAGCCCCCGCTGGCTTCGCCCCTGGTGGCGTGAGTACTCGCATCAGCATTCCCCACGAGTGCAACCATGGAGATGAAGGCGAAGAAGAGCACAGTGACGGGACCATATCCTCCATACCGACGGCCGCGAGCTCCATCGCTCTCAGGACGACGTCGACTTACACTGGGCCTCTTGGTGCCTCCATCCCCAATCTGCCACGAGCACCAACGCCCACAAAATTCACAAATCCAACACTTGGAGATGCTTAAGGGGAGAGGATTCTGGGGAAAAATGAACGGAAGACCCACCAATAGCTCATGGGCCTCAGCCTTCGCAAGGCGCGAGAGGAGCAGTAGGGCAGCGAACTAGAGGAGCACCGCAATGGCGATGAAGGCGCCTGGAAAGAACGCCCCCTCGACGGCCGCCGTGTGGGAATCCTCGCCGCAGGCCCGTAACGCGGCGATGAAGAACATGCTGGTGGTGTTGGTCAACCAAATCGCGTCGGTGAAGCCGTAGAGAATGGCGTCAACTGCCAGCGCGAGGAACCCGCGCGGAGCAGCCACCGTCGTGGCCCTCCTCGTCGGCGGCGCCTAGGGTGCAAGTTGTTTTTATTGGACGTAGGAGCCCAAGCAATATCCGATCTAAAACGAGGCACCCCCCCATCGATAATGGATGAGATGCTTCCGAGCGCTGCAAAAAAGTATCCCAATCAAACCCAACGCGTATCCTAAAGCCCTTACATAAATGTGTCCCAAAGGATCTTGATACGATTTTTCTGCCTCCCATTTTGTTTAGTATATCGTTGCTGCTGCCACGTCAACTACACGAGTTGGCAGCTGTTAATTAATCTGCCCATGATTAGCCATCCAAAACGGCAGGGCGCACGCGCGATGGGATCGATCCAAATTGCAATTTGCACAGCTGTGATTAGTAGCTACTGGTGCAAATTGCACAGCTATCGTATTAATTGTACGCGTCTTAAAAACGCGCCACACCGAACGCATGGGCGAGCTGCGAGCATATCATATGCCGCGAGATCGTCGCGAACAGCCACTGACGCGCGGGTCCGGATGAACCGCGTCGGTCGCTACGGTCCCAGATCGGGGGCCCGATTGCGATAATTAATCTGTAAAGAGGACCAACCAAGCTCACTAATTTATTGGACACACGCGAAAAGTCGCGTACTTGCCCAGAGTGCGATCCTTCTTGGAACCGGCCGGGGAGATTGGCATAGAAAAACGCGGCGGCAGATCGGCCTGGATCTTTCTTTCTCCGGATCCCATGCAGACAGCTAGCACGCTCCGTCGATCGACTCTTCCTTCTCAACGTGTGTCTCTTCTCCCCCTCTCTAACGAGCGCTCTATATATAGCTGCCGTCGTTGTCACATCGCTATCGATCGGTTATATACACATATAATACAAGCAGTGTATGGGTAGCAGCCACGCCGGCGAGATGTGCCTGGAGAGCGGCAGGGCGGCGACGGCCAGGCGGGGGAAGAAGGCGGCCGGCACGGCGGAGCAGAAGGCCGCGAAGCAGCCGCAGCGCGGGCTCGGCGTGGCGCAGCTGGAGAAGATCCGGCTCCACAACCAGATGATAGCCGCCTACCGCTCCGGCCTGCACGCGCCGCCGCCGCAGCAGCAGGTGCCTTTCGCCGCTCCCGTGGCCGGTGCTACCCCAACGGCCGGCGGCGCCTCGTCTTTCCAGCCCTGTCCAACCGTAAGCACAGTGCGTCGTCAAACATTGCATGGTTGCTCGTGCTTTAACGCAGTCGCATGCATTGTATCTAACTAAACTTTGTGGGTATGGTTGTGTATAATAGAATTGCTTTGATGCGACGGACCGCAGCATCATCGGCGCGCAGTACTACGAGAACCTGCTGCCGTACAGCTCCAGCCGGCCGCCGCAGCCGGACGTGAAGGATTGGTCAGGCCAGAGGCAGCCACAGTACCACTGGATGAGCTCGAGCCACGAGTCCAGCGGCCGCAGTAGCGCAGCAAGCACGGAAGAGCTGGACTTGGAGCTCAGATTGTAGCTAACTAGCTAGCTCGCTAGTTTAAGCATTTTTGTTTCTGGGATCGATCGGTCTGGGTTTAACTGAAGTACGGTATGTACTAATTAAACATGTGTGCATGGGCGAAGCATCATGCGAGAGGGGAGACGAGGACAGATTACAGAGGGGAGGCTGGATTGCTTAATTAGCTAGCTTAATTTATTTTAATTTGATTACTCGCGATGTTACCTAGTTACACTGGTACTATTATGCTAGCTGCAGCTTGCTGACGAAACGTCTCGTGTGCGTTCTGGAACTGGGAGATGATAACGTACGACGCTGTAAGTCTTGTTTAGCATCTTAATTAAAGGTCACAGGTTTGTAATTGTTGGTGGTTAGCTCATGTTCAGTTCGAGTCCAAAAGGGAGCTAGCGTGCTGCAGTCAATGGAGATAATTTTCGGTACGCATTATTTTTGTTTCGAGGGAAAAGATAGCTTTATAGATTAAACTGTTGAAATAGAGAGAGAATTCAGTTGTGTGTGGTCCCACTCCAAACGGTTTCAGTTTCTGACTTATTTTGGATTTTGATTTATTTAAGTCAGAAACTAATTAGAACGTGTTGGCTTCTAATTTAGTTTTTTCTGGCTTTTTTTTTTGTCTTTTTCCTCTTATTTTCGTTGCATTGTATGTGACAATATAATTGTTTTATCCTTTTTTTATTTTTTTCTCAGAAAAAACTAACAGCAACTGCAGTACAATTCCTATTCTAAACTAAAAACCATAGCTAAAAATTTAAGTAACGATCCAGTTGAAGTAGGGCCGTTATGTTATAGAATCAGAACCGTAGCATGCGAGGCTATTGTTGTTAGAGCCTATCTCTTCTTGATTCTTTACTAGCTCAAATGACAACGGGATGGATTTAGAGAGAAGTGACAAGTTGGGCTCGACCAGTGCTTACTGTTCCAGCACAATTGCAAATGGTATTTGCAGGTTATCTTCAATTTTTATCGTCAGTATTTGCATACTCCACGTTCGTCATACACTCAGTATATCCATATACGGAATATTAATAAGTCTGTACGTCTGTCATCGGCTGATTAGCGTTTTTTTTCCTTTCCTGAGAGGAGATTAACGTTTGAATTGTACCTCTTATCCATTAGCGTTCATTTGGGCCAGGCCGTTTCCCATACGAGCCATCCAGGCTAAGGCCCGAATTCGAGCGGGCCTCGTATGTAAATGCCCACTCAGTTGTAGTACTTGTGACATGGCACGCTGCGCTGGACACACCGACACGGCGCAAAAGATCAGTTCAGCCGCGCTGCAGAGAATCCAAGTGGCAGTGACGACGTGGCACCGCCCCACGCGGGAGAAACGCCGAGCGCGTTTTTTCGCGTTTTTTTGATTTGATAGCTTTTTGCCTAAACCGAGTATTTATATGAATAAATTAAATACTAATAATTTATTTTAAAAAATCATTTCAATAAGATACTTTAAAAGATGGTAGAGAAACTTTTATTGTTTGTTTGTTTAGAGGAAACTATAAGTTATAGGCTTAGATGCTTGTTCGTATTTGTTGTAACTGATGTTTTTTAGTTACAACTGGTAATTTTTAGGTGAAAATAAGTAGAAGTGGTTAAAAAAGTAGCTTTTAAAAGAAGTGTGTGAGAGATGAAAAAAGTAAGAAAGAGATATATATATAACACAAGAACAAGAGAAAATAAATTGTGTCACATACTGACTTTTTATTTATTTTTAAAATAAGATAGGTGAGAGAAACGGAGAAGAAAAAAAACCAAAATTTCGTATTAGCTCTGGAGCAGAATCCGATGTGCACAAGCTCACCTAAACCTACGCCTACGCGGCTACCCACCAAATAATTCATTCCTGCCTTCTCCGCTTCTCTCTTCCCCACTCAACACACAACCCGCGACCAGAATAAAGCGAGCGACGCAGCGCGAACCCCCACCGCGTCTATTCTCCCACCCGCAGCAGCGACGTCGGCGCCAAGCAATCGGAAAGCCCACACACGGCGCCTCCTCCTCCTCTATAACCCAATCCCCAGTCCTAGAATTCCCCGGGGACTGGTCGCACGCGGCGCGGTGCGGAGGATTGGGCCGCATGGACCGCATCGTCGGCAGCAAGTTCAAGCTCGGCCGGAAGATCGGCTGCGGCTCCTTCGGGGAGATCTACCTCGGTGAGCGATCGCTCGGTTCTCCCCGATTTGGCTAGGGTTGCGGCCGGTGGGCGATTGATGGTGCGGGTGGGGGTTTTCTTACTGTATCGTCTGATCATGACGGTGTTGTGTTGTTGTTTGTTGCAGCCACGCACGTGGACACCTACGAGATCGTCGCGGTGAAGATTGTGAGTTCTACCTCTTCTGTACTGTCGTGGTTGTTGTGTTTGATTGGGTTGCTGTTGATTCCGTTGCGGTGGCACGCGTGTGGGGTTAACCGGAGAGATGGATTGGTCGCCTCCTTGCGTGCGGATGATTCGACTGCTGTGCTGAATTTTAATGTTGTGTTGGAGCTCTTGGTTGTTTTAGGTTGATGGGGGATGAGGTTAAAATGCTGGTACTGGTAGTGATGCG